>JAQOOI010000022.1:0-2400000 GCA_028554645.1 Omphalotus guepiniiformis
TATGGTGGGGGGGGGTGGTAATGGGAGGGTCAACCTGATTGCAATGTGGTGCATTCCTGGTAAGATAGAGAAGGGGTTCACAAAGGTGGTCAATGGGAGGACGGAAGTATTTGACAAGGAGGTTCCGCCACACTGGTGAGTTTGCTATGTTATCTGGGCCTGGAGGAGCAAACTGATGGACACAGGGGGCTAACATTGGGCTGGGTGGAGGGAGATCTGTTGGTAAGGAGGCTTTCCTTTGACCTCCAGAAGGACGTAGAGGAGGTAGGTGGAGAGGAGTACTGGAAGTTTGGATTGGTGTATGTTTTGAGCTGTTCTGTCTCGAGTGCTTCTGACCTTTTTCAGGATGAGGAGGCTGAAGAAGGACGAGCCAGGTAATCTCATCAGGGGTCTTATAACGAGGAGAGCAGGCAGAGATAACTGCCACGTCTGGAAGGTGGGGGCCCTGGAGGGAACAGGGTTCCCTTCAGTGGAAGATTTGGTGAAAGAGTTGAAGGCCAACGGGCTGCAGAAGGTGGTGGGAAACTCGATGGATGTATGTGGGTGCGAGTTTTGGGCGGCTGACCGGCGCTGGAGCGTTGGCAGCGTAAAGGGTTGGTTAGTCCTGGAGTCAGAGAGTGACACCCCGATGGAGGTTGAGTGGAAAGCTGTCAAGCCAAAGACCAGCCTAAGAGCATCGCACATGGTATTTGGAGGTGGCGATATCCAGCCGAGGGCATCTGGTTCAATAGGACTGCATTTAGATCAATAGACTCATGCACCTGCCCACATTTGAAAGCTAAGGATTATTTTGATGTATTTTTTTGTTTTGGTTTGTTGTTCCTAGATCCATTGTGTTTTTGGGATTATATGTATTTTTGGGGTTGGGTGCTTTTGCTTGTGCTGATGTTGCAACAAATTGATGAAAACTATCCCCGTATATGAGCATAGATGACCATTGGAAAGTCTCCATTCGAAAGAGGGTAGGCATCGTTTGATGATTTCCAGGTGCCTATAGATACCGGAGCGGGCAGGAGCGAGCCGCTTGGCGGCGCTCACTTAATGGTCCCGGGAAATCCGAGGGAGTCACTGTAACCTGCTAGTAGTCCCTAGCCCCTATCCCAAATTTGGTGGTTGTCCTGCAGACGTAGGCCATCAGTACTCACTCAGTTGGGAAGCATGCGCAGATCGGCATGTCCAAAGTTGAAACCTATCAACGCTTGTATCACGCTTGTAATTTCCTTGACCTCGTAATTGGGCAATTCTCGAGTCCTGCTCGGCCACTGCCCGAGCACCAAACCCATTCCTCACGATAAATTCCCAGAAATTCAGATGCAAGGGCTCCAAAGTACAATGGATAAATCTATGTACTTACTCTAAGGAATTAGGTTCAAGTGGAAGACACCAAAATTCAATTTCTCAGAAAAGTTGGGGCAAATTTTTTTTTTCGGATCACCCACAGTATAAGGAAACGATTCAATTCGATCCTAACTGAACAGAGCTGATTCAGGCTCGATTCGCGGCAGCTCCTATTTGGATGTAAACGCCATGTGCGCCTTCCTGACAACTTCGGCAACTTCCACAAAACTTGTAGGGATCAAGGCCATGGATTTGCTTTCAAACGACTCTCATGTCTTTACAAGGCTCTCCAAGGATGTTCATTGCCTGGCAATGTGGTGGAATCGAGATTCTGCAAGATGTCGTTAATCATCTACGGCAACCTACATACCATACTTGCACACTTTTTGGGTTTTCCAAGCGTGTACAGCAAACCGACTGGGTAGGTTTTTTTTCTAGTCTTCTTTCTGTTTTTTCTTTCCTCTAAAGATGCGCATAGAACACACATAAAGCTGTTTTATAGCAGCATCCTTCTCTTTTCCACTTGGTTTCTTTCAAGCGTCTGCTCGAAGACACTTGACGATTTATCCAGAAAGGTTTCATTTCATTTAAACACCTTGCTATTCAGCTTGGGGGGAACCGTGCGTCCCACTGCCCCAATAGTTCCTTCGGCCCTGTCTTCCACCATAACCCACTTCCCATCGAACCTCGCTCGGGAGATCCCATCACTGCTGATACACTCAAAACTGATATCGCAGTTTATTCAGCAATGTGCAGCTAATCTTCAACTCCTGGTTGTCAACAACACGCTGGGTTTCCTAGAAACATTAGGAAGATGGTTTCGTGCTATAGATGACATTCCCTGTGCTTCAGGAACTAGATTGTGTTCGTTTGAGCTCAGTTTCGGGTTCATAACGTCAGCCACTACGATGATTCGGATGACCCTGATTCTTCTGATGATCAACAAAAAATTTCCCCCCCCCCCCCCCCCCCCACTCTATCCCCGGCGCCAGCCTCCGCTCATGCTCCCTTCCCTCTGCAACGTCTTCGTTTGTCGTACTGCGGCAGTAGTGCGACTGATCTCCACCTTCGCCACTGTGGATCTGTCCATGCTTCCTCATCTGACAGATCTCTATCTGGCTTTCACTTCGGTTCTGTGGCTATGACATCGCAACGTCAGCTGGAGATCTCATTGATGGGTCTCCGTGGACTTGAATCAGTCATTATATAAAGAGACGGAGGGGACCCCCAGAGAACTTGTCCTTTCCACTTCACGTTCTACTTGAGGTACAGTATTAGCAACAATCTCGTGTTCATCATCCGAGAAGATTACAGGAATGTCTTTGGCGTGTCCATGGTCATCATTTTCCTGGTGACAGCGGAATGAAAAGGCGTACGTTGAACGATTTGTTCTTTAGCGTGGGTCCCTGGTCAATGTTTTTTGGGAAAAGGCAAGAAAAGCAGTGGCGATTAGAGGAGGAGTTCAGGGAGGCCCAGGCCCACTTGTTGTGCGGAGGTGAATAATAACGCGTAATGTACAGGGAGTAGAATAGAACAATTGTTTCTGACGTGGAATAGAGTTGAATAAAAGTGTTCAAGCCGGGTCCGGTCCGGTCCTGGATTGTGCGGAGCATGATGGCGGCTTGTGCACTTTTTCCTGCTGGCGGCACATTATTCCCAAGCTCAATCAAGCCTTTGATTCAGGACTGAACATGTGGAATAAGCGCAATCAATATACAAAAATATAACAAGTTGGTGAGCTAGTAGACACGACTATGAACCTCGTTCCCGATTACTCCTGGGTGGGTTGTGTGCTGCTGTGGTGTAGTCAGCGAGGGCAAGGTTTTCAAGTCGTTTGATCAGATCGTCCATTTCAGAATCGTCCGTCGATCGTTGTGTTCGAGCCAGCTCTCTAGCTCGGGTGTGCTCTATCATACGACGTCTGCTCGCAATATCGTACACATCGGCCGCATACGCGGACGTGATGGTCCACTCCCTGATGCTTGTTGCAAGGTTGTCATGCATCAGGAGATTCACTTCCCCACTCTTTCTGATAGCAGATCCAATTTGGTCAAACCCACCCCTGATAGTGCCCTGCAAGCCCGATACAAGTTCGGCAACCTCTCCCAGCTTGACCTCGATGGATCTCTGCTGGAGCTGTATCTGATCCAGGCGGTTCGTCGTGTTTTGTTGAAATTGGGTGCGGATATTGGAGGGTCGCTGTGTAAGGGAACATGGAATGGACCGTTCCTGACATGAAAGACAGGTGACAGGCCATGGATGGCCGAGATGGATCAGGCAGAACAACTGTTCAGCTTGGCAGTTGTCGCACTTGTTCTCGGACCGGAAAACTACCTCTAGTGCCGGTTCGTTATCCAGATTAATAGGCTACAAACAAGAGCTTAACAGGACAGTAGCTTTAAATCCAAACAATGCTTAGACAAACATTGGAAGAGTTTGCTCCTGGTTCTTCAGGGGCAGGAATTGGATCTGCTTTTTGCTTCTTTGTCGGCTTCACAGAGGCGGGGTTTGCTACGAGTATTGGTCTAAAGAAAGCGAAAGACAATTAAAAATGAAAGCAGCCTCACCCTTGGCTTTTCTTTTTTTTTCCCCCCGCATTTTTTGGTGTTGAAAGAATTGTTTAAGAGGCAACATGTTTAAAACTCTTACAAGATACTTACCGCAGTGTTTGTCATGTAAAGAATCTGATCTTTTCTCGTTTATGGGCATTGGTGGTTGTGGAAAAAAACACAAGGTTTAACTAATGTTTGTATTTTGTTAGGTCTACATCCAAGTTTTTGGCGGTACCGACATGCATGCACGTATGTCATACAGCCAGTTGCATAGTATTTTTTCCCATTTGGCATATTCAAGACGCGCCCACGATAGGGCAAATTCGTCAGGCTTTATACGATAGCAAAGTAGGTGATTTGCATTACCTCGCGTATGAACTAGCTGTAAATTTTGCGATTTGCACCGTGTAGCCAGGCATCCCGTGTAACAGCATCTGCAAAGTCACTCCGCATTAGACCTGTGTGCCATGCAGGTCCCGCCGCACCCGTGTTTTCAACCCGCTGAAGTCACTGGCATTAACACAGTAAAGGACAAAAGCAACACATATGTAACAATTTTTCTTTGTGTATTGGACTTAGCTTCAGTTTTTTTAGACATGGACATCCTCGGACAAAATACTCTTTTTAGTTGTACACTGGTTTTTCATATTTTCAATATCAAAAGGGCGAGACAGAAAGTTCTTACACCTCTTGCTCTGCGACGTTCGTCCTGTCTGCAGGTATGATGTAACAGTATCGTATACGTCTTGGACTCACCACTCGAATCGTGTGTGTAGGTATGTGATACCTAGCAGCACATAACTGTCGCGCCCTACAGGTTAATAATATATGGATTGCCCTTCCAAGGGTCAAGATGCTAAAAGCGGGCATCACGAGTACGCGAACATACTAGAAACGGAAGTGATTGGAGTGATACAACAGAAGGATATTCTAAACATCAAGATTACCAGAGCTGAGCGCTGAGAGCCTCGACAGTGCCGACTGGGCTTACATGAGCCGAAACCGGATTTATTGGTAGACATGCTAATTGTGCAGATGGGATCTGCAGTGATATGGGATAACATGATAGAAACAAATGGAAAAAAGGAATGACAAGCGTAACTGCACTTATGGATGACTCAAATGCGCTTTTCAACAGGCCTGCAGCACTCTGTATGCAGATCGTCAAGCTGCTTACGGATAACACGGTTACCGCTCATAGTGTATAACAAAAAAGCAGGCCTCTCAACCAGAGGTCTCCCGTAGTTGTAAAACAACTACTGAGTCGGTGTATGAAAACCGTGCAGCTAGTTCAAGTTCCACACACATTGGATACTGTAGCGGAAGATTACTACTGTGTGTGACGTCCGTGGCGGCACTGAATGGGTTTGGTGCAACCAGTCAGAGGTTTCTTTCCTGGCACTGTGCTTGTGGCAGAGCTATCGCCCACTATCTTGTCCTCCAGGTAACGGACGTGCAGATGACTCTAGTTGCGACCTGTATGTGTGAGTCCTAACTCACAACAGCAACGGTTGTTCCGACTGGCCAAGTGACAGCCAGCAGTTCCCCGGGTTATCGTTTCCGTGTTCATGGAGGCGTGCAGAATAGAGAGGCATTGGGTTTGCATCATGTTTGTTTGGAGGCGGCAAACTACCGGAGAGTATGTTTGCATCGGCACATTCCGCAAATGTGGCAAGAAAAAACGTTGGGTGTGGCACTGAAAACCTTTGAGTTTTGTGTTTAATCAATCATGTCCTGACAGCATCGATCTCGCTGGAGTAATCTCCCATTTCTGGCGCAGAAACGTCAGCGAGAAAATTAGCGTCGAACATAGCAGATTTTCCCGGCAACTACGTGAGGATTGGAAATCCCTGGAATCTCAGCTTGCAGAGAAACACAGCGCTTCCCGGGATAGGGCTCTCCTTGGATCAGGTTGAGCCTCTGCTTATGGTCATCTCATTCAACGTATGTGAGACGTATATCTGAATCGATCGTTGGTCCGACATAAGCAATAGCAGAAAAAAACAACATCTTAATAAGGTTGTTTGAGTCTGGGCCTTCCCTGGCCCGACGTTCACCTTGAAACAAGATCAATGTACGATCGTGAGAAAGCATGACACAAATAAGAGAAAGACACAAGGAAAGGGCAGTGGAAAAGGAAAAAAAAAGAAATATAAAAAGGTAGTGGGCAGTGTTTGAATGAAGAAGAACGGAGGCTTGATCAATGCAATGGAGAAAGGCATTGACATGAGTTTAATGAGCGTAACTAAGCTCTACAGGGATACCATATGAAAAAAAGTTGCGGGAATGGGGGACTTGCAGAGAGTTTTTTTGTGTGTGATCTTGACCAATTGTCGCACATGTAATAACTGCCGAATGTTTGCTGCCTAATTATTACTCCGTACCGCTAATCGGTCCGTAACTGCTCATCATGCTATCAGTTACATTCACACGCCAAGCGTAGTAAGTAATTATTAAGCGCTGAATACTATTGATTAGCAGCGCTGACCAGTAGCACTCGTAAGATCTCCACAAGAGCAGCTCAGCTACGGTCAGACACAAGCAAAGGTCCGTCATCCGTAGCGAGATCCGTACTAGCTCAATAGCTATCAGTACCACACCATTTCAGAGCCGCGTAGTATTATATAGGAGCATGCTGTGTATCTATAGAATTAGCAGCGCACGAAGCAGTACAACTCGTAAGCTCAGTCACAAGTGCCGCTCAGTATCGTACACAGACAAGGGTCCCCGTCCGTAGCGAGTCCGTAGACTGCTCAGTAGCTATCAGTGCCAATTCAGAGTCCGCGATAGTTATTTATTAGTACCGGGGCTGAAATACTAATTAATTAACAGCGCTGAGCAGTACCCATCGTAGATCTCAAAAGTGCCGCTCAGTACGGTACAGCATGGTCCGTTCCGTTGCGGTCCGTACTGCTCAATAGCTATCAGTAACATTCAGAGCCGCGTAGTAGTAATTAGGAGCGCTGAATACTATTAATTAGCAGCGCTGAGCAGTAGCACTCGTAGCTCTCCACAGTGCCGCTCAGTCACGGTACAAGCAAGGTCCGCTCCGTGTAATCGGTCCGTACTGCTAACAATAGCTATCAGTACCCATTCAGAGCCGCGGGTAGTATTATACATTAGTTAGCGCTGAATACTATGAATTTAGCAGCTGCTGGAGTACAGTAGCACTCGGAGCTCTTCAAAAGTTAGCCCGGCTCAGTAACGAGTACAGCACGGTCCGCTCCGTACATACGTCCCGTACTGCATACAGTAGCTATCAGTGGACCATTCATTAGCCCTCGTAGTATTAACTATAGTACCGCATAATACTATGAATTAGCAAGCGCTGAGTAAGGTACCCAAAAACGTCGGTGCTCAGAGCTCATCACAAGTGCCGCTCAATACGGTACCAGCAAGGTCCGCTCTCGTAGCGGTACCGTACTGCTCCAACAAAACAAACCCATCATAGGTAAGCGCTTGTCTCACAGGATGCATATAGATTGCATCTCGCCAGTGAGACTCCGGTCCTTGCACTGAAAACTGGAGATTAGGTGCTAATCGGTCTTATATCTACCAAAAAAAAAAAAAACAAAGTAGTTCTCTTTATTTTTCTTTTGGGATCACCAGTAGCCCATCATGTACATGTGTTTGGCAGGCAGTTGTTTGGACAGCGCCGGACTTCGTCATCTAGATTAGCATGTCATGTGAATCCACTAAACAGGGGCTGTCACCAGGACTCACCCGGAATAAAGGGGCAGTGGGGAGAACCAGGCACCGCCGACCTTTTAACCCCAAACGTGTGTTGACCAATCCCCTCGACCTAACCCCTAAATTCATATCTATGGCACTAAGTATAACCATCTAGAATTGACATTGTCTATGGGTTGGTGATGAAATTGAGCTCGCAGGTTTCAAGGATGTAAAGTGCGGTGCCAAGCCCGCTCAGGATGTGCACCTTGCCACAGATTCGAGATCTATGTACCTAGCATAGCGAAGGTGTAGTGCCCTTGTACAGATATCAATCTGGACTGGCAAGCAAGCATATGCCAGTCTAAAAACTATTCCGTCTAGAAGAAGTATTTTTGCCCAAAGCGACACCACATCCTATACAGTATTTTGTGTGGAAACAACAACGCAATACAGATTGAAGATGATCCTGTACATGAACAGCTGCCGTTGTGCTAGCAATCAAACACTCGGCAGACACAATGTGTTGTTCACTAGGTTTCATCGACTTGCTTTGTGAGTTTATCAGTTTTCGGGACCTCGACCTGGTAACATTCATTTTTGGGTGTGCTCAAGGACATTTTGTTGAATGAATGAGTGCAGCTAGCTCCTTGTGCACAGGAACTCTGAGATAGATACCATTCCGGACTGAACATGCAACTTTGGACCGTGACCTCATCAACTCGATTTCCCGTTCTTGGACCATCGACCTCGACGACCTTTTTAGCCTCGACCTCGACCTCGACATTGTCTAATGGGGTGGGTTGGAAATGGGGCGCAGGTTCAAGGTGTAATTTCGGTGCTCCAAGCCCATGCTCAGATGTGCACATTGCCAGATTCGAGATCTTGTACTAGCCAGAGCGATAGGTGGTAGTGCCCTTTCAAGATATCAATCTGGCTGTCAAGCAAGCAGAGGCCAGTCAAACGTTCCGGTCTTGAAGGAAGTATTTTGCCCAAGCGCGCGTCCTATCAGTAATTTTGTGTGGAAACACAACGCAATACAGATTGAGTGGATCCTGTACATGCGCCGTTTGCTAGCAATCTCCGGCAGACACAATTGGTTGTTTCACTAGGGGTTGTTCCGTCGACTTGCTTTGTGAGTTTTTCGTTTTCGGGAAAACCCCCCCTTCGACCTTGGACTTCATTTTTGGGTGTGATCAAGGACATTTTGTGATGAATGGTGCGCTAGCTTGCTCCTTGTGGCGGAGCTAGATAGATACCATTCCGGACTGAACCTGCACTTTGGACCTTGACCTCGACCTCGATTTCCTTTCTTGGACCTCGACCTCGACCTCGACCTCGACCTCGACCTCGATTTCCTTTTCGGGTGTGGCCGAGGACACTATGTGGATAGATACCATTGCGGACAGTACCACTCAATAGCATTCAGACTGCCAAAGTACGCTTGGAAAATGATCGTTAATGGCTCAGTTACGGCTAGCACTGGGTACCGTTTTACTGCGGGATAGCTTCACAGGTATCGCTCCGTAACCGGTCCGTGCTTCTCAGTACCGCTCAATAGACAAATGGGGTACCAACACAATTGTAATCGGGTAGCTCAGCAGTCTCGGTACGGACAGCTACCGCTTACTAACCGGCTCAGTACTAATCAGATAGCGCTCAATACATGAAATTTGCGGTGGGGCTGGTCCCTTCTAGATAATGGGTGATTGCTGTGTGGTGGTCGAGCATTGGAGCACGAGCACTTCATAGTCTACACACGAAAACCCCAGAATATTCAGAGGCATATTACTTCCATTGCACAGTGAACAGGGATGATCTTTATCTTTTCCCGCTTCCTCAGGCTGGAACGGGGCTGGAAGTCACCTTCTTTTAGTAAGACACGTAATACAGGACCGGCACTCTTCACACGGGACCCGTCACCCTCAATAATCAGCGCTCAATACTAATCAGTAGCGCTAATATCAGTAGCGCTCAGCAGTCTCGGTACGTACAGCTACCGTTGACTACCGCTCAGTGCCAGGTTTCGTACAGGGCCGTACAGATCAGTGGCATTCAGCGGCACTCAAAAAGAAACCACGATTAACTTGCATTAGGAGCCAGGTCCCCCACTGCACGATGGGTATTCATCAGTACAGTGCCCATACCAATGTATACCTAGAGATCCCAGAGTCAGTGACTAAGAGATGCCATGGAGTTGTGAATCTCGATACCACTTTAAAGTTTTGGACAGACCCTTCCTGTTTGGAATCTGTACCTTGGCTTAGAATTGGAGAGAAACAGTATCTAGTTTTGATGTCTTTATTGATGCTGAGGAAGACTCGGAAAGGGATTAATCCTGATTATCTTGTTAGCTGGAGTAGAACCACCTGGAGGCATTCATGGCTGCATAAATTGGAACATAGACACACCTTTACTCTATACACCTACTTTGATACTTACTCTGTAGACGGAAGTGTAAACGAGTTCAAAAAAGTTTACACTGGCACTGAGAGCTACCATATATCATGATATCAGGTAACTTGGCGTGTTTTTTTACCCAGTAATATCTTTGAATGTTATACATATATGGAGGTACACTATGTCTGATTGTAATCTGAGGGGTAAAAGTGCGTAAAAGTGAAGAAAGCGATTTTGAATACGAAACGCCCAGGCCCACGTACATATGTATCGTAAGACCGGTCCAGAACCGAGCTGCAGCGCTTCACACGGTGGCTGTGCAACAGATTTTGGGTATACTAATCAGTAGCGCTAATCGGTAGCGCTCAGTACTAATATTCATATGGATGCTAGCGCTCAGCAGTCCAGCTACCGTTGACTTAAACCCGCCCAGTGCCGGTCAATCCGTACAGGTCCGTACTGGTCAGTGGCAACTCGGTGGGGCTCAAAAAAAAAATCAGTATATAGCGCTCAGCGGCAACACTTGTGTCTTCAGAGGAAAAACACCCGTGGTCTCGATGCCTTTGCTGACATTAAATTGAGTAGTGAAATGGACTGGTGAATGGACAAAGTATCTCATTGGCGTGGTTTCTTGTTACTCTTGTTACAATTGCTGATACATTTTCAAGTTTGGTGTACGATAGCATCTCCTGTGCGTCGGGTCCTTACCAAAGTTGGGAAAATGGTGATCAGTGACAGGTGTAAGTCTTGTGCATTTCAACCTCCTCCTTATGTGTTTTCTGATACAAACTGAAATACTATATTGTGTGTACTCCAGCATCCGTACTCCTTTGTTGCATTCACTGCCCCAGATCTTTTCTTTCTCAAGAAAAACAGATGAACAGATAGTTTGGTACGATATTGAAGGGGTTTCTTGCCATAAAGAGATTTGTTTTTCCTTGCAAAAATAATCAAGTTTTATATTGAAAAATAGTATTCTTTCTTTATATATAGGGGTTGGTGTTTTTTCCAGGTAACAAAATGGGTAATGATTGTCGACCGAGTGCCCATTAGTAAAACCGTGGTTTTGTCTTTCTTCCATAGAAAAGTAGTTCTTCGTCTTTGCATATAAGAAAGAATGTTGTTTATATCTACTTTATCACATAATAATATTTCTGTTGCAATATCCATTATAAGGAGATTTCTTTTGATGGATATTTTTTTACAAAGGAAACAAAAAAGAGGTGGGGCAGTGATTCTCTTGGACATGTAAAGTACTTTTCTATTTCACTATGTCGGATCCTATTAACCATCAATATTTTATCCCACTACAAGTCTATGCATACTTTAAACCCTTGTAGATTCTCATACCTCAGGAAACTCACTCTGCACATCCTAGTCTGTAAGACCCAATATCTATACCCTAGGCGCTCCAGTCTCTCAGATCCTATGTTGGCCCCTACAAATCCCGTTTTGACAGATTGGTTCCCACCTTGCAAATAAACCCGAGGTGGGGCGTGGGAAGGAAAACACTCTTGTTCTCAAACCACCAAGTGCATACAGGTAAGACTGGTATCCTTTGCAGACACACACTAATCACTATCAACCGTGAAGTCACAAATGCCTCGTCGTAATGCTATTTGCCCTTGAGACCCCTTCTGTTCAGATTGAGGGCTACCTCAGAGTCAAGGCCTACAGGTACAGGTTTTGATGTGGAGGGTAATGAACAGGACCGGACTGGAGCGGAGAACTTTAGTATAGACAGTACGCCCGAGAGTACGGCGGGTAGTACTAGTAGACAGTATTTGTTGAAGTGGCTGAAGAACATTGATCAGTACCAGTGCACGGTTTGTAGAATACCGGCACAGGAGAATTCAAGCTTCGAGGTGGCTCACATTTTGCTGCCAAGGTCAGCACCGACTCGAGTGGTAAGTTGAGTGTCAACTTGCACTCTTGGTGGCTCAGGTACTGAAACTTGCTAGGTGGATGTGGTGGGACATGTTTTTGGGGGCACCAACAATCACAATCCATTCGCGTTTGTTTCTCATGTTGTGTTAGTTCATTTTCCATGCCCCCTGTGTGATCTCTCTGACTGCTTTTACATAGTGCGAGTGGATATCCACCGGCTCCTGGACCACGGGAAAATAATTTTTTTGCCACCTGCCAAGCTAATTAGAATGTGCACGTGAGTACCTTCGGATACACAGCAAGGCGGGATCGTGGACGATTTTGAGAAAAGGAAAGTTGGGCCGAGGACTTCTTGGACCTGGTTTGTGTGTGTGTTTGTTTGTGAAATATGAGAGGCCAATGACATTTTTTGCTAGGCTGAGTCAAGGCAGTTTCCGTATAAGCTGTTGCAGTCGCCCCATGCGAAAGATTTCAGCTATGACCTGACCTACCGACCTTGAGGACAAGACTGTTACTGTCTTCCAAGAACCGTTTCTTTCAATTTCCGCCCGTTTGGTCCCACGTCACCCCGTTCGCGGTTTCTTTCTGAACACAATGTGGTCTCTGGAAGGATATACTCAGTCCATGGATGAAACAATATTTCATCGACGAACGGCACCGGAATTGAATCGCCTGGCGAACTTGATGACAAGGGCATTGTTGGGGAAGAAGGTGGAAGACATTCTTGTCGATGCGGAGGTGCCGGAGGACATTAGAGATTGGGCGCAGGCGTTTAGAGAGTTTGTTGATTTGTATAGCGGTGCGGAGGAAAGGGTACTCTCAGAACTGGCAAAGGGGGCGAGAAGCACCAGGAGCGGAGGCAGCCGTGGTTCGAAGGATCCTTCAGGCAGTGGGGCAGAGCCCGATGGGGGTGCTTCTGACTACGAATCTGGAGGTCCAGGTGCTGGAGGTCGAGGTACTGGAGGTCGAGGTGCTGGAGGGGATCAGGGACCCGGGAACCCCCAACGCCGTCTAGTCGAAAAGGGAAGAACATCACCAAGTATGTGAAACGTGTGCTCTTACCAACACCCGCCACACAGGTCAAGTTGACCTACTGGCTCCGACATGTCAAGGGTCGTTCTCACCGTTGGAGCACACATGGACATGGACACGAAGCGAGTTTCTCAATGTGATCCGTATCAGTTGCCCTATCTTTCCCTACTCCATGTCCTTCCTACTTTGATGCTACACTGTGGTGATTTTCAATCTGCAACGTACACCGATATGTAACTTGCCATTTTTCTCCTCCTCTGTCTTCTTCTGTACTTTGTTAAATTTTTCCAAGCTATATTGAATGCATTGAGACTAGATAGCAAACAAAAAACAAGTGAATGTGTTGAGGGAAATGAATGAGATACATATTACTGCTCCAGGAAGTATGACTTATGTGTGACACTCTCTAGTATAGGGAATTATCTTTGAGAGGATTGCTGAGACTATTACGTAGACGTCTGAGAGTATATAGAACCAGTCCACTTTCCGGTTCTCAAAGGTGGCACAAAAGGTTAAAGGTGGTATACATGCAAATTGATCGAAAAGTCGATGCTATCTGACACGGGTGCAATTTCCTGTTTCTGCTCGGACACTGCCCGACACCACCCCATCCTCAAAATAAAATTCCATAAATTCAGGTTAAGGGTTTTGAATACAATAGATAAAGTCTATGTACTTGCTCAAGGAATTAGTCTCGGGTGGAAGACAGCAAAAATCAATTGTCGGATCTCAGATGACCATAGTACTAACACTTGCAAATTAGGACATTTTGCTCTCCGTTTAATTCTACATGACAACTTCATCATTGATTTCGCCATTCAAGTGAGATGTGTTGCTCGAGTTGCGGAGCCTGACGTTCCCCATCATCGCAAGACACACTAGATATAGTAGCATGTTTACCCCTTCCAAACATTCACATGAAGCGACTAGTCATGTGGACCTTGTGTGTCTTGTGTGCTACACACACTTGGTGGTTAATAGCAATCAAACCGCCAGGTACCGCTCGGTAATGCTCAGGACCGGACAGCTGCCGCATAGTAACGCCGAGTACCGCTCCGTACCGGTCCCTACTAGCTGGTAGTAGTGCTCAGTACCGCTCAATAATAACCAGTACCACTGAGTAGGGTAGCACTCAAGCAGGAGCACTCTGTACCGATGTCTTCCACATAGTGGCGCCAGGTACCGCTCCGTACCGGTCTGTACTCCGGTTGGTACCGCTCCGTACCGCTCCGTACCGTCCAGCAGCACTCAGTTGCACTGAATAAGGATCAGTAGCGCTCGAGTTGTGCTCGTTACTTCAACAACCTCAACTTGAATCATGACAAAGGGGTCCCAGGACTTCCGGGGGGGGGGAGGACCTGGTATTACCCTTGCTACCCTAACCCCTACACACGTTTTACCCCCGTATACCCCTAACCCCTGGGGTTGGCCGTTTCTAGGCCTCGCACACAGAACCCCTGTAACCCCTAACCCCTGGGGTTGTCAACTTCTTTTCTAGGCCTCGACCTCCACCTCGGCTTCCTTTTCGACTTTGGTCGACGACACTTTGTGATGAATAGCGCAGTTGCTCCGTGTATGTGGCAGAGCTGGCTGCATATCATTCCAGACTGAACCTGCTCTCGCATTGCATTTTGTACAGATGAAGAAAAAGTTGCTCAGCTCTCTTTAGTGGGAGGGTGTTAACCCTCTCCTCTCCACTACTGATCAGAATCCATACCGTCATCCATTACTTTGAAAAGTAGGAAATTTCAGGTATAGATAATCCAGGCATCTCAGGGATCATGAACCTACCTCTGGTGATCAGCACCGTTTGGGGCATCTCTCTCCAGATGAACATTTCAAATAGCACAAAAGATCCTTTTGGCTGGTGATGAAAGAATCATGATTACAAGGGATCTGTGTATTTCTCATGGTGTTTAGTAGTTCAAAGGTGTTGCCTTAATGCTTGAATAGGTCACTGGATGGTGTAAGAGGCTTTATTGCGGAATATTTCTGCAAATGTTCAGCGTGAGACTCTACCTTGTGTGGTATATATAGAATTTGAAGGGTGCCAGGATTGATACCTACAAAAGAATCCTCGACTTGGGTGGAATGACATAAGGAGGTGGGAGTATCACACATGTTTACTGTAGATATTGTGATGCTTGCTCCAACCAGCTAGTTTCAACAGCAATTGTTTGGCCTCTTGGAGGCGGTGCGGACCGGAGCGCGGACCTACAGCCAGCATTCTCAACACTTGGATTCTAAGATCACGCTCCTCTAATTGTTCACATTTGAATGATAGAAAAACAAATGAAAATACGTGTTCTTCTCAATACATCGTTCAATATGCGGGTTGAACGCTCACAATCTAACATTTGGAGACATTTCAAGCGCTACGGGAATGGTAGGCCCATCATCGCAGGGTAAGTGCAACATACTGCATTCATCCCCTCACCGTTAAAAACTAATTTTTCATTTAGTCGGGAGTAAAATTCTAGCCAAACGAATTAATGGTCACTGCGGGAGTCGAACCCTGCCACGAGGTGGTAGCTGCCACGTTTGCATGACATGCGCGCCGATTGCACTACAGTGCCATGGTTACTCCTTTCATTTACAGTTATGGAAGGGGCTTGTGGCTCAAACATCCGAATGACAACACATTGATGCAGTCGAATGGCCGTGGGCTTTCATATGATGTTTACAATCAATACAGTTCGGTGTTCTCATGGACAAGGGCTTGAAGGCGCTTCAGTTAATGACAGGTTGTTATATACTGGCGTGTGCGGCTGGAGCGTCTGCACATTGCAGGGCTATGTATCTAAGGTAACACACGGCCACCATGCGGGAAGCGCGTTACCCCAGACGGAGTGGCCAGCAGCAGAATTGATGTCTGTGTCACAGGCCGCCGGACCTGCTGCGGGCCGGGAGTGCAGTGGCAGGGTTGGCTGAAGCAGCAGCACAACCATCTACCCTATGCGTTGTATTTGAATTATACCTAACCTCCTAGCCCCAGAGTGGCCAGCGGCAGAATTGATGTCTGTGTCACAGGCCGCCGGACCTGCTGAGGGCCGGGAGCGCAGTGGCAGGGTTGTCAGTACAAACCACTGCTCTATGTGTCATATTTGAATGAAGCTCTGCTCATAACTATTCACATTTGACAAGGGAAAATAGGTGTGTTTCTCTGTATATTTATTGTTCAATATGCGGGTTGAGCGCTCAAAACAAAATATTTTTTGAACACGTTTTTGAGCAACCCCTAATCTGCACTTGACCTGATTGTGATGTGATTTCATGCAGCGTTAGAACCTAATTTCGGTCTGGAGTAAAAGATTTAGCCGAAACCATTATTGGTCACTGCGGGAATCGAACCCGGGCGCTAAACAAACGGCGCCTGTCGTTTGTTGCATGCAGGTGCCCACTGCACTACAGTGCCATGGTTACACCTTTCATTTACGGTTATGGAAGGGGGATTGTGGCTCAAACGTCCTAATGACAACACATTTATGGAGCTGAACGGCCGTGGGCTTCCATATGATGTTTACACTCAATACGACAGCTGGATATTCTCGGAGGCAGGTTGGGCTGAGAGCTTCCCGAGTATTGAATAGCTCGGCGCTCGAAAGGGCTTCAGCAGATGTCATGTCCCTGTAGAGTGGCCAGCGGCAGCAGAACTGATGTCTGTGTCCTAGGCTGGCGGACCTGCTGTGGGCCGGGAACACAGTACCGTAGAGAGTAGCCAAAATTGGTGACTGTGTTGACTGCCGCCGGGCCTGATGCGGAGCGGGAGCACAGTGGTGATTTTGTCAATAAAAATGTCTACTCATGCAGATTGCAATGTGGTATGTAAGGTTGGGCTGTCTGGCGCCTAACCCTGGTAATGCACCGGACCTGGACCGGGGCGGACCTACAGCCATGATTCTCAACACTTGGGTTCTACTATCATTTCTGTTCGTGTGCTGCTTGCATATTGTTTTAGAAGGACGTGAATTGCAGAGTAATTGGACTATGCTAAACTCGAGCTCTGCTCGTAATGCAACTTTGGGAGACATTGCAAACAATGTGTGTACCCACCACTGCTGCACTACAGCACTGCAAGTTACTGTGCCCAAAATGTACGCAGTAGGTACCATGGCAGAGTAAGTGCAACATGCTGCATCCACCTCTTCACCGTTAAAAATGAATAATTTCGTTGTGGAGTAAAATTTTAGCCACAAGAATCATTGTTCACTGCGGGAGTCGAACCCGACCACGAGATGGGATCTGCCACATTTCCGTGGCACGCGCACCCACTGCACTACAGTGCGACGACTGCTCTTGCCCGCTGTAGTCACATAAAGGGCTCGACGGCTCAAGCGATATTGTTTAAACCATTCACATAAATGACAACACATTGATGCAGTCGAACGGACGTGGGCTTTCATATGATGTTTACAATCAATACAGTTCTGTATTCTCATGGACAAGGGCTTGAATGCGCTTCAGCTGAAGACAGGTCGTTATACACTGGCGTGTGCGGCTGGAGCGTCCGCATACTGCAGGGCTATGTTTTCGAGACTGAGAAAGGGTGGCCACCGGACCTGCTGCGGGCCGGGAACACAGTATCTCATAACCCAGCAGGAATAGCGTTGGTGGCTGTGTTGACCGCCGCCGGACCTGACGCGGGCCGGGAGCGCAGGGGCGGGGTTGTCAGTACAAACCACTGCTCTATGCAAATTGCAATGTGGTGGGCCCTATAAGTTCCGCTGCACCTGTGGATGCAGCATGCTTGCAATTGTTTAATGAATGAAATAAGAACAGATGTAAATGACCTCAGCGTCTCTTAAATCATAACCAGGCTTGCGGGACCTGTGAGCAACACCGCCCAGAGTGGGTACCCATGAGAATTGAGCGGGTTGCTTAGTCAGCAGCAGCTGTAGATGGTCAGGTGAGTGCATATATGCAGGTGTGGTCTACATTTTGGTGATTCAGCTGTTCTATGCGTAGAAGAGTAGACGAAACATACATTTTCACTGAATCTGAAGCACGACAGGACATGCAAGGCATGTATTCAGTCTCGCCCAGGACGAAAACTGGTAGATGTGGATGGCATTGTTCTGAAAGCGGTGTCGGCGTCATGTGAAGTGCAGTGATGGGTTCCGAGGACTCTGGAGTGGAATAGAGACGAGCACCCACACCAGGTACGAGCAATGAGCATCTCGCCCAGTAAAGGTGCGAAAGAGGGGTAGAATGGAGCCGGATCTGGTCGCCCATAGGTAGTAGTTGGTTTGGGCGGAAAGAAAGAGGGGGGCAAGGTGGGAAGGCGAAGCGGAGATGAGAGAGTGGAGGAAACGGCTGGGCTGCTTAGTAAGCAACTCCCGCTGACCTTTCCGCGCGGGAACACTGAGAACAGAGTTTGCTGTTTTTAAACGTCAGTATGCCTTGCGCTAGGAAATGGACTTGCCCAAGAGATAGAGTAGTGTGATAGCTATAGAACGCCTGGCGATATAAGGGATTGAGAATTGTTCAGGGTGCGGAGAAGGCCGCAAGAGCGCTTGGGGAAGTGGGCGGTGCGGACCATGCCTATACCGGTGAGCTCGCCCTAAGGCATATAGTAAGAAAATGATATGCGCAGGTACCTAGATGACTGTAGATCACAATAGACCGATATTTGAGGCAAAAGAGCGAGGAGGTGAGGAGAGAAAAATCAAAGACGGGCTCGACCCCGCGGGGTCGAGCCGCGTCAAAGAAAGTCAATTTCCGGGCGCATCTTTCGCCGCGCAAGCGCGGCGAAAGCTTGCGCTGGTAGATACGACCTCCTGGATGATATCTCCAGCTTTGACCTAGTCGTAAAGATTATTATTACGGGCTACAGAAATTTCAAAAGTTTCAGCGCCAGGGAATGGGTGCGGGGAGGCGTGGGAAAGTGCAGGATGGCCATCCTGGAGCGTGATCTAGGAGTAGGGTTGGGAACCCTACTCACTTTTCCTATATAAACCCCTACAGTGAACAAGTACTGGTAGAATGTGGGGTTGACTCCAGTAACATTCTTGATCTGAGTATAGCTCCATAGGATTCAGCGGAATTGATGTAGTATTTGGAGGTGTAAGAGGAATTTTTATGAATATGAACAATAAATCTTCGTTGAAGGCGGGTGTCAAAATGGAAGCATTATAAGGCTGCCCGGCCAGACTAATACAGTGCAAATTTTTAACTGCTCCCTCGTCAACTGGCGTCCGCCCTTTAGCACAAGAGGAAGAATGAAATCTCAAGTCAGCTGCCAATAGTAGTTCACAGAGAGGAGGACACTTTGCACGTTTCTCAGGCTGTGAATATTTCGACTGGGCGCTTACTTATCCTCTCACGCACATGGACCTCTCCTCCTCTCCTCCTCCTCAAGAACGGACCACCACCCACAACTCCTGGCCCACTTCACCCACCAAGGTATTGACCAAGACGATACCACCTCTGGAATCACTGTCTGCCTCGGCCTCCATCTTGAACGATTCACAATGTCTGGTGTGGGACGTATCATCTGATACTAAGAATGGAAGAGGATTTTGAGAGGTGTTGTGTGTGGGATTAGAGTTGCGTGAGTGTGAAGATTATTCAATAGTACGGTATGTGTTTTATTTGTTTGTTTGTTCGTTCCTGTTTTGTCTCGTTTGCTCGTTCTGTTCGAGGTTGTAGCTTTGTTTTCTTTCGAGCTTCGGTATCGTTCGTCATATCAAGCCAACTGACCTCCACATTCTTCTCTTCTCCTACAGACATGAAGCACGACAAATATCACGATATTCCTCTCTTCAACTTAGGAATTCATACATTCTTCAATTGGGAGGAGCAATGGAGAGGCATTGGATGCGAGGGAGTACAAGATGGAGTGGCTGCTGCAAGGTATGTGGTTGTCTCTATCCGTTTCTTTCTTTTCCTCTGTCTTTGAACAGGCGCTAGTTCATTCATCCTTTCTTCCGTGACTCTTGTGTCTGTGTCCTTCCAGCCCACATAACCCTGACGATTCTCAATGCTGATGAGGGCACCAATCCTCGCCTCTGCGGGTTTTTTCTGGGTGTAAGGAATCTACGGTGAGTTTTCTTTTCTTTTCTGTACTTTGTTATTCAGCATTAAACTCATTCGCTCATAGGCTATCGTGTTGCTCGGGACCGCAACGCAGATGTGAATGTTTCGTTGTTGCTGGGGAGGGTGAGGTATTGCTTTAAGGGAAGAGGTGGGGTTCGGGTTGGTTGAATGAAAAACGATGTTTAAGTGGAATTGATGTGAGAGAGAAGGAACAGAACGAGCAAGAGAAGGAGGGCACTCGCACCCGCAGGCCCTTGAGACGCATTCAACTACGCGCCTGAATCCTGAATAGTGTATCTGATGGTGACTCGGGTGATAAAAGGTTCGGTTGATGTGCTGTTACGCTGGATTCCAGGAAGGAGGGAAGAACAGGTGTCTGGCGTCTTTTGTTTTTGTTTTTGTTATTAACAATAAGGCTTAGGTCTGTAGACTTATCTCTGAACTTCGACTCCCCAAGCCGCACCTCATCCATCTCTCATTCCTTCACCAAACCAACCTGTCCTTTATACTCTGACGACTCATTCATTCCCGCTGCGAACACCACATACAACGGTGTGCTATGGGTGGTTTTGGGTTTCTTACACTACAATATAAGGTTAGCAGGTGAGACGGGAAGTGTGGGGATATCGAATGTTTTTTGTGCAATGTCATTCATGCCGCATGTGGATGATCTACAGGTGGTGAATGGATAGATGAGACTGAGAAAATAATAAGAGTTGCGCTATAGATAAATGTGAGTGAATAGAACAGGAGAGGAAGTACTAGTGTTGATACTTAAGTGTCAAGCATGTATAAATACCTTCCAAATGTAGTAGTACCGCAAATTGTGGTAGTTATATAAGCAGTACCAGCATCCCGTTGCGATACAAAGACAAATACATTCCAAATGTAGTAGTACCACAAATTGTGGTAGTTATATAAGCAGTACCAGCATCCCGTTGCAATACAAAGACAAACACATTCCAAATGTAGTAGTACCACAAATTGTGGTAGTTATATAAGCAGTACCAGCATCCCGTTGCGACACAAAGACAAACACATTCCAAATGTAGTAGTACCACAAATTGTGGTAGTTATATAAGCAATACCAGCATTCCGTTGCAACACAGAGACAAATACCTTCTAAATGAAGTAGGACTACAAATTGTAGTTGTTGAATAATTAGTATGAGCACTCCATTGTTATGTGTGTACAAATACCTCCCAAATGAAGCATTTCTCAATGCAGAGATATTTCTTTAATTAAATATGATAGTCTTACATACAGGTACTCAAATAATTAAAACCTAATATATTTTCTTGCAAGATGTATCAGTACAATAAAGATTTAATACAAATGTACATAGTGGTTTCAGTGTATTCCACTGAAAGGTGTTTAATAGATTGACCCTATAGAAGAGATATATGAATAAAGCTTGACAATGTTGCAGTACAGAGGTTTGATCTTTGATACAAGCTGACTCCTAATTGGAGTGTTTTCTTTTATATATCCCTGATCCCTTGACCTATCCTGACCCCCTACCCTAACCTAACCTAACCTAACCTAACCTAACCTATTCCCTTACCCCTAACTAGGGCTTGCTGCGCAAGCCTACCCAGCACTCAACTTCTAACTAATTTCTAACTGAACCTAATCTTAAGCCGGAAAGCATAAAGTGGCTGTGCCATCACGGTCCCGGATCTATATCCAGCCGGTTAGCTGGTTGCACTGCTGGCACTGCGCTTGCCTCTCACTTAAGAGAAAGAATGAGTTCTGCAACAACACGCAGTGCAAGCTTGGCCAAGCCCTTTCTCTGAGGGGTGCATGCAGACCCTATGGGCCCACTATATCATTTTTGGCCACATCTGTGCAGGGGATGGGAGGATGTGGCCTGTGCAATAGAGGAGGAGGGCTTGCTCAGACCCGCCTGACTATTTGGCCCACATCCTGGGAGGGGATGCACTTGGAGGGATGAGAAATATATCATCCTCAAGAAGACATGCTAGAGAACATTTCTTGCCAATAGTTTGAGGCGCTTGGAGAAGGTCCTGAGAGGATGTGGATGAAAAGCTGGGAGGCGGCCGTTAGGGCTAACGGCCGCGGGCATAACTGGTAGGGCCTTCCGCTGTCCACTGCACTCTGCAAATTGTACTGCAAGGGTTGGAGTTTTATCTGTTTTGTTGTTCCTAACTGTTTTTGTGAATCCGTCTAAGACATTTCCACAGATCTGTTTTGTATTGGGTTTGTATATTGTCTACATCAGTGTATGTACATAGATGGGAAAATAACAAAAACAAAATACATGCATCTGTTCCTTTCCTTCTAGGACAGAAAGTTTTGATGTGTATCACTGTAAGTAGCTGCATATCAGTATATGTGCATCCAATTTCATTCAAGTAACATAGCCAAGTATATTCAACTGTTTGATTCCTTCCAAGAGGGAAAGTTTGTGTGTATTAAGTATATGTTTTAGTCCTTCCAGGAGGGAACATTTCTGTGTGTATCACTGTAAGTAGCTGTATATTAATGTACAGGCAGCCAGTTTCTTTCATGCATTATAGCTAAGTATGTGCAACCCTTTTTGCCTTCCAGGAGGGAAAGTTTTTGTGTGTATCACTGTAAGTAGCTGTATATTAATGTACATGCATCCAATTTTTTTCATGCAGTATGGCTAAGTGTGTGCAACTGTTTCTTTCCTTCCACGAGGGAAAGTTTCTGTGTGTATCATTGTAAGTAGCTGTTTTTCAAGGTACGTGCATCCAATCTCTTTCATGCCGCATAGCTAAGTGTGTGCAACTGCTTCTTTCCTTCCAGGAGGGAAGATTTCTGTGTATCACTATAAGTAGCTGTATATCAATGAACATGCATCCCATTTTTTCACGCAATATAGCTAAGTGCATGCAACTGTTTCTATCCTTCCACGAGGGAAAGTTTCTGTGTGTATCACTGTAAGTAGCTGTATATCAATGAACATGCATCCCATTTTTTCACGCAATATAGCTAAGTATGTGCAACCCTTTTTTGCCTTCCAGGAGGGAAAGTTTTTGTGTGTATCACTGTAAGTAGCTGTATATTAATGTACATGCATCCAATTTCTTTCATGCAGTATGGCTAAGTGTGTGCAACTGTTTCTTTCCTTCCACAAGGGAAAGTTTCTGTGTGTATCATTGTAAGTAGCTGTTTTTCAAGGTACGTGCATCCAATCTCTTTCATGCCGCATAGCTAAGTGTGTGCAACTGCTTCTTTCCTTCCAGGAGGGAAGATTTCTGTGTATCACTATAAGTAGCTGTATATCAATGAACATGCATCCCATTTTTTCACGCAATATAGCTAAGTGCGTGCAACTGTTTCTATCCTTCCACGAGGGAAAGTTTCTGTGTATCACTGTAAGTAGCTGTATATTAATGTACATGCATCCCATTTTTTCACGCAATATAGCTAAGTGCATGCAACTGTTTCTATCCTTCCACGAGGGAAAGTTTCTGTGTGTATCATTGTAAGTAGCTGTTTTTCAATGTAAATGCATCCAATCTCTTTCATGTATCAATGTTTGTAGAAGCATATCACGGTATTGTGTTGTAATTTGCATTTTTGTGTCCAAGTGAGCAATTCATTCAGAGTCGATCTCCCCTACTGTAGTTCCCTATCCATCCCCTACTGTATCTCTATATCCAGCCCCTATCCCAAATTTTGATTCAGCCCCTACCCAGACCCTAAGTGTCTTATATAACCCCCCCCTCCATGAAAGTCAAGAGTGTCCCAAGGCATTGATGTAAAGCCACAGAAGCACTCTTGAACAAGTCCATATATCTCTGCCTCCTTGTCATCTACCAACCCTCTAGCATTTTCAGCAGCTTGCAGTGCATTCTCCTAGATGATTGCAAGCATTAGCCTCAACAAGTAAGATTGTTGTCAAATGACATACTGCCTTGTCAGCCTTCTTTAAGGCAAGCTTCTCAGCCTTGATAGTCTTGGTCTGTCCTTTCTAATAAAGACCATGTATCAGAATCAAGATTACATAGTTTTATCTGGAATGTGAGATAAAATTGTGGCATAAACCAGAATGTAAATATATAGTTGACACTTGTAGTTTTAACTGGAATTTCAGTTAAAACCAGTATATATTAAAGAAAAGACTCATAGATATTAAGAGGGATTCTAGATAAAACTGATATAGGTGTAAGCAGACTTACAGCCATTGTAATGTTGCTTATGTAATCAAAAAAGCGGTGTGGATGTTGATAGAGTGATGATGGAAGTTCAAAGTAAGAGGGGAAAGATAAATCAGGTCAGGAAGTGTGCTTTATATATATGTGAACTTATGCAAATATGTACATACAGCGATCTGATCCTACTTGCAATGAGGCAGACTATTATGTAAGCTTACTGAGTGTTGACATGCCAAAAGCACACTACAGATGTGTGGCAATATTAAGTCAAATCTAAGATAAAATCATCAGTTAATCAATTTGTTGGTCCTAACATACTTTAACCTTGGAATGACAGTGCTATCATGCTCCACATACATCACATCAATCTTATAACATCATGCTATTCAGATTCAACTCAAGTGTCCCACAAGATCACCCAGTGCTGATTTAATTCAAATCTCACATAAAATCATTCAGTGCTTGATATAGTGATTGGGTTCATTGATAGATTTAGTGATGTTAGATTTAACCCAAGTGTCACATGAAATTACTCAATGCTTGATATAATGATCTGAGATTTAACTCAAATGTCATTTAAAATCAGCTTAGTGCTTGAATCAAAAATTTTAACTCAAATCTGACATAAAATTACTGAGTGCTTAAATCAGGAATTTTAACTCAAATCTGACTTAAAATCACTGAGTGGTTGATATAATGATGTGGAGTTTAACTTGAATGTCACTTGAGATTACTTACTGGGTGGAATAGTGATCATCCTATAGTGATGTGAGATGCAACCCAAATTTCACACAAGAGTACTCAGTGCTTCAAAACAGGATGAATGTATTAACTCAAATGTCACTTTAGGAGGTCTCAGTGATTGATATGGAATATGTCTGAGATCTTACTTATCATCACTGCTTGAACTAGTGATTGAGATAACTGCTCAAGTTGATATGATGATGTGTTTGGCATTCAAATGTTAAAATCACTTAGTGCTTGATATAGGAAATCTGACTTAAATCTGACACTCAGTGCTTAGTATAGTAATGTGAAATCCAACTAAAACTCACTTAAGATCACTCAATGCTTGATGTACTGATTGAGCCCATTGCTTGATATAGTGATGTGAGATTTACCTTCACATTAAATCATTCAATGTTTGATATGAAGGTATGTCTGAACTCTTACTTGTAATCACTGCATGCAATAATGTGTCTTTGACTCAAAAATGTTACTTAGAATCTGCTTTAAAGTCTGAGATCTTACTTATCATCACTGCTTGAAATAGTGATTGAGCTGAGTGTTTGATATAATGGAGTGTCTTGCACTCAAATGTTACTTAAAATCACTGACTGCCTGACATAGGAAATGTTACTTAAAATCACTACCTGCTTGACATAGGGAATGTGGCTTAAAATTTAACATAGAATTCTTGAGTACTTGATATAGTGACTGAGCCCATGGCTTGATCTAGTGTAATGTGAGATTCAACTCCACATACAATGATTCAATGTTTGATATAGGGATATGTCTGAAATCTCAACTGTAATCACTGCTTGAAACAGTTATTGAGCTAAGTGCTTGATATAATAATGTGAGTCTTTCACTCAAATACTCAAATGTTACTTAGATTTAAGTAGTGCTTTAAAAAGTGATGTGAAATTTAACTCAAATCTGACATAAAATTTGACTATTTATTGGTATGACATGTTGACATGTTGACATGTTTTTGCATGCTGACATGTCGACATGTTTATTATGGCCCATAATGATCAGGATATATTATGGCCCATAATGATCAGGATATATTATTAGATTAGATTGATAGCAACTCAATCTGTGCACAGGTTCGAGTCCTGTATGGGTCAATCGCATGCGCATTATGAGGGTTGCTTCAATAATGTGTTCGCTTTTATTTTTTCATAGTAAATACAAATACTATCTCTTTGAAACTTAAGTGAAAGTGTGTAAAGTGCAACATATATTGATAATAGAAGAGTCTCATTGTAAGTTTCTATCTGTGATCTTACAGTAGTAATCTAAAAAATGTTATATGCTGAATATGAGTGATCTTAATATGAAGTTTTCCAAGTAGCCTGAAAGAAGTTCATACAATTCAATTAACTTAGACTGTAGATTTCACCATCTGATTTCATAAAAGAAATGCTTGACCAAATAACATTGTTCAATTGTAGAGCTCAGAAAAAAAGATCAGTCCTTATGAGCAGCCAAAACAAGGTGATGCAAATGCAATAAACAACTGATCCACAGAAATTTGCACATCCTGAATTCATTTTATTCACTCTGGTCTGTCAGACTCTACTCATTCTGTGCACCCTAATCTGTCAGACCCTACTTGAACCCTACTCACTTCACTCTGTCAGACCCTACTTGCACACTACACACTCTAGTCTCTCAGACCCTACTCAGACCCTACTCATCCTACCTTTCAGACCCTATCTTGGACCCTACTAGTCTCTAATAACCCTAAGTTTCTCTCCCTGGGACCCCTCTGGAGAGCGAGTATGCAATTTGCGCACTGCTACAGCGCAACGATTGTCAGGCACCAGAGATATTTACTTATTTACTTATTTATTTATTTATTCATGAGCAATTACATATAGCTTCATCAAGTTGTTAACTGCTGTGCACACCGGACACCTGATGCTGATGCCTAGGAGCAGGACAGGCAGTACACAATTTGCGCACGCATTCATCAGGGGCACTGAACACTGCCTTTCGGACAGGTGCCATACACAATCTGTGCACTCTAGCTTCACCTGTTGCATTCAACTGACACTGTGTACTGTTTGCAGGACGTGGTCCCCGGATTGGATACTGCCTTATCATCCTTCTAGGTGGAGTGGCCTTCCGGTGATGGGCAGTGCCTAAATTGCATACTCAACATGTAGTGACATTGAGGCTGGCTGCAGCACAGAGTCTTGGACTGTCTCTGAGTTTGTGCCCAGTGTTGTTGTCATCCAAGGGCATAGGAGCAGGCTGGGTAGTACACAATTTGTGCACGGGTTCAGGGACTCACTGGAGCTCTCTTCCCCCTTCCCCTGCCAAAAAAAAAACCCCCAGGGTTGGGAACCCTACTCACTTTTCCTATATAACCCCTGAATGTTTTTGGACCGACCGGTATATGTATAGGTGAAGCTGGAGGTGGGAATAATGGGTGATACCACCAGTCTATTCAACTGTGCAGGGATTTGCTTTGTCAGTGGCTAGAAACAGTTATTTTGTTGTGTGGGTGAATGTCTGATATATTGCATTAGACAGAAAATTTATCCAGTACAGATATGCAGCTACACTGTTTGTTTTGCTCATCAAGTGTAAAGAATTCAACCTGATATTGCTGTTTTGTGGACAAGCATGACAGCTTGTATACCAATCTTTCCTTATAGAACAAGTGAGAGTTGAGTGTTCAATACTTTCAGTGGAATACACTGGGAGAATATTGTATACAAATATATAGGTATACTGGGAGGTGGAAATAATGGGTGATACTACCAGTCTATTCAACTGTGCAGGGATTTGCTTTGTCAGTGGCTAGAAACAGTTATTTTGTTGTGTGGGTGAATGTCTGATATATTGCATTAGACAGAAAATTTATCCAGTACAGATATGCAGCTACACTGTTTGTTTTGCTCATCAAGTGTAAAGAATTCAACCTGATATTGCTGTTTTGTGGACAAGCATGACAGCTTGTATACCAATCTTTCCTTATAGAACAAGTGAGAGTTGAGTGTTCAATACTTTCAGTGGAATGCACTGGGAGAATATTGTATACAAATATATAGGTATACTGGGAGGTGGAAATAATGGGTGATACTACCAGTCTATTCAACTGTGCAGGGATTTGTTCTGTGAGTGGCTAAAAACAGTTGTTTTATTGTGTGGGTAAATCTCTGATATATTGATTAGACTGAAAATTCATCAATCAAGATATGCAGCTACACTGTTTGTTTTGCTCATCAAGTGTAAAGAATTCAACCTGATATTGCTGTTTTGTGGACAAGCATGACAGCTTGTAGAACAATCTTTCCTTATAGAACAAGTGAGAGTTGGGTGTTCAATACTTTCAGTGGAATGCACTGGAGGATACTGCATACTAAGAAGACAAGATGTACATAACAAACATCTGTGATATATGTATCAGTGTACAGTGAAGCCAACAGGAAAGCAGAAGGTTTAAGACTTGACAGCAGGGTGGGCAGGGGTGAGATGTGACAAAATACAGCCAAACATAAGGTGTTGGCTTCTGTTTGCCTGGGATCTAGTCTGTATAGAGTGCCAGCAACCTGAGCATGTGTGTAGTTCACATATGAGGTTGCAGTGGGGCCGCGGGAAAGCAGAAGTTCCATCACTTGGCAGGGTAGTGGGTATGGTTGGTTAGAGTAGAAATACAGCCAAACATAAGGTGTTGACTCCTGTTTGCCTGGGATCTAGTCTGTATAGAGTGCCAGCAACCTGAGCATGTGTGTAGTTCACATATGAGGTTGCAGTGGGGGCCGCGGGAAAGCAGAAGTTCCATGACTTGGCAGGTTAGTGGGTATGGTTGGTTAGAGTAGAAATACAGCCAAACATAAGGTGTTGACTCCTGTTTGTCTGGGATCTGGCCTGTGCAAAATAACAGGTCTCTGGACCTGTGTGTGCCTGCACTGAAGGGCACACAGAGAGAGAGTGGGTGCATGGATGCAGTTCTTGCTAGTGTGAGGGGGTGTCCTGGGACCAAACAAGTGCAAACAGACTCCTACCTCCCTGATCTGGCCCAGGAGGCAGAGGATCTGAGCTTGACAAAGCCTGTGAGAGGCCCTTCAGAGAAGGGCCAGAGATACGCTCACAGCGTGGGAACGGATGGACCCGTGGGAAAGCGGGTGGTGAGATCCCCAAGAGGACATGCTGAGGAGCAGATGTGTCCTTGTTTGGAGGTGTTTGGTCGAGAACTGGGCGGGATCTGGCAGGAACAGTGGGAGGGAGCCGTTTGGGCTCAATGGCCGGGGACATAAGAGTAGAATAAGGACAGCTTGTCGAAACTGTTGTGTTCTGGCTTTGTCAATAGTGACTAGAATAATGTTGTGATTGCCATGAAGCCCAGTTGTTTTGCCAGTATATGTCTGATGTCCAACCTGCATTTGTGTGAGTTTCCGCTCGTAGTCCATAAGAAGTGATTTGAGTGGGAGAACAATGATTGTGTATGCCTTTTCAAAGAAAGTTGGAAGTATGACAGTGAATGTTTTTCCTCCACCAGTAGGAAAGATGAAGACACAGTCTTTGCTTTTGGCAAAGACGTGCTCTGTGGCTGTCTCTTGCTGTGGGAAGTTCCATTGAGGATTTGGATGTTTGATGAGCTCTCCGAGCTTAAGCTTCATAGCAGAAACAAGCTCAGAAGAGCTCAAGGTGTCAGCATTGTTGGCAGAGATTGGTGCAAGTTTCTTCAATGGCACCACACGACCAGTTGAAGTTGCAACTGGTGGGCATGGCTTTGATAGCTGGTGATAAAGAGATGATGGACGCTTGTAGGGCACTATATCTAGACAGCCATCTTAGCAATCCTGGCTAGTATATTATCTGTAATACATACCTGTTATGGGCTTTGCAAAGTCTTCAATCTCATCTTCAAACAGTTCTAAATGAAATCTAAGATAAAATAGTTTGAGAAGCATACAATAAACTTTATACCATTGGAAGTGTGTTTGTCAAATTCAGATAGCACTGTAACACAAATGTAAAGCAAGACTCTTGTTTTTGGAAAGTGATCTGAACTGACCCATCTTGGCTTTGCTGACACTGGCCCCAGCTAGAAAGAATACATTGATAAGTTTTTGCTTGTAAGACAACATGACAAGATACCAAGTTTACCTGCTCGATGTTTAGATTGATCAAATACAGATTGAACTGAAAGCAAATAAGTCCAGTGAAGTCACTGAATCAATCAAGTTGTCTTACCCATTATAGATGGTCTCTTAGTCACATTGATGAGCTTGTGTATTGGTTGATCGTGTTGTGAAACTGCATTGATGTACATTTAAATGTCAGTATAAGCATATCTTAACAAGGATGATGTATTCTATGTGTCAGGTTACCTTCCAAGTCTGCACTTGATGAGTCAACAGCTGACTCCTCTAAACCCTCTGACATCTTGTTAGTTTCATTGAATGGCTGAGCTATGTGCTGCAGATATTCCTTTAAGAATGGCCCTGTTGTATAGTCAGCACATTATCTGAGTCTGGTGTTCAAAACATTTGAGAACTTACTGAGTGAAGCCTCCAGGGCTTGGGGCAGCAGCCTGCTGATATTATCTTGAATAGCAGATAAAATACTCTGTGGAGTGGAAACAGTTTCCCCCTCAAGTAAGTCCTCTACAACTGCAGTAGACACAAGCTTGCTATAGTGTTCAGAGCGGGCTTCTTGATATGGGAGCTGTATGCCACCAGGAACAACTTGAGCAAAGCGCTGGAAGATAGTGCTGGTATGAATCAAAGTATGAAGATAATCTTCAGCAGATTTGGTCATAAGAACATCATGACTGAGTCCATAGACACGTTCTTCAGTCTGCCTACTATGACCAGCAGACAGTGCATTGGCTGTCTCCATTTCAACTTCATCATCATAGATGGTCAAAGTGGAAGCACAATGTTTGCGTCTGAATGCAATTGAGACATGACGCCAGCTGTTGAGCCCAAGTGCACAGTGTGCATGCTGTGACGTCCATTCCTTCATAGCTTGGCTCAAGTCTGAAGACTGGAACAACTGGCCATTATGATTGACAAAAAGCATATTGTGATAGCTCTGAGCAACAGCACTATTTTGAGGAAAGCATAGTGTAGCAGCAAGCTGTGCAAAGGGACGGGCAAGTGCAAGGTCCTGGATGATAAGATCTGCAGTAAATGCATCAAGAGCACGGGGTATCAGACGGTCATGGCCCATCAAGGAGGTGGTCTTGGAATACATGCCAACAAGTATGACATAGGTGTCCATGACATACAGATTGCGGCTTGTGCGGAGTGCAGTATTGCGCAACGCAGATGAAACCAATTCTGTTCCACGAGCAGGACCTCCACACAGCATTTCACAACGGATCATCATAAGCTTGTGAAAAGCAGCATAGTTCCGAAGCCATACACGCAAAGCAGGGATATTCCATAAGATTTTCCCGTCCACATCATAATCAACAGCGAGCTTGATCTTTGGCTGAGAAGCAGTGAGAAGGGTGTGCATGAGTTGAGTTCTATCTCCAAAGATATGGTGGTTGCGGGGTTCATCAACAAAAGAGTATCCAATTTCGTGATTGGCAAAGTCATCAGCAATGAGATCATATCTCACTTGTAGCATTGTGCCAGCAAGGATATCTGATTCCCATATACTAACAAGCTCCTGCTCTGTAGCTGTGAACACTGCTTGAATAGCCTGCCATGTAATTCGTTCACCACGAAAGATCATCTCTCGAAATGTTTTGCGATCTGTCCAGAACAGCTGTGGCAGGGATTGTGTACTATACACAATATGGCTGGCCCGATGCTGCAAGGAGCATATTGAGTTGAAGGTGGAGTCTTGCTTTTCGGTAAACCAAGGTTCATATCGCTGGCAGCTAGCATCATAAGAGGCCTGTAGTTCTTGATTCTCGGCCCGAGCACGGATAAACCGGGACAACACCAATCGTATAAGGTATTTGAATCTGGCCAAAATAGGTGTGACGTTCTTTGGCTCTAAAAAAGAACCATCCTGATTAAGGGTATAGAGTGCAAGAAACTGCATTGTGGGATCAGTTATTTGAGTCTGGTTGAAGCTGTTCCATGATGTAGTCCAGAGTGTCTTGAGAATGTTTAGGATGATCCACTCTGAGGCACCTAGTTGTGCATCAGTGATTTGCTTTTGCAGAAGATGAAGCATTTTGGTCAGGCTGTGTGGCAGCATAATCTGATAGTTGCTTTTAGGTCGCAAAAGCATTGCAAGCAGACAGTAGACAGGCCTCCAGTAAGATTCCAAGGTGGTAGCAGCTGTCAGAGCATGAAAGCACTGATTTGAAATGCCACTAAGACAATATTTTAAATGAAATTGAAGATAAAATCAATGAATGATGAACACTCACTCTCGTGCAGGGTAATCACTATGAAGCTTCTGCAAAACAATTTCTGGCATTGTTCCAAGCTGATTCATGGAAGCAATCAGAATATCAGCTATAGTAGATTTCAAGCCAGGAAACTCTGCTTCAGTAGGCATTGCCACCAGTGCGCACAGCTCTGTAACATCAAATCCACTGATATGAAGATGCCATTGAGTGGTCATTAGCCAGGGACTGATCAAGCGAGAATCTTGAGCATGATGCATGCCTGCCTCTATGGCAACTTGGTTGGTGTTCCACAGCTGTGTGAGTGTGTCTTGTATTGGAGGAGGGTATTGATATAAAGCTGGAATCACCGGGAAGAGTGTTTTCCTGTCACCACGGTTGAACTTCTGTGCAGCAACTCGATTCAAGTGTTTCTCCAGAGGCATAATAGATCCAGGATGCAAGGTGGAAAAATGAGTGCGCATGCTCCGCATATTAGAGAAGCAACGGATGCATAGAGAGCAGTGAAATGCATCATAGATGTCAAGCCCTTGAATCTCAGGGATAGGCTCAGTAGGCAAGTCTGGAAGTCCTTCAGAGATTTGAAGCTCATCAAGAACTCTGTAAAGATCATCAAGTGCAACACGTGAATAGGCTTGTCCATGCTGGTTTTTCAAGTGAGCAGAGATATGTTCACGGGAGATTACAATGTGACAGGCAATACAGATCGCCCGGTTGATGCTGGTATTGACTAGCAGGCCAAGCATAGTAAGCTGCTTGTGATGGAGCAACTATGGCACAGTAGGTCATGTAAGTGTTGCAACTAAGCACAGAATAAGTTGTTCCATATACCTGACTAGGTGTGAGTACTTCACAGGAGATCTACAAGTGCAATATTAGGTTTCAGTTGAATGAATTCAGTTATATGATCACCAAAAGCTCACATCAGGTGTGACTTGATTATGATAAATATCTGAAGTCTGTGAAATAGTAGCTGTTTTAGTGATTCTGAAGCTCAGTAGTAAGACAATCTATACATTTGCTTGTTGCTCTACAGGATCACTGTCTGGAGCAAGAACCAATGATCCATTTGGGGTTTTATCTCCTGGCTTGAAGGCAAACTAGTGTTGAAAAGATAAGTTTTAACTCAGATTCAAGATAAATCAGTTTAAACAGACAGATACCAATAGAGTAGACCAAGTATACCCTGCTTCAACACATCTTCTTGCATGATCCCTCAAAGTGCGGGAACTTGCATACACCTTTTTACACAAAGGCCATGTGCAAAGACACTGAAAGGTTCCATTGAGTTCAGAAGAAACTGTGATTTCTCCCTGAGGAAATTTAAGATTGATTGCAGATAAATTCTTGGTCATGTGATCAGGAGTCATGTGATCTAAAAGCGGACACTTGAAGAAAGAAGTTATAGATGATGGGAGAGCAGAAGAAAAAGTAACACTGAGCAAGTGCATCTTATATATATATATCTTCAATTCAAAATCACAATCAAATTCAGTATTTGAAATTCACAATTTGAAATTCATGATATTGGTAGAATGGATACATAGATCCTAATTTGAAGTATAGACACAAGAAGACTACTATTTTACAAACAACACATAGTATAATATTCATCCCTGTGATAGTATGGGCCCTGACATTTGAGCATCATCATCATTGTCATTGCTTTCATTGCTAGGATTAGCAGGCCTTGGACGTTTCCTAGATGTCTCAGGGTCAGAGGCTGGACGTTTGCTACCTGAGGCAATCTGAGATGGCTCTGAAAGATACATAGAGTGAGAAGAGTGATATTATCTTGAATTGAAAATAAAACTAGTACCTTGCTGTGAGAGACCATGACCTATGAAGATAAGGTGATATAGCTATACAATAGGAATGACAACTAATAGCTTACCAAATGAAACATTGAGAGCATTGCTAACTCCAGCACCGGGCCCACTGTAATCAACACTCATCTCACTCTCTGCGTCACTGCTGAAGTCAGACTCTGAGCTACTTGATGTCTGCTCGTCCTCACAGTCAGACAGAGAAAGACCAGCCACAGTCAAGCGTGAATGTGATTTGGCTGCACGCTCCTCTGCACGTTGCTTCTGATGCAGTGCCCGCTCCTTTGCCAGAAAGTCTGCTGACTGAACATTCAGGTTTAGACCCATCTTCTTAGACCGCTTCCTACGATAGTAGAATCTGAGCTGCTCAGTAGTTGCAGCTGGTGCCTTGATTTTGAGCTTGAGAGTTTTCACTTGTTGCTTGGCTTCTCTGTCTAGGCGATCAAGTAATTGTGTGGAAGATTTGATCTCATTAGACATGCAAAGGGTGTCCACATAGATATGACGTCCAACAGCCTTTAAGTGGTATCAGACCAGTAAATTTTATCAAGAATCACAGATAAAACCCACCAATGAGAGTGTATCAAAGGCATCTTTGACAGATGGATCCCATAAGCGCTCCCCTTGCTCTCCAATTACACATCCTAGCTCTGGTGTGAAGAGCATAGCCTGTATACGCTGCATTGTCTCTCCAGCTGACAACACATATTGAACCTTTCCAAGGTCTAAAGCTGCATTTTCAGCAGATGAGAGACCCTCAAGAGACTCAGTATGTGGCAGAGGAATAGTGATTGTTGAAGTGTCAATGTTATCCCAGTAGAGATAACGTGTGATGTCGTCTGGAACAACAAGCCCAGCTACCAAATGTGGCTTTATCATGTTGCCTACATGCTGACGGAGCTTCTGATAGTTGTGCCCGGTCTTGGCACCTGTAAGCATAGACACAAAGTGAGGATATAGACTGGTTGTGTGGCCAACTACAATGCTAGCCCATCGCTTGCGATCATTGGTGCCAGCAAATTGTGTCCAGGGTACCACTGAAGACCTCAGCACACGGGACAGCAAGCTTGTATCTATATCGGTTGTGCATTCTGCTGCCACTGTCTGCAAAGTTTCCCAGACATTTAATGGTGGTCCATGGAGTTGAATATCGCCTTCACGGTCTTTGGCAGCCTTCATGGATATCCTGGGTGTGGGCCAGACATGGCTATCGAAGTTGGGGGGAAGAGACCAGGGGTTTGACACTTTGTCATTGCGACACTCATTGATAAGATCGGCAAGCGCAGAGACAGTCTCAACATAGGGCGGTGTTTTGAAAAGAGTTGGGATAGAATATGGTGGTGTGTGACTGTGCATAAGCCAGTAAGGGAACAGAGTGGACCTAGAGGCCAAACAGGCTGCATAGATCTTGCTCATGACTGATGTCAGAGACTCCCCTTTAATGGAGTTGATAGTGCTTAAGTGGGTGCGTACAAGCTCAGCAGCTGAGATAGCTGTGTAGCTGTCCCACGAGCGACTTCCAAGTGCCAGGGCCACACCAGGCTCAATCCAAGAGTACACCTATTGATAGAGTCAGTGTCAGTTTTAACAGGAATCAGACTTAAAATAGTTGCCTACCTCTATAACTGGTTTCATTGTCTGAGATCTACAAATTTGGATGATATCGGCAATATAAGACACACACATGAGTGGACGGTGTGTGTCCACTTGCATGCCAAATTGGTTGGAGGAGAAGAGATGATATTTTCTGATAAGCATGATCTTCACTTTTAGCTGATCAAGAATCTTCTGACGCAGCATTAGTGTCTCAAGAGCAGGCTGAAAGACACTGCTGTCTTGTCCCTGCTCAGACTCTGATTGTATAGCTGTGGCAACAATGTGTTCCTGTACTTCAGCTTGATCATTCTTGAGTTCAGCTTGATGAACATCAAGTTCTACTGGGAGCTTGTCAAGAACCATATCAAAATACTGGACAATGCAGCTGTTGTACTTCTCAACCTGAGAAGCTTCAAACAGTTTTGCAGAGCCAAACATATCAAATACACCAGTTTTTTGAATGTGCTTGGTATATGAAGCCTCCAAAAAATCATGGAAATCTGGCCACAAACAGTCAAAGTCTGTTTGAAGCTTGCCATCCTTTTTCAAGGAGAAGAAGGTGTCTTGTATGGATTGAATGGAAGAGGAAGGGAGATCATTGATGTTTTCAGAGTCAAAGGACCAGTTTGGAATGTAGGAACAAATGAATAGCAGTGTTTCATTTGAATTTTCAAGGATTGATGCCAGTATCTAGCAAAAGGTAAGTTCTCTGCAGGTGTACAGATTTAATGACTCCTACCTCTGCAGTTTGATTTGACATTACCTCCTGGAGCTGTGTAGAGTTGAATATTCTCTTGGCCTGTGAGCCAAGCTCCTTGGACCAGGTGTTGAATCTATATAACATCAGCCACTGATTGACTAGGGGAGGGCAAGCCAAGCATTTCTGTAGCACAAGATTTTTGGTTTTTTTGAAGTGTCGAATAAGATGAATCAGATCCTCCTTGAATGAAGGCTTTCCAAGAGAGGGCAGGAGTTGGGTGGCTGAGGAAGTGAGCATAGTCTGATGACTATCAGCGATCTGAAAGATAGCCTCGTTTCTAGCAAGAAAATGTTTGATTTTCTCAGCCAGAGGATGCGCTTCAAGCTTGGCTAAATACAATTTTATCTCAGATTAGAGTTAAAATTCATAAGAGTGTGATGTGTCTTACTTTTGTCATATACGCGCACAAGCCACCAGGACTTTTCCTCAATCTGCTTGTTGTACTTTGCCAGTTTGTCTTCAGTATCGGGATTGCTTGCAACATGTAGCACACTTTGTGCTTGGTGCACTGCAGTGTATTGGTCTCGCAACTTTTTGATCGGTCCAAGGATGTGGGCTTGAACCATTTCCAACCGATGATGGCCATCAGCTAGAGCCCACACTCTTGATTTAGCAGAGGCAGCAGATGTAGGGAATTCATATTTTGGAAAGGGGGATCCAACATCCATGGTGAGCTTGTTGCGGTTAATAAATTCCGCCTCAATGACAACTGTTAGTGCGTGTTGAGGATCCCCAGAGTACATCGATGTTCCATTCCCAGTCCTCTGATATAGTTCCTTTACCTGAGCTGATCGTGTAGGGCGATCATTCCCATAGTGCAGCTCAATTTTAGGGACATCTCCATGAAAGTCAAGAGTGTCCCAAGGCATTGATGTAAAGCCACAGAAGCACTCTTGAACAAGTCCATATATCTCTGCCTCCTTGTCATCTACCAACCCTCTAGCATTTTCAGCAGCTTGCAGTGCATTCTCCTAGATGATTGCAAGCATTAGCCTCAACAAGTAAGATTGTTGTCAAATGACATACTGCCTTGTCAGCCTTCTTTAAGGCAAGCTTCTCAGCCTTGATAGTCTTGGTCTGTCCTTTCTAATAAAGACCATGTATCAGAATCAAGATTACATAGTTTTATCTGGAATGTGAGATAAAATTGTGGCATAAACCAGAATGTAAATATATAGTTGACACTTGTAGTTTTAACTGGAATTTCAGTTAAAACCAGTATATATTAAAGAAAAGACTCATAGATATTAAGAGGGATTCTAGATAAAACTGATATAGGTGTAAGCAGACTTACAGCCATTGTAATGTTGCTTATGTAATCAAAAAAGCGGTGTGGATGTTGATAGAGTGATGATGGAAGTTCAAAGTAAGAGGGGAAAGATAAATCAGGTCAGGAAGTGTGCTTTATATATATGTGAACTTATGCAAATATGTACATACAGCGATCTGATCCTACTTGCAATGAGGCAGACTATTATGTAAGCTTTCTGAGTGTTGACATGCCAAAAGCACACTACAGATGTGTGGCAATATTAAGTCAAATCTAAGATAAAATCATCAGTCAATCAATTTGTTGGTCCTAACATACTTTAACCTTGGAATCACAGTGCTATCATGCTCCACATACATCACATCAATCTTATAACATCATGCTATTCAGATTCAACTCAAGTGTCCCACAAGATCACCCAGTGCTGATTTAATTCAAATCTCACATAAAATCATTCAGTGCTTGATATAGTGATTGGGTTCATTGATAGATTTAGTGATGTTAGATTTAACTCAAGTGTCACATGAAATTACTCAATGCTTGATATAATGATCTGAGATTTAACTCAAATGTCATTTAAAATCAGCTTAGTGCTTGAATTAAAAATTTTAACTCAAATCTGACATAAAATCACTGAGTGCTTAAATCAGGAATTTTAACTCAAATCTGACTTAAAATCACTGAGTGGTTGATATAATGATGTGGAGTTTAACTTGAATGTCACTTGAGATTACTTACTGGGTGGAATAGTGATCATCCTATAGTGATGTGAGATGCAACCCAAATTTCACACAAGAGTACTCAGTGCTTCAAAACAGGATGAATGTATTAACTCAAATGTCACTTTAGGAGGTCTCAGTGATTGATATGGAATATGTCTGAGGTCTTATTTATCATCACTGCTTGAACTAGTGATTGAGATAACTGCTCAAGTTGATATGATGATGTGTTTGGCATTCAAATGTTAAAATCACTTAGTGCTTGATATAGGAAATCTGACTTAAATCTGACACTCAGTGCTTAGTATAGTAATGTGAAATCCAACTAAAACTCACTTAAGATCACTCAATGCTTGATGTACTGATTGAGCCCATTGCTTGATATAGTGATGTGAGATTTACCTTCACATTAAATCATTCAATGTTTGATATGAAGGTATGTCTGAACTCTTACTTGTAATCACTGCATGCAATAATGTGTCTTTGACTCAAAAATGTTACTTAGAATCTGCTTTAAAGTCTGAGATCTTACTTATCATCACTGCTTGAATTAGTGATTGAGCTGAGTGTTTAATATAATGGAGTGTCTTGCACTCAAATGTTACTTAAAATCACTGACTGCCTGACATAGGAAATGTTACTTAAAATCACTACCTGCTTCACATAGGGAATGTGGCTTAAAATTTAACATAGAATTCTTGAGTACTTGATATAATGACTGAGCCCATGGCTTGATCTAGTGTAATGTGAGATTCAACTCCACATACAATGATTCAATGTTTGATATGGGGATATGTCTGAAATCTCAACTGTAATCACTGCTTGAAACAGTTATTGAGCTAAGTGCTTGATATAATAATGTGAGTCTTTCACTCAAATACTCAAATGTTACTTAGATTTAAGTAGTGCTTTAAAAAGTGATGTGAAATTTAACTCAAATCTGACATAAAATTTGACTATTTATTGGTATGACATGTTGACATGTTGACATGTTTTTGCATGCTGACATGTCGACATGTTTATTATGGCCCATAATGATCAGGATATATTATTAGTGGAGAAATGGTCTGTTTGACTCCCTTCCTTGCTACTCTCTCGTTCATGACCTCGTCATAGGCGTACCCACCGCAAATTCGCCCAGAAGAGCTTCCTTGGAGAGGCGTTGCTTCACTTTCGCACAGCCGAAATATAAGCGACATGTACACTTTTACGGCGTCTTCTTGTATGCGGCGAAAACTTCAAACCGGTGGATATCATGTCTGAATTGAAACAGTTGAGCACGCCCACTTTATGAATATATATTCTTTTCTTAACATGGTCTCGATGCAGTCCTGGATGCTGCACTTCCTACGTTTGACGATGAGAAATGATTACCGTATGTGACAGCAGTGGTGAAGGAATCCTTTAGGTGGAAGAACGTTGCGCCCATGGTGAGCACACCTCTTCTTTGCATCACACAGTGATAAAAATCTCCATCTCTATTTCTGTAATCCAGGCTTTCCACACGTGTTGGATGAAGAGGACGTTTATAACGGGTACCGAATTCCTAGAGGCTCTATTATTCTTCCGAATATGTGGTAAGTACGCTCTGCATTTAGATCTTACAACACTCATCTAGGATATAGGGCAATGTTTCATGACGAGGTATGCGAGTCCTGATTTCCTTTAACGTACTTCACGTTCACCATTGTTTCATTGCTTACATGATTCTTTTCTTCAGAACGTATTTCCTGATCCTACACCTTTCAAACCCGAACGGTTCTTAGATGACGATGGGAAAATCAATATGGAGACGACGAAGCCTGAAGAGCTCGTATTTGGATTTGGTCGTCGAGTACGCCTTGGTTTGATAAAACTTACTCCATATATGCTCATCTATGTCCAGAGTATGTCCTGCGCGACACATGGCCCGGATTGCTATTGCTTCCCTGCTCAGTGTCTATGGCATTTCGAAGGAAGGAGATGAAGAAGGTACCTTGGTAGAACCCAGTTATGAGTATACCTCGACTGTAGCCTAGTAAGTCTTCAATTTGTGTCTACTTCATAACAATGAACGATATGGTATTGATGTTCTGATTCGTAGTATGCCTGTACCGTTTCGTTGTTCTGTTACGCCGAGATCTGAAGAATACGGTCAATTGAGGACTGGAACTGACTCGAGGCGCCTCATCGACGCTGTAAACCGCTTTGCAATTGACTTTTTGTTTATTTCTGACCTGCTGATATCTTATCGGGTTGCCTAGCGTATCCTTCATATTAGACTGCATAAGTACCTGTAATTGAGTTAGCCATGACAAAAGCCTTGATACGATAATTTTCATACCCAGAGAAGCAACAAGTTCAAAAGCAAGATGTCGACCGCCACCGTTTCAATGGCCACGGCGTGTTTGTAGGTGTTTCACACAACCTTCATCCCAAACCATCACCATCGCGTTTATCGCTCAACGCTGTACTTTGGAACTTTGCTATCAAGAGCTCTTCTACTTACAGGTTGCGCTTGGGTGTCTCGGTGTGACTGCTTTTGTCACCTAAAATGGACTGCAGGATCAGGCACACTGGGAAGGTCATTTACTTCCCACTTTTTGACGCGGTAGACCATATAGCTCGGGCCAAAGCCTGTCAAAGTTCAATACTCCGACGATTTACTCTGATTTCAGTACATCTGTTCGTCTGGTACGTGGTCGTCTCTGCTATACGTCATTTTTTGCGTGTTTCGTAGCGGGATCGTTAACACTCCCCTCCCCCCTCTATAGTAGTGCCTTGACTTGGGCCAACACTGGTATCCTGTATCCTACGATGTCGCGTCGCCGTGCATGTATCCACTCTCAGTACAACTTCCTCAGCCTATCTGTTTGAAATTGGACAATCTCGCGGTCATCTGTCCGTGCCTCGCATTCCCGGTTGCCCTTATCTATGCGACTGGCCCCGGCGCAGATTTTCCATTCTCTTGAGCACTCAGCCATGCTTGGCTCCAGCTTTATATGAATGTGCATCTCAGCTCAGATGGGTTTTCACCTTCCCTAGCGCTCTCGGTCGCCTTCCTCCGTGGAAAAGAGTCCCCGGTCATTCAGAATGGGATTCATCACCAACTTGACGCGACACATAGCCAAGAAGTGCGAGCTTTCGGCAAAAGAGGACGAGCACGAACGTACTGATGCCCGGTCAAATCGTGATCTCATTCCTTTACCTCCTTCGTATGTTTCTCTCCGATAACGTTTCGAATTACTACTCACATCATAGTAGGCGTCGCACTTGGGGTTTTTTCGAATATTGTGGTTATTGGACCTTGGGCTCTCTAAATGTACGAAACCACTTATGCATCTCCAAACTGTTTAATGAACTCCCATTAGGTCGCAACGTGGCAGATGCCCAACACCTTCTTGACGGCTGGACTCTCTGTTGGACAATCTATGGGTGTCATCATCATTGGTCGATTTATTGTCGGGCTATTTGCGACTCTAGTCGCATGGTGTGGTTTACGTTGGCATATCGGGTTCACTATTCAAAATCGATTCTCATGGGGCATGCGTGGAAGTTATATTCCACTCATACAACGAGTGATGTTGAATTTCATCTGGAATGCGAGTCAGGCTTGGACGGGAGGGAAGCTTGTTGCAGTCATTCTAACGGCGATGTGGCCGAGTTTTCAGAATTTGAACAATCATTGTTTGTTGTTCCGCCTTATCTTGAAGTATATAGATGATCAACTTTCTTTCTTCACCTTGCACTACCTGGAAACACGCCAGCCAAGGTTTCAGAAATGGTCGGCTTCTTTGTCTTTTGGTTCTGTTCTCTGCCCTTCCTCTGGATACCACCTGAAAGATTCCACATCCCATTCCAAGTGATCACTGTCTATTGCAGTATTGCGATGATCTGCATGCGTACGTCCATGAAACTCTCCCATCGAGCGGGTTATTAACTTGTTCTTGTCTTAGTTATCTGGTCCCTCTCCGTTGCTCACGGTGTTGGCCCGATTTTCTACCGAGGCACTAAGATTTCATCATCCTGGTCTACGGCGTGGGTCATGCTTAGATGCATCAACACCGTCATTGGTGAAAAAGCTGCTGGGTAAAGCTGTCGCAACATGCCTAGGCGGTCGAACATCTTGGAATGCAACAATAGAAGGGCGGGGAAGGAAATAGGACGTGTCTATAGCTATCTCAACGGGGGCTCAAAATGGCGGGCATCTCGATATTGAAGTCAGCTTTGTCTATTGGGGATGGGGGAATTTAGGAGTGCAGAGGTTTCGAGGGAGATAGAGTCATTTCATGTCGTCTTTCAAGACGAACGGAATCGAGGTTCATTTGATGACGTGTCAGTCGATGTACGTCGTGTCTCTTCGTATTATCCCGTACAGCTTACCTGAATCATTTTTCTTAGCATATAAGCATCCACAAAACCGTAATCAATCGACGGAATACTACAGGTTCCCATTGTGTTCTCGTTCTCGTTACGCGCTTGGCGATTTGTTCATCGTCCGTCAGCTTGAGCGACTGTTGTGACAAGGTGAGGTTTATTGTACACTCGAACCAAGTTAATGACATTCATATTCTAATTTCAATTTAGCCCTTCATAGCGAATCCAATTCAACCTGGCATCAATCAAACTCTACAAATTCTTTCGTCTCTCCATTCCCACCTCGCGTATCCTCACCCACCCCACCGAGTCTCTACATCTGAAAAACTCTCTCTTGTATCGAAAACCTTGAAAAAGGCCGTATCTCCTCTCTACACAATGATGGGCTGCAAGGGAACTTTGAGGAAGTTTAGTTGGGGGTGCAATAGCATATCACGTCCAGTCACTCATTTTGATGGCAACGAGAGAGTTTCACTCTGGAGAGATACTCAATGGCAACACACGCACCTCACTTCTCTTTGTATCGTCGAACAGTGGGAGGTGTTTCCTTGTCCATCCACGTCTACGACTCCGTCTCCATTTCAATCGCAGGATCTACGGCTCTACGGGCACAATCCTCCTCGCTTCTCTCTATCGGTTCTCTCTATCGGTGCACCCTTTATCAACCTCAACCTCAACGTATATATAGAGCCTATAGAGGACACGATGGAGATTGTCCGGTATCTCACCGCTCATTGGAGGTGTAGGCAAGGCCAAGACGATCAGAGGGGGAAGGGGTTGAAGTTGGCTGGAGTACCCGCTGTTGAGTGGGAAGCAGGAACGGCGCATCAGTTGCAGGATTTATCCTGGGAGAACCGGATGTAGTATCTCTCGAGGGGAAATATGTCGGTGTTTTGCCTATTTCATGGAAAGATGTACGTCCCCTCTCTCACACTTTCTCTTTCACATTTTAACCTCGTTGTCGCTGTTGCCCAGGTTCTTAGCACTCAATGATTCACAAATCTCTGCGTCATCTACGGAGCTTGGAAGTTTTCATCGACGGATGGATACCCCTTCTTAATCTGTTTTCGCCGAAAGCTGTTGCAACGTAGGTTAGGGTTTATTGTCCTAGTTCAAGGTGGGATGTTTTTTCTTTTTGCCACGTACGAAATAACTGACTTCGCGCAGGGTTATTCTTCGACCTTTCGAATGAACCATCAGGTTGTATGTAGTTATGATGCTAGTGAAGGACAGTGGAAGATGAGTGAGGGCAGCGGGGGAATGGATTTGTTGCGTGGTCTGAAGGGGCTGTTTGAGTGCGAGTGTGCTGCAACGGAGGGAGTGGGGACGAGACCCTTTTTTGGTCTTTGGCATTCAAGGCACGGACATTGGAGCAGCGGCATACAAAACGAAATGTGTACATTGACATATCATGCAAATACATCAAATTATATAAAACGGTCTGCGTTCTTCTCAAAAATGAACGTTCATATTTTAGATGTTACGCGTTATAACCATGACCCCCGACTTCCGCTTCATCACCCCAAATGAAAAGACATACGTCCCCTCTCTCTCGCTTTCTCTTTCTCTCTCAATCAAATCAACTTGGACCCTCTGCTCTTGCTGTTTCTTAGTGCTACGATGATTCACAAAGGCTTGAGAATACGTCATATATGTAGAACTCAAGCTTCCATCGACAGATGGATACCCCCTGCCTAAAATGTTTTCGTTGAAAGTAATTGCAGCGCAATACGGGATCTATTGTGCATGTTCAAGGTGAGTTATTTTCCTGTCAAGCTATCACCAAAGTCATCTCGCACTACCGTAGACTTGGACTTAGAGTTGGTATTTGGCTTTCGGATGAACCACTGGGGGTGTATGGGGTTATGATGCTGGTGACGGACAGTGGAGAATGAGTGAGGGCAGCGGGAGGAAGTCTAATTGGGGATGACACGTGGAATGAGGCAGGTGAGTTGTGAGTGCGCAACGGAGGGCAGGTGCCCACAGATCCTGGGATGTATCAGCTGTTCAAGCCTAATTTGAAGCTATTACAAGTTGCGGAAAGTAGTGCTCCAAGATGTCTTCGATCCTTCGTTCCGTTGTTACGAACACGAACATTATCAATTGCCAGACGGTTGAGAGCGATGATCATCTCCGGACCCCTCGAGCAAGTACAGTGGTGGAAGGTCGAAGCGCAAAGATGCACCAATAATATGTATATTTCGTCGACCATCTTGGGTGAGGATGTACTAATCTATGACAACCATAGGTCCTAGTGTCTTACTAGTTTCGGTTTGAATTTTACTCGGTCGCGATATCAGAGCAAGAGCAAGAATAAGTACTACACCAATTCTATTATAGTAGCCCAATCCCTTATCAGATATATATGCGACTAAAATTTGTGACAATGGAATGTATGCAGTGTCCAGATGCAAAAAGACAGAAAGAGGAAAACGCGAGACTAACAGAGCGTAACGATCGAATGAAGTCCGTGATTAGGTACCCACGAGAAAGAGGGAAAAGAGGTTCGTTAAGGAAAGAATATCAAAGCCAAAAAACACAAACGTCCAGCTTAAGATGCCTGCTCAGCCAGACACCTGTCGATAGCGGCGTTAATAGATGTCTTTTTCGACGTCAGGTCCATTCCAAAGCGCTCCTCTGGCTGTCGACGAAGGTCTCTCTTCGTTACCGAGTTGAGATCCGAGAAGCGTATAATTTCCTGCACGGCGTGCTCGATCTCCATTTCCGATGGGCCAGAAGAATCTGGACTCGAGGTTAAAGGCATGGGCATGTCGAGATAGTTTGTAGTCGGTCTTGAGCGCGTAGGCTAATATAGCATTCCGTTGTCTGACATGTTCATAGGAGGCATACGGAAGACTGCGGTGTATTGCGTTCGGATTGATAACCTGGTGGGGTGCATTTGCTGCATGTGGGAAGGAGCAGGGGAGTACTTGGCTCGTAGTAGGTTTCTCGACCGTAAGAGATGCCGTTTGAGACTCAGCGTAACCTTCGTTACGCAACTTGGTCGGTGGTACCCAAGAACCTATACTGTGATTCGATTCCTTATCCCAAAGGTCGTTTTCCTATGTATTCCCATGAGTATTCTGTTCAACAACTACAAGATGCATACACACATAATCACTCCAAGACTTCAGTGGAATCGCCCGAGGATCGAATTTACCTTCATCATGTGTCCCGAGAATCAGCAAGCGCGTCGCATTAGAAGAAGGTAGAGGCATACATGTACGATGAGTTTCTTTCCAGATTCTCCCAAGACCAAACGGGTGGCACCCCAAGAGAAGTCATCCACCCTCCAGAATGAATACAGGGGCAGGAAGAACGAAAAGGCAGGAACAGCGAGAAAGTAGAAGACCATCCAGCCAATCATATCCCACTTGCGTCTCATGATGAAGACCAACACTTGTAGACCGTAGATGGCAGCGATCATGGTAAGAGACGTGGTAGGAATAGATTCATGAGCACCCGCGACAGAAGAAATCAGATACACAAGCTGTGAAGTCAAGATGAGAAGAGTAAATGGAAAAGACACGAACATACATAAGCCACCGTAACTGGTTGGATGAGCGTAGAAACTAAGTCGACCATGACCACAAATCTCGTTGGATCAACTCGACCGTGCACAACCTTCCAGTTGTCAGGACCCACACTGAAAGCATGTGCATCGCGAACGAATTGAGTCTTGAAGTTTCGGAAAGTGTTTCAAGAGCAGAGTCGACAAGTAACGATCTTCACCTAGATGCAATAGGTTTTCATGTGAGGTGTGTCTACACAATTCTCGGAATAGTCGTGAATGATCTGGTTCGCAATGAATAGAGGCTTGTGGGTATCCGGGGTGCGAAGACGATGGAGCGAGAAACAACCAGGAAGACAGGTAACCGAACCGAAAAGACTTTCGAACACTTTGGCCATGTGGTGGGATATAAAGTATTCGTACACCTGGTCTGTGTTACTAAGACCATCTGCATGTAGAAGAAAGAGACTCACCTGCATCATGGTGATAGTAGACTGCTTCGCATTCGCCAACTCTGTTTCTCCACAGCACGCTAAGAGTTTCTTGTCATGAATCATTCTGTACTAAAGTGTCAATTGTGATCGAGAATCAACAAAGGCGCATACGCACGCAGAAATATGGAATGCACGTTGTCTGAAGACAAGACATATTCATATACTGGACGGTTTGCACTTGAGTAGCTGTAGGGTTTCTGAAAAGCAGGTCGTGTGCCGATGGCTGGACTGGGAATCGCGAAAGAGACTTCGACTATTCATGAACGATTGAAGATACGGAGATTCATTGCAAAAGCCGCTTCATTTGCCTGGAGTTTGCGAGGTGGGTATAAAAAGCGACGTGGGTGGAAGTTGACAATAATGAAGACGAGCTGTGGATTCTCACGTTCAGTCCTCCGTTCTTCCCAGCTCCGTCACTCTTTCAATACAAATTGAAACGTTGAACACACCCTATGACACAGTACGAATCCTAACTCACGGAGGCATGTATCAACTCACTCTTACCTCAACATTCAACAGCTCAATTTTGAAGCAGTGCAGATAAGGGCACAGAAAGTTTTCGTATCGTACTGCTGGGATGTAAGAAGTCTAAGGCTACAGAGCCTTTTGCTGAGATGCTTGGGAAGATATTTCGATTGTGAGTTCTTTGGACTGGCTGGGCTTCATATCATACCCACATTTCCTCACCTTTCAGTTCTATCCATCTTTCATCTTTGTTCTCATCCGCGCGGACTTCCCAGAACCTTATCGTCTACAAAGTCGCTAGCCCATTCAAGATCCTTAGGCAGATATGCAACACGGGAACCCATGATCTTCTTACGCTCCTTGAGGACTACCCGCATGATGCACAAGACGAATGGGGACGAACGATATTCAATAGAGTTGCGCGTCCATCCATGTTCGGGTGTGTATGAGATTAGCGAGGTGGTGGCAATGATGAATATTATGCGCCTGAGACGTAACTCTTTTCCAAGGTAAGGTCATCTGTTGTGTTTTGAGCGTATTTTTACTGCTTTCTTCTTGTCTGTTTTCGTTTGCACCTCTCTTCCCCTCCTCTCGTATATCGTTCCCACCTTCCCTTTCTTTTCATTTGGGTGACTTCCTGTCTAAACGAAGGTCAGAGGGAGGAGTTGAGGTTCAGTGATGAATTTCGAAGTTGCGCCAATGAAGGTGCATGTACAAGATGTCTTTACTTCTATCCAGGCTGCGCCTGAGACTCCGAGAGTCAAGATAGCTTCAGGGCATTTTATAGGGATGGGAGTCTTCGGTGTTCGTATCGTATTTTTTACTTCCATTGATTTTTTCTTACCGATTCTCCCTCTCAAATCCGACTGACTAACCCTCTCTCCTCATTCGCAGCTCGCCAAAAACGCATCCTATACTCAACCACACCGTAACGTCTGAAGCAAATATGCATACCGCTCCGTCATCCGTCTATGTTCTGTACATGTGGCCTGGTCTGGGACAATTGAGAGTAGTGAGGCGGTGAGGGTGTGTGTTGATGCGCTTCAAGGCATATGGATTGTTCGAGGTGAGTCTTGCATTACATTTTTTTACTTTTTTGTCTCTTTCCCTTTCTCTTCTGTGGCGTTTACGGTTTTTCTCCTTTCATTTCCCATCTTTTGTGATCTGATATCTCCTTTTTTTTACCTACGAGTTGGTGAGAAGGATCGATCATGAATTCCACGCTCTGTAGCTCATCTTCACTTTCGAACTTCGTTCATGGCCCTGTCTTGCTTTCTTTCCTTCATACCCTTCCTGTCCCATAACATTGTCTGCACATAGGCACATTTCTCGCTTCACACACGATCCATTTCTTCTTCCCTCATTCGCATATTCCCCCGACGTCCGATTGATATGTTCTTGTGAAAATTCAGTTTTACTAAAGCCCCCTATCATATAGAAGGCCAAAGTATGACATCGGGTACAACCCGCTCGACTACCACCCTCATTTATCAACCCACCTCGCTCGCAGTACCCACATCTGTTTTGTCCGTTGAATGAGTTCGATCGTACACATTCTCCTGCGTATTTCTCGTCCTGCTCCTGTCCGCGCGATCACAAATACAACACACAGCAAACTTTCACATCTGGCAACGTCGACACTCAACTTGCAGGACAATACAAGGACACAGGAATATTCTCGCACCTTGGTATCTATGGCGCCGGTCATGAAGTTCACGCATGCCTACCTCGCCGCTACCACTTCCTCTGAATACGCTATGACATGCTGCGCAGGAACAAGGGAGGGGATGATCAACCCAAAGGACTGTATACATACAAGAGTACTTCAATCTTATGTCTCATCAATTACCAACTTCGTGAAATAAAATCTTAAACATCTACATAATCTTTCAATGCATTCCACTGAACGTTCGCAATCAACATCCTCATCCTCACCCATCAAACTAAGCAAAACCTTCCCGGTTTACCCGGCGTGTTAAAAGCGTTCTAAGACGCCGGAAGTGGTGTTTAGTGGGTTAGTGGGAACGAAGTCGGTGGAGGGGGTGGCATTTGGTTTTGAGATGAGCTTCGGTTCATTGGTACATCCATGTCAATGTCCATGGGGATACTTGAAGAGGAAGCGAGGTTCTCGACGAGCTCAGGATCGTTCATGTTGTTGTTGTTGGTGGTGGTTTACATTTATACGCGGCTGCTTTTGGGCTGCTTTTGTGGACGTGTATTGTTTCGCTCAGTCGATGGAGGACGGGAATGCGGGCGTTTATTCTTTGTGTTGATAGGTGGTACAACAGTAGTGATCACGGGTATAGCTGTAGTTGTGTTTACAGTAGTAATGACCGTTCTGGGTGCTTTCATGTGCATCTTAGGACGTGAAGGGTGTCTCTGTGGAAGAGTCGGTGGATGATGGGAAGGATGGTGGGAGGAAGGAGTCCGAAGGACTAAAGTGTCGTAGAAATGTTTCCAGCTGAAACAAAGTATTGAGGGGCAAGATGCTCACCAGTTCCGGAATTTCAGAGGGGTCTGACTAGCCAAACCTTATTTTTAGCATGAAGCTTATCCATCGCTCCATTCTTATCCCAACCTTGACTATCCCTATCCTCCAATTCCTTCCTTGCATGCGTAAGCTCATCTTCTAACCGCTCTATCAACCTCAAGCTGCAACGAGAACCTCGCTGTTGAATGAGTCTCGCCAGCCCTCTTCGACTCCTGTTCAAGCGTCTGCAACACGGTTTGTACAGCTTGTAAATCAGACTTGTGTTGTAATCTCCTATACAACAACGACGCAGCACCACCGAACTGTCCCTAGGATCTCTCCCATCGGACTTCTCTACCCCTCCAAGACCAGGTCTTCGTGTACCATCCACAACATCACAAACGACCGCACCCTCTTCCGCTCCGATATCTACCCCCTCGCCGCCCACAGCAAATGTTTTTCGTAGGAAGGGATAAGATGTTCGGGGGTTGCAACTGATTGGAGGGATGAATCCGGGAATGCTGTTAGTATTGCATCGGAGATATTCACTGGGCCTTTGAGGTGTACGTTCATGAGATACAACTTAAAGTGAAAATATGTCTATTTCACTCACGAATAGGTCCTTCGCCCCAAATTGTACTATGGTTTTCTCGAGGATTGAAATCGACCAAGTGTTTGTAGCCATTTCGTCATTATAAGCCCGAAGATAATCCCTAAGAAAGCTTTATGGATGTAAGGTGAGGTTTAGCATGAATGGATGGCCTACCTCCGTAGAATGCCATCCGTATTGTACGAAGGGAACTTTGATTCCAATAACGAGTGTTAAATTCAGGAGACAATGCAACATGCGAGGGAAGGAGGCGTATTCGAAACAGAACTGATCAACAGTATCCATAAGCTTGAGTCCCAATAACAGAAAATAAGTAAACTCACATCGTGCTTCGTCCCTTCCTCTCGACGGCTTGCTGAGCTATTAGGTCTCCACATGTATATACAACCGCTGCTGATGTAGACTGGACCAGCATTGGACGTCTCGTAAGTGCTGCACTAATACAATTAAAGATTTGCTATTTAAAGAAACAGGTGCTAGCAGATTTAAGCATGACACACCGTCGCCATTTTGCTCCGTTAACCAGATTCTCGAGACCTCCTACAGTGATCCTAATGAGCGTTGACGTTGATGTATTGCCATTCTATGGGAATCTGCTCTGAAGGAGATGGAAGAATGAGGTAGGGAGAAACCCGCTCATTGCGGCGGCACCGCGGTCAGCCATCCGCCAGTGGCATCAACTGGAGACATTGGTCTGTGCGCTCTGTTATCAGGTGATCTGTTGAGGGCAGGCGACCCGGTTGGTCCGCAAACTTTTGCAATCTTGCCTCGTCCTGATGCAATCCTCTTCACTTGTGGTTACAATCATGCACACTATAAAATAAGTCTTTGACTGTGCAGACTCACATACCTTCAAAATCATTGGCAAAATGTCTCCCCTGCTAGCACCCTGGGTTCCAGCACCAGAAACAACTGCAAAACTCGACTATTCAATACCTCTCCTCGTGCTTTAGCAGCAGAGTTGCAAAAAGCAGCTACAATTGGTGAAATTTTGAATTTTTACCGGGTTTAGGGTACCCCAAGAGGCGATTGATGAGCAGTTTGCTTTTGGGGATGCGTTTTTTAAGTTGAATTTGGAGGACAAGAGGAGTGTATTGGTGGATTTTTTCTTCGGAGAGGTGGGTTGGTGTTTGTGCATGTCAGTATAAGTGTTTTGGCGTTGAACTGACGCAACGCAGGCATATTGGGTATCAAGAGGCGAGGGAGATCTTTAAGGATGGACAAAACATAATGCATAATGTTGAAAGGGTGAGTCGTACTACTTGTGCTCCTCTCCGAATCAACTTACACATATGCATTGATGATAGCTTGGCATCCCGAAATCATTCACTACATCCAGCTCTGATATCAAACTACACGACTTGACCAACGCCCACCGTTCTTCACTCGCCTCGTTCCAGAGACTCTGCTACGACAATGTTCTCAAGAAACTCTTTATCTTGTTCGCTATCATGCTTGAATTGCCGGAGGAGTATTTCTTGGAGAGACATAAGTTTGAGGGTCCTTCTGAGGATCATACTGGATTGGTGAGTCTTTGGAGCGCTTGCAATTCAGTTCGGAAATGACGAAGAGACGGTGTAGATGAAATACCATGCGAGGCCTGAAGATGTCGATAGGCTTGTTAGTGGGCAGTGGATTGCAGGGCATACAGGTGAGCCTGAAGACATTTACTATCTACGTCGGGATAAACTGACTGAACATAATCACAACAGATTTTGGTAAAGTTCATCCTACGTCGGTACAACAGAACCACTAAGACTTACATAGCATGAACACTAGGTTCAATCACGCTTTTGTTCCCTCAAACAATCGCTGCGTATGTGTCTTAAACTCTGTGTCTGTCATTCGTTGAATCCTCATAGTCTACAAATTAAACACCCACAAAAGAGTGGAAATGGGTTAAGCACGTGAAAGATGGTATATCTGTAACGCAGGCGATGTCTGATCCTTCTCGACAAATGTACGTTCTTGTTCTTGTCCTCCCAGGATACCCTCGCTCCATATACCAGTGGACCACTCTTTCAACTTCAACTCTTCCCTTTCCTTCGAGCTAACATTCACTCTCTTTCATCCTTAGGGTCACATGAAATCCGCTATCCACCGCGTCATTTGTCCACCATCAGATTGAGCTCACCTGGATCGTATAAGTTTGATTTACTTCCTTAGGCCAGGAGACGACGTGCGTATTGTACCTGCGAAGAGTCCGGTGCTTTTGAGAGAAAGACTTCTCGTTTCGTTCCTGGAGAGGAGGGCGGGAAGGAGAGGAAGGAGGTGGTCACTGCTGGTGGTTAGTTCTCTCTTTTTCGTCCAACTTGTTTGTGCTTGGGATCTGATTATTTGTTCAATTCATGCTCTTTTTTGTCCATTCGGCCCCGACATTAATATGATGAAACAAATCACACTGAATATGTTTGTGAGAGGGTTAGATATGTCCAGGATAGGTATACGTGGAGGCTGGAGGATAGTAAGCCTGATAAGGTGTTTGCGTTGAAGGGTATTACTGTAAGGGACTATTATGTTTGAACCTGTGATACTGAAAGTAGTGTGTATACATGTATGATTTAACTTCCTTTGTACCGCCGATAGACTCCGAATATGATACGCCTTATGTGTTGTGTACATTTCAGATGCAGGTGCGTGAATTGGCAAGATTGATAGAGATTTCAATGATTTGGTACTTGATGGAGGATTCTGGTTGCAAGGAGGGGGGTTCGTTTACGGACGTCGTGACAACCGTCTGGGCGGAGGGAAAGGCAGTGGCTGGGACTCAAAGGAAAGGAGGGGCATACACGGTTATGGATGGATGCGGTAGAGGCGGCGAAGACTATGAAGTCAACGGAGGTGCAGAGATTGAGATCCTCAATGCGTGCGTGGGCCCAGAGTAGATTTTAGGGCTTTATCTTCTAAGTATCAGGTATAGCAGATCTCTCGTCACAAGCTTTTTGGATTCCATTCGTTCCACTGTGACACCAACCCATTATTTGTTCCCCCGCCCGCTTTGTCTGCTGATATACCTCGCGTTGTCAAGAATCTGAACGGACTTCTCTGAACAGAATGATTGCACACCAATATTTCCTCTTTACACCCCCTCGAGAGATAATATCCCCTCGATTAAGCACTGAAATATTACCCCGCCCATCCTGCTCTGAATGCAACTGCAACCGCCCCGCAGCCTACTCAACCGGACACACCCCAGCTCTCTAGGCATCTTCCCTACACTCCCTACTCTCAATAAGCAGCGACATATACCTAATGATCCCTCATGCGTCCTTCGTCTCTATACTCGTGTTGAGGATGCAATAGAGAGGTGTGAGAATGTGAGAATAATTGTGCCCTCGTTAAGATCAGGAACGGTTTCTTGGTCTGTTGAAGTACTAGTTGGTAAACACAAACATTGTGAGGTGCATTTCGTAGAGTCGTAGAGTTGCAGAGTCATACATAGACCCAAAGGAAGAGCGGAGTCATAGACCTCTTGTTCCATCAGAATGTATTGGACGTGATACGGCCTCGTTGAAGGTTTTTCATATGACAGAGTGGTTTGAGGTCTTGTAGGCACAGGGAGGTAAGTTCCTATCACCGCTGGATGATTCGAAACCAGTCCGCCTTGTCCGCCTCGTTTTCGGTGAAAAATCTAGAAAGAAGGCGTGGTATCGAGAAAGGGCGGACCTTCTGATGGACAAACAGCCATGTGTTTACCAGGCATTGCCCACCACCACTTCCACTCACACTCACCGGCACCCTTTAACCAAGACCCATTCCCGTTAAACCAAAAGACACTCTAATGAATCGGTTGCGTGAGACTGGTCACTGAACCACAGCTACTGTAGCACTGTTGGGGAATACGAACATTTTCGAATATATCATGAATATACGAAGGCTACTGCTGAATGAACCCTTGCTGCTTTTCATTGTGCGTAGAGGAGATCAGGAGCTGGACTAGCAAGCACCTGTCATGAAACATCTTCAGAGTATGTTCTTTTTATTGTCCTTCTGATCTGGTATTGACCTACACAGGCTAAAACCAACACACTCAAGGGTGCTATTAATGAGTGAGAAACACGCAGACAAGACAGACTCACCTCTTTGAGAGCCGCTGCGAGAGCTTCTAGTCTTTCTCGAGCAGCTTCTTCTTTCTATCATTCTCATCCTCAAGGTTGTAAGTCTGTTCTCTCAACTTCTCCGTCACCTGGTTTAGGCTCTCAATCTCTGCATCCTTTTTCTCTGATTCAAATTTTTCTTGTGCAATGTCATTCATGTCACATGTGGATGATCTACAGGTGGCGAATGGATAGATAAGACTGAGTGAATGATATCAACAGTGAGGTGAGCGGATAGAACATACTTAAGTGTCAAGCATGTACAAATACCTTCCAAATGTAGTAGTACCACAAATTGTGGTAGTTATATAAGCAGTATTAGCATCCTGTTGCTACATAAAGACAAACAGCAGTACTAGCACCCCGTTGCTACACAAAGACAAACACCTTCCAAATGTAGTAGTACCACAAATTGTGGTAGTTATATAAGCAGTACCAGCACCCTGTTGCAATACAAAGCCAAACACCTTCCAAATGTAGTAGTACCACAAATTGTGGTAGTTATATAAGCAGTACCAGCATCCCGTTGCGACACAAAGCCAAACACCTTCCAAATATAGTAGTACCACAAATTGTGGTAGTTATATAAGCAGTACTTGCACCCCGTTGCTACACAAAGACAAATACCTTCTAATGAAGTAGGACCACAAATTGTGGTTCTTAGATAATTAGTATGAGCACTCTATTCTTATATATGTATAAATATCTTCCAAATAAAGCATTTCTCAATGCAGAAATATTTCTTTAATTATATATTATAGTCTTACATACAGATATCGGACTAATAAAAAGCTAATATATTTTCTTGCAATGTCTATCAGTACAATAAAGATTTGATTCAAATGTAGCATAGTGGATTCAGTGGATTCCACTGAAAGGTATTCAATAGATTGACCCTATAGAAGAGATATATGAATAAAGCTTGACAATGTTGCAGTACAGAGGTTTTATCTTTGATACAAGCTAACTCCTAATTGGGGTGTTCTCTTTTATATATCCCTGATTCCTTGACCTATCCTGACCCCTAACCTAGCCTGACCTAACCTAACCTAACCTAACCTATCCCCTTACCCCTAACTAGGGCTTGCTGCGCAAGCCTACCCAGCACTCAATCCCTAACTATTCTCTAACTGAATCTAATCTTAAGCCAGAAAGCATGAAGTGGCTATGCCATCATGGGCCCAGATCTAGATTTAGCCGGTTAGCCGGTTGCACTGCTAGCACTGTGCTTGCCTCTCACTTAGGAGGAAGAATGAGTTCTGCAACAACACACAGTGCAAGCTCAGCCAAGCCCTTTCTCTGAGGAGTGCATACAGACTCTATGGGCCCACTATATCACTTTTGGCCACATCTGCACAGGGGATGGGAGGATGTGGCCTGCACAATAGAGATGGAGGGCCTCCTCAGACCCGCCTGACTATTTGGCCCACATCCTGTGAGGAGATGCACTTGGAGGGACGAGAATTATATCATCCTCAAGAAAACATGCTAGAGAACATTTCCCGCCACCAGTTTGAGGCGCTCAGAGGAGGTCCTGAGAGGATGTGGATGAAAAGCTGGGAGGCGGCCGTTAGGGCTAACGGCCGCGGGCATAACTGGTAGGGACTGTTCAGTCTCTACACGGAATCCCTGGCGGAGAGTCCTTCAAATGCCCGCATTGAGGTACGGGTGCCAATCGGGCGAGCTTCAGCGGTGCTCACAACCTTCAGCAGCAGTCTAGTTCGACGGTGTCTGTTGGCTTTCAGACGCAGTGTGTGGTGGTAAGTCCCATTGTAAAGCCCATAGATTAGTGAGCTGATATGACCCCTGATACAGGAATTTTCGTGCATACCGTGTTTCCGCCATCAGCCATGTCCTTTCTCGGCAAGGATCTGGAGCACCTGAATTGCGCGTTCGCCCCGCAGCTCTTCTTATGACAGCTGCTTGCGTTTGGCTGGTCAATGGGCTTCACTCACGACCTGACGATGGTTCAGCAGCACGTAGCCTGATGAGGGCTGTACTACCCTTGACCAATTCAGAAGACCCTGACCCTGACACCCTCCTGTTTCCTGGACGAGGCCGTGGCGACCACAGTGAGGAGAGCGAAGATGATGAGGATGGCCGACCCCGACCCCGTTTCGAGGACTATATCCCCTACAACCCCTATGGCGTTGTGTTCTTGCGCCGTGTGGTTGTTGACGTTGATGTTCCCCGCATGAGGAAGGGTGGGCCATACCTATCCTCCTCTGCATTCGAGTTCCTGTTCAATGCTTCCGAAGAGGCCATTCGTGACAAATACCTTACGGTGGGAATTCTACCTAAGGAGGCCATAGCAAGGCGTAGAATTGTCACCAACAAAACTCAGCGAACACCCTCTGTGGCAGCACTTGCTCTGCTCACCGATGAAACTCACCAGAATCTGTTTAACCTGGAAGCAGCTGGCCATGCTCTGCCCCCTCCTCCGGTTGATAGTGGGTCTGACAATGAGGAGTTCTCGGAGGGAGGTGATGGAGGGTATGACCAAGGTCTGGATGCGGTGATCTCAGAGATTTATCGCCAGTTCCTGGTGGATGTGGCCATGAAGACCCCTAATCCCCGAGGCGCTGCTGCTGCATCATATTGCAAGCTCACGGAGCAAGAGCGGCTTGCAGTGAAGGAGGAACATTATCTCAACCCCTGTCTTTCGGACTTCTGGCGTGCTTGTCGATGGAAAAAGGCAAATCGCCAGGACTATCAGCTTGCCTTAAGCCACATGTTTCCTGAGCAGGACCATGAGACTACGGGAGCCGTTCAGAACTATACCCAATGTCTGTACTATATGAAGTGGAAGCGGTTTGCCAAAAAAGCAAGCCCTGGGGCCTTCAACGCTGCTCGAAAGGCCATCGAAGCGAAGGTTCAACGCCTTGCATGGATACCACATGCTGGCCAGGACAAGATGTGGGCCACTTCCCAGAAGGGCAAGTTTGACGGCCGCTTTCCTAAGGGCAGTACGGGGCCTGCACCGCGTATTCTCTGTAAGGTTACCCCGCAATGGGAAGTAGATGAAAACCCCCCTGTTTAGTAGTTTATATTTCAATGAACATGATACTTTTCTGGAACATAACGCCCATGTACTTTTCCTCATGATGTTGGAGACAATATTTACTATCTACCTGTCCATCTCTACCCATCCTGGAGGAACACTCGCAATCAACAAAAACCGAAGCAAGGTTTGTAGGTGTTCATGGTCTTTCGCAATCAACAAAACCGGAACAACGTTCGTGATTTACTATCTATCCTTCATCAACGATCAACACTCATTGTTCTAACAAGGTTTGGGGTTTACTTTCTATGCTTTGTCGACGACGAACACTCAAACACTTATTGGTCCAACAAGGTTTGTTAGAACATATCCATGGGTCGACAAACACTCATTGGTCCAACCAGGTTTGTGGGTAGAACATATCCATGCCTCGTCGAGGACGAACACTCATTGGTCCAACAAGGTTTGTAAGAACATATCCATGCTTCGTCGACGACGAACACTCATTGGTCCAACAAGGTTTGTGGGTAGAACATATCCATGCTTCGTCGACGACGAACACTCATTGGTCCAACAAGGTTTGTAGGAACATATCCATGCTTCGTCGACGACGAACACTCATTGGTCCAACAAGGTTTGTGGGTAGAACATATCCATGCTTCGTCGACGACGAACACTCATTGGTCCAACAAGGTTTGTAAGAACATATCCATGCTTCGTCGACGATGAACACTCATTGGTCCAACAAGGTTTGTGGGTAGAACATATCTATGCTTCGTCGACGAGGAACACTCATTGGTCCAACAAGGTTTGTGAGAACATATCTATGCTTCGTCGTCGACGAATACTCATTGTTGCAACCAGGTTTGGGATTTACTATCTATCCTTCATCGATCATCGACGACGAACATTCTTTGCAAGTGGCCCTGTAGAGAAGTGGTCTATGTGCAGATTAGATTGATAGCACTCAATCTGCGCACAGGTTCGAGTCCTGTATGGGTCAATCGCATGCGCATTATGAGGGTTCCTTCAATAATGTGTTCGCTTTTATTTTTTCATAGTAAATACAAATACTATCTCTTTGGTCCAACAAGGTTTGTGAGAACATATCTATGCTTCGTCGATGACCAACACTCATTGGTCCAACAAGGTTTGTGAGAACATATCTATGCTTCGTCGTCGTCGAACACTCATTGTTCCAACAAGGATTGTTAGAACATATCCATGCTTTGTCGTCCTCCACGAACACTCATTGTTGCAACAAGGTTTGGGATTTACTATCTATCCTTCATCGACCAACATTCATTGCAAGTGGCCCTGTAGAGAAGTGGTCTATGTGCAGATTAGATTGATAGCACTCAATCTGCCCACAGGTTCGAGTCCTGTATGGGTCAATAGCGCGCGCATTATGAGCGTTGCTTCAATAATGCGTTTGCTTTAATTTTTTCATAGTAAATACAAGTACTATCTCTATGAAACTCAAGTGAAAGTGTGCAAAGTGCAACATATATTGATAGTAGATGAGTCTCATTGTAAATTTCTATCTGATCTTTCAGTAGCAATCTAAAAACTTTTACATTCTGAACATGAGTGATCTTAATATAAAGTCTTCCAAGTAGGCTGAAAGAAGTCCATACAATTCAATGAACTTAGACTGTAGATTCCACTATATGATTCCATAAAAGATATGCTTGACCAGATAGCATTGTTCAATTGTAGAGCTCAGAAAAAAACAGATCACTCCTTATGAGCAGCCAAAACAAGGAGATGCAAATGCAATATAACCTGATCCACACAAATTTACATATGCTACTCAACCCACTCAGTCTGTCTCATCATCCAAGTTCTGCTCAACTTCAGCTGCCTAACTCTTCTCACCTTAATCTGCCAGACCCTACCCACTCTATTCTGTCTGACCCTACTCATCCTACTCACCCTAGTCTGTCTGACCCTACTGGCCCTGCCTTTCAGACCCTATGTTAGACCCTACTAGTCTCTAATAACCCCCTTCTTTATTCTTCTCAATTTCACACACATATCTTCTTTATCATACACAACACAACTCATTATACTTTCTATGCATTACGGCTTGCACGGGCTTATCCCTTATCTTGTCATCATGCATCTGTTCATGCCTGCTAACAACAATAACCCCCTATTCACGGTTTCTTACACAAATCACCTCACTCACACCACACTCCACACTTATTCTTTATTCTTCTCAATTTCACACACATATCTTCTTTATCATACACAACACAACTCATTATACTTTCTATGCATTACGGCTTGCACGGGCTTATCCCTTATCTTGTCATCATGCATCTGTTCATGCCTGCTAACAACAATAACATGCACTTGAACTATATTAACTACATTAACTACACCTCACTTGCATTCAACATACTTGTCTACTTGCATAACTTAAACTGTTACCCAACACCACTATAACACAATCCTCACTCTGTTCATCTTCGGGTATTACTGACATTGAATCAAGCATCACCTACAACTCTGGTCTTACACTACTCTTTAGTATTGAGCAAACCATTTGAGAGCAACACCAAGCTGCATCACAATCTTCACAGATGATGTGATTAGAGGTCACATTGTCTACTGAATGTGAGGCACAGTCAATAGTAACAACTATCTTAGACATGTCAAACAATCTATAGTACACTCCTATATATATTGCAGTAATAGCATAGACAACATCTCTATCAATAATATACATTTCATAGCAAAATATGTGCAGTAACATCACACAATATGATATGAAATCACAACTTATACTAATACATCTAAGTACATACAATTTCCTTAATCACTTCCTTCACTCTCACTATAACTTTCTTCATTATCACTCTCTTCATTATCACTACTATTTTCTTCACTATCACCATCATTGTTGTCCAACTGGTCAGAGAGATCATGAATGATCTGCAACATACATATTAACATAGAATCTAGAGATAGTAGAGAACTGAACTCACATATTCATATTCATTCACCTTGTTCATCATAGCATAAGACATCCTATTCATAGTCTGAATCTTGGTCTATAACATGTTGCATGTCAAAAGGATTCCCCACAAAGTCATAATTACTCACATCCCACAGCTCTATAATCAAGTCATACTCATCATCATCCACAGCATCCTCCAATTCTTCATCAAGATGTTTGAAGAAGTTTTTCTGAACCTATGTAGTACATTAGTACAACATGAAACCCCAAGAAAATATAGTATACCAACAATGTTTTTAAAGTAGTTGTATTCTTGCAGGGCCTGAAGATAGTAGAGCCTAGCAACATGAAGTTCTTCTTCAATGGACATGATAAGAATAGTGCAGCAAGAGGGCAGAGAAATAAGTGGGAGATTCAATGTTGGGCAACATCCAAAGACTTGCTTTATATATGCCATTTTGTGTGGCTCTTACAGGCAAATACTGTAGAAGCAAAACATTTTAGAATACTCAAATAACATCTTTAAAATGGGAGGTGTCTAGTTGGCAGCATGCATGAGAAAATCACAGATTGGATTAGAACATGTGACATTTTGAGACAATCTTGCCAAATATCTGCATTAGGGGTAAGATAGGGTAAGAATTTGACTGATTTTGCATGGAATTCACATTAGGGGTAAGAAGGAATAAGAATTTTGCTGTAAGAAAGAAGAAAGTGAGGTGATGAGATACCACTGGTTTCAACTCCACTGATTTGGGCTTATTGAGATTTTGGCACCTCATGCACCTTCTGGCACCACATTCCGGCCACTTTCTGAAAATTGGCCAAATAGTGACACAAAAAGTGCCACTTTCTGAGCAAGTGACCCTTGTTGAGGTGGCATCTGGCGCCATATGCCAGAATAAGATATATAGGCATCTGCAGTGGCCTCGGAACGTGCATTCTCAGGTGGAGGCCTTACTGACACTAAACGTCGAAACCGCCTTCTCCCTACAATCTTTGAAGCGCTGCAGATTCTCAAGAGTGGGTACCGTAACGGGCATATTAAGGCATCGGAGCAAGCAGCGGGTCGGATTAAGGTTGCATTGGATGAACTTGAGTCTCAGAACACAGACGAAGATAGTGACAATGTCTGAAAACTGTTAGTTACTAGTGGGTGCATAGTAGAAAGTTGTAGTCTTGCGAATTTCACTTTTTTTGTTTTCATTTGTATTGTGACCCTGTTCGACCCTGTTCGAACCTTGAACTGACCCCTCTGACCAGGGTCAACGAGGTTCAGGTTCAAGGTTCAGAAAATATTTGAACCGACCCTCAAGGTCAGGTCGGGGGTCAGAAATTTTAGCATTGACCCGGACCGACCTGAACCGCGGCAACACTAAAAAAACGAGCTAGTAAGTCAAAGCAATCACGAATTCCTGCTTTCAAGTGGCATTCCTCCTCATTTCTCTGTACCGACTCGTCAGGATGGCTTCGTATAGCACTTCCGATTCAAACGAGTTTCGACATTTTGCAGATAGGCTATCGCCGTCAAGATGGAGAGACAAAACCAACGCTGTGAATAGTCCAACCTGAACACCCTCGACCGTGACGTTCGTTATACTATACTTATGCGGCATGTTTGGAAACAGGTGAACATCCAGTTTTCTAGCTTCGAAACTTCGTTGCTGAATATCATTTGTACTTAGTGACATGGTCCTCGCTCGCTCGACGCTCACCAGTACCCATTGTCAAGAGCCTCACCACATTCACAAGCTGATTGATTCGAGAGCTGAGCCGACGTTCCCATCTCAAAGAACAGGTCTTTCAATCTGAAAGTCATCCTCCCAAATCTCTTCACTTCCAGCGATGTGGAGTGTCTTCCATGAAGCTAGATGCTTTCTCTTGCTTTTCCGTTTTCAGCCTAGTTCGTTTCGAGTCGCTGACGATCGCGAGCATTGTTTTTGGCACGTCGGAGTGAATTACCTTCAAGTTGAACACACCCGAAATTGCGTATCTTTCAAGTCGTTCTCCCCCTCCGCCCCGAAATCATCGTAACGTCACGATCCACGACATACGAAGATCGATTATGAGGGTTTAGGTTGCTGTTCAGCTCGTCCCGAGGTTGAGCTTACCGGTGCGAGGGAGCATGCTTCACAATAGAATCTCCTGCGGGCGTTGAACGGGAGCCGGAGAAAACATATTCTCGGAGCAAGACAGAACACAGCAACACAGAAATAAGTTCTTCATCTCCATAGCCGGATAATAGTTTACGCACAACCCAAAACACTCTACAATAATCATTCAAAAAATAATCATACATCCATTATCATTATTCATTACACACACGCACACACCATTGCTTTACAACCGTGCACCCGCACCCGCACTATGTACAACGAAAGAAAACACATTTGAGTTCTCCACAAATCCACACATCCCACGAATCCACACATCGATGTAATCTCGGTAGAAAACAAACACGAGGCTCACGCGTTAACAAGCGTAGTCAACTTTCCGCTCTTGAATGCAGCTTGCGTAGCGTCGTTGCCTATATGCGTGAAAAGAACACGATGAGTTAATATGTGCGTGCATGAATGCATATATGCGGCGAGATCACTTGGTAGGACTTACCGCCGATGTGTTCCTTATCTAAAACACGCATATATGCACGTTAGCGTTTAGGCGGAACATCGGAAGAGATCATTATTGTACGCACTGACGAAAACGTTGGGAACGGTCCTCTGGCCTGTCTTTTCGAGGAGGTAAGATTGGATTTCGGATCCTTCGTCTAGGAGGTCTAATCTATAGTGACAGAATGTCGTTAGATGTCTGTCTGTCAACAAACGACGAAAGGTTCAAGACGAAGAAAATTGCACTTTATGAACAGGAAGGGACGAGTTTCGGAATATCAAGGAAGCAAGAAAAGATCAAACGCGACGCACTCATATATCGTAGGCTCCACATCCGGAAACTCTTTCTTGAAAAGCGCTTTCGTCGCTTTACAATAAGGACAATAACTCTTTGAGAAAATCGCTACTTTGTTGCCATCAATCGTAGACTGTTTCATCGCATCGCATCCATGTACTAATCAATAAAGATCTCGAAGCTGAAGAACGCAGAGTTACGCACCTCGACAAGATCTTTAGCGCCCATGACGATAAGTTGGTGTTTTGAAGGTGAAGATGAGGAGGGTTGTGGGGAAGACAGAGTGGGATTAACGCGTAAGGGGTGAGTGAAGGTGCGCAGGCAGACTTATATAGCGAGTGGTGCTGACAGAGCGAATGCTGAGAGTGGGAGGAGAAGAGGGAGATATCGCGTCATTTGTCATGTGATGGGTCTGAGTAATGTACCAATTTTGGGTATTGCCGCCGGCGATTCCGACGCCAGACTTACTGTATGTAGGCGGATTTGGGCTTACTATGCGTTTGTTACGCCGCTGAAAGTTTGTACATAGAAGCTCTCTCGTCTTTGGAATCGATAGTAGCAAATGAGCCGCTGCCGCCGCAATGAGACACAAGGTAAAGGAAAGGTATGTATTTGAAGTACTCGGGAAGTTCAAGTCGACTCGGAAACAATCGCTAGTTCAAGTCATGGCTATGATGGGTGCCGCGCATAAGTCGATAAATGTACATACATGGATGAATATCGATTCTCGAATTGAACGACCAATTATGTATACTTAATCACGATCAGCAGCCGGGAGGTAAGTAAGTATCTGAAGCCACGCAACTCGGATACCCGCGCGAGGCCGTCAATGTACATGTTCCTGACTCCCCGAGTCTCGAGACTACCTGTATGTATGCGACTCGGTGTAATCACTCGCTTACAGCTCCCTCAAATAGATACCCAGTCGGATGTAAGTACTTATCGTCTGGACACGGACTAGGAGTGTCTACACCAACAGGACTCCGTTGAGGCACTGCAAGTCGATTCCGGGTGAGTATCGACTTCTGGACAATACTACGTATGCCCATTCCACCTCACACAACAATACGAAGCAAAAAAATTCCTAAGAGACAAGGAGAATTGGTAAGACTGGGACTTGAACCCAGGCGGGATTTCTCCCATGAGAAAGGGAAGCTTGGTGAAAAGCTTGAGTCACACGCCTTAACCGCTCGGCCATCTTACCAGTACTCCATCATTCTCCTCGACAATTCAACAGCCAGCTAGCGCTAGAGCTTTAGCATCGGTCACCGGCGGTTCACTTGTCCGACATCACCCTCATCACCCCATCATCGATTGAAACGACCGCTCGGCGCTCGGCGCCAGGGAATTGATCAATGCATATATGCATTATGACGTGAGCAAGCTTATGTATAAGCCACCGGGGTGGCAAGCGGGCTTGGGCTTGTGTTTCTCCTGTCTGTCTGTTTCACCGCATTCACTTTCATCGTTTTCAACGTCGACGACAACGACGACGATTCTTCCACTTGCATCTCTTTGGACTTTTATCAAATCGGATTATTTCATAGGTGGTTGTTCGTCGAACGGAGTCACGCGCGGACGTCCTCCTTTTGTGTTGGTTGTCGTTGTGGTGTTTTTCCCGCTTCTTAACGACTCGTCATTTGACTCGACGATTATACCCCCTTTACGCCGTCTTTTCCTCCAACGCTCAACATCTCCTCCTTTCATCACGGTTCACAGTGAAAACGCATACATCCACTTTGAAAAATGCCACCTAAAACGGCAAAAATCAAACATGCAATCAAATCGTCTGCTGCGAAGCTACGTCCTCGACAAGTATCTTCTTCTGCAGAGCATGAAGATTCTTCCGCCAACGAGTCACCCTCGTCGAATCAAGCGCTCACTCGACCGAAGAGACCTAGCACCCGGCGAGGGTTGCGTATCTCCAAGCTTGGTAGAGGACGTGGTGGGATTGGTCGTGGAACAGGAAGAGACGCTATTAGTCCTCTCGAAGGAGAAAAACCTCTCGTTGTGCTTCGAGTTAGGGTTGTTGGATGTAGTGACTTGTTAGCGAAGGATAGGAATGGGTTTAGTGATCCGTGAGTCAAAGGCATACTACCTCAAACTATCTTGGATTCTAGATGCTGATGCGGCGTTTGTAGGTTCGTAACGCTATCTTTACCACCTCACCCAACGAGACATACGACTCCGGTTGTAAAACGCACTCTATCACCTGATTTCCCCGCTGCGCACAGCACGTTTGATTTCCCGATTTACCTAAGCACAGCCGAGAGACTCGGTGTATTGGAATGTGTAGTCTGGGATAAAGATTTCTTACTTGGTGGGGATGTTATTGGTATGGGCGTTGGGAGGAAAGAGTATCTAGGTGAAGTTGGTGTTAGAGTCGAGGATTGGTTTGGGGAGCGGGAGATGGGGTGGGATGCGGAGGGTAATGGGGTGTTGAGGATTCCGTTGGAGAGTACGAGGACGAATACGAATGCGAAGGGGAGTATTGAACTCAAAATTGGGTTTGTGGAGGGTGAAATGGGGTTGGGGTTTGAGGAGGTTTATAGGGAGTTGTTGAGGAGGAGTAGGACCTCCCTTGTTAGTGCACCTCCTGTGAGTGTTTTCCTAATTTGTTTTCTTCTATGTTCAGTCTCTGGCGGTCGCTTTATTTCTTCCTTCTTCGTTTGCTTCTTGCTTCTTCGTTGCTTCCATCTCGCTATCTTTCTTTTGATGACATATGGCGATTTCATTTATGATATCATATCGACTTGTCTTGTCTCCTTCCGCGGATAACGCGGATGTCATCCTGGGTCAGGGTCTGGACCTGGGTTGATAGATGTTGATAGACTGCGCTTTGGCCGCGTGTCGTGCTTATTCTGCAAGCTCAATCGATGAGGCGTTCCTTCCGCCTTCGTCGTCTTTGGCCTCGTTTTTCTATCTTTATCCTTTATCTTCTTCTTCATGAGTCTTTTTTTCTTTCTTTCGCTATCTCTCATCAACTCTCGGCATTCATGATCGCTATCGTGGTCGAGGAGGGGTCTATTATGTGTTATCTTGATGAACCAGGGATGGGATGGGATGGGAGTTGCAACGTTGTATGTTTTATCCCTGCCTTATGCTTTACCCCCGAACGCGTATGCGTAAGCGGAGACGTAGGCTGTTGACAGGGTAGCAGGGAGACCACCCTCTTTTTTTTCTTTCTCGTTGGTGGACCCTTTGAGCTGTTCTGTTCTGGCGTTTTCCATTCCGTTATGTTATGTTCTGTGCTGTTTTGTGGTGGCGCGGTTCTTTGATTCGGCTGTTTTTTCCTTTGTGCTGTTTGCTGTTACTTCTTACTCGCACACGTAACACGTAACACGCGCCCTTGCTGTTGAAGGATAAAGGATAAAAGATGGGAGGTGGGGGTGAGTGCGGTTGTTGTTGTCAGGGGGTTTCTTTTCTTGCTTTATCTTTCTTCTCTTTCTTTCTACTGCACTCTGCTCGCTCGCGTCTTTCAACCACCGACGGATCCAGGCGCGTTGAACTGCCTCGTTCTTCGACCGCCTTGCTTGCAATATTCTCTTTGTGCCTCTTTGTTTTCCGAACACTCGTTTCGTTCAGTCTATCGTTATTTTGTTTCTTTGCTCTATTTTAGTACATTATTCACGCCTCTGCTGCTTCATCTTCATCTTCACTTTCACCACCTTCTTCTCCATTCTTCGTGTTATTCTTGTCATTCGTGATGTTTTCCCTCTCCTTCTCCGAACCATTACGATTACGATTCAGGTTTAGATTTTGGTTCTCGGTTCGTGTTGGGTTCTTCATTTTCTGTGTGGAGATACTGTCACCGTGGATTGGACTTCTTCATGTGCACCGGGCTAGGATTCTCAGATCGTGCTATTCTTGGTTTCGCACATTTTCTGTTCAGCTTCGTCTCATAGACTTTGTTTTTCGATGTTTGTTTTTCGTGTTTGAGATTTTTTATATTTCTGTGTTGGGGTTGTATGTGGTGCTGACTGTTTCTTCTGTTTCCGGGTTTGGTTTTGATGGCGAACAGACTGAGGGTGTTGGGACTGTTAGGTCTTGTAGGTCCCGTGTGTATCGCCGTGTCGACAAAGAGCGCGCGGGCGAGGAACACAACGCGGATGAACACTCTACTGCCCAAGGAGACGCCGAAACTGCGTCTGAAGTGGCGTCTGCGCCTGTTCCTGCGGGTGATCTTGGGGAAGGCGAGGGGTATATGTTGGATGATGGAGGTTTGAGTTCGGCCGAAGAAGAGGAAGATTACGAAGAGGATGAGGAAGGGGAGATGATTCATAAAGAGGATAGGTCGTTTGTCCAGGTTTCAGAGTTGGATGGGGGCGCAAGTGCGAGTGAGGATGGGTCAACGGATGAGTTTGAGAGTGGGAGCGAGAGCGAGAGTGAGAACGAGAATGAGAGTGAGAATGAGGAGAGAGAAGAGGAAGGGGCAGCTGAGAGGGACGTTATGACGCCGACGATACTTTCACCTTCGCCTCCATTGTCGAGTGAGCCCGAGGATATGGGTGATGCTCTGTCAATCACCACGGACATTGGAACGATTAATACGACGCCAAAAGCGAAGATAGCTAGGCCCGGTATGTTGAGGCGTACCTCATCGCCTTCACCTTCTCCGACATCGTCGTTTTCCCAAGCGCAGAGGAACCAATCGTTTGGAGCGCTTTTTGGAGCTACGAGTTTGTTGAGGCATGGGGAGAAGCATCAGCATCAGCAGCAGCAGCAAGGACAACGCTCGCAGCCTCCTACTCCACTTGTGAACCTCACACCGGCTTCGCCTGATCTTGCTGCTGGTGATAGTACGACGCCTACCCCTACGACTGCTGGGTCGACTCCTAGGAGTTCTGCGCATCCTCATCCTCATTCTCATGCTTTGTTAACGCCGAAATCACCTGCGGTGGTAATCGTTACGCCTGCTAACGGTGCTAGTGCGAAACCTTACTCGTCTTCGCCGTCTCATTCTCCACCGTCGCCTGGTCTGTCAGGTATGTTACCCCGTATGAAGTTTTCAAAGGTGAAGAGGAGTTTGAGTGCGGGTGGTGGTGCGGGTGCGGGTGGACTTGCGTCTTCGGCGCGTGAGGGTGAGAATGGGAATGGGAGGGGGACGTTTGATTTGACGGAGGATGTGCCGAGGATTGCTGAGGTTGGGGGGAGGAGAGTTAGGAGGGATGAAAGGGAGAAGGAGAAGGAGAAGGAGAAGAAGGGAGTGTTTAGGAGGAGTTGGAGTGCGGGTGTCAGGAGAGCTAGTTTCGGTCCTGGGAATGGGACTCCTTATGGCTCGGGCTCGGGATCTGGCTCTGGTTCTTCTGGTTCGGGATCTGGAGGAACGAGCAGCGGTGCTGAGAGTGGTAGCAGCGGGAATGGGATTCCTGCTATTGTCAACCTCGATGCTGCGTCAAAGGCTGCTACTGGTGACACCGCTGTCAGTAAAAAGTCAAAGCGGAAAGGTAGCAAGACGGGTGATGGTACCCTCAAGGTCAAGAAACAGAAGAAGAAAAAGAAGAGTTCGACGACTGCTGCGAGGGGAGAGTTTATGTTTGGTGGTGGTAATAATGATGTTGTTGGGATTGTGATGTTGGAGATTGACGGTGCGGACGATTTGCCCAAGTTGAAGAATAGTATGTGTTTTCTCTTTCCTTTTTGCCTTTGAGGCGCGCTCTGACGTTATTCCTTTGACGGGAATATGACTCGTACTGGCTGGGATATGGACCCCTTTGTTGTCATCTCATTTGGAAAAAAAGTTTTCCGGACCCGCGTTATAAGGCATTCGCGTAATCCTTCTTGGGACGAGAAACTGTTGTTCCATGTTAGGAGGTACGAGACGAATTTCAAGGTTAAGCTTACCGTGCTTGATTGGGATAAGCTGAGCTCGAATGATTATATCGGGGAGTGCGATTTTGGGGTTGCGGAATTGATTGAGCAGGAAGGGATGAGTGTTGATCCTGTTACGGGGTTGTACCCTCTCGTCGACTCTGATGGTGCTGGCGGCTTTGGGTCTGGAAATGCGAGTGGGGTGAGTCAGATGAAGGAGTTTAGGATGCGGTTGAAAACTGCGAAGGAGATGCCTTGGGAGTCGAAACATCACCCAATGATCACTTTCAGAGCAAAGTATCAACCTTATGCTGCTCTTCGACAGAGGTTCTGGTTACAGTACCTCAAGCAGTATGATACGGATGATACGGGTACTCTTTCGCATCTCGAAATCACGTCGATGCTTGATTCACTTGGATCGACACTCACGAATTCGACGATCAATTCGTTTTTCACGAGGTTCAATAAGAGTCCGTTTGAAGAGGAGTTGACGATTCCTGAGGCTATACAGTGTCTCGAGACGGAACTTGGACGACCGATGTCGGAGAAGAAACGTGTGGGGAGTGGGACGGAGGATGAAGGGGAAGGGATGGGGACGGGAACAGGAACGAGTGCGAGTGCGAGTGTTAGTGCTACGCCTGTGTTGATGCTTGCGGATAGGAGGGGAAAGCAGTTGAGCCTTGATGAGTTGGACTTTTCGGGTCCGCCTTTGAGTGCTATGGTCATGGCGGGAGGAGCCTTGGGGAATGGTCAACAACAGCAGCAGTTGTCGCCGCTGATGTATGAGACTGAACCGGCGCAACAGATCTTGGCTGGTGTTGCTGCTCCTGTTACGCCTAGTACCACTGCTAGCTCGAGTGCTGCTACGACTCCTTCGAAAGAGTATACGGATCGCAGTTTAGGTTCGGAGGAGGATGAGGAGGATGAAGGTGGAGCGGAGTCGTCTAGTGGTTCACCACCGGTTTCTGCTGTTGAAGAAAAGAAGACGAAGAAGAAGGGGTATCGGTTCAGAAAGCCCAAGGCTGTTTCAATGTCTGACTCGCATCTTGCGCCGACCAGTGCCACCTCTGTGTCTTTTGCTCCGAACACGGCTTTCCCTCCTTCATCCTCGTCTGCGCCAGCTCTTTCCTCCTCGTCGAATGTTTCTACGCCTAGTCCACCTGAACACCCGGTTGAGCGTGTCATCAATGTGAAGAATTGCCCTCTTTGTCACCGTCCGCGGTTGAGCTCCAAGGCTGAGGTGGATATCGTTACTCATCTTGCCGTTTGTGCGAGTCAGGATTGGAACAAGGTTGATAGGATTGTTGTTGGTAATTTCGTGACGGCTTCGCAGGCGCAGAGGAAGTGGTATACGAGGGTTTTGAGTAAGGTGTCTAGTGGGGATTATAAGCTTGGTGCGGTGAGTGTTTTGTGTTTTACTGTGATTTGTGGTTCGGTTCTTGATGTGGGTTTGTAGAATTCGGCGAATATTATTGTGCAGAATCGTATGACGGGGCAGTTGGAGGAAGAGAAGATGCAGGTGTATGTGAGGTTGGGGATTAGGTTGCTCTACAAGGTACGCTGCTTTTCCGTTTCCTGTTGGTTTTCGTTAGCTAAGAGTCTTTTTCGTACGTAGGGTATGAAGAGTCGTATGGAAGGCGGTCGTGGTGAGTGTTCACTTCTTGACGTTGAGGGGTTACACTAAATTACATGTAGCTCGTCGTCTTCTCAAGTCTTTGTCCATCAAACAAGGTGTCAAGTACGATTCGCCCGAGTCTGCGAGGGATATTCCTGCGTTTATCAGCTTCCACGGGCTGGATATGGCCGAGGTTAGAGATCCTTTGGAGTCTTTCAAGACTTTCAATCAGTTTTTCTACCGGAAACTATTCTTGTTCGCTGAGGCTTACTTGTGAGCTCACTCAGTACCCCCACAGGAAACTCAAAGCCACCGCCCGGCCCGTTGATGCTCCTGAGGACCCATACCGCCTTGTCTCTGCCGCCGACTGTCGTTTCATGGCATTCGAAACTGTGAGCGAAGCCTCGCGGCTGTGGATCAAGGGACGTGAATTTACTGTCGCGAGGCTGCTTGGGGATGCGTACAAGGATGAAGTGGAAAAATACAACGGGGGAGCGTTGGCGATCTTTAGGCTTGCCCCGCAGGATTATCATAGGTTCCATTCCCCGGTAGACGGAAAGATTGGGAAGATGACGTATATCAGTGGGGAGTATTATACTGTCAACGTGGGTGGTGGTTTCTCGTTCTTCACTTTGAGCTCCGGCTGATGACAATGGGGTTTGGTTAATGTAGCCTCAAGCGATTCGTACGGCGCTAGATGTTTATGGGGAGAATGCGCGTAAAATTGTGCCTATCGATAGTCCGCAGTTTGGGAGGGTCATGGCGGTTTGTATTGGGGCGATGATGGTTGGGACTATCAAAACTACTGTTGAGGAGGGACAGTATGTCAAACGTGGAGAAGAGTTTGGCTATTTTGCATTTGGTGAGTCGTTTTGTAAAACCTGGTCGTTTCGTGACTCATTTCTTTGCCGGTAGGTGGATCCACAATCGTTATTTTATTCGAGAAAGGTGTCGTGGAATGGGATGAGGACCTTCTTATCAATGGAAGGGCTGCATTGGAGACCCTTGTTCGTGTTGGAATGGGTATTGGAAATGGAACTAGAAAGCCGTTGACACAGTCTTTGGCGTAAACAAATCAAGTAATGTAATAATCTACAAGTATTTATTTTTCTCTGCGCTGTCGACTTTTTACATTCAAAGTGTTTTTTAGATCTAATATAATTCTCTTTCGATGTGCGTTGAGTTGTCGTGTATCCCGTTTAACCGTTGCTGTTACAGTTACTGCATAGTTGTTCCTAGTTGCCGTAAGGATATCAAGATAGCACGTACCCGCTGACAACGCAACTTTCACGATTCTGGTCTACAACTCAAGATGCTACTAACTTTAGATGAGATTGACGTGTTCTCGGTGAGTCTTATGGATATTCGAGAGAAGCATCGCCTTGACCTACGAGGTACACCCATGGAGCATGGAAGCCTAGAGTTTGTCGTACTTGTGCGCTTCACAGTTGACCCGTTAACGTTTCCCCATGCCATTCAAATATTCAAGTGCAGTCCAATTGAGTACTCTTTGAGAAAGTTCAGCCAGGGACATTCGCCACTCAAGGGCCGTTTTACTCATTTGGTAACAGCGCAGATCCTAGGACCGGTCTCCCGAGCTGAGCCTCGCTTTGGCCGCCAACGACCAGCGGTAATGTCGTCGAAATGATACATAACTATGAGTTCCAGCTCTTCTCGCCAGATCTGAATTCTTTTGTACCCTCGGATACGTTCCACCTCCGACGTCTTTTTGCGTGGCAGCGATGATATGGAACGATGAAATCTGGATGCTGAGCTCGTTGAGAGGCCCAATACATACACAACACGATAGGGTACGTCGGGCGACGGGTGTAGAGCGCTACTAGTTCCAGTCGAACATCTTGCTATTAATTAATTGCATTATCAACACGCCTGGGCTCATTTCTATTCGGCTTTCTCAGACGGTTTGTAGTTTTTGTGGTACATACAAGGTACATACAGATACTTACTCGCTTGCGTCGAGAAATCCTTTGAAACTTAAGTCTGGAGGCCGTTCATTTATGGGCCTAGACTTCATTCCCACTTGCGATTCTTTTTCATTATATGAACAAGGTTAATGAGAGTAGGTTCTCGTTATGATCAGAATGCACAAAGCCTTGTTACGGTGTTACGGTACTAACAAAATCTCGAAGGTCTAGATTTACCACTGCTCAGGCGTATAAACGGTATTGTCGTAACAGTACTAGTCTCAACAAGTAAGTTAGTGTCTTATTTCGCAAGCTGGAAAGTTCATTTTCGTAACTGTTTTTCGGATGGAAGCAAAAGTGTAATCAGAGCGCACTTTCAACTTCAATGGGCTTCCTCACGACTCACGAGCTTTGTGGGCTCCCATTCTTGGAAGATGCACCGTGCCCTTTCTCAAGAAAGGGTGGCGGCGAACTGGACGGGGAACTTATGTTCATAGATACTTACGAGCTGTGAATTGTATGAAGGCTTCGTTTCAACGATGTAATCGTCCTCGACATTGATCTGCGTACACTGTTACGATACTTAATGGGGGATGCTATTCACCGTCTCGTCACCTTTATTAAAGATCCCCCCGCCAAGAGCCGCCATGTAGTCGAAATCGTCGCACCCAACGGAATGTACGCTGACCTAATTGCCACATACATATGTAGACTGAACTGATTCTTCCGCAGGTACAATCGCCGCGCCAGACGGATTCACTGCATCCTTTCGAATTGACGTCCAAACGACCTGGCTCGTTCCTCGATAGAGTCGATGATCGAAGAAAGTCTTAGCCATTGGCTTGCTTTAAGTCTAAGCGCTAGAGGTATCGCCTCGTGTTAACATGCCAGCGTACTGACTAATAACCGCCAGTTATACCAAGTTCGTGCACTTAGGTATGTGCGTTTGTGAGAATCAGGGTTCGTAGATGAGCTTAAGCAATAACGCTTCGAAGCATTGAAGTCCGATTCCTTTTCGGAGTCGGAGACGATCTTTCTTCAGTACGGGGCTAACAATTGGCCACCCACTAAGTAGCACGACAGGTGCTGCTCAGAGCACTAAAGCAAAAAAGAAATACTGAGATTTAGGACAGAATAAGGAAAGGCATACAGTAGTAAAGGATCAGAACTGCGAGGCATTCGGAAATTGTACAGGGCTGACTCATGCAGAGAACGAAATCGCACAAGAAAGGGTCAGTGTTCATAGAACATCTTCGTTTCGAGAACGTGCGGTCCTCAGCGGTATACTCGATCCATCTGGCGCCGATGAAGAAGACCAAAAAGTTTCCGGAGCCACATCAACCGACTCCTTCTCTCGAGGGGTTTCCTACCCTGTTCGAAATTCACAAGCTCTTCTAGTTTTTTCTCTAGCTGCTTGAGCAATCTTTTCTGAGCCCGGATATTTGAGGATCCCTTAAAGCAAGACTAAACATATCATACAGCCTGAGTATGAATGAATGAAAGGCTAACACTTACTTCAACCCACTTGATTGAATTCTTGACATCATCGCTCGTTAGCAGCAAATGTGTATTTTCATAGAGAAGGTTCAGCGTTTCCGTAGAAGGTGTAGTTGCGAGAAGGTGATGTATCCACATAAATTGAGCGTACGATATGATCTCTTTAGAAAATTTCGAGGGTTCCCGTAGAGCACGCACACACTCGATGCACACTCGATGGTGACACATTGTGAAATCGATGTCAATCAGATTTCCGAGTGATGTGCCCGTATCAGATTTAATCACCATTGTTGACTTGTGAACAACATGGCTACTGATGTCGGCCCGCCTAGCAAGGGGCGCGACAATTAGTAGCGGGGGATTTGAAAGATGGGATCTGCTTGCTTTTCCGGCGTCAAACTGATTATCGAGGAGGGAGGATATCAAGTCCCACATCCCCGCTCGATACATGACGAAATCGAACTGTACTACCTGTATGAGCATCTCCACGCTAACTTCAACACATCCCGGCGTAGACGGCATAGGGGGACCGTGCTGCGGCTGAACTTGAAACCCTGGCTTGAAAACTCTGTATCTCTCGGCAAGTTTAGAAGGTGCTCCTCTGTGGCTTGAAAGAAACTGAAAGAGTCGTCGGCAATATGATAAGGGAGATGGGAAGAGATGAGCCAACAAACCTCAGCAGTACTCTCTAGAATCGCAAGATTCTTTCGTAATGCAGCGACACAAGCTTCTAAACAGGTGGTTCTGCGTCTCATGGCTGCATTCACGAATCCACAAATATCAAATTTATCCAATGCCGACAACAATTCTTCAGTAAGAATTGCTTTCCTACAATGTTGGTGCCAAAACTCCCATGCGTACTTGTCAAACTCTGACTTCATGCTAAACAGACCCCCTCAGTCATGATATCGACATCAGTTTGTACTAACTCACTATATGATGTCCTTGGGATGATTGATAGCGTAAGATATCCGCCTCAAAAGATGATGGGCAATTCGCTCGTGTCGCGCTTCAACACGCCTATCAACAAAATACTTTCCCGATCGCTTTGGATCAGTGAGAAAGTCGATGAATGATGCATGGAGGACATGTATCTCATCAGAGTCCTTTTCGGGTATGCGTAACACTGAATGTAGACCAAAAAGCAATGCCCACACTTTCCCTTTCTTCAGAAAGAGCATTCCTTCAATACAAGAAGAGGTCGTTCTCTCGTAACGCGAGTCAAAGAAGATATCCGGGCCTGGGACTATGAGATGCGAAAGAACGTCCATAAGATGTTCTTTCTCCGCCGATGTCGACAATATTTGGATATAGAGCAAATCAAGATCGGGGTATGGGGAGTCGAAATGTTCGGGAACAGCTATGTTCAGAATGACATCAAGCCGGTCTGGTGGATAACAAGAATAATCCCCCACATATTTGAGGACAGTGGCAGCATAGATGAACTGACCGCATGCCCGCTTAGCTAACTGCTTGATGATACGTTCACTAGGCCAGGGTAAAGCAATATGTGCCATTGCTCGAGAATGATTTTTGTGGATTTCATCGAATCCATCACGAAGGTACGTGGAAATATCTTTCCTGGACTGGGAGGTTTTGCCGATGCCGTGACAATCGAGGATGGAATGAAAAAGTTTGTGACTAAAAGCACTCTTGATTCGCGGCTCCGGCCTGCTACAGATGAGGAATTCGAGAGGAAATGACGGGGTATTTTGAGTTTGGCGGATCATGCGGAGCAATCTTTCCTGAGACTGTATATCTCTGCATTCGTCCACCCCATCGATGACCACCAGTCTCGGGAGATCCTTCCAACCATGATCGAGTTTAACTGCAACTGCAGAACATGGCTCCAAGATGAGTTTTTGAAACTGCAGCTCGAGAGTTGCATGTACCAGGTCATTCTTGATCCTAACTGCTTTGTCGATTGTGTCCTTCAGAATGGGACCAAGCACCTCCGAAGTCGCAAGCTGGTGGGCAATTGTGGTGACGACGCGGCTTAGATTGTTGCGATGAGGATCTCTTCGTGCGAAGAAGAAGCTTGCAGCTAGTTTGGCGGACGGTGGTTGACCGGATCTCAGCCTGCGAGGCGCAAATTCCTCACATATGTTCTGCGCAATAGCCGACTTTCCCACTCCGGCTGGTCCATACAGCCAGAATACCTTGGTACTCTTCACTTCATCACAGATCCAATCATGTAAGATCTCAAGTATGCGAAGTCGAGTGCCTGGATGACAATTGGGAGGAGGAAAACGCTGTTCGGCGTCGTACGAAGCCCCGAGAACCATGCTCTGATAGAGAAGCTCAACACCCCTATCTGCTAGCAGCGGATGTATGTGTGAGGACGAAGCTAAACCTAAGCCCACTGACTCACTCACCTCGATCCTCATCCTCAATCTCATTTTTATGGATATTGTATACATCTCCTGCGACGTTGTTGAAATTACCACCTGACACAGCGAAGCCTTGAGCATCAGCAAAGAAAGTCTGCATTACGGACAGAAGATGACAACAGGATGTGGGGGATAGATGAGAAAGAAAAAGATTTGACATACCGCCTGGAGGCTATACTTGGTACACCTTGCAAGGTGGCGCCAGCGTTAGCGCTGAGAAAAATCATTTTTCTCTTGTCCGAGGACTGGCCGTTGGGCACTGTTACACCTCATGCTGAGCATATCTGAAACGTCCTTGTCAAATTCACGACAAAATTTTTCATCGACCTTCGAGAACTGGAGTGTAAAAGGGATGAAATAGACATGATGACATTGAACTGAAGCCCTGAGCTTCAGCAAGCGCATGCATGAAAAATTCTCACGCCGGGACCCATTGTAGTGCTCGAGTCTGAAAAGAGGAGGTTTATCCCAACTTTCAGTTGATTTTCAACACAATTCGAGCGCATTTACTTATATCTCCCCATGAATTTGGCTGGACACACAGGTACCGCATGCAAGAACCGTGATTCACAACACGCACGAAAGGAATACGAACACACAAGGAGGTAGCTACTGCTTCGTTCAGTACATTAAGAAACGCTAGCAGGGAGTTCACCCGAAGCCCACTGTCCGTTTCCGGAACTACTTCCGGGAGGGGTATAGTAGCTAACGACTTTCGTGCTAGTTGAACCGTCAAATTCCACCTGTAATGACCGAAAATGAGTTAGCTCTGCTTCTACGAGTAGATTGCAGGGTATCTACCTCCATCATATTGGACGCAGCTTCCATGAACATACTTGATACCTTGACATCGACTGCGAACCATACGATGACATGCTCAGCAGGAGTGAGCTTGATCATACCGCTCACAACGGGTTTCGGCGTGACAAACATCGGAGTGAACTCTCCGTGGAATTTGCACGAAACTCCAAGATGGATCGCACCGTAGTCATTCTCTATTTGGAATGCCCCGGACTTCTTGCTGATGCCTTGAGCGGCAGACATCACTCCAGAGGAGTCAAGAATGACAGTTTGACCTGTAAAGAGTAGTATAGTGTAATTTAGACTCCACCAATAGTGCGAAGATAGATACCTGGACATATTTCGCTCATGTTAGATATGCTACGTCCTGAGAGGTCAAATAGATGCAACTGCTGCTCACCTGGAGTGATGTCAACGGCACCAGAATTGCTGACTTTGACGACCTCACCGTCGGAGAACTTGTCGATGGCGAAGACGCGGTACTTGTTGACCCAGGTGAAGTCGTTGTTCTGCAAGAAACTGACCGTGCGTGAAGGTGAGTAAGGAAGTGCGGAGCAAACTGCATAGGAAAGACAACCAACCTTTGGCCAGCCCATACAACGTTGTACATATTGTTGCACTTTTTCGCAATGTACATCTTGTATCCCGACTGTTTCAAAGCCTGGATGTCGCCGGGAGCGACGTGGACATTGAGATGATAGACAGTAGCAGCCATTGCGTTGAGACTCTGATACAGAAATAAGCAGCTGAGACAAATGCTCTGGATGGCTGGCTGGATGAAAATACTCACCTTTTATACTACTGGCAAGAGCCCAGCGCTCAGCACTGTTTCGCAGAATATCTGACAAAGGCCTAAGACGGCAAGATTCTGCCGGGATTTGCATGACAGGAGTGATGCAATGAATTGGAAGGATAACTTACAATCAATTGAGAGCATTTAAGCTGTCTGTCTGATTCGGACCAGAATCGGTCTTCTGTAAATCCCGAAGTGCTAAGTGTGGTCCGTGATCTTGAGATTATAACACTGTTCCGATATTGAATACTTGTCTTCTATTGTTTTCTCTTCTCGGAACATCTGTCAGTTCTGACATGATGAACTTTTAGCATTTGAATAGGAGAATACAGAAAGTATCGAACTTACTCAGACTAAGTCAAACTCTAGCTTATACTTGCTCGACATCCAACCGCAGTACCCAGAACTTTGCTTGCTTGCAATATGTCCAGCTCTTGTGCATACAACCTCAATGTCCAAATTGCTGCGAGCGATCTGCTTACACTCAAAGCGTCCTCATATAGGATGTACATCGCGAAGAGAGTCAATGGAGATTATAACGTGGGTTGGGTCGGACAGGAGTGCGTTGCGGCTGTCAAAGGCCACCTCTTCACCGTTTCCTTTACTGACGAAAGTAAAGTCTTGAAGATGACAATGACTTCACATGGATGAACAGGTATCGCATCTTCACATGCGATGAATACACGATTGGCGAAACGGTATTGGTTCCCTCGAGTGCTGTAGATATTGCGCCAGGTAAGCTCAACAGTATCATTATTCATACTATAATTTGGGATCATCCTTACCGTAACGAAATAGGCCAAGCAGTTGTCATCGACTCTTTCGGGATTATATCCACTGCCCAAGGACTACCTAAGCGACAAAGTGCAGTTTACGTAGAGAACGACTGGGGTCGTGCCACTCGCATCGGTCTGGCATGCTGTCTGAACGGACAGTACCGTCCTATATATGTGACTCCAAAGCCGGTAAAGAGTGGTATCGTCGAGATTAACCCTGAGGAAGCGATATTGGTCTGGTTTGACAAAGCAATTGAGGCTCCGGGTACAGTGGAATCGATACCAGACACACTAAGCGTCCCTTCAAGCAAACAAATTGAGGTTAGTATTACGCTCTTCACGTCTGGCAGTTTATACTGACTGTTGCCAAAAGGTCGTTTTCAATGGCACCACATGCTCAAGGGTGATCAGCTATTACACGGCAGCGCACAGCGCGTCCGGAGAAGGCCGATGGGTGAAGAATTCATTGCCCACTGTGGAAGCAGAATAAATCATATGTTATTAGAAACAATCTTCCATTTGTATATGTGAACACCCCACTCTCACCAATTCAAACGGCAGGAGGTAGTGGTGACTTCGATTCTGATCAAAAGTTCAAAACTTTCAGGCTTCTCAGGCACGCAAGCATCCAAACGTTGATATCGGAGAAGCCTGGAGAGGAGATCCAATATTCATATGGAACGGGAGAAAGATGGATTATCCGGCATACGCACGGCTCACCTTTCTTCCTTTCATCCAGACCATCTATTCTGTCTATCGTCAGATACCTTCTCTAGAATACTGCCGAGACATCGTAAGTAGTCTTTGCTAACGGTCCTGCGTGTTTCCCAAGCCTCAGGCACAAGCAAGGCCTCTGAAGGCCATCTGATACATTGCAGATGTAGTCGATGTTTCCGTGCATCCGGCGACTTTCGACGTAGTGAAGATCCAAACACATGCAGGTACTTCTAGCTTGAGCGCATACAACCCGGGCCGTCCTTCTGGGCGATAATTGACGTCGGTGATTCAAAGTTCTGTAGCCATAGACCGTAATGCAAGCCTAACACACATCTATACCATTCATCAATCTACACGTAGATCGAAAATCAACCCATATAAAGTGAAACACTCGCTGTAGTAATTGTGATTCCAAACATTCCAAATGTCAACTTGCACCCTGATGCGAGAAGATTGCGATGATGTTCCGTGATATGCTCGGAGTGTTGACTTTCGGTAAAAGTCGCGAAATGCCACGTAGAACATATTTCAAACGAGCCTCTCATGCACTGGCCTTCGACGAAAGAAGTGCATGTTAGGAAAGCTTTATATTTCGATGCACCATGAAGAGCCCACTGGCATGTACTACATTTCGCTGTCAATAAACATATACGAACCCTCTTTACATATCTGAGTTCTCCAGATAACGGCGTTCGAAACGTTCAAGACTTCAGATGTCAACCTTGACTGGAAGAATACGTATGAATATGAATAGGATGTCCCATGAGAAATCGTGAAGCTTGAAGTATGGAACGGGGTAGCGGCTGAAAGAACATCCCTGAGCTATAGTTCGAGGACGTACCACGGGGAAGAAAATACCTACTAACTGCGTGGAGAAACACGGCTCAGAAAGCCCCTCATCAAGCCTCTACGTCTCTCCTATGCATCCCCGTACAGTAATCGTACTCAGAAGCGGAATCGCGGTGGGGTTCATGTTCACGAAGTGGTCTGTAGTCGGCAAGGATCAGTACTAGGATTTCTATGCCTTGTAGCCTAAGGTACGTGCGTATCACCCAGCTTTGTCTGTCGTAGTTGAGTCGTGCAATTATCGCATATACACAGGATCTAGTATGAGTATAATTCAGAAAGCGGCTGGATTCTCTTACAGAAGGTGATCTTGAAATTCTTTTCTGGGCGTACTTTCCAACCAGTTCTACTTCAGGTTGGAAAAGTCCTCGAAGAAATCGATGGCATGAATATGAAGGCGTTTATCGAGGGAGGGAGTAGTAGGGACGAGTCAGAGGCGCGCATATAGTCACAGTCACAGTACTGCTAGCCTCTAGTGACGGTAAACGCCCGGATGGAAGGGCACGTGACCGTCTTGGCTGGACTCGACCACTGCAACGGTTGGCGGCGAAACTTCTTTAAGTCAAAGATACTCTTAGTCCAGACACTCATCGCCATCATCTCACTACGAGCACAAGGAGCTGCCTGGACTGGAGTCGATACCAGAGTTGCGCAATGGATCTACGAGCGCTCAAGTTACGCATGGTCAGTGCTTGAAGTTGCCTGGTATGCAGCAGGTTCGACTGAGTCGAGCGTGTTTTAACTCTCTTCATCTCAAACTTGATAGGGTTGCGGATAGCTTAATTACAGGCCAAACTATTCGACACGTCACGTTGCCTCAATTATCAGGAGAAAGTCGTTCTTCCACGGATTTCGTCGGATAGGTTCGCAAATAGTGTTCGATGGATTCCTTCAGTTTGACGCCAAAAACAAAGGTATGGCTTCTAGATCACTTTGATTTTGTTCACGTATTGATGTTGTCTTCTTCCAGTCATGTGTGCTGCCTAGCGCGCCCTCAGGCTCCACAATGACATCCTCTCTGGTCAATTTTGCCAAGTTCTAAGGTCTTGTGATGCGCTTCAACTCGCGGGAAGGAAAGAAGAGATGCAAGGATATGGAGTAATTGAGGAGCGTGCATCCAGGTATGTCTTTTGATCACATAGCATGAACCAGCTCATCCTCAAATTGTGACAGGGGCTCCATGTTCATCATTTCCCCTCGCCCTCGACTCAGCTCACGACACAATACTATCTACTCTTCTCTACACTTGTATGCGGACCGCCAAGTTCAGGAGAGAAGGCTTGCGCCCCAACAAATTCAAGGCATTCTATCTCGGATATCAATGCGGAACGATTGTTCCAGTCCTTGCTACTTAGTTCGAAAAGACTTAAGCCCCCATCTCGAATGACAATCACGGTACATGGAGCAAGCCGTAATATGTCTTTGTACATAGCCGATCTTTGCAGGGTCATCAAGTATTACAGTACATGTATACCGTTCAGGTCGTTCCCCAGACTCGGTTCCGGAACCTCGTCTTCCCAAGGCTCCGTGGTCACTCATACCGCAATGGTTATATATATCCGCCCGGAACGGATATGAAGCCGTTCATGCTAGGACGCAGTAAGAATACTATGGTGATCAGAGAATTGCAACTTTTTGAGAATTCCTTTTTTGTATCTTCCTCTCAGGCCTAATCTCTTAATTATCTTCATACAATCATTCTTTAACCTCTAAAACCCTTAACCTGAATTTCTGGGATTTTTTTATGAGGATGTGCTTGTGTCAGACAGTGTTTAAGCAGGAACGGGGAATTGCAATCATGCTGTCACGGCCATATCCACCCGCGTCAGAGAGCATTGACTTTTTCCATAATCCTGTATGTATACCACCTTCTGCCTGTCGTGCCACCTTGAGAACCGGAACATGGACTGGTACTGTATACTTTCAGATGTCTATGTAATTTTCTGGGTGATCCTATTAATGTAATCCTCTATATCAGAGAATGTCACACCTCAAAGTCACGCTTCTCGAGCAGTAATATGGGTCTCATTCACTTTCCTCAACACATTCTCTTGTTTTTATTTGAGAAATATTTTCCAATGCATCCAATAAGACTTACAAAAAATTGACAAAGCACAGAAGTTGGTAGATGTGGAAATATTCACGAAGTTGCACATCTCTGTGCATTGCAATTCTCTGATCACCATAGTAGGATTTCATCTCGTGTCAAATTAATTTCTGCGGACATGCGCGCGCACGCAACAGAACAGAGCATCAATGTTTGATTATCGGAGGGCATTTCATGGTCGAAGAACTTCGAATCGTTCTAATAACTCAAACGGGCATAGGTACGTCCGTTGTCATCCGATAACAGAATTCACTCGTTCGGACTCAAATTCCGCTATTCATCGTTTAGCTGCATACGGAAATAACCCTGCAGGATGTTACGGAACTACATCCCGATGCTTTCGTCGTTGTACTGGTTCTGTCATACCATGAGGACCTTGCTGTTGTCCCGTTCTCTTACCGTTATTTCGGCAGGCGCACTTGGAGACGAGTTTTCTTAACCTTAGGAAAAAACGAAGTATGTATTTGATGCCTATCTCTTTCTCGTTACTTCCCGCTAACATATTGAATGCTTTCTCCCACATAGATCGATGCAGTGATCGAGGCTGCGAGGCTATTCTAAATTGTGCCATAATCCAAATCAATTATGCCGGTCTTTTTTACGAATGTCGTTACATTGACATAAGTTTGTTGCCTGGGTGCCTTTATTGGCGTGTTTCTGAGAACACGTTGTGGGCCTATATGCTATATTATACCAGAGCAACCGGTGACCGCCCGTCTATATTTATTCACAGCCTTTTAGTTTTCGCTCACTCCACTCCATTTTGTCCCTAGAACATCGGACTTTTCTCTACCAGGTTTGTCGGTTTGTTCGTACCACTCCGGCTCCAGTGCTGGCGAGCACTGGCTGGACTCTCGGTAGTTACCCATACCGGAGTCCACCTCAGGTCCACCTTGACAGCGATGGAAAGTTGATGTGGGCGGAATACCGCTAGGTCCCTGGTCGAGACTTCAGGACATTCAAGAAATGTATGGTAATCACCGCTCTATCTAGCACATTGGCGAAGATTGGGAAGCCTCGAAGTACGCTGATCTACTCAAATTGTGCTTCTATCACTTTCTTCGACGAAGATCTCGACTTTGATGTCTTATTGCACGGTCCAGACTCTAGATCATACCAGCACATCATCTCGGAATTCCATGGGACCATCCATGGAAATGTATCCTGTTTTGAACCCACTGGGTCGTCGTAGCTCCAATCATTTACTGATATGTGACATTTTGTATTCCTTTTATGTATACAACTAATTCCTTGTAATTGCAGAATGTCTCCATAATGAGTGTGTCGCGTAGATTTACGCGATGCTTTCTGTCAGAGCTTTGCCGCGTTGCGCGGGTACTGAGGTCAGTATTGAAAGATCTTTCTGATATGGTCCTCAGAATGTAATCTCAGAACAAGTACTCTGACTCCTGACAGTGCTACTAGTGTCATCTTAGAACAGTAACATTGCATGGGATATAAATATTGATCTTCTAATTCATGATAGGCTCCTGTCTCCAGTCTCCTGCCAAACTGGCTCTGGAAATGGCCCAATCTTATATTGAGATATGATTGAAAGCTCCTGCATTTGCTGTCGAGATATGTAAGCACGTCTTTATTCTAGCCTGGTTCGTGCGTAAATGTAATCTTAGCTTGGACCTGTGAGAAGCTCTTCGGGATGACTCAGCTTCCGGCGAACACGTAAGAGCTGTATAGTTTTCAAGCCACTGATGCTCCCGGTCCGAAGTCCCGACTCTCATTTGATTCTGAACAGCGCTGTAGTGATCATTTAGACCTGTTTCATTCACTCTTAGAGGTATGGCTGTTTCTGAAACACGTACACGCACTGGCGCACTTCTCCGGTCTTTATACCATCGCTTTTCTGATGAAAACGAGCCAGGGTCCGACCTCATGGTAAGTAAATGGCTTTACTTTTTACTAAGTAACCCACCCACAGACCCCAAACATCGGTGCATGCAAATATCCATATTACTATGCCGCCAAACTTGCGCTCTGTGTACGATCTGGACCTATTCACTTAGTAACGCAAGACTCAAAAATATGGTGCGGAGGGCGCGTACGAGTCTTTCAATATACTTCGCTTCAATTACGTCTCAATGTTCTCGTCAAGTTTTACAAGAGGCTGTGCTATTTTTCATGGCTGGTCTGGAGGCTGACGCCCATTTGTGCAATTACCCGTCCCTGCCGGAGTCTTACCGTGCGCCCAATCAAGCCGGTTCATCTTCAGCGTCTGAATGACTTTTATCACAAAGTTCTCAAGGCGTCCTCAATTCATAGCATTAACTTGTTGATATCTAATGACATATGGTAAATTCTTCTTTGCTCGCATCTGACACCTACAATAATTCAGTATTGATCGTGCCCACGGTATCTATATTCATCCTTCTGCAATGGCTTTGCTCAAATGGATGCAAGAATCTGTGAGGGTTTAAACATTTACGTTTAGCACTTGCGATTTACCATTGACGATGGTCCACCAGAACCACATACAGCACGATACATCCCCTTTCATTTCAATGAATGCCGCAAATTTTCACAGACACAGACTTTGTACGTCCTCCTTATCAGCGCTATGTAGCATGTGACGGTGTGTGATTCCTACTAGCCCGAGTCCCTTCGTGCTAAGCTGTGTAGGTGATTAAAGATTTGGACCCTCAAATCAGCATGGCGGACAAATCTTTCTACGCACCCTGTACGTCTTTGCCAGGTGAGGTTGTACTGTATACCCTCAGCAATGTTCCTATCCTCCAGATTTGAAGCTACCGCAATAGACAAGTGGGACTCACGAGGCCGCAACATCTCAAGGCGAGAACTTCAATGCTTCTAGAGTTTAACCTTACAGAGGCTGCTCTTCAGAACACCACATAAGTTCAACGTGGCTTTCACCTCCACGCCTGAAGTGCCGCATTGCAAATACATCTCTCAAATCTCGAGTTCCATACCGCGCCATTTTCGGCCATAGCTTCTGCACCAATTCAAAGAAGGCACGGTACTCCAAGGTTCAATAGTTCTTCTCAACGGAGGTATGTGAGATCAGTTTGGATCCCTCGCACCTGGAAGATGACTCTACACCGTTTCGACAGTATTTGAGGCACCAGATGAGATATCGTGATTCCGAATAATAATCGGGGGTGGCTTCGGTTCAAAATCCCGGCATCTTTCATTAAAATTTGGTGTTCACACTCAGCGAAGATACCGATGCTCTTCTATAACCAACCACAGGCAAGAGGATGCTCCCAGTGACTGACTGAAACGGCCATTAAATCTCGAACATTCTGGTTCGCTTTTCAGCTTCCAAAAGACGCGCTGACTCTAAAACTTAAACTTAGATTCGGTCTGGCGTAGTGACTGGTCCTTCCCAGACCGAACGCCGCATCTTTACCTTCGCCGGTATCGCAATTACATGTCTCTTTGAAAGCCCACCCACGGAATGCTTTCCTTGAACAGGTAATTGCGAAAAGAACCACTGGCATGTAACTTGTACCCACGGGCCGACCAGTCGATAGTAACGAACTAGTAAGCAGTATTACTAGCGCTCGTCAGTGACAAACGAATTCTCTGCGGACTCTGTGGCCATGGTGGGGAGTATATGGCAGTTGAAATGCATCCATCAATCATAGATTCTGCTTCGTGTGTTGCAACGATACAATTCAGATAATCGAGTACGTGTCCAAGAGTCGATTAATTCTCAGCTCCATCGTCGGTTGGTGACTTCTAGACCGGCATTGCTCCTCACTGACGTGAAAGCCAGACGACCTCCTTCACTGAGATATTTATGCCCACGACTATCATTATACAACCTGAGTCAGAGGGGGTGCTACGTTGTAAATGCTGAATCCTGACTGTAACACGTACATCCGCAGGTATCCTACCAGCGAATGGAATTCATCCGCCGCCGTATGCAAATGCCTCGAAGTAAGTCGTGTCCTCCTTGTATGGTCATCAGGACTTACCAGGGAGTCAGGAAAATGTCAATTGACTGCGGAGCTTGAGTGTCGTGTGCATCTCGAGTTGACGAGTTTTCAGCAGTGTAAGTACAACCACCAATTGCAAGTTAGTAATACAGATTAATGGATCCAACGCAGATCCAAGCCTCATTACCTCGGATTGTGTATTTTGGATACCACCCCCTCTATCGTCTACATGAAACATTAACTGTGCCCAGACCCTCGGTGATTAGGAGGCTCTTATATCTCTAGGCCTCTCTTCACGCTACTGAATTGCCTTACTTACCAGGCTTGAGACTTCTTTACACAAGCAAGACAGGCAGCTGTTGTTTCGCGGCGTACATCTGAGCTTCCGTACGAACAAGTTCAAAGAGCTATGTCGTCAATGACTATCATTGCCCTATATTTACAGCATACATATTGTGGTCAGAACTCACACTGCCTTCCTAAAAACAAAACATCTGCAGTTCTCGAACTGAGCTGAACTTGCATGATGGACACTATGTTCTCAAGGTTTTCGGTGTAGAGTGATTATGTACAGCTTATTCGATTTTTCTTGATCGAACAAGGGATTTATCATTTCCTTCAGGTGAAAAAAAAGGGTGATTTGAACGACAATAGTTGTGTACATCTCCATGCAGACTTTGACGGTGACTCCGACGACTGCTTAGCAAGTTCTTGAAACATTTGTAGCACGAGGCCGCCCACAGCTGAGTTTGCATTCGCAGAATCCCGGAATCTATGTAGATATACATGCATGCATTGAAGTATTTACTTGAAGGACCGAGTTTTCTCCAAGCTTAACGGGCATTGGCAGTTGGAAATTTCAGATTCTGAATTCTGGTTATCGCCCGTTTCTCTTTCGCTGACTGAATCCATTGAACAGAATGTTTCTGTACAATGCAGCAAGCGCCAGACAATTATGGTATTTAGGACGGTCAAGTTTGAAAGGGGAGTCTTCCTATGCACTGACTGGAAACCAGTGAACCCTATTCTGTAGTATCTCTTCCCATTCATCCTTGGTACTCTCTCAGCCATACGCGTCGTGGTGACACCAAGGGGCAAATGTTGCGTGCCAGCTCGATTCCGAGTCGGCCGCCGACAATTTGCGGGGTAACGCTCGATGCGATTTCAGAACTTGAAACCGTACTAGCCACTTCCGAGATCCTTGCGAGTTTAAACTTGTCTCGAACTACTATAGTCTATAGGTGGATAACACTGTACTATCTTCCGAGGACAACTGAAAGAAAGAAGGGGTATGCCTGGCAGAGTCCTCGGAAATGATGAAGGTTACTGACCTTCGGAATTGACACGGGCAAGACACGGGTGCTTCTGACCGTGGATATTAAGATACTTACATGAAATTGACTGATACTTACATCAAGAGCGCTTGAAGTACTTTGAACATTGCATTTTGCCGCCTATCCAGACTCAGGATAGTCTGCAGGGAGTGCTGTATTTTGTCAAAGTTCAGGTAGGTCGTTGCAGTCACTCTCCCCTATAGCTTCTGATCAGTATAGTATTTGTAAACCCTCTTTGTAACTGATGGTCCGGCCCTATCAATGCTCATACAACAAACAGGTTAGCTTTTGATGAACCAATACAAGAATACTTCGTACACCAACTATGTGACCGAGTGAATAACGGGGCTGAAGGTGGTACTAAGGCGGCCAAAGTTCACCGAACAATGTGAATGAAAGCCAGGCATTGAATGTGTAGAAGGTCAGAATTTCAAGTAGGCATAGGTTCAAGAATCAAAGCCCCTAAGATTAATCAGTTTTTCCCTTGACCGCAAGTCCGCACTGTGACAGCCGAAGAGAAGTCAACGTCCAGGCTGGTCAAGATGCATATAGCAGGAAATTCCACATGTAGATAGTACGACCGGGAGGGGTAGGTGTTGTAGGTATTCCCAGGCCTGATATGCGTGTCGTGATGATTGTGTAGTATCAAAGACAATGCCTTCCCGGGCTGCATTGTTACTCGGCTCACGGATGGAAAGTTTGAGGCTAAAAGATGAACATAAACTTGATTTCTTCTATGCATTCCGTCCAAATTCCCTGTTATTAACGTTCCAAAAGTCGAATGTTGTATTTTGCCGCGATGGATTGCCTTTAGGCACCTCCACATTTCCGTGGAAGCCTAATACGTATGTACGTTATTGATCTACTTACTTCGAGTAGAATATAAGGTATTGCTGACAGCAGATTGCTCACCTCATGTGTTCTGTCAATGGTCATGAGAGCAAAGAGACATGCGCTTGTGAAATAGTCCTGATCATGCAGTTGTACAGTATCCAAAGCGGACGACCATTAGGAACCCATTTTTCGGTATCGACTTAGCAGATCTTGCTTCATCTTCGAGTAATTTGCTCCCGGGTTCTGAATTCGAATAAGGGTGCCAGTGGTATGTTATACCGCGGAAGACAGAAGATTATGAAGCAAAAGATATGATCCGGCCAGATGAGATGATATCCTTGATATCTGATAGTCTTGTGTCGAAAGAACTTGTCCTTATGGGGCAATTTTACTGAAAAACAGGAGGTAACTGGCAAACCAACGAAATTAAATTGTTTCCGACCGGGCGTGATTTCATATACCTCTCCTTGAGTCGGTCCGAATCCGATGATTAGACGACCTAGAGATAAAAGCTTCATCAGACAGTTTGTATTTGAAGGCTAGATAGATAGGTTGGTGAGCGTGACTCTCGGAAGAAAGAAAGAACCAATGAAATCACAACCTGCGTATGACCACAATGCAGCGATAAACCACAGAAGACACGCCCGAAGATTCTCGCCACCGAAAGCTAACTCGCGTTAGAAATCGGACAACAAGCTGATCAGTATCAAGCTTTCCATGGAGCGAAATGGCCAGAAGGACGGGAATGAGGTGTTTGACTTTACAGCAGGTTGCAGCATGGTCCTCCTCCATGATAGTTTCAGAGGGCCTTCTTCCGGCGTTATAGGCTCCTGAGCGCTACAATCGTAATGCAGTTGATCCATGGGTTTTATGACCGGGATATGCGGACACGAATAATTCCAAGAACGGTGAAAGACTGAACTGAGGCGACGAAGGAGAGTAGCGAGGTTGTCAGGGATAAATTTATCCTTGGTAGCAAGCCAGGGTCAGAGGAATATGAATTTATCCTTGGTATGCAGCAACTACATAGGCAGGCTGTCATTTCATATTTACAAGTCCTATGCCCGAGAGTATCGCTCGCCCGCGCGTATCATCGCACAGGAAGAATTCAAACTGTACAACGGTCAAACCTGGTACGCGTGTAAGCAGTGAACCAAGGAATACGAGAGCGGAAAAAGCGTTCCTGGTTGGTCTTGACGATGGCTTCTACAAAGCTGTTGAATATCAAAGCTGTCCGGTATGAAGGCCATAAAGAGGTGATTTTCTAGGTCCATCATGATGTGAAAAGGTGACGTGACCCAAAGCATATATTTTCGACAAGTGAATTGTCCCCAGGTGACCCTGATAAAGCTTATCTGTGCTCAACTATGCAGGATCGCTTATGAGAAATGACACGAGCTTGATCGGGGAGTGATGAGAGTATAACGAGGACGAGGAGACACAAGACCCGATCGTACCACTACACGAGCAATGATCATGAAGAAAAATGTGTTTGTAGACCAGAACTGGTAGGTTGGTTTGTATATCCTTGCCAAAATAGCAGAGGCAGTGTGGAGCACGCTCGACAACGAGGTGGTATTCGGCTCGTACTCGCAGTCCAGCTTTGATATATCTCACGATTCCATTGTAGGCTTTAAGGTAGCTGTAAATATAGACAGCTCTTGATTCAGCGTTTGAACGTTTGAACGTACTAGTGAACGACGTCTGACACGAATGAACATGCAAAAATAGATCGGAGGCGTTGAATAAACTCCACATCTGAGACGGAGTTGTGGCATACCTTGCGAGAATGCCTCAACGAAGAACATAAAAGAGATATCAGCCGGTACTCCTTGTTACATAGATGGTATGAATATTTATAGATCTATTGGAAATCAATGAGCGAAAAATCGGATACAATGTAAAAGTGAAGCTGGCTCGCCGCTCAGGGCCGTCATGGTGGCAGGCACAAGCAATGTCGAGCAGCGCTGTGTGTATCTACCTAAGATTGCAAGCAGGTGGCACATTCGCTGAGCCCCAAAATGTTATGATTCGTTTCCACCGGTCACGGTGAAGTGAGCCAGTGAACCAGATCATAACTGTGGCGCAGAAGCACACCGTATAGAGCAACAAGGATATGTCTCTTGTACCGCAGTAGAGTGTCCATTCGGCGGAGCCTGTATCGATCATCTTTGTAGCTCGAGGTAGAGGTCACTGGTGAGAGAGGCTGACAAGTTGGAGATCGCGAGGAGCAAGGCTCAGGCTGAGCCAGATCACGTGATCATCACGCGTGGCGTGTCGTTGATTGCAAACATGGACAAACCAACCTCGTCATCTCTCTTCATCCCCACCACAGCACCACTGCTATTTCCTCAAGGTTCTTTTGCAGTGCATACATCTAATCCGTATGTTTGTATTCATATCGAACTGAAAATGAACTCAATGTCTCATTAGAAGTTCAAGAATGCAGAGGAACCCGGGTGCAGAAATCAGCGCCAGGCATCTTCCGGATGTCTCTGACGCCTCGTTCTCGTTCCAAATACCAGCTGAATTGAATGAGGATCTTTTGATGGACGATAACGAGGGCTTTCTCGATGGATTAGCTGATAACTTCGCCACACCGGTGGTACCTCGACAGCGACGAGATACTCTGACTTTGAGTCAGCTCACACCCTTGACGGCAAAACCTAACAATCAGCATATACCCACATCATATGCCCCACCAACAGCTTCCGCTCTTACCTCCTCTTCGCAATTCAATCGCGTTCAATCACCCACTTTTAGTATTAAGACGTCCAGGGGGACGAAAACCGGACCGAAGCCGATGAACGAAAGTGGCGCGAACGCCGAGTTCTTGGGTGAGGGTCCATCGACGTTGGGTCGACTGGACAACCTCAAGGCCAAGGTGGAGACACTGTTTGAGGGCTCAAACTCTGTTACTTCGTCTTTGCCACCCACCTCCATTCACAGTATTGTTTCCTCGCATGCGAATGAGAAAGAGAAGCCATCACATAGATTGAGAACCGGGCAGACGAAATTAAAATCGGTATATTGTATTCCCTCTTCGTTTATGTCGGAGCTATTCTTGATTCCCTTCTGTTTGTCAGGCCGCCAGACATGCCGGCAATACTAATGCCCAAAAAGGCGCCCCACTGTCAGTCGTGACTCGGGTATCCGGCGTAAAGCACACAGAATCAGCACTAGAGGATATAGGATCTGATGCGAAAGTGATTGTGGGCGACATTGATTCAAGTTATGCTGATACGAGCGCCATATCGTCCTCCGATGGTGGTCTGGCTGAAAAATTGGTGATATACAGTCAATGTCTGATTGGCTCTCAGGCGTAAGTGGTTTTGATAATCGTCTACAGGGACCGACAAGGTACTAATTATGACGAATTGTTGCTAAATAGACTACCTCAACCCGGGGATTCATATCAGGCACTTCAGTCGGCTTCTTCGGCTTCTTCGACAAATCAAAGGAGCGTATCTGCAGATGGGATGTCGAATTCAGATAACATGCCTTTAACGCTTTCGCAACTTTCACCGTCGAAGAAGAAGGAGTTGACATCCACAACTAATGAGTCCTCCGAGCGCCTTCTACGGCCGTCACAGAAAAGACCGAGCTCTGACACTCCGATCGACCAGCCCCGAAAGAAAGGGAAGGTCATTGTACCCCGCATTCGTAACACTGCTTCTGCTTCTATGCAGAAGCCTATGAGCACGAGCTCGACTTCTCGGAGGACTTCTGGGAGGGGCACGACGAAGGAACGTTCTTGTCATGGGGGGTCTTTGAAGAATATGAGAGCGAAACCCGTGATGTCGCAGCGGTGTTCAAGCTCAACCTTACTTCCGGTGAAAGGTGAATCGTCGAAGAGTGCTGGTGCCAAAAAAATGGAAAGTTTAGTGCGTTCCACTGGAAGTTCTCAACTCGACGCACAGCAATCTCGACAAAACGAACCGGTAAGGAAATATTTATATCTTCTTTTCACGTGAGGTCGGTATAACTTATACTCGTGATCTTGCTGCGTGTTATCTTAGCTTTCGACTAGCAAACCCACTCACTCCTTCACATTTCAATTCCATTCTGACATGCGCATAGAAGGGCGAAAAAAGGAGAGAGAACAAGAACAAAGTCGGACCGGGGAGTCGAAGGTCAACAGACTCCACACATCGTACCATGTTCCGGACTTCAAGTCGTCTCACATGGCTCAGGGTGCGGCGATGGCCTCACGAAAAGCAAAGCTTACACCCGTGGTGCCTTTGGCGATCGAAATGCACACAGAAGCTCGTGCAAAGGAGCGAAGCAAGTTTGATGAGCGGGTGAAAGAAAAGGAGATGGAGATGGAGCGTGCGAGAGAGCAGAGAAGGCGCGAGCAGGAGGAGGAAGAAGAGAGAGAAATTAGGGAAATGAGAAGAAGGGCAGTTCCTAAGGCGCACGAAGTACCGGAGTGGTACAAGGACGTTCCTAAGAGAAAAGATAGGAGGACTAGAACCGTTGAGGAAGGGAATAATTGAGAAGACGCGTCTCGGGTGCGTTATCAAGTTATTACTAGTATATGTGTCATCTGGTTTCATTTTTTAGAACGAGAGGTTATTTGTCAGCTTGCTTGAACCTTTCTTTTGCGTCATTGACATGTTCGAAGGGCGAATCCAGCGCAGAGTTTAGTACGTTGCAACTTGCTAGCTCTGCTCGCTTCGTTTGCAGTCTAACGAAGAGGAGGTGAGTAAGGGCCAAGGCTTGTTGAGCGGTAAGTTGTAGCATCCCGAACTGGCCGGAGCGCAAATGTTTGCCTCGCTCTCGGATTTCATTGGAGACATCTCCTTTCGTTAGAACCCTTGAGGTCTTGTGTCTGGAAAGAGAAAAGAATTGTATTTCTGGCAGGTACTAACAGTGATTAGCCAAGATGATCACAAGCAATAAGACATTCGGTTTTTTGATGGGCTTAACCCCTTCTTTGAATACACCATCGTGCTGACAAGGTTGACATCTCGCTCGAAATGTTAGTACTGTATGCGAATCTCGGGTGTCCTGCCATTCAGGGGATAGGTATGTTCTACTAATAACTTGTTTTACGCAACGAGTTGAGATCGGGGCGTCTAGTCAAGACTTCGCTCAAGAGGTTCGCTCGGTCTGGTTCGGCAGCAGCTTCGTGGCAACAACGTGTTTGTTCCTATGACCGAGGCCCGTCCGCAGTAAGGATATCGCAAAAGGATCAGCCATATTAGGAAATGATGCTAACTACATACACAGCTGAAAAAAAAAAAGAAATTGCAGTTTGTTGTAAAGTAGATCTGATCGGGGGTAGATGACGCTGTTCCGGCCACTCTACTCCATCTGGATTCTGTATTGCACAACTTGTCACCCAAGCACTGTCACTTTTTTCCTTGTCCCGTATCAATCCCTGGCTATTCCGCGCGCCACTGTTAACAAAAAGGATGCCGCGTACCCATGCCGTGCAACTTCAAAATTCAAATATAAAGGGTCTTCCCCTTCTCACTTCATCCTATCCATCCAACCCTTCACTAGCCTAGCTTCACTAGCATTCCACTTGCTTAGCGGCACTCTCATCCAAATCATCTCTTACACACAATGTGCTGCTCTACCCAATCTTCTACCACTCTTGCTTCTCAGCAATCCGTATCACTCTCATCGTCCTCGATGTCGATATCTTCTCAGAACTTTGAATCACAACCTATTCACGGTTCTGGTCACCATAGCGCGCCTCAGTGCTGCCATTGCGGTTGGCGTGGTGCTCATGCTCCCAACTGCCCTTTCAAAGCATAACAAAGCACAAAGCAGTTTTCGCCCTGGTCTGACTCGTCTCGTACGTCCCTTCTCCGAAACTCATGTATTGCACGGAATCTTCGGGGCTCACGCGTCTTTTTTGCTATAGATCATTCTTGTAACGCATGCTCATCATCATCAATGTTATCGTGCAACTCAGTCTTAATCGCTGTGCCCCTGTTTTCAATCTGTAATACTATCCATCCTACGGTTTCTACAATGCTCAATTAGTCTGACGAGGAGGGAGGAAGGAGGTAGGAGGAGGCGGAGGAGGCGGAGTGGCTCGTACTTGTTTGTACGAAGAGAGTGGCTGGAGGATATACCATAGTACCCATTTATTCCGCATACTACATATTCCCTGTTTTACCTTAATTCGTATATTTTTTTTTCCTTTGTCTTGTTGTACTACGTAACACGCTCAAATCTTTTCCGCTCCCGCTCGGTCCCAGCGCCATCGATTTAGAAACCTTTACGGCAAGATTGTCTGTCGTGCCAAAGGTTCTGCCATGGTTACAGCATTGTCATCATTCCTCCGAGCCCCGTCACGGCCATTCGGGTTCCTGAGAAACAAATTCTGCAAACATTCTCGATTCAAAAAGGAATACAACGCGAAGCAACTTAGGAAAGACACAGAGGGGTTGTCGCTATAGTGAAGCAAACTTGGGCTAAACTTGTGGTTGACTATGCATGATAAGCATGTGAAGTGTACAAATAACAAAGAGTCGTATGTAGAAAAGAAGGAATTTATTTACATCCGAGAGTGTCCCACGTGTTCAATCACAGGAACAACTTCTCCACATACGCATCTGGGGAAAGTTCTTTTTCCTCCCCAGGATCGCCAGTGGTCTTTTTTTCCCAGCTCACAACACTCACAACATCATGACAAGCACCCATGTACCTCCTACTCATTCTGACCAGCTCATCGTAGAGTTTCCTGCTGAACACGTTCTGTTACTCACGTTTAACCGCCCAAAATCTCTCAATGCGATGACTCCTCAGATGCACCATGACATTGAACGCGTTATGGATTGGTTCAACGCAGAGTCGGGTCTCTGGTACGCTATTTTGTCGGCTCAATTCGTTCCATCTGCTCATTTGACTCTTCTCACTCCCCCCTCATCCACTTGCGCGCGCGCGCGAGTCAGGGTCGCCATAGTAACAGGAGCAGGTCGTCTGTTCTGTGCTGGAGCTGATCTGAAAGCGTATGTCCAAAACCCAAAAAAGTTTACTTTCTTTTTCAAAAAAGAAGTTGATCCAACGCATCCTTCTCTTTCATGTACATATAGGTGGAACGATGACCAGCAAAGTGGCGATAACGACGAACAAACTCGATTACTTGCCAACACTCATGGATTCGGCTCATTATCGCGTCGCCACAGTTCAAAACCTGTTATTGCTGCTGTCAATGGTGGTGGTGCATATGGTGGCGGTATGGAAATCGTACTTAATTCTGACATCGTTATCTCGAGTGAAGAAGCGAAGTTCGCATTACCAGAGGTTAAACGAGGTGTTGTAGCCGCTGCAGGAGGTCGGTCGGTCAGCGAAAACGGGCCGTATAGCCTGCGGCCCTTATCGTTTCCCTCTTAACCGAATCAAGAATAGTCATATTGACAGGTTTTTTTTTTTCTCGTCGTCAGGGATCCCTCGTCTGGCGCATATAGCTGGTCATCAGGTAAGTAAGAAACCTTGATTTCTGATGCCCAAATCATCCGAAAAAAGTAAGCATAACTCACGTCCTGTCGTTTTATTTTTTTTATTCGCGATCTTTACAAACAGCTTGCTGCCGAGATGCTGTTGACAGGAAGGACGGTTAGCGCGCAGGAAGCATATACTCGGTTTGGATTGTGAGTCCTCCGGAGAATTTTCTGATTTCCTTGAGCCCTTGAAGGAAGGGCGATATACGAATAAATGGATTCTCGATTCTCAATATGTAGCGTCAATGTGGTTGTACCGCCGGAAGATGTACTACCCACAGCACTTCAAATCGCGAAGTCGATCGTCGAGAACTCGCCGGATGCTGTACAAAGTACCAAGTCAGCTCTCTTGCTGTCCCAGAAACTTGATCACGAAAACGCGTATCGAGCGCACGTTCTAGAGAGTTCGTGGGTGTACAAAGGGGAAAACATCAAAGTCAGTGAACTCGTTCCTTGCCTGTAGTACCGTGCTTTCTGACTCATCTGTACACTGTCACTTTGATATTGTTTTCTAATCCTCTTCGGTGCTTCGGTGTTCTCATCATGAAGGAGGGTCTAAAAGCCTTTGCAGAGGTCGGTATATGCGGCATTTCTACAAACCTGAACTAACTAATCTACGGACCCCATATGGTAGAAACGTGCACCAGTCTGGAAAAACCCAGCGAAATTGTAAAGATCTGTTTATGGTTAGCGCACCGACGTCTATCACTATATATGGCTAGAACTGACTTCATGTCGACTCTTTGCCAGGGTGCGGGAATGTCACCCTCGATAGTCGGGCGTTCCTCAACAGCCTTTTACTTACTTACTATAGCGTTTCCGGAATTCAATTGCCATTTGGATATTCACTTCTGCAGGGTCGAATTAATAGGTGGACCAAGTTGGCACTTTGAACTTTACTTTGAAAGAGTCATACCGCCACTGAGAATTTTGAACTACAGAGATATGGCATGGCAGGGAGTATTGACCGCTCATATAGACCAAAAGGATTTTTCTTAGAAGAGAACTGGTGTTGTTTAAGCAACAACCGAGCTGCCACTGCCACCCACTGCCACTTACTTCGCGGGAGAAGAACACTTCCCTACACATAATCGTCTACAGGTCTCGCAGGGGCTCGAGTTTTTTCTCCAGGTCCAAAGGGTGTAGGGACCGTACTAGCGGGTAAGCGAGATGCGACTAGTGCAGCTCCCTCCGACATAGCCTCGTGCTGGTCCCGCAGGTAACCTTGGCCGGGAGTGTCCTTTCCACTTTCAAGCGAATTGCGAAGTTCGTTCGCTGATTTGCTCTCGTGTGAGAATGATAATGACCGTAACGAACGGGCCCTGATAGAAAACGTCAAGCGCGAAAGACTATGTGGGCCTATGAGAAGTTAACGTTATAATTCGAGTACGCATCATCATTAGGTTGAACAAGTTAAACTATATGGAGCTAAGACCTATCAACCTTGGGAGAGGCTTGGGAGAAGCGCTTAGCGCTTGAGGCTGGAAAGTGTACATGTCAGGTTATCAGAAGAAAAGTTACTCGAGATTGGGAACTATCAGTAGAAAGGAATACAACCGATGTAATATAACCAAAAGGTGATGTTGTCAGTTGCTTCAACAACGGAAACAAACTGAAAGTCTCAGTGTGAGTAAAAAAAACAAACCTTCTGTCGTACCGACTCGAACGAATGGAATTTCTTAAAGTGAAGGTCTTCGAATTCGCTATCCCCGATTTTGGTGGGTAAAAAAACCCTGACTAAATTCGACGTGATATATGAGTACTTATGATACTCCACAGGATAGTACAGACGTCCGATGGTGGACAACAACCTGCGCAAGAGTAAATTGCTTCAAACAATACCGTATGTTTAGAAAGCCCATACAATTCGAACCACGAGTCGAGTCTTACGAGTCAAGGGTCCCCCGGTCCCCCTTCGGCCTGACCTTACATGCGGATTCTACCGAATATCGCTGGAACTGCCACGGTGTTAGTTGTTTCCGATTGAACGCGCTAAATATCACCTTTGAGGGCGAGAAAGAGCGAGAAGCCAAACCGCCTTCTATGCAAGGAGGGGTCTAGTTGAATCGCTGGTACGTACCTACCTTTTGTGGTGATTGATAAGTATATAGAACGATGTTTCGTTTTCTTGATGTTGGTTTGCTGGCAAGGAGAGTAGTGTAGAAGTACATACGTTCTGGGGGGTCTAGACGTTTCGGTGACAGAACTAACGATAGTAAGTAGTGCGTCGTTACCCCTCGCCGATGTCGTTCTTGATTTCTTGAAAGCGAGCGAGAAGCATCTCTTCAGAGTTGTTTAGTTCAGGGTCTAGATATGTATATATGTCAGCGCAACGACCTATAGCATGATGGCCCTTGACACCGGCAGATCTACAATTGGGTGGGGTTGAGTTGGGCCCCCCACGTTCCTGATCATCACTGTCAAGATATGAACGCAACTTATTAAATGTATAGAACCAATATAGTCTGAGTAGGAAAACCTATCTAGTGACCCAAACGTTAAAATGTGAAGGGCGCAAGGGCGCAAGAAATGTCACGAGAGGTATGATGAGGACCCAAATTGGTTTCTTGTAGAATATACCTCCTTCGGACAAGGGACTTTCTTACTTACTGAAGGCTAGGAACCAACTTGACTCCGATGCATTGACGGAGCCCAGTCCATGCCCGTCAAGTCGTCGACGTTCTCGCCTCGTCTAGCGATACATACCCAGAATCCGACCCAAGAACCCAACCTGTCGTGTCAAGACCAGTCGAGTGGGTAAGGAGTCGAGTAATCTCAACATAACCTCTTTTTAGTCTTGTGATATAACCTGAAGCCAAGGTTTGTCGGTTGTACACAGGGTTCAAACCCTGGAGGAAGGTACTTAGAGGCAGCTTAGAGGAAGGGCAAGAGCCGATATCGTGAGAAGGCGCGTAAATCCGTCCTGACGGCAATTTGCGGGGCGTTCCTTATTCCCATTCACTCTAGCATGAACTTGAAAGTCGGGTAGACACTGCAGAGGCTTCTTCTATACGTTCGTTTCATGAAAGATGCCTGGTGACTGAATGGTTAAACGTTCTCGTGGTTCATCTTTGTCCACTTGGCACTGAGTTAGGGGTATGTTAGATTTCAAGGTTAGTGACTCGTCTATAACCCAGATTTCCTTGAAAACTAACGCTATGTATATCGACAACAGGCGTGATTTATAATTATCTCTGAGAGGTTTCCAGGTCTCTCTCTCTCTCAATCTTTCAAGCTTCAAACCTCAGTATCGGAGAACCCGGCGCGGCAAAATGAACTGACAAAGACATACAAGAAGCAGAAGAACTTCACGGGGCAGTGGAGGTTTGAAAAGCGTTCCTGCATAGCGGTAAGAATGCGACCCTGCTGATCTTTACTACATTCCTGTCAACCTTCTCTCCTTGAGACTCGGCGAAGCGGCAAGTATGTCCTTGATACAATCTTTTCATATCGGCAAGCTTTGCCCATTGTGTGGGCGAATACGGAAGAAAGGAAATTCGTCCCCAGGAGAGGACTTTTAATCAAACCCTCCTCCTCATAGAATGCGACAGGTTTGTTGCAATCAACGTTTTCCAAGACAAGAAGTGACTCGAGCGCTGAATCGTAAAGGCACTATGGTCAACTTGGTTTCCATCATTCGCAGGTTAGTTCCTAACTTATTCTTGTCCCTTCTCTGGATTTGGAGATGCCTGAGCGCTCGGAAAACCTTCAACGGGTACCGGTCATTATTTCTGGAACAGGTGAGCTTCCTCGTGTAAGTGCAAATGCAATTCATCATTAACTCGTGATGGCCACTTGGCTTTCATTACTTTACTATATGTAGCCCATGCGCCGCCGGCCACTTTTTCTGGGAGGTCACGATCATTGCTGCGATGCCTTCACTGAATTGTACCGTCGCACAATCCGAAGTTCCAATTAATTCATTAAAAACGTACGGCTCCGCAAGCAAAGCTGATTCCTAGGGAATACTACTAAAAAAGCCTTGTTGTACAAACTCACACCCTAGATCCTCTACCAACTCGACTGAGCTGCTCACTCAGTTCTCAATTTGCGCTGTACGTTTGATAGAACTTTTGCACTGTGAGTCAGATGTAAATCAATTTACCAGGGGTAATCTACTAATAGACCGTTCATCAAGATATCCATGCTCTCGCCTCGATACATACAATACACATCATCTCCGGATACCTATCTCAGTCATGATCAGTATGTCTTTCATTAAACCTACGCATTACCACCCAGCTGTATAAATTTGATTCTAATTCTCTAGCTGGTATAGAGCATCGCATCGCAATCGGAAATTGACACGCACGAACGGGCTTTACAACCGAACAACCGTCCTTCACCGCTAGTTCTTTCATTACGGCTGAGTTATGCCCGTATTTGAAGTAGATGATAAGTGACCGGGTCAGCGGTGTATAGGACGGTTCCGCTGAAGTGGAACTCGTGTACTGGGCACGGGTCCTCGCTCGTAGGTTTTGCGAAGGATGGGGCTACACCCGCGCCGCCTACAATCCACAATGGGGCCGAAATGAGAACTCACAGATCCCTGAACTGATGGCCCCATGGTAAGCAGTGCCCTTTCTGATATGTATACAGCTTGTCACGGTGCCGGCGGTGTACTCATTGCAGCTAGTGCTGTTTCGTTCGGCAACAAGTTGGGAAGAGGTTAGCGCTTTTGTGACATGGTTTGACGGTGGTGGTTCACATCATACATCATCTACTTTGTGACGAATCGAGGAAGAGGACCCTACTTTCTGTTACTGCTGTTACTGCGATGGTTCACAGGATATGCCTAGCCTAGGGACCATATTAATTGGAAAAAGAAGGAACTTTTACTCCCTTTTTTGAACCTTGGATCTATGAAATATATGCATGTACATATCGACAAACGGCGTAGTGTTCATCACTTCCGGCCACTGCCTGGTATTTACGCATTTCCGAAACGACACAAAGACCTCTCCAAATCATGATACATATCAAGATGGGCATGCAAATATTTTAATTTACTTCGACGCTGTGCGAATAATAACATGACTAAAACAAGGCCCCAAGTACTACGGACTACGGATAATTTAAACGGATCTTTACAGCATGTCATTGAACAGCAGGGGTTTTTTCACTGCTTATTATTCTTCTCGAATTCATAAGATCATCACTTCACCCGGCAAGGACTTGATATGTATGTATTAGAAAGTGTATTGGATTCATGTCTCGTGCTATTGGTGCGATCAGGTAACAAAGATGATTGTTGAAGGATAGAACTTTGATTCGTTGATGCTCAAAACTCGGATCTTCTGAACCAAAAAGACTTATGAGCGGTTTTGGCGGTATGTGTTTTCTGTTTACCTCACTAACTATCACGTTGAACTTCAGGTATTGCCACAAATGTGCAATATGCAACTCAAGCTCAACTCATAGTATTCTGCTCCGACGGTCGATCAGTAAGTCCGTGTAGTTCTTGGGCGGCGTGATAGATTGTAACAAGTCCAGAGTTGAATCAGGTAGGATTGTTGATGGGGGTCAACGTTACTTGATTGTAGACGACACACTGACCTTAACATCAAAAGATAGTACGCGGCTCTTCTTCGAAAAATGAATCCGCAAGACATTCTTGATTCCTGTCATACTTCATCTTTGTCGTCGTGATTCGTACTGGGACTCGAACAAGACTCCGTTCGTGGCTAGTCGCAGCAAGCAACATTCCTGTTTTTTCGCTCATTACTGCGGTCAGCATTATCATGTTCGGCTCCATTATTTCTCCGAGATGTCTCTCTCAGGAGCAGGATCGACAAAGGCATCGTTGTTCTTGGATATCAAGTCTCCCTCCAGGTTGCTGTTGGTTCACATCGAATGATTCGACCATTTTGAAATCATACTCTCCGAAACGAGAATTTGGCGTCCTTTCTCATCTGGGTTCGTCTGTCTGTGCCGTGTCAGGCTGCCTGACAGGTACCACCCCATTACCTCAACTGAAAATCTCGGTCGACGACCTCGTTCGGATTATAGCATTCTTTGACTTTCACCGAACTTGATCCCGTTGTTGTTTATCGGATTTTCATCTGGAATCTCAGTATGTACGTGCTGCATTGAAAGAGAGAAGATCAAGAATCAAGAATCAAGAATGCTTACAGCCCAGATCACTAGACCACCTCGCTGGACATCCACATGAATGAATGGATAATCGGTAATTCTGTATGCGGTTCTTGGCATTCGTCGGCGGAGGGAAAAAGACTTGGTGAGTAGATATAGCTGACCTATGACTTTGAGTGCTAAGGACTCACGGCTCATGAGAATCTCTTCAGTCTCTTCTTTATGACGCACATAATCTTTACCCTGGTACTTGCAGTTGGAATCCCTTTGAAACTTGCCCTCAGTGTTCCAATCGATCTAGCTTCAACGAGGCCTACGAATACCCTGTGGTACACGCGAGAGCCGAAGCTGTCTCAGTGAAGTTGAAGCCTCCGCTGCTTTGATACGGTGTAATTTGGTCGCCGAAGGTGAGAATGTAAATGCTGTTGAAAGATGGCCGGTTGTACAATGATTTTCACCTTCTCGAATCCCTTCATTGACAAGCTGTTAGCTTCCGCCTTCGTTGCTAGACATTTTGGACTCTAGCCAAGGTGCCAATGCTCACGAAACTTCCAAGGCTTGTCTCCCCTCGAGGCCAATCCTTGCAAAGGCAAATGCATGCCACCGGCCTACGCAATATCCAGCGTCCAGAACTCTGGAGCGATCAGTCGCTAGCCAAATGATCAAGTTCCCTCGAGTTCGCAGCAGTTCTATTCTCATGCTCGCCTCGACGCCTGCCAAAAATAACCTCAGCGATTGTATTCAAACTCGGAGAAAGACCTAGAAATAGCTAGAAATATCCACGCCTTGAAGGATCCTTTGAGGTTGCTTTCTTGGATTCATGAGCAGGTCTGAGGTTTACTTGGTTAATTACCTTGGAAGCTGATGGGAGTCAATGGTGAAACATTTTCTTGGGCATTTTCAAGCAAATCACGTATTTACACCGCCGTAGGAGGTAATTTGGTGTGATTGATGCCGCGTTTTCGGGGCACGCCATCATGTCATGGGGTGATAGTATTTGCGCTTATTTGGCCTATATATTGTCAATAGAGAGGGATGGGTTTCAACCTTCGAGTTCGTTGCCCACGACCTTACCTCAACCCGCTCATCCTACAGCCTTTTCTCTTTTCTCCGTCCTCTAACGACTAAAAATGTTCGCAAAACTTAGGTGCGTAGATGATGTGTTCGTATGATACAGAACAAGGCGAGCTAATCACTTTTACTTCTTAGCCTGCTCGCTGCTGCCCTTCCTTTTGTCTATGGTTTGACTCTAGATACCCCGACAAACGTCACTTCTGGTGGAAGGACGACTATCAGCTGGACGTCTACGGAGACTGACCCGTACGTCTGTTCTGAACAACTCGCTGTGCTTGCTTTTTGACTTTCGGATCATAGAACGTTTTCTTTGGAACTTAATCACCCCGACTTCCGTGCTGCTCTTGCCATCGCTAACAACCTTGACCCACTGAGACAAAGCTCGGTTGACCTCACTATACCTACTGTAACTGAATTCGAGTGAGTATATGCGTATAATTTAGTGTTTCAAAGTCTGACAAGAAGTTTTACTTTGTCTAGTTCTTCATACACTATCAGCGCAGTCAACATTAGCAACATCAACGACGTGTTCGCTACCTCGGGCGATTTTGCTATTGATCCTCCTATCAGTAGCAGCAACAGTGGCTCATCGACTTCCTCGTCCGCGTCAACTATTAGCGGGTCTGCCTCTGTTACTTCATCCGGAGCTTCCGCGACTTCGTGAGTACTTTTTCCATATTTATCAGACAACATTCTTACCGATGCTTCTTTTTCTTCTCTTGGGAACAGGACTACACCGGGTACCTCGAGTGGTTTTGGTACCACCGTTAGTGGTTCTGCTTCGTCTGCCAACTCTGCCGCAGCTTCGGGTTCTGCATCTGCATCGTCTCCTTCGACTTCGACTACGCAGCTCAACGGTGCTCTGTCTCTTCAAGCTGGATCCTCTAGTTTCAATGCAGGCTTGCTTGCGGCTATGGTCATGTCGGTTATCGCTGGTGCTGCCACTCTCCTTTAAAAAGGTCTATTTGATAGGCTAGGACTTCTGCGGTTATTGGATTTTTTTCCCTATACTACTTGGACTTGAGTTGAACCATGTTGCAGTATTAGCCTCGGCATATATCTTTTGTTTCCCTTTTTATGTCTGTTAGTTGGATATTGGATCATTGGTTGTTCTATCCTTGTTTCATTTAGGATACAACTTCCCAATCGTGATCCACATGGACCTTTTTTTCATTTCATCAGCGAACTACACATTTAATATTCACGCATTTCATTGTTGACGACTGTTCTCAATTCGCGTCCCTTGAGTTCACGAATTCTTGCTCGCTTCAGCATTGACGTATACCATAGTGCCTTTTTAGTGTTTATTGCGCTTGTCCTGCCCGCTACGTGTTTTTGCTGTCTGTATGTGTGTCTGTCTTTACGTGTTTTCAATAGTGTTTTCCAGAACAAAAATGCCCATACTTGTTCACTTGTTCAAGCATTACTGTTGGAAGCCGACGGGATGTCTGTCGTTTCTGATGTACTTGCAACCTTCCCTTCGAGATTATCAATTTCAAACGCTTCAATCTTCCCCTTACCTATAGGCTGAACCTTACAGCCCCTTGGCCCTTCGTGCTCACCGAGTTATTCGCGAAGTTCTTTTCATGTGCCTGCCGCAAACCCTGCCAGTGTACACCGAGACGAGACCCAGTCTCGACCTCGCAAGTTGAAGGGGTGGGTTCTATGGGATTGAGCGCCGTCGTGTGAGATAGGTGTTGAATATGTCAATATGACCAAGGGCGCGTCTTCTTTCTTCCCCTCTGATGATGATAATGACATACACACATGATTCGTTCATTCGTTCATTCGTTCAGTTCAGCGGTTTGAACTTTGAACGCAAGTTGCTTGGTTGGTTTATCAAGATTAGCCTGAGCCTATGAGTTGGTAAGTGAGATAAGTTTTACATGGGGTCGTTCTATCAGTGTTCTATCGTATTGGGTGTTCTTCAGATATATCCGTGACGAAGGGCGTATGCAATTGGACACTGAGCGTGTAAGACTCAAGTACATGAGGACGACCCCGTTCCTCGACTTCAATGGGTACCTGGATGGGTACCCCCAGTGCCTTCCTCTCCCTCCGTGGGCACTGCTCTCAACTCGAACCGTTCCTGACTGACTCGTAGGTTTCACAAACAGACTGATATTCGTTCGAATCATTCTTCGATTCGACTATTCTTAGCGGGATCTCCTCCAATGCGACCCATCTAAACGAAACTTAATACACTACATCCTAATTACTGTTGTACAACCTCTATTTCGCCTCCGCAAATCCCGACGTCAGGCTGTCTGGCAGTGTCTAACACTGTCTGTGCAGGGATCAAGTTAATTCACAAATTTATCCGACGCTCTTTTTTCCGGCGTTCGCTTCAATGAATTTTAAGCCAGGGCGAAAAAGAGAATTCTGTACAAGTCTGTAGTCATTTGTCGTGATCCCTACGTTCTGCTTGCTTGTTAAGTTTGAATTGAGGGTGAACTTGAAAGGATGAATGTAATGGATCCAATGGGAGAGATTCACCGTTAGAATCTGATTTGGACGTCTGCTTCTAAGTAGAATGCGGAGGATGAAGCGTCTTCATAACCTGAAGAAGTATTCGCCAAGTGAATAGCATTCATTGAGGAGCGAGGTGGCGAGCACACTGTTTTGGTACGCCGAAACTTGTCGCGGATGACAGTGTCCAGGTCCTCGACAGGGTTGTCAACGGAAAAACCGCATATAAATGCGTGCCGCTACAGATTATCAGACAACGGGTGAAATTTCAAAGCTTCAAGGGCAGACATCGCAATAAGTCGAATAAGCTCATATGAGTCACTGCATTCCGAGTAGGGCCTGTCATATTCGTGATTTCATGAGCCTGAGTGCAATAGTGCACCTCTTGTAAACTCGGATACGAATGAAGGGTTATGATGACTGTATTGGCATTATATGCGCACTCGTGCGTTCATAACCTCAGGGGTTCTGTGCTATCATCCTAAATTTAAAAAGCAGGAGGTCACATACGTGCTTCTCTAAGATCATTCCTTACACACCTCAAATCCTGAGCCAGGGCGTTATTGTGCCACAGGCACCTGTGGCACATTACAAGTTCAACACACGCCAGCGTTGAGCGATGTCGTCCATGCGGTCGTCAAGATACATCCCAACAAATTCATCAGTAAGTCCTCGCCTTCCTCCATCCTACCCAGACTGTGACTAACGGATAATCACAGACTTTGAATGAATCCACACGCCGAGAGTGTACCCGTTGGCTATGTGTCGAACGAAAATTGGTTAGGTATGTAAATGGAGGTGATGAGGAACAAGGACGTACCTGATAGATAGTTCGGATTCGGGTTCTCTCTGGGTTGACACAAGGACCTGGAGAGGTAGTTTTATAGTTCCTCCTCTTTTGGAGACAATGCTCACCACTACAAAGCAGATTCAACCAAAACTTCCAAGAAAACCGCACAAAGACTAACCCGAGGCGACATACTCACCTCGTCATGTCCCTCCATGTGCCTGTAGCCTTCAAGCTTCATGCTTCACCTATTTCCAAATACTCGACAACCTTCCCTGGGCCCTCACCTCTCGCCTCACACGCTCTTCAGCTCCCCTCAGCCTGACCCTTCGCTGAATACAAAACACTCATGACGTGTATGCTCCTGCACGACGAACTCGAAGGCAACTCCATGTTGGACTTGTATGGGACTACCCATGCCTTCTTCAACCTTGAGGATATGCGTGTGTGGGACGCCGTATAAGTGTAACAAAACACTTCTCTCGAAGGCAATTCCACGTCGTATGGGACTGCCATGCCTGTTTCGACCTCACGAATGTGCGTGTGTGGGACGCCGTATCAGTGTAGGGTCTGTACGGATTTTTGGCTCGAGCGAAACAGTCATCGGAGAGGACGAAGGCTAAGGTAAGGGCGTGTCGATGGAGCTTGCCAGGGTAAGAGTGGTAAAGAGTAGAAATATAGATCTAAAGAGAAGAGAACCAGTCAGTCGTTTGAGACTGTCAGAAGGAATGGACACGTACATCATCCATCAACTCGGATTACACACTATCATCTTCTGAGCGAGACCAAGGTTGGTGGAACGGTGCGCAAAACCTTCTCCGTGGGTGCACATTGAGACATCATAGTTCGTTTGCGTAGGCGTTATTTTACGACTATCTTCGAAGTGAACGAGACATTTGCAAGTCGCTTTTCATGTCTTGCGACGAGTGTCTGATCTAAAGGGCCGCTGTTAATCTCCAGACTGGTAAAAGGACGCCAGTTTTTCTAGTCACTTACAAGTGGCACGGCTCAAGATCGCCAAGTGGGGAGGAACGCGGAAGATCTTCAACAAGTGGGAGGCTGTGGGAGGTTCAATGGAGATTTTCATCATAAGCGAGTTTCAGCGGACACTTTTAGGTAGTTCATGGTAGCAGGAAGGAAGCAAGGGACCACGGTACACGCGTCCACACAAGTGGGGTTGACCGACTGAGCCGACCGATATGGCCCCGACCGCCGCTATAACGAATCTCTCACTAACACCACTACGGATAACAAGAACGATGTGTAATTGCAGAGGAATGTTAGGCGTATGCATACAGGATGGTGGTAATGCAGACCAACGTGATAACTCTGCGAGATTTCAAAAGAGCGTTCGGTTCGACTCTATTCACGTTCAACGTTGGAGCGTCGAGCCTATCTGACAGTCCGTTCAACTAATAACTCCCTTGTTCGTGACTGAGAGTGAGGGCCATTCTTTGCCTCTTTACTTATATCAGCGTTTCACGTTCGCGTCTTATTCAGTGCGCTGTTCGTCACAAAACACTCGAGTCTCTGAACTCGGTTCACCAGCTAAGATGGTGCGGTTGCCGATTACAGCAAGTTGGAGTACCTGAAGGACTCGGATGACAATGGGAAAGGTGGGGTGAATCAGCGACTCCTGAATGTAATGTAAAGTTGGGGTATAGAAGGTTGACAGTCCTACACGGAGCCAGAACCGTTCGGGCGTTCCACCCCTCCGTCGATGTAGTAGTCATATTAGTTTTCGCAAGTCGTAAGAACTAGGGAGGAACCAAATAAGTGAGACGAGAAGATGAAGTCGACTGGATTCGAAGATAGAGGTGGGTCTCAGAGCCTGAGCGCGAACAACGATGAACTGCAAGGCTTTACGTTCGCTGCCTTTTGGGATCTGAAAAAGAACGTCGGATTGACTTATTGATACACACCTGCGGATAGATGATTTTACGGTTCGACGTCCAAGCAAGCTGACGTTATCGATGAAAGCCGACTCGTTGTTGCCACATAAGAACAGGAATTCGTGAGAGGTTCTCTGAGTCGCTCTGAACGGTCCCTTCTTGGAAGACACTGAAGAGGACAAGCAACTTGAAGCAAGCAGCAGTGGAATAGCTATGCGCTGTCGAGAGGTATTCGATCTACCCCAAAGAACAGCTCGCATCGCTCAAACCGTTGGCGAGATTTGGATCTGCATCTGACGATACTTGAGCCCTAAAACAGGAGGATAAATCTTTATTTTAGTCGTATAAATTACACGCATTAAACGACCACTTGCCACCAAACTCAACAACAGAGTTGAAACCCAACGAAATTGAACCCGTTATCCGAACTTGATTGTCCTTAAAGTTGGATAAAACGCCGAACATACCTGTCGTAGCTCCGCAGATAAAGGATACGGAAAAACAAGGTCAAAAGTACGTTTCTTCCCATTATACTTGTAGTGCACACGTGCGTGTATGCCACCAGGAAGGTTCAAAAGCCTATGATCGCCCCATTTACCAGTGAACCCTTTCGCATCGACCATGATACCTTCATTGTACCAGTCAATATATTCGTGGCGTTGACAACCTCTTCGACCGATGTAGGACGTGTAGGTGCCTTGAGGATAGAGGGATGGATTATCGAGGTGGTAGAAGATCTTGAGGTCGTCGAAATCTCTTGAACGACATTCTACGCTAAGCGGGGGACAAGGCTCCTGCAACAAATGTTGTTGAACTTGCAGTGTTGAGACATCATCTTTGAGAGAATTGAAGGGGTAGCATTTTGCCACGTACGCCTAGCTTCAGTAGGAAGGACATAGTTGATAGTTGATGGTGTAGTCTTCTTCCGCCATCCTCTGGAAAACTACCTCGTCGTCGCCGACGACGCCGCCATAGCTAAAACACAATCGTAGAAACTCGACGATAGATTTCTTTTCGTCTGGAGACATCTCCGTATTGTTAACCTTGACTGTAGCATCATTGGTTTTACGCATATATTGAAGATTTGAGTTTGATGCGGTGGTCTCGAACGTATGGAAATGCTGTGGCGCGTTCGAGAAAGGCGTCCTGTGTTTATGTGACTCTGAAGAAGTAGAAAACATCGAGTATGACGATGAACGTACCAAGGATAACTGGGTGCCGCTTTTAGCCTCAGTCATTGCGAGAGATGTGATACTAAGCTGAGTAGATGGTGGTAGAGAAGAAATGAGTCACTGGCGGTCACATGTCACGGACTGATGCTCTCTTCGAAATTCTACGATGGATCATTTCCAGACTTGCATTACAGGATGCTGGTACATATTCGACTATGACTCGACTGGGTTTGTAGGTGAACTTGCCAAGAGTCGTTCAAGACAGATAGCTCTGTACTTGCTCAATCCTCTCGCTAGAATTCCAGATTAGCGAGGACATAATAAAGTGACACCTGGAGTATAAGGAGACCAAGAATCTTCCAACGCCACACCAACCAAAGTCCTGCTGGCCTCAGGCCCCGTTGTCGATCCGCAAGCTCTTTCCGTTTTTCCTCCAGCGTATTGACCAATACTTTATGAGCTGGATACTGCTTACAGCGCTGGTATTGATTGAGACTTGCACACAGACAGGCGAAAAGGAGCAGACATACTTTGATCCATGCAATTGTTTTTCGACGTCGTCACTTGTTTGAAGAAAATGGGTGTTGCGCCGGAGAAGCTCGATTGTCTCGGCGGAAGGTGTAACAGCACGCAGGTGGTGTATCCATCGGGATGTGGCGTATTCCATAGTTTCTGGAGAATAGTTCCAGGATTTCCCAAAGACATACGCTTTGATTGCTGATATCCAGGCTTTCCTCAGAATATGCAGGCATTTGATGCACACTCGAAGGTGACATTCCATTAAATCAATGTCAAATAGATCGACTGATGGCTCCTCACCAGCAGGAGGTGCGACGACAGTTATTGGAGGACTTGGTAGGGAAGATCTGCTCACTTCTGCGACTTTGCCTGCAGCCAATCGGTTATCGAGCAAGGCGGATATCAACTCCCACATTCCCGGCCGATGCATGATGAGGACGAATTTGAGTATTTCTATAAAAATCTCCGTGCTCACTCCACATCCCGGTGTAGACGGAATTGAGGTATGGACCTGAAACCCTGCATTCAAAGTTTCGTATCTCTTGGTAAGCTCCGATGGTGCTCCTGCAAGGGAAAGAAACTGAAAGAACAACTTGTCAGAGATATGATCAGAAACGCAGGAAGAGATGGGGCAAGCGAACCGTAGCGATATTTCCTATAATCGCAAGAGTCCTTCGTAACACAGATACACAATTTTCTAAGGAGGGGGTGGCCGCCATTCTACGCGCCATGGACATGTTGATAAATCCATGAATGTCAAATTTCTTCAATTCTGCCTTCAATACTTCGGTAAGATTGGCTTTTAAGCAGTGTTTATCCAAATGTTCCCATGCGTAGATATCAAACTGTGAGTCCATGCTACGCAGACCACTTAGAATCATGATAATCAAGATATGATGTAGTCACTCACCGGTTCTTCGGATTCTCGAGAGCATGATTTATTCTTTTCAACAGATGGCGGACAACTCGCTCGTGTCGGGCTCCCGCTCGGTTATCGACAAAATAGTCCCCCGATCGCTTTGCATCAGTGAGAAAATCAACGAATGATGCATGAAGTACTTCTATCATCGAGTTATCATGGTCATAACTTTCAGGTATCGCTAACACTGAATGTAGACCCGATAGCAAGTCATATAATTTGATGTCCTGCACAAAGAGTATATCTCGAATACATGGGAATGTCGTCTTCTCGTAGCGCGAGTCGAAGAAGATCCCGGAACCAGGAGCTATGAGATACGATAAAACGTCTAGAATCTGAGGACAATCTGTCTCCGACGATGTGACCAGTATTTGATTATAGAGTGAATCAAGAGCAGGATATGGGGAGTCGAGACCTCTAGGGACCGTGATATTGAGAATGATCTCAAGTCGCTTTGCTGGGAGATGTTGGTCTACATATTTGATCACAGTAGCTGCGTAGATGAACTGGCCGCACGCCCGCTGCACTAGCTGCTGAATGGTATGTTCGTCAGGCCAGGGCTCGGAAGCGATAGCTGTCATTTCTGATCAAAATCCACGATTTGCTACGGGTGAGAAGGGAAAGGAGAAAGTTTAACGTCCAAGGAGATGACTTCTGCTGGGCCAGTGCCAGACTTCGAGGCCTTTTCGTTGGTGGGCGATCTCATCTTTGAGGCGCTCGATCTCTTGTTCGTCCTGTTGGGACCAGTGAGTGTCATGAGTCGTTGAACACGGTTATCGGCACACACCTCTCGATATATCTTCGACACGACTAGCGCCTCCAGCTGGCTGAAACCTGATCTCCTTGTTGTGTTGATCAGAAGACGTTGGAAATCCCGGAAGTTCTCCAGAAGAACGTCTCATCGGCTCGAACTGGAATTACTGGTGGAATATAAGCGTTAAGGCGCACAGATGTAACGTTCCTAACACACCTCGAATCCTGAGCTGGTGCAATACTGTGGATCCTTCCCAGTCCAAAACATGCCAGCGTTGAGCAATGTCGTCGGAGACACCTCTCCGCATCTACACCCCAGCAACTTCATCAGTTACTCCTCGCCTTCCTCCATCCTACCCAGACCGGGAATAACGGATGGTCACCTAGACTTGCGAATGAATCGACACGCTCAACGGTGTACCTATCGGTCAAGCGTCGAACGAAGATTAGTTAGGTGTGTAGATGGAGGTGATGAGGAGCAAGGACGTACCTGATAGATAGTTCGGGTGGTTCTCTAATCTTCGTCTGGGTTGACACAAGGACATGGAGGGGAATTATTTTTTTCTCCTCTTTTGGAGTCAATGCTCACCACTACAAAGAAGAATGAAGTAAAATTTCCAAGAAAATCGCACAAAGACTTACCCGAGGCGACATACTCAACTCCTGCCCGAGTCCATGGGCTAAGCTACATTGCCCTGTAGCCTTCAGGCTTCAAAGCTTCACCTATTGTTTCGAAACACTCGACTACCTTAACCTGGGCCCGCTCCCGCTCTTCAGCCCCCCGTCAGTCTGATCCTGCGCCGAATGCAAGACACTCATGAAGGCGAGTTGTATGGGACCGCCATGCCATCTTCGACCTCAAGGATACTCCATATCAGTGTAGAGTTCGTACGTGCAGTTCTTCTCGGCAGAAAACACCCATTGAGGGAAAGGCGAAGGTGAAGTATGGGCCGTGTCGATGAAGCCCAGTGCGAGGGTACTAAACCCCCTAACTTCTCGGGGAAGATACAAACTGTCAACTTCTGAGCAACTATCTTGAGACCAAGGATAACTGGGTGCTGCTTCAAGCCTCGGTCATAGCGCGATACATGATACTAAGCTTGTGGATGTGAGGGTAGTACTTAAGAGAAGAAATGAGCGTCACAAGTCACAGCCAAACGAAAGGTTATACCAACACGTCCACCTGGCTAGTCGCGAATCGATATCTTCGATCCTCTCCTGCGATTTCGTCCATTTTTTTAGAACTCTAAGATGGCATATGGGACAATGGAACACAATTTGACGCGCATACAATCAGCATACAATCCTCGAACATCACCGCCAGGACTTACGCAGTACTAGCGGACACGATAATCTCTTTGAGCTCTTATCTGGGATGCTAGACGATGCTCTACACCCTCTTGGAAAGCGATACAACAGCGTACACGCACGGCCATCCACATCACGGCCAGGAGAGGGAAAGATGCAGTGCTCGAAGTTGAGCAAGCGTGGCTGGGATTACTTGTTTCTCCCGAGTTCGTTTCGTTTCTCATTCTCTTACTGCACACTGTCTAATTCTGGGTGGATTAGGTGATGACCTTATGATCAGCCCAGTGGTAGTGAAACGCCCACTGTCGATGCGACTGTGAAGTAAATGAGTGGTGCAACTCGGTCAGGCCAGGCTATTCTGGTCATTGTCGTCCAATTTTTACTCAACATGGAGTTCGCAGGTTGCTCTTCGCGAACGGGAGTACGTGAACTGGCTGATAGAGATCAGTAGTATATGCTATTAGGTATGCGTCGGCTGTCTCTGGGGATGGAGGGTTGGGTGTTGAGCGCCAGCGTTGTGGTTGGATGGGTTGAACAATATATGCCGAGTACTAATTGGTTGTGGTTCAGAGTGCGTATTACCTCTTTCTTCTTCAACATATCTCAAACTTTTCTCAGATATACACGAATCTGAGGTCTTTCCCTCGGTATGACCCCGAACCTATGCCGACTCGGATCACCATTACACGTTTTACATCGGCAATGGATGGTCAATGGGTCAGAGGGTATCGATTCTATCCTCCAGGTCGAACTTTACTCGTCTTCCTTTGCATGCCAAGCTGTATATGTAGCTAGGGGTGCCAACGGCTCGGCTCACCATTTAGGGCAGAGCCACTCCATTTTATTATACCCCAACTTGTGACCATGACACTACTTCGGCAACCCCAGCTTAAACCCCCAGCCCAACACATCACCCACACCCTCAGCGACTTCTACCGTCGCGTTATCAACCTTTCCGCTGACCGCTGGGACCGGCCGAACAAAGCTCGCCGAACCAGTATACCACGCCTTCCCCTCAACCTGCACCACAACACCCTCTCGTTTACCCATCTTCCTAATCTCTACTCCTCTTCCACGAAACCCATTCCCCATACACCCAGGCGCAGCACTAACGACTGACTCGTATGTCCACCACTCACCCATCTTCAACCACCCTTCGTCGATGCCTAGCGCTACGCGCGCGTTGACGCACGAACCCGTAGGCGACCGGTCAATTTGACCTTGGGCGAAGAACAGGAGGCCAGTTTCGCTCCGAGGGTCTGTGAGCTCTGCCACATCATGATGCTTAGACTCGTAGTCTGTGGGTGTGTCGGTGGCAGTACTTGAAGGAAGATAGCTCAGACTCGGAGGGACGATCGATTTGAGAGATTTATCAACGATCATAACACCATAACAAAACTCTAAATCTTTTTCCCCTTCTGGATGGGCGAAGAGCTCCTCTCGGTCTTTTACCAACCCTTCGAGTATTCTCGCTGCTTCGGCGAATTCCTCCAAGGAATACTCATCGTCCATCTCTGCCGTTCGGGTTCCCCGAAGCCCGTCAGAGAAACCGAGAGATTGGGCGGAGACGATGACATAGAATGCGCCTCCGTAGGACACGTCTATCGGGACGATGTAGGTCTCTGGTTCCGAGATCTCTGGTTCCGAGATCTCCTTTGCTTGAGGCTGACCTTGAGGTTGAGCTCTCCTTATTTCCCTCAACCTTCTCCAAGCTAACCCCCTCGGAACCTCAACACTCACTCCTCTCCTTGAAACAAAGCTAGGCACAGAGAGATACCTCACGGGTTTCGACCCATCCGAGTAGCCCCTCATTCCATCTGTGTCGTCTAGTATCGTAGGCACACTGACGTGAACTACCCCGCATGGCGCGTGGAGTCTTATGTTCGTCACGACAGTGGCAGTGGACGTACCAGCGTGACTCTCATCTGATTCTTCGGCTTCGGAAGATAAAGTTTGCCTCGATGAGTGTACTTGTTGTCGACGTGGAAAAACTTCGAGGTCGTTTGTGTCCACTAGAAATCGACCGAGGGCGATTGTTGCGTGGCCGCACATTGTTGAGTAACCCTCTATAGAAGGATAGTATATATTCCCGTTAGGAAATTAGAAATTAGGGATATGCAGGGAAGGAAAGAAATGGGTGCTACGGGTGCTACGCACCATTATGACAGAACAACACGCCAATATCAGCTTCGCCCGTTCTTGTCAATTCAGTTTCTTGAACTAGAATCGCGCCGTACATCCCATCGTGGCCTCTTGGCTCGAGCATTAGCCTGTACAGTTATACACGCGTGAATCGGTTGAATTTTTGTTCTTTTAATGAAATCACAACCGCCGGGGCCACTACCACTGGAAAGAATCTCGAATAGACTTACTGTACTTACAATTTTCGAATATCATCGTATTTCTCCCTCGCACATCTTCTCTTCTCCAATAACGTTTCGCCTTCTAGGTGAGGATAGCCTGAAACAATGATCCGTGTGGGCTACATTAGTACATACGCCACCAAGGAACCAAGGACCACGGTGCCAAACGTAGACCATATAAGTAGGAATTCGTCGGTGTGCCATGGTAGTGAATATTGAATCATTGATCAAAAATCAGATAACGAGGTACTCAAGACTCATAAGTAGCAGAAAAGCTCACCTCACCAGACGTATGCATATCGACAGTTTTGATCACCCCGTTCCGACTTGATAACTCGTTGAAGACATCCATAGCTTTAGCAGAATGGGGAACACTCAAGTGCTCGAGAACCCTGGAAGTAGCGGATGTCGATGAAGGTCGAGGATTAACGTACGTACGTAAGTCCATTCAAGGTCTTATGATTTATCTATCGTGAGAGGGAAATAGCCATGGATTGATTGATAAAATTGAATGAGTGGGTATAGCAGATATCATACTCCGAAGAGAGAATGCAGTCACCAAGAGAGTGGGATATATAGTAAGAGAAAGAGAAAAGACAGCACAGAAATTCAAACGATAGAACGATAGGGACCCTATGTAGGAGGAGAAATAGAAACACAAAAAGCACTAGAAGAAAAAGAAAGGTACGAGTATGCTCTGATTTATGGTGTACGTATGATGTATGATTTGAATGCGACCGGTGGCTAAGTAAGCATTACATGACGAGAAGGCAGGGGAACAAGACATCCAGAGACAACGAAAAATGAAAATGGACAGGCATGTGCATGAAAAGATCCAAAGACGCGAGTAAAGAGTGGAGATGGAAGAAAAAAAGTCCAGAGAGTGCAAAGCGGACGGGGACCAACAACTCCCCACTTATTCTCTAAAACACATCCAGCGAATTCGGACAGTTCTCCGCGAGATGTCCATGTGTCTCACAATCTTCGCACCACAAATCCACATTCGACCCATTAATACTCTTATGCCCCGCACTGCTCGTAGACGACGAAGCAGATAGAGGCCCGTCCTCCTTCAACAAGTCGCAGTTGAATATATCGTGTCCGGGTCTTTCGCAGATTTCACACACGGGCTCGGAGGAATCTTCTTCGGCTTCTTGCTGGGCGCCGTCGGGCGGTAGGTGGGTAGATGAGATGGACGATTTGCTGCGGTGAGAAGGGGTAGGGGAAAGTTGACGGTCCAAGGAGATGACTTCTGCGGGGCCAGTGCTGGACTTTGAGGCCTTCCTTTGTTGCCGAGCGATCTTATCTTTGAGGCGCTCGATCTCTTGTTCGAGTTCGTCCTGCCGAAACCAGTGAGTTCTACAAGTCATTTGAACACGGTCACCAGCACACACCTCTCGATATATCTTCGACTCAACGAGCGCCTCTAGCTCACTGATCTCCTTGTTCAGCTGCAGAAGATATCAGAAGAAACACCTGAAAGAGAAGATATAGCAGACATACATCATGAGTTGTCCTCGCGTGTTTCATTTCCACATCAGCTAATTTCTTCCGAAGCTGTTCAATCTCGACATCTGACCTCAAGCGTTGTTCTTTGAGTGCCTTCTTCATCGTATCCAAATCCGAACCAGTGGTGCCTTCATCGATATTGAGATTCTCCTCCTCACGAAGGATACTTTGGTCGAGATTATCTTCGAGTATCTTGACCTCCTGGACACAATGTAGCCACCCTATCAGTCCTCTGTACCAGTCCAAATCACGCCTACGCACCTGTCTTAATTGCTCCATCTCCGAAATCAACAACTGATTCTCCGACTCCAGCATCTTATTTTGTTGACCTTGCGCAACAGCTTCCTTCTGCAGCTCCTGAACAATATGCCTAGAAAAAGTCGGATACAGTGAGTGAATTGAACAACTTCGTATGACACCCCTGCAAAGGCCTTTGTCCCAACACCAGCAGCGTTTGTAGGGCAACTTCATGCCGTCCGTCCATCGTTCATCATCCAGCATTATTTGCCCACTACCAAACACGGAAGAACGACAAATATTATCCGAGGACAATGACTGAAAACCAGATGAGAATACACGTACTTGAGTCCGGTAATCTCTTCTTTGGCACTCTTGAGTTCCTTCTCCTTTTCGCTCCTTTCCTTCTCCGGCTTCCCAGATTGAACGCCGTTGACGTTGGCCTTCTTGCGCAGTGAATCCACCTCGCTCTTTTGATCATCCATCAAGCGTTGCATCTGTGGAAAGAACGCAGTCAGCGTGTCCACGTCAGGACTGTAATGATAGGCCTATGAAAACGCCCGCTCATCGACTCAATCTGTTCCAAGAATTGTTCTTTTTCAACTTCCCATTTCATCTGTGCTTGAGTCATCTTGCTCTGCAGTTCTCCCGAAGCCGACGACGTGCTCGCCGCCAGACCATTAACGTCCTAAACGAATCAATTTCAAACAAAAAAAAAATCAGAACAGCCCAAAGTAACACAATCTGAAGCAACTCACCGCCAGCTCCCCTCTCAAGCCCTCAACCTCAGCTCGCGCTTCCTCAAGTGCAACACCACTTTCCCTCAACGCCTCCTCAACTTCTTCGACTCTATTTCTAGCCTTATCTCTATCCTTTCCAACTTCATTAATTTCCCTCTTCAACTCCGTAATTTCCTTCTTAAAGCTCTCCTCCCTCTCACGCATCCTAGTCAACCGTGTCTGAAGCGCCCCCTCCTCTTTCTCATACTGCATCCTCGAATCCTCAATAAGATCCTCGAGAGTCGAGACCTTACGCTGCAGGTGTGCAACTTGATCGAGCAGAGTAGCATGCTCGATTTCAGAGGTGGTCTGTAATTGATCATTGTTGAGATGAGACTTGGAATTAGGGGAAGAGAATGGTGAGGTCGTGGTGGAAGCGGCTGTAGTACTGGATGCTGACGAAGGAGAATGCCCATGGGAAATAGTCCTCGAGCCAGGAGCATCAATCTTCAGTTCAGCAATACGATCTTCAAGCTCATAACGTTGAACGTCAGCGACTCGTAGCTTTTCTTCGTACAGCGCAATTGTTTCCTACGAAAAGGGAAAATTCAATGGGTTTCGACGCGACCGAAGATAAAGATAAAAGTAGCACATACCTGACCGGCTTGTCTCAATTCATCTACTAGCTCTCCCAGATCTCTCCTCTCCTCTTCAAAGTCAACCGTAACCCTCCTCAACTTCGCTTCTACCAACTCGAGCTCCTTAGTCTTAGACTCTAGTGCCTCCTTCGCATTATCAGCCTCCCTTCGCTGCTCAACCAGTGTCTTCTGAGCCTCCTCCAGCTCGTTCACCTTTTCACCCAGCTGCAACTCCAAAGAAACCTTCGCTTCTTCCACAGAAGTAAGTTGCGTCTGCACCGAGGCAAGCTGAGTCTCTATCTCAGACGAATGAACTTGAGATGAGACAGCTTTAGCCTGAGCATCTTCAAGACGAGCAGTAAACTCCTTAACCCGAGCCTCAGATAGTTTAAGACGAGCTTCCACTTCCTCCGAAGCCGCAGTACTCTCACTAACATCTGCAGCAGGAGCACTTGAAGCTTCTCGTGCTTCCTTCAATTCATCCTGCAACCTTTGAATCGTCTCTTTCAACGCAGCATCACCATTTTCCCCACCCAAAGATCCAGCCACAGCATTATCCCTTTCCTTCTCAGAACTCTCTACCCTCCCTCTCAGTCTCTCATTCTCATACTCCAGTGCATCAACCCGACTCTGCAGTTGCTCCATCAAATATGTCCTATCAGGATCCACCGACGCCCTACCAGACTTTACCGCAGCTGCACTAGCACCAATACTTGCTCTCCCAAAACCAGGTGTAGTGGACCTCGTCGACCTCGTCGACGCTACACTCGAGGGCCTCGATGTCCTCGATTGTGGTCGTTTCGGAGACGAAGGTATTACTGGGACAGGCAGTGGCGGCGAAGACGACGACGAAGGGGGTGAAACAGATGCACCTGTCAACCCCGCAATTCGATCTTGTAAAGCCTTCGTCCTCGCTTGCAGATCATCACTCGTAATCACCTCTGCCCCATTTTCCCGCCTAGGAGAGGCAGCTATACCTATCCTAGAAGGTGAGGCAGGTGGAGGCATGGCGATTGCACTCGGTAGTCTCGGACGAGGTGTACTCCCAGGAGGACCACCTATTCCACTCGTTAACCTCGGTTTGGGAGTGGAGAACGGCGAGCCAGGTATCCCCGAACCCGTAGTAGCAGACGCTGATCTCCGTGAAGGTGAAGGTAAACCAGACTGGGCATGGATATTTGTCGTAGTAGTGAGCGGTGATAGGGTACTCAAAGATGTAGATGAGGAATTGGATGTATGGGGAGGTGATGAATATGATTTGTTCAGGGATAACTGCTTCGCGGTCATCCCAGCATACTTGCTTGCTCTCGTGCCTGGCGTTACACCAGGGACGGGTACAGGTACCTCTGGAGCTGCGCTGCCTTGGGACTTGGCCTTGGCAGGTGTCACACCAGCATTCGTCTTGTTCGAAGGACCCTTCGCTGCGGCACGTAACCTCGCTGCACGGGCAGCTGGGGTCTCGGGGCCAGTGGACACCGAATTGGATGCGGGAGTGACGCGTCCCGAAGGCGTTATCCTCCCACCCATTGGAATGCTAGGTGTTCTAGCCCCCATACCAATCCGTCCACCTCTTGTAGACGTTGAAGTACTGAACGACAGGGGCGTTATTCGGCCATTGTACGAGCTTCCAAAAGAGGGGGTAGTTCTACCACCTTGAAGAGAGGACTGAGAGGACACAGAAGATGGGCGGGCGCCGGGGCCCACGGTAGGTGGGGAAAGTTTGGTCGTCGCGACAAAAACACCACATTTAGGGGGGCAAACGAAATACTGCTTTCCTGCGGGTCTGTCAGAACTGTGAAAGAAGGGTAAATAGAAAGCGATATTCTCACCCTGCAACACTTCCATCGTTCTTCCCTTTACCAGCAAACCCTCCACTCAATTCTACTCCCGCCCACAAACCAGGCTTTCCATCAATTTCTCCCACATACCTCAACACGCCTTCGAATCCTAAGCTCTCTATTCTTACTCCATCGCCGACGTCAAATACTCGTCCTGCACGACTCGAAGATCTGGCAAAAACATCCGATGAACGACTTGGCGGACGCGCTGAAGTAGGTGTCTTTGCCCTTGCAATTGATGACGAGGACACAGAGCTATTGAATGAAGAAGAGGTGGCGAGTGAGGAAGAGGACGCAGAAGAAGACGCGACGGAGGAAGGCCTGGCTGAGCCTCTGCCACTCCCATTCCCTTTGGGCGACAACCCTCCATTACTGCTGACATCGCTCACTCTTGCTATTGCACCCCTCCCAACATGAGAAGCAGGATCGTTGGCTTTGATAGCCTCTGCGAATGCTTGATTCATATAATCGGCGTCAACAGAGCTTTGGCTGAACGTAAAACCTGGCCCTGAAGAACTAGAAGAACGAGACCGTCCTGGGATGCCGGATCCTGATGATGATCGACCTGGAGTCGGTATTCCTGAACGAGGTTTCGACATAATTATCTAGCTTCTATAGCAAAGCATTAACTAGCTGTAAAAAATACGTATAGTGAACAGACATAATAACAAGTTCAATCTGACAAACCTGAATTTCCAAAAACAGAACGTAAACGCTCTTTACTAACCCTCCCGTCTTCTACTGTGGCGACCTTGCGGCTCTTGTCTCTTCCAAGCTGTTATTTCCAATAGATACAAGCTCTTTCTTTGAATCAATTCGTTCGTTTTCGACGAGGAGCACGAAGGGAACGACGGGGAAAATTATGGTCGAAAGACAAACGCGTTGAGTCACGTGAAAAATAAGTTGGATGGATTGGAGGCTTTCCTTTTCAGCGACCTTCATTGCCACTGGCATACTACTGACCATTTCTACTTTCTTCAGGGAAGGAGGCGCTACAATGAGCGCTGGGTAATACAGAATTCTTCAAGCACCAATTCCTGACATATTGATATCTGATATGCTAATTGCCCACAAAAATTTTTCCCGTTATTTTGGGTTCAAGAAGGCTGCTCCAATACCAAAACATCAAACTATAAATGCGCTTTCATGTCACCTTGATTTGTGACACTGACAACTCTACACCACCGTACAGATATTCAAAGCTCCAAATATATTGTCTATGCTTCCGAAACGCGACGTTAGTGACCAGTCGAAAAAAAAATAGGGTACGTTAGGACATGTCACGAACGTACTAAGGATTTTAACACTAGCAGCATACGCGGGTCCAGAAGAGGGTCCAGAAGACACTTATAGCATAGCGATACAACACCAAAACCACGAGCTTCTAGTCGACAACCACTCGCCAGCGTAGCGTCGATATGTTGCCAGCCCCATACTTCTTTCTGCATATCACTCGGAGCCGCGGAGGTCGATCACAACGATTTCCCTACAAGACATATCTTCCAATTGGCGTGTCAATGTCACTTGAGCACGCAAGAGCAAACTAGGCAAATTCAAGCAATTCGATGCCGGGGACCATTTGCACCGTGACATCAAACGTACGCACGCCTCTTTTGAAGCAATATAACCTATACTAAGCACCCAATCGATTTGGATCTCAATCTAGGGTCCTCAATCTACAAAATTAAATCATTCGCGGGAAGTAAACTCGTAAGGGTGCATATTTTCAAGGCGCTGGAATCAACCGATTCGTCTCCCGAGTCTATTGCCTCCCTTATGTCATGACAAGGGAGGAACTAACAAATTTTCGTTAGGATGCACTTTCTGGATCGTGAACGTTTGAACTTTAATGTCGATACCATGCATATATACTGTAAGCTGTTGCAGACCTTCCCGGTAGCATTAGGTTCGTATTTCGGAGTCGTGCTGATCAGAATTATCAGAATTTAGCTTCCCTTCTCTGTCTTTATTCTGTCTCAGCCAACGATATCACTCCACATAAGTGCAGGTGACGAGCTAAACAACTAGCATGTCCAAGGCAGCGCCCTATCATCTGTCTTCCTTTCAGGCACAAACGTATGTGTATCTATCAATCGCATCTACACTGTATTCATACGCCTTATTGCTATCACTAACCGTGACCCAGAAATAAATTAAACTCACCCCCCACGTTTCTTTGGTCCCAGAAATACTTCAACCCATAGGGTCCCCATACTAAACACATACTTTGTCGCCGAAAATTCAAGTGCTGACGAATACAAATACAATGTACCACTCCGAAACTCACCGCCGACTTTCTCGCCCGGAATCTACTGCCTTGAAAGGCCCGCATACAACCAACAACCGGTGAATCCCAGATCAATCTCCCAAGCCAAGTCCTAAGGCCTAAGGGCCCAAATTCCGATCCTGATCCTGAATTCGAACTTGCACCAACGTCTTTGTTTCCGAAGTCTATAACACTAGTACCTGCAGGGTAACTCCAATACAATCTCTTCACCTCAAGTTCTCGCGTTTCCGTCGGGGACTCATAATTCAAAAGGGGGGCCCGGGAGACACCATGGCACCTCAAACTAGACTTTGCCTAACTCGAAGGAGTATTCCCCACTACGCGGTAGCCCTGCGCGGCGCGCTTCTTCAATACATACTGTAGCGCTTTACAAACAATTCTTCCCTCCTCTGACATGACATATCTTCCCGAAACATAACTATCCAATCCAATCCAATCCAACTCCCCCATCATCTTTCCTAATCGATCCGTGACCGTCCCGTCACCCCCAAGCCTCGCCGCAATTTAGCTCTAGTTTCCCTAGATGCGAACTTGAGATACCATGATACCTAAGTTTTACCGCAAAACGGACCGAGCGAGCGATTCGAGTTTCGATACGGCGACTCAAACCAATCCGAGTCCGATTCATTGGTTGGGTTCTCAAGTTCGCCAATGGTGTGACCTGGGGACTTACTTACTGTATAGGCCAGGCCTATGTAGAAAAATCATTGGGCCAAACCGCAGGGTCTCTTTGACTTATTGATCGCACCAACGGTCCGAAAATGCGATAACTCTGGCCCCCGTGTTGATTTCCTGCAAAGTCCTCATGCGCGTATCTCTCTTCCGAGTCAGGCAATCTTGCGCATGACTGTCTCGCCAGGTCCTCCGAGTCCATTTGCCCATTCTCGAGTTCTAATTTCTGGCTTCCAAATACCCAGTGATAGGTACTTCCTGTCATCGTGACATTGATCCCCAAGGCCTCAAAGCCTCGAGCTCAAGGCTCAGGGTGTTTGTGGAATGTTCTACTTCGAGTCCCATATTCTTCAGGCGCCTGGATAAGCCTATTCTTCCATCCCTTAACTATCGCGTTCTATGTCAGAGGATTCACAGGAGCATTTGGATACAGTACGAGGGTGCTAATGACTGTATACTATCCGAGATTCGGCCTCGCTAGTTTTACTAGGCATTTACACAATTCAAGTAGATGATTATACTTCTGTGACCAAGATACTGTGTAACTGCTCCCAGCCCATGGATGTAGAAACTCCCATACTCCTACAAAACATTGAAAGTCGACCTTGGCTCCAGGACTTACCTATTGATTCGATTTTCGTGGCCGCCAGAGAAGACAACGAATCATAATTTCTTGGGTACATAGGCGGGCGCTTCAAGGGGCAAGCGCCAATCATTCCGCTTTACAGTACTGTACATTCGATCGTGGTAGAGTTATGTAAGCCCAAGAGAACCGTTCTGAACTTCCACCCCTATCATCATGTCGAAAAAGCGCAAAACGTCTGGACCATTGAGCGGGTCAGAACTGCGATTAGCATATCAATCCCTCACATACCTCCAGAACACCATCGTCGTGGAAGAAATCGAGTCGGCTGTAGACGATGGGAAGCCATTTGCAGAGGTGGTAGCAGGGCTTGTGGAAATGATGAGAGCTCGACTAAATTGTCCCCAGGTATGTCCATCTATCTCTTGATACAGTATCCCCCCTTACCGTTTCGCCCAGGATCTCTCGTTTTCCGATATAACCGACGACCACTTGACAAAATTTAACATATTGATGGCTGGGGTCCTCAAGCTGAAGTCTGACAGTGTGCTCACGGAACAGGTGGAGAGGACGAAAAATATCGGGAAGGATGACATTTGGTCTTCATTGAACCTATATCGTCACCTACAACGCCTTCAGACGCTCGTCCCTAAGTCGGTGAGTAACAATCCACCCTTTTGTGATATGATCTCTCTCACAGTGTTGGATGTGCGAGAATGAAGCAGCTGCTCGAACTTGGATTGACGCCTTTTTCTTTCGTGTTTCCGCAATGGTGCCTGATAACGAAAAATTGGTGCTCAGCAAGGAACAGCGCATCCCGCCCACGGCCGTGAACCCTCTGAGTTCCACCACTCTTCACGGTGTCATAGATTACACCGCTGCAACAGTGCGGAGAACTGTGGCAAGTACGATTGCTATCTCCCTCTCCCTTGCTTGACTTTCCCTTACCTGTCTATTAATTTCATTTAGATGTGTTTTCATCTGTTCCACTTAAAGCGTTGAAGTCATCATCTGGACTCATAGTCGCAGAGGCCAAGTCATATTCGACCTCCCTCCCAGATCATCTCCCTCAAGTGGTTTGCGAGATGTATGCCTGTGCGAAGGCCCTTGAGTTAGTACCCTAACTATTTATTAAATAAAATTTCTCAATCACTGTCCTATCATAGGAAACCCATTGTCCGTGGTGCCCTGACCAGTGGAGATACGTGGATGTTCCTTGTCCTCGCCATGAATCCTGATGGTGACGGAGCCAAGTATTGGACATCTATGGAGATCAGTATCCTTACTCGAACGCCTCCGAGTGGTATAAAAATCACGGCCCCATGGCCTGATGTTATTGCTGGTATTTTATGCGATTGGGTGAGTTTTTCTCCCCCTTCCTCAAAATTTTTTGAACTGCCTACGACTGATAATTCCGTCACCTAGCTGAATCATGGCTTTGAAGATATTGAGAGCGGCGACGGTTGGTTCGAAGTTGAATTGCTGACACAATAGCTTGTGCATGCATGTGGCATATATATGGTTCACAGCACCGATTCAGAATTTAACGATGTGATAAAACTGAGATCTCCTTTGCCTTTTGTTGGTCCGTTAAACTCCTCGACGGTCAACGTCAACACTGACGCGTGAAGTCAGTCTGGTTGCCGTGCGCGTCGAAGCTCTTCCTAGAAGACATTATCAAAGGTCGAGTGGGTGAGCTCTCGTTCAAGATGCGCGGAGCCTATGCGAAGCCTGACGCTACTGATCATGAAGTGGTGAAGTGGTGAAGTGGGTAGAGACTCAGAAAGCCAGAATAAACAGGAACGGGATTGTCTGCGAGACTCCACTTCAGAATGATTATCTTCTCAACAAAGAATTACAACTAGAGTTTGGTCAATGAGACTACACCGCCATTTCCGTCTACACACTTCAATATTCAATTGATGATAATATTTGTTACCAAATACTGTGTGACTACCTTCAATTCAGCACAACCCATGGATGACACTACCATGCTCCTACGGTATGTTGAAAGTTGACCTGTCTCCAGAATTTAAGTACCTATTGATACATGGCCGACAGAAAAGTAAAGGAAACACAATTAGGCGCGGCTTCAAGGGCGGTGAGCGCCAATCATTCCGACTCTTCCGCTTTACCGTTAGCGCTCGTCGCTTCGCTGACGGTGTAGGTCGAATGTATGCGCTCCTGATGCGCTCTATCATGTCCGTGGCTCAGCGAGATATAAGCACCGACGAAATATAGACACGCCTGAAGATGTACTGTCGCCACTATGAGTCCGGATAAGCGGAGGGTTACCTTGGCTCAGAGTTGCCCAGGGAGACCAACCTCCTGCCAACCTCACACTCAAAGTAGCGTTCTGTAGCGTTCCACTGTTGAGATTTTCATATACATTGCGATACAACGCCACCATCAATCAGATGTGAGGCACCCATATACATACTGTACAGCCATACACCTCCATACACCCACTCGCCCTGATCTCACCTCAGATCATCCGGTTTTCGAAATTTAGACTATAACACCCACCCTTCTGGACAGTGCCACAAGCCGTTGTAGCCCGTTTCTGTTTATCCACTCAAATTCTCCTGCGTGTTTGTGCACCGTGCAGCAGGACCCCGGATAATGGGAGGGGAGGCCGTTTCCCAAAAGAGCCCTCCGACGTCGTTGGTGTCTGGACCGATTTTCACTCGTTTGGGGCCGTCCGTGTCCGAACCGGGATACGGCCAAGTGTAGTAGGCCAGAATTTGCCTGGTGCTTTTTAGCCCTATAGTAGCACCCGATTGCCTTTCTGGCTCTAGCAACGAGATGTGAGAGGGAATGGGTTCATTGAAAAATTGTCTACTCATTGTGCACTACAACGCTTCATCATCGGGAATCCGACCCTCCATCTGGCCCACCATGTCTGAACATGGCACTTGGGCTCCGCCTGCGGCGGGCTCGATGTCCGAACCGGAGTCTGGGTTCCCAGTAAATTTTTGGTCTCCAGTGTCCGAACTAGGATCTGACACTCCCTCCCATTATCCGGGGTCCTCGTGCAGCGCTCATTTGACGTATCATATCCAATCTGTGATTCCCGTACCGTCTGAAAGAAAGCGCTCACAGGTCCTCAAGGCGAGATTACGAAAGGTCCAGACTCCGGGGGAGTACGGGGAGGTCCGGGGACATCTTTTTAGTGACCATGGAGGAGAGCAACAGCGCTAGGCTATGGAGATATCATAACCATCTGATGCAGCGGCGAGTCTTCCCCATCGACCAAATGTAGCGCTCAAACTCCTATAAATGTTGGTATCGCCCGACTCCACGTTCCCTCAGCACCTTGGCCGGTCCATTGCTCAAATCTTTCATCGAGTTGACCTCGGTTCGCGTTCACGTTCTTCTTTCAGAAATTGCTCGTAAAACTCGTATTGGATTCGTACAGCATGCACTCATCTTCACTGACACGGTACTTTTCTTTCGTCGCACTCGTTTGCGCTGTTGCTCTGGCGGCTCCTCTTCCCGTTCCGAGGAAGAACGGAGGTTCATCGGACAGCGGAGGCGACGGAGGGGGGAGCTTCGCGGCGGATTCCTCGATCGACGTCGCAGGTCTTCTTGCTGCAGTCAAGTCGGCGACTTCGAAACCTGCATCCAGCGGAAGTTACGGCGACGGACACAGTTCCACGGTTAAGATCTATGAGGATTGGATGAGTTTACAAAGCGTACAAGCATATAGCTTCATGGCTGACATGGACGTTGATTGTGATGGTGTTGATGTAAGTCCTTGCCAAGTCCTAGTATTGAAGCCAGCTATGCTAATAAAATCTCCTTGGGGTTTTCAAGGAAAATTGTGCCGTAAGTCAACCAGGATGTATAAAGAAATGACCGCTCACTTAATACCATCATATTGTAGGGTAACGGTGACGGCCAAGGTCTGACAAGTTATGGTAAACTTGATGCACGGAAAGTACCATATTACGTGCTTCCTCAGAAATTCGTCGACGCGAATCACATCGAAGGAAATTCAGTCGGTGCGATTATCTGTGATGGGAAGATGTTCTACGCAATCATGGGAGATACAAAGTGAGTACCAGCTCCTACGTGAAACCTTTGAAACACAACTCACCAGGCTTGTCAACTGTAGCGGAGCCGACACGGAAGTCATTGGTGAAGCCTCTGAGCTAGTAGCCCAGACCTGTTTCCCTAATGACGGCCTCAATGGTAACAAAGGTCATGACCAAGCTGATGTTGCATGTACGTCAAGCGCTATGAGCCTTATCTCGTTTTCTCCCTTTCTGTTTCAACTGACAGATTTGTATACAGATATCGTGTTCGGGTCCCAAGTTCCCAGCGGAATCGATCCCGACAGTCCTACAATCGACATTGGAGCATTAAAGGAGCTTGGAGATAAGCAAACGAAGTTATTGCAGGAGGCACTTAAACTCCAAGGAGGAGGATCCTCTGACTCGGACAAAGCTCCAAGTTCGACTGCTTCGGCTGTGGAACCCTCTTCTTCGACGTCGCCGCATCATAAAGGTTCCAAAGGTTCGGACGACTCTGATGACTCCGGAGACTCTGATGACTCTGGTGACTCCGACGATTCAAAAGGCTCTGATCAATCCGACGAGTCTGCCAGTGACTCCAGTGATTCAGACTCGTAGATATATTCCATGCTACATATACCAATGCAACTTTTCATAACTGCATCTTTGTGTGAGATTTACGCCTTTGAATGAATCGGTTCACAGCACACCTGAGATTTAACGCGACTACAGCTCACTACGTACTCATGAGAACCACAGCGCAATTCATAAGACAAGAAGTTGACCAAGAGCTTGGATTCAATGAGATGGTGGTCGCTGTTCGACAAAATTTGGCGGTCAGCTTGGCCACGTGCAGAGTTTGAGGGCAGGCTTCGCCGCGAAGCAAGCCAGTTGCTCAGTTGATCCAGGGTCGACTCATGACCACATTTTTGTATCCCCTCAACCTGTGCGGAGCTCAGCTGAATTCTGCAACTCAGCTGAGTGTCAGAAGAGGTGAGGTGAGGTTCAGCTTGAGTGTCAGAAACAGAACTCACCTGAGTGTCATAGTGTACTAGTGTTCCCGCATTAAAATAATCGGACGCCACCACGAATGTTGGCATCACCTGCACCCGACCAAATGGACTTTATAAATGAAAACACAGCTGTCAGCTTGTTTGTTTCTTACGAACTTTAATTTAGAGCTTTAAAGGCAGCACCCACCCACAATGAAAATTGCTCCATCTCCCCAAAGCTTTAAAGCGCTTGGCGTTTCCTACGATCTCCCCAAACTGAAAACCGTTACATCTCCCCAAAGTTGTCAAGCACTTGGATGGCTAGCCTGGCACGCGAGGAACCTATTGGAATCTTGGGAAGTGGTGCAGCTGGACTCATAACAGCTCATACTTTACTTCAAGACGGCTTTGAAAATGTCGAAATAATCACTAAGGATAGGTCTCCCGGAGGTGTATGGAGGGAGGAACGGATATATCCTGGTCTATTCATTAACAAGTTCGTCAACATTCTCTCTTTATTTGTACACCGACCGTCTATCTGATGATATTGGAATTATCCAGCGTATACGGTGAATTCCGTTTCTCTCCTCTTGACATGCCGAGTCCGCTTGGTTCGAAGGAAGTGGGCAGCCGGCTTTCGGGTCTCGATATGAGTGCATATATGCGTACGTTCGCGGAGAAGTTCCTAGTAAAAGGCAAGATTCGATATGGAGTTGAGGTTCTCAGGGTTTCTCGTCCACCTAATGGAGAAGCGGGATGGCTCGTCGAGACTTCAGATGTCCAATCTAAAGCTCGTACGACACTTCATTATTCGCGGCTTGTACTATGTACCGGTGTGAGTGGTTTTCTTTTCGAATAAGCACATATATGCCAAGTTCATTCGTTATCCACCTACAGGGTTGTCACGTACCAAACATCCCCGATGCCTTGTCGCTCACATCAGCAAAGGAAAAATCATTCAAAGGGCGAGTTCTACATTCTTCTGAGTTTCGCTCTCTATTGGACGATCTCAAAATGAACGGCACGACTGCTTCTGAAGCCCTAGGAGAAATCGTCATTGTCGGTGGCGGAAAATCAGCACAAGATGTATCTTCATATTTAGCTAAAGAAGGCTGCAGAGTCAAAGTCGTCTTCGAGACCACGGACGCGTTTCTAGCTTCTTCGAGTCCTCTGCCTGATTTCATACGGAGAAGCCGGTGAGGATGAACTTTGCAAAGTAGACTTGGTGCTGACGATGGTGAACAGGTTTTTGAGTGTAATATCTCCGCATATTGATTTACGCACGCGACTGGAGTGAGGATTTGTAACGACTTGGGGCTGTTGATACTTACACCATTTGCATTTGTAGACGCTTTCTGCATACAACATGGTTAGGAAGTAAGATAGTTCATTCAATCTGGAACACGATCACTAGAATATCCGTACGTACTTCAGACGCTTCGTCTCGACCTCCTCTGACTGGCCTGTCTACACAGTTTTCAGCACTCAAGATACCCAAAGACTCGCCTCTTCGTAGAACACACTCTATATTCTGGGGTATCCGATTTCATGACGAAGGTATTCCTCGAAAACACTCTTTCTTCACCTTCGTCAACACCGGTCAAATACAACTCATTGCTCCGGCAAGGGTTCTTTCGTTCGCTGGCAGTCGCTCAGTTGCTCTGAGCCATGACAGAACCATTGAAGCTGATACAGTGATCTTGGCCACCGGTTTCAGTTCATCCTGGAAAAACCTATTTGATGGTATGAACATTTCATCCTGACATGATGTTTCGTCTGGTGATCCATGGGTATAACAGAACACACATCAGTTGAAATCGGTTTGGACCGACACGCACCCGATCTGAGCTTGAAGCATAATTGGGCGTATACTACGCTGAGCAACCCGCCAGCCAGCGAATGCCCGAACAGTCAACCATGGGCTTCGTCCATTTATCGTGGCATAGTTCCTGCAAAGAACATTCTGAAACGAGATTTAGCTATAAACGGTGCGGTGGTAAGTCATTAACCTTTGCGCGTACTGAACGTGTTTATGTGCGACTGACCGTGTTCCTCTCAGTTCACAACAAACAACGGATACTCATTCGAAGTGATATCCCACTGGATCTCATCCTACTTCCTTGGAGACGAACTTCGACTCCCTTCATCTCCAGAGGAGGCTCTAGTAGCTACAGAACGTAACTCTGCCTGGCTGCGGACGCGTTATCCTAATATGCTTCTTTGGGTTAACGAGAGCTATAGCAGTGATATCGCATTTTGGACGTAAGGATTCCAGCACTTCTTCAGACCACAGGGAATAGACTAAAAGTTCTGAATTCGTAGATGGCCTCAGGTAGTCGACGAACTTTTAGAAGACATGGGTTTGTCTTCGATGAGAAGTGGAGGAAATTGGTTGACTTGGCCGTTCAGGGTTATTGAACCTAAGGAGATCGCCACTTTGGGTGAAGAGAGAAGAGCGAAGCGGGAGCTTGTTCGAATATAGGAGTAAGGACATTGGGTGGTCTTGCGCATCTTTGGAAAAATATATCAAGTGGTTGACGTTAATGTGTAAGTACAGTGTAGCGACGTGAAAACGCTCTCGGCTGTATGTATTGTCAATTCAAAATTTGTCGTGCACTAAGTTTTGCTGTGCGTTGAACTGCGTTTGAAGCCGTGGACCAGATGGTAAAGAAGGTCGGATTTCACTCGACATTCCAGCGACGAGTTTTCAGAGTTTGCATATGACGAGGTAGTACGTTGGTAGCATTACTGAATGCAAAATGACTGTCAGAGTATGTTTAAGATTGTTTTCGAGAACGGATCACTGGTCAGCCTCGCCACGTGCAAGAGCTTGAGGGCAGGCTTCACCGCGAAGCCCAGGTCGCATCTGAATGATAATCACTGCATCTTTTGTCCTCCTCAGCCTGTGCAATGGTCAAGCTTTCAAGACTTGAAAACAAATTCTGCTAATCAATGATACAAACTTTAACGGACTACTTCATCATATGCAATTCTCCTCGGCGTTTGAAAGTTGAATGGCTTTGAACCAGTTTCGAACGCACTTTCGGAATTCGTGCACCGGAATCTTTGGGCAGTTCAGACAGGTTCAGACTTGGGATAATATTCTATGGATATTCTGGGATATTGGAACGCTTGGCGTTTCAATTCTTAATCGGAACTAACGGAACGGTCGAAATAAACCGTCAAAATTGCAAAATATCACAGCCTTGGTCAATTATTCAAATATCAATTCTCTATCAATTCTGAAGGAGGGAGGGTGTACAGTGCAAGCATGAAACGACTCGAAGAAAAAGGTAGCTCAGTTCCAGCATTGATCGTCAATTTATCCCGACTATTTACTTAGTCCCGGAAGCTCGTACGGGGATTGACGGGCATCTGGAAATTGAAATTGCACCGGTCTGTCGTGTACAACTCAATCACCGAGAATCATCGCTGATGGTTTTCTAAGGCGATACTCTTCCTCAATCACTGGAAGTACGGATCAACGCCCATCCAGCGTCGGTTTCAGGTGTACGTTGGCCAAGTCTTGGCCGCGCCTTCAAGTGGGCGTGCATATAAAATGAGAAGACTCAACGAGTCTTTTTCCTTTAGTGCTGTGGCTGGCCCATACACCTGTCCTCTCCTTGACGTTCCCTTTCGCTCACCTTCTCATCATCCTCGTTCCATCTAAACATCATGCGTGCCAGTATCTTAAAACCCACCTTCGCAACACTCCTTACTCTCACTCTTACGGCAGTATCCCTAGCAGCTCCGACCGATGAGTGGAAGAGGGCATCAAAGGGCGCAGCATTCGCCGCTGACTCTTCAATCGACGCGGCTGGGATATATTCAGCAGCGAAAGCTGCTACATCTAAAGCTGTTACTGTCAAAGGCAAATTCAGGCCTGAACAAGGGCTTCCCGAGTCCGTGCAGATATACCAAGATTGGCTCGATCTGCAAGGAGTGTCGGCGTATCATTTTCTGGCTGATATGTCGGTTGACTGTGATGGCGTTGCGGTAAGGAGCACTTTCGGTTCTGAGAAGTTGTTTCATACTGATGTTTGTTTTCATTGGCATAGTACGAATGCGCTGTTAGTACTTTTTATTCCACTTCCCTCTTCCTTTTAACATTCCAATGTCAATCATGCAGGGCAATACTTCGGGGACAGGGGAAACTTCGTATGGGCACCTCGACGCAACCAAGGTCCCGTATTATGTCCTTCCGCAATTATTCGTGGACCAGCATCAAATCAAGGGTAACTCTGTCGGTGCAATCATTTGTGATGGGAAGATGTACTACGCAATTATGGGTGATACGAAGTAAGCACTGTCTTGCATTTACTCTTCTCAAGAATATTCATCCATTTCTATCATTCTAGTGGTGCTGCCACTGAAGTCATTGGAGAAGCCTCAATTCTTCTAGCTCAGACTTGTTTCCCTGACGGTCATATCTCTGGTGACAACGGTCATGGTGCTACTGACGTTGCATGTGAGTACATAGATCTATACGAATTCTCTCAACTGACACTTTGGACCGCCCTCTCTTAGATATCGTTTTCGGGAACGACGTTCCGAGTGGCGTTCAGGATCAGACTATTGATATTTCTGCGCTGAAGAAGCTCGGAGACGCCAAAGCTTCTGCGCTCCAGAAAGCCTTGCATTTGGGTGGCAAGTAGAATGGGCGGGCTTACTGAGTGACCTTTGCATGTGGATGAGCAGTCAGGGTACCTGGGGTAAACGCTATCAGGAGAGATTTGCATTACCTGGAAACCTCAGGTTGCTGGATCGCGGCTGGACCGCGGGTCTGCGATCTGAGTAGGATTAGGAGTAGGAGTACATTCACCGGCTTGGGTCCACAAATGCGGCGCCAATAAGCAGATGACATCCGCTTTGCATGCGGCATGGGCACTACCGTCGGCAGTATTGCACACTGGCAGGCAAATAATGGAATGTATGCACTATGTACTTAGTATGTATCATCGTATGCAGAGCCATTGGGATATTGAATATGACAGGTCTCAATATGCAAGCCGGAGTATGTATGTACCACCACCACCGTCCACTACGAAGGCAATCGAAATATTATGCTTTGCTTTGCTGGATTCATCATCATTCTCGAGTGACGGCCGACTTTCATCTCAACACAATTACTGTTACATATTGTATCAGCTTCACACCCGTACCACACGGAATAATCTTCCGATCGCCGATGTATCAGTCGACAATATGCTCTAATACACGGCGGCGAGTCTGATACTTATGCTGGGGGCTACTCAAGGACTACGACAGTAGCCGGGATGGATGCTCAAGCGCTCAAGCGTTCAAGCGTTCGACGATCATCCGATTGTTCGCATTTGAAAGTCGAGTATCTGGCCCAGTGGATGGTTCTACTAGCTGATCAACAAAGCGAGTTCTAGGTTGGCAAGTTCGTACACCACTGATGGTAGGTAGGTAGGTCTACGGTAGTTATATTGATGGAACTTGAAATATCTCGAACCGGCACGCTTCGCGATCAAGTTCACGGTAACGTGAGCCCGAGCAACTGGTTACTCACCGTCTGCCCGCCGTCTGCTCACCGTATTAACTTTTGTATGGAGTACACCCAATCCTGGAATCCTAGCCTTCAACATCTCGGAAGCCACTTGACAGATACTAGTTTGTGACAAGGTAACCACTCACAAGGATCTTCTGGCGTTGTGGATTCTTCAGTTACAGCCAAAATCCACGAACGAGAAATCAAAGACTTCGGTAGGAAGTATGGTTTTTCAAAAACTCAGCACAATATCGCAACATCAGCATACCTTGCGGGTCATTTCTTTTCCAATTCAGATTTTTCTTCAGGCGCAAGACGCATGAAGTCCGTGTGCAAATACAGGAGGCGCAAATCATTTTCGTTTCGTTTCGACTTTAAAAAGGTTGCAATATCGCAACAACCTGTTTTCCTCAGTCCTTCCTTTATTCCTTCCCCGGTTATGCACTCACTTTCGTTGACACGGTACATTTCATTCATCACACTCGTTTGCGCTGTTGCTCTAGCGGCTCCAGCGGTGCCCAGGAAGAACGGGAGTTCATTGGGAAGTAGAGACAGCGATAGCTTCGCGGCGGATTCCTCTATCGACGTCGCAGGTATTCTTGCTGCAGTCAAGTCGGCGACTTCCACACCAGCATCCAGTGGAAAGTATGCCGATGGTCACGGCTCCACGGTTCAGATCTACGGAGATTGGATGAATTTAAAAGGCGTACAAGCTTATAGCTTCATGGGTGACATGGACGTTGATTGTGACGGCGTCGATGTAAGTCTTTGCCAAATCCGAGCCTTGAAAGTTAGCTGTAACTGATAATGTCTCCTCGGGGTTCTAGAAAGATTGTCCCGTAAGTTAACGCAAACACTTCCCAGCTCAATTGATATCATCGCACTTGTAGGGCAACCAAGACGGTCAAGGCGAAACGAGTTATGGTGACCTCGATGCACGGAAAGTGCCTTTCTACGTGCTGCCTGAGAAATTCGTCGACGTGAATCACATCAAAGGAAATTCTGTCGGTGCGATTATCTGTGGTGGAAAGATGTTCTACGCAATCATGGGAGATACAAAGTAAGCACCAGCTTCTACGTAGCCGTAAGCCCATTGAAACACAACTCACCCGGTTGTCGACTGTAGCGGAGACTCGCCGGAACTCATTGGTGAAGCCTCTTTGCTAGTAGCCCAGACCTGCTTCCCTAGTGAAGGTCTCAACGGTAACAAGGGCCATGACGGAGCTAATGTTGCTTGTACGTCAATCGTTATAGCTCGGTTCTTTTCTGTTTCTGTTTTGACTGACGGACCTTGGTATATCAGATATCGTTTTCGGGTCCCAAGTTCAAAGCGGTATCGATCCCGACAGTCCTACAATCGACATTGGAGCGTTGAAGACACTTGGAGATAAGCAAGCGAAGCTATTGCAGCAGGCACTCGGACTCTAAGGAGAGTGTTCCAACCGGGGACTCAGATAACTCGGGCGCGACACTGGCGACTGCGACGACTCTGGTGAATCTGGTGATTCCAATTCATAGAGATATTTATTGCTACATATACCAATTCTATAACCGCTTCTTTCTGTGAGATTTTGCGCATATGAATGAATCATTCACAACATACCTAAGATTTAACAAGACTCCAGCTCACACTCATACGGGAAACTAAAATGGGATCCGTTTCCACTTCGTAAGACATGAAGTTGACCAAGGGCTTGATTTCGATAAGGTGGTCGCTGTTCAACAGTATTTCAGTTTGGCGTCAGCCTGGACACGTGCAGCTTGAGGGCAGGCTTTGCCGCGAAGCAAGTCCGACTGTCCGAGCTCGGGTCGACCCATCACCACATTTTCTAATCTCCTCAACCAGCTGAGCGACATTAACCACAGAAACCTCAACAAATTTAATGCATGGCCGTAAGAAGAACCTCTCTGCTTCTCCGTGACTGTAATCGGTGCAGTCTTAACTACATCGCCAAAGAAACGAGTAGCGTTCAGAGATAAGTTAAGATCGTCATTGCTTCCACACTGGAGAAGGGTGCAGCGCGCCGACCGACTCAACTGTAAGCGAATGAAGAGCGCCAGTATTTGTGCCATTCGCCTAGTCGACTCTTTGACACAAAGACAGGATGTGGTGACAAGATGTGGTAGAACATCATGAACAATTTCTGTATCTCAAACCTCCTTAAACCCTTCCTTTCTCAGTCCCCCTACTAGCCAACCACGTCTCAGGACCCTAGAACGAAAAAATCTCAATCAAACTCATCCTAACAAGAAGACATACGCAAACACACTCACCGTTCTATTCTTAATTCTTTGATTCTTAATCCGCCTATTAAACCATTCGTACGCCGTAACCCCAGTATCAAAGTTCTTATCCGCATTGTTTTTCACAGCTTCCGCAATTAACGGACTTTCATCATCCAATGCACGAAGAACTACAGAGTTGCCGGGACGAGTGAAATATACTTGAGACCAGCGTTCGAGTGATGCTTGCGCACCAGGAGGAGCGCTACGGAGCGCTGACGAGTCAGGAAACGTCGATGCGCAGTTCACAGATATGGCTTACACGACACGATGGATATTAGAGTGGAGAATTCCACCACTGAAAACGGCCAATGCATCACCCACATTACAGATTGCATGTCCTGGGAGAGGCTAGAGAACTCATTTTGAGAAATCGCCAGGGTTATGGAACGAAGAAAGCAAGAACTCACCTTGACGTATTGCCACTGGTCAACCCCAGGCGGCAGGACCTGAAGACCTCCAAGTCGATTATGCAGAAAACTCAAAGAACCGAAATCAGTGTGAGCACCGATGGCCATTCGTTCAGCAGGAAATCCCGGTGGTGCTTTGATAGTTCGCGCTTCACTAGCACTGTACTCCTCGACACTATGGCGTTGAGCCAACGAGCCAGCAGGTAGTCCAAGCTTTGCATTGAAAACCCCGAGAAGTGTATCATTTATTTCGACAGACTTCTTCACGAAAGGAATTATCGTAGATTGCATTCGCTCGTTCACTGTGGATGGATAGGAACGGCGAGCTTGTTTAGGCCATGCCAAAGCGTCGTCCTTGGCAATGTTGATGAATTCGATGGTGTCTAGCGCACCAGAGGCGTCTACGGCGTTAGCTCCGGCTGCCTTGTAGCTGGCAAGAAATTCCTTGTAAGAGGCATGTCATTCTGGAGTTAAGTACCACATAGCCGAACGACGATCCTTCATCACCCTGCTCGTACTTCATCTTCTCTTCTAAAGGCAACTTCATCGTCTCCTCTCCCATATCAAACATGCCATTGACTTCACCATCAGCACCATGGTTCTTCAAGCTAAACGCGACATATCAGTACACCTGAGTATACATCTTCGGCGAGACAGATGAGAAGACTCACTACCAAAAACCAAGGGTTGTCGCAGCCGACCAAAGGCGATCAATTTCATCCTTATCGCCTTGTTTTATGAGTTCATAATCGATGACGAGGAGAGGGTGGGTTGGGACGTCTGTAGGGAAAGCGGGAAAAGCTGGTACAGGCATGGGAAATGTAGTGAAGGATGTATATCGCTACACTCCCATTTATAAAGTGAGACCCGGCGGACATTTAATCGTCATCTAACCAAGGTATGCAAGTCAATGTCCGGTGAAAATACCGCGACTATATTTCATCGATTTCATCACTTACCAGAAGAGTGTCTTTCAGGCTTGACACTTGGAAGCTTATTGCGTTTCGCCACCTGGACACCTTGAATTTCGTGAGTTTGAAGGCCCATGGTCGTTATCTCTTGGTACATACATCGTCCTCACGGTGGTGTGGAGAATGATGTCTTGCCGTTCTCATGACCAGACCTAACATCAAAGCAATTAAATAGATTTAACGTTTCTTGAAATCAGAGAATTAAATCAGAGACTGACGATTTCGGATGATAGTCATCAATGTTAACATGGTCTCTTCAGTTGTTGGCGATACACGACTTTTGGAAAGAGGAAGGCTGGCGGTTCAAAAAATGCGAAGTTGACATTTTAGCTGCAATGCAAGGAGTATCAATGTCGAAGCGCGAGATTCGGAGGGAGACTCCGGCATCGTCCATTTCAATCTCCGTCGCTCTCGGCAGAGGTTCTCCAAGCAGAGAGACCCCACATTTTGCATTCGTCGGCGCTTGAAACGTTTACACTCCGCAACGAGTGCGTTGTTCAATTCTTGATCTCTTGTCCGACATCCTTTGACTCGCCAATAGACAATATACGGCCTTCATATTGCTATCGGAATACCTCTAGACCTACGACCAGCGGCAGACGGCATAAAAGGTCATTTATGGGCGAACATACCCACAGAATAATCTGGTGACCAAGTTGTCTTAGGAGAAATTTCCTCATCCGAGGATAGATGTGAAACCGTATAAAAACAGTTCCGTTAAGCTCACGATTCGCTGCTTCTAGTATCCAAGAGTGTTGGAAGCAACTATGCCAGTTCCTGTATTACCACCCTTCCCAACTGACGTCCCTACCCACCCGCTACTTGTCATCGATTATGCTTTGGTGAAGGCGAATGATGAGCAGGAAATCGAGCGTCTTTGGAAGGCAGCTACGTCTCTTGGGTTTTGGTAGTAAGTCATTCAAAGAACTCTTATCTCGTATGAACACCGTACGAGCTGATTTTTGTGCAGTTTGAGCAACCATGGTGTAGATGAAGAAGTGAATGGTATGTTTGATATGGGAGCAGAGACTATGAAACTTCCCTTGGATGAGAAGATGAAATTCGACCAAGGAAGCGATGGTGTATCTTTTGGGTCAGTCACTTGTCAACCTGAGTTGTGCTGACTCCTCACATCTCGACTTCCATGATGTAGATACAAAGCTGTCGGAGCGAGTGCCGTCGATGCCTCAGGATTGGGAGACACCGTCGAATGGATCAACATCGCCAAAGACGATGCTCTCGCTTGGCCCAAACAAGCCCGACGTGCATACCCTTCAACCGTCAACACCGTCATGGAGTCAACCGTAATACCTTTCGTACAGAAATCCCTCGAGATAAACGATACATTCCTCGCTATCTTTAACGATAAGCTAGGTTTACCTGAAGGTTCCTTACTCAGGCAACATTCGAGAGACGAATTTAGCGGGTGTGAAGCTAGAACTATTAAAAGCCCTCCTGGACATCACAAGGATCGTATGGCTATCGGCGCTCATACTGATTTTGGATCCCTGAGTTTTCTTCATAATCGATTGGGGGGATTGCAAGTGCTTCCGCCTGGAGTGGATGAATGGCAATATGTAAAGGTATGGTCAAATACCTGCTTGGTACAAACAAACGAGATTACCATGTATGATGGTTTCAGCCGCTCCCTGGGCACGCTATATGTAACATCGGAGATGCTCTTGCACTCTTCAGTGGAGGTATCCTTCACTCAAACATCCATCGAGTTGTGTATGTATTCCTTCCCTCCTTTGCGTATCAGCATATATTCATTAATAATAACCATAGACCACCCCCTGGTGCGCAAGCGGCTCACGAACGATGGTCTCTCGTCTTCTTCAAACGTCCAGGCGACACCATCCTTCTTCGTGCTTTAGTGGACGAAAGCCCGATGATAGCTGAAGCTGTTAAGAACTCTCCTGGTCAGAACTTTGAACCTGGTGAGACGGCGGAGGAATGGTTTAGGAGAAGAGTGAAGTATCAGAGAGTCAAGAACCGAAAGGTGTGTGTACAATACGAGATCATACGCGCTGTCATTGTATCGATGTTGAACGTTATTCGCCTCGATAGGGACCCGAGACGTGGCTTGCAAGCAGAGGTACCGAACAAGGCCGAGTGTAATATTGATGTGGGACCGTGGCCTCCGACTACAGTACCCCGCAATATGAATCCGTGTGTATATATATCAAGAGTTCCCGAGTTCCATTCCCTTCTCGGATTCAGTTCGACGCTGTGATTGGATCACTGTCCTCCCTTCCTTCTGTTTCCTTGCTACTGAAAGCAAGCCAGGGTCAAGCATACTGAGTAGTACTTTGCGAATCTCCAGAGAGGACTCTGGCTCTGAGTTGCGCTAGTGCCGTGAGGTGCCGTGCCGCGGCTCGGCAACCTTGATCACGTGCTTTTGCTCACCCCATTCGGCAATCCCGGCCCGACTCGTTCTTCTTTTCCATCCTCGAAGTTCTTCTGACGGTGGTGCGGGTTCTTGGAGTTCAGATTGACAAATACCCGCTATCCTACAAAGACAACTTCCTACCGTTGAGTCTCCTCGGAGTTCGTATGAAAGTAAAGGCTTTGGCTTTTCACTTATAAAAGCTTAAATCTTGAGCCCTACATCGATTAATGCTGGCGGCCGTGGACCAGCGTGGACCGTACTTACTGGTAAGTAAGGGTTTTCAGTTGTTGTTTCCGCAGCTTCCATTGCCAAACGCTTTAGAAAAGAGCAAAACATACCGAGAAACAGTTAGTTGGCATTTAGGAATGCTAGTATCCTATCTCGTGCACTTCGTTGCAATGTACACCTTTTGACGAAGGCCCAGTCACTGCCCTGTCACCAACAACGACGAGTCACGAAGTTGTCAGTTTTGCCTCGTGCCTAATGTGCAACGGTGACATACACTGCTGCCCATCGAGCTTTCCTTGTCATTGATCCTTTCTCCGAGGCTGAACTATAAATATTTCCAGCGCAGTCTGTTATCAAATAGGTACGGATTGACTGCGCCTCGGCCGGTGAAACGGAGGGGAGCGGGGGTGGGTGTATAAAGAAAAGTTCATTATGTGACAGCAAAACCCTTTTTACATCATTGCCTTTCTTCTTCGACTGACAGTCCGGGCTACTTGCTGTTAGCCTATTACCCACTTCTTTCGTTTTTTCCTTCACGTTCTCTGTTTTTGATATCTACTGTACACGTCTCTGCTCTCATGGTGTACCCTTCAGATAGCCCAGGGGATATAGCTTCGACTACGCACTTGCTTCGTTCGAGTTTGCTTTCGAATGTACCTAGTGAGGTGAGTTCCTAGTTCGTTTTTTTTTCTTGTCTACGCAACACTGTATGATTCTTCTCATCCTTCCTTCAAGCAACGATATTCTTCAGGCCCTATGGGCTCGAGATATTCCTCAATTTCCGACAAGGCAAGCACTGCTCACTCGCATCTATTCTTATCCCATCCTCATCCGTCAACTTTCGTAATCTATTTTAGTTCTCGCTCTCACCCGATCCCCGACAATGGGGATCAAATCTATCACCAAATATTGCAGAAGACGATGACTATCTTCACAATCCTGATGTACGCAGCGGAAAAGTAGTTGATCATGAGACGTTTGTGTTTTCAGGAAGGGGTCTAGGGAATATGGGGTGTCTTAGTATTATGGCACTTGCTCTTGCGATGTTGTTGTGAGTACCAATCCCTGATTTGTTGTGAAAGTTTTACTTAACTTGACTTACACGTTACTATTTTTATTTCAACCCCGCGATCAGTATTGGGTATCCAGTTCTTACTTATGTCCAAACTCACGCAACGAGCGCTGCGATAGTGAATACCAACCGAGTTAATGGGAGCGGTCAGGTCAATTCCCTTCCCTTCCTTCCTTTCTTTCTTTGAACATTCATTCCCTTCCCTTCCCCCAAGAATTTGCCATGCTGAATCAATGTGGGTTTACAGGTCCCTGACATCGGGAACTTCGGCCTCATTGATCAAGATACACCCGATGACGCTTATACTATGACTTCCCTTCGAGATGGGTCTTCGTGGCAACTGGTTTTCTCGGACGAGTTCAATACCGATGGAAGAACGTTCTATCCTGGAGATGACCCGTATTGGGAGGTGAGTCATCGTGCTTGGATGAACTGGCAATACCTTCTCATAGTGAGACGGTTTGATAGGCAGGTTCGTCTACACTCTCGTTGTTGCACACCGGTTTCAGTATATTCATACTTGATTCTACTGCGAAGTCGATCTGCATTATTGGGTATGTGAAGTCTTTTCCAACCTCTTGTTTATCGTTTCTCATTTGAGGGTCATCGTATTGGCAAACTAATAACTTGGAGTGGTATGATCCCGCTGCGATCACCACTGCCAACGGATCACTTGTCATAACTTTCGAGCAAAAGGAGACGCATGATTTGAACTACCAAGGGGGTAAGTAATTGTCGTAATTCTACCGTTTTTCCAAGTTAGGCTGTTAATGCTTTCGCTTTTCACGTAGGAATGATGTCGACATGGTACATCCTTTCACACTGGTGATATGACCTTGCTATTGACTCGTACTCACATTTTTCCTCGTTAAAGGAACAAGTTCTGTTTCACTGGAGGCTACTTTGAGGCAAGTGTGATGTTACCGGGGATAAATAATGTACGTATACGTATCTACACACCTTCCTTCCATTGTTGTTGGGAACCGATTTGTCGCTGAACCCATCGACATTTAGGTTGTCGGGATGTGAGCGACGGACAACTGAAATCAACATCCGATTGAATTTTCTGACCAGTCCTTTTCCTCTCTTACTTATAACAGGGTACGTCTCCAAAACCCACACTCACATACGTATACTTACTTTTCCTTTTCTCTTCACACGAACCCAGTGGCCAGCAGTCTGGACATTAGGCAACCTCGGTAGAGCCGGGTACGGCGCAAGTCTAGACGGACTAGTAAGTCACACTAAACTCCCACCTAATACCTCATTCATTAATTACTTGATTTTTTCGACTTACCAAGTGGCCATATACATACGACGCCTGCGACGTCGGTACAGCCCCAAACCAAACTAAAAATGGTCTCCCCGAAGCCGCAACGGTCGACGGATACGAAAGTTCAGATTTCGCTTTATCGTATTTACCTGGTCAGAGACTTTCGAGGTGTACTTGTTCTGGGGAGAGTCATCCGGGACCTATGCATTCTGATGGGACGTATGTTGGGAGGGCGGCTCCTGAGATTGATATGTTTGAGGCGCAGGTGAGGGTCTTGAAACTCCGAGGATGTGTGTATTTGTGTGACTCAGTTGAGCGGTGTTTTGTGTGTGATGGTAGATCACGGATGATTCGGGTCAGGTATCTCAATCTGCGCAATGGGCGGTAAGTACTCCCCCTACCCATATCCAACTCTTACATCGCCGCAAGCAAACCACTGATATGTATTTTCATGATTCATAAGCCATTCAACGATGGATACGTATGGTTGAACACCTCCGAGAATCTAATCATATACAACTCTACTGGATCCGTATTAAACTCGTATATCGGGGGTGATACACAACAAGCTACTTCGGTCGTGACGGAGACTAATCAGAGTTGTTATGAGTTGGCGGATAGTCCGTGTTATTCTGTTTATGGATTTGAGGTGGGTTTAGTTCCCGCCGTTTAGGATGGTATGATTGTGTGTGCTGACGCTCTTGGTCGTGTGTATGTAGTATAAACCTGGTGAGTCCCGATGTTTGGTTGTAGTGTCTTGAAGCGAGAAGAATAACTTGGGCGACTCGATGTTAGGGTATGACGATGCGGTGAGTGAACCCACCCCTCTGATGATCAAGTTTATCCATCGATACTCACTTTTCACGTCTCATACTACAGTACATAACATGGGTATCCGACGGAAAAGAAGCATGGACTATAAACGCCGCAGGCTTAGGAGCAGACACCGTAACAGAAATATCTGCTAGGCCTATTCCCCAAGAACCAATGGTAAGTCACCCTGGGTACTTTTACATATCCCATTTCCCTATTTCACCGTGACTTTGTCTTTGTCTTTGCGCACCAAGTATTGAACGGTCCCATTCTCTTTCGCTTAGTACCTCATCATGAACCTGGGAATGTCAACCAATTTCGGACAAGTCGACCTCGAACATCTAACTTTCCCGAATCACCTACGTGTAGACTATATTAGGGTTTATCAAGATCCAAGTAATATCAATATAGGTTGTGATCCTGTGGGTTTTCCTACGGCGGATTATATTAATACGTGCGTATCTTCCCACTCTCCCTCACCTTTCTTATCTTTCGTTGCATTGCTTTTTTCTCTCCCCTCGATTTGTTTTCGTTACTTGAGACTCGGAAGGGATGTACTAACTTTAACCAATACGCCGATTCGATTGCGTTTTCGCGTTTTGGTTCTCACAGGTACATCGAAGCGTATACCAATCCAAATCTTACGACGTGGGTGGACGATTATAAACAGCCGTGGCCTGTAAATTCGTACGTTGATACTTGCCCATCGACGTCCTAGGCGTCGTGAGGTATGGAGCAGTGTATAGTTTTTTGATCCACAGTGGGGAATGGACCTTTTGGGGAGTTGAAAGAGACTTGAGACTCGAAAACGAACCTTTGTAACCTTACTTACCTTGGTGTGTATAGTAAGTGTACAGAAAATAATTCGGTATCTGATTGTGTAGATACATACTTATGTAGGGTGTAGACCTTTACATACGATTGATTGGGGCGGTTGCATCAGCGCCAGCTGAGCCAGCAGACTCCGTATTGACGGGTACAGTGCGGGGCTGCTGTGGAAACTTGTCTACATAGAGTTGGTACTATATATATACTAAATGTACCATTGACAGTCGGGGTTACACAATCACATATTTTTAGCCACGATTTAACGACGACAGGAGTCTCAGAGTATCCTTCCGAACATCCTACACATGCAGAGGTAGCAACCCGGCAAAGAACTCGAACTTTCATGCTGGCTCACTGGGACCTGGACCATGATACATCACGCTTTGATCAGTCACCCGGCCGACGTACAGAACCATTGATGTATGAATGGAAATTGTTGGAAATGGCTGTTTCGCTAGCCTCAGTGCAATCCGGTGTCCTGTCAAAATGATACCTTTCAAGGTAAATTATCATTACTGTACTGCGGTCCTGGGAGGTAGTACTGCTATTTACTTACCTTGACTAGTTGAGCGGCCAAGGAAAGGTCAAGGGCTTCAGACGACAACAGCAGATACATTTTGTATACTCGAATGCAGGCCGCCACAAACGACATGATAGTAAACTTATCGTCACATTCGCTGAACCATTCTCCCTTTCTGTCATTTGATATGCGGGAAAAACTCTGTGATCTTATTATAGACAAGGAAATGAATGATCTATTTTTTCTTCCACTCTCCTTTGTACTTTTATCTTGTAAAATTCCCACTTGTAATTCCTTTTCTTTCTCTGTAAAACTTCACCTAGGGATGCAGCGCGTTTGGTCGATGTATCTCGAAGGAATACATGGTGGCCGGCGTACGCCGACGCCGAATGCACGGTCCGCAACGCCGACACCGAGCATCACTCCGGTAAGTCTCCCAGCAATTTTAATTTACGCAACCCCCTCTTGTTGGCAGTGGCCACTACGTTTTATTTCCCCACTGTCGACATTGGAATAACTGAAATATTTACCTCAATTCGGGTTCAATTGTAGTCGGAATTGGACAAGATGAACTTGAACTCGTAAGTCTATCATAGTATTATTATACTTTTTTCGGTCGTTCCCCGCATACATCCACTTCTATTCAGTCCACGTTCCGTTGATCACTGTCTTCTCCTCCGTGTTGTGGCCGTAGATTTTGGCCTTTTGGGGTGTATGTTACGTTGATCGGGCGTTTACGCTGACCATATCTTCCGTTCTCCCGTTTTGACAGCGGACGCAACTCAAGTCTGTCGCAGGCTGCTTCCACTAGCTACATGCTCGCCGACATGCACAGCAACAACAACAGCGGGCCTCTTACCCCGCCCAATGCGCCTTTCGCTGGAGGAGCTGGTGGGAGCTTGTCGTCAAGACCAGAGTCATTCCCAAATTCCACGTCAGGCAGTATATCGAATTTGTCTCTCTCGGTCAACTATGCACCATCCAAGTTTTCTGGAGCGCTACTTGCGCCTGGCGGGCCTAGGAGAAGGAAGGGCGGTAAAGGCGCCGCTGGCTTGGATGGGATGGTGCCTAAGGCTGGTGGAGGCATAGAGGCGTTCAGGACTGGCGAGGCGAGGTTGCCTGGCCAGGCTGATGAAGATTACGATGGCGTTTCTGGGGGTTGGTTTGGGGGTGGCGGCAAGAGGAAAGCAGGAAGGAAGTTGAGGTGGAATAAGTTCAAGTGGGCTTTGTTCATCACCAATACGATAGTAAGATTTTTCAGATCTTCAATCTTTTTTCTTTCTAACCACCTTCGTTCGTTTAGTTCTCTGTATATTCTCTCACTGCTCTCATTTTCTGTCTCCTCACCTGGTTCGACGTCTGGCAACACGCCGATATCGTGCGAGTGGGCAACCGTCCCGAATTGATTTTTTCCACCTTCGCTGCTTCTCTCGGGATCTTCACCTCTCTCATTGGCTACGCTGGTATCCTCCTTAACAACCGCTCCTTCCTCGCCGTCTACACCTTCCTCTGCTGGATTACCTTCGCCTTTCTCGTCGTTCCCGGTTACCTAACGTACAAACGCCGCACATTCAACCTCGAAGGCAAGATTAACGCCGAATGGTCCCGGAGCCTCGGCGCGGAAGGTAGACTGAGGATACAAAACAAGCTCGAATGCTGCGGGTACTTTTCTCCCTTCATCGAGGCCACTATATCGCAGACGTGTTATGCGAGGTCGGTGTTGCCTGGGTGTAAGTTGAGGTATCTCGATTTTGAGAGGCTGGTGTTGCGGAGGTGGTATACGGTGGATTTTGCGTTGGTGCCACTGCATATTGCGGTCATTCTTAGTGGACTTCTATGCTCGAACCATGTGACGTACAGATTTGGGAAGGGGATGACGCCCAAGGCTTATAGGTTGAGTATGAGTAGTATGGCTGTTATCATGGATAACTACGCTACGTGAGTCCCCCCGAATATCCTCGTTCTTGCTCACAGCCACTAACAATACGTGTATCTTCTTTCACAAAAGTCAACTGGCAGAACAGTACGGACAAGATATCGCCTCGAGCTTTGTCGCTCGTTCAAAGACCGACAGCTTGGGGTATACGTCTGGGAAAGATTTCGTTAGTGGGATGACGAATATGCCGTATGCTGAGAGAGAAGCTGCTGCGGGAGGTACACATCAGAAGTATGATTCTCTTGGGTCGAGAGCGCCTGATACGCCGACTTGAGATGAGATGACAGCTTTGTGTCACTGTCTGTGTGTGTGTGTTGATGGGATAGGACAGTCGTTCGTTTTGTCTTACTTTCTCTTTTTTTCTCCGTCTCGAGCTACGTTTTTTTATATTAATATCCGAATCCGAATCCGAATCCAATGCCTCTGTGATCGTATGAATTTAGCTCTTTTTATCAGTATTAGCGGACTCTTTTTTTGTTTAGAGATATAATATATCTCCCCTCCTTCAGGTTCCCTACACTATGTCTATTGGATGCTATCAAAAACAAATCTCCTGCACAACTACATCCCCCTGCCTAAGACTGTTATCATGCTGCATCTTGGGAAGAAGAGGAACCTGGCGTGTTTTCTGTATCTCCAATCCTTTATCCCCAAAATACCTCTCACTCTCAAAATCCCAACTATTATTACCCGCCAGAATCCTATCTCATTTATACAAATACTTTCCAACTTTTCAAGAAACAAATCAATCAAAAGATATATTACAAGGTTAGACAACAACAAACTACAGCCTATTGGATGCTATCAAAAAAAATCTCCTGCACAACTACATCCCCCTGCCTATGAGTCTTATCATGCTGCATCTTGGGAAGAAGAGGAACCTGGCGTATTTTCTGAACCTTCAATCCTTTATCCCCAAAATACCTCCCACTCTCAAAATCCCAACTATCATTACCCCTGGCCAGAATCCTATCTCATACAAATACTTCCCAAGCTCCCTATCAACTTCCTCCTCAAATGAGGGCAGGTTCTTCATCCCTTCCAAGATTTTCTTCTCAACTTGGATATGATAGTCTAAGGCCCACTCTAAGGCTTTAGTGTAGTCACAGCCAAGTTCATGCATGACAACTGTGAGGATGTTGTGTCTGACATCACCAATTACTTGTTCCTTGTTGTAAGAAACTATATCCTATATTTTCAATCAGTTAAGGATACAATCAAGTAAGAAGATTCATATGACATACATTCACAATCCAGACTAGGTCTGCAATACACTCCTGCAATTTAATCACCAAAGGATGATAAATTGCATTATCAGGGATGTTCAATAGCTGTTCATAGAGTGCAAGCGATGGATATATCCCAATATTGAAGCGCCGATTGGCAATGTAGCTTTTAATACTTTGAATCTCATCATTGTCACGATTTCCAGCTTGTTCAACTATTGAGTTCAGATATCCAATGAGTGCCTTGATAAAGTGATACTGGCAAGTTGGTGTTGTAGTTTTAATGGTCAATTCCCAAAATCTAATTGATATTCACAAAGTAAATGTTATGGGACTTCAAACAGAACATTAACTCACTGTTTAGTAGCTTCACCAATGATACATTCATTCTTTGGCCTGGGTATATAAGGATGATAAATCACATCAACACAGATATCCACCATTTCCTTGACAACTTCTGCACTTTCAACATCTGTGTATTCATCAATGAGGAAAAGAAGATTCATGAGGTCACAAGTAACTCTGAAATGCTCTAGGACATGAAGATGAGAGATATTTGGATCAAGGCTAAGTCAAAGCAATGCAACTTACCTCTGCTCAAATCTGGATAGGCTAGAGCAGCAACCAGACCTGAGTAAAATTGTTAATGGGTGTAAAGAAATAAAGTATTTGCAAAGAGCCTAGACTCACAAAAGGCTCCTTTCTCAAATGCACGTTGAGAAGCTGGATTGAAAGGCTTGAGAGAACGAACCCATTCATTAGATTCAATCTTGATCTCTAAATAGTGAGGATTTTGCTTTCTTGGCCAGGGCCAATTTGCCATGGGATCTGGTCCAAGGTCAAGCATTTTGACAGCAGGGACAAATTGAAGGTCTATGAGATATATCATTTAGGACAAGTTGTTTAGCAAGGAAAAAAGAGGACTGATATATATACCAGAGTGAGCAGACTGAGTAGAGGTACCCATTAGCGATACAGTAAAGTTGGTTGTTTAGCTGCAGTAAGTTTGAGCAAAAGATCATCATAGGGCTGGTATATATACTAAGCATATGGGTAGCAATACAGAGAACAATTTTTGAATAATTCTGAATGGAAAGATGGCATGTGATAATCATGACAAAGAGATGTATTTGGAAGTGTCTCTAGATAATCTAAAGAGCTGAATGATACCATATACTAAATTTAAAAATAACAAGTCATTATCCTCATCCTTTATATATAGATGGAAAGGTTGATACAAGTTCTCTGGCGTGATTTTGAGTTATTAGTTAAATGGAAACTGGTTAGTTCTGGGCTCATGCTGTAGGTGATTTGACTGATAAGCTTCATCTAGATTCTGAACCAAGATGATATAAAAATATTAGCTTATACTTATTCTTTGCAGGCTATAGATGAAAACATTGATAAGTAAAGATGATCCTGCTAGCTTTCTGGTATGGTTTCTGATGGAATAGATTACCTACCGGCCCACACTTTGGGTGATCTCATAAATAAGCTTTACCTAGAGCAAAACTATATAAGTTGATTCTTGCTCTAAGCATTATCTATAGCAAGACAATATAAAACAAGTAGCTTATACTTATTCTTTGCCTATAGATAGAAACATTGATATAAGTGGAGATGAGCTACTTACCAGTCCATGATGGTTCAACAGATAAGCTTTACCTAAAGTAAAACCATACAAGTTGATTTTTGCTTATAAAATTAATGAAAAATACTGCACATAGTATTTGTTGACACATGTCAATGAATCACACAGGAGGCATTGTGTAAATGGGTGTATTGGCTAGCATAGTTGCATTATTGTCACATGTACATCAGAAAAAGTGCACAATATCAGAGATTGCCTAAGATCGATTATAAGGCATTAAAGCTTCTTAGATTATCTAGGATTTGATATCACAAAATGAGATAATTCCTTTGGAGACCTAGAACCCTAAGACCATCTTGAAGTGGCCTAGATAACCTGAGCAAACCTACAAGACCTAGGCAGATTAGGAGTAACCTGGGAAAACTTGGGGTGACCTGGTAGATCTGAGTTGAGCTGAGGTGATCTGACATCTTGAAAACCTAGGCATCTCTAAGGTCATTTCAGATTTTACTGCACTTTGTGAGTCCAAATCTCACAGACCTAGAATACTTTGAGGACTTAATGATGTAAATTGACTTAAGGATAATAATAGATAATCCATAGGCTCAAAGCATTTTTTCTAGTAACTATTTATTACCTCAGTGTGAAACTATCACTGAAGTACAAGTTGTGTCTTTGTGTTCTCTTTATTACTTGCTACACTAAATCTATACATTTACCTCTTACATCTAGCATGAGTCACTCTCTCAATTTTACTCACTTCTTCTCTCTTGTACTTAGGCCTCACTGTGAACATGTACTGATGGATTTTGAAGCTGGTTGTTATCTCCATGAATCAATGAACACTTTGATGGGGTGTTGTTGGCAAGTTAATAGTGCTGTTTTAGTAGCTGGTTCTTCTGAGTTTAGAATTATGCTTATGAATAATCTAGAAATATTTCTGTACTTACTGTTTATAGCTACTGATGATACATCCACCTTGGAGCAAGGATTATGAGGATAACAAGGTACATTAATGCAGATATCCGTCATTTTATAAATATTTATAGGATCTGCACATTCAATAAAAGGTTTATAGGATCACCAGTAACTCTAAAATATTTTGTGACCAGAAACCAAAATTACATAAACTGTCAAGTCAAGCAGTTTTGTAACTTGCCTCTACAGTAGCAACAAGGCCTGAGTGTAATATTGCCAAGTGTCAAGATCAATACTATGTGAAAAAGGACTTGCATAATATCTTCTGAACACACATTTAGAAGCTGAATTCAAACACTACTAACAGATTCATTAAAGTGATTATGCTAGCCTACTCTGTGACCTGTTGCCAAAGAAAAAAATGAGGTTATCAATGGCCTCAGCACATACTCACAATGGGATAATAATCTCTTGTACAATATTGAAGATAGAAAGAATAACAGAACATCATACATAACAGAAATAAGCTGCATAATTAACAAACTACAGATGTTCTATCAAAAATTAATCTCCTGCACAATGATGTTCTCCTTCTTGAGGTTTCCATTATACTGCATCTTGAGCAGAAGTGGCACTTGACGTGTCCTCTGTACCTCCAACCCTTTATCTCCAAAGTATCTTCCACACTCAAAAGTCCAACTATCATGACCTCTTGGCCAGAATCCTATCTCATACAAATACTTCTTAAGCTCCCTATCAACTTCCTTTCCAAATGAGGGCAGGTTCTTCATTTCATCCAAGAATTTCTTCTCAGCTTTGATATGATAGTCTAGGGCCCACTCTAAGGCTTTAGTGTAGTCATAGCCAAGTTCATGCATGACAACTGTGAGGATGTTGTGTCTGACATCACCAATTGCTTGTTCCTTGTTGTAAGAAGCTATATCCTATACTTTCAATCAGTCAAGGGTACAATCATAAAAATTCATGTGACATACATTTGCAATCCAGACTAGGTCTGCAATACACTCCTGCAATTTGATCACCAAAGGATGATAAATTGCCTTCTCAGGGATGTTCAATGGCTGTTCAATGAGTGCAAGTGATGGAAACATCCCAACATTGAAGCGCCGATTGGCAATGTAGCTTTCAATACTTTGAATCTCATCATTGTCACGATCTTTAGCTTGTTCAATCAGAGAATTCAGATATTCTGTGAACGTCTTGATAAAGTGATTCTGGCAAGTTGATGTTGCTGTTTTGATGGTCAATTCCCAGAATCTAAGAGCTCATAAGTCAGATAAACTATTCAAGAGAATGGAACCTGTACTCACTGCTTTGTAGCTTCACCAATAACACACTCACTCTTGGGCCTGGGTGTATGAGGATGATTAAGTGCATCAACACAGATATCCACCATTTCCTTAACAACTTCTGCACTCTCAACATCTGTATATTCATCAATAACAAAGAAAAGATTCATGAGGTCACAAGTGGCTCTGAAGTGCTCTATGACATGAAGAATGAGAGATATTTAGATCAAGGCTAAGTCAAAGCAATGCAACTCACCTCTGCTCAAATTTGGATTGGCCAGAGCAGCAAGCAGACCTAAGTAAAAATGTTAATAGGTGTAAAGAATAAAGTAATTGCAAAATACCTAGACTCACAAAAGTCTCCTTTCTCAAATGCACATTGAGAAGCTGGATTGAAAGGCTTGAGAGAACGAACCCATGCCTTGGATTCATTCTTGATCTCTAAGTAGTGAGGATTTTGCATTCTTAGCCAGGGCCAATTTGCCATAGGATCTGGTCCAAGGTCAAGCATTTTGACTGCAGGGACCAGTTGAAGATCTGTGGGGACTGGAAGAAGTAGTAGAAATAAGTTACTTCATGTGGTAATAAGAGACTATAACAAACCAGGGGAAGAAGTTTGAGAATAGGCAGCCATGAGTGATGAATGATGAACTGTAGTCTGAGATTGAGAATTGGAATCAGAAAGACCAGCATTTATACTGATGTGAAGGACCACTTGTCCCAAGGTTTGTGGTACTTTCAATATCGGTTGTTCGGTGTTTCAGCACTTGGACCCGAACCGGTTAAACATCCTCCTCATCCTCCTCATCCTCCTCCTTGATGATCGTGATCTTACGCTTCTACTAGTCTCAAAATCTCAGTTTATTCACACAAGATTGGTTGGTCAAAAAAGGAACACCATTTTGTACGTATGCCTCGTATGCCATACGAAGACTAGAATTCGGCACGGAGGTTTCTTGCAAACGCGTGTTTATTCGAAGATGATCGACACTCATCCTATGAGCGAGCCATACACAACTGAGATAAAGAATACAAATCTTAGAAATTAAACATACAATTGAGCCTTGCAAAATGAAAATTACAACCGTGGTGTTATGACACTCACAAGCTACGGGTCAATTTTAGTCGGAATGTTCTGATCCATAATGTGCTATACTAACGGCCTATCTAGCACCCTAGCACCACATCCATCGGACCTCTTGAGACACCCTGATGCATCAAGGAGGCACTAAGTAAATATATCAGACAGGCCCTCAAACTAAAATATCAAAGAGTACCAAGAGTGAAGTAGAGCTTCTCCTTTTGTGACTTGGGCCTGATTGTAGCAGTATTTTTGCTGGGATCGATGGAGAGTTCACTGACGGGGATCGGTAACTTGCAGACGTTTCCATGCAGGGAGTTCTCGCGCTAGCCATCCCACTTCGAAATCTGGGATAGAAAATGATGAGTACAAGGCGGATCAAGTACTGCTCAAGTACTGTGTTTACCCATTCATCAGACATCTGAAACGAAGTGAGCTGGTTAGCTCAGAAGGAATACTCACTGGGGTCTCGTAGATACTCCTGAAATCGGGCGTGCTCCTGGATGCCCTGCTCGTGAGTTCTGTTTCTACCGCTCGCTGGTTATATCTTGCACGCTAATATACAAGAAAGTCGTTGACTCACCTAATGCGTCTTTCAGCTCTTCAGCCTGAGGTCAAGGAAGTGGAGGAAGTTTGTCCGAGTCGTCGAGACCTCAGAGTTCCAAGTTCTTTAATTCCTGGTCTCCCTGGGTCATAACAGACGTCCAAGACATAAGTTGAGCCGTAAAGATGTTTCAGCCTAGAGAAATGAACTCGTCGGTCCAAGTGTCTTGTTTTCGACGACTAGATATGCAGTAGCAGACTTCTGGTTGAATAAAATGAAATATTCTATCGCTGTCCGGATTTGGCTCATATTGGCTGTATCTTCCACGTCGCGTCCCTCTTTCCCACGCTCTCAAACTCTTCATCCCATCCCGATTCTCTACAATATTCGCTGGCCGTTGACGCTCAAGTAACGATGGCTACAACGACTTCCGACCCATCATGCTACACTATTGTCTTCGAGTCCAGCGCAGAGTACCCTTCTGTCTCTGAGCTTCGGACTGCGCTCGAAAAGGGCTCTGACGAGGTCAAGATCGAAACGCTGAGAAAGATCATTGTTTCTACGATGAATGGGAATTCGCAGGTGGGCGATAGCTTGAAGCTGGTTATATGCGGTCTTAGGCTGAACGTTCACTGGGTTTCGTATCGCAGCCGACGCTGATGATGCCCATCATTCAATTTGTTATGCCTTCGAGGAATAAACAACTCAAGAAGCTGTTGCATTTCTATTGGGAGGTCTGTCCTAAATATGATGAGAGCGGGAAGTTGAAGCAGGAGATGATTCTCGTTGTGTATGTGTCGTTAGTTCTTCATGAAGGCTATTTACTCACTGACTGTTGGTCTATATAGAAATGCTATCCGAAACGACCTCGTAAGTCCTCCCAAGTGTATCTCTTTCGAAATAAATCTGTATTGATATCCTTCCAATCTCGCAGCAACACCCCAACGAATACATCCGCGGCGCAACCCTTCGCTTTCTCCAAAAAATCGCCAAAGACCAAGAACTCCTCGAACCCCTCATCCCAACCTGTCGCGCCTGCCTAGAGCACAGACACTCCTACGTCCGTAAAAATGCCGTCTTCGCTCTCTTCTCCATCTACCGCCACTTCGAACACCTCATCCCAGACGCCCCAGAGCTCCTTACAACGTTCCTCGCAGCAGAATCAGACGCGACGTGTAAACGCAACGCGTTTGTTTTCCTCGCGCAATGCGATCTGCCGAAAGCTGTTGAGTGGGTCCGTGCCAATCAGGAGGGCGTGCCCGCGATGGAGGAGGGGCTGCAAATGAGTGTGATTGATGTGGTCAAGGCCGATGCGAAGGAGAATGAGGGGAACAGAGCGAGATACATTAGGCTTGTGTTTGAGCTGCTCAATGTTCAGAGCCACGCGGTGAGGTATGAGGCGGCCACGGCGTTGACGATGTTGACGCAGAATCCGGCGGCTGTCAAGGGTACGTGGTCTTTTTTTCGGTTGGTTGCGGCCTTTCCTGATGGTGTAAAATTTTTAGCTGCGGCCTCGACATTTATCTCGCTCGTCATCAAAGAATCCGATAACAACGTCAAACTTATCGTCCTCGACCGTTTAGAAACGCTTCGGTCTAAGCACGGCCATGTCCTCGACGGACTCATCATGGATGTCCTGCAGATTCTCAGCAAGTCAGTCTATTTTGTCTAATTTATGACATTTCTCTGTCCCATTTTTGTTTTAATTTGACCTGACGAAACTGACTTCCATTGTGTATTTTAGCTCTGACATGGACGTGCGCCGCAAAGCGATGAGCATTGTTCTGAGCATGACGTCCAGCCGGAACGTCGAGGAAGTCGTGTTGTTCCTCAAGAAGCAGCTGCTCAAGACGCAGGAAAGTGGCGCTGATGTCGACAAGGTGGGGCTACATGGTCTTACTGTCTGTGCTGCTAGCTGATTGGAATTTTCAAATTCTCAGTCGTCCGAATATCGCCAGCTCCTCATTCAATCTATCCACGTCACGGCTATCAAATTCTCCGAGGTCGCATCGAGCGTTGTACTCGCCCTCATGGAGTTTTTGGGAGATTCGGCTACGGCTATAGTGACCGGTACGTCTGTTCACTCCCCTCCAGTCCATCAACAACTCAATGACCTTCCCCATTTCACAGGTCCTGCATCTTCCACCACACCCTCTTCTAGCACCACCTCCACTGCCCTCGACGTTATCGCCTTCACGCGCGAAGTTGTCGACAAATTCCCCCACCTCCGTGCAGGGATCTGCGAACGGCTAGTGTCCTCTCTCGGGGAGATACGCTCAGGCAAAGTGTTCAGGGGAGTCCTTTGGATTCTGGGCGAGTTCGTTGGAGTTGTACCTCCTACGGACGAATCCAGTGAGGCGGCGAAGGCGATTAGGGAGTGCATGGAGGGTATTAGGAGCGCTATTGGAGATATACCGATTTATGTTGCAGAGACGCCGGCGGTGGAAGGGGATGATGCTGGTGCTGAGGAGAAAGAGGGCGCTAGTGCCGGTGCCAGTTCTGGTGCAGGTCGGCCTAGGGTGTTGGCTGATGGAACGTATGCTACCGAGTCAGCGTTCACAATGGGTAATAATAGTGCGCCTGGTCTTGGGGGTGGGAGGGATAGGAACAAGCCGCCTCTGAGAAGTAAGTTGTTCATTCCTGTCTGTATTTCAGGAAGGGTACTCATCAGCTGCTGTTAAAAGCATTGATTCTTGGAGGCGACTTCTTCACCGGGTCTGTGCTTGCTGCCACCTTGACCAAGCTTGTGTTGAGGTTTGATTCGCTCAAGGCAGTGAAAAGCGAGGAAGCGAATGTGTTGAGAGCCGAGGTAGACTCTATGACTCTTCATCCGCCGTGCGTGAATAACTAACACCAATCTTTTCTAGGCAATGCTAATAATGACTTCTATTATCCGCGTCGGCCAAGCCAAGACCTCTCCATCTCCCGGCGCGCCTCTCGTTCAAATCGACGAAGACTCTACAGAGCGAATCATGAACTGTCTACAGACCCTCAGCGAGCTCAGCGGGACCGCAGCGAAAGCGCAGAACGCTAGCGCTGAAGACGGCGAGCACAACGAAGCGGTTGTGCGGGAGATCTTTTTGAATGATACACGGAAAGCGTTTGAGAGGATGGTTGGTGCGCAGGAGAAGAGGGCTGCCGAGAAGAGAGCTGCCGAGAGTCCGGAGAAGAAGGTAGAGGTCCAGGTGGATGATTTGTTGAGCTTTAGACAATTTTCGAGGAAAGGAGGTGATGATGTTGTCGATGTGAGTATATTGTTTCTCCTGTTGGTTCATTTGGAAACTTTTTCTGATGAGGGTGTTTTAGTTCGATGAAGATTTGGGTCGTGCTACTGGGTCGTCAGATGTGCAAGAAGATTTCATTTCTAATTTGAGTAGGATATCGCAGCTTACTGGGTTCTCTGACCCGATATATGTCGAGGCCTATGTCAAGATGCACGGGTTTGATATCATGCTTGGTGAGTCCTCTTTCTTCTTGCGATTGACATACTGCTGACCATCCAATTTCTCCTTTCCGTATGTTGTACTTTCGGGTCTCTATAATCCTAGATGTCCTCCTCGTCAACCAGACTGTGAACACTCTTCAAAATCTCTGCCTGGACTTCGCAACTCTCGGCGACCTCAAGATCGTTGAGCGTCCTTCGGTGTACACCATTGCTCCTCACGGCTTCCAGTCGATCAAGGCGACAATCAAGGTTTCTTCTACGGAGACTGGCGTCATCTTTGGAAGCATACTGTGGGAGGGTGCAAATATGTCCGAAGCCTGTGTCATCTTGAATGATATCCATATCGATATCATGGACTATATCAAACCGGCATACTGTAACGAGGCACAGGTAAGCTTTCGCTCCTCCCCACAATCCCCACACTCGCCTTGCATGAGTTCTGACATGAGAAAATTTCATGCTTTTTGCTTCGTAGTTCCGTAGCATGTGGACCGAATTTGAGTGGGAAAATCGGGTGAATGTGAATAGTACGATGTCGTGAGTGGTTAACGTCTTCCGTGCTGTTCGTTCGTTTCGTTCGTTGATGGGGTTCTGCTTCTTTGACACTCAGGGACCCGCGAGACTACCTCAAGCACGTCATGAAATCGACTAATATGTCGTGTCTGACGCCCGAAGGAGCCTTGTCAGGCGACTGTGACTTTTTATCCGCGAACATGTATGCAAGAAGTCTCTTTGGTATGATCTCATGGCTATTTTTCTTTGAGGGGCGTCTATGTATGCTTTGTTCACAGGCGAGGACGCGCTGGCGAATCTTAGCATCGAAAGAACAGAAGCAGGCACTGTCACTGGGCATGTTCGTATTCGGAGTAAGACGCAGGGTATTGCACTTTCGTTGGGCGATAGAATTACGATGGGTTAGTTTTACTCCCCTGCCTCGTTCTTGTTCATTCAATTCATTGACTTTTGAATACTACGCAGCTCAAAAGGACAATAAACCGTTATCGGTGTAGAGTAAAAAACTGCGGGTTGGTGATGCAGGACCTTGTGGATTATTTGTTTTTCATTCAGTTTCTTATATATATTGTTTGCTTTATGGACAACCGGGCTTCTGCGACCCTTCGTGTGCATCTGGCTATGTAAATGTTGAACGTAACAACGGGTCGTTCTCTGATATCGAATGAATCATTGAACGGCTTTGCGTCGTGCTCAACAGAACGCGCTGGTGCATTGGGTGTATAATGTAAGTTCCTCTGTATAACGATCGCAGAAGTTTCGCCGAACGATCTGATGCTCCTGTGGTGAATAGGCCCCGGGAGGAAGACGTTTCGAAATGATTTCTGACAGTTAATGTATAGAACTAACGTTGAATACCATAACCCAATGAGGGTTGGTGTTGGAGTTTTCGAGACAGAACTATAATTTCAAGACAGAACTATAAACTTCTTGACAGACTTGACTGAATAAGGGAACAGAGAGATACGAGACGACGCCCAGAAGGTCCGGTGTGTAGTGGGATATGAATTGGCCAGCAACGTGTATTTACACAAATGTAGATTCGAATGCCAGGTATATACAGTTCGAATTCTTCGCTATGTAACATCGATAAGAACGAACACGAACACTCTTCCAATGGCCGTGAGTGACCCCGGCACGGCAGTTCCATTGTTCATGATCATGACAAACCGAAGGTTGCCCTCTAGAAGAATCAAATATGCAGATAAGAAAAAACGGTGAAGACGGAATAAAGTGCGAAAAAAAAATAAAGAAAGAAGTTCGACGAACCAGTTGTAAAATATTCGCTCTGTCTTGCGGAGGAAGCGAGTTAATCTGTTCTTGTGTCATTGATAAAACTTGAATGACCATTGCCTAAAAAAGAGAAATTCGACTTTCAATTCAACCGGCAAAGAAAAAGAAGCTCCCTCGTCCCCCCCAAAAAGAAGGAACACATACCTTTTGTTCATCTGGGATAGCAGCCAAGATGGCAGGATTAATGGACGGCAAGGATGTTTGTTGTAATTGTTGTGGTGGTGGTGGCTGTGGTGGCTGTGGCTGAGATTGTGGCGTAGGTGTTGAATAAGGCGAGTTGGAATAGTTGGAAAGGTATCCTCCGGAAGACTGAGCCTGATAAGATCCTTGAGTGTAGGGGCCGTACCCTTGGTTAGACCCAGAAGAACTTGGCTGATGATAGCTTGGCTGTGGTGGTGGCCTGTAACCAGGAGGCGCTTGGCCATTGGAATAAGCACCAGCGACCCCGAGAGGCGGTGTAGGAGTGTGCGTAGGAGGAGTAGGAGTTCTGTATTGTGTTTGTATATGAGGAGGTATAGCCGAAACGGGTGCTGATGGCGATGTCACTACTACCGGTTGTACGGGTTGAGTAGGTTGATTTGTCGCTTGAGAAGCTGCGAATTCAGCTAATGTTTTCTATGGTTCGTAATATCGTATTGTCAGTGTTGGGTTTCATTCAGGGGAGGAGATTGAAGGGGGCTGTGGATTTACTTGGAAGACTTCAAAGTTCACAGCGTTCATTGAAACCATAAGCGTGATCAATGCGTACGCTATTTGAGGTTGACTGTTCAGAATTTGTTTTGCGGCTGCGGGTGTCGTTTTCTGATGAATATTTGTTGAATTAAAGGATATACAAGGATATTCGAAGGTGTTTTGCGTACCTTGAGCTGTAGCATGAGCTCAATTAGCTGTTCAGCAGCGTAGCCTTGCTTTGACTGAGACATCGTTCACGGCGGTTCCGGGCAAAAGGTTTACTCCAAGGGTATTAGTCAACCTATCAAGGTAGTCGTGTGAAAATGGTAATATTGCCGGTGGCGCCGGGCAACGGGCGGCTCTTTGAAGGCAGGGCAGGGATCCGGATACCTTGTTGGTATCCCATGCCAAAAGTCGTGCTAGGCTTGCTAGCACCAGTAAGAAGTTGGGGTCTTTCATCAACAGTACCAGTACGTCCTCTCTTGGCCCCTTGTCTCTTTGGTTCATTCGAAGGATCAAACCTTATGTTTATTTGACATATTAGGTCCAATGTTTCTATATAATACACGGTCTGCATCATCCTAGATTCTAGAGGTTTCTTGTATTGCCCTTTTTCCTATCCTACGAAACACCCCCTTCAACGTTCAACCCCAGCCACCTTACAAGAGACAAAACTGGTCGGCCCCGTTATCGATATCTTCGACCGAACGAACGAACGACAGAACGAACCCCCTCTAGACTCAATGCGCCGAGGACCGTATGCCGAGTTGTTGAGTATTGGACAAGGAGAATCACGAATTCGTCCAGGAGCAGGAGAGATTTTGGTTAAAGTGGAAGCGATGTATCTTGATCCAATGTCATGGATGGTACAAGTACCTTCTGGCTCTGGAGGAGGAAGCCAGAATGGATATACGACTGGACAAGTGCTGGGCACTGTCGCTGCTGGAGAGGTGAAGCAAGTTGGACAGGGTGTTGATGCGTTTTGCCAGAATGATCGAGTGTAAGTAAAGGGTCGTTCATTGGGATTATGTGTTGTTGTGGTTCGCACCCCATCGCGGATGGCCATTGACGCTGGCACCTCGGCTGATTTTTATTTTGTTTTCAAAATAATACATATAGGTGTTTCCGATGGACAGCGCTAGATGATAATGATTACGGGTCGCTTAGAGAGTACGCTTTGGTTCCTGCGGAGATCGCGGTACAGGTGAGCAACGATGCCCTATCTCTCTTTGTATTCAGTCCTGAAGGGCAGTTTTACTGGTCTAATTTTGTCCCCTTTTTTGCGTCCGTCCGTACTACTTAGATACCGTCAAACTTGACTTTCAGTCAAGCTGCCAAATTAGGCATTGGCGTATCGACTGGAGGGTCGAATTCAGGATCGACATTTATTACCTCGACGACTGCCTCTAGGCAGAAGGCGCTTGTTATTGGTAGAAGTATGAGTGCGGGCACGGGTGGTAGTAGATATTGGGGAGCATTAGTACCTATGAGGGAAACGGCGAATGCTCGGTTTGTAGTTATACAGAGACAGTGATTTACAGATTCAGATTATAGTACAGCACAGTACGCAGTGGGTTCAAACTTCATGTATCCTTTCTTGGTGGTCAATTTGATTTTATTACGGAAAATGTTACAGCACCCCCCGACTTCACGTCTAGTTGAGAACCTCAGTGCACGGATCCAGAACCCTTCAACTTCAGCATTGGATCGAGGTAATGTACGTGCGGTGAGAGTCGATTACTTTGTCTATTCTATAAATACTAACGCTCGGTGGTGGTAAAGAAGACGAAGAAGAGTATGAAAAGCAAGAGAAGATTCAGAACATTCTCTTGAGATTTCTCTGTCTCTGTGTATTCGATACCTCAACGTTCGCGGGAACGTTAACCTAAGAAGAAGTGTATGAAAAGCAGAATATTTCCTTGGAACTTCTCTGTCTCTGTGTATAATTTGTTACCTGGACGTTCGCGGGAACGTTAGCGTCAAGTCGGAATTTCAAGAATTGAAAAGAGATTTCAGAAGAACTTCGGAAAAAACCTAGGTCTGTCTGTGTCGAGATTGAGGTAGTCTTGTTCTAGATCTGCGAAATAAAGAAGTCAGAAGTCTTGTCAATGAGATTGGGGCGACACGGCGGTGGAGGCCAAGGATTTCGATTATTCCCGAGTTGGGACATGTACCCCCGCTGAAAGTAAAGAGTTACGTTGGCGCCCTGTGGACAGAGCAGGAGGGGATAGCCTAAGAAGCTGGGGTAGGTAGTATCAGAGTCTTGGAGTGAGATCTCATCATCATGCATAATTCAATACATATTGGAGCAGCAAACGCCCTGCACAACTCGGATTCCTGTGAACGACGCGGCGAATGTCAGTGTCCGATCTAAGTACGTAGTACGTACCCGTACCCAAGTTGAAGCCACACAGACTTGCGGTTTCGCGGGGAAATGTCTTGGTACGCTATAGTATATTGCGGGCATGCGGGCGTGGATAAGAATCGAGTGTTGAGGATGTAAGAAGTGAGAAATCAGCTGAGGCTTATATTGATTTCTTTGCTATCATGATCATGAAAGATTGAGTGTTTTGCCACTCACTGGAGTCGTACATATTTCAAAGCTGTATAATCGCAGGCACCCCGAGTGCTCATTAGAACGACTTCGAATCGTCTACTGTTCTCATCTAGAGTTCGGAACCCCAAGAGAAGTGTTTTGTTTTTGGGATTTCAGAGAAGGACTGACTCGGTGAAGGACGCCGTTCATGAGTTCGTTCGTTGGAGCGAGGCAACTTAATCAAGTGCACGAATTATTCAATCAAATGTTTTAGAAGTGACTCACTGATCGTTGAGATCCGTATGCCCAGTCGTGACCTGGCGAAGCTGGTCAATTCATTAACGAATGATGAGTATCTTCAGCGCCACCGGTGACGAGGAAAGCGTCAAGGACTAAACAGGCCCGCCGGTCCGAACTCCGTCGGAGTGATAAATAACCTTTAATCGGAGCTCAAAACGCGTCCAGTCACAGTGTATGTCACAATAGCGCGAACAAGCGAGCGTGACTTTCAACACGGCTTGTATTACGCCAACCACGAAAAGCCCAGTACCAATGGACGCGTCGTTACAAGCTTCAACCTCGAGCTCGACGAAATTCTCATCGATTCCAAGGTCGCCGAAGAAGATGAGGCTTGATGAGGACGTGGAGATGCTCAGCACTGAACAGCCTAGTTCAAGTTCGCAGGAAACAACTTGTTCTGTCTCTGAGAAGATGACATCTCAGGCTAGGACTCTAGCACCACTTCCACCAGCGGAATTGCTTATATCTTTACCGTCTCTTTTGATTCATCCTCCGAATCATCATTTTCACGCGAGGTCTCTGTGTATGTCGTTGCTTGCGATTAGGAGGTGTCTTAGGTTACCGGATTTGAGTCCGGAGATTGAGTGTCGAGCGTGGACGACGTTGGCGGAACTTGGGATGACGGTTATTGGGGGTGGGTTTCAGTTGAGTGAGGAGCATGTGTGGGCTTTGGGAGTTGAGGCTGAGGTAAGGTTTGATTGGCTTGTTGAAGGTGGATAGATGCTGATGAGTGGTTTTTTTTTTGGTGTGTAGATTGAGGAAGCTACGAGTAAAGGAGTACGTTTATACGCGTCCATTCTCTGTTTTTCGTTGCTGATAGTTGTCTTTTTCATCTAGCTTTTGATAGCACGAAAAGTATGTTTACGCGCGTTGTTATCCTGAGATATCTGCTCATATACGCTGTCCTTTTTCAGCACCCTAGCTTACGCTCTTACTGTCCCCAATTAACATTCCTCGCCGCCCAACTTGCGTTATGGCAACAAAACGTCAAGTTCGCACGAACACTTCTCCGTCGACTCTTGACTACCTTCACACCCAACGACCCACCGCACGTCGGTTATTCCGCACACCTACAACTCATTTCCCACTTGACAACCTCCACGACACATTCCCGTACAGGTTCCCCGAGTAAATCAAATTCACACTCGCCCTTTACGAAGATACCTCAGGATATGCGTGCGGCGTTTAACGCGGTACAGGATATGCAGAATTTGGCGCAAAGAAATGCTCATGATCAGGTTGTCGTTTTGACGCACGTTCTGAGGTTGAGACTTTTAGTTTCGACGGGGTTGTGGGAGCAAGTTGAGGAGGCTTTGGGGAAAGCGGAAGGAGAGTTGGGGATAGAGTTTTCTTCTGAGAAGGAAAAGGAAGATGGGGAACGCGCGGGCGATCTGGATGTGTCCCGGAAAGGCTTGCGCGTTTCGGATATCAATGTTGATACTGCGAATTTGAACCTGAACGCTTCTCCGTCGAAGACGCCAAAGAAAGGCTCTACTCTGTCGCAGACAACGCAAACCCAAATGTCCCCTGATACTTTGGCTATCCCACCACCCCCATCCATAACGCCGAAAGACGCGTTCACTACCTCTATGACACTCCATACTCTGATCATCGGCGTGGTGTTTTACACATACGTAGGTCGTGCGAGTGATGCATCAGCGAGACTGGCGAGGTTACATGTGCTATTGGACAGCGGTGCGTTGAAATTCGATAGGAAGGCAGGAGGGTGTAGAGGGAACACAGTGGTAGAGTCCTCTACCACATTCGAAGGTGGAACTACAGCGAACACAATACCACCTTCAAAAGAAAAAGAGGACACTGCTTATCATGGGACCGAGAACGAGAGCACAAGGGAATTGAACGCGTGCGGTATTGTTCAAGTCCCACTTTCGTCTTCCTCTTCCTCGATTACTCCACCACTTTACATCCAAACGACCCACCCACGCGTTCTTTACGTCCTAGCTTACCTCGTTAGCTGTATAGCGAAGAAAGATCCGGTGGGGAGGAAACCCAAGCGGAAGGTTTTTGCGATGGAGGGTTTGAGGGCTTGGGAGAAGGAAGTGAGGAGGGAGTTGAAGGTTCCTGCTTGGGGGTGCGTTGGGGATGTTGAGTTGGTTGAGGGGAGGATGGGGAGAGTGAAAGGGGATTTGTTGTGTGAGTTGGTTGGGGTGAGTGGATTTGATTTTCGGTTTTTTTTTCCGGAAGAGATATGTCTAATGGCTACCCTATATTCTTGAAGGTTTCGATTATGCGTTCTGAATTTAAAGCTGCAGAGGAGGTAAGCAAGATTTTGTCTGTCTATCTCCCCCACCGCCATTGCATCCCACCTTTTTTCCTTTTTCTTTTTTTTTTATGTTGAAGTAATTGCTGACATCCTAACCCCAACAGACTCTCAACGTCCTAATATCTCACCTCCGTAACTCCTCCCTCTTCTCATCCTTCTCTGCCCGCGTGACCCTACACCACGCGCACCTAGCGCACGCAAAAGGCGATACAGAACGCGCGATGAAGTGTTATGAGGTCACAAGGGAATTGGCGGAGGAAAAAGGCGACGAGTTTGTCACGATATGCGCCAAGGCGGGTCTAGTGGGGCTGCGAATTGGTTTAATTAGAAGTAGGGACAAGCACGGGGGCGCGGGGAGGGGAGGGGGTACGCACATGCATACGTCTACGGGTCAGGAGGCAGTGGCGGATGTAGATGAGATGGATGTCGATGGGCAAGGGAGAGAGGAAGGAGAAAAGGAGAAGGAAGAATGGGAAGATATTATGAGAATGGGTCAAGAAGTTGCTGAGGAATGTCGAGGAATGGGAGGGACGATGTGGAGTGTTGGACGTGTGATTGAGGCTTGTTTAACGGAGGAGATAATTAGAGCCAAGTAAGTTTCTATCCCTTCTACCAACTTCTACCCTCTTTCCCTACTTTTTCTTACCCGTTTTTGCGTGCCCACCTGGTAACTAACCAACTGCCTTTACCACCAGACAACACCTAAAAACGGCCCTGTCGCACACATCCACAGCGGGGGATAATCATCTTCGAGCGTTGATACTTGCACTTATAGCTTCGCATTACTTTCATACGTCGACGAGGGATGCGTTGGATATGTTGGGGACGTGTGGGAATCTCGCTGCGGGGTTGGGTGCGGGCACTGGTAATGGTACTACTGGCGTGAAGAAGAATGCTGCGGGTGGCGGGAAGAATGGAGATGCGCTAGGAAATGCACCGTTGAGGGTTTGGGTGGGGGAGAGGAGTCTTGGTTAGTCTCTTTTCTCTATCTCTATCTCTTTGGGGTGATAGTACGATACTAATATTGTTGCTTTTACCTTTCGCAGAGATCCATAAACGTAACGGGGATACTACCACTGCGCAGAAACAAGAAGCTGCTAATCAGACCCTACGTCTCGCTATAGAGAAAGCGGAAAAAGCGCAGAAGGTGCACGAAAGGTCTCTGCGGAGTTCTTCGTAGGTTGTTAGGATGAGACTGACACAATGACGCCGCTTCATATCATTTTCTTCCCAAACATTTATATTTTGGTCATGCGTGCTTATCTGTCATTTGTTCTTTTTTCTCTCGTGCTTTCTTCGCTATGTTAGTTATTAGTTAGTTTGTATTTAGATCATTTTCTTGTCACATGGACTGGACTCTATTGACATCGCAGTGCACTTCTGTCGTTCGCATGTACTTATATGTATTGTTAATTCGCAATGTTCGCAATGTATACTGAAATCAGTTTTGTTTCATTGTTCAGCATGAGTAGAGGAATAAGTAACAGATTGGGCAGTTTGTTACATAGTGGAGCAGGGTTAAAGCATGAAGTAGCAGGGAAGGTCGTTCTGGATATCCTATTGTTCATTGCAGCATCTCATTCCCCCCCGCGTCTATCACTGCCTGCATTCGAATGTCTATCACCTCATTCAATTTGTTCTACCCGGCATGTACTCAGTCAGTCAGTCGGAACTAAGTAAACAAACGACTACTCACCATCCTCTCCAATCCAATTTGCGGTGCAAATACTCTCACTCTCTCTTCTGCTGACAACTCCAGAAAACTATCCAAATCCGTCTGACACAGCACCACACACGCAGCAAAATGATTCATTCCATCCGCAGCAGCTAAACTTTGTTCGTCCTATTGACCCAAGGATGAATTTTACTATTAGACTACACATTCCTGAGAAGAAAAACAAACCTGACTTACCTCTGTACACTCATCTTCAAGCCACGCCCTATCACCCCAAATAGCACCTCCAGTCTCATCCTGCGCTTCAGCCATATCACCAAAACATCTCGCAAAAATAGCTGCTTCATCAACTGTATCAGCAAACGCCATGAGAATCTTACAACTCTTCCGTTTCTTATCGCACGCCTCCGAAATCGAAAGATCTCTTCGTAGTTTCTTAACAGCCTTCAACACAGGCGGAGAATACGCGAAAAGCTTGCTTTCTTGACGACTTGACCCCAACTTCGCCCCCGCCGAAGTAGTAGTAGCTGACTTGAAAGACATTGACGGTGCGTACGCTTCAAAGATCACGAGGAGTTGCGTATAGCGTTGTGATTGTGAGCAAAGGTTTGACAACACATTTTCGCATTGGGAAGGTAGACCGAAGAGGTTTGTGAAAATGATAGCAGTATGAGGATCGATGATGAGGTCCACGCCTCCGAGGGTATTCCGCTCTACGAGACCAATAGCGCAAGCTGAAGAACGAAGGGAGCGCACCAACATTTGTTTTTGAAGAAATTCCATACAAGTCAAGTAACAGTGCGCTGAAGTTGGGAATGTTCTACCAGGGGGTATCTTGAGGGTACGTTGATCGTATAGGTCCTGAGGTGCATTTCGAGGTGGAGGAACAATATCGTCAGTGGTTGTGGCTGTAATTGAAGCGTCCGGTTTTGCAATTGAAGAAATATTGGTATCTTCTGGTTGAGCTGGTTCTGGTTCTGGGCTCCGAACCTTCCTAGCACGTAGTCTCGCAAATTCGAGGGCTCCAAAAGTACTATTGAAAGTTTCAGGTTTCAGCAATGGCATCGAATTCGAGTTCGGCTCTGCGAGTGAGCCAGAAGGAGGTCGCTCGACGGCCTGAGAAGCAGAGGCGACAGTAGAAGCATCCACGGGTTTGAAAGTTTCTTGAGCATTGTATCCCTCTTCCGCGATCGTCGTCTGAGAATCAAAACACAAAGGCTCGAAACTAGTTTGCTGATAATCGCGGTCGGCGATACGATATCCACCATGAGTTTCCGCGGGATATCCATCCAAAAGGTCTTCGTCCAGTCGTTGACTACCCCCATACACGAAATCCTCCAAAATCCCTTCCGTACGACCTGAGTCTACCTCCTCAGCATGACGACGATGATAAACCTCATCAGGAAAAAACGCTATTCCAGAATCATCAGCAAAGTCCCCAGTTCCAAAGTCGCTTTGCAGTCCCTTTGAATCCAATCCGAGTCGTCGTCGTTTATACGGTCTTTCCATTCCTGATTCCTGATCATCCTGGTCATAAACAATGGTCCGAGTCGCCATCGGCATCGGTAGGGGTGCCCAGTTCTCTTTGTCACTGTCCCCTTCATCTTCATCTTCATCTTCATCTTCATCTTCATCTTTGAGTAATGTTGTCGTTACGGGGTACCCCATAGAATCTGGATGCTGATACCGAAAGACGTTGAAATCCTCCTTGCCGCCAACTGAATCAAGCGGAGAGAATTCCGGTTCCATAGACTCTTGAGCTTCATATCCGGCGTAAATCTCTCCTTGTCCTTGAAAGCTCCGTTGGTCAAGACGAGAGTAGCCTCCTTCCTGGTCCGAACCATAGGCCACATCATGCTGCACCAAATCATCATCACCACCACCACCACTTCGCCCCTCAACAAAGAAGGCGTTACCAGCACCAAGTCCCCCCTTAACAGTCGCTTCTTCATCCTTAGCGCGCAACCCCACAAGCCTCCTCCTCTCCTCCCCCGACAAAATGATCCCACAATAATCCCCACTATTCATAATCAACCTCCCCAACATATCCTCGTCCTCATCAGCCTCTAACCACCGTCTCCACACACGTTCTTCAGCCATCCTTTCACAGTCCACGCCCACGTCCACGCCCACGCCTACGCCCTCCGAATCCGACGCCAATGCAAAGCCGCTCATCGCCAGAACACGACCCAACATCTCCGATACCCCAGCATCAATCTGCTCAACCGACATCCCATTCTTATTATCGTCTCTATCCACGAGTCGGTCAACTCGGATGACTTCAGTCGTAGTTGGTAATCGGTCTTGGACAGTGAAAGGTCTACGATACGATAAGGCGTCAGTCAAACCAAACCAAACCAGTGCCGGTGAGAAGGGTAAGGGTAATGGGAAAGGGAAAGGGAAAGGGAAACTCACACCCAAGATAATTCCAAATTCAAAGGCTGCAATCCTTTAGTCTTTTTGAGGAACTGCCAATGTGCGCTCTGCTTCGCAAGCTGAGGCGGTAGAGCAGATCCTTGCATTTTATTCTTGATCATGATTGGAACGATAAAATCCGAATATTTCGTAGGAATAAAAAGATCATTGGGTGGATGGTCCGTTGGTGGAGGTAGATGCGGTACTAGAATAGTGAATAGTAACAGTGGTGAGATTTAATTTCAATTCGAGTGGGCAAAAACCAAAAAAAAAAAAGAAGAAAAGAAAAGCACCTACCTTCCATAACGAAACTCCTCTTCTCATCCAACTTTTCCTTTAAAATAATACCCTTTGGATCTTCTCCCCGCACAGCTTGATATAGTCCTAAAATCTCCTGCCCCAGCCCCATATCCATATCCATGTCACTCCCTCCATGACCATGATTATTATCCTCGCGTGCCTTCGACTTCAAGTTATCCCCAGCACGGTCCAAGACAGACGGTGGTTGCCCAACTATTGACTCGCTCGCTCCTGGACTCGATGGAGAAGGCGCTAGAGGCGACAAAGGTGCGCGCGAATGCAGTGTCTGTGGTGCCGCCAAGTCGCGCTCAGGTTCAGGTTCAGGTTCGGGTGTTGTCGTTGTCGTTGTCGTGGTTGTTGTGGTATTGAGAGGAGGTCCAGTCCGCCGGTGTTGTAAGGAGTTTAGTAGGAACGCAGCGAGACTACGAAAAAAAAAACGAATCAGTTAATTACATCGTATGAAGGGTAAGCAGTACTTAGGAACGTACCTTTTATCAGCCCCAAGCTGTTTAGCTTTACCGGCCTTTCCCATCATCATCATCCCACCAGAACCAGAACTAGAACCAGAACCACCGATCCTTCTCCCTCGTGGAATCGCAGGTACGTCTGCACAACAACAAAACAACAAGCATTGAGGGTTTCAGCTTCTCTCACTCTCGAAAAACAACGAAACAAAAACAAAAAGCAAAAACAAAAGCAAAAGCAAAAGCAAAAACAAAAACAAAAGCAAAAGCAAAAGCAAAAGCAAAAGCAAAAGCAAAAGCAAAAGCAAAAGCAAAAGCAAAAGCAAAAGCTCAACGTACCCATCCGCATCTCCTTCAAACTCTCAACATCAACATATACACCCTCAAATTCCGTATCAGGTGAAGAAGGCATTCGTAACTGATCATGATCAAGTAGTTGGTCTTCTTGACTCGACGAAGGGGTTGATTTGGATCTTGATGGAGACGAAGAGCAATATGTTTCTACATAGAGGGTTTTCGGTTTCGGTATGAATGACAGATGATGCAAAGGGACTCACGCCATCCATTAACAACAATCATATTCTCTCTACGTAAATCCACTTCATCCTCCCCCTCATCCATCTCCACCATCTTAATCTGATACTCAGGCTCCGGACGACGAGCCACCGGTACCGGTATCGTTCCAGGACCTTTGACGCTCCCTCTGTGTCCGTCTCCTTCGTGTGTTGAATAAGAAGAGGAACTCCCTGATCCTGAAGCAGGACGACATTTCCTAGAAAAAATAGGAACACAATCCACTCCAAATTCCATACGCGCATTGTCGAATAGGAATACAAAAGGTGGTGAATCCGGTCTTGTTGACACACCACTCGTGTCAAGATATCGGTTTGAATTTGCTACGCCGCGCGGAGGACAAGAAAGCACAGCGACTGACTTGAAGAATTGTTTTACACATCTCGTTTGTTCGGGGTTGAGTGTCAAGTTGACGTTTCTACGGGTGGCGAGTCAGTTGTTCACAATCTTTTTATGCGGAATTGACGAATGAACGAACGAACAAAGTTTGGTCCGAGTTAACTATGGGTTCTTCGATGGGATCTACTTTGATGAGCTTCTTGGGCATAGCGGATGATGTGATGAAGTCGTAATATGTTTTTGGTAGTGTTTTTCGGGATTCATTAGAACCAGGACGAGGTGTTTGATTTAGTGCACGTCGAGAAAGAATTGGTTCGAATGGGTCGTGTGGGACGTAGCATTCATCTGGTAAGGCAAATAAGAGAATCAGTTCCTTCAATTGTCGAATTTAAGACCAAAGAAAAAACTCACTCACAATCATTATTGTAAATAGCCTCTTCCGACTTCGACTTGGCACGTTTTCCAAGCTTTAATCCCACAAACAGCCGTTTGAGATATTCACTCGCTTCGGTAGATACCAGCAGGGGTTCTTCGTATTTCTCTAGCTTGTCAAGCGCATATAACCGCTTCAAAGACTCGAAAGGTTCAGTTGGAAGTCGGACTGAGAAGGACTCGGTGAGAGGCACTTGTCGTAAACTTTGCGAAAGGAGCTGAATGTAAAAGTAAATGTTTCAGAAATCCTGAGAGTTCCGAGATGAAAGCAGGATGAAAAGAGAACGTACTTCAGTAACAGCTTGTTCAGTAAATTCAATATAATCAGTTGTTAAGTGCTCGATAGCATAATCGTAGAGCAAATGGCGAATGTGAAGACGAAGAGATTCTTCTGAGCGAGCGTCTTCGAATATTCCCATTGCATGGAGTCGGGAATTCAAGTTTCAAATATCAATGTTCAAGTTTCAATATTCAAGAGAATGTGGGGATGAAGCAGGGATGAAGAGAGTACGAGTTAGGTGGGGTGAGGGTCCAGGGAAGAAACTGCTGAATCCGGTCACCCCATGGCGTAGCTTAGTCTCGAGTCCACCTCTGCTCTTCGTCGATGTATTTTTTCGTATTCAAGTTTTTGAAAGAGACTGTACTACAAGAAAGACTCGTCTAGAAGTCGTCGTCCCTTCTCGACATGATATCTATACTATAGCAGTCGTCGAATGTAATTGGCCTCCCATACCCCTTCACGTCAAGACACAATACAAAGTTCGCCCTATTCGCCAGAGTCAAAAACGATATTCAAGACCAATCTCTAATCCTCACCTTTCACTTCGCGTCCCACCCTACACCCCTCACAGGTGCACCATCACACCCAACAATATTAAGAGGAAGAAGATTAACCATCGCCTCTTCCCCTAACTCTCCCAAATTCGTAAGATTCTCAACAATAACACCTCCAGCACCAAGTACAGCCTGATGAACAGGATACTCATTCGTCCCACTAAGATCCGGACTAGGCACATCAAGCCCAATCACCCTAATCCCCAAACCCAAAATGCGCCTCGCAGCATCAACATCCAAATACGGATGCTCGAAAAACTTGTCCCCAGTCGCCCAATATTTTGACCAGCCCGTATGAAGAAGAAGAATAACACCCGGTTTCATTTTCTCGGTATAGGGCTGGAAATCGTTCCAGTTGATTGGCTCTTTCTCTTTTTTGTACGTGAGGTCGATGACTAGAGCCTTTCCGCAGAGAGATGAGAGGGGAATCTGATCAACGGATTTACCGTTGGGGATGAAGTGGCTGGGAGCATCGAGGTGGGTTCCTGTGTGCGAACCTAGAGTGATACTGTGCATGCTTGCTCCGTGCTCTTCGATTGTGATGAGAGGGCAGCAAACGAATTTAGGCATGCCTTCGAGGATGGACATGTTGTTGGGATCGAGTTTATGGGACAGATCAACCAGGGAGGTTTGGTACGACATGATGAGGGATTAGGAGATTAGGAAGGTGGCGAGGGGATGATGGGGGACGGGCAGAGTCACGAAAACGCAAATGTGAGGTATTTGAAGCAACAGCTATGCGTTGAGATCAAATCTTCGTGTCATCAACCCCACTGCCGATTAGGCCTAGGACCCACAGGTGGTATGAATTGAAGGTTTGTAGAGGGACCGCCGGAAATGGATTCCCGGAACTAGCACTGCTGACTTTCTATCAAACGCCACTCTTCCCACTATGAACATCCATAACTTTAGCGTGGAGACAGGAAGATGGTTTCCTCTGCAGCCAGCGAAATTCTATCTTTATATAAAGCAGAACGAGCGAGTCGCATCAGAGCTCTTTCCTGAATATATAGCGAGCCAAACGTTAACCAATGTAATATACAGCGAATATTGTACACAGGACATACCTATACCTGGCCAACCAAACTACCTAAATCACCCCTCCTCTTGATACATCATCACAGCTCTTTTGAAATTGCCAAGATCTTCGTCGAACTCCCGACTCGTAAAGAAAGTGTAGTAAGACTGCAGATGGAGTACATAGTCCTCCTCAGGGAACGTGCGATGCGACAGTCTCACCGGACCGTCCGGTCCATCGTGCTCCCAAATTGGCATCTCCCCACGTGGAATATGAATGGCAAGAATTTGTGGTGTGCTATTTAGAGGAACCTCTTCATGACAACTGTCTTTTGCGAAACATGTCTGAATTCACGTTGGTCGACCCCAAAGGCTGGGAATGGGATCTTCATTCAGTGGGTATCTCTCTCTATACCATCTCCTTTGAGAAAAGTATCGCTAAACTCGTGTTCTGTTATCTGCTTCGTTTTACTGAAGGTGTATTCAGCATACGTTGGTCATTTCCAGACACACAACATTGCCTGGTGTGTCGTATCATCGTTTATTGAGTTACTTGTGGCGACACTGACGAATATGTTAGGTATGAGAAGTCCTGGGGTCATCTATTCTCTTCTTTCGAAGAATTCCTAGCGTTCTCTTGGCCAGTTATTGTCGTAACGGATGCTTGGACTGGGAAAGCCCACATTGTAACCAAACTCAACTCAATTGGAGCTTTTCTTAAGATGGTCAAAACAAGGCGAGTCTCCTCAGCGATTTCCACCTCCCTTCAAACCAACCCATCGTTGTTCATTTCATTTTTTCCCTTGTAGATTCGGGGAAACACTACCACAAGCCTCAAACATGGTCCAAGTAACCCCCTTCGAGACATCCCAGCGTCACCTACGGCACGTATCAGACTACCCTACATATCGTAAACTCCACAACACCCTCCCTGCAGCCGTCCTATCAGCAAAGAAGCAAAAGATACGTAACGGTGACCCTCAGGCCATAAAGGAGCTTTGGGAGAGTAGAGACAAGACGTTTTTGGCGATTGATTTTGAATGGAGTGAGAGGAATCAGAAAAGTTGTTTAGAGTGGGGATATGCTGCTGTTCGATGTGGTCATTTGAATGAGTACGCCCTGCGGTTCCATGCCCCGTATCATTTATCATTCAGTGAAGGATGACTGACGCCTGCTTATCAACGTTCCTAGTCTCGGATATTGGCCGCCTTCTCCGGACGAAAACTATAGGTGTGTGTCGGGGGTTGTTGCGTATTCTTCGAAGATGATGTGTTTTGACGTTTGACACGTATGGCGCGGTAGAAAAGGACACTTTGTCGTACAGGAATATGTTGACAAGGTCGTCAATAAATGGTGCCCTAATTATCCTTGGCATGTAAGTACCCCTATTTCATGTTCGTAATCATGCTGATCGTGCAAAAAAAAAATAGTATGCGGTGCGAGTGTGTGAATGCTTCTATTGAATAGGTATTGATTGATGTCTTGGTGGTCTAGTTTGGTGATAGTCAAGTGATACCAAAGGCGAAACTCTCACAGATTATTCAAGCTGTAATTAGGTGTGTTTTGTGTTTCTCATCACATGTCTGGCGCGACGACACGACAAGTCTAATACACGTCTTTTCATGCTTGTGCTCGTAGCAGTCTCGCCAGTCCAGATTCAGAAATCCTATCAAACAACCTCGTTCTCGTCGCACACGGTGTAAATGGAGATCTAACGCGTCTAGAAGAAATGAAAATAGGTAAGCCCCCACCGCCCTCCCCCGCTACGCACCCCTGTCAAATCCCCTTACTTACCTGAACCCGTATTCCGTATTCCGTCCGTCTTGTCTCGACAGCACTCCCGCATAACATGTTTATAATCGACACAGCGGTATACGAAACGAAACTATTTAATGCTGGTCTTCGACCTCCTATGGTTCATCCTAAATCGAAGGAACCGCGGCAACCGGGGTCGATGCTTTCGTTGGAGAATTTGCTTAGATCGATTTCGGTACCAGTACCAACACCCGATCCCGGAACTTCGGTGGGCCAACCACAACCACCTCAACCACCTCAAGTTGCTCAGCAGATCGGGTTACTCCCACATGTTAAAATGCATAACGCGGGTAACGATGCGTTTATGTGTCTTTTTGTATTGCAGTACCTTGCTGAACCGGAGGGAAGTACGAAGGTTCCTACGGTTAGGCGGACGGTGAATAATAGACCTGCGATGGGTATGGGAGGGATGCATAATATGTCTTTGCCGATGAATATGAGTATGAGTTCGATGGGGATGGGGATGGGAATGGGGATGGGGATGGGGGGGATGGGGATGGGGGTTCCGATGAATATGAATATGACTATGCCTCCTTCGTTTAATGTAGTCCCGCCGTTACCTGCGTTTAGTGGTCTTGCTATTGCGACTACTGGGACCGGGTCGGGGACTGCGTCGGGGATTGGGATTGGGACTGCGTCGACATTGGGACCTGGGGGTTTACATACGCCTACGACGCCGTTGGGAGGGAATCAGAGGTTGTCGGTTTATAATCTTTCGGGGGAGTTTGGGCAGATGAGGTTGGAGGGGGTTGCAGGGACCGGAGGGATCGGAGGCCCGGGAGGTACAGTGGGGGAGGAGGAGGAGGAGGAGGAGGTGCAGGAGGGGGAGGAGGGGGGAGTCCGGGGAAGGCTAGGTCAAAGTCGCCTGGGACGAGGAGGTTGGTGCCTGGGAGTTTGGGGAATGGGAAGAGTGGGAGGAGGTTGAGTGCGGTTGAGGTGGATGATGGGAGGTGAGCGGTGCGCTAGCGGTGATGTGTTGGGTTGGGAATGGAGTGTTGTTAAATTGGAATTTCGTTTCTGTTCTCGCTTTCGCTAGTTTTCGTTTTCGGTTGGTTTAGCTCATTTACGGACAGTACGGTTTGGCGGACATTATTGTTGACACTTCATTACATACCACTTGGACACCCTTCATGCATGCATGGACTTTTGACTTTTAGTGTAATATGGGATAATAATATATCGAGCGTTTGGAGCTTTGAGATAGGTAGATAGGGGTAACATAGTGTAATATGGGATAATAATATATCAAGCGTTTGGGACTTTCAGTTAGATAAGCAGGGGTAACATAAAGAGTGTCCTGTATCACTATTCCTCGTCATCGCCCCACCAAGTCCGTATGAACTCCTCCACCTTCATCGGCTTAATGTCCTCCAGCTGCTCATTCAAATTGAGCGAACCCTCCTGATCCATACGTTCCATATATGAGAGGTATATCTCACTGAAAAAGTTCGTCATGGGCGATGAGGGATTTGGATCTAGGCGAGAGAGGAGTTCTTCTTTCGAGTTGTATTTGACGTCGATTTTTGTACCTGCCACCCACCACCACCACCATCAGCATCAGCATCAGCATTGCAGCATTACGAGGTAACCCGTAAGTTGGAGCATAGCGCACCAACAATCCTTTCCGCAATCCGTACAAGATCATTCAACTTGATCTCATCCCCAGCCATATCACTCTCTTCCGACCACTCCTCAATCCTCGTACAAGCACCCGCAACGAACCTCCCTACATCTTGAGCTCTCGTTATTCTTAATTTACCCTCCCCGTCACCTGGTATATCCGCTTTCTTGTTTTTTATATCTAGGATGTGGCTGATATGTTTTAGATGCCCGAATCCTTCATCGACATCTCCGTTGTGCGTCGAGGGCGTCGGAGACTTCGGGGGCTTGGGGTTACCAAAAGCAAAATAATTCATGAACAACCCGCAATTAAATTTCGTGAACTCGAGCGGCCTACGTTGTTCGCCCTCGCCCTCGGACTCGGAATCGGATGTAATACTCCTCTCGAGTTTCGCTTTCCTCAGAGCCCCCAAAATCGGCTCCTTCATCCGATAAAGCTCAATCAACCCCCCAATCCTCTCCGAATCAAAAGCAAATTCACTAGGTGCAAAACGACGAAACGTCGGAACTCGAAGTGCAGCTTGCAGTAAATTCTGCTGTGCCGTGACGAAAGCTTCTTCAGTCCCAGATAATGTCGAGATTATTGTATCGATGGAGTTGTTCCGGAGGGCAAGTTCGATTGAATTTATGTCGTGATAATCGACTGTGATGATAGATGCTGAGGATGATGCAAAGTGGATTGTCCTAGCCCCGTCGGCCCCGGCCCCTTTTGATTTACGAGAAAGAACGATTATTGAGAGGGAGTATTTGTGTTTGAGCTCTAGGAGACCTTCGACGATGTGTCTCCCGATTCCACCACTTCCTCCTGCTACCGCGATGTTTTTTGAGATCATGGTGTTTCGGAGATGTAGATGTAGATGTGGATGTAATCGTAGTCGTAGTCGTAGTCGAGCTGAACTTGACTAGGAGTAGTCATTTAGTTATATACGGTTTAAACCGAAATTGAGGTACGAATGATTATCCCTGCTAGTGAGATGTCTCAGTTTTTGCGCCCTGATTAGGGAGGAGAACAAGACATTTGATGATTGATGAGGGTTTCAAATCAGAATGACCTTTTTTTTTTTTCAACAGTTAGGAGGCTGGACACGCCTGAAGCATCTTGATAACGATGTTTATATGTTTTTTCTTGAGCTGAAAGAATTTTTATGTATGGGCTCCTGGCCTGTGCCCTGTGGTGGAGGACGTGAAAAACAGTTTGCCGCCGGTTTGCCGCCGAGACTGAAACTGCCGTGCCGTACTCAGAGCTCTTTGCTGTTCAGGCCATGGTTCGCAGGAGGTTGGACTGTATGCACGTCCAAATTGACGTCCTCTTCAAGTCGATTCAGCCACACGATAAGTTCATGCCGAGTACGAGTTGGAGTGCAAAGGGAAGGCTAGCTGCGGACGTCAACCCACTGGCAGTGAAAAAGAGGAACTAGTTTGGATCGAGATTATAGATAGTGTATGTATAAGAGGGAAAGTACGCATCAGCCGCATGATCTCCTCGGGTCATACTGAACGTTCGCCTGTCTAGTGCAGGTGTTGGAAACGGGTACGTCGCACACCTGCTAGCTATATTCTAGCTCCCCAGGACCTGAGATCCATTGGCAGGTACGCACACGCACAGGCCTTCGAGCTCCTTGCCTCTGTCAAATCAAGCGGATCTATGCCGTGCTCTACCTATCCTGCATGCACAGAGCTCAATCTTAAAAGATAGGAATTGGACATTTGCCGCAGGTACCATCACTGAGATGAACCTCAGGCGTAGCACTTTCATCTTTGCAGACAACGTGGACGAAAAAACTGCACGAAGAATGGAAGAGAATGAAGCGTGTTACATAGAAGATCCTGCCAAGATGGAGCGTGTTAAAAGATCCTGCCAAGTCTAACTTCTGAGAGGCAGCCAGGCTTAATCCTGCTCATGACAAGAAGATGATCTTGTCATTTCCAGTGTCTTGGGGGTGCCAGACAACTGGGCTGAGCTATCGGAGCATTCGAAGAAAAAGGAGGATATGGCAGTGGTTGGACAACAGGTGGTAGTTTCAATGATCGCTTCGAATTTGGACTTGATCCCCGCGGAATTACAGTTAGTCACTTGTGCTTGCGTTTTTGCACAGAGCTCTTGCGTGAAGGTCTTAAAGTCTGCACTTTCCTGACATATTAGGGCCCAACTGTCAGTGGTTGAAGCTTGAAGGGTCACCCTAAGCGCGTATTTTTCCGGAATCCGCATGTATGCCTGCAAAGAAAGAACCTCGGTGAGATGGCGGACTTCAAAGGAGATCTATAAAGTGACCTTAATCCAGGAAATAGTACTAGCGAACGCTTAAGCTACACGCTATACTTGACAACCATGCTTGACTGGCATGTACCGGATAGTGCCATCGTGAAAAGGCGATCTTCGTAATTCACCCACCCATGAATCGTATTAGACTTTACACTCTCGAGAAACGCCGAGTCGTTTCGCCAGTAGCCATAATCTCGCCTCAGAATCCTCGACACGCTGTCAACTGCACAAGTCATTATCTAGTATAGGCGATTACGTAGAGTTATATTACATACTGACTTCGTAGCCATAATTCATGAATGAGATTGTCCTTTCATGAGATCATGATGCACTGGTTTCCCTCGAGGCTTGAGCTTGGTTTTGGATTCGAAATGTTTCACAAAGTTTGTGCCGCCGAATGGAGTCAGAGAGTAAGGTAGGCCTTCGAAGATGGCCTTGAAGAACTGATGGGAGTCTTTATGCATCGGCGCCTATACTAGCTTTGTGAGGATGATATTGGTTCCAGGTTTGAAAGAGATAGCATTGAAAGGAAAGTGACCAAAAAGTGACACCGCCGCAACAAATAGAAGAAACAGCAGATACGTAATTAATCTCAAGCGCTAACGCGCAATGCCGGGCGCTTATATATTAAATGTCCATCTTTCTTCTTGCCACGATTGTCTACAGCCTTTTCGCCAAACTTGAATTTCTGCACGACTTTGAACGCTTTACTCAGCGGTCGAGTGGTCGATATGGATGATATACTGGATTTGTATTGTAAGTGCACCCATGATTATCCACAGCGTGTAGCGCAATCTCAAAGATCTCCTGCTGATTATAGGATCAGGCTATCTCTAAAATCCATAGCATACAAGCAGCAAGCCTCAGATTTGTACCTATCGATCGGTCATTCGCTAAAGGCAACTTCTAAAGTTGAGTTTCGAGGGTCCTTTCGCTTTACATGGATCCTGCGGAGCTTGGAGTCACGATGCTACGTCGCCACCGTCACCAATTGAATGCGGACATTCATAAGGACTCCGACTCTCACCATGTCCTGCACGTCTCGTGTGCTCCCTACGACTTGTAGGAACTTAGGAAAAGTGTTCACTTGCAAACTTCAGCCGAAAATGCTTAGCAGTCCGAAGGAGAAGGCTGACACTCCAAACGGTGACTATCAGGAAAGGAAATCTTCGACACTTGACGATATTCTTTCTGTGCTCCCGGGCGCCACTTCCATAACATTAAGCACCCTCAGGGATGCTGCTGCCTTGGCTCCGGTGCCCTTCCTCGCTGAAGCTGCAGGCTTAGCTGTGACCATCTTTGATACTATACAAGTACGTTCAATTCCTATATCGTCGTAAAGTTAATACCCAGTGCCTTGACCTCCACCTTATAGACATGTAGCAATAACAAAGGCGAATTCAGAAGCTTGGCAGCAGATTCATGCAGCCTTGTTTATGCTGTCATCTCGACATGCAACGACCTCACAAAAGACGGTTCGCAGATATCTTCTCAACTTCAAACAAGTCTTGAGCAATTGTGCACGTAGGGGTCATATCGCTATACTCCTTGTATGTGTTCTCATTTCCATTTCTTTCAAGAACTTTGACCGAGATCAAGAATTTTGCGCAAAAGCAAGTAAAACGGAAGGTTTTCATTCGCTTCTTGACCTCGAAAGACGATCAAGACAAAATCCAGTCGTTTCGGCAGCAAATGAGGCAGAGTTTGGACGTATTCACAGTGAGTGTATGCAAAGATGAAATACATGGAGTTTATGACGCGTTCGCATAGCTCCAATCGCACATAACAGTGCAACAAATCGTCTTGCGCATAGCCGAGCAGCAGAAAATACAAGAGCAGATCCGAGGCGAGGAAGCAAAGTCGTTGCCAGATCTCAAGCTCAAGCTGGACACTTCCTCCGATAATTCTCCGACTTCCACCGATTCACCTACAAGCGCAGCGAGTCCTGTCTCTCAGGTTGCGTTTTCGAACCTCTTTGCTGGTGCTTCTCAGATCGGCGGAAATATCCAGGTCACCAATGTGACTGGGAATCAGCATAATGTCCATACGGAAGATCATTCGACGTCGGATAATTTCGATAATGTCTATAATACCAACAACATTAATTCGAATAATGTCCTTTCGAATCATTTGAGTTTGGATGATGGATCGGATATGAGCCAGGTAAGGGGCAGGAAAGGGAGAGCTGGCCATGGAAGGGTTGGGAGGGTTGGTGACTCGGTGACTCACTCGAGGTACGTCGTGTTCGATGCAGACCTCGTGTGGTTTGAGACTGAGGCTGTTTGAATGTAGATGGTATCCGAACCAAACAGGATATGGTTGGCCTACGGATAAAGCCTTGGTTCCCCATTGGATAGCTTAACTTATCGACAGACTTTTCCGATGTCCAGGCTCCCTATACTTAGGATGATGATGCGGTGTGCCAGACCCGATATAATCAGGATATGCTCAAACAGACAGTGATAATCTACTCTCCATGTTCTTTTCAGCTTATTTCCCGTACTATGATACCCTAAGTCGGAGGGATCCGTTGTAGATTGAAGGCCCTACATCGTACACTTCGTTCATATCGTTGTTCCTCCCCCTCCCGGCTTTCTAGGTTCAACTTGTGTACCGAATACATCAACCAGAGTTGTAATATGAACACCGTTACTTGATTCGACGTACTTAACAGATTAAATGCTCCTGGCCCAATTCGCCGAGCCATATTGTTGCTTTCGCCATTGGTTCACTGCACTGAGATACTAGTACTGTTTGATAAATGCATAGATTTACAGTTCAAAAAGTGTCCCACCCCTCGGACTTGGATAGATGATCATTGCTTTCAGCCACCTCTCTTTCAATACTTATGATCAATGTACTCAGTTGTCCGCAGAGGTTCAAAAAACCCTTGCAAACGCATCATGAACCTCAAGGAACTCGGGATTAGGAGGGTGAGTTTGAGTAAGCGATAGAAAATCGATGTTTCGTGATAGGAGATGTCGCCGTACGGCCACACGAATCTGACTTGGCGACAGACATAGAGCTCGTTGTGTAGTCGCCGGTCGGGTATTTGAGAGACCACCGAACATTGAAAAAGCCTTCCGAGAGAGAAGGAGTTTCTGTATGCCATAAAGACCACTCGTGTACGAAGATGACCTCGAAGTCATGTGTTGACCTCGTATGTCGAAATAGGTCGAAATGGCAATGCGACTGTAATCTCGCGAGGCGAGCGCTGGATTCTGTTCAAGTGAGTAAGAAATAAAAATGACTGTAGGGAGAAACAAGAGCACACCTGAGCTAAGTTGCAGTAAGAAAGTTTGAACGTCATGAACATTCAGTGACCCGGCTAAAATTCTTGAAGCTGGCGACTAACGCTCTCGTCCTAACCACCGAATCCCCAGAGCCGGGTGCTAGAGATGCGGATATTGTCCACGAACTCTTTCGATGTTTTCTTGTCCTTGTGCATCGTGCACGTCCGTCACTGGTCAGGAAGAAGGTACGGTGACGAACACGAATTAGATAGGATTACATAAGTGTAGGTCTCGGACGGGTTTGGCGAGTGTTTGGCGTTGTTGGTATCTTTACTCTTCATCGTTAACGTTCATGGCTTCGAGCTTTCATCTGATTCAATTTCTCTGAGGCGTTCAATACTCCAATCGTCCCAAAAGAAGATTGATTGTCTAGACGTATTTCTATCATTTCATGGTCAGTCTTTCATTCAGGCTTGTCTTCGTTCGACCGTAACTTCAAGTCTCCGCCTCAAGGTCACCCAATCCTTTCGCAATGCAGAATCATACTTTGCTGGAGCATGCTAAGCATGCTACGTGTAGCGAAGTCCCTTCCGACGATCTCGCCAATACAGTTTTTGACGAATCCTCAATCGAGACGCTACTTCGCAGCGATTCTATTCCCGATGGCATTGATGTCTCCCGAGTCTCCCGATACATCGAGCAAAAGGCGGAGGAAATTCATCGCCTTGATGACGAAATTCTTCGACTTCAAAATGCTCGCAAGAGCTCACAGAGAAGCCATGACCGGGCAAAAGGGCTATTTGCCCCTGTACGACGAATACCCGTTGAAATCTTGAGCGAGATATTCACGCTATCTGCCGATGGCTCTGTAAACTTTTTTCTGCCCACTACTCTTATCGTCTTGCGTATCTCACAGGTCTGTCGTCGTTGGAGGCATACCACCCGGACAATGCCCCGACTATGGGTTGGCTCTGGCTGGCTTATACCCTTTGACTTGTGTCCCAACTTGATTTCTCATTACCTCCTCATGTCCCACCCAGCTCCTCTCTCACTTGATATATACGAGCGTCAAACAAATAAAAATTCCACCAAACGCACGGAGATACTTGAGCTGCTGCTTTCTAGAGCCAATAGATGGTACTCCGCAAGCCTGAGTAACAAAAACGACATCTTGGACATGGCGCAGGGCATATTACGAAGACAGCCCCGTCCCCTCAATGGTTATTTTCCAAATTTGACAGGCTTGACGATCAGCTGTGGCTCTGACCAGGCACGTTGTGATTTGTTTGAAGATGCTCGTAACACTGCAAACAATTCAACATAAATCTCATGGGAAAATGTTAAAAATGTGGTGAAATAACGTGAAAAAGTTTAATTTTTCGTGATATATCACCATATTTCTAACATTTTCCCACGGGATTTATGTTGAATTGTTTGCAGTGTAACTTGTCTTCTTTGAAGATTTGGGGCCACGCGTCACTGGTTCCTTTCAATTTTCCATACTCTCAACTCAAATTGGCCGATTTGTTCTATGATCCCCGGGCCAATATATTGCCCCAATTTGGAAGCGCACTAGAGTCACTCGCTCTAGATTTCGAGTACTACAAATATCGGACGCCGATACCTCTGCACACCTTGCCTAATCTTTGGGAGCTGAAGTTGAAGCAATGTGCCACTATTGATTGCTCGGGCATTTTTCGTGCTCTCACCTTGCCGTCGTTGGAAATTCTTCACGTTCATACACAACGTAGGACATTAGACGGGGCAATAGACGGGCTCAGCTTCCCAGTGTACAACGGGACCTCGAGAAAATGGCCTCTAGCCGAGTTCAGAACCATGATTTCACGATCTGCATGCTCTCTGCAGGCTCTTCGCCTCACGGGCTGTTTACAGATACCCCGAAGTCAATTGCATGAACTTTTCAGCTTGACGCCTATGCTCACTTGCTTAGAAATAGAACTACATGAAGAAACCTCTACTGAGGTACACAATCTGCTTACAATTCCAACAAGCGAACAGCATATAGGCAATGTCCTTCTACCCTGCTTGATGGATTTCAAGATGATCAGTAACGAGGATGAGCTTAAACAATATTTTACTGACATGACCAAGTCAAGACAGCCCCCGTCAATCCCCGGTGTCGCTTTCCTCAGAAAGGCGGCCTTCAATCGTTTGTGCGTGACCTAGGATTTTTCTCTGACAAGAATCTTAGTTGTCTGTCATCTGATTAGGTGCAGTCCAGATGCAAGTGATGAAACCGATAGTGATACCTCGTCGGGCGCATGATGCACCGCTACAATCTGTGGATTTGAACTATGAGGAGAAAAGAAGATGTTGGCTCGAGATATGGTGTTTCGTTTGACCTTTGATGAAGTGGTTGTGGGTAAAGGTATAGTTGTGCAGGGGTCGGTGCGACGGTCATGAAATGAGCGCATACAAGGAGGAAAATTTGATTGTAGGAAGCAAGGTCTCGGAGTGCATCGATTGCCACGGCAGGTCATGATTTCATTAGTATTTAGTCAGACAATGTGAATATCCAGTATCGAAGACAATTGGGCCTTCGGAGAAGTTGACATCTGCGTAATGCTTGGAACATGAGATGTGTTACTTCTCTTGGGATAAAGACCCTCTGTTTGTACGTCGCAGGATTTACTTCAGAAAGAGGCTTGAAGTGGGGGCGTGGGAAGTCGAGGGTTGTCTGGGTACGAGTCTACGAGACAGCCTGACTGAACTTCATCACGCTTCATCGTTCATGATTTCGAGGCTGTCATCTGGCTTTCATCTAATTCAATCGCTTTGAGACGTTACAGTGTTCGTATCCTACCTCAGCCGGCAGAAGGTAGAAGATAGAAGAGTAGTGATAATCCGGATTCCAGGGTGAGTTCTTTCATTTGAACTTCTCATGAATCAACCGTAACTTCGAGTCTCCGGATTCCAAGGTCACTTAATCCTTTCGAAATGCAAAACCCTTCTGCTCCAGTGCTGGAGTACCCTACGTGTAGCAAAGTCCCTTCCGACGATGTCATGGCCAATACAGTTTTTGATGAGTCCTCAATCGAGGCGCTACTTCGCAGTGAAACTATTCCTGATGGCATTGATATCTCCCAAATCTCACGATACGTCGACGAAGCGGCGGAGAAAATTCATCGCTTCGACGACGAAATTCTTCGCCTTGAAGATGATATTCATCGACTTCATAACGCTCGCAAGAGCTTACAGAGAAGCCATGACCTGGCAAAAGGGCTGTTTGCCCCCGTACGACGAATGCCTGTTGAGATCCTGGGCGAAATATTCAAGCTGTCTGCCGATCACCCTGTAGAATTCTATCGAGCCACTCATCTTATCGTCTTGCGTATCTCACAGGTCTGTCGTCGTTGGAGGCATACCACCCGGTCAATGCCCCGACTATGGGCTGGTACTGGCTGGCGTATATTCTTGCATGTCATGTGTCCCAGCTTGCATTCTCATTACCTCCTCATGTCCCACCCAGCTCCTCTCTCACTTCATATATCCGATTATGGAGGAAATACTTCCACCAAACGCATGGAGATACTTGAGCTGCTGCTTTCTGGAGCCGATAGATGGTACTCCGTAACCCTGGATATCGACACCGACTTCTTGAAAGTGGCGCAGCGCATACTACGAAGACAACCCCGTCCCCTCAATGGTTATTTCCCCAATTTAACAGAATTTGACGATTGGTTTTGCTGTAAGACAACTAGTTTTGATTAATCAATTTCGGTGAAGCCCGAATATGAACTGTAATTGAACCAGATTACATAATGAAATACAAAATTAATATTCGTTCACAGCAGGGATTGAACCCTGGGCCTGCGGGGCACAAGAACTCTATGACAGGTTAACCACTGCACCAAATGATTCTTTGTAAGGACCTCATATCATTGCAACTTGATAGATCAGCATACATAACTTATGGAGCTATGCATTTGAACAGAGCAGAGATAATGAACTTGAACTTAGAGATATATCTTATGAACTGCATTTGAACTATATATTTGAACAGAATAAACTGCAATTGAACTGTGTATTTGAAACAGAATATAACTTATGAACTGCATTTGAACTGTGTATTTGAACAGATTATAAAACTACATTTGAAACTATGCATCTGAACCAGAGCAAATATAATGGACTATGTGAACTTAGAGATTATAAGTTATGAACTGTATTTGAACTGTAGTATTACAATAAAACTATATATTTGAACAAAACTTAGCAACTGAACCACATTTGATCTCTAGTAAATATAATTGAACAGGTATTTGAACTTAGCAATTGAACAGTAGTTGAACCTAGTCATTGAACTGCATTTGAACTGCTGTATTTGAATTGTAATGATACAATAAATGAAGTAGTTAGATATTTGAACTTAGCAATTGAACTGCATTTGAACTGCAACATATATTGTGAATCAAGAAGTATTTGAACAGCAATTGATCAGCAATTGAATCATAATGATTAATAACCAGGTATATGAAGTGGAAATTGAACTGTAACAATTAACTTCAAATAATATTTTGCACCAAAATGTGGATGAACTGTATAATATATTTGTGACATGTCTGTACTGTTGTCAATGGTTGTGTGCTCAGTGGTTTACGAACCTTGTCAGTTTGATGTGTTTCAGGAGGTCTCAGGTTCGGTCCTGTTGTATCCATTGGATGTATTTTTCTGTAAGATTATATAACGTAGTTCAAATACAGTTCATTATATAATCTGGTTCAATTTGCGGTTCATATTTCGGCCTTCACAAAATTGATTACAGCCGTTCCGGAAAATAATGAGACTTGACTTCTATGAAGTTGCTGAATAGTGTAACCTGTAACATGTATCTTTTCCTTTTGGGTCAGGCCTGTCAATGTCGACGTCGATGATTTTGCACCTCCTCAAAGCTATGATTCCTCCTCTTGTCCTCCTCCTCTCCTTTCTCAATACTCCTCCATATATCTACCTAATAAGCTCTGTTTCCGCTACACGCCAAACATCTACTGAGCATGGGAAACTGGCGCATTAGCTCTGATCTCAAAGACTGTGCTCTCAGGCTATGGGAATCGGGTTGGAGTTGTGGAGACATTTGCTGGGCCCTGGGTGTGTCTTGAGCTAGCCTCTTTCGATGGAAGGCAATATTTGAAGAGTTCACATGGTTGTCAAGCCTACACCTGCTATTTGAGGTCGCCCACGCATAATTGCTTAGCTGTTTTGACAGCTGTAAAGGAACTGTATCAGAAGCATCCGGAAACCTATCTTGACGAGCTGCAATGGTTTCTTGCTATCCATCACGATCTCCCCATCTCAGTATCATCTTTGCAAGACAACCTGACGAAGATAGGTCTCACCCGCAAACTACTTCACAAGATTGCTTCAGAGCGTGATGAGGAGCTATGTTCAAATTTCAAGAACACTTTGCAAACACAATTTTCGGGAACAGGATGCGAATTTGTCACCGTCGATGAACCTAGCAAGAACGAGCATGATGTTGCACGCCGTTATGGAAGGGCTTTGAGAGGCATGCCAGCAGAATTTTCTGATCCATTTGTTCGTGGAACGCGGTACTCATTAGTCACCGCAATGAGCGTGAATGGCTACATTGCAACTAGAGTGGTAGAGGGTTCATTGGATTCATACACTTGTTCTTTGATTTCATTGTCGAAGAAGTGGTGAGTACAGTAGTATCTATATGCTTCCGTCTGCTAAACTATACACCTCGTCATTTTGTGTCTAGGTCCCGCGAATGAACCCATTCCCAGACGCAAATAGTGTTCTCGTGATGGATAATTGTCGCATTCACCACACTGACACCTTGCAAGATGTCTTGAATGGCTGCGGTAAGCTGCTAAAACACATTTGTCTTTGTAATTCTGTTTATGATCAGTATTGCTACTAGGTATCATGCTGCTCTATCTCCCTCTGTATTCTCCAGACCTAAATCCTATTGAGGAATCCTTTTCAACATGTGAGTATTCAGTGAATATAATGAGCATTTATTGATGTATTTTGGGAAGGGAAAGCATATTTACGACGTAACAGTTCTATCCTGCGCCAAGCTGATGATCCTCTTTTTGTTTTACTCAACTCTTGTGGTTGTATCAATGCAGACATAGCACGAAACTGGTTTTTACACGCTGGTTACATTTACGCTATGTAGTTGAATACAATTGAATACTATTCCGAAGTCCAAATACCTTTCTTTACATCTGCTGAGAAAGTTGCGATGGGCAGCCACGACCAAACCCCAAGATAATGTTTTGAACCCGACTGACTCCCACTCTCCTCACTCCAACTTCTCAATAACACGATTACCAGGTGTATACTCCAAGTCAGTGAGGCGCTGCAAATCCTTATCTGAAAGACCATAATGCTTGCAAAAAGCCTCAAGAGAGATATGAACACGTTTTCCAGGTGAGGGAGGAGCTGAATCAGAAACTGAGTTTGGGTTTGACACAGACGACAGAATTGTGCTTGATGTAGTTACAGGCGCCGTGAGAGTAGGGTTACTAAGATGATTCTGATGGACATAGCATTTGCTGTTGCAGCATGCCAAGAAGCATTGTATTGAGAAGATTATCAGTAGTCGGAGGTGGGAGGTGGTTGAGCAATAAAGAAGCGGATCTGAAGCAGGTATAGGGATATGCAGAGGTCGAAGCTTGAGCAGGAGCAGAAGCAGGAGCAGGAGGACTTGAAGATGAGTCGATTTTTGTAATCAAAATATACAGAGTTCGGAGGATGTTCGAGATCAACACCAGGAGTTTTACGACCCTAAGAGTTTGAGTGAATGAAGCAAGTACATAGACACGAAAGACAAACTTACTATATGCGAGGCCCACACCGAAATTTTCATGTCGTCAAGTTCAAAATGAATATTACTTTTATTGGTGTACACGCGCTTATTTGGCCAAAGAGGGTTATTGCCTATTGGATATTCATCCGAAGACTCTGAGCAGCAGGTGCCAGAGCATTGTCAAACGACAGCTATTTTTACAGAGGTGAATATCATGAAGAAGACAGAAAGTTGGAAAGTCATACACGCTGCTGACTAACACTTGAGGATGTTTCGACTGCGTCAAAGGCAGAGTAATCAAAGCGCAAATCATCCTGTTCTTCTCCCATATCCCAAGGCTGAAAAAATGAAGGTTAGAGCAACCTTCACCAAGAAAGCAAAAGACTTACCGGTGGTTCCTCCGTAGTTTTGTTTGGTGGAGGCATACTGATAATCACAATATATCCTTGTGACACCTTGCGTCTTTGAACCTCACCTAACATCACCTCGTAGCCCATCTTCTCTGATAGTGGCAAGGGAGATGCATTTTCGGAGTCATGAAGCGCCATGTCATCTTTGATACTGGAATCAAAGCCTTTGGGCAGGGAAAGAAGATGAGAAATGTGGTCGAGAAAGGAATCGTAGGAATCAGAGCTAGGAAACGATACAGGGCCTTTGGTCACAGGTGGTGGGGTTTTTCGAGAGCCTTGAGCAGTGGGAACAATCACATTGATGAACATAGTTACGAGCACCTTGGCTTCCGGTTTCCTCATCAGAATCAAGTTCACTGGGTTTGAGTGTTGCTTTGCATTTCTTTCGAGGCGGACCTTGCTCATCGTGTTCTTCTTTTTCACGTAGTTTTGCAGCTTTTTTCTCAGCTCTCTGTCGTCGTTGTGCCTCCGCAGCTTTTCTCCTCTTCTCCTGTGCTTTTAGCACAACCGGGTCTTTACATCTGAATTGACTGACTATATGCATGCATAAGTACAGTTAGAGCGCAATATCCTCTAGAAACATACATTTGGCCAGCATTCTCCTTCACCAACTCCGTGATCATGTCGTCAAACTGCATTGGCTGCAGCTGTGCCTTCAAAGTCTGAGTCTCCATTTGCTAAAGGAGTCCATGTCTAATTCCGCAAGTTCCTCATCCTCCAAGTGTTGAGAAACTATTATCTGAATAGTCTATATCCATAGCGTAGTGAGAAAGCGTGTGAGGAGCTACGGAAATGCAAGCATACGTGCGAGGTTGAGGAGAAAGTTGGGGGCAAGGATGAGGATTGGGGAACGAAGCACGGACCTCCGGACCCCCCGGACCCCAATTCCCAAAAAGGAAAGATACATGTTACAGGTTACACTATTCAGCAACTCCGTGAAGTCAAGTCTCATTATTTTCCGGAACGGCTGTAATCAAAACTAGTTCTACTTTTGGGTTTTGACTCTGACCTGGCACGTTGTAATCTGTTTGAAGATGCTCGTAACTTGTCTTCTTTGACGCTTATGTCACGAGTGTCACTGGTTCCTTTCACATTTCCGTACTCCCAACTTAAAGCGGCCGACTTGTTCCATGATGCCCGGGCCAATATATTGCCCCAATTTGGAAGCTCATTAGAGTCACTCGCTCTAGATTTCTTCCACTACAATCATCGGACGCCGATACCTCTGCACACCTTGCCTAATCTCTCGGAGCTGAAGTTGAAGCGATGCGCTACTGTCGATTGCTCGGGCATTTTTCGTGCTCTCACCTTGCCGTCGTTGAAAATTCTTCACGTTAATACATCAGGTAGGACATGCGACGGGACAATAGACGGGCTCAGCTTCCCAGAGTACAACGGGACCTCGAGAGAATGGCCTTTAGCCGAGTTCAGAACCATGATTTCACGATCTGCATGCTCTCTGCAGGCTCTTCGCCTCACGGGCTGTTTACAGATACCTCGAAGTCAATTGCATGAACTTTTCAGCTTGATACCTATGCTCACTTGCCTAGAAATGCAACTACTAGATGAAGAGACCTCTTCTGAGGTATACACTTTGCTTACAATTCAATCAAGCAAACAGCACATAGGCAATGTCCTCCTACCCTGCTTGATGGATTTCAAGATGAACAGTGACGAGGATGAGCTTGACGAGGAGATGAACAGTGACGAGGATGAGCTTGACGAGGATGAGCTTGCACAAGAATTTACTAACATGACCAAGTCAAGACAGCCCCCGTCAATTCCCGGTGTCGCTTTCCTCAGAAAGGCGACCTTCAATCGTTTGTGCGTGACTCAGGATTTTTCTCTGACAATAATCTTAGTTGTTTGTTATCTGATTAGGTACAGTTCAGTTGCAAGCGATGCAACCTATAATGATAACCCGACTTTGCTCGTCGGGCGCATGAGCCACCGCTACAATCTGCAGTTTTGAACTATTAGGAGAAAAAGGAAGATGGTTGCTCGAGATATGGTGTTTGGTTTGACCTTTGATGAAGCGGTTGTGGGTGAAGGTATACTTGTGGAGGGTCTGTTTGTGGGAACGCTGCGACAATCATGGGGAAGTGAAATGAGCGCATACAAGGAGGAAAACTTGATTGTAGGAAGCAAGGTCTTGGAGTGTAAAGTATTTAGTAGTGCTCAGTCAGACAATGTAATTATCCAGTATTGAAGACAATTGGGCTTTTGACATCTGCATAATGCTTGGAATATGAGCTTCAGAAAGAGGACATCCTTTCCTTGGTTACGCTTTTGCGGTTGCAACTGATGAGGAGTCATTTACACAATCTATATTCTAGTATCATGAGTACATCTTTCATTTGCTACTGGTATTAAGTTCTGAGGTCAGTTCCGGGGCTACATGTATCATTCGTTTGTCTCTTGTTTGTTTATTGCTTGCATGAATATTCTTCGCATTTATATCCTCATGGCTTCGAGGCTCGAATCAAGTCTAGGCTAGGAGGGATCGTCCGGTCATTTCTACAGCAATGAAATTAAGACTCATCAAAAATTTCAAGGAGAGACGAACAAAACATACCTTCCGGCTTGGGCAACCCCAAAAGATCAAGTACCGTAGGCGCAACATCACACAGCGCACCCGGTTCCTCACCCTCACCTCCATCCTCCTTGAACTGCAACTTCTTCGGATCCCCCGTCATGATAAACGGAACCGGATTAGTCGTATGCGCCGTATGCGGAGCCCCAGTCTCCTTGTTCCTCATCTGCTCCGCATTCCCATGATCAGCGGTAATAAGCAACACATACCCCGCCTCCTCACAAGCCTTGTACACGACCCCGACAGCCTCGTCGGTATGCGTGATAGCCTCTACAGCAGCATCGAAAACACCCGTGTGACCGACCATGTCCGGGGGTGCAAAGTTACACATGACGAATTCGTGTTTTCCCTCACGAACGACTTCAGCGACTTTCTCAGCGACATCTTTGACGCTCATTTTCGGGTCTTTGTCGTATGTCGGGACTTTGGGTGAAGGTATCATATGGCGTTCTTCGTTCGGGAATTGTTTCTCGACACCGCCGTTGAAGAAGAATGTTACGTGTGCGTATTTCTCGGTTTCGGCGATCGAGAGTAGGGTTAGGATTGTGAAGCGCTGGAGAGAAGAATGAGAGTAGGCGTACCGGCGATATGAGCTTGTTTAATATCATGGCTGGCTAGCCATTCAGCTAGCACGTTTGTCATGACCTGAGGAGGGAAAGCTACAGGGAAGGGGAATTCGGCGTTGTATCGCGACATGGTGGTGATATGCTGTAGTTTCCGTCGTCAGCAATCAGGGATGGGAGGCCTAGCAATAATGAACAGCGTACGAGATTCTTAGGGACAGTAACCTCCATCGGCTTGTCAGGAAGCCCAAATACAGTAGCGATCTCCCTCATCCTGTCAGATCGGTAGTTGAAGAAGAACAGGGTATCGTCATCTACAATGAACCCAAGTTAATCCTCGTGAAAAACATTGATGAGAAAAAACACATACCCTTAATCCTCCCCTCCGCACCATTCACGATAATAGGCTTCAAAAACTCATCAGTAACGTCCTTCTCATAATTAGCCTTGATAGCGTCCACAGCAGCCTTTCCATCAGCGCTCGAAGCGAGACTCTCGCCTTCACCACCAACAAGACCATCTACCGCAATCTTAACACGTTCCCATCGTTTATCTCGGTCCATAGCATAGTACCTTCCAACGATCGTAGCTAATTCGCCGTACTGCTCCTTCTTCATGAAATCTAGCAGATCTTGACAATACCCAGCTGCAGAACGAGGAGCAGTATCACGACCGTCACCGAAGAAGTGTACGTAGGTGTGCGGGACGCCTTGTTCTTTAGCGGTTTCTAGGAGAGCGTAGAGGTGGTTGATGTGGGAGTGTACACCACCGTCGGAGATCTGTATGTGTATCAAGAATGTTTTCAACATTTAGTATGCTTGAAATTATCTCGGATATTTGAAAGGAGACGCACCAAACCAAGTAGATGTAATCTACCGTTCCCCTCCTTAGCTCTTTTTATACTCTCAAGAATAGTTTTGTTCTTATGGAACTCTTTCTTCTTGATCGATACATCGATCCTGACGATATCCTGCCAGACGATTCGTCCAGCGCCGATGTTCAAGTGTCTGCAAAAGAATGAGAATACAATATATCAGCTCGACTCGGAGAAGAAAGCGCGACAGTGATCGAAAAACGTGAATAACGTACCCAACTTCAGAGTTCCCCATAAGCCCCTCACTAAGTCCAACAGCAGTCCCATGAGCAGCGAGCTGGCGTATACTATGAGTCTTCCCAATCGTATCCATATTCGTCGTCGTTCCAGCTTCAATCGCATTCCCTTCGAGCCCAGGCTCAGTTGCGATGCCCCATCCATCGTGTACGCTGTATAGTTTAACGGTCGATTAGTTTTCAGAAAATCAAGGAAAGGCAAGAAGTGTAGATACGATTAAGCATACTTTGTTTTTGACTTCAGGCATTCTATGCGAGTAAGATGAATCTAAGTGTAGTTGGTGGCGAGCCGCAAGATGGTGGTGATGGTGGTATAAGTAGAGGAAACCTGAGAAGGTTACCGGGCGAAGCGGAGCTGATTGCAGAACTAGGTAACTCGAGACTGCAGAACGATGGCCCAGTACATTGTACAACAAATTCCTAGCCTCTAGTTCTTTCAAAGAATACAATCACTATTATTGCAATACACTCTAGAATCTACAGTACATTTGGTTCGATACAAATCTGTAATAAAGTGAAAAACTGGTCGAATCACCGTGTGACATTCAACTCCAGGAACATCCTGTTTTCGGTCCTGAGAAGGCATGAAGGCCTAACTCCTGACTCCTATGCGGCTCCTATGTAGCGAGATAGAAATATACTGAGAGAGAGAGAAAAAGGTCCAAACGAAGAGACAATAACACGACTAAGAAAGATTGCACCGTGCCAGCGATTCAAGAGGACAGAACGTTCGGGGGAATATTTTCCTTTCCAGGGTGCATCTCCAATACGGAAGAACCGCTAGAAACCCTTGGCTTGACTGAGGTGTGCGTTTTTTTCTTCGAAATTCCAGCCGCCTCGCCATCAGCCTCGTTGAAAGTTTTGGTCGTACTCCTCCCAGGGAGCGCGCTAGTATCTATATTATCTGCTTGCGAAAGGGAGTACCGGAAAGAGCCCACGCCATCGAAATCTGCTTCCTGGTGAATACGTGCTTCGCTGTAGAGCCCCAGATCTCCGTAGGAATCAAAGCTGAGGAATCGAGAGCAAGATACCGTGTTGACGTTCACAGGCGTCTTGGAGTCTTGAGAGAGAGCATCGCTCAGGCCAGAAGAGCAAGAAGACGAATCAGAGGTACTCGTGGAGATATCTGTGCTGCATTCCGTGTCGGTTGTAGAAGATATAGTCGTTGAAGAGGTGGAGGAATGAAGAGCAGGCTCGCGCGGATGTGACACGTCTTCGTCGATGTCATAGGGAATTTTCGAGAGGGAAGTTGGGGGGAAGTGCAAAGGTAGTGCAGTGAGGGAGGATTGTCCTAAAGAGGGTTCCAAAATAAGCCGAAGTCCATGAGGCGCTGATGTTCCAATCGGAAAGATTTCATCTTCATCGTCCGAATAACTCGTTGCAGTCAGCTCGTTCTCCACTTCTTCCAGCTCCCATTGGTCGTCGGTGTTATCACGACCAGGAATGAATTGTTCGATCGGCCTCGCTTCTTGGTACAACGTGAACGCTTCTGTATCCTTGAGAAACCTAGGGGCCGGATCCTGTGTACGTCGGAGAAAACCAAGTAAATTGAGTACAGGCTTTGAAGGGGTGGTCCTTGAAACACAGTCCCGTAGAATCCCCTCATCAAAAATCGTGAACGCATCTGAATTGACAGAAAAACCGAAAGCGCCGGTAACAGGTATTGGCCGCATATCATTTCCATCTCTGTTGTGGAAAACAGCATTCATAATTTGACCGGTCTAACGCGCAATAAAACCATGAGTCACGTCACGAGTATACATAGAAAGCAGGCAAGGCAAACACACTCACAACGAACGAAGTGCACGCGTATAAAGGGATGTAGACTAGCTTGGCTTTGACGCCATCTAGAAGCTCTTCTATTGACATCCCCGTCTTTCCTGGATCTCCGAGGTCCGAGTCGCCAAAGACACCTTCAACACTCCAACGCCCAGAGTCCTGACCCGCAGAGTAAGGTATCTCATACATGATCACCCCTCCAAGCCCACATTCGTTCATCCTAGCAAAACGCCGTTCTCGTTCTCTTCCACTGGCAGTACAGGCTAGTCCAGAGTCGGATTCATGAATTGTATCGCTCGAGATGAGGTTAGGCTTGTCTCTTGGATTGGAGCCGTGTTTGAAGCTGACTTGAACATCGCTGCTAGAGGCTATGAGGTCTTGATATACACATCTTGCGACGAAAGAGCGCCAAATGGATCCAGGAGGATATGTGGAGGATCTGGTGAGTTGATGTTCTTGAAAAATTGTTATTTTTGAACCAGTTTTGGTATTTGAGTCCGAAGCAGGTGTAAGAAGACGTTGAATGGTCGATGACCAACATGAAGAACTAAAAGAAGACATGAAGACAGAAATACTAGGGTGTGAAGTCGTCTAGCTGAGAAGAGCTGAGAGTCACGTATGTGATTACCGTGACCAACTAACTGTCCTGCAAACTAAGCTCCTCACAGTCACTGAATAAGGCTGCCAGCTGCTGCTAGTAATTGGCGAGTCGCGACCACCGCGTGCATATCCTCTTGACCTGGCATGAAGTTCAGCATGTGGACCCATTGAAGCCGGTCAATATACTTTAGTATTTACTCCTAACGATCTCCAATGTGCGCCAGCTTGATTTCCGTTCACATGAACTTCAAGTTGAAGTCCAAGCGATTGGGTGCAAGATATGAACGTGGACTCTCTAATTCGATCTCACTGGATATTCGAGTGCTAGACTGCCGTGAACTTTGTTAGGCATGCCTTCCATAGGTGTTTGCCCAGGGGCAAAATCGATTGACACGCACGCAGGGCTTAAAGGCCTCCGATGTAAGTTCAAGGCTTACTCTCTTGGATAGCGGTTTCAACAAGCTCAAGCCGCTGAACGTTCTCTACCATCTCTGTGCGCGCTGCGTCCTGCTGCAGAATAGTGATCGCCCCGTGAGTTCTTTGTTCGATTCGTGGTGCTTTTAGAGAACAATGGAGCAGGAGCTTGCCGCGCAGCTTCCTAATTCAGTGTCTCTACTTTCAACCTCCACCATCATCTTGTCGTTGCCTCGTGTGCCACCGCTAACCGATTCAAACGGCATGGTTCGACTCTTCTCTCACAAATCTCGTCAAGGCAAAGATGCTGCTTCAAGCAGCAATATCCACGAAAAGGAGTCGTCAAAGAAAGTAGACGAAATTCTTTCAGCGCTCACGGGTGCCACTGCCTTGACTTTGGGTGTCCTCAGGGATGCAGCTGCTCTAGCGCCAATACCCTACTTGTCTCAAGCAGCTTCGCTCGCGTTGACTATATTTGATGCGATTGACGTACGTCTAATTCCTATAGCCGTTTGCATTCGTGGGATCACCTCTTTGTCTTTGTAGGCCTGCAGTAGTAACAAAGAAGACTTCAAAAGATTAGCGGAGGACTCGTGCAGTCTCGTTTATGCCGTTGCGTCGACATGCGACGAACTAACGAAGGACGGGACAGAGATATCATCTCAACTTCAAATGAATCTTCAGCAATTATGCATGTATGTTGACCCCTTGGTTCTATCTCTATCGCCTTTGTTTTCTGATTTCCGCGTCAAGCACACTGGCAGAAGTGAATACATTCGCGCAAAAGAGAGCAAGACGGCACCTTTTCGTTCGATTTATGGGGTCAAAGAATGATCTAGGAAAAATCCTATCATTTCGCCAACAAATGAGGCAGGGTTTAGACGTGTTCACGGTAAGACGAGATGATTTGAATTTGACCAAGTTATTAAAATTAACAACACGTCCCCTCGCATAGCTCCAAGCGAATATAACAGTACAGCAGATTGTTTCGCGTATTGCAGCGCAGCAAAACGTCGAGCAGGCTCCAGATGGGGAGACTAACTCGTCTCCGAGTCCAGAAAACAAAGCGGATAGTCACCCTGAGGCTACTCAGCCTACTAGTTCTCCTACTACCCCTTCATCTCAACCCCCTAGACCTGGGCCTACCCCAGTTTCTCAAGTTGCATTCCCCAACCTCTTCGCTGGCGCATCTGAAGTCAGCGGAAGCATGAATTTCACCAACGTTTCAGGAAACCAACATAATGTCCACACAGAGGACCACTCGACTTCGAGCAATTTCAATAACGTGTTTAATACGAGCAATTCTAATTCTAACAACAAGACTTTGAATAGTTTGAATGCCAATGGCTTTGATGCAGGTAGTTTTGATACTGGTAGTTTTGACGCGAGCAAGTTTGCTGTTAGCGACCACACTGATCGGGCCAGAGGGAGGGGAAAGAAAGGAAGAGGGAGGATACCAGCAAATATGAGTAGCCCGATGTTGGAAGGAGCTGACGCTAGGTATGTAGTAGAATCTACTACCCGTGTTTCCGGATTGCTGAAGGTATTACACTTAGTAAATGGTATCCAGGCTCTCACGCAGCTGTTGAGTGGTCGCCACCTGACACTACTGGCGTGTCCCAGTGGACAGCTTTGCCAGCAACTGCCCAGATATCCTACGCTTAATGATTAGGGGGTAATACATGGATGGCAAGCTCTTATTTATTGAATTATCTTGCTTCTGACTTACACAACTTCGAACTATAGTACTATTTCTTTCTTACAGCATTGACAATCTCAGGACTATAATTTATATTACCTTTGGCAATTTATCAATATCAATGTACTTTGTCTAAACTTAATAAAAAGTATGATTTCTATGTATGTGTACCTTCGCAAGATTCATCATGGACTGCTCTGACGTAGTAAATACTCAAACTTGAATTTAGTAAAGGCTAGTAGGATGAGGATGATTGCAGCAGGAAAACAGGACTTTGAGCAGTCTGTGAATGAATTTGAAATTGACTCCTTGTACCCATAACCTCCGATTAGGTACAGTATGTCAATAGTACCTCCTCTATGCATAACTTTGAGCGAAAAGCACCTGACCATTCAAAGTATGCCGGTGCACACTGTGACTTACCCTCCGCACGTCTTTACTTACTAGCCTAAGGTGATGCTTATCAACAGATGTCTGCAGCATGCAAGTACATCAAACTTCCCTTCATCCTGTTTTTCATAAGGCTATACACACCATACCAAATGACTAATACTACCCAATCCCAATACCCTAGGGTACGTACGCTACGATCCAATCCGCAATAGTTCATAGTTCATAGTTCATTAATGTCACAATTAGTCATGTACATACTTACTGCGTCCATAGCCATCGCCTTCGTTAGCGCTCATACGCGTTCATACATATCCCAAAGTAGGACAGCCACCCAGGACAAATGAAATCGCGTCGTCGCGTCGCAGTCATCGCCATGGGAAACACACACAACACATCCCTTCCTCACAACCGAGATCTCACGGGGAGGTAAGGACTAATAGTATCCAACGCTTCACAAATAGTCAGTCCTAAATGGTCCGGTTTTTCCTGTACGACCTGTAGGTACAAAACAAAACACCCATCAGCCATCCGCCATCCCTGAGTCACGTCACAGTGCATGCATTCGGTTCGAAAGATTGTACGACCATATGCCCAGCACCATGCACTTTCGAAACAGATGCTACGATCCTTCCTTGCGTCGCGTCGCTCAGTGAATTCTGAATGTAATCAGGCCTACAAATGAATTAAGATGCGAGAAATTAACTGTTTAGCTGTCAAGGGGGAGTAGACGAAAGGCAGCATACACGCACACCAAATCATTACTAGTTCCCCAGATAACATGCACAGGCAACGCATGGCACACCCTCGCAAGCTCAGTCGTAGCTTCAAAGTGTCCATCAACATCGGGATACGAGATAGCTTCTTGTTTCTTATCGCACTTGAGCGTCACCTCACTTGACGAAGAGGATTTTTGTTGGAACCCGTATTCCTGCATATATCCAAAACGATCAGAACGATCAGTTGATTGCGATTGCGATTGCGGATAGTGGATATTGCCGAAGCCGAGGAGGAGGAAGGGGGGGGAGGGAGAGGGGGAGGCAGTGAGTAAAAGAGTCTGGAACGTATGTATGTACTTACCACTAGAATCCTAACGACACGCGGATCCCATAACCGCCACGGAAACCTCTTACTCAACCACTTAAAAGCTTCTTCCTTCCCAGGCCAAGTATCCCTTCGAATCGAAGTAGCACCAACAGTAAACTCCATCGTAGCGATTCTATCATCAAAATGCGCTTCAAAAAGCTCTCGAGTGACCATCGTTGGTTCGATGAGCACGAGAGAAACATATGGGAGAGTTGAGACGGGGATATCTTTCGTCGTTAACATCCTGTGAAGGGGGGGTGGAAACAAAAAAAGTTAAGTTAAGTAAATTTGACAGCGAAAGACCCCGTCGGGTAGTCTTTGGGGGGTTTTGGTTTTGACAGACGGGGAAGTGGAGAATAGAATACATAGAAGGTGTCGGATAGGATAGAGTGGTGGAACCCAAAAAAACGCCACTTACATCGCGCCGGCTCCAGCTGAATGTCCCAGTGGAACAATACGATGACCTTTCATGCGTGCTGAGCGTACGAATGCAGCGATTGCCGGTGCCCATTCGTATATCGCTATGTACACCCAAAAGGGCGGGGTTTCAGCGAACATCGACTATGAGCCAGAAACCGAAGAACCACTCACAAACGCCCTCTGGTCTACTCTTCAACTCCTCCTGATTAATAACCGCAGCATCACCATGATTTTGCCAATCAAAAGCCCAAGCTTCTCGAATTTGATGATACTTGTCTTTCTCCTTCTGAGTGATGAAAATTCTATCAAGTGTCGGTTCCCATTGTTCTTTGTCTATATCACATAGTAGAGATGACAAGTGAAACGATTAATAGATGGTTAGAACAGCGAGAGCAAGAAGAATCGTACGTGATCCGATACAGTGCGCGAAAAGCAATGTCAACCCATCGGTGTTATCTGCGGAATACCCATATGTGTATCGTTTCGCGGTCATCTTGAGTCCCATCGAAAGAGGAGGAAAGTACGATTGATCGTTCGACGGAACGACCTTTGGGGCGTCGAAGATATATGTCGAACTCTTGAGCTTCATGACTTTGAATCGGAGAGGTCAATCACAGGAGTGAAGTTTCAAGTAGAAGTCGTCGACAAGTTAGGTTGGAGTTGAAGAGGCTCCGAGTCCACCTGAGGATATTTGAGGGTCGTCGTCAGAAGGTTTCGATGATAGTTTTCAAGAACCAATGAAGTCAAATACATACCCTTGTTTCCAAGCTGTTTAAAAAGAGAGAAAGAGGATTGCAAATAACGTTAGGTCTCATTCAGATATAATCCAAGACTCTTATATGTGTAACCTGTTACCTCTACAGAACTCCACCATTTGGCCTTATCTCGGGTTCTCACCAGGCACGAACGCGGACAGTGACTTGTTTTGTAGTTATCCTTGCTAAAGCCGCCAAAGTAAGTAGAAGGGATTCGGATTGAAACGGAACTGTATTCTGGCCGCTTCCGGTAGTCGGGTAGTACCACCACCCTATGGTTAGGGGTAAGGCGAATCCAGCAAAATTCAACTTGTCAAATCTCAAATCATAAATATGTAAGTACATGTATCGAGTCAAAGCAATATAAGTAATATACGATCTTGAATCAATGAGGCCCGGGGTATAAAAGTTGACGTCGAGCACAGGCATCAGAAAGTGCCAGAAAGTGCCTTCAGACTCTCTGAGTCACCGAGAACATTGACAGGAAAGGAGAAGTAGAACTTCGAAGAGGGGTTTATTGCTTCTGGGCCCTTCTTGATGATCCATGGGATGTACATAATGACTCTTCAGGTAGGTAAATTCCTAGACATAAATTCGCCCTTCCCATACAGCAGTCTAGTTCCGCTTCTGAGCTATTCCTCATCCCCACTGTAATTGAAGAAGTACGCCGCGGAAACTTAAGTTCCTTTGACGACCAAGCCTCCGGACAATGACAACGCACGAAGCAGCCAGTGTGCCCATGCACCCGCCTGAGTTCTCCAGCTCCAGTTAGCACCGAGTGTAACGAATCATGTCGGGGAGACGCGAGATCCGAGGTATCGAAGAACGGAGCAAGTAAAGAAGCTGTATCGTTGAGGGAAAAAGATATATCCACAAGTACTATCCGACGCTATGTAAGAGCTTCGCGTGATGGACTGAGACCCCGTGGTTGCTCGAGCAGGGGATCAGAACAACAGAACACTTCATCCATCGAGAGTAGTCGAGAGTCAGCAATAATATAAGACGGTTCCGCAGGAGAGGCTCACTGATTCGGCGTAGAGAAAGAACGAGTTGTTTACACGTAAACCAGCTGCTCTCCGTCCCTTAATCAATGATCAGCCCTCCTTCATCTCCTCCGAGTCCGGGGAGGAGGGTCCTTATCCTTCCTTATTCTTTGTCTTTTCCTCGCAGTTTTGCACGACGTCATCCACACGGAGGAAGGCAGTCGGTCGGGGCAACCTATGAAGCGGCAGAAGTCAGTCATGATTCACGCGTCATTGAGCAGAGGAGAGGAGAACAATGAGCACGATGCAGAGAAGTGATGGATCCTCTGCTCAAGTCCAGGAAGAGCGGACCAAGAAGAGCGGACTATGATAATACCCACCCTCAATGGCAGTTTTGAGCGTCGTCTGGGATCTAGAATTGGAACAGAGCCTGAGGCTGCGTAGAATGGCGAATCCGCGGAGAATAGACCCATGGATCAAGTACCCTCTGTCATTGGGACTGGGGTCACTGGGCGGACTCATACAGCCTATACGTCTTCAAGTTCATATCAATAATCATCCTCCTTGTCTCCCCAATTCTCCCGCCAGTTCTCGCCTTCGTCATTCGCATGTATTGCCTGATTGGACCGTATCAAAAGTCGAGCCAGAAAAGAGCGATTCATGCTTACCATATCCACCGCTGCTTAGGAAGAGTGCGAGGGATGACTGGGACACTCCATCGCCTCTGCGACGGCTCCAAATGACCACCTTCGACGCCTCTGCGTGCGTCTTGATCTAAACCTCCCGGTGCCAACTTTTCGTTAAAGACAATGTTGCGACGCGTCCGCAAGGTTCCTGTCGAAAAACAACCTCTGATTTTGACGGACAACAGTGCATGCACATGGTTTAGGTGCACACTACTCGGCGAGGTGAGGTGAGGTGAGGAAGGTACCTAGGCGAAAGATGAACAAAAGTCAACTGGAAAGAAGAAGTTGGAATACGAGCAATGACGTACTCATTCCGTGTTTTCACGCCCCCACAATTCGTGCCCAAGGTAATGATATGCCCCATTCTCTTTTCGTTAAACACTGAGTGACCGTTTTTTTTTTTTGCCAATCTAAGGTCGTTGTAGTCGTTGTAGTTGTATCAACCACTGGGCGCAGATAGATACCCTCTTGATCAAGGATTATCAATCATCTTCAAAATCGCTTTTGGCCCCAGAAACGTTCTGATTACATTGGGGAAAAAAAAGGTCTTCGGGACTATGATGTTAGCGGTTGAAATCTATGAACTTTAACAATGAACACCTACTTTGACCAGGGGTAATGTTCAAGGTCTAGACTACCCACTTCTGCAAAATATTGACGGCGCGGGATCAAATTTGGGGTAAGGGTGAAGACAACGTTGCGAGCGACGGACATGGCGTCAGCGAGATTCCTGTCAATCTCGTTCAGGATATCCTTGGAAGGACCACGAAGGACGATAGTGCATGCTTTGGGCGTTTCACTCTCGGTGAGGAAGGTGAAGTATCTGAGAAGAAGATAGAAATCAGCTGGAGAGTTGGAATTCCAAGTATGTAGTGGCAACGTACATATTTTCTCGATGTTGAAAAGCCCACAATCCGTACCCACATCAGACTCGCGGAGGTCTTCCAAACGATTGACGATAAGTGGCGCCGACCGCTAAAGCAACTCGGTTATTGTCTGATTTTCATACTCGGCGAATCGCAGAGATGTTGTGTTTAACCATGACGTGCTGGGCAAGATCTTTGGGGGAAAAAAGAAAGAGGTCAGGCACAGAAAGATACGAAGAGTCAAATACCCTGACTCACCTGAAATATCCTTCTCATAGTGATCGACCCATCGTCATTATTGTTGCGAACGACTGGTTCGAGTCTACTCTGCGACCTGCACGCCGCCTGTGAGGAGCGTATCTGCAGATTATTCAGTTTCACATCTTTTGAGAAATAGGCATACATACCTATGACGAGTGCTTGTGGGCCCGTCATTTTTCACCTTCTAACTTGAAGTACAGTAGTAGTATATAATATACTCGAAAGAGGCGAAAATTCAATATTTTGAAGTTCTTGCCATACAGATACAAAGTCCTTCCTTCAGGATCTGCCAGGATCATCTCTTCAATTATTATTCTACATACATGCCTACAGTGCAGTGTGTACACCAAATTCTTTCGGGATCCATCTGGAGTATGTGGAGTACTTGACCGCGCAGCACGAATCTAGCAGTCATCTTCAGATTAGAAGAGATTGGGAAGACCAGGCTGTATGATCTCGAATGCTCGAGTCTAGAGATTATATCGAAGCAAGGACGCTTTTCAGAAAGTGGGTAATGATTCTATTCCCTGGGTTTCTCTGTCATATCCTGGGTTCTTGTGAAGCTTTGGACATAAACTTCGTCATCGCGGCCTGGCGCAACCACAAAAAGGGGCCCACAAGTACTAGTGACACACATGAGTCGAACATGAAAATTCACTTTCATCTCAACCACTTTCGATGCCCTCAATCCAGGATTTACTCTTTTCTCACTCAAAAGTCCCATCACTTCGTCATACCAACATCTAAATCCCGGCGATATTCTACTTCATTCACAGACTCGGAGACGAGCCACGACGAGTTATTTGCACATACTACCGGCCGTTGGCTGTGTAATGAAGAAATTAGTACGTCAGCTGTGCTTTTTACGCCGTTGGGTATCTTAAATTGACTTATGACTCGTAGATCGAAGCTTGAGATATAAATCTTTCAATGTGGGTGCACTAGAAGACATTGCATGCCGTAGCCTCAATGCTCAGCGTTGCGTCAGTTGAAAAAAACTAGGCGAAGGTATGTATCTTCAATACGTTCTTATCCTGCTTCAAGTTTTCGTGACATGGTTTGCCAACTTGAATGCAGGTTCCTACAATAAAGTATTCGTTCTCGAATTCGATGACGGTCGAAAAGCAGCCCTCAGAATCCCGATGCTTATAGTCCCTAATGTCCAGATGACCACCGCTAGCGAGGTGGCTACAATGGAATACGTGCGCGAAAGATTCGTTGACCGAATTCATGTACCAAAGCCTCCCAAAGTTTTTGCTTGGGATGGATCTCCGACTTGTGCCGCTGGTACACCTTATATCCTTCTTGAATACGTCGAAGGCGTCCCTTTGCTATCGAGGTGGTACAAGATACAAGGAGAAGAAGCTGCCGAGCCTATACGTAGCACGTTAATTATGGAGAGGGCATTGCTTACGGAACCGTTTTCTCGGCACGGATCACTCTATTTTGCGACGGATGTCAGCGAAGAGTTGAGATCTTTTCCGTTGTACAGCAGCGAAGAGCACGCGTCCGGTTATGCTCCTCTAGCAGAAAAGTATAGAATTGGTCCCACCGTTTTTCGGGAATGGTGGAGAGATTGTTACGAGAACGTAGAAGGAAGCCGAGGACCTTGTAAGTTGCGCTGTAATGCTTTGGTATAAAGTTGCTCTCTCAGTCGGCATGCTTCTAGGGCCTGACATGCAATCCATAATTCGAAGTGCAGTCCAATTACAGTTGCAAGCTATTGAAGACGGTGTCGCGTTACAAAATCCCTACATTCGTTCCGCTCCATCTGACATTCCAGAAATTCGACGTCTACTGGGATATTGCATCGCCATTGCCGACTACATCATTCCTTCCGACATTAAACATAGTACCCGACCAGCACTCAACCATCCCGATATCTCGCTCACCAATTTCATCGTTGCCCCAGAGGGAAACGCAGAAATCCGCGGTGTCATAGATTGGCAAAGCGCTTCTGTCTTACCATTTTGCTCTCAAGGAGGACTACCTAGTACCATAGGGTATAACGAGGCAATTATCAAGATACCCAGTGATCCTGATGAAGATATTCCTTGGCCGGAAGATTTTGATGGTATGTCTCCGAGAAGCAGGAAATTGTTCGCGTGCATCATCGGCTTGCGACTCGGAAGAGATGGTATAGTAAACTTATATCTATGGCGCATCCAGAGCGAGATATTATGTTGGACTTGCCTCACCTGGTACCCCTTGCGGATTTGGTCAATCTAATCATCCGGTCAGTCGCGGACGGTCCACGTGAATTGCGCGAAGTTTTGCTTGATGTAAAGGTTCTCTGGGAAGTAATTGTTTCATTATCCGGTCATGATCAGGAAGGACCCTGTCCCATCGACTTCTCACCTGACGAAGTAGAAGCGATTCGTCGAGAGAGGAAAGTACGGGGGATTTACGAGAAGAATGAAGAATACCTTTTCTTGGATGTTGGGTGTACGCCTGATGGGTGGGTTGAGCATGAGATGTATGAGGATGCTAAAGAAAAGATGGGGATACGGAGGCGAGAGTGGAATGATGAGGAGATGGGAGGACGATTCCCGCTGTATGAAGGGGCATGGTGGTGCAATCTTTCGTGATCAAGTAGCTCTAGTCTAAGCATATATTTTGACTTCCGAAGTGCTGGTAGGCTCAAGGGTGAATGTATGCCAGACCTTATTACAGGGGCACTTTGTGAGTGGGCGCTTACAATATGTTGAAGTTCTTGCTACACAGATACAAACACGTTTCACGCGCACGCGCACTCAGACTTTGAATTGAATTAAGGCAAACTTGGCCTGAACCTTTCAAAAGTGTTAAGCCACTGTGACCTCGGAGTAGGAAAAGGGACGGACCGGGGATTGAACCCGGGACATAGTCTAACCCGGAGACATGCTCTACCACTGAGCTATCTGTCCATAGGGTTACGGCATGTGTTATAGACTAAGTAACGGGGATTTCCACTTAGATCTGTGACAGAGTTACAACACACCCCCATAAGTGGATACCCGTGACCACTTTGGTCCATGAATGTCACGCTTTATGCTCCTGAATCTCCGCCAACTCGGGTTGAATACCGGTTATGTTGGCACATGTTTGCTGCTACCATGTTAAGCCACTGTGACCTCGGAGTAGGAAAAGGGACGGACCGGGGATTGAACCCGGGACATAGTCTAACCCGGAGACATGCTCTACCACTGAGCTATCTGTCCATAGGGTTACGGCATGTGTTATAGACTAAGTAACGGGGATTTCCACTTAGATCTGTGACAGAGTTACAACAAAAAGGTATGGTAATGATATCTTGAATCTCTGAGCTTTTTCCTCCATAACTCCATGGAAATCTTCGACGAAACATCAGAGGCTTCCGAGCCGGGCATCACTGCGGTCGGAAGACAAAAAGGGACCCACAATTGACCCACAGGGTTGAAGCATGACTATTTTCCTTCGTATCAACCGCTTTCAATGCCCCCAGGCTAGGATTCTATGGTCTCAGAAGTCTCTCTTCGTTACGCCGGCCTCTAAAGTAGTAGCGCAATACTCTACTGCGTCGAAAGAAACAAGCCACGACGAGTTGTTTGCGCACACTACTGGTCGTTGGCTTTGTAACGAAGAAGTTAGTAAGTCAGGTTGTTTTTATGCCATTACGCATACTGATGATTCGTAGATCGAAGGTTGAGATACAAGGCTTTTAATGTGGCTGCACTAGAAGACATTGCATGCCGTAGCCTCAATGCTCAACGTTGCGTTGGTTGGAAAAAGATAGGCGAAGGTATCTTCATTGCGCTAAGTTCTTCTCCTGCTTTTTGTGACATGGCTTTCAGGTTCCTACAATAAAGTATTCCTCCTCGAATTCGATGACGGCCGTAAAGCCGCTCTCAGAATCCCAATGCCTATCGTCCCGAATGTCCAGATGACCACCGCTAGCGAGGTGGCTACAATGGAATACGTGCGCGAAAGATTTGCTGACCAAATCCCTGTACCAAAGCCGCCCAAAGTCTTTGCTTGGGATGGATCTCCAACTTGTGCCGCGGGTACACCTTACATTCTTCTTGAATACATCGAAGGTGTTTCCTTGCTTTCGAGGTGGTACAAGATACAAGGAGAGGAAGCTGGCGTGCCTTTTCGCAGCATGTTGCGCATGGAAAGGTGTTTACTCAAAGAGCCTTTTTCTCAACATGGTTCACTCTATTTTGCCACGGATGTCGGCGAGGAATTGAAATCTCGTCCATTGTACAGCGACGAAGAGCACGCGTCCGCTTATGCTGCTCTAGCAGAAAAGTATAGAATCGGTCCTACCGTTTTTCGTGATTGGTGGCGAGATTGTTACGAGAACGTAAAGGGAAGTCGAGGACCTTGTAAGCTGCTCTATATTAGTTCAGTCTGAACTCGCTCACTTATTTGGCATTGCCTCTAGGGCCTGACATGCAATCCATAATTCGAAGTGCCGCCCACTTACAACTACAAGCTATTGCAGACGGTGTTGGATTGCAGAATCCTCACGTTCGTTCGACTCCATCTGACATCCCAGAACTTCGACGTCTACTAGGGTATTGTATCGCCATTGCCGACCATGTCATTCCTTCTGACATTGACCATACCCGGCCAGCGCTGAATCATCCCGATATTTCTCTCAATAATCTCGTCGTTGCGCCAGAGGGAAACGCAGACATACGTGGTGTCATAGACTGGCAATACGCATCTATCCTCCCATTCTGTTATCAAGCTTGTTTGCCCTACGCAATAGACTATGACGAGGCAGTTATCAAGATATCCGATCATTCTAGTGATGATATACCTTGGCCGGAAGATTTTGATAATATGTCTCTCGAGGAACAAGAATTTGTTCGCGTGCACCATAGGCTTGCGACTCGCAAGAAGCGGTATGCCAGCGTTATAGCTCTAGCGCACCCAGAAAGATATCTTGCGTGGTGCTTGCCCCACATAAGGCCTCTTGCGGACTTGGTCAACATAATCATTCGTTCAGTTGCGGACGGTCCACGCGAATTGCGTGAAACTTTGCTGGATATCAAGGATCTTTGGGAGGAAATCATCCCACTCTCTGGCCAAGAAGGACACGTACCCTGTCCCATCAAATTTTCACCTGAAGATGTAGAAGCGATTCGTCGAGAGCAGGAGGTGCAAAACCTTTACGAGCAAAATAAACAAGCACTCTTCAAAGACATTGGTTGCGAGGGTGATGGTTGGGTTGAAAATGACATGTTCGAGGAGGCTAGAAAGAAGATGGAGACACGGAAGCAAGAGTGGAACGACAAGGAGATGGGTGGTCCCTTCCCGCTGTATGAAGGGGCATGGTATTACAATCTTACATGATTGGGTCGATAGCGAAATAAATGATTTGACTTGGTCACTGACACAGGTCACTGCTCCGAGTCAATACTTTCATCGTATCGCTGGTTATGCACAATTCGACTCGTGCTTCGTATATGGAGCCTTTAGCCTCCACAAGTAGCTTTACTACACAGAAGGCACGAGAATTCGGGGTATGCTGTAGTTGTAATGGTAAACTGTTTTGAGTGGGCGCTTACAAAATATCGAAGTTCTTGCTAAGTACACAGATACAAATACCCCGCACTGCTTCACGTTCAACGTTCAACTTCTGTTCAACATTCAATTTCGACTGCAATACTACTGATATATGTAACGAGACAATCAAGGCAAAGGCTGGGCAAAGGTCACCTTTCAGAAGGTAATGTAGTGATGTCCTGAATCCTTTAGCTTTTCTCAGCTCCACGATAACCTCTGACGAATCATCGGACGACGGAGGCCTCGCCGGGCGTCGGAAGGCGAAAAGGGACCCACAAAGGCTGGCTGGCAGTTGACCTGGCAGGTTGACCCTAGGTAGACCCAAAGGCAATGACATGCATGAATATTTTCTTTCGCATCAACCACCGCTTTCAGTATCCCCAGGCTAGGATTCTGTGGTCTCAGAAGTCTCTCTTCGTCACGCCGGCCTCTAAAGTAGTTCAATATTCTACTGCGTCGAAAGAAACCAGTCAGAACGAGTTGTTCGCCCACACTACCGGTCGTTGGCTTTGTAACGAAGAAGTTAGTAAGTTAGTTGTGTTTATGCCATTACGCATACTTATGATTCTTAGATCGAAGCTTGAGATACAAGGCTTTTAATGTGGCTGCACTAGAAGACATTGCATGCCGTAGCCTCAATGCTCAACGTTGCGTCAGTTGGAGAAAGCTAGGCGAAGGTATGTATCTTCAATGCTTTCTTCCCCTGCTTTCCGTGACGCGGCCATGGCTTGCAGGTTCCTACAATAAAGTATTCGTCCTCGAATTTGATGATGGCCGTAAAGCTGCACTCAGAATTCCGATGCCTATCGTCCCTAATGTCCAGATGACCACCGCTAGCGAGGTGGCTACAATGGAATACGTGCGAGAAAAATTCGCTGACAACATCTATGTACCAAAGCTGCCCAAAGTTTTTGCTTGGGATGGATCCCCGAATTGTGCTGCGGGTACACCTTATATTCTTCTTGAATACGTCGAAGGCGTTCCCTTGCTATCGAGGTGGTATAGCATACATGGACAGGAAGCTAGCGCGCCTATACGCGGCATGTTGCACATGGAAAACCATTTATTTTGGGAACCATTTTCTCAGCACGGATCACTCTATTTTGCCACAGATGTCAGCGAGGAGTTGAAATCTCTTCCGCTGTACAGCAGCGAAGAGCATGCGTTTGTTCATGCTGCTCTAGCGGAAAAGTATAAAATTGGTCCCACCGTTTTCCGTGAATGGTGGCGAGATTGCTACGAGAACGTCAAGGGAAGTCGAGGACCTTGTAAGTCTGTACTGATTTAGTCTGAACTTGCTCACTCTTTTGGCATTGATTCTAGGGCCTGACATGCAATCCATAATTCGAAGTGCAGTCCAATTACAACTACAGGCCATCGAAGATGGTGTCGCGTTACAGAATCCCTTCATTCGTTCCACTGTATCTGACATCCCAGAACTTCGTCGTCTACTGGGATATTGTCTCGCAATTGCCGACTATGTCGTTCCTTCTGACATCGACCATACCCGACCGGCACTGAATCATCCTGATATATCGCTCCGTAATGTCATCGTTGCGCCAGAGGGAAACGCAGACATACGTGGTGTTATAGATTGGCAATGCGCATCTATCCTTCCACTCTGTACTCAGATAAGCTTGCCTAGTGCGATAGACTATAATGAGGCAGTCATCAAGGCATCCAATCATTCCGGTGAAGATATACCTTGGCCAGAAGACTTTGATAATATGTCACCCGAGGAGCAAGAAATCGTTCGCGTACACCATCGGCTTGCCACTCGCAAGCAATGGTACGCAAGCCTTATATCCAGGGCGCACCCAGAGAGATATCTTGCGTGGAGCTTGCCCCACATATTGCCTCTTGCGGACTTGCTCAACGTAATCATTCGGTCAGTTGCGGACAGTCCACGCGAATTGCGTGAAATTCTGCTCGATATTAAGGATCTTTGGGAGAAAATCATCCCAATATCTGGTCGGGAAGAACACGTACCGTGTCCCATCGACTTTTCACCTGAAGAAGTAGAAGTGATTCGTCGAGAGAGGAAAGTACGGGAGGCTTACGAGAAGAACAAAGAACACCTTTTTTCAGATATTGGGTGCTCTCCTGATGGTTGGGTTGAAAATAACATGTATGAGGAGGCTAGAAAGACGATGGAGAGACGGAGGCGAGAGTGGAATGATGAAGCAATGGGAGGACCCTTCCCACTTTATGAAGGGGCATGGTGGTACAATCTTTCATGATGAAGTAGAGTCTACATAAAAACAACTTCTTTTGAATATTTTCATACGAGTACTAGAGAACATGAAGTGGGCGGTGGTCGAGGTGGTATATACATTGGGGTTCTAACGTTCTCGTTCAGCGGTCGATGAGATCCAGCCAAACCGACAATTCTAAAGCTTTTCCACAGGAGAGATTCCCGGCTCATTCAACGTACGCAGCAAGAGAATTAGTAATGCCACTACTCGTATGGATAATACACGTATATCAATAACCCGTCGCCCTTGAACAATCTTTTTCAGCAATTTGCTAGATCAGCCCTCCATCATCTCCTCTGGTGGAGGCCCTTGTCCTTGCTCTTTGTCTTTCCTCACAGCTTGTACAACGTCATCGACACGGAGAAGCATTCGGGCAGCCTGTGAAGCGGTAGAAGTCAGCCATGAGTCACACGGCATTGAGCAGAGGAGAACAAGGAGAACGTTGCAGAGAAGTGATGAAACCTGCTCAATTCCAGGAAGAACGGACTGATACTCACCTCAATGGCAGTTTTGGGCGTCTGGATCTAAATTTGAAACACAATTGCTTAGAATGGCGAATATGCGGAGAATAAACCATAGGCCAAGTACCTTGACACTGGCGGACTCATACAGCCCATACGTCTTCATATCAACAATCTTTCCTGTCTCTCCATTAACGCCCCATGAATTCTCGCCATTCGCGTGTTTTGCCTAAGTGAACCGCGTCAACGTCGAATTCGAGAGGAAGAGCGAAATCATGCTTACCCGAAGCTCAGTAAGAACCCTGATAGCATTTCCACCACTGTTCTGGACGAGCGTGCGCGGAATGACCTCCATGGCCTCTGCGACGGCTCTGAATGGCCACCCTTCGACGCCGACAACGCTCCGTGCCTTTGCTTGAAGCCCGACACTGATGGCCATCTCTGTGGCACCACCTCCCGGTGCTAGCGTAGGGTTGAAGACAACGTTGCGAGCGACAGACATGGCGTCAGCGAGATTCCTGTCAATCTCGTTCAGGATATCCTTAGAAGGACCACGGAGGACGATAGTGCATGCTTTGGGCGTTTCACACTCGGTGAGGAAGGTGAAGTATCTGAGAAGATGATAGAAAAAAAATCAGCTGGGATGAGAGTTGATATTCGAAGTAGTGGGAACGTATTCGTCCCCTATTTTCTCGATGTTGAAAAGCCCACAATCCGTACCCACATCAGACTCGCGGAGGTCTTCCACGCGATTGACGATAGTAGCGCCGACCGCTAAAGCAATTCGATTGTTGTCTGATTTTCGTACTCGGCGAATTGCAGAGATGTTGTGTTTAACCATGACGTGCTGGGCAAGATCTGAAAAAGAAAGGGGTCAGGGCACAGAAAGATACGAAGAGTTAAATACCCTGACGCACCTGAAATGCCCTTCTCAGTGATGACCAAGTCCGGCTTGAATTCCAAGATCTTCGTAACCATAGCCTTTACCTGCTCTTCCTCGATATCCTGGGCCCTTTGCCAGTCACCCTCCCTCGAGAACTCCATATTCGTCTGCGACTCTCCCTTCTTGTACTCAAGCGGGCAATCCAGCAAGACAATCCTCGGATTCGCAATCCTACGCCTCATCGACGGATGTGTGATGTCCTTGTTCAACATAACCCCATTCAAAACACGACTCTGCTCGATCTCGCCCCCAGGAATTTTCTCCACACGTGCATAGCGCTTGATGTCGACGGTCTTGATATTACCGTCGTCTTGCGCGACAACGCGCACTGCTTGCAGGGCAAGCTTACACATGAGGTCCGACCAGCGCATAACGAACTTTGTGCCAATGGAAGTTTTGATGAGCGAGAGCATCTCTTCGTCTTTGGTGACGTCTATGGGCACCGATATGCGCTTGATGATCTCTAGGGCTTCTTTTAGGGCTTTGTTGTAGGCGGAAATGATGACGACAGGATGTATATCTCTCTCGAGCTGAGACAGTGACTGGGCAAGGATTTCACCGGCTGTGAAAGGTACATGAGAGACGCGCCCCTCACAAGAAAGAGAAGATCTACGAACCGAGAATAATTACACTTGTCGTCCCATCTCCGCATTCCTCATCCTGCGTCCGACTAAGTTCTATCATGTTTTTTGCAGCTGGATGTGCAACGTCAATTTCTCGTAAAATCGCATTTCCATCATTTGTCAATCTAAGGTCGTTCATGTCGTATCAGAAATCCACGAAAAACCAGATAGATATTTTCTAGCGCACAGTATGCCTCCCATAGGATCTAGAATCATCTTCAACATCGATTTTGGCCCCAGACACGTTCTGATTACATCTGCAACAGTCTTCAATAAAATTAATGATAGAAGTCTATGAGATCCAGTTATAAAAACCTACTTTGGCTGCGGTTATGTTTGAGATCTGAGCTTTACGACCAGACTGCCTTTCAGGCGCGGTATCTGCAAAGTATTCAGTTTCTTCTCGGGCCTTTCAGGACTTTGACATATTCATTACGAAAACTGGTGTTTGTCCCGACATCTTGAGCCTCTCAATAATACGAAATGCACTTTTGGAAATTCAGAGGTCAGTGTCGAGCAGACTGAGGAAGATGAAAGCGCGCGCGTTCGATATTCTGAAGACCTTGACATACAGCTACAAACACATACCGGCCCGGGAACGAAAATGCCTGCAACGGTTACCTTCACCCACAGTATTCAATATTCAATATCAATGTCGAGCTGTTCGATGTCCTCAGGCTGGAATTCTCTCTTTAAGATTTCTCTCCATCACTAAACTAAAAGCTCTCAACTTGTCGAAACTCTGCTGTCTCGACAGAGACTGGCCACGAATTACCACTCCATTGGCCGTTGGCTTCGTAACGAAGACGAAGAAAATAGTTAAGTCAGCTTTGTTTCTTTATGCGTACTTATGACTTATAGATCAAAGCTTGAGATACAAAGCTTTCGTGTGGCTGCACCTCAAGATGCCGCACTCAATGCTCAACGTTGTGTGAGTTGGAAAAAGTAGGCGAAGGTACATTCATTTTGCTCTTCTCCTGCTTTTTGTGACATTGCTTGTAGGTTCCTACAGTAAAGTAATTCATCCTCAATTTTGAAGATCCCGATGCCGACTCGGAATCCGGATCGTACCTAACGTCCAGACGACCACGGCTAGCGAAGTTCCTACGATCGAATCCATGCGCGAAAGATTCGCTGACAAAATCTATGCACCAATGCTGCCGAAAGTTCTTGCTTGGGATGTATCTCCGGACTTGTACCAGCGGTACGTCTTACATTTTCCGTGGTCGAAGGTGTACCCTTGTCGAGGTGGTGCCAGATACATGAAGAGGGAGCTGCTGCGTCTTTCGAGGTCAATTTGGTAGTTGAGAGGTCTTTATGGCCCACAGAAATTACTCCTCTCGGAAGGAATTGCTACCATCTACCAAAATGCCTATTCAGCGTACCAAGTCTGTCGTTCCGCAGCTGGGTATTGTCAAGATCTGTTGGATTTCATGAAGAAAGAGCAGCACGGCGAATTAGCTACGATCATAGGACGATACTATGCTAGTATGGACCGTTTAATACTGGTTAATCGTATTGTCTGACTGAGCACTACTAAATACTTTCCTGCCGTCGCAATCGATACACTCCGAGACCTTGCTTCCTCCAATCAAATCTTCCTCCTTGTATGCGCTCATTTCACTTCCCCATAATTGTCGCAGCGTTCCCATAAACAGACCCTCCACAAGTATACCTTTACCCCGCTTCATCAGAGGTCAAACCAAACACCATATCTCGAGCAAACCATCTTCCTTTTTTCTCCTCATAGTTCAAATCCACAGATTGTAGTGGTGGCTCATGCGCCCGACGAGCAAAGTCGGGGTATCACTATCGGCTTCATCGCTTGCAACTGACCTGTACCTAATCAGATAACAGACAACTAAGATTCTTGTCAGAGAAAAATCCTGAGTCACGCACAAACGATTGAAGGTCGCCTTTCTGAGGAAAGCGACACCGGGAAATGACGGGGGCTGTCTTGACTTGGTCATGTCAGTAAATTCTTGTGCAAGCTCATCCTCGTGACTGTTCATCTTGAAATCCATCAAGCAGGGTAGAAGGACATTGCCTATATGCTGTTTGCTTGATTGAATTGTAAGCAGAGTGTATACCTCAGAAGAGGTCTCTTCATCTAGTAGTTGCATTTCTAGGCAAGTGAGCATAGGTATCAAGCTGAAAAGTTCATGCAATTGACTTCGAGGTATCTGTAAACAGCCCGTGAGGCGAAGAGCCTGCAGAGAGCATGCAGATCGTGAAATCATGGTTCTGAACTCGGCTAAAGGCCATTCTCTCGAGGTCCCGTTGTACTCTGGGAAGCTGAGCCCGTCTATTGTCCCGTCGCATGTCCTACCTGATGTATTAACGTGAAGAATTTTCAACGACGGCAAGGTGAGAGCACGAAAAATGCCCGAGCAATCGACAGTAGCGCATCGCTTCAACTTCAGCTCCGAGAGATTAGGCAAGGTGTGCAGAGGTATCGGCGTCCGATGATTGTAGTGGAAGAAATCTAGAGCGAGTGACTCTAATGAGCTTCCAAATTGGGGCAATATATTGGCCCGGGCATCATGGAACAAGTCGGCCGCTTTAAGTTGGGAGTACGGAAATGTGAAAGGAACCAGTGACACTCGTGACACTTGGTCCGAAAGTGTCAAAGAAGACAAGTTACGAGCATCTTCAAACAAATCACAATGTTGCAGGTCAGAGTCACACCTGATCGAGATCTCCAATTCTGTTAAATTGGGGAAATAACCATTGAGGGGACGGGGTTGTCTTCGTAGTATGTCCTGCGCCATGTCCAAGAAGTCGGTTTCGTTATTCAGGGTTGCGGAGTACCATCTATCGGCTCCAGAAAGCAGCAGCTCAAGTATCTCCGTGCATTTGGTAAAATCTTTTTGATACTCATATATATGAAGTGAGAGGGGAGCTGGGTGGGACATGAGGAGGTAATGAGAAATCAAGCTGGGACACATGGCATTCAAGGGTATACGCCAGCCAGTACCACCCCATAGTCGGGGCATTGACCGGGTGGTATGCCTCCAACGACGACAGACCTGTGAGATACGCAAGACGATAAGAGGAGTGGCTCGATAAAAATTTACAGGGTCATCGACAGACAGCGTGAAAATCTCGCTCCAGATTTCAACAGGTATTCGTCGTACAGGGGCAAACAGCCCTTTTGCCAGGTCATGGCTTCTCTGTAAGGCCTTGCGAGCGTTATGAAGTCGATGAATTTCATCTTCAAGGCGAAGAATTTCGTCGTCGAAGCGATGGATTTTCTCCGCCGCTTCGTCGACGTATCGTAAGATTCGGGAGACATCAATGCCATCAGGAATAGTTTCACTGCGATGTAGCGCCTTGATTGAGGCCTCGTCAAAAACTGTATCGGTCTCGGAATCATGGCGATCGTCGTTGGAAGGAGATTTGCTACAGGTAGGATGCTCCAGAAGAGAAGGGCTCTGCATTGCGAAAGGAATGGGTGACCTTGAAACGGAGATTTGAAGTTACGGTCATTTCAAGGGAATGAGACTCACCCTGGAATGTCACTACGTCTAGACAATCGCTATCTTCAACTGGCTGAAGTACAACACGATTAGAGGTGACTGAGCGTCTCAAAGCGATTGATTAGATGAAAGCCAGATGAAAGCTCGAAGTCATGAACGATGAAAAGCGCAGATGACCATTGACAGCACCCAAATTTGAGTCTCACTCACTTATCTAATCTGCAACACAACTCTATCTTGTGAAAGGATTGCAAGGGGATTTGCTAGAATTGCTCACATAGGATATTCAAAGAATATATTCTGCATTGCAAAAGCCTGCGATAGAACCAGGTGGAAGAGAGTCAATATGGTCGAACCGAGAAAAGCCTGAATGAGACGCTCACCGTTAAGGGGGCGGTCACGACGAACAATCTTCTTCATGTTGAATATTTATATACCCATGGGCACTTTAGTTAGCAATGGACACTCTAGATACACGCATGAGTAGCTACAAACATGGACCAAGTACGATAGCTTTGATTACATCGTCGGCCTGCGGCCGACGCTCTCTCTTTATTCCGCCGTTTCATGCACAAACTTGTACATACACATGTCCTTGCTTATAGGGTAGATTCGGACCATCGGGCACCTCAGACGCTCCTTACGCAGCGCTCTGAGTTTCTCTGTTTATTCTACAGATTCCTCGAAGCGCTTTATATCTCTATAGGTTATGGGCCCCGAGCCCCGCTGCTAAACCGAAAAAGATTTTATTTGTCTCACTAAAAATTCCCCTGTCCAACTATGTCTTCCGTCTCCGAGGCTGGTGCTGAAGCTGGTGCTGAAGCCGTAGCTCGAACTTCGACACCCACTCCTTCCGCAAGGCTCCAACGAATGACTGAAGAAGTCGCCCCACTTCCCTCAGCTTTCATTTCACCTGCCGAGCCATTGACCAACCAAACACACTTTTCGCATCGAGCCGATTACTTCTCGAAAGTTCCAAATGTCATTCCTGATGGTTCCAACTTCACCATATTTCGAGAGCGCTGGAACATCGCTGCGTCTGCTGCTGGTATCTCCCACCTGTTCCTGATGAGCTTTGTTCCCCCAACGAGGCCCGAAAACCCAGCCGCAGCCGACTATAGCACGAAACTGTCCATACACAATCACTGGACCCAGCTCGAAAGCCAGGCCCGCTCCATGCTCTGTGATCGCCTCGATGATAATCTCATGCGGAAGGTTACTAGGAATGCTAATACTGTCCGTGACATTTGGCTGAACCTAGTGCGAGAGGTACAGGTCAAAACTGAGGTTAAAGTTTCCCAAATGAAAGCCAAATGGGAGGCTCGTACCTGTGGAACAAACGTGGATCTACGTAAATTCTTGGAAGAAGACGACTTAATTGTTGACAATATCCTTAATGCTGGAGGAGAAGTCAGCAACGTCGAACATCGATCTCACATCCTAAAATCCTACCGAAAGAGTACCGAAAGTTCGCCAACACTATGATCGAAGGTGCTGCTCTTGTTGGAGCAGCTGTCGCTACCGAAGATCTAATCGACGCCATTAAAAGGCATTACGACTTCCTAATCGACGAGGAGAAAGGTCATAGTGGAAAGAGCAAAGAGAAGGATAAGGATGTGGCTCTCACAGCCGAAGAGCGCAGAGGATCAGGTTCAGGAAGGGATAAGGGAAAGGGAAAGGGCAAAGGCCCTGTGTGCTACGGATGTGGTAAACGTGGCCATATTCGTCGTAATTGCCCTGATGGCGACTCCAAAAGGGATAAGGAGAAGTCAAGAGAGGGTGATGGCGAAAAGGGGAGGAAAGGGAAGGAGAAAGAGAAGGATGTGGCGAAGTCGTCGAGAGGAGGCGCAAATGCTGTCGAAGAGGAAGACTTTGCATATCTTGCTATGTCTATTGATTCTGATTCATCCTCTGACTCCAACGATGGAGAAACCGAAGCATCTAGCATCTTCGAAGATGATGATATCGACTTCTTGGATGGTCTCCCAGACCTTCAGCCCATTACCGACTCCGAATCTGAAAGCGAAAGCGACAATGAAGACGAGGCTCCCCCCAGTCAAAGGCATCACCTAGACATCCCTGAAGGTCTCCTCAACTCTCCTGAGGAAATCGACGCTCGTATGGACTCAATAAGAGCGTACATGTCTACTGTAGACAACAACGAAGCTATAGATCCTTCCATGCCTGATGGGATGGAAGTATTTGATGCAGAAGCTGATCTACTCAACGAGATAGATAGCCTTGGTTCGACGCTCAGCGATGCTGAACTGCGCAAGCTATGGCATGCCAACGGGATCATCGCAGCTGGAAAGTGTCTCGTACTGTCCCAATGGAAGCACGATTTCCATCCCCTCAGAGAAGTGGTTGCTGGGCCTGCCGACTATCGCTATGCGCTCAACGAGAGCAACTGCGGGTACGAGAACTATCTCGAGTCATTGCGCAGTGACGAAAATGAAGAGAAATGCGAGGAAAAAGGGGAGTATCAACGACATGGTGCATATGACCTCTATATCGCGTCTGATGAGGTCCTATTCGCACCCGAAGCTGCCACGCATGTCGCTGATGACAGTGACAGCAACGCTAAGCCATCTATTGTACTCGACTCTGGGTGTTCAAAACATATGACACCCGATAAGTCTCTATTCGACGAGACACCTCGACCCTGCTCTCCAAGAGCTTTCCGAGCAGCTAACCGTGACGTCCTAACCGCCACGCGTAAGGGCGAAGGATGTATCATGTTCAATGACGAGAATCATCGCCTCGACCTGCCCAATGTACTCTATGTACCCGAATTATCCAACACACTCATCTCCGTCGGCTGTCTCGACGACGCTGGATACCATATCAACTTTGGTGATGGAAAGGCTGTCATTATTGACCCAGCCGGAAAGGTCGTTGGCACGATCTACAAGTCAAATGGCCTATACAAGCTTGTCAATCCTCCTGAAGGTGGTATACATTCGGTTGAGCGAATTACCTTGGATGAATTCCATCGAAGGATGGGTCATATCTCCCGCACGGCAGCCCGTAAACTTGTCGAGAATGGCTTTGTAGAAGGGGTTCAGCTCACTGACACTGACAACAACTCCCAATGCGAGACGTGCGTGTTCGCGAAGGCAATTCGCAAGTCTGTACCGAAGCAACGACGAGGGGAGCGAGCAACGTCGTTCGGAGGAAACGTCTTCTCAGACGTTTGGGGACCGTCGTCAACAGAGTCGAAGGGTGGCAGGCGATATTTCGTCACGTTCACGGACGACTACTCTCGTCTCACCCACATCTACCTCCTGCGTCAGAAAAAGCGAGGTGTATGAGTCCTTCCTGATGTATGAAGCATGGGTGCTGAATCACCTAAAAGCTGTCATTAAAATCTTTGACAACAGATGGTGGTGGTGAATTCATGGGGGATGAATTCGCTACTCACTTGAAGCTAAAAGGGACAGTCCATCGTGTTACAGTACATGACACACCCGAGGAGAACGGCATCTCTGAACGTCTCAACCGTACCCTACTCGAGCGCGTCCGTGCCATCCTTCATGAGAGTGGTCTACCAAAGTACTTGTGGGCTGAAGCACTGAGACATGCGGTGTGGTTGAAAAACCGAACCTCCACTCGCATATTGGATGGTCGTACACCATATGAAGTCGCCTATAACGCAAAACCCAACCTCGCGAACGTACCCGTCTGGGGCTCGACGGTATATGTTCATTCACCGGGTAACAGCAAACTCTTGCCTCGCGCGCGTACTGGCCGTTGGGTTGGTTTCAATGACGATGCTGGAAGTGCCCGTAGTTAGCAAAGGTCATCATCGCATTTACTGGTCCGATACTCGTACCGTCACGGTCGAACGTTCCGTATGGTTCTCTGAAGCTGAAGCGGCTGCTGGCAGTGAGGGGGAGAGAGAGGTTGTGGAAGACGAAAATTTCAACTCCATCAACAATGGACCCACAACACCAAACGACACTGCCGCACCTCGCGTGACCGAAGACGATCCGGCTATAACGCCCTCGATAGTAGCCGACGATCCAGACCCTGTGGAAGCTCGACCTAAACGCCACGTTAAACCCTCTGCGTACGCGCGTCGTCTTCTGGATGGAGAGGGCACGCAAACAGGCACCGGACGGACGAAAACGGTTCTGCCTCGCGGCATGAACGTCGAGTCTGCCCTTCAACAGCCCAACGAGGAGAAGGAGGAATTGCCGGACGAAGGATTGGTGATGGAAGCCGCCATGGCTGAGGCTGAGGGGATCGAGCCGAGGAATCTAGCTGAGGCGAAGAGGTCGAAGGATTGGTTGAAGTGGAAGGGTGCAATAGATGAGGAGCTGAGGAACCTGATGGAACATGGCACCTGGGACGTAGTCGACAGGCCGGAACACGCCAATGTCGTAGGCAGCAAATGGGTTTTCAAGGTAAAGAAGAACGAGCACGGCGCAGTTGACAAGTACAAGGCACGTCTCGTCGCCCAGGGTTTCACGCAACAGTACGGCGTCGATTTCACGGAGACGTATGCCCCTGTAGCTCGTCTATCCTCCATTCGCGTTGCTCTCGCCCTTGCTGCTCGTTACGACCTCGAGATCCATCAGGTGGATGTAAAGGGAGCATACTTGAATGGAGATCTCATTGAAAATGAGGTTATCTACCTTAAGCATCCTCCGGGCTATCCCATGTCTCCACAACCACATCGCACCGTACTCCGGCTCAAACGACCATTGTATGGCTTGAAACAAAGTGGGCGCTATTGGTATATCAAGTTCGGCAAGACGTTGAAGGACTTGCTTGAGATGGAGCGCTGCGAAGTAGACCAGTCTGTCTTCTTTCGTCAGCGAGATGGCGAGCTCATAGTCATTCTTACTTCTGTTGATGACCTCACCATTATTGCCTCTAGTATCTCCCTCATCAACCTAGTCAAGTCGAAGCTGCGAGAAGCGTTCACGATCACGGATTTAGGCGAACTTCATTGGATCCTAGGCATTCAGGTCATGCGAGACCGTAGTCGTCGTATAATTTCCCTCTCGCAGCGAGCGTACATCGAGTCGGTCGTACGAGACTTTAAACAGGATTCAGCGAAGCCATCGGCTATACCAATGGCCACCCATTCTTTGCTCACCAGTGCCCAATGTCCACAGACTCCAGAGGAACATGAAGCAATGAAGGACGTGCCGTACCGTGAGGTAGTTGGCAAGCTGATGTACGCATGCGTAGGGACTAGGCCCGATATAGCGTATGCGGTTCATACGTTGGCGCGATTTGTGTCAAACCCCGGTCGTATTCACTTTGAAGCGGCGTTGCGAGTGGTCAGGTACCTCAGTGGTACCAAGGATTGGTCTCTCACCTATGGTGAGAGTAATGAGGATCCTACAGGCTTCGTCGACGCGGACGGCAGCATGAACGATGATCGTCGTGCCATCACTGGCTACGTTTTCATCATAGATGGAGGCGCTGTTAGCTGGTCTTCTCGTTCCCAAACTCTCGTCTCGCTTTCTACAGCCGAATCAGAATACGTCGCAGCCACAGATGCTTCTAAGGAGGGTATCTGGATTCGTTCGCTTGTCTCGCAGACATTTGAACCGACTTTCGTCATTATCGGCACCACGAGTACGAAGCTGAACTCAGATTCCCAGTCTGCCATCGCTATCTCTCGCGACCACCAATACCATGGCCGTACGAAACATATTGACATTCGTTATCATTTCATTCGCTACGTCATCGAGGAGGGGAAAATCACTCTCATTTATTGTCCTACGGAGGAAATGGTTGCGGATGCGCTTACGAAGGCGCTACCTAGCGCGAAGGCTAAGCACTTCGCCTCTAAACTCGGACTTGGTCCAGTTTGAGGGGGAGTGTTGAATATTTATATACCCATGGGCACTTTAGTTAGCAATGGACACTCTAGATACACGCATGAGTAGCTACAAACATGGACCAAGTACGATAGCTTTGATTACATCGTCGGCCTGCGGCCGACGCTCTCTCTTTATTCCGCCGTTTCATGCACAAACTTGTACATACACATGTCCTTGCTTATAGGGTAGATTCGGACCATCGGGCACCTCAGACGCTCCTTACGCAGCGCTCTGAGTTTCTCTGTTTATTCTACAGATTCCTCGAAGCGCTTTATATCTCTATACTTCAACCCTTAAACTCAGATACACCAGTGCAGACAACACCGAACACCGTCGCGAAAACGTTGTCTCGAGCGATTGTAGTATGTAAAGAAGAACTTGAAGCTCGAGCTTAAACTTCGAAGATTCAAAATGCCGCACCGAGTCATCCCACGCGGCTCACACTTGCTCTCTGTATTACTATCAGTCAACATCTACAAAATCCTTCGTGATTTATGGATACATGAGATTGATTCTGTCTCACAAGGATCACAAGAAAACATCGACATTTCTGCAGTAAACAAGCCTGATCATAGGGTACCAACTTCCCTCAGGCTCGCGAGTCGCGGGGTCTGTCTTCCAAGGCTGACTTAAGACCATTCTACTTCTGGAATTCATTCGAACAATTACAGCAATTACACCGGACGAAACCACTTGGACTTATGCCCGCCAATAAGCATGTCAATGTATGTCGCCGCCACCGTCGCCATGTCATTGTTACTCTTTTGTCAAAACTGCCAGGTAGGTTTTACCAGTCCAGCTGCCAGTGTTATTACGACTCGGTGACTGATACATAACATACAGGACATATGAGCTTTGGAGGCGTTGGAGCCTCAGCCAACTGATCAATTTATCATCCTTTCGTAGTAAGGCGCTCAACCTCCCTCAGACTCTAACCCAGGAAGTATAAACCACATTTCACTTCCGAAGCCGCACGGGATTCACGTACGACATGATGTATCGTCAAATTGCCACAATATCTTTCGTTCCTGGTCCGATCTGAACCCGACTTTAAGGCTGCATAAAAAGCATCGCGCATTTGTTCTGCCTTTCCTTAAGCCCCGTCTCTCAGTATTCCTTCAAGTTGGTGGTGGACCTTTTTCTGGAATGTCTGATTCCGAGTCTTTTCAAGCCGCAAGTTATGCTGCTTTACTTGTTGGAGGTTTGTTGGCGTATGGGTACGTTCTACGTTGTTACTCCCGTATTTAACTCGATTAGTGACTTCTTCTTTCAAAGTCTGAGTGGTATAGTGTCAGTCCAGAGTATCGTGTATTTCAAGCTGTTTCCTCGCGAATATGGAGCTTTGAAGGCTATGGTACGTGTAATTCCGCGTTCTTTTGAGTACATGATTCTCAGAAATCTACCAGGTCTCTATTGTATGGTATGTTCTCGGGCAATTCATCTAAACTCGATCTTTTCCGAACGAATTTGACAGGCTTCTTGATTTGACACACTCGGCATTCGTTGGAGTGTCGCTTTGGTACTACTTCATCCAGCACTGGGGAGATAACTCAAGAATCGATGTCATTCCTTGGTGAGTTCGTCGCACTAGGGACAGCAATGAAGACTGATTCATCTCGTGGTCATCAGGTCCGTCGCAGTACGTGTCTTCGAAACATGCGATATCCGTGGCCTTCTGCTCACCTACACTTTTGCCACAGTTCACGGTCATTGTCACAGTAATATCTCTTCGCTCTAGCTTATGTGTACCTGAATTGACTGACATTTTTAAACACACAGGCAATAACAACCTTTATCACCCATTGGTGAGGAATGTATCTGACTCCGAAGGGGGAAGCAAAACTGATCCAGCGGTGCCTCTGTCAAGTTACTTTGCCAATAAGATATACAGATGTAAGCGGTACCGAATTCCAGTCTTCATTTGCATACGCATGGACCTGACCTGACATGTTTCCGCACCGCAGCCAGTCAGAAGAACTTATTTCTCACAGTACCTATCGTGCGCCACTTTCCCCATGCACTGAAAAACCAGTGTATTAGCCGCTGACGAATCGACTTCTTCTTTTATCCAGCTACTTTTGTCATTTTGTCGACTTTGTGAGTCCATGCTATTGCACAGCATATGTTTAATCCGGTTGACTTGCTCGACATATCTTACAGTGGCTGCGAGCGGTGAGCTTCATTCTCTGCTGGACTCCCAAAGCCCTGTCATCTTACCGTACTGCCCACTATACTACAGTGTCAACCTCTGAAATGTCAGTCAAGCACTGCACTGACCGACCGACTCCTTGTTGACATATCGCACCGTTTGATTTCTAGGATGATTCTGCAGCATTATTCTATGTTCACCCATCACTTTCCGAGTGTGAGTAATTCTATTCGAAGTGCTTCGACTCGATAACCGAAAACAACTCTATATAGTGGATCTTCACCACCGGATTAGCATTATCTTCAGGAACAGATATCCTCGTCACCTGCTGTCTATGCTATCTCCTAAGAGAAATTCGCAGGCAAATGGGGTCAACGGTGTACGTGTTTCCTTTCAATGGACCTTATCACCCTGCTCAAACTATCCGTGTACTTTGTATTAGAATGATACAGCTGGTGGATACGCTCACATTGTATACATTGGAGAATGGGTTACTCACTTGGTAAGTCCGATTCTATCTCCTGAATTTATAATCTAATCTGAATGTGATGGTTTACAATCAATACAGTCTCGTCACCACGGCATCTCTTATCTTCGTAAGTTGAGCTAATTCATATGTACATTTTCATTCCAGACTCTCCTACTAATCACCTCTGGGTATTTCAGTGGCTTGTTATGCCTCACAATTTAGTCTTCCTCGGATTACATTTCATAATCGAGAAACGTAAGTACAATACCTCCCCCCTGGCCTCCCCACTTCTTGCCCAATGCTCACGCGCTCAATGCATCACCTGTCCCTCAACGAATATTCCAATATAGTATACGCCAACTCCATTCTAGCTTCCCTAAACACACGTAAAGAACTTCGTGGACTTCAACCACGATACGCCCCCTGGAGTGATCCTTCTCCGAGTCTCCCCGTTCTATCAGGAGAAGACTTTATCCCTCCACCTCCACGGGATTGCCTGGGTCTTCTAGTGAGTCGCTCTAATCTCGATTCTCCGTGATGTTCGCTAGTGCCGATACCACCTTTCTCTTCTTCTGCTTCCTCTCTTATTTCTATTTCTTATCCATCCTTCTTCGTCTTCGTTGTGCTGTGAGAAAGAATCCTTTGGACAGGTATACAACGCTGCCTTCGATTTCAAAGGGTCGTACAGCGGTAAGTTCAACCTATATCCCTCTACATCCCTCTCCCTCCCTTCCTCTCCCTCCCTCCTCCTCCGGCCAGTACTTAGCTGAGTGCTATACCACCCCCCCTCCCCCCTTCTCACTTAGTTGGAAGTGAATATACAGCAAGTAATTGAACGCACCTCCGAAGAGATCCAAACTCTTGCTAGAAGCTACACCTATTCATCCCGACGCTCGTCTCTCAGGAGACCTCCGACAATCTTGCAATGGCAACGACGCTCGTATCCGGATTATGAAGACGAGTTTGATATTATCCTTCCCGGGCCCGGGCCCTAGTCATGGTTCAAGCCTTTCTTGAATCCGCGGCAGGTTGACCTGTTGATTGGGCACGGTGTATTTGTCTGTCAAATATGTAAAAGAAAGTCGAGGTTCACTCAGTAGTGTCTCAAGACCAAGTATTTCGTATATCTCAACGCTCTTTTGTTCATCTCATCTCCCTCTGGCATTAAGCTACCGTCTGTAGTTCCCACTATATCTTTACTCATCTCTTATATATATAGCTTCTATAATAATCAGTTCAAACTGTATTCTCTCTGTACTCAGCCGATGCAACAAGTCATTCTTACGTAGCAGCCTGACCTGGTAACCAACCCACTATTGAAGTAGTAGTAGCGCTCATCCTTTGAGAACAAATTTGTTTTCGTAACCAGATTCAAGACGTATATAAGTTGTAACAGAGCGCCAGGTATACGCTAACGGTTAAACTGCTCGCTCTACAGGATGTAATACAGACATAGAGTGAACTGCGAAGACCTGCTCTTAAAAGAACCAGTCGAAAAGGAACACAGGGAACCTCAGTACAGTAATATGATATCCTTCTTTCTTCATGTGTTCGTACACATCATCAGACTGCCATAGATATTGATCCTCATCCTCCTCCTCCTCCTCGACGTACACTTTGCCCTTCGTCGTGGGATAGTTGAAAGATTATCCCGCTAGTTCCGCTTGGGCTTCATCTTCACCTTCAGCGATTACGAGCCCGAGCCCGAGCCCGAGCCCTCGATACGTTACGGTAGGGTCATCTAGTATACTTTTCAGACGGATTTCCTACACAGAAATCATATACTCATACTCACCAGAGATACGAGATAATCTCTCCCGCTTCTGCTTCTTCTCCTTAAACGTGCATTTATTCCTACACTGGGGCGGTCCCTGTAAATGGAATGTATAAATAAAAAGAAAGCTTTAAAGAGGCGGCCAGCATACATAGAGACTCGCCTGCCGTGTACTTCAAGACCCACCCACGAACTAGTTGTACATGTTGTTGGAAGTCGCACGTCGACTCCATATATCGAAACCTCTCCTCCGCAACCATCACCCCCCCTTCCCTTCCTCCCTCTTCCTCCCTCCCTCCCCTTCCCTCCTACCCACTCACGACCTCACAACCTCACGACCTCACCCTCCTCACCTCCCTCTACCCGACAATCTCATACTCATGCTCTTTCTCCACATCCGGATCCGCATCCCTAACATCCACATCATCATCATAATCCTCAAACATCTCAATCACAACCGACAAAACCTTCAAACACTCCATCTGAGAATGAAGAACAACAAAAACAACTTTTTCCATCATCACATCCTCCTCATCCTCTTCCTCCTTCTCCTCCTTCTCCTCCTTCTTCGCCTCAACTCCATCTCCAACTCCTCCGACTTCGTCGTTCTTGTTCTTGTTCTTATTCTTATTCACCAACGTCATCGGAATTCTCTTCCCTAAAAGCCTATGCGTCTCCCGACACGCTTCACGCATAACAACATATAAAGACCTTTTCACATTGTCCAACTTCGCATTGATCTCTTCCAGTTCAACCACAGCGTTAACCTGCACCGGACCCTGACCCTGAGCAGCGGCGGCGGCAGTTCGACGCTTGCGCTCATGCTTAGTGAGCGCAGCAAGCCGTACCCTCTCGATGTTGATAGCAGACCAAAACAATGGAAGTTGGAGGTTTGAGCGTTCTTGTATCATGGTATACACTATCGCAAGTAATTCAGTGTAATAAGCCAATGTATCGGTGTACCCCGAGTCCGAGTCCGAGTTGGCGTCCGACTGTGAGGGATCCTCGGACTCGGAGTGTGGGTGCTCAGAGAATGAGAACGAGAGTCTGGGGTATTCTTCGAAATCGAGTTGGAGGAGTTGGAGTTGGCCTTTGAGATTTATAGCGAGGGTGTGGAAGTCTTCTAGGGCGGATGCTATTAGGAAGAGAATTGTGAGGGGGAGGGTTGTGAGGACTGCGTTACGTGTGCGTGTGCGTGTGGCGGGGGGTGCGGGGTGAGGGCGAACGGAAGGGAGGGGAAGAGAGGGGAAGAGAGGGGGAAGAGAGGAAGGGTGGCACGAGTTAGAAACAAAAACCTTCAAAGTTAAATCTGAATCAAACATACACGTATAAAAAACACCTCTACGTTTCGATCTAGGTGTACCGTCTTTTCTATACCACATCCGTTGGTATACCCTCGATAACCCTGACAGCGGTTCTTGACCGGCGGGGTCATAACGAGTTGTTTGAGAGAACTCAGACTTTGACTTTATCGTCTGAGTCGAGTGAAACTCGCTTGATGATATGTAGGTCCTCCTCGTCCTCGTCTTCGTCTTCGTCCCAGTCCCAGTCCATAGAGAACGATACACCGAAAGACTCGAACCTCCGAACGCTCTGATAGGTTGAAAACCAAGATGGCCCAGCAAGGGCGGGTGGAGACTCGGATAGGTCACTATTCCGATTCCTGCGTTCTGGGAGAGATTTACGAGTCGGAGGACTCGAGAAGCGCGGAAGATAGATGTTGATAGGTGCTTAGATGTGCTTGTACTGAGCATGAGCATGGGTACGAATGAAATAGAATGATGTATAATGGATAATGTAGGTTGGGTGGAAGTGGAAGTCGGTCTCTCCGATTCCCCAATGTGATACTGTAGACAGGGAACGAAACCCGAGAGCTCGAATTCGCTCGAAGCTTGCAAGCTCGAGAATTCAGAAGGCACGGACACGGAAGAAGAGCTGCCTTTATACCCTGCTCTTAGTGAGTTGGACCATAAGATTAGAGCGGTCGCGACGAGTGAACAAAGAACCCAGGAGAGGGTACATGTACATGTACAACTTCAACAAGATTCGATGCGAAGCACAATCATATACTTGAGGGCAGGGCTAGGCAAGAATGTGACGCTCGGCCCGGAATTTCCCTGCTGTAACTTTTATCTCGATGCTCAATACTACCCCGTGCAATAAACACCTACCCTCCTTCACTTTCACCCCGTCGTGCCTCAGCTACTCCGAACGATACTCTACTCTCCATACTCAAAATACAACGATCATCCCTCAATCCCACTAAACCAACAAAAAACAGAGAAACCCATTCCTAAGTATATATAGTCCAAACTAAGTAATTCTAACCGTATCCTATCCTAACCTAATGCAAAATGCAAATACCAATGCAAAACAAACCCTCCTCTCCCATGTCCCTGTGAATCCAACCCAACCCAACGTATCGCTGAGCGCTGAGCTTGAGCAGCCCTCCCAGTCGAATATCAACATATACGCAAAGTCGTTAATAGTATATCATCGACCTTCAGTTCCAGCCTACCCTCCTACTAGTACCTCATCAAGTCCTAAGACCAAGGATTACTAACCCCCGCAGACCCAATCACAGAAACCTTCTTCCCGCTCCTGCCTAGCTCATCCCCAATATCCCCATCACCCTCGCCCCCTCCAAAGCTCATCGATATCCCACCCAGAGGCGCAGGCGTACCTAGAGGCGCAGGCGAAGCAAAAGGGTTATAAACCAAAGAAGTAGATGAACTCCCAAACGACGTGGTGCGGCCCAACGCGGACGGCTCTGGATCAGCCCAAAAAGACCCATCAGAAGACCCAAACGCAAGTGATGGCGATGGCGATGGCGATGGCGAAGCCCCAGCTGAAGGTATCCCAGCTGAAGGTGAGGCTAACGCTAACGTAGACGTAGACCCAGAACCTTCCGCCGAGGCATTTCGGAAAGCGTAGAACGACGACGAGGATGAAGATGATGATGATGAGTAAGAGGGGGGTTTCTCTGGTGGTGGTGCTGCTCCAAAGGCCGACGACTCCGAAAGATCATTCAAAGACGAACTCGGATTCGGACTCCCCGCTCTAGGCGTACTCTGCCCTGACGCCACACCCACACCCGCACCCATCCCCACACCCACACCCAAACCAACAAACGATTTCGCAGGTAACGAAACAGTCCTATTCGAAGGAGGTGGTACCAGTATCGGCGGCACAGGACCACTCGTATTCCTCTCCGGCCCCGGTACCCCAAGTTCATCCGCATCAGCAGAATTAGAATTGCCTTTCCCCAAAACTTCTTTAATAGCCTCAAAATCAAATCCTGCATGTTTCGGTATCTGGTTTTTCGCCGTCGCCGTCGCTGCTGGTGTCGATGCCGCTGTGGGTGTCGTCGGTGTCGTTGGTATAGAGCCTGAGGGGGACGACGAAATCTTGAATTTCGAGTCCGATTCTTCTCTGGGAGGTAAATCATCTCCGGCGTCGGTAGAGGTAGATGAAGAGGTGGGGGATGTGGATTTCTTGGTAGTGGCCCACGAAGCAGCAGAAGGAGGTCTCGAAACATATTTCTGATTCGTACTCTTCTTCTTCCTCCCAAACCAACCACCCTTTTCTTCTTCTTCTTCATTAACAACAACCCTATCGCCTTCAAAATCAGGTTCCTAAAAACAACACACAAAATTCAATCTCCAGTTACACCCACACACTCACATACGAAAAAAGGTACGAAAAGCCACTCACCACAGGATCATCAAAATAATCCGCAAAAACCGGAAACCCCAACTGATCCAAAATCAACGGCATAAAAGTCCTATAACTCATATGTCCCGCAATCTTATCCGTAACATCAACATTCTCCAACCCAGGAACACCCCCAATAGGTCTCAACCCAGCAACAGTACCCACACCACCACTAGTAGCTCTAAAAAGATAATTCAGCACCCAATCATTCCTCGCAAACCCATTAACATATCTCCCACTAACAACCGTTCGAGTTTCAAGCCACGTTTTTGTTGATACGGATAATGTTGCTCCGAGGAGGATGACATCTTGGACTATACCGTAGGCTTTGTGTTTGGCTAGTTCGAGTAGGGCGTAGAATATTACTCTGGCGCCTAGGGAGAATCCGATTAGGGTTATTGGTCGGACGCCTAGATGTCTTTGGAGAAGTACGTCGGCTAGGACACCACCTGCTGCTCTGGCTCGGTCGAGTGCGTTGTTCCATGGGTTGTCAATTAGGTATCCGAGTTTCGTTAGGACTAAATAAATAATAATTAATTTAGATTGAGCGTTTTTTTGGGAAATGGTGATAACTCACTAATTGGCCATTGAAGCGCACTCATCAACGTAGTCATCACCGTCGCTTGTAATACCGTCTGCCCAATCTGCGAAAGAACTTCTCCTGTAAGAATCTTCAAAGCTCCTCCAGTTTCCCTAATCATTTCCGGTTCCCAAAGTGCACAAAACACGTCCCCAACAATAGGATCCAACACACTAAAAGGTAATCGCGGGTCATCCAATGCACCATTCAAGAACCCAGAAAAAATTCAATTAATTACTTAGTGAAAGCCGAAAAAACGGTAAACATACCCAGGAACAGTCAAAACACAATTAACCCTCTTATTATTATGCAACGGCAACAACTCAAACGTCGAAACCTGTTGAGTCCTCCTAGCCATCCCCCTAACCGCAATCCCACTCCCAGTAAGCACCCCCCCAGTCGTAATAACCGCCGCCCCAGCCGTCCCCGCAAGAAACCCCGTCGTCCCCGTAATCCCAATAGTCCCCAACGCAGCACCAATCCCAACACCAATAACAGGCGCCAACAACCCAGCCGAAAGTCCAATAACCAACCCACCACCAATAGTAGCCAACCCCATCATAACATATCTCTTCTTCCTCCCAGATCTCTGTCTCCCCTCAATAACATCCTGATTCTCCATCCTCTCCACATCTTCTTGAATCTCAAGTGCTTCAGTTACTCGACTTTCGAATTTAACGACGTCGAGCCAGCCTAGACCTAGTTTGACGGCGACTGATTCGAGGAGAACGCGGGAACGGGCGTCGTAGACGCTGTCGGCGATTATGATTAGGAAGAGGTCGCAGAGGACTGTCCATCGGATATCTAGAGTAACGTTTTCGTCTGCGGCGGAGAGGGAGGTGGAAACGCCGGGTATGGAGGAGGTGGATGTACCTTCGAGGACTCGAGCAGTGGTTTGGTATGTTGGTGCTGGTGATGGTTTGGAGCTTGTGTGTTCGGGGGCGGCTTTGGGGCTGGTAGAAGGAGGAGGAGGGGATGTTTCGAGGATTGGTTGGTCGGATATTGATTCGGAATCTGATTCTGATTCGGGGTCTGATGATTCTGCTGCTGCTTCTGCTTCTGCTGCAGCGCGTGCAGACCGACGAGCTTCTTCTGGATCATATTCGGGGTTGGCGACGGTATGAGTGGTCATTAGAGCCGGTACGAGATCCATAGCTTGTACGCCATGTTCCGCAAGACTTTCTATCATCTTTTGCTCTATTACGCCATTTCAGCTTTTCCATAATCCACAAAGAATCATCAAAAACCTCCATACCCTGCGTTTCCAATTCCATATGATAATACAACCTAGCCATAATCTTCATCAACCACAACTCCATACTCCCAATCGCATTCTTAAATTCCTTTCGATGTGGCAACTGAAGAGCTCTAAGCATCTCCCTGCACGTAAGCGAACAAAGTCCAACATAAGCAATCCTCTGAGCCTCCGTAAGCAACCCCTTCGTAGCCTGCATCTGACTGAGCGGAGTCATAGCCTTATCCTCATCAAACAAATACTTTGTCCTCAAATGAACATCATCACTATCATCCTCCTCAGTTCCCCTCAACCTCGTATACTCACTCTCATTCTGATCCAACTTCGACCTCCATTCATTCCCATAATCATCAATATCGAGTAAATTCCCTGTAGCGTTCGCTGCTTGTGCAACGCCGCTACCGCTACCGCTGGAACCCTTGGTTGAGATCTTGTAATGATATTTCTTTTGGTCTTCTTCATCGAGACCACCTCGTAGTTCGTCCTCGTGGACGACTGGCATATCTTGCCATCCTTCGTCGTCATCGTCGAAGATATTGCTGGGAGGAGGCAAGGAGGTTGAGGGCATCAGGTGGATGACAGGAGCGAAATCAGTAAGACTCGCGTGCCGCGGAGAGTCAACATGTACGGCTACGGCTCGGCTTTGTTCGGCCGGCGATTGAACCCGGCATATAAATTTTGAATCTCAGCTTGAACCCTCAGACATGATTTACTTCCAAGACACGCTGGGTGAATGGATTTGTGTTGAAGCAAACCAATTGCTAATGACGAGCAATCCTCCCAACGTTTTTATTTTTCCTTGACATCGCTTTCCTTGACAACCCTCAGAGAATGACCCAACGTCCTCGGAAAATTGAGCCAAGCCCGGGTATTACGTAAACCCACTTGGAAAAAACAAATCAATTGCTCATCCTCACCCAATCATCACGAAAGAAATAAATAATCATTCCTAAAAAAACATAAAGAATGAAAATCTCAGCTTCACCTCCAGAACCATGTCCCCATCACCACCACCAACCATGCCACCAACAATATTAACAACAAAAACACCACCAACCACGAAAACAAAATACCCAACCCCCCAACCCAACGCCTCCCTAATCCTATCCTTCAACCTCCAAAACAAAACAACTCTAATCATCGGCTCAGGAACTCTAGCTGCCTCGCGTGCATTTGCGGCTCTTGAAGCGAATTCGGAAGTTGTTGTTTTGTGTAAGGGTGGGAAGGGGGGTGTTTGTGAGGAGTTGGGGTGGAGGGCGGAGAGTGGGGAGGTTAGGGTTGTTGATGTTGATGGGTTGCTGCCGCCAGTACCACCGGTTTCAAGGAGGAGGAGGACGAAGGGGGAGGAAGAGGAGGATGTGGATGTGGATGCGGTGGAATACTTCCTTGATACGGCGGCAACTGCAAGTACGAAGGGGGGAAGAATAACGTTCGTTTGTATCACAGATACAATCCTCTGCGGATCGAACTCTACGTCTAGGAGACGCACACGCGAATCAGCAGAAAAAATCTATAACCTCTGTCGGTCCAGGAATATCCTAGTCAACACAACCGATATACCTTCCTTGTGTGATTTTTCGTTCACGGCTACGCATCGTTTCGATTTTGCTCCTGATCCCAATCAACCCAATCCCAGCCTCGGTTCCGATTCCGATTCCAGCCCCCGTTCTGGTGGTTCTGGTGGTCCTGGTTCCGGCGTAAAATCCTTATCCTCACTCCAAATCGGCGTAACAACAAACGGGAAGGGATGTAGATTAGCCGGTCGAATCAAGCGGGAAATCGTTAGTCGGTTGCCTAAAGAAGTCGGTGGGGCTGTTGAGAGAATCGGTCGGATGAGGGAGTTGGCCAAGGAGGTCGAGGTCGAGGACAAGGAGGATACCAGCGACCTAGGAGATCTCAACGACGAAGACTCCTACGACAACAGCGGTATCCCCACACCAAACCGTCCAGTCCCCTCACGAACGAATAGTACAAAAATCGAAAGTACCCTCGAAAAAACAATACGTCGTATGAAATGGGTCGCTCAAATAAGCGAATACTATCCTCTTTCCAAGATCTCCAAACTAACAGACTCCGAAATGAAACAAATCCTATCCGGAGAACCCCCTTCCCTTTCCCCTTCCCCTCCTCCTCCTCCCTCCCTAAGCCTCCACGGCCTCCCCCTCCCCCCTCAAAAACCTCACGGTCGCGGCCGAATCCTCCTCGTAGGTTCCGGCCCAGGCCACCCCTCCCTCCTAACCCTCGCAACCCACACCGCCCTAACATCCCTCGCAGACCTCGTCCTATCCGATAAACTAGTCCCAGAATCAATCCTCTCTTTAATCCCCCCGGGCGTCGAAATCCGTATCGCTAAAAAGTTTCCTGGGAATGCTGAGGGTGCTCAGTGTGAGATGATGGAAGCTGCGCTTGAGGCTGCTAGGAGGGGTCTTACTGTTGTTCGTGTATGTCTCATACGGTTTCCCACAATGCAAAGTCGTTACTATTCAACTAACAAACCCGTTGCAGCTGAAACAAGGCGACCCAACAATCTACGGCCGCGCAGGCGAAGAACTCCTCTTCTTCCGCACCCACGGCTACCCACCCCTAATAATCCCCGGAATCTCCTCCTCAATCTCCGGCCCAACATTCTTCAACATCCCAATAACCCAACGCGGTGCCTCGGAATCATTCATCGTATGTACGGGTGTAGGTCGGAAAGGCAAGAGTATTCAGTTACCTGGATACGAAAGAGGTCGGACGCTTGTTATTCTTATGGGTGTGGCGAGGTTATCTCAGGTTGTTGGGGCTTTGGTCGACAATGCCGATGCCGATGCTGACGACGGGGATGGGGACGGGACCGGGGCGCGACGAAGGGCAGGTCCAGCATACCCACTTCACACGCCCATCGCAATAATCGAACGTGCCTCAATGCCAGATCAAAGAATCATAGAATCAACATTACAAAACATCGTCCACGCTCTCGAAAATGCAGGAGACCAAAGACCTCCGGGTATGATAATCGTCGGTTGGTCAATTCTATCTTTATGGGGTGAAGGTGATGTTGGTGTTCTTGATGAAGGTGCTGAGTTCAAGGATTTGGAACGTGTGGGGAAGTGGCTTGGGGGTGATAGTTGGAGAGTTAGGGAGGGGTTGGATGAGGGGTGGCAAGGGTTATAAGGTATATATAGATATATAGGTAATGCATATATGTATCGTTATCTAGGGATTTGGAATCGTCAGTCAAAGGTGATTTTGAGTTATGCGAAAGAAAAACTTACACATAAAAGAAAGAAACAAAGAAAGAAAGAAATCCTACGTATGCCCATTAACCAATTTCTCAAACTCCTGTCTAATCACCACAATAAACTCAAAAATATCTCTCGTAACTTCAAGCCTTTCCACCAACACAGGAAGTGTCGGAATCGTCGGTGAAGTTTTCAGCACTACAACCCCCCCATACCACGATCAGCTTGCAAACCCCACAACCAAAACCAAAACCCCCAAAAAACAAGGAAAACGAACACACCTTTATACCCCCGACTAGAAACATCAAGTATAAAACTAAACTCCCTCTCAGGTTCCTTCACATCAATCCTCCTAAACCGTACCAACAATTGATCCTTCTCAACACCTTCAATAACACATCCCAATAATTCTTCTAATTCTTCAACTTCTGGTGATGCACGAGATGCGTGGGTACTTAAGGTTGTGCGTTCTTTGCCTTTTTCTATCAAACCCAAACCCAAACCAAATTCAAGTTAAGTGACCCCGTTAGACGACACAGAAGATGAGGTGATGAATGGACACACCTCGTTTAAGACTCGAAGCAATAGCTCTATACTCATCAATCTGAGCTTGAATCCCCGCACTTTTCTCATTCAGAGAAGCAAGTTGTCTCTTAAACGCCGCAACCGAAAGTTCTGCGTCTTTCCTCTCCTTTTGTTCCTTCTCCAGTTCTCCCATCAATACCCATCAACCCTCACGCAAAAAAAACCAACCCACCTCCCATCAACTCAATCTCCCTAACCTTACACCCCCTAATCTCACCCTCAACCAAAACAGCCTTCTCACCAACCTTCCTCCTCTCACTCTCACTCCTAACCCTCCTCTCACTAATCAAAGAAATACTGCGATTCTTATACGTATTAACAGCCCGCAGGAAATTTTGAGTGGATTCTTCGTATATGGAGATTTTGAGGTCGATTTGGGGAGTTGGTTGGGTAAGGAGGGATTTTAGGTCTAGGAGGGGGATTCGGGGGGTGTATTTTGACATTGTGCGAGGGGAAGGGGTGGGATGGTGGGATGGGATGGGATGGTGGTTGAGGAACGCGTGGGTCACGCGACCGCGACAACGCGGCTTGTTTATTTGGTTATTTGTCGATGTGTGCCAAGAGCACCTACCGGCGCATTGTTTTACTCCCTCCCAGTGCCTTCTTTAACGGCCAATGCAGCTGGTCGACAACGATACGGTTAGTTGAATCCTACCCACTCCTCACATCTGAAAGCTATTAACACAACACTTTGAACAAACTTGGCAGTTCCTCAAAGAGCTAGCTGCATTATTCGATTCTTCAAAAACTAGTAATCAAGGTTCGATATGGCTTACGCATAAGAGATGTACGCAAACGTTTCTTGTGGACTTTTTTCTCCGTTGCTGATGCTGATGCTGACTTCTGCTTTGTGGTTTTGTTTGCGATTGGCAGTGAGTTACGATAAAGATGATACGACGATGAAGAGTGTAGAGGGTATTGATGATGATGATCCTCGTGAATATCCTTGTCTCGTTAGAGTATCCGATGGTGGAAAAATAAAGTTTTCAACTACAATAAGCCCCCCTCCTTCCCTCCCATACCCGCACCCACACTCACACCCATCCCCCCCCCCCCCCCTCCCCCTCCCCAGGTTTCCTCCTCCCAACTCCCAACATTCCACCAAACCTACGCAACCCTCCTCAAATCCTCCCTCTCCCCGCACCTCCGCAAGCGCGACAAAAAACGCGAAAAACAACGGTCAGAGCAAATCGCTCGGAAGAAGAGGAAGTTGATGTTGTTGAGTGAGAGTGAGGGGGTTTTTGTTGGTGGTGGTGCTAAGAGGGGGAAGGGGAGGAGGCAGAGGCAGAGGAAGGTTAGGGCTTTTATTAGAGGGAAGGAGATTTTGAAGAGGGGGAAGGAGAGGGAGGAGGGGAGGGGTGGAGGGAAGGGGGAGGAGGTTCCGAAGGTTTAGGTGGAGGTAGGTGAGTGAGAGTTGGGATTGGGTTGGGTTGGGTTGGGTTGGTTGTATATGTTCCGTTCGTTCGTTCGTTGTTGTCGTTTTGTTGTAACTGTGATCTTCTGTTTTGCGCTTACAGGGTATTATACCTGCTGGACATATAGACCATTTCCTGCCTAATCCAATGCGTAACGTCCCATTCAGCAGCGAGCTCAAAACATTCTCCTTATTCACTCTGATTCACGCTCCTCATGCGTTTATGACTCTTTGGAAAGTTTTGACTGAACGACCGCTCAGGCAAGTCTCAATGTCATGGACGGTGTACAGTAAACGTGTACTAGTGTATCGTGTATCGTGTATCGTCATGCATTCAAATTTCATGATGGACTCATGGAGATGGAGATGGATATAAAGGCGTACGCGTGTAAGCTTAAGGCGATGCGGGTTGAGTTGACAATGAATGCAACCAACCATCCGCGTGGGTTTTTCGATGTAGTCGACGTCCGAGTCAATACTATTACTACGCGGTTTACTGTGGTCCTAGTTATCATGGAGGGTCAAGCTGTTCAGGCCCACTGGCAATCCGACCAATCCAGTTTGGACTCTGGAGAACTCTCCGACTCGCTCGCTCGCTCGTCTTACACGTAGCGCTCGCCGCTCGGGGCCGCAGAGGCTCTAACAAACTTGAAATGCAGTTCAAACTCTCGCCTCAAGGCCTCTACAGTTGAACCGGGCTTAACGGATTCGGTCAGAACTTACTGATTCAACGAAGTATATACCCTTTAATGATAATCCGCATTTCCGTCTATCATTTCCTCAGCGCTCAGGATTTATTACTCGAGCAGCGAACAGATCGCTACTATGCCTCAGGCCTCAGGATGGACGTCGGACGTTTGAGGAACGTTTGAAGCTGAAGGTTTTTGTGCGGCCTCATGCACAAGGTCTGTTGGTGTGACTTGCGCATGCGAGCGGTTCGCGCGAGTCGCGACGCGAATGCGCTGCAGGCCGAAGGATGGGACCATCATGCATGGTATTCAGGTATCTACATATATGAGTATCGTTTGTCGAGACTTAGGATCAGTGTCGTTCGACAGACTCTGACAGACTCCAAGGGGCACCTCAGGCACTACTTACTGGGAATTCTGATTCATCCCAGTTCATCCCGTCCATATAATATATGTAGAGCCTGTACGACAAATCACCTTCAGAACATCCAACAATATACAACCAGGTACAACCCTCCCGAGTTACATCGGAATCCGGATCCGGATCGTTTTCATAACATAACATAACATAGTCGAACTCGACAATGATCTACAGCTGAGAAATCAGAGAATCCTGGACTGCCTGATAGCTATGCTATGCAAGAATTGAAAATCTATATCTATGTGTAGCTACATACCACAACAATGATAGACTGATAGACTGATAGACTGATAGACTGATACTGTACTACCGTTGGCTGGCATTGGTTGCAGTTGCTGGCTCACCTAATACAATACAATGTCAAGGCCCCATTGAATAAAAAAGAAAAGAGACTTTCCGATGGAAACCGCCACCGTTCCGTTGACCATAGGACGAATCTCGCGATTGGAGGTACTGGAGGGAACCGGCGGGAAAATCAAAATTATAATAAGGGAAAATGGACATTGGTCACGCATATAATGTAATGTCAATGTGTGTGACCATAATATTTTCCGAAACACGCACCACACTGACACTCAGCGTGCAGTGCCTCCCTCAGCGCTACGCGCTACGCTCGGAGGCTCATACAGTGACACTATTTCCCTATATCTCCCCTCCAACAAAGGGACTCTTTCAAGAAACAGTCAGTCGTATTCACTATCACTTGAGGCTGCAAACCTAGGGTTTCCCTCTGGCCAATATTGGAGCTGGGGCTGTAACGGTTCTGACGTCTGACTCGAGATTGATAGTCAATCAACGTTACAACAAACGCGATGGGAGGCTGTACCCCATACCACATCTACGGTCGCGGCGGAATTCCCCTTAACGCAACGCTCTGTAACTCGTTTTCAATCACCCTCGTGTGCCGGTCGTTCGTTTAATCCGAATTCACGCTACGCGCTACGCGCTAAGGCTTACTATGACAACCCCGGATATCAATAATAGGATTCCGTTATCCGAAGTTCCTTAAATATCAGAACACACTCAGTCCCATAGGTTTTCTTCACCCTCGTTAGCTTCAGTGTTGCTTACGACGAAGTAAGTTTTTTTTGTGTCCACCCCTTCCCTTTCCTTTTATTATCTCAACTAACGTATGGATGGATAATCTTTCGTTTTACTATAGTCTTCTGCTGGTCAAAAGATTCCGCCCAATTCTTGATTTACCTCCCTTAATTTTTTTCACGACGCCTAACGACCTTCATGTCCACCAAATCCCTGTTGATGAAGACTGGAGTCATCGCCTCACCTCTCAAGACTCCTTCTTCACCACGGGGTATCCTCAAACGCCCACCTCCTCTACCTTTATCACAAACACCCACCCAAACCACCCAAACCGCCGCCCAGACCCCTACCCAAACACCTACAAAAAATCCCTTCCAATTCGCCGCCACCGCAACCCTAACCGTCCTCATCTCCCCAACTCTAAATCCAGCTATAAAATCCCCACACGTCCATTTCCCACCCTCAGCAAAATTAACATCATTATTCTCAACCCACTCTCCAGGTTCTTACGATCGAGGAGCTATAAACGTATCTCCAAATCCGCTTGAGTTACCTGCTTGGGGAGCTAGAGTTTATTCGCCTTCTTCCGGGGGTTTTGATGTGAATTCTCCGAGGTTAGGTCTGCGCAGTCCGGATTCGGATTTGGATTCGCTGAAGGATGTTGGGCTGGGTAGTCCCGCTGCAGCTGCGAGTACCACCGCGGGCGCGGGCGCGGACATGCCGAATTCACCGGGATCTGGATTATGGGGAGTATCACTGTTTGATATGAAACCTCCGACAACACGTGCTGGTTTCAGATTTCAAGCGTTAGCTTCACAGCCTTCGATTAGACCTGTTAGTGATTTAGGTAAATCACTTAGGTCGTACCCTCGTTCGCCTTACCCTTCCGCGCCTACTTCGCCGCTTGTTAGAGTTGGGGTTGATGGTTTCCATGATAAAGAGAAAGGGACAGGGAATGGGAAAGGAAAAGAGAATGTAGTGGGAAGACCTTTGAGAGCGAAGACTGTTCATGGGGATAATCCTGCTCGTGTTTCTCGCATGAAGAAAAAGGTATCGCCGCCACCGCCACTTGCTGTGCGTGAAGGTGACGGTCACGACGACGGGATGACGATGATGAAACAACATGTGTCCTCGCCGTATCCGAGAGAATTTCTTAGTCCTCTCATTGAATCACCTCAACGAACGATTACACCCGAGTTCGAGGTATCACTTACTCAAGCGTTTTGGCAGTCTATGTCGATGTCTTTGGACTCCTCCGAAGGGGGCGGGAGCGCGTATGGGATTGGGATGACTTCACCTGGGTTACCGAATATGCCGGTACCTGTTAGTCCGGTGGTTTTTGGGAACGATGAAGGTGTACTTACGGTTTTGGATGAGCGATGTGGGACACCTAGGCTTGGTGATTTTAATGGGAATCGCGGATCGATGGGACAGAGATCGATGTTGATGTCTCCTTCGCCTAGTGATCCATTTTCGGCGTTCCCTTCGTTTGCGGCGGTGTTATCGCTTGAAGGTGAGGGCCAAGGTAGTTGTGGGGCAGAACACGAGACCATTCGGTATCCCCCTCGTGCTGTGATTTCGGAGTAGGGAGGCTTCTTTAGTTTGATCGATTTCTTTGCCTTGCTTTGCGTTGCCTTTGCTTTCGTGACCCCATAACAGAGACTTACTACCGTAGTACTTACCATCCTACTTGTTCCGTAGGGTAGTGTTTTGAATTTTGGTGTGTTCCATGATTGACTCGGATCAGGTATATGTTTGAGAACGCGGACTCGTGCGGGTTGGTGAGCGGGCGGTCGCTGAGTATCCTTTTCGGAAGGCAAGGTGAAAGCCTGAGCCTCTTCGTTCGAAAGTTCAATATTAATCTTGTAAGCTTCGCTTCCTCAACGTACTTTAGACCCACAGATCACCTGAAGCTCGGTGATACCTTCCGCTTTGACTCGCCGAGCGTCCAACGCCAGCATTAAATTGCATCATATCCATAAACCTTACAACCCAAACGCCACCCAGGGCCCAAACATCCGCTCTCCGAGTCGTTTCAGTTGGTTCTACCCCTCCTACGTATTGTATTGTTTTAGAAATTAGCAAGGCCCCACCTATGTCATACGCTTTAGCGCTTTATCGATTGCGGCCACGTCAAAAAATCAAAAACACACACAAAAAAAAGGCCATGCGTAACCGGATCATCGGTCCGCCGCGCTTGTTTTTATACCAACCTTCATGTCGTTTCGTTTTTTCCTTTTCTTGCAACTTTGGACTTTGCGTGTTGCTGCGATATACGACATAGGACATACGACATATGATATTAAGTATGGCTTCTTGATGATTTTAGGACCGGTATAATCCGAAGGGCGTTTTTACTGTGCGTGAGTGGGTCTCCTCGGGAAATATTTCATATGGTTAACGGTTTTTTGTTCTTTAAAGGAGCTACTAGTTCATTGCATCAAGAGTTGTCCGGCCCTGCCCTGTATCATTGTCTATATTCCCCTCGTGAAACCCCCCCTTCCTTAGCTGTCTAGGCTCTAACTGAACTAGAACCTCACTGCGTGCAGAGTGCACAACCCACCGCACACCATCTCTGATGGCTCCTCGGCCCATCCTGAAACCCTTACCCCTACCACTACCAGAATTCACACGACGTTCATCTCAAACATCCATCGTTAACGCTCTCCCATTCGCAGGATGTCGACCGAATTTGTTAACTCCTCATGTACATTTCCCTCCTACACCCATTATTGCTTCGACCCAGACGACACATTCCTCTACGTTATATGATCGAGCGCCGATTGTTGTTGGACCGAATTCTTGTGAGTTACCGGAGAGGGGGGAGAGGATGTATATGAGTAATTCGCCGAGTTATGTTTTGGGACGGTGTGCCAGTGGGTCGAGTTCGACGTCGGCGTCAACGCCGGGTGCTGGTGGTGTAGCGCTGGCACCGAAGGGGGGATATTTCCATCCTTTGGCGTTTCAAGCTTGTGAATGGGAACCTACTACTGGTTTGGATGTGGATGTGGATGTACCGAATGTTAGGGATACACCTTCCTTAATTCCCGATATCTCTTCCCCTTCTTCCCCTTCTTCTTCATCCGACTCGGACGATTCAGATGGGTATGGGTATGGATCATCGGGACTTTCTTCACCTATGAGTCCGTCTATGCTTGGTCCACACATCGTACCCTTTGCCCAACGTCACGGTTCGCAGGAAGATACACACCCTCACTCGCACTCACACTCGCACTCGCACTCACATTCACTCCAAGTAAATCACGCCGGAACTGCATTTTCTTTCTTGACATACCCACCCTCACCGCCGGCCTCATCGAAGCATAGTCATAGTAGTTCGGCACGCAGTAAACAACCGTCGAAGTTGCTTCGAAGGAAGAGTTTTTATCCACTTCGTGATCACTCCACTCGTACCGCCGGAGAAGAGTGTTCCGGCGGACAGAACCATGACCATGACCACGTTGCGTTTAAGGAGCCACAACTTGAAGGCTGTTTAGGTGGATTCTGAAGATCTGATTCTTGATTTTCGGAATCGGAATCGGATTCCGTCTCGGACACATACGGTGCCGGGTGTGTACTTATGTATGATGTATGTACAGTATATTACAAGTGTAACCCAATTATCTCGATAATCAGCCCATTGCGGATAAGTACAAGTGTCGACATGCGTTTTGCATGCGTCTTTTCCTCCATTTACTTGCATTCGCATATCTTCCTTCATTATCGCCTCATATATTTGCTTTCATTCGCTGCACCATTTTACGTACCCCGCTGATACTGTATGTCGGGATCCCGCTCCTTGGCTTTAATAGTTTGTAGTGCAATTTTGTGTTCCCTGTACAGTATGTTCATTGTGTAACAGTGACCCGGTTATGAGCGGATATGTTGGTCCCCCGGGCCGGGTAAGCCGGGATACTGTAAAGCTTCGAAATCACATGCCTTTTCCGTTTTTCATCGTCACTCGTGCTATGTCGAGCGGATGTCGAGCAATTGTACAGCTTTCAAAACACACACATTGCGACCTGGGAAGAGTCTTACCAAGAAGCCAAGTTTTTACGATTCCAAGCTTGGTTCATCATTTGGATTGATCTCAACTTCAAGCTTGTCTCGCTTCGGAATCTCCAATAACTTGAAGTACGCTATTTCCGTTGCGCAAATCTCTTGCCAATCAGCAGCATATGCATGTCAGCAAAAACTACTATAGAGGCTCGTCTGCGACTATGTATACGAGGGGGGGGGGAATCAACGTCAAGGTCAACATGCGCCGTCTTGGGCCGGCGGCGGGCCGCGAAGAGTTCATTCACTGAATGTACATCATGTTCTCTACACTTTTAAAAACCTTGCGCGCTGCGCTTCATATTCGGATTTTTAGATGTCACCTGGTTTTGTAATTCGCCGCCCTTTTAATGTTTCAAACCAAACACCACACTGAGAGATCCAGAGCTCCAGCGTTATTCTGCAACTACAAGGCTGCTGCCAGCGGCTCTAGTCATCACAGCATCAAAGCTCAACCAAAACAAAAGATGTTTCGCAAATATCCTCTTCACCTCCGAGTCGGTATTCTTCTTCAAGTTCTCCTCCTATGCATTCTCCCCATCCGCACCCAAGCACAATGGACAACATTCACCGTTCCTCACACAGAAGGAAAAGACGATACACCCGCCTTAACAGCTGGATTGAAGTTGACTGAGAACACTGTGAATGCGACGATATTGTTTGAGAAAGGGGTTACGTATAATATTTTTACACCGGTTGTTTTTCCGGTGTTGGAGAGTGTTGAGGTGAGGGTTGAGGGGAATTTGACGTATCCTGGGGATGTTGGGAGTGTGAAAGGTATGAGTACTGAGTCTTTATGTGATGTGTGGGTTGTATGGGATATGCTAAACGCCCGTGCAGCGATCGTGGGGTCTTCGGTGAGCGCTTTCTGTTTTGATTCCGAGTCCGAGTTTAGGGACTGAATTTGTGTTAACCTTTTCTGTGAATACAGGGTTTCGCTGGTGCATGGTGAGACTCGCCGACTACAACTCGAAGCGCTACTTACCCCGGACCCTTTCATTCATTCATTCATATCCTTCATATCCTTCATCCGTCCGTCCGTCCGTCCGTTCTATGTAGGTTCTCATTCAAAGGAGGCAACAACGTCACTCTCAGTGGATCCTTGGATCCTGATTGGGGTTGGGTAGATGCACATGGACAAGCGGTTAGTATCGTGTTCCTTGCTTCTGCTTCTACTTATTTATTCATCATTATTCAATTTGTTGGTTACTTGGTATAATGACCGTGACTGACATCGAACTTGAACTATGCATATATAGTGGTGGGACGCAGAAGAACAAACTAACCGACCTCACGGATGGGCGTTTAGTAAAATCACGAATGGTGTTATTAAGAATATGAAGATTTGGAAGGTGTGTTTAGTGTTTCATATATCTCAACGTACTTCATGTATATCTCAATGTCCATGTCATATCCTGGACCTTGTTTTTTGTGCGCGCTGATGCTACTTCATTGAAACTTACGTTAAGCCAATTGGATGGAATTTTGCTACGAGCGGTTCTAAAAACTTGCATATATTCAATAATACGATTATTGCTGTTTCTGATACATCAGTGAGTGTTGTGTTTTCTTAGCCCCCCCCCTCTTCCCCTTCCCCCCCTGGATTCCCCGTCCGTCCGTTCCTCCGTTCGTTCGTTGATCTATGTCAATTACAGTCATTCCCTTTCAACACGTAGGTGGTCAGAAGTTTTTGACTTCCTCAAATCCTTACTCACTAACCGTCTTGAAAATTTATGCTTACAGGGATGGTCAGTGAGAATTACCGCCATCTCCTTCACGCCATTTTTCACCTCCGATCCGCGCTAAAATTAATGACAGGTTTCTCTGCTGGAGGCACCGATATGCTATTCGAGAATAATCATGTTGTGAATGGTGATGATTGTATTACTGTGGGTAATGGAGCGAAGAATATTCATTTCAGGTACGGATTTCGAATATACTGTATATTACTAGTTAATATACGAAACCCCGAAACCCAGGGCCAACAGATTTACTAATTGTCGTTCAACTTTTTTGATTCTAGAGATTCGTATTGTGCGAACGGACATGGGCTTTCGATTGGATCTTTGGGATCTGGAGGTTCTGTTGCGGATGTTGAGAATGTTCTGTGAGCGCGCGCACTTGGCCTTCAATCAATAGGTCCCAGCTGATTTGGATTGACTTGTTTGTGTGTAGAATCGAGAACGTTGTGATGGTCAGTCGGACTTGCACTTGACAATACACATACATACATAAGTGGAACTGACCCCGGCCCTTCATGAATACTTAGAACAACAGTTTATACGCTGCTCGTTTCAAGAGCTGGACAGGCGGTAATGGGTTTGCGAGAAAGTACGTACCGTGACGCCCGCCCGCCCGCGCCCGGGGTTTCCCTTTCTCTTTCTCCTACAATATTAATTATGACAACAATTTTGTTTTGATGATCGGCAGTATTACTTGGAGGAATATCAGTTTCTTTGATGTCCCATTCCCGGTACGTAGGGTTGATCCTACATACATTACCCTTCAAAGCTTCAGGCCCCAGGGCCCAGGGGCGGATCGCTGACTGACCTCTTTGTTGCGTCTTGTGTTACAGATTTATGTTACGCAGAAGTGAGTGAATAACGCTGTATACGCAATCTATCTATCTATCAGTGACGGTGTTTCACCAAACTTAATGGTTATGACTTGACAGTTATTGGGATCAAGATGTACGTTTGTCAAACTAATTTCAGTTCAGCGCCGGGTTCTCTGACATCGTGCTCAACCTTCAACAGGACGGTCCCAGACCGAACTCATCATCCGTGAATAACACGCACGTCGAAGACTTTTTATTCGAGAATTTCACTGGAGTGATTAAAGAGTATGTCTTGCGCCCCTGGGATCTTGCATTCTTTGAACGACTCACGACTCATGACTCACGAGACGCTCATTATCATTATCAACAGTGTCCCCTACGTTGAAGGATCATGTGTCACCGATCCATGTTGGTACGCTGTTACGAACGCTACAGGGAAAGAAGTGATCATATTTGACTTGTACCCCAACACGAGTGAGTGTCATAATTCATTCTACATAACTACATAACTATCCGAGTCCTGCATCGCTGCATCGCTTTGAGAATCAACAAGTACTGATCGCCCGTAATGTAACAGCTCAAAACATCGTGGCAAAAGATATCTTTGCAAAGACAGAAACAGGTGCACCAGTTGCGGTTATGTGTGATCCTGACACGGTACGGACGAGTGGTTTTTTTTGCTGAAATTTACCCATGTGTGACCGTCTGAATGTCTTTTAGATATCGAACGACGTGGGCTTTGAATGTGTCGACGGACCGTTTGTTCCTACGGAAGCTGGTCTCTAGCGAGATTTTAGCGAAGTTGTCAGACGCGAACTATGTATGTAGTTGTATCAACTGTTACTCCGAAGTGCAGTACCGTATCATGCAGTGTAGGTACGACAAAGACAATTCTACTCATTTGAGCACGCGGTCTCCAAATGACAGCGCGGTACAACGTGCACCGCATGCTGTGCACACGAGTCAAAAGTATTCAAACAATATACCAACGGCAAAGGACACCGACAGTGTTTCATTAAATATAGATGACCATACGGTCGAATGTATTCATAGTAGGGTGCTCATGATCATATACAATAGAGTACACGGTGTGGCCGACTGACCGAAAGACATGTACCAACACACATAGGAGAAAGTACAAAACGATAAACGATAATAAACAAGCAGAAGGTCCGACCAGGTCAAGCCCCAAGCAAAGGCGACTCGATGAATTTAAGAGCGTTCGCCACGAAGACGCCTAGCGAGGGCAAGATCCTTAGGCTGAATGGTGACACCTAATGACAAAGGATCAGTCATCAGGAAGGAAGGTCAGTGTAGGAAGACTTACGCTTAGCGTGGATAGCGGCCAAGTTAGTATCTTCGAAGAGAGAGACCAGGTATGCCTCAGCAGCCTCCTGAAGGGCCATGACGGCAGATGATTGGAAACGGAGATCGGTCTGTAGAGGCCGGGTTAGACAACGAGTACAGCCTTGACAAATCACGACATACCTTGAAGTCCTGAGCAATTTCACGGACAAGCCTCTGGAAGGGAAGCTTCCTGATGAGCAGCTCAGTGGACTTCTGGTAACGCCTAATTTCACGAAGAGCGACAGTTCCGGGACGGAACCTGTGAGGCTTCTTCACACCACCAGTGGCGGTCTGATCGTGGGAAAAATCAGCAACATTAAAGGCAGTGATGATGACCAACAACACCGACGACGACGACGACGACGACAGTGGTGCCGTCGGCAGTGGCATGAACAATGAAGAGACTTACTGCTGCGGTCTTCCTGGCAGCTTTGGTGGCAAGTTGCTTACGAGGAGCCTTTCCTAGAAAAAAGTTCCCAGAAAGTCAGCTGAAATCGACCAAAAAAAAATCGCTCGACGGCGACGACGACGAACCTCCTGTAGACTTTCGGGCGGTTTGCTAAAGGAAAGAGTCAACGGAGGAACCATGAGGAGAAGGTAAAAGTTTTCAGACCTTAGTACGAGCCATTTGAACTTTCTTGAGTTTGAGGAAGGCTTTCTTCGAGGGTTTGCTGGCAGAGGATGATGGAGGTTGGGGAAGAAAGGGCAGTGGAATTTCAGTTTCCAAACGTACTCGGAGCTCTTTCAATTTTCTCACGCACGTTCCCACTCGAATCTGAGCTCATTTGACTTCGGAACCTTCGTCTTGAATTTCTCTGCGCTTTCCCTGCGACAATTTCTCCAATTTTTTTCGACAGATTCTCATTTACCAACGTGAGCTTCATGTTTATCCTTTTTACCTGATTTTAGGAGTACTGTAGAGCGAGGAAGATGCTCAGAAAGAAATAAATGCAGTAGTGGCCCTGTCAAGTTGGAAGTTTCCTTTTTCGGAACTACCTGCGCAGCCACTTTTGTTCTCGATCACTTCCCGCTCTTGGCCTGGGTCAACAACATATCTTGAGTCAACTCTTCGATTTTTTTCACTCTCGTCCGAAATATTCCTTCAAAATCTTTTAGTACCTTACAATTCCCTTATGCCCTCGAGGTTTTTGTGCCTTGATTTTGATATTCAACGCTCTGGCGATAGTGAACGAATAACATTCCGGTCTTTCGCTGCAAGACATCAAATGTTCAGGCTCGATTAATTGGAAACAACGTCCTCGGAGTCCTCGAGGCTCAGACCTTGCATCGTATCAGAACTTGCTTCATCAAAGAACATAGAAGTTGTGGTTTTTTTATATGTCATCGGCCCCAGCCTGTCGACTCATTGCAATCGAAACTTCCATGTCGGTGGGTAGGAGACCCCGTTTGTTCCTCGCTACACACACGGGTATTCAGCATACAGCCGTCGCAGAATCTTTCACTCAAACGAGATCGCGTCTGCAGGCAGCTGTAGGCCCGTCCTAAATTTTTTTGGACCGAATGCCTGATTCGTTCTGCTTCCTAAGGGAAAAGGGCTACTGCGGCACCTTATCTGATATTATCTCTGTCCCCAGTTCCAACGAAGGAACGTAATCTTTTTCAAGACCGTTATACCCGCTGAATTGGTACGAGATTTCAGAGGACCACACGCCTGCGCTTGGGTCCGAGACTCCTACATCTGACCCTGACCTTCTTCGCCACCCTTCTCGAAATGCTTCCAGTGATCTATGGTCCGCTTTCATTTGAGGTACAAGTGAAGAGATTCGACGCCTACAGCACCAAACACCGTCGTTGATATAACCACTTGCTCCCTGGAGTAGAAAACCTCTTCCTAAATCGACCGTCATGTCCTCCCGACCTGTAATACGAACTGATCGCGTGCGCCTTCTCATTGGGGTATACAAGAAAGAAGGTGTATCTGATGAAGAATTCCGACGATATTGGCTAGAGACTCACGCTAGGACCCTCCTTTCCATCGCAATCGTGAAGAGAAATATTCTGAAGTACGAGCAGGTGAGTAGTACCCCCAGTTCCAGAACACGACTCATGCATGTGCTACACTGATTTGTGCAATGATTAGATGTTTCTTAATGATGACACAAATCAGCTCGTTCCCGCGCTTAGTCTATCTCGGGGTACCTGGGACGGCATTGCTCTATACGAGGCAAAATCCTTTAAAGATATTTTCGATGTGCGTGATTCCTTGCATTTCACAGGCATAGAGTCAGGTGCTTCACATTTTCTTTAGGTCTTCCTAGACCCGGAATTCCTGCGAGTTATTTATCCAAGTGAAAATCAAATATTACAGCTCGACACCGCGCGGGCGTTCCCTCTGGAGTTTTCCACAATCATCGACAAAGAATGAACTTTGTCGCCTCTGTCGTTTGTTCTTGAACAGAGGCATGATGATTTTTGGAATGGAGTCTCGGCGTTGAGAGCGGGTTGTGGATCCATCATGGGCGGTACAAATGTAGGCTATGTAGTCTTCAGATTAGCGATGTATTCAGGTCTTCCTTGATAGATTTCTGTATACACAACTCGCTTGTGTGATTGGGAAATTCTTGGGTGACGCCAGGTTGCTGGCCCGTAAGCGACATGATGTACGAGTTTAAAAAATTAGAAATCTCAGCGCTCTCTGGCGCTGAGTAATGAATAATCGACACGGCTCAAAGGCGCAGCTTACGCTTTGAACGTGTAGTAAGGAGGGCAGCAGAAGTTTCTTGCCCCGGAGCGACCAATAACACGTGTTCAAGGCAAAGCTGTCTCTCACGCTCCACCTTGGTACCGCCTGCGAATTTCGAAAGGAAATTTTGTCCCAATAGTACGTATCGACGGTTACCGCGATCCTCTTCGCCGCTGCATTTGACAGAATTCCGTTGCACAATATACTGTCGTCGGACTTCCACGTCATATCTCCGTTGTAAATGCGCAGTTTTTCTCGACAATCTGGCACTTGAATATCTCAACAACTAAACATGATCCATAGTATGTAATGGGAGAAGCTATGTATACGGTTGACCTCAAGGACAAGGTCTATTCTGACTTGATCAAACGTCGCTTTTGATGACACCTTCCTGATTGGGTACATACACTTGGGGTCCTGGCACTCCGTGACTATTCCGTGTTACATTTACCATAGAACGTGGTCCATGTTCCGTTCACAAGACAAGTGATGGAAGCTGCCAAGAACGATGATATGGGTGAGGGATGCGCGGGTGTAAATGGTAGGGTGGGCCTGAGTTGGTGGAACGGCGGCAGTAGCAGCCACCATTGATGTTGTATACACGCACGACCAGATATGCGTTATTGACGCACGCATCTTCTTTGTTGTTTCCGGTACCACCGTGCTCTTGGCTGACCTCAATGTAGCACCTGTCACTGGGGGTATAGAGGAGTGAAGGAGGGAGGAGTCCCGGTGCTCATTGAGTGAGGGACAAGAAAAAGAGGAACAGGGCGAGGAAGAGGGCGGTGTGCAAAAGGGCCTCTCGAGTTGATGCTGATATAACCGACGGCGGTGTAAACGAGCGTTGTTCCCGATCAGGGATCGTGAGCGCGGTGAGTAGGGCCCTCGAGAGACCATTCCTCTTAGCTGATACCTCAGTTAGGACTCCTGAGGCATCCTTTTAGAAGAGGGCCTCGTATCGAGCCCGCCACCCAGCCGCCACCCAGCCGCCACCTGCGCACGTCGGTGGCACTCTGTTCACCCGGTCCATGGACGCGACTCATGGGGTATGTCACATCGGTGAGTGACATTATGCTATAGGACCCCGTCATTACTAAACATCATCCGATCAAGTCAAAACAGACCTTGTCCTCCAGGACAACCGTATATGTACCTATCAAAAATGTAGAAATTTGCTATGGACCATAGCTTGCGCACAAAATAACTATATTCTTCTCAAAGAAATCTCTATTATTCTGAAGCAGAAGCTCATATATCATTCTATCGTTCATCCGTTCTTCCATCGCAAATCGTTACTAGACCTTTCACGTATATCATGTCCAGGCATAACCGCCTCCATATGCAACGTTTACATTCCTTTACTGCTTCTTCGCATCACTTGACACCTCATGCCAATTACCCGCAGCATCCTTCTTCTTGACCGTGAAACAAGCGATACCCATATAATCCGTGATATCCCGAATGACCAGCGCGCAGAATCTTAAATAAGACAAGAGCGACGCAGCAAGGGTGATGTAGACGAATAGCGCCATGTTCTTCGTCGAGCATTGAATGATGGGACTTCTGTACAAAGAATAGTCCCAAAAACAACGTCAGGTTCATAGGAAGAAGGTTGGCTTGAAGGCAGCAGGACGAACCTTCCGATCAGCCTCGGCAAATTCACATCAATAGCACCCACAATACTCCATATCCACATCCAGTCGAAGACGGGGAACGGCGTACTCGTAACATGGGCCAAAATCATCCTGCCAACCTGGTGGGCAAACTGTAGGCCCCAGGCGCAGAGGAACGGAAGGAAAAGCGGAGACTCGATTATAGCGGAGTGTTTTAGTTCAGGGTGACTCAGCCAGGCGATTTGCAGTAGAGCAGAAAATACAAAGGGGAGAAGGAGAAGAAGGGGTTTCTTGGTGGATTTCCCGGAGGAACGCATTGCTACGCGAACGTTGGCGTAGCTGTTAACATGATGGCGTCAATGATCATAAACGAACGGTGCGTAGAGATGCGTAGCTGTTAACAATGTTGAATGCTAAACCAAAGGCACCAAACACCATGAAGGATTCGTTGAGACCGATATTAGGTATGTTGTCAGCAATCAAGGGGTATTTTTCAAGCTTGAAGAACGTCAAGATTCCAGTGTCCCAAAAGGATGGGCCTTTAGGACGCGTTAGCGGGCGCACAGTACGGACATAAATGACGTACCATAAATAGCAGAAATAAGGTAAATGGAAATGATCATTAGGATGCCCTCCACTGGCCCAGAGAACACTCCAAGGTATAAACAGCCTATAAGGATATAGGTCAAAGACGCTCATGCCACCAAAGGTAATGAGGCACACCAGTGTGGTACTCTTCCCAGGTCGTAAGATAAAAATTAGCCAGAGTAGCAATTTGAGACGCGACAGTCCACCACGAGCGTCCGAGGTTTAGGGCTTGGGAAGCAAGGAGGACTTCAAGCTACGGAAATGGGTGAGTGGGTGATACATCACGCGTATCAACGGAGCTCACAGTCGTGTTCAACGCGTCGCATCCTTTATTTAAAAAAAAGGTGAACAAGTGTCGGGTATAGCATTAAGAAATAACGCACCGTGGTCAAACATTTCCCCCAAAGGACCCGCCATTCCCGTCCGTCGCGCCTGTTTCCTGCCATGAGGAGGAAACATTTCAGAACGTAGTAAGGCGACAGTAGAAGTGCCAACTCACCCATCTATGGCATCGAAGCTCTGGTATAAGAATAGTCCAGCACCCCATCTGTGTAATCAGACACGTAAGGACTGTGGCATGTCCAACAGAACAGTAACTGAAACTCGCGTGAAATATAACCAGTGTGGGGGTCCAGTCGCTCCCCCTTTTTCAGTCAGATATTTTGGGTCGTAAAGAAGCATCGTAGCGAAGTTGATTAGAACCATGCAAAGTCCCGAGAGCGTGATCTGGCTATCCAGTAAGTCTTTCGTGAAAAAAAGATAGCAATGCAGAAGAATCACTGTATTAGGTGCTACAGACAACGGCCATAGAGTTACAAACCACGTCCAGAATGGGTTCAAAATGTATCTAGATACAACAGATCTGGAACGAGAAAAATTACGCAGTGTAAACGATTGAGAGTCAATGTCTAATGAACGAATACTAACTTATCGGCACTTTTGTATGAATACTTTTTCAGATTATCGAGAGCATCTTGTGGTATATAGCCCATGACCTTGGGGATATCTCTATGAAGAATGAGGCCGGTGAAAGGAAATCTAACCAAGGGAGAGAGAGGGAGAAGGGAAGGAATCGGACGATTACTTTCGCGACCTTCATGGAAAACCCGGGAGGAACGTGCGTCGAAAATTATGACGAGATAAATATTTGGTTCCCAAGCTTGAACCATACAAGCACAACCTCCGCTGGACATCCAGCCGGCCTCCAGCAATCAGCAACTCCTCAATTTCAATCCTGGCACTGTGCAGTGGAACTCTGGAATTTTATCATCGAGGACTCTGAGAATGTTATCATCGAGGCAAATGCGCTAACTAATATCAAATAGGGCTGCTATGATAGGTTGTGTGACTTGGAGCAATGGAGCTTGGAGGGAATCAATCAGTTCTCAAAGTTCTTGGTACCTCTCTAGGCTATATTTATGGAAGGCGGACGAACGTTTTCGGTGACAAACTATGGATACTCAAGAACCTAGAAGGTATGCCTTCCGTGCCAATGAACTCTCCAGAAGTCCAGCGGCCTTTGCTCCTTGTTTTGTGAGGCTCAGAGCGTTACTCGTCTTCTGGCTAGTGCTTGGCTACAAATCTTGACTGCATGGCCGCAAGATATTCTTTTGAATGCATGTAATTAATCCAATGTCATACTTGAAGAGCCCTGCTATGTTACACAAGTATTGCTATCTATCCGTTCCCAAAGCGGCGCGGAAAGTTTGAGGATGGATAAGTTAGAGAAGATGAATAAGAGAGGATCGGCGTGCAATCATCATTATAGGGATACTGTGATACTGTGTATCTTCGCATGGAGAGATTATCAAACAACATTGCACTGTATGTGAAGAATTTAAACGATGGGGAAGTCAAGGTGCTTTAACCTGCCTCCGTCAATGGTGCATAGCGCAGCGTAGATCTTCGAACCACTTCGCGACAAATCATATCATTACTGCTTTCAGATGCAGAGGATCATACATCTATCCTCGAACACAGCATCTAAATGAACGGCCCTGCTGTTGAGGAATACATCATTCATTCACTCAGTCAGGTATCACCGTAGCCATAGAACTCCTCGACAAGGTCACGAGTGGTAAGATAGGGTAAGATTCGACAGCATGGCAGGAGTATCGATGGAGATCATGGTGCTTTACAGCATAGCCCAGGAAACGCCACCACTTCACAACTGTCGCCGTCGGCACCACAGCTTTCTCGCTGACTATGGTCAAGAATAAGAGCGAGAAGCACTCCGCGCCTAGGCAATGCTACAGCTTGGCTACTGGATGCAGATATGAAATCAATTGTCCAGTCAAAATGGAAGTTGTCTATAAATACAAAGTCTGTTGCTCTCCACAAAATCGTCTTAGCACAAGCGCTCAATCACGCTGCACAATAGCCTTCTTCGAAGCAATATAATGCTGCCTCTTTTCCAAGTCTACAAGGCCCGGAAAGGTGGCGTCAAATCAGAAGGTACTATGTACCAGGATCTAGGGTAACAATAGACGCCACTCACCATGTGCCCACATTGCTGCGCCAATACGGTTGGATATTGTGAAAATGAGACCGAGAATAGGGATATCCTCTAACAAGGCGGCGGTGAAACCGAACGCTGGAAAAGAAAGAGAAGCTTGAAGTTCCCATGCGAACGGCAGGAGGTAAGCAAGTTAAGTACCTCGGTAGTCCCATTTTCGCTCTTCCATGAAAACACCAATTTGCTGTTTAGTCATCTTTTTAGCTTCAAAGTACTGTGAATCGTGCATTAGCTGGTGGAGCATGTATATGCGCATGAAAAAAGGGAACAGTGCCCGCTCACGCGTCGATGAAGAATACGAGCTGTTCCGAGACCTTTGAACCACGCTGAAACGAAGATTCCGAGTAGCGGATACAAGTTGAACGGCAGCAACAGGACTACAAAGATATCGCATCGTCAGCAATGAAACACTCTCCGGAAAATGAATACGACGACAATGCCGCGCTACGCACTTCTTTTGACGACAAACACCCCAAACCATCCTCCAAATACGTGATCCTCCCAAGAATCATTCACCTGGGGTGGGTTATCCCGTTCCTCGACGTAAGGTCGCCAGAATTCTACACCCTTGCCTCGTGAGGCGACGGTTTGGTCCCAGGCGCGTTCACGGGCGATGCGGATGTTTCGGGAGAGGAAGAACCTGAGGATATAGGTTATCTGTTGACCCACGAGTAGAACCGCAGCATCTGTTTATAGAGATTGGTATGAGGACAAGAACGCGGGAGGGAAATCGTACATGTGTGGACGTTGAATGGAATGGGGTACCCGAAAACGGTTTCGTTTGAGAGACCGGTTACACGAGGAGAGCTGGAAGGCGGGGTAACGGTTAAGACATAGTGCATATAGGAGCTCTTTCACGGTCAGAGCAGAGTATTAGCTCACTTTGCAAGGAAAATCTCGATGAATTTCTTCTGTGCGCCAAACGTAAAGAATGCCTGAAAGAGTCCTTTATGAATGGCATTGTTGTTCTGAGGTCACGAAACGAGTGAATGGATTGCACTCACCCAGATTATGCCAACCACAGCACCTCGGACGGTGCCATGCTTACACTTCTGCCATGCAGGAACGTAGAGAGCTTTGTCCGTGCAAAGCCTATATATCCCTACGATGGCGTACGAAGGGGGGAACTGAAGTCGTGTCGTTGCTCTTTTCAAGTTATCTGGAATGTCCTCTTGTTTGATATCTTGAAAGAGAGAATCCTGGGCTTCTGGTCCAGCTGCGGTTACTGACATTTTCAGAGATATGAATCAACAAGGATATGAAGTGCGCATAGAACAGAGGGTCTGAATTATTTCGAGAAGGTATGTGTACAAGTCTCACTAGAGTTGGCACCTGTTTGTGCTCCGTATGCTTTATTCACCATCGCGTATTTGATTGAAATATTCTCCTTCTACACCTACTCATGGAATCGTATGAGCACATTTATTGGAAAATATTCCAGATGCAAGGCCGGGTGATCCAAGTGCGAGGCCGGTTGATCCAGTTGCAAGGCCGGGTGATCCAGTTGCAAGGCCAGGTAATCCAGTTGCAGAGAACACACTTAGCCGACATAGCCGCTCTAAAAGGGAAATTGACATCACGGGACCAACACCATCACGTCAATATAAGACTATAAATTCCTAACATTTTGAATAAATAAATGACAATGAGCTTCATGAAAAAGGAAGAATGAAATAAGAGTATTATATAGAGGAAAAGGCTCAGTACAGGCCAGCTTATAAGGTACTGAGAAGGGGATTTTGGCAACTAGACCCTGACTCAAAGAGAATTGTTGAAGTCCTGTCTGTCTGCCATTGAGATATGTCAAAAATCTGGCATTTCAGGAAGCATGTATTCTAAGTCCTATAAGAATGCCTTTCAACCAGCAAAAAATAGTGACAATTACATCCACTAATATAATATATAATTTCTTGTGCTTGAACAGCAAGTCGCGACGCGACTTCTTGTATGTAACTAGATCCCGTGATGTGAAAATGCTCGCTTGGACGGGCGGCTATGTCGGCTCTCTGCAACTGGATCACTGGCACTTGCAACTGGATGATCGGGCCTTGCAACTGGATCACTCGGCCTTACATCTGGAATATTTTCCAATAAATGTGCTCATAGAATCGTCATTCAACGTGCACAAATCTGAAGAGCACTGCTGTCAGCATGGGTCTGGCAATGGCATGGGTTCCAAAGCTCTGCTTCTAGATGTAATCAGGCTGACAGTGCAGCCCGAGGACTCCGTAGCGCCGAGCCCTCAATGGATACAACCATTACGCCTTTGCTTTTTTTTCGACCTCATTCTGGAGCTTCGAACCTTTTCTTTGGTTCTTATACGATCCATGGAACACTATCGAACAGTGAGTAATCTAGTCTCTGAACTTCTTCGTCAGTGGAGCAAGCTTGTGGTTTAAGCGCTGTAACCCAAGTAGGCCTTGAGGCCTTTCATGCATCAAATTTTAGCTTCTTGGGCTCCGACATCGTACCATGATTTCCCAGACGAACGAGAGTGCTACAAATCCATTGGCACTCCCAGAAGACTCGGCCTCCCAGACCTCCTCAATCCCATCCTCACCAACGTCAGACTCGAAGCCACCTAAACGCAAGACGACAATATCGACAATATTGGGTGCGAATTCGAAGTTTTGGAAGCGGTCATCATCTGCAGCGTGGACCACAGCTGGCTTAGTGTTAGCTGGTCTTCAGGATGCGTCTAGTGTTGCAGGGCTCCCTTGGATCTCCGTGATTGCCGCTCAGGGGTCCCAAATATTCGCTCTTATTCAGGTGCGTTTGTTGCGTTCGTATCTCACAAGATGTATGACAGGGTGAATTGCAGGGTGCGCAAGACAATAACACAGCTTATAAGGACCTTGCGCTTAGTGCCTGTGAGCTCGCCGTCGTTGCAGGAAACTTTTGTCAGGATTTAGGCGCAGAGGATTCAGACCGCAGGCGAAAGTTATCTCACGATCTTCAAAGTCACTTGGATCAGCTTGTTCAGTGCGCATTATTCATTTCTACATTAGCGATCGGCCTGATTTAATTTATGTATTCAGACTCTGACTGAGATCAAAGCATTCCTCGAGTCAAGGACGTCCAGAAATGTCGTACAGCGGGTGATCGCTTCCAAAGCGGACTCTGCGAAGGTTGTGCAATTTCGAGATAAGATCAGGCAGGCAATGGATGTATTCAATGCGCGTACTTCTATACAAGGGATATGTTGACACAGTGCGGACTGATTTCATTTCATTTTACAGCTTCAATCAAACATTGCGGTGCGGGAGAAGATTGACCTTATAGCAATGCGGCAAGAGACGCTCTATAAGAGTGTGCGTAGCCTTTCATTTCCAATACAAGCTGTTAATTCTGATATGCATTATCAGATAAAACTTCAACAGCAGCCGTCTGAAGAATTACCTCCCACTCTTAATACACATAAGGAAATTCCTGAGTCCCCTACCTCCGGTAAAGCCACCGGGTTCAACGAGCGTCCTACGCTACATTTGGATACGACGGCTACTCTGGTTGCACCTGTCCATGATTCTGTTGATACCCAGGACCCTAAGATCCTGGTTGAATCTCCCGCCGAAGTTTTAGATAGCTCTATCAAAGCTCAGTCCATCCCTCCTATGACGCCACCGGTGTCATATGCCGCCTTTTCGTTAACAGGAGCTACCATCAGCGGTGGAAGCTTCAATAGTATCTCTGGAAACTATAGCACAGTGACGAACCATTATGCAGACAGCAACCCATCTCGTTCGGTTTCGACTCCGATTGTTGATTCTCGTAGCAATTCTGGATCTTATAGAGCGAAGAGAGGACGATATGGTGCAACGGGGCATGTCACGATGAGCTGATTTTTGGCTGTATACATACGTCTGCTAAAGCAGAAGATCTATAGAACATAATGTAGTATGTCAGGAACAACACTTCCTCCTTTCATATTGTCTCAGTTAAAACCAGTTGTAGTCTGTCAAATAAGTATCTACGTGTGGACTCAAAAGTCAAGTAGTGGCAAAAAAGTACTAGTGTATTTACTAGTACATCGCTCTAGCAATTGCTAAGTACTTGAAGTACTTCTGATGCGTCTCCAGCAATTGCTACTTCAGATGGGTAACACCACGTGGCTCTCGTGTTCTGTTCAGAATCAGACCTTCAGTCATCAGTCTGCCTTAACCTTTCCTTCCCACATCGACATCGACCCTTTCCATGAGCGCTTTAGTGGACAGTGTTGCCTTTGAGGAGCTCTCTAAGCTTCAAGTCTACGATGCCTCGGGCAAAGAAGTCAGCTTCACATCTATATTCGCAAACAGCAAAGTGGTAGTGGTTTTCATCCGTCTGTGTCCTGAAACACTTCTTCTCAGCCTACAATTTCTGCTACTGACGCGCTCGATCTATTGTACTTAGGACACTTTTTTTGTGGGGTCCGTATCCAATATATTTGCCGAGATGTTTCGCTAAGGATCTTCGAATCGGATTCTACCTCCCGGGCCTGGCGTGCGCTAACGGTTTGACAGAGCTGTCAGGTGCAGTGGTCTCTCGGAAGTTATTTTACTCTAATCAAACGCTTATTCTGTTGTCAGATGTACGTATCGGGACTGTCGTCGATCTCGGACGATGTTCTAGCTGGCGCTGGAACAGAGCTCGTTGTCGTTGGATGTGGGGAATGGAATCCTATTAGTGCATACGCCGGTGGGTCCTATCGTGGGCGCAGCTCGCCCTCGAGTATCACCATTTAATCGGCTTGTCTAAGAGTTGACATGAACACGTATAGAAACGACTGGGTTTAAGGGCAAGATATTTGCTGACCCTTCACGGAGGGTTTACCGAGCTCTTGGCATGGATATCGAAACGCTGGCCGGTACGCCTTCTGGACAGCAGAGACGGAGCTATTTGACCAGGGGAGCGCTGAGCAATGCGTTGTGGAGTATTTGGGTGGGTGATCGAGATTTTCAAGTTCTCCTCGGTCTTGTCGATATTCTATTGTTGTTGTTGTTGTTCATTTCTGGTGACAAACTTGAATTTGCATCTGACGGCGGGTCGCTCGACTTATGTAGAAAGGACCTTTGAAGAATCCCTGGTTGATCGGCAAGCAAGGCAATCTTTCGCAGCTCGGGGGAGAGTTCATTTTTGGACCCGGTACGTACAATACGTCTGTTTGAATGTGACATATCTCCTAGGAATTTGAAGGACAATGCGAATAGTGCTCACGGACATTTACTAGGGAATCAATGTACCTTCGCTCATCGCATGCAGCACACTGAAGATCGTGAGGGTTTTTTGCTCGCTGTTGAGATTGATTTTGTACTCATAGTAACAAGATATTGAAATTGCAGACCTGTTAAAGATGGCCGAAGGCAAAACTTGATTAATTGTTGAGCGGAAGTTTTTTTATTCAATCGATTTTTCTATAATCGTCTTCCGTACCAGCCTGTGCCTCCGCCTCTGCGAAAACATGTGCTGCTTGAAATCGAGGCTTCAAGTCCCAGTTCTTCACCGACCGTCGACGCAACCCTAATCGTCTCCGGTGCATACAGGCTGTTCGTTTCGCTGTACATACTTACTTATTGCAGATGAAAATCTAACACCGGGACCGAACAATCTGTATAGCATCCGGTTGTGATCAAGTCAGGTTCCCTTTGTTCTACGGGCACCAGCGCTCAAGGTTGCGCTCTTCTTGAAGTTCTTGTTGCTTGAACGCACGCTCTGCTGCTTAATTTTTTTTCTCTGTACAAGGGCCCCAACGACCGCACATCAGCTGCTCCAGTATCCATAATATAACATATAACTTTAAAGGTTAAGCCGACACTAGCCTACATAGGTAAGATATCCAAGCGAGTGAAATGTCTGACACACAAGGGCTGGTTCTAGAAGACTGAATTATCGTTTTTCGGTGTGGGGTAATTACAGGGTCGTAACTTGACCCCGTGCTTACCGTACTCAAACGGCGCTACTATCCCCTGGCCTTACTTAAGAATACATGTTTCCCTGACTTTTTCTCCCCCCTTTCTTCTGTCAGAGCAACCATGGCTTTTGTAGACATCCCAAGGACCCTTGGGTCGCTCCTAATTGGCGGCCTCTTTGCTGCGGTGTATGTTTATCATCATTCGTGAAGAATTGTTCCCCTAACTTTTTCTGTTGAAGGTTGTCTGGGGCAGTCATTGGACAGACATTAATTTATTTCAAGTTATACCCGAACGACATTCGTAGTTTGCGCGTTCTTGTATGTATTTTGCGTTCACTTCGCATACTGACTACATATTAAATGCGGTCGTATTTTTTCTAGGTTTCCGCGGTATGGTCAGTGTTCTTAATGCGCTCCAATATCGGTGCCTTGCTCAACGCACAACCATAGGGTTCTGGACATGGTTCACAGTGGGCTTATCTGGGTATCGCTATGGGACTACATCATTCACTTCTATGGCGAAACGCCTCAACTCGATTCTATCCCGATGTTAGTCCCTTCCTCATTTTCACTTCTGAAAACTACATTTAGTCGTGTGTCGTCTAGAACTTTAGCTGTATGTCAAATCGCTCTCGCGTACAAAGGACATAAAGGGTCTCTGATATTTCTTGTTCCGATTTTTGATGCAGTTGAGCATTCAGTTCACGGTAAAGATCTTGTGAATCTCTCCGCAAAATCGGCTTGTTTTAATTGGAAATATGTATTTTGTTATTCATAGGCTATACTTACTCTCCTAGTCCATTCGTACGCCACCATCTTCCTTGTACCATTTACCCCTGATTACTGAAGATTTTCTAGGTTCTTTGCTCAAAGGATCTATAAGCGTACGTCTCGTGATCCTTGACTCTTGTGTTGTCATTGAAAACCGGGATGATTAGTGAGTAAGAGAAATTGGTATCTGACCATACCTGTGGTGCGTTTCGGGCTATCATGTAGTGCTGTAGTCTAACCTACGGACTTGTCTGTAGCTGGTGATTGCATTACTTCGAGTTGGTATGTTTCTGAGTTATATTCGTCTTTTTATCACACACACTGACGGCTGGAATGACCCTATTTTACCTGTCCTACAGTCGCTGCAACGGGTGAGTGCTGTGGAGTCTTGTTATGACATGTCCGTACCATGTGCTCATCTGTGATCTGGTCATTCAAGGAACTACTATTGTAATGTACGCTATTCCGGTCGCCTTGACTTGCTGAATTATTCAAGTCTTGCTGACAATGTTTGTCGCTTGGAAGGTTACATTATCGGACGTTCTCTGCCTTCAGAGCCCATGCTACGGTAAGCATACCTTCTGTCGCGCGAAAACTATGTTTGACGACGTTCACGTATTGCAGTGGCTCTTCACTCTCGGACTTTCTTTATCTTCGGCGGTAGATATACTTGTCACGTCATCACTTTCATTTTTGCTACAGACGAGCAAATCCGATCTTGGACAGTATGTATCGATCGTTCATCATTTGTTGGGATCAACTCATTCTCACATTCAGGTTCAATGATATCATCGACTCTTTGATTCTTTACACATTTGAAACAGGATCTTTGACATGGTACTGTTGCTCTCATGTTGCTTGCCGTGTTCTTAGGTCTGACGTATACGGATAACAGTGCAACTACGATTGTATCAATGCTTTGCGTACGTTGTTTTAGCCTATAATTCTGTTCTTGCCATTAATAGCGTCTTCAAAAAGTGGCTTGTCACACCCAATGATCTAGTTTTTATGGGATTACACTTCGTCATTGGGAAATGTAAGTACTTAACTCGTTCAACTTATTAGTTCTTTTCTGACTGAAGATCCATGAAAGTATACGCAAATTCCTTACTCGTGACGTGAGTCTTGTGCTTTTGCTTTCTCATTGAGAGATAGCTCAACGAAATTCAGGTTAAATACAAGACGAAACCTTCGCAACCGCCATGGCGGATCGTCGGGCACCCCGAAGTTTGTAGTGCACGATCGCCACAACAACAGTTCTGCTGAAGTGAGTCCTTCTCGTATTGCGGTGTTGGAACGATCTGATTGACTTGCTGACTGAAATAGCTCACAAACTTGGGTTCACCCAAAAAGAACACTGAAGTAAGTGTTCGTTGCGAATTCTGGCAGATGTAAGAGTGGTAACTTACTAACTTACTTCATCTTTTACGATCTAGCTTCAGATCAATGTGGAGAGAAGTGTGGAGTACACTGTGGAGACTGCCGTGCATTTCGACCGCGGTGGAAATTCACGTAGTAGTGGATACCTAGGAAGTACACAACGAGAACAAGGCGTTCATTGGACGGCGCCAGAAAATATGGGGTGATCTACCGAGAAGGAGAGTCCGGGAATAGGGTGGCGATTCATTTATTGTACTAACATTTTTGGATGTTCGGGCTGTATGTAGGTAGTAAATAATGTACTTATGATGTATCTTAACGACGACGGCACACCGATCGAGCTAATTCTTCGCATACATTACACTTCAATGATAAATATAAATGTCCTGACAATGAGTAAGTAATGGTAGCTTGAAGACATACATATGTGCACGCTAAGTTATTGTTGATGACCGAGGTCATATGTGAGTGAGTGTATCCGACCCTGCCTCAGTGTGGTACTGAGTGGTCTTCTCGACATCGACGAGTAACTACATGATGTGCATGCATATGGGGATGAGTACTGAGTGCCCTGTGGTAAATGTTTACAAAGCACTTACATCGATGATACCTCGAGGTCTTCTTCGCCGTGTCTGGTGTTCTCCAAAGATGATATACGTGCAAGTCCCAAAGGGAAAGATAATGAGCAACTCACGAGTGGTGGTGGTGGTGGTGGTGTGTATGAGTTGAGACGTGATATGTCTTGTAAACTTAGCTGAGGCTGGCAATCGGTACGAAATCCTTTTCGTGTGTTGAGTCTGTAGTAGTAAGGTCACGTAGGGTGTAGGTGTCAGTTGGGATCGGCTTCAATGCGACCTCGGAAATCTTGGGAATGGGAGTAGGGGTAGGGAAGGGAACTTACGTTGCTAGTAAGGAGTTTGCATAGCCTGTGAAACAAGGAGAATTTGGATTATAAATCATGAAATACACATCAGCGTATACGACATTGTACTTACATTTGCTTATCACGAAGTGGAGACCCATGAAGATCAGATTCGTAGGCATGATGAGCCACTATATGATACCAGGCAGCTCAGTAAAGAATGCCATGGGGTGAGGGGTTTGCTTGATAAATACGTACGCAAAGCATAGATGCCACGGATATAGCGCTGTGAATCGTGCAGCGGTGAGTAAAAGTTCCAAGCTGCACTGTTGAGTTGAGGTGATCGTTGTAGACTCACCATGTCAGTGCACCGTTCTCGAATGTGTATAACATTAGGGAGTCGAGGATGTGATTGAGGCTAATCAGAAAAGGAAGTGTGAGAAATCATCAAATCGGGTTCAGATAGGTTATGGTGTAGTTCACCTTGAAGTTTGTTTATGGCTGTCGAACAAGAGCCAGCAAAGGAAACTTGTGATGAGTACGTCGAGTATGGCCGATAGAGCTAGTCCCATTGTGAATGACCACTATAGTAGATAAGGATGGGTGAATGAAGTTGACATGTGGAGGCTTAGAAATGCTTACGCGGGATTCTTGAATGAACTTTGTGAACGATTGCAAGGTTATCCTGACGAGATGGTTCTGATTAGTGAAATGAAACATGAAGAATGATAGACGGTATGACTAACATCTTCACGGTTGTCACTGAATGAAAGCATAACAGGGGGGTTTATACTTAGTAATGTAATCTCGCATGAAAGGCAGAGTTCTAACCAAAAGCTACACCTGCCAAGAAGATATGAGGTGCTTTTCTTATACGCATGATAGCAGGATATTCGGACTTACCGAGGCGCAAGACGGCGAGGAGGGTCTGTTGGCAGACATGCGGAATAAGAAAATCACTCCGAGAACGACAAGAGGAAGGAAAAGATGTCACCTACCAGAGGCAAGGAAAGGAGGTAGCGGCTGTTGCTCACTGATGGACAGGTCTGCTGAGTCACCCGGGTACCAGGAAGGTGATGGGAATACGGCAGGACGTACGTTTGTATATTCGGTGCACTTGGAAGCTGAATATAGTGCATTAGCTACAGACGCGCACCACAGTCTCATTGCAACTTACCAGTGAACTAGGAATGTCAGGATTGCCTATGTTAGCTGTTAATACTCCTAAGTCGGTTTGAAGCGAGTGGGATCTCACGGTGAATGTGATGGTTAACTGGGTGACATTGTTGCCGTACTTCAGTTTCGTATGCCTCGGGCTTCGAGTGAAGGTCAACGTACAGCAAGACTCCTATCAAATACATAGCAGTTCTGGTGAGTATTCACGAATTAAGGACATGATTCTGGCTCACCTGGGTATACGATCAACAGAATCCATGTCGCCAAAGTAAATAATGAAGTAGTCCCAAAGGGACGCTCCGACTAGGATCATATGCCCAATGTCTAGTAGCCAAATCATAGGTATTAAATATCAACATGTCGTTTTCGTCTTTAATGTGGCTGCATACCAAATCACTGCAACCTAACGAAACATGAGACTTCAAACAATATCATAGATAACACGTCTGGCATTTGCAACCAGAATTTTAATCAAAAGATAGTCGTCTGAGTAGTTCTTGACGTAGGAGAAACATTGAGCGGCGAGAATACCAGTAAATCTGTTTAGAATTTATCAGTTTGTGAAAGGATTGTGCATTAAAAAATACTTGCGCTGCAGCCGTGAGCGCTCCAACGAGTAAAGGGCCGAAAATAACTGAGAGATTAGCCATGAAGAGAGGGTCGATGAATGGAAAGAAAAGGGGGAAGGGACGGAAGAAATAAAGAAGAGAATGTAAGAGACGAAGGAGAAGAAAGTATGATGGTCATCAGTAGGGTTCTTAAGGCTTTCTGAGGAAGGCCTTGAATCAAGGATTCATCGAGGTCGTTCCATAACGAATGTCTATCATGAAATGCGGAATGTGACTCCTTTGTGGCGCGTCGGTGGTTGGATGGGAGTAAATTGAGAGGTAACATTGATGGTCGACCGTCGGTAGGTAATGCCATGGCAGGCAGAATATGTTTCGTATACGGACCATCTAGAATGAATGCCGTCCACCGCCTGATGATCAAGGCCAACAAATGGAACCACTTTCTAGTTCCTCGAGTCTATTTTAACATCTTTCATAAACAGATTGTCAGTTAGCATGGCCCGGAAGTGAATGGCATATCGTGAAAAGGACTCGAAGCCAGGATCATCAGAGATTAATGAGAATACACTTCTAAGTCAGTCAAGTAGAGAACTAGTCGGTCCATCGCTTTGCTGAGACTAGCGGCTGCATTCAAGTCAAGCTTTAAGCTTAAGGTGGCAATCGGGTGGCAACTTGTGGTAATTGCTGTTTGAGCGCGTCCAGTCACGATTGTCACAAGTGACACCCCTCTTGAAGGTGAACCACGAGGAGGACCAAAATGAGTGTAAGCTTGCTTTTTCTGCCTGGCTGAATCTTCTCGACTCATTTCTTTTTAAAAGACCTTCACTACTATGGGAAACGATGACGACTTACTGAGTGATGTCGTCCCGAGCAACATTGTTTCTCGGCAGGTGAATGATACATGTCTTTACGGCGCCAAATAAGTCGTACTAACAGCGGTTGCAGCCTAGTACAGGGGCCGATGGAGAAAGCGAATTTGACGAAGCCATGGAGGAGGATGAACTTGGTAGCGAGGCTGAAGGACAGAAGGTTGGAAGATAGTAATCCCCACAGCAAACCCGCTGATCCTCATATATATCAGGCTCCGAAAAACGACGAAACGCGTCAACAAACGAAGCAAAAGCGGAAGGTTGCTGAAGGAAAGCTTCATGTGAAACGTCAAGAAATGGACAAAGCAAAGGTGCGTGTTCTAGCTTCTCAATTAACGCGATGATTTCTGACGCGTCGCAGATTGCAGACGCCGTCAAACGGTATTCGTACCTGCTAGGTCAGACAGAGCTTTTCAAACATTTTGTGGATATCAAGGTAGGGCTGTTTATCTTCAGTAGACTGAAATTCGATTTATTTCTCTTCCCCTCAGCGAGCAAGGGATCCTGAATACGCAGCCATGATGGACGCTCAACCCAAGCCGAAGGGCCGAGGACGAAAGAAGGCTGTTGACAACAGCGCCCGACATCGGAAATCAGAGAAAGAAGAGGATGAAGAAATGCTGAAGGATGGCGAAGCTGCGGTTGATGGTGATGACCAGCCGTTTGTATTCGAAGAGTCTCCCAGCTGTGCGTATATGTTGTTGGGTTTGAGAATGATCTATTGAATTCGTTCCCTAGACATCCACGGAACCATGCGCGCTTATCAGCTCCAGGGCTTGAACTGGATGGTATCATTACACCATAATGGCTTGAACGGCATTCTCGCAGACGAAATGGGTCTCGGAAAGACTCTACAAACGATCTCCTTCCTTGGTTATCTAAAGCATCACCGTGATACTCACGGACCGCACCTTGTGGTCGTACCCAAGTCCACTCTACAAAATTGGGCCCGAGAGTTCGAGAGATGGACACCGGATTTCAATGTCGTGGTGCTCACAGGAACGAAAGAGGAGCGGCAGGCGATCGTCGTGAATCAACTCTTGCCGCAGGATTTCGATATCTGCATAACGACATACGAGATTTGTCTCATCGAAAGCAGTTCACTGAAAAAGTTTTCTTTCGAGTACATCGTTATTGACGAAGCTCATCGCATCAAAAACGCTAATTCCCTTCTGGCACAAATTGTTCGCGCTTTCACGTCTCGTGGCCGGCTTCTCATAACAGGGACACCGTTGCAAAACAGCTTAGAGGAGCTGTTCGCTCTGCTCAACTTTATCTGTCCCGAAATTTTCGTGGAATACAAGGATCTGGATGGTTTCTTACACAAGGATTCGGAGGGATCTGAGGAGGAGAAGAGTCAGAAGGTTGTCGAAGCGCTGCATAAGATTTTGAGGCCGTTCTTACTGCGGCGTGTCAAGTCGGACGTGGAGAAGAACTTGCTACCAAGTGGGTTAGACGCTACCGCCTCTACAATCAATAAGCTTACTCCGCAAAATAGAGAAGGAAATTAACATCTACGTTGGCCTGACGGAGATGCAACGCAAGTGGTATCGATCCGTGCTTGAGAAGGATATAGATGCTGTCAATGGTGCGTCTCTGCTCATAGTGTTAGGACTCGATATTCACATGACTTTCGTTTAGGACTAACCGGCAAGAAAGAGGGCAAAACTCGATTGATGAATATGGTTATGCAGGTGAGTACTGGCAGCACTTCGTTGTGATCTTCATTCTTAACATGTTTCATAGCTACGAAAAGTAACCTGTCATCCTTATCTGTTTGACGGAGCGGTAAGTCATACGCAGCCTATCTTCACTGAAAAAACTCAACAAGTGTTCTAGGAACCTGGTCCACCGTATACAACCGACGAGCATCTCATTCAAAATTCAGGCAAGATGATCATCCTCGACAAACTCCTAAAATCGATGAAAGCAAAAGGCTCCCGCGTTCTCATTTTTAGTCAAATGAGTCGTGTGCTTGACATATTAGAAGATTACTGTTTATTTAGGCAATACAGTAAGTCCCTTAAGACTCACCAATAGTCATTCACTGACTTTGGGACACTAAAAGAATATTGTCGAATCGATGGAAGCACGCCGCATGAAGACCGAATTCTCGCCATTGACGAATACAATAAGCCAGGGAGCGAGAGGTTCATCTTCCTGCTGACCACCCGTGCTGGAGGATTGGGTATCAATTTGACGACGGCTGATATCGTGGTCCTGTACGACAGCGACTGGTGCGTATGTTTGGTATCGTTGAAGACTCTGGTGCTGAATAAGATATAATTAGGAATCCACAAGCTGACTTGCAGGCTATGGACCGAGCGCATCGTATTGGGCAGACGAAACAGGTCTACGTTTTCCGTTTCATCACTGAGGGCAGTGTTGAGGAGCGGATGCTGGAACGGGCTGCACAGAAGCTTCGGTTGGACCAGCTTGTGATCCAACAGGGACGTCAGCAGCAGTCGAAGGGTGAGCTTAGAACTTTTTGTCTCTCGAGTCCATCCTGATGGAATCATCCCACCGGCTAGCTGCGAACAAGGAAGAATTGCTAGAGATGATTACGCATGGCGCTGAGAAGATCATCAATGCTTCCGAGGAGTAAGTGTATCTCGTTCAACTTACACCATGAGTATGCCCATTCATTTTACGTTAGTCTGACCGTCAATGACGATATCGATGCTATTATCCAACGTGGTGAAGAGCGTACGGTGGAGCTGAACAGCAAATACGAGGGTCTCAATTTAGAAGACCTGAGTAACTTTAAATCGGATGCTTCGGTGCAACAATGGGAGGGTGAAGATTTTAGAGCAGGGGTACGTCTTCAATACAATTCGTTCCTTACCACTCTTGCCTGACGCAGATGAATTTCCCGCAGCAACGCAAAGCCTTGAATTTCAACCTACTGTCGTTGTCTAAACGAGAGCGAAAGTCCAATTATTCCGTCGATAATTACTTCAAGGACACGTTACGGGCTGGGCCGTCAAAGCCTGACAAAGGGCCAAAACTGCCTCGGGCACCGAAGCAGGTCACTATGTGAGACAATTTTTAATTCTTCTCAGGTTTTGAGAAAGGGCTGCTGACGGAGCGCTTATGTACAGCCAAGATTTCCAATTCTTCCCTGCGGAATTAGCTGTCCTTCAAGAACGAGAGCTTAATTTCCACAAGGTTTGTTTTCGTCCGAAATATAGGATTCTGGATGTCAGCTCACTGTCAATACAGCGGCTCAATGGTATTCCTGCTACACTGCGAGAAGGAGGTCCTGATGAAGGTCCTGAACTTCTTGAGGAGGAACGGGCGATTGCGCAACGTGAGATAGATGAAGGTAAGTGTTTCTCTTTAGGTATTGAGTTGGAGATGGTAGCTGAGTGTTTGGTATAGCTGAGCCACTTACTGAGGAGGAGGCTGCGTTGAAGGAAACTTATCTCGCACAAGGTTTCCCTTCGTGGAGTCGACGCGACTTTCAACAATTGGTTCGCGGTCTTGAGGCATATGGCTGGTGAGTCGCTACGTTGGCTCTTCAAAGCTCTATCTTTAAATTTATACATTCCATTCACAGGGATCAGCCTGCGGAAGTGTATGCAGCTGATATTCAGGATAAGACACCTGAAGAGGTTGAGAAATACTACAAGACGTTTAAGAAGAAGTGGAAGACGTTAGCTGGTGAGTGTCACACTTTTGTGTAGGAAATCCCACTAAAACAAGTGTACTAGAGTACCCACGTATCGAGGCTCGTATCGCCGAAGGTGAAGCCAAGAGAAACAAGCGGGACAATCTCGAAGCATTATTAGACCAAAAAATCAACTCTGTCCGGTATCCCATGCAAGAACTTGAACTGAACTATCCCACGACAAAAGGCAAAGTGTATAGCGAGGAGGAAGATCGATATCTCTTATGTCGATTGTTTCATTATGGGATGCAATCTGATGATGTGTATGAACGGATTAAGAAGGATATTACGGAGTTTCCTGTTTTTAGATTTGATTGGTTTTTTAAGAGTAGGAGTCCGCAGGAGTTGCAGAGGAGGTGTAATACGCTGCTTAGTTTGATTGAGAAGGAGGCGGAGATGAAGCAGCAGGAGGAGTTGAAGAATAAGGGGGGTGGGAAGAGTAAGGTGCGTTTTGGTTTATTTTATTGCTCGAGTTTCGAGTTGGGTGTTGGCAGTACTAAGTACTAATGTGTTGGTTGGTTGTAGAAACGAGGTCTTGAGGAAGTAAAGACAGATTCTAGGCCCTCGACGCCTTCTGGGTCTACGGTTTCTGCGGCGAAGAGACCAGTGAAGAAGAAGAAGACTTAGAAGAAGACTTGAAAGATTTCTATAAAGTTTTTTCATCGTTCTTGCTTGTTGATTAAATTATCATTTGCATTTTTGTCTTTGTTAATTGTTCACTCTATGTGTGTATTACATCGTGTAGAGAGAGCGGGGTTGCGTTACCCACGCGCTTTGTTTATACATACGTCCAGGCTTACAGTATAAGTTATAACAGTAAGTAAGTACTGTATATCGAAATCATGGTACTTCAGCGCTTCAGCGGTTGCCCGGTACACGGGGGTAACACTCTTGTCAAGTGGGGTAGTAAAGTGAAATTTTGGAATCCCAGAGAGGGTTGAAGAATGTTGAAGGGGAATTGAAATGATGAAGCTTTTGAAGATAGAGGTGTATGTACATGTGGGTCCTCGTGGGTCCGCGCCGCAGGACTGATCATCCCCATTTCGCCTAAGACGACCGAATCTTAGTACATCTTAGCTAAGCGCTCTAATAGGATGCTCAACACTGCGAGGACCAGCAGGTCCTGGTACCTCGAATCCATCCTCACATGCACATTCCGCCCCGTCGCACGACATCGACATCGACATCTCACCCAGAATCACATTCATGATCACGCAGGTTTTCCGAAGGGAACGAGGATATCGTGTTTAAGTGATATCTTGGTCTATCGGAAAACGAATACGAAAACATATAGAATCCCAGCCCGGGCATGCGATTTTCATTCGACGTCGATGGCTTCTGGCTCTCGAATGCCAGTGGGTGATGGTGATGGACAAGGGAGGTTGATGTTGTTATCGATATCGAGAGTATCATATCAGTGGTATGGTGAGCTTCGGTCGAATTTTACGGGGGTATTCTTTACTAGTGCGTTCTTACGATTTTTGTTAAGAATTCTTGCTTGATCTCACTTGAGACTTATGTACCATAGTCAGCGCTATCCTCCTCGTCTTTCCCTTCACCTTGATTTTATCCCGCAAATGTCTTTCCGATCCCGATCCCAGCCCCAGCCTCAGCTCCACTCCCACTCCCACTCCCGAAAATACCAACATACCCGATTCCAACATACCCTATGAGTCCAGGTACCTCGAAGCCCAACTCCAACTCACCCAATACCTAACCCAACCATGGGACCCAAATTCATACACCGAAACAATCATGTTCTTCACCTACATAACCGAAGTCGTACTCTCCATATCAGGTCCCCAAACCGACCGCTATCAAATTAGGATGATCCTCTGGGTTATGAATTCACTTACGGAAATGAAACCCGAGAGGATGTTTAGTGAGGAAAGTGATGTTGAGAGACTTGAGGATGCGTTGGTTAGAGCGAGGGAAGGTGTGTGGGGGGTTATTAGGAAGGCTGCGAAGGAGTTGAGTGAACTTCAGGATGGGAAGGGGGAGGATGGGAGGATAAGTTTGTATAAGGTTGCGAGTGTGCTGAGTGAGGCGATTCGTGGGTGTTTGGAGGTGATTGAGGTTCTTGAGAGGGTGTTACCTAAGGATTCGGTTGTTGCTGATTCGACGAATAAAGATTATGAAGTTCTTAGTCGGTAGGAGTTAAGACACTGATACGATACCCCCCTATATCGCTGTATTATCTACCCAAGATTGCCATACCACCGCTCACTTCCACCATGACCTGTCGCGACTTCACGCGTCAATCCTTACACAAGTAATACCTGCACTACGCTCTTCAATGTCGATTCAAATTGCACGATATCACGAGTCCCAGTCCCGAGAAAGTCGAGGTTCAAGTTAAGGTCTACTTAGTAAACCATCCCTCAATTGAGTGAATCTCCGAGTAGTCAGAACTCTATCTCAACAAATGTGGTACAAAAGAAGACCGGCGGGACACCTTTAGTACATCGGCGTATAGTACATACCATACAGCGTAGCTCTTCTCTAGCTCCTACCCAACAACCTCATACCCACCGTGAATCCCACCAACCCCATCCTCATCCCCATCCCCATCCATAACCTCAACCTCAACCCCCTCATAACACCCAATTATCTCATCCACACACCTCGAACGAGCCTCCATCATCACTACACAAAGTAAAAGTCCCACCGGCACCGAATCCGAATCCGAATCCGAATCCGATTTCTCCTTTAACAAAATCTCATGAACATCTCGACATGCTTTCCTCAGGATAGTATGTATATCCTTTTTTGATTTTTTAATTATAGCTTCTACATTCTCCGCACTCTCCGAAGCCGCCGCCGAGGAGTCTGAGTTTACTTTGACTGAACCAGTTTCGGGGTTACCGCCCCTCGTTCTTGTTCTCGTCCTAGCCCAATCCCCGATCATTGAGTCAAAGTTGAGCAGAAAGAACACGGTGGTATCATGACGGACGCGGAGACCCCTCCGTTCCTCCGCCTCCGCCTCCGCCTCCACTTCCAACAATATCAAAATAATTATAAGAATCCTAGCGAAATACCCTAGGGTATCCTCATAGTCATCCCAATGAACAGCTGAATACTCTTCGAGATCTATTTGTCGAATTGATAGTTCGGATTTAGATAAAGCTGAGGTGGTTTTGAATAGTGATTTGATGAGTGAGAGTGTTAGGATGAGGGTGGTTGAGGATAGGAAGGTGACTGCCAGAGAGTAGAGAGGGTCAGGGTTAGGTTAGGTTAGGTTAGGTTAGGTGGGTGTGGTGGTAGGAAGGAAGGAAGTGTGATTTGAACGACTTGGACGTACGGGTATAGAAGACACCTTTACGTTTTGATCTTGGTGAACCATCTTTTTTGTACCACATCCAGTGAGGAACAAGGGTTTCGAAATTGGAACGAGAGGAAGGTGATGTTGATGTCGATGTCGAGTGAAATGTTCGGGTTCTGTGTGTCCTCCATAGTGAACGCTCGACATCGACATCGAGGTAGCGTAAACCAAGACCCGGACCAACACCAGTACCAGGACCTCTTCCTATTACTATCCGACTCGGCCTTGTCCTCGCAGCGCCCCCGGAGTGAGAGAGATGCCGATCCCGATGTCGTGAAAGTGAAAGCCTGAGTGAAGGAGGACGGAATATAGCCTGATTTAATGCCAATGCCAATGGTGATGATGATGATGATAATGGTGATATTGATATATGCGTCGCGTTGAGCATGACCTCGGACTTGGGGGAAGGAAGGAAAGGTTACACTGTCAATGCACTGTACAGTACTACAGTGTGTGCAGTGTGGAATAGAAAAGAAAAGAATTGTGAAATGTGAATTACGGGTGGGTTTGTGTCGATCGTCGTACTGCGAGTTATTGCAGGTAGACTTTGTAAAGCTTTGAAGGACGTTTAGCTGGAAGGTTAGTCGCCGCCGCGCGAGATGTCCAGGTCGACGAAGGGGGTGGGTACCAGTTATATATGTACGTAAGCATTGAACTTGCTCATTGATGTTCAGACACATCATCGGCGGCAGCACCTCGCATGTAAAACGTCTACCGATACCGATTCTACCAAGAGGTTTTTCAAGGATACATCATACGGCGTCGAATTTTCTTCATCCGAGATACGCGTTCGATGCAAGTTTGTTCCCAAATCTAACCCGGGAGAACCTGAAAACTCGCTCCTTCCATTCGACGCGTTGTTCTCAACAGGATAGCAAGGATGAAACGTTGTTTTCAAGGGTGTCGCGTAGGTTGTTATACAAAAAAGACGGTACATCTCGTTCTAAAACCACAGGGTTATTCATAAGTACGTCTTTCCCCCTCCCTCCCTTCCACCCTTCCTCTCCTTCCCTTCCCCCACACACCCCACACCCTCCAAACGCACACTAACCCCCGAACCCAACAGCCGCCCTCTCAACAACCCTCCTCCTAATCCTCATCCCAACAATCCCCCAAATCCGCGACCTACTCCACATAAACCTAACTCTAATAACAGTCCTACAAATCCAACACCTAGATCACCAACAGTACACCCACGTGGATTGGGGGGATTGGGGGGAGACGATGGAGTATTTGAATGGGGTTGTAGGGGCGCTGGTTGAGGGTGGGGGTGGGGGGTTGTTGACGCGGGAGGATGTTGAGGTTTTTTGGGGGGTTGTTAGGGAGTTGGGTGGGGTTGATGTGGGTGGGGGTGGTGGGGGTGGTGGTGGTGATGGGGAGTCGAATATGGACTCTGACTCGGAATCCCATTTGACGGACGCGGACTCGGACGCGGACTCGGACTCGGACTCGGAAGCCCCAAAACTAAAATCCCGTATCCACGAAAAATCAAAACAAACCGCGGATAGAATCCACATACTTCTCTCGGGAACGAAAAAGGAGCCTTATGAGGCGTCGCAGGAGATTGTGAGGATTGTTAGGGAGACGTTGGTGGGGATTGTTGAGGAGTTGCGGGGTGCGAGCGTGAGCAGCGAGGTGGGTGTGAGTGGGGGTAAGGAAGACTCCCTCGAGGTTATTCTAGATCATTTGCGTGAGGATGAGGAGGATGCAAAGGCGAGGGTTGAGAGTATTAGGGAGAGGGAGAGGGAGAAGGAGGAGGAATTTTAGGGGTAAGGTAGATAAGGTAGAATGTGAATGCGAGAACTCCCTGCGCTAGCTTTGTGTTATGTACTGTACTTCGTCAGTCATCTAGAACTTGCACGTATGTATGTAAAGCGAGAGGGGTACGTTAGATTTGGGTGTACGTTGAGTGTATATCACTATCGGTTCGTACTCCAGAGTCAATCCTATAGGCAGGGTGATACATATATGAATACTCTGATAATAGTGCATCGGATGAGGTAGAAGTAATGTTGGCCGCCTGGCGAAATGGCATCGCGTCTGACTACGATCTTTGAAACGGATCTTCGTATCAGGAGATTGCAGGTTCGACCCCTGCGGTGGTCACTCGTCCATGGTCTCAACTAGTTTTTTTTCTATTCTCAAAAAAAACAAAAAAGTAAGAAAGAAAAAAGGGAGTCAAATAAAACTCTCCTCGTGTTACAGCTGAACAAGCAGATTCTGTGAATGTCTATTGAACGAAAGTCTTGTTCGTTTGTGGTAGTACTACGTATGGAAACAGTTAATGTGATTGTCCTGAAGTACTAAGACAGTATACGGCACGATTCGGTCTCTCGGAGGATCTGATACCCTGTATGATGCTTGTATAGTATGAACTGCGGTGTGTTAAGAAGACTCAGAGGAATATAAAACTTACCGGAAGGAATCGTTGGAGGGAGTTATTAGAGCTCAACGGCATCAGATGCATGCAGCGAGTCTTAAGTGTGGACCTGGCATACCTACCAAAGAGACTCGAGTCAGTCATCCACTCAAACACAGCATATGTATCACTTACCCCAAGTTAGTAACTCAGCTATGATCAAGCCGCCTTCGACGTTCCAATACTACCAATCCCCATCTCTATTAAATATTTCTCTCGACCAATTCTACGCATTTCATCCATGACCTCTCCTACTTTCTGGAATTCTAACCATTGGCTCCCCAGACCCCCCGCCGTCGTCGAGTCTTTCCCGATTGGAGCCAGTGGTAGAGGTAGGGGAAGGGGTTCGATGAATCGCGTACGTAGAGCTAGCCATTGCATTGATTTGACGTTGGACGCGAAGTCGTAGATGTTTTGGTGTGAGCCGTAGGCGTAGATTATACCGGGGTACCCGATTTTGGAGAAGCCGGTTAGGGAGAGGGAGGAGGACCAGTGGGAGAGGGAGCGACGTTTTGTGGGGGAGAGGAGGTGGTGGGAGGTTAGGAGGATGTGGTATTGGGTCTGGGGAGGTGTGTGAGTTGGGGGTGGGGAAGATGGGGAGGAGGGGTTTGAGGTGGAGTGTGGAGATGTGGTTGTGGTAGATGAGAGTTCCTGCGAAGCGAAAGCTTTTTCGTGTAGGAGAGGGAGGAGATGTGAAGATACGAGTTCGTATATTGGATAACTGAATAGATAGATAGATTTAAGCATTGTATGTCAGTACATATTCAAATGAACTTGAAACACCTACTCGGAATCACCAACCTCGTTCATCTTTTCCTTGACGATTTGTTGCCAGTATTCCTGTTCAGATCTTGAAATATCTCCTCCTTTAACTGATACCGTAGCTTTCGCATGCGTAGTGGAAGACGCTCCATTTGCGCATCCAGACGATGCCGCAACCCGAGGAAACGTTATCTCAAACCATACATTCAGAGTTTCCAGGCCAATTTGAAAGCAAGGAGGCGGTAGAACCTGCGACAGCGACCGGCGTGATGCCCAAGTTTCAAAAACTTCAAGACCTTCGTTATTGTATAGGTTAACCGCTTCAGTCCAAGACTCGCAATGTTCTAGAAATATGAAGAGCTCGCCAGGAAGTAGGGAGCAGCTGATGAGTTGTATTTCCTCGAGCTGGTGCGCTAAATGAGAGGAAGACATACTGTAAATGATGACATTGATGAGTCAAAGGAACTTACATACTGTACAAGGTGACGTGACCCACACGTGACAAGCGCGTCCTGTCACAAATCACGTTGAATTCATTTTCTCGACTTACAACCATCATCCCCAAGCGCCCTCGTCGAGCGTGCTATTGCTTCCCACAAGCGAAAGACGATGCCACCAAGGCGATCATCGCGTGCAAGAACATCTGTGGAACCTACACCGATCGAACCTGCTCCTAATAAACGCAAGAGGGGTCAACAGCAACCGATTGATATTGATGATTTGGAGGAGAAAGAGAATGTTGTTAAATTGCCTTCGACGAGAGGACGAAGGGGTTCTTCTGTGAAGGATACAAGTGCATCTGTACCTTCAACTGCGGCTGCGGCTGCACGTTCTGGGAGATTGAGAGGGTCTGCGCGTGCTAGAGAGAGTGTGTTGGAGGAGGTGCATGAGACGGAGGATGAGAGTGATGAGGCGCCGCCGATGAAGAAGAAGCGTCCTTCGTTGGAGGCTCAGGAGCATGTGCATGCTGAGGAGAGTGATGAAGAGGAAGAGGAGGAGGAGGAAGAGGAAGAGGTTGTTAAACCTAAAGGGAGAAAAGGGAGAAAGGCAAGTGAGCCGCCGTCCAGGACGAGACAGACGGCAAGAAGGGGGAGACCTTCTCGACCACCTGCGGCTCAGTCATCTCGTTCGAGTCGTGGTAGCAGATCGGCGCGGCGTGTGCAGTCTGATGAGGAGGATGATAGTGAGCGGGTGGAAAGTGATTCTGATGATGTTTCGAAACCTGCTGCTTTCGATGTCTCCATGGATGAAGAGGAGGACGAAGAGGAGCCGGTAGTCTCGAAGAAGAAGAAGGGACGGACAGTGACACGGGTTTCGAGGGTGTCGACTGCTAAATCTTCTTCTTCTCACGCTTCGTCACGACGATCATCCGTGCCCGTCAAAGAGGAGAAGGAGGAGGAGGAGGAGGAAGAGGAGGAGGAGGAAGCTGATCCAAAGCCACCGCCAAGAAGGGGTCGTTCGACGCCGAGAGCTTCTACTTCTAGGGCTTCAAAGGCTTCGTCTCGTCGATCTTCTGCACAACAAGTGATTGAAGAAGAAGAGGAGGAGGAGGAAGAAGAAGAGGAGGAAGAAGAAGACGAACTAGAAGAAAAGGTGGTTGCTCCTGCTCCCGTCGAGGAAGAGGAAGAGGAAGAGGAAGAAGAAGAAGAGAGGTCCCTTTTAATGGACCGCCCGCCCTCTCTACCGCCTGTTTCTCAGCCTCAAGTCCCTTCCATTCCTGAGGAACCTGAAGGTCCTCGCTCCCGTCTCGTGATACACAAGTTAATTCTTGTGAATTTCAAGAGTTACGCCGGTCGTCAAGAAATTGGACCTTTTCATAAGGTATATTCTCTATCTTATCAATTCAATTCTGAGATTACCGTCAAGCTGAATATGGGTGCTGTGTAGTCTTTCTCTTCCATCGTCGGTGCGAATGGTTCTGGCAAATCCAATACTATCGACGCTCTTCTCTTCGTGTTTGGGTACCGCGCTACTAAGATGCGGCAGGCTAGACTTTCGGAGCTGATTCATAACTCTGCTCGATATCCTGATCTCGATGAATGTAGTGTCGAGGTTGTTTTCCGCGATATTATTGATCTAGTAAGTTGTTCGGAGCATCATCCCCCTAGTCACGATTTCTCATGGTTTGGTTTGGTGTAGCCAGGACCCGATGCGTTCGAATTAGTACCTGATTCTCAGCTAAGCGTCGCGCGCCATGCGTACAAGAATAACAGCAGCACGTATACTATTAATGGGAGGGGTAGTAGTTTCTCGGAGGTGCAGACTTTGTTGAAGGGTCGTGGAATTGATTTGGATCATAAACGATTCCTAATTCTTCAGGTAATGTTACTCTCCCTATCGCCTATGGCTCTGGAAGAAATCTGATATCTCATTATATTTCGTTAGGGCGAAGTCGAATCCATTGCGCAGATGAAACCGAAAGGTACTGAGCATGATGATGGGTTACTTGAGTATCTCGAGGACATCATCGGGACGTCAAAGTACAAACAACCCATTGATGATGCCCTCATCGATATGGAGAATTTGCAGGAAGAACGCATGGAGAAGCTTAATCGTCTGCGGCTTGTAGAGAAAGAGAAGAACTCGTTAGAGGATAAGAAGAAGGAAGCGCTGAATTATTTGAGATTGCAGAATGAACTTGTCAAGGCACAGTCGAGGTTGTATCAGTGGTATATTTGGCAGACGTTGCAGAATGATGAGAGGTTGAGGACGTTGATTGTAAGTTGTTTGTTCTTTTTTGTGGATGAGCGTTGAGATTCTGGTGATGTTCACGATGTGTATTAGGAACGAAGCACGAAGCAGCTTGAGGAAGAGACGGAGAAGAATAGGGACGACGTGGAACATTTAGAGGCTCTGACAAGTCATTACTCTGATCGCCAGAAGGCGTACAAGGTACTAACTAGTGTTTTCTTTGCTCTCACGACGTTAATTGTCCACAATTATCTTTGTAGGAAGTCCAAGAGGCTGCTATCGCTGCACAAAAGGAACTCGCAGATCACGAGAAACAGAAAGTTGAACTTAATGAGCGTCGGAAGCATGCTGCGACCAAGTCGAAGAAGGTGAAAAAGTCGTTGTCGGATGTGAGTTTTGTCTTTTTGGGACTTTTTGATTCGATGTTCTTTTGCTCACATTTGTGCTTGCGTTAGGCAACGGCTGCTCGTAAGGCTGCGGAGAATACTATTGAAGATAGTACGGAGAAGATTGAGAAGGAGAAGAAAAAGCTCGCTCAGTATGAGGCGTCCTTGGAAGAGGAAGAGGAGGTTCTCGCAGAAATCCAAGAAGGCCTAAAAGATATGATTTGTCTTTTGTACCACATTCGCCTAACTCTCATGCCCGTATCCACCTTTATACAGATAAGACGCAAAAGTTCTACGAACAGAAAGAGGTTTTACAAAAGGAGCTACAACCTTGGACTGCGAAGATTAATTCCAAGCAGGCTGAGATCGATGTCGCTACTGGTGAACGTGATGCGCTGGTACAGAAAGCCGAGACGGCAAAGGCTGCTTGTGAAGAAGCTGAAGAAAATCTTGCGAAATTGAAAGCTGAGCATACTGACAAGGTTGGTTTTTCCTTGACTCATCAAGTGGGTATACACCTAAGGAATCTTATTTGAATCTATTCCATAGATTGAGCGACAAGCTAAATGCAAATCTGACAAAGCCCAGCTGAAAACTCAGAAAGAGGCAGCGCAGAGGAGGCTGGTTGTAAGTTTGACCACTGGACATTCTTTTGTCATGTCGTTGACGCTTTTGGTATAGTCTGCTCAAGAGCAAGAGCGACAGTGGAGGACGAAGGCTTCGTCTGCAAATCAACGTGTTCAAGAAGCGAAATCGTCTCAAGCTGAGACAAGGTCACAAGGCAAAGTTTTAGATAGCTTGACACGTTTGAGAGATACCGGGCGTATTAGCGGCTTCCATGTAAACCAATTTCACTTTTCCGACACGATGTTGTTCGATGACTGACTATTTCGCTGTAGGGCCGTTTGGGAAGCCTCGGGACGATTCCATCTGAATACGACGTCGCCATCTCCACCGCGTGTGGTGCGCTCAACAACATGGTCGTCGATACTGTCGACCAAGGACAAGCATGCATCGAGTACCTCCGGAATCAAAACATCGGCCGTGCTTCGTTCATGGTGATAGAGAAGATCAACTACCCTGCAGAGAAGCTTCAGAGGATTCAAACACCTGAGGGTGTCCCTCGTCTTTTTGACCTCATCAAGCCGAAAGAATCACGCTTTGCGCCGGTGTTCTATAAAGCCATCTCTGATACGCTTGTTGCGAAGGACATGGAACAAGCCAATCGTATCGCGTTTAGGGGTACAAAGCGCTGGCGGGTGGTGACGCTTGCTGGGCAGTTGATTGATACCTCTGGGACGATGTCTGGTGGTGGTAATCAGGCCGCGAGGGGTGGAATGAGTTCGAAATTGGCTGCGGACTCTGTTAGTCCTCAGGTACTAAGAGGGTATGAACAGGAGAGTGATGCAGCTGCCAGGGAGCTGGAGAAGGCGACGGGAGAAGTACGTGCGGCTGAGGCAGAGCTAGAGGAATTGAATAAGGCGGGACCCGCGATTGATTTGGAGTATGAGAAGCTCGGATTGGATACATCGACGGGTAGTCATCGTATTACCGAGGCTGAGAAGCGTTTCCGTGACCTGAAGTAAGTGCTTTTCGCTACCCTGTCTTTTCGCCGTTTGCTAATGGGGCATTTAGATCGCAAAGCAAGCCTGATGCCGCGGATGTTGCGCGAATCTCTGTTCTGGATAGAAGCATAAACACATTCACCGCAACGCTAGAGCAGCTCAAAGAGAAAGCTTCTGCCATCGAGTCGTCTTTGAAGGAAGTGGAGGATAAAATTCTCAAGATTGGAGGGTCTAAACTGCTAGCGCAAAAGTCTAAGGTCGATGGCATTCGGAACCATATCAATCTGACGAATGACGCCATCACGAACGCTGAGGTCGCAAAGGCAAAAGCGGAGAAGGACTTGATCAAATACGATTCGACCATTGAGAGTGATACGAATTCACTGAAAGAGGCCGATGCCCAGGTCGCCGAACTCGATGAGCAGCTTCAGACACTCGGAGAGTACGTTGCGGGTCTAGAGGCTAGCGTAGAGAAGGCTCAGGCTGCGGAGGAACATCAGCGAGAGGATCTTGACGAGTTGAAAGGGCAGTTGGAGGCAAAGGCGGAGGAGGTGGAAGCTTTCAAGCAGACTGAGGTGAATTTTCACTTTGTTTTCTTCACTGAAGAAGTTTTTACTCATATTGAGTTGTTGTTTTTCAGAATAAAATTCGAAAGGAGTTGGCCCAACACGAAAAAGACTACAAGGAGAATGAAAAAACGATGGAGCATTGGCAGCAGCTGCATGACCAGTTGACGCTCGAGGAAATTGAGCAAGTGTCCATTTTGATATCCTCTTAGAGCCTGAACCCTAAATTCTATAACTAACAGTGAGGATGACGAAGATGAAGAAGGGGATGAAGCGAGCAAGGATGGTGATGACGATGTCGAGGGAGGCGATGTTAGAGCGGATCCTGATCGACCACAGAAAAAGAAACACTCATCTCACGAGTTGCGCACGTATACCACTGCCGAGCTTTCGAAATGGACCAAGCGTGATTTGAACGTCGATGTGCAGACTTTTGATGGTACGTATTGTTCTTCAAGGTTCTTAATCAATGACAGCTCAACTTTCTCATATAGATCAACTCAAACGGGCGAAACCGAACCTGAACGTGCTTGAAGAGTATAAACAGCGCGAGGAGGAATACTTCAGCCGTCTTGATGATCTTGAGAAAGTCACGCTGAAGAGGGATGCCCAGAAGAAGACGTATGATGATCTGAGGAAGCAGAGGCTGGATGAATTTATGACTGGGTTCAGTGCGATCTCTTTGAAATTAAAAGAGATGTATCAAGTAAGAATTATCTTCTCGTCGCGGAGGTCAATGCAAACAGCGCTGATTGATGCTTACTTTCTGGATAGATGATCACTATTGGTGGCAACGCAGAACTTGAGCTCGTAGATAGTATGGATCCGTTCTCCGAGGGTATTATATTCAGCGTGATGCCGCCAAAGAAGAGCTGGAAGAATATCTCGAACTTGTCTGGTGGTGAAAAGGTGCCGCTGTCTTTGTTTCTTGATATGATACATATTACTAATTTGCTGCTTTATCTTTAGACTCTCAGTTCCCTCGCTCTAGTCTTCGCTCTACATGTTTTCAAGGTGTGTGACATCCTTGCTGGCTCGCAAAATGTCCTTCATCTTTTCCTTTTTCCTCTAGCCAACCCCGTTGTATTTCATGGACGAGATCGATGCCGCCTTGGACTTCAGGAACGTCTCCATTGTTGCAAACTATATCAAGGATCGAACGAAGAACGCCCAGTTCATCATTATATCCCTTAGGTAAGGACAATTCAAACCTCGGTGCTACTCTTCTGCTGACCGCGTCACCTGTGTAATACAGGAACGATATGTTTGAAATGAGCCATCGTCTCATTGGTATATACAAGACAGCGAATGCTACGCAAAGTAAGTTGTTTATTGTCCAGCTTTTGGTGAGTATTGCTGACCGTGATGCAGGTATTTCGATCGACAACCAAGATTTGCATACCCGTCCAACAAACCCTGCTGGGTCTGCACCTCAAGTGCGCGCTCCAACTCAAGCATAATCACAGTCGCATCTAGCTGATGCCCTCACGCTATCATATCTATTGGCCAACGAATGTCATATTCAATGGCCTGTTGTCTTTCTGTTTCGCTTTGTTTCTGTCAGGTGTGATGATAAGTGTACAGTATTACTCAGTGCAATGTTGCGATGTATCTACACTACAGTCACAGTTTCGTGTCAATTCTATACTTCTTCTTCTCTCCTGACACGACGCGTCGTTCACCGCTCAGCACTCAGGCCTCAGGCTACAGCAACTCCAAGAGGATGTTCCCCAAAGCGTATAGTGCCTTGCCATCATTACCATCTCTCTCTAGCTCAAGCTCGAACACCGAACAGAGCTGAGTCTCATGCCTCGCATCATCGACACTGGGACCTAGCGAGTCTACCGGGTATGCCTCAGGTAACAACACCGGCCTGCTTTTATCACAAAACCACTCGTGTCCCATCGCATCGCGCGCACGTAACCTCTGTTCCGGAGGGTACACCAAAAATCTCTTGATGAGATCAAGCAACTTCTGTCCAGCTTCTGCCTCCTCCCCATCTGGCAGATTAACCAAAAACTCCTCTAGCGCAACAGCGGGCACGACAGTAAATACCACCCTCTGGGCGTCGGGTAACTCTGCAAAACCTGGCCAGGTATTTTCGTTGGGCGTTCCCATCACTTTGAAGATGCTCCATGCTAGACCTATTTCGCCGCGCGTTGCGTCGAAGAGGGTAATACGGTCGTGGGATGAGTGGGATGAATAGGAGGGAGAGGAGGGATGGAGGGCAGTGAAAAATTCGGCAAAAAGCGCGCCGAGACTCCAGAGGTCGATTGAAGGGGCGGAGTAGGAGCGTGTACCGAAGAGCAGCTCTGGAGCTCTGTATGGGCTGTTGCACAGACCAGATTAGATGATGAACTCTTCTCTAGAATATTAAAGGATGAATACCCACCCAGTAGACACTTCGAAATACATTCTTTCCTTTGACTCAGGCCACAGGTCCCCTTTTGACTCTGTCTCGTTCCCGTCTTTCCAGGAGATACCAAAATCGATGACCTGTACTCGGCCTGTGGGCCTGAACAGCACGTTCGCAGGTTTGATATCGCGGTGTGCGACACCGTGTTCATGGAGGTACGCTACAGCACTTAGGGTTTGAAGCATAAGTGAGCGTGAAGCGAGAGTGAATCTAGTGTTTGACTGAGGAGTAAATCGCGGAGAAGCGAGGAGAGTAGAGAGCGAATGAGGGATGTAAGGCATCCAGATCTCAAGTGTGTTTTCTACGGTATTTCGGAGTGAGTCGAGGATTGGTATAACCTAAACAGTGAGGGGACGTTATTTCCAGATATCAGTCGTCCATAACATACGCCAACGTACATTGATATGAGAAACTGCACTCAAAATCCTGCATTCTTTGATAATATCGTGTGGTTCTTTGGAAAATTTGCGATTTATAGTAGCAGATTTGACCACTACGAGCTGGGATTCCTCGTCGTCTACTGAAGCTAGAGTGCGATAGACAGTAGACGCGATGCCCTCGGCGATTATTGTGAAATCGGGGTCGGTATCGCTGAAAGCGTCATCCTACAGTGAAAGTGTAATTTTAATCATTGACAAGCAACGGGAAGGAAACACTCACGTTTATCCATTCGTTTTCGTTTTCTGCAGAACTCATGTAACGAGCAGCCGGAGCAAAAGAGATGATGGATGTAGAGGAGCAACATATAGAAAACAAAGCCCAATACTTGATCAGACCTTCTTCCCTTCCATTTCGCGTGTTCCACCTTAAGCTTACTGTTTCATTAGATCTCCATAGATCTCTTTTTGCCTTTCCTTTCATATTATCCTTTTTCGCAATGGCCGATTCAGATACTCAAGGAGCGACTAACAGTAAGAGACTACTTTACTCTTCTTTCATGAATCCTGACAATTATCGCCGATCGGTACTGAACTTGTTCTTCTCCCTGGTCTCCTTGGATCTATAAGATCAACGCTTGCTCGCTGCTGCTAGAGAAGACAACGAAGATCTACTGCTAGAAATATTCTCAGAAGGAAATTTTGACATCAATTATCAAGATGGGTGAGCTACTAGTTATATGTTACTTCGAAGTCCACCTGAACCTCCTATGACTTAGCTTGGGAAATACAGGTATGAGCCCGTACATATAAGTCTCCCAGATTCTCCGGGGCTGACCCTCAAACTTGCTCCATCGATTCAAGCATTACACATCGCGTGAGCCCTATCGACCGCTGGATTGACCATTCACTCCTCATCCTTTACTGCTAGCGTCTCAAACGGCTCAACCGATGTCCTCGAGCACATCCTTTCGCACGAATCATGCGACGTAGATCCGATAAATCGCATTGAGAAAGCTACGCCCCTCCACCTCGCCGTGAAACTCTCCAACCCTGAGCTTCGCGCGTACGTCGTCGACTCGTTACTCGAAGCTGGCGCCGATACGCGGATAAAGGATAAGAATGGGGAGCTAGCGGTTGATTTTGTGCCCCCGGAGGATGAGGCTACGAGGACGCTGTTCAGGAAGGCGAAAGCGCAGGGGACGTTTGGAAGAGATGATATTGCTAGCGGTGAGTTTGTTGGGCCGATTCTCTCGTTCCTTTGGTGACATTGTGGTTTCTGTTCTTTTCTCGTTTGTGCAGATGATGATGATGAACCTGGTTCTGGTTCTGGTTCTGGCTCCGGCTCTGATGATGAATGACGGATCGATTTGTTTTACCGTACTCCTGGTAGATGTTCGGGTATTTTAGATCCTGTCCTCCTCATTTGACTTGGCTGCAAGGGATTTTCTTATACAATACGGTTAGACATGATTGTAACATTTAATTTAGTACCGAAGGAATACGAAGGCATGATATTCTGAGTGAACCTGGCACGATTGCGTGACAGGCTACGCCGTATATCAGTAGCTTTGCAATTAGCACCCCACCATACATATTGCCATATAATACTCATCATCCTCAAGTCAGTAATTGATGAGGCAAACTGCTCTTAGAAGATAAAATGAAGAGAGTTTGAAGCTGACAAACTTGTATCATCCAGGATATTCACAATTTATCTTGGCAAAATCATGTAACTAAACATTCTTAATGTATGAATCTCATCGGAAATATGTTACAACACTTATAAAACAAGCCCTTTACTTCCTGTCACCCATACCGAGAGTGTCCTTAGCTTTGTCAAGCATAGAGCTCTGTAAGATGCGTAAGTAGAGTTAGTAAGTATAGCGAAACTAATAATACGCACGTCCGACGACTTGTTGGAATTGCCGCTCATGGTATCACCTGCCTTCTGAGCCATCGACTTGTCACTCTGAATGCATGTCAGAAATGAGCAGATAAGAATGAAAAAAAAACACATTACACACCTGAGGCTGAACGGATGAAAGACCAGAGTCCATGGTACCCTTCATCTTGTCACCCATGTGCTCGGTGGTGCTCTTCTCAGAGTCAGGCTATAGAACAAATGATTGAATACGAAGGTTTTGTAGTGTGAGGGAAAGACAGCTACCTTCATTGCGGAGGAAGCCTTGTCGGTGAAAGACTGACGAGCGTTATCGGACATGATGATAATAAAACTTTGAGTTGGTGTGGTTGTTATAAAAGTTGGTTGAAGGAGATTGGTGTTTTAAATGCTCAGAATGGCAGCCCTTTTATACCAGCCTCTGAACTGAACACGCCACATAAAGGATAAGGTCCGCTCGTGAAGGTGGCGGGAATGACGTTTAAGGTGACGCGCGCGCTGCATCATGCATGTGAGCTCGTACTCGCATCAACCTTAACATGCATACCCTCCGATAAGTGTTGCAATTATTCGAAGCGATATTAAAGCAAACTTTAGTATCTAAAGTCACTTCCTACGGGACCACGCCCTCGATTAGTATTTGGATATAAGTGCCTGTCGTCTCACAAAGACCTTTTCCGTACGAAAAAAGTGAGTCATCGTAACATAGGATTTTGAGCAAAACGTCTTCAAGCATAGTTGTTCGTTTGGCTTTGCAACTTTGAAGGGATTCCGGCGGAAACGAGGCGCAGATCTTTCCTCTTGTCTGCAGCCTGGGCGCGCGGCCTGTATTGATGTTCTGTTGTCGACCAACGCGTCCGATAACTTTTTTGTGGGGATATGCGCATTATGGAGGGCGAAACTTGGACGTGGTTTCAACCTTTTTCTTCTTCTACTGTGTAACTTGCAGCCTTGCAGCGATGTCGTATCTCGTGATTTGATTGTGTTGAATCGACGATGGCATTTGTTTTGAACAGTTCGGGCACGCCAGCTTTTGAGCATCGCGTATATATATAAAAGCGGTCCTTTGAGTTTGCGAAGTGAAGAATACACATGTATTTTCCTGCTCGGCCGACCCTTCTGAGTTTTGGATCACTGTAGCCACTGGACGGAATCTTGTTCTTGTTCTTGTCACTTGATGCCCACCATCACACCATCACACCATCCCAGGAGGACGAATGCCGAAAGCGAAATGGTATTGTACAACGGGGTCGCCAAAGAGCTGCAAGAAACGTAGAAACAACCAGAGCCTGAGGGAGTTGCGCTAATCCTACAATATGTGCAAATGAATGATGAAAGCCAAGAAGAGAATATACAAGTGGGCCAGGGAATACAAAGATGACGGAAACCAATCTGCGAGAGCGATCGAAGGTATCTGCGAGGCTTTGGAGAACCAGGGAATAGGACAGGTTTGTATGTACATGAGACGGAGGGTATCTTGTTCCAAGACGTGCAAAAAGTGGGGAATCGCAAGAACGTGCAGGAAAACGATAAACAAAAACGGCGCCAGAGAGAGGGATTGCAAAATCATCGTAGAGTGAAACCAAGGAGGAGAGTTAAGCAACATCAGGCCAGAGAAATCGGCTCGGAGTTCAAGGCAGCGCATTGAACTGCTTCTCGAAAAGCCTCCTGCTAGAGCTCGAAATGGATTTGACCTGATCTAGCGACCGCGAGCATACTACCTTACCCTCGTTCAATGCTGAAGCCTTGATATCGCAAATCACCGAGAATGCCACGTTAAGAGCAAAATCAGGCCTGAGGGAGTAGGCATATGATGCCTTAATCTTCTCCACTTCACCCGTTATGTGAAGTCCCGGAATATCCTGCTCATAAAAAACAATAGCATCGCGGTTTCGCTCTTTCCGAGTAAGGTGTTTTTTGGAGCGATGGGGAGATGTAGAGACCTGTTTATTCCTGGCCATCTTTTGTCTATCACTGCGGAATAACGTGAACGCTTCATCGACGTGCTTTATAATCAGAGCCAACTCGGCTCGGCGAGCAGTTTGGAGGTCCTGTGCAAAAGTCGAAGAAGCTTGAGGACCACTGTCAGGGGTGACCAGTTTCTCGCTTAGAGCTTTTGCATTCTGGAATGGATGAAGCAGGATAGGGTCTAGCCGTGCATATAATGGTTCAGGGTCTTCAGCTCCGTGGGATACTGTTCCAACACGTCTATCGTATTTCCCTAGATGTTCGTCCAGTAAAGAATTTCCGTAGCTCGTAAGATAAGTGTGGATATAGGGTTTCTTGTTATTTCCCGTGCTACCAGATTCAAGAAGATGGCGATTCTTCGAACTTTCTTTTTGGTCGCGGTCATATACAGCCGGCTTTACAATGGCACCAGTCTTGGACCCATCAAGGATGGTATTGAACCTAAAGGCCATGAGATGAATCGCTGCACTAGGCATGAGATCACTTACATGTAAGCAAGGCGGACGGTTATGTCACTATCATATCCATATACTTCGACCGCAGCATCATGAAACGAAGAGTAGAGGCCGACTTTTGATTCAGTGAGACCAGTCAGAAACGTTTGCTGAAATGCATTTTGAGCTGCTTCAGGAGTAGGCTCGCGGCCAATCCGAGCAATGAAATCTGTTACACCTTCTATCCGAACTTCGAAATTATCCTTCATGAAGTTTTCGGGAGGAAGCACGAGCGAAGTAGGACCGAAAGGCTCGACTAGCGTTTTGAGCCCAATAACAAAAGCGACATCTACCAAAGGTGATTATGTTAATACGAAGCCTACTTTTTTTAATTGATGATCAAGACTCGCCTCCGTCAACGTCTAATGAATACAGAGACAAGTTAGTGGTGATCTTAGCTTATTCACGGGCTGTGCACACACCTCCACCGGAGAGTATACTCATAAGACTAATCAAGCCTTTCCGAGGGTCGAGAATAGGCTTCGTGGAGACAATGATTACATCGGGCCAGCGAGCTAGTTGTGGTATATTTACTGCGGTGACCTAGTCCGTACTCCGTGTTAGTCTCTCATCTGTAGCGCTAGAAATGATATGCAAACCTTTTGAATGTCTGAAGAAAGACGGATAGGATATCTAGGCATATCAAACTTGAAAAATGACACAAGCGCTAGGGCCCAGTGTGATGCCTTACCTGCCAATCTAACGAAGAAAAGTTTACGATTGAGCTAAGGGACATGATGAGCACTCACCAGAACTTCGCCAGTGATAGTATGAAACAGGATGTGGGACTCGGGATCCTTCATGGCAGTCGACGAACAGTAGAATATTTCATTAGGCGCGAGAACACCTAATGGATCTATGGTACGCAATTAGTATCAGGCTATATTGGACAACTGGGAAGATTCATTCTGACCAGGGATCACAAAAGCCTCGGCCGCGGTCCCATCGGGAAGAGGTATATGCAATTTTTTTATCGCTAACTCGATGGCCCTCTTGAGTATCCACCGAATCTTTTCCTGTAGAACACCATCCGTTGATGGCTCGAATCCTGACTGTATCAATTCCAGTGCATACTCATTTAGAGTATAAGGCTCTAACCAGGAAACATCAGCAATAGGGTCAACTACGACGAGAGCACTTACCGCCGCTGGATGGATCACGGCCAGAATTGGTGACACTAGCATCGCCAGCAAAATCATCTACACTTGTTTCCGAGTCACTTTCCGAGTCAGACACAAATGCTGTAGAGCCCCGTTCATGTCCCGAGTATCCCAGCACACGACTTAGACCCTGCGCGACCCGCTGCATCCTCACCGTCGTCACCCGACCTAGCGAATTGATAGCATCCCATAGCGCTATCATCGCATGCGGGCGTTCCCACTCGGTAAGAGGCGCGATAAGTGTTTCGAGCGCATCCTTCATTAGTTTCTCGAAAACTTCACGAGGCACCCCATTGTGTGCCAGGTTCAAAACACTTTGTGTCGTCAATGCGGAGTGTCCTGCTGATGAGACTGACTGGGAGGGGCGTAATAGATCGAGTATGCGATGTGTGCGTTCAAGTTGTGTATATACACCAAAAGCGTCCAAGTTAGCATAGCCAACCTCCCGCTGAGCATCTCGTGCGTAGAACTTTGGAACTGACCCATTCTCGTCAAAGTGAGGATATACAATTTTTCGCTGAGAGTCTCGTATGTATATTTTCGGAACGGAGCTTTTGTCGTTGGGGTGGACAGTCCATAGACCTTTGGAACCTGCAATCCGACCTTGGACAGCACTAGGGAGGCTCGATAAATTAAGGGCACGAGTGATAGCCAGCATGCCCGCCTCATTGATGAAGCCACAGCCGTCCGTTAGTATTTTGTCAGCAGGCGGTTTCGATCCCTTCCAGTCAGATGAAACTTAAGTTGCTGTGAGTTACGGTATTGAGATGGAGTACCTTCAACTCACCAATATCAGGTATGAAAACGATATTTTCACATTCAAACAAAAGTACCGGGATCGAGTTTGACAGTGCAAGACTACTTCTCGCACTAAATTTCGAGATAGGCTAAAGGCAAGTTCGTTTAGTCACGAGTCGTAGCATCAAGAAAACAATCACCTGTGATGAATTAAGCTCGATAGGATTGTGCCAGTTAAGAATGTCGCCAAACGAACACCGATATTGATCGCCAAAGAACGCGGACGGGATTCGTCCATGGTCCTGGTTCACCTCCACTGCATATACACCATCGTCCTTTGGAGGAATAGCGACGAACACGCGACCGTTGAGTATGAACTTCTGACTCAGAAAACGAATGACCGCATCTTTCTCATTCTGGAGAAGATCCTTCTGAATGCGAATGTGAAGGACTCGCCTGGAGCCAAGGTGCCGTGCCAGACGAGTCGAACGACGCATTTCCAATGGTTCAAGTCGAAGCTTGTAGGTATTTTTCACCTTCACCAGACTAGCGATCTGTTGGATCTTTCCTCCGAACCAATTCTCAACGCCTTCCCACATCCCCATAAGGCCTAACCCACGGGAGCAATTTTCGAGAATGGCCTTCTGTTCACGGTCGAATTCTCTCCCTAGATGACATATGTTTGAATGTATAGGCACAAGACGGAAAAAGCACCGCACCCTAGACTATCGTCCCAATACACTTTCCCTGGAGGTAAATCCTTCATAATGTGTCGGACCTTATGCAGGACGGACGCGTCAGATTTGCCAGCGAAATATTCACATTTCGTCCGAACGAGATCCCAGGTCCACTCCCCTTGGGTCACACCTCTACTGAGCTCGTACTGGACACCCCATGAAATGTGCAGATTATCAAAAACCTTCTGAACAGAGGAGTCATGCGCAATGACATGTGTCTTCAACTTTGGTCCAGAAGACCAGAGCGTTTCAAAGAACGAGTTCGTGTTGCGTGGTGTGGGCTGTGATGAAGGCGCAGATGATCCAGAGGCCACAGCACATGCATCGCGGGGCCGAAGCGGGGCACTGGGTTTAAAGGTCTTGCGTGATTGAGGTGACGGCGATGTTTCTCTGGATGGTGGTGCTTGCCGCTTACGAGTCGGAGAGTCATCAATAGATGATATTGAACTGTAGATTGGCGGACGTAAAGAAAATATCGAAGAGCTTGTGGATGCCCCGGAATCAGTATCCACTGAAACCCAGTGAGCAAACGAGATCTTGTACAAGTCTTAAATAAAACCTCACTAAAATCATCTATAAAACCACCAGATCAGCGTTATCCGAAAAGAATTGATACTGAAATACACACCGTCATCTTCCGTATCTGATACAATGATGGGTTTCGGAAACTGCGAGAAATATGTTTAGACGGCTTGAATGGATCCAGGGGTTTAGTCTCACCTTCTTGGATCGAAAAGAAGTCGGCGTCGACGGTGTTACTGTTTGACAACATTCAGCAAAGTGATATATTTGAGAACGTAGAGACCTACATGTGACCTTATTGAACCTTTTCTGTACTGACATGCTCACGGGGGTACGTTGAGGAGGCGTCCTTAGCGCCTCCTCGTCGCACCGCTGCGATAGAGAGAAGGCTGAAAATGACAGGGATAAGCACATCCGTATAGATTGTTTGCCAGCTACACGCACCCTTCTTTTTCGGAGTTGAAAACCCTTCCTTTGAAGGACTCGAAGGCGCTTTTCCCGTGGAAGAACTCCCGACTGGATAGCGAAATTAGCATAGGTAGACCGTTTGCCAGCCATAATACGCACTCTTCTTTTTCGGAGTTGAAAACCCATCATTTGAGAGACTTGAAGGCGCTTTTCTAGTCGAAGAATTCCCGACTGTATAGCAAGATCAGCATAGGTACGACAGAACGATAAATTCACTCAACTGGCACTTGGAAACAGATTTTTATTTCCCAGCGCCATCAGATTCTCTGAAGTTGTATATCCACTATCCAAATCCGAGTCGGTCTGAATGATTCATGAGGTAAGCTCTTCGCTATATCTTCATCTGATGAGGATGCTTACATCCATGAGAGATTATTGATGGTAGCAGAAGGTGTCGCAAATAACAAGCATTGAAGAGTAATCAAAGAATAGTGCAAACGAGATTCAAAGGAAAGTGATTCGCGGTATATCGGATCCTGGTCAACGTATAAGAGATAGAGCTGTGATGGTGGGAGATCAGTAGGATGGGTATAAGTACGACTAGAGTAGATGCTGCCGCTGCGAGGCGGCTGCGTGCCTCTGTCAATGTCACTGTCAGTGTCGACCCTCGATAAGCGTTCAACTTGATAGAATTCAAAACCTTGGTGATCTACGTCACGTGCTCGACTATTCACGAATGCATTGGCCATGAGCTACAAAACCCTAACTTTAAGTCTTTAACATATGCAGTATACTGTGAACTCGAATAAGGGCTTACTAGAGGCTTATCATGGTTCTCAATCATCCGGTTCTCCAGGCCCCAGGTAATTCGACAAATGAAATGGGTTTTCGCGCTCTCGGTTGCTGTCACTTGCTGGGAGTTTCAATGGCAGCCGGCTGACAGTGAAAGCTGTTCATTGAAAGATCTGTGAGTTCGAGCCTCATACTATTGTTTCACTGGATGAATGATTGATGCCTCTTTTAGACCAGGTTTGCTGTCGTTAACAAGAAAGAAATCCGCCACATAACGAATGATTTGCAACCGTGACGATATCCCAGGCAGGACTCGGAACTGCCAACTGGAAGCGCTGAGCTGCGGACCGTGACAAGCTCTAGCTAGCTCTGGCTGCCCATCTCTGCGTCTCTAGAAGCTGGACCTTGTTTTCTCCTCATTGACCTTGGAGGCCACCCAAGAGGTTCACGCTAGCTTCGTACGTTCTTACCTCGTGGGACATCCTCGCATAGTCTAAGACTCATTTGGCGTTTAATATTTCTTGACGTGGGGACGACTCGCTGGTAGGATGCGGTGTTTGTGGTCCGGCCGGGCATTGAATATTGAGGGTTCGTCATCCTTGAGAAAGAGAATAGCAATACATTGATTACAGTTTCCACGTCCTTCTCTGCCAAATTCTCTCAGAGCGGGTTGCCTCCAAGGGGTCGCATCAATCCTAGGTGACAAGACAGTTGCTGTCTGCCAGTTTCACTCTTCAGCAAAGTTCAACGTGTTACGGTTCTGGAACCATAGATGGGTCTACGCAAGATATCATAGGCGGAGTTCGCGATTCAAAACTCGTGATTTATCTCATCTCACCTCAGGCACAAAACACTGGCTACCGGACCCATTACTACACGGAGAGCATCAATCCATCTTGCTACCGACTACCAAAGGTCAAACGATAGATTATTAGATTCGTCGATGATCTATGTACATTGCATGTTCAGAGCGGTGACGATGGTAATCTTTCACAGACCACAGACCGTGTCCAGGTTAGTCGAATACATGATATACAACTTATCTGGCGTCAATGTTCATCGACATCCGTAAGCCTTGATGCAAGGTCACGATGATGAGGTTTTTGCATGATTTTACTCCAGCTCACCAACAGCCTCCAACGGATAAACGGATAAGTGCGCACTGCAAACTGTGCACCAGGAAAATCAGAAATTGGAGAAGAGAAACTCGGGCTAATTTCGCAGCGTGGCTCGCGGCTTCGCCAAAAAGACCGGAGACTATGTACACGCTCAGAATGTGATAGCAAATAATATTCTTTATCTCAAAGTCCCAGCAGGGTCCTAATTCAGGCTAGCCTACTCCGGGCATTGAATTGGAGGTTCGCGTCCATGTGTACCAGTACGTAGTCAAGAGGCTAGCAAAGGCCGTGTGATCAACGGAATTGCCTTCGGGAGAGCACTAGAAGCTGCTCCTATTTAGCATGCTATACTGCCTTCCTTACTTCCTAGCGTCGGTAAATAGTCTTCAGACTTGGGCCCGAGATGGAAAAGCGTTCGTGGCCGGCCCGGGCAGGCGATGAACAAACTTCGCCCATGGATTGGTTCATCGAGGAGGAAGGTATTGTGCAAGAGGAACGTTAGATATCGGCCTATACGTTGTAGTATCATTGTCAGGTCTTGGATATATACATTTCCTGCACGCAATGCCATATAAACTGCTCCAGAGACCTCATAAACGTACCAAACGTGCTCTACCAGCTAAATGGTCGACATATCTGTTTCGCGAGAAGCCACCTCAATGAAAGAGATCTAAGGACGTATCCTGAGGCAACACTGTTGAGAGCAAGAGTTTCATCATTCCGACCTGACGCGCGTCCAAAATTAAATCCATCCTGAATAGGGTGACATCCCGGCGGCGTGTGCAATCAGAAGCTGCGGACAAAGCCATGAGAAATACGAACATTTTTGCTTCTCTCCTCGATGTTCACCTACATTCTAGACCTCTCCTCGATGAAGAAAGCGCGTACGAGTGCTCAAAGGCGTCCTATGGCCAATGGCTGACTGAGGCAATTCCAGGTTTCAACCGGTATGACTTCGTACAGCCTCTCCAGCGAATATTCAAGCTAACTGTCCAGTCAGTAACAGATTATCGACATCTTCAAGACGATGCATACCTAAAGCATGTCGAAACGATGTTATTGAGCGGCTCAGAGCTGGCTCAGAGTCAAGAGGCGTTCTAGCGGCTGAGTCAGCTGGCAACATACGATCGAGTAATTTGTCAAAGTCTCCGGGCCTCGGTGCATACAGTGTGATACCACACTGCTAAGCTTGCGGGCAGTTGCTGCCGTGAAACGCACATTTCTTCCTGTTTTCCCCTTCCGCCGCTCCCTTCGACTCCGAAGAGGTCCTACAATCTTTTCACACCCCACTGTCTTTTGTGTTTCTCCATATAAATTATCAAAAAAACCGAAAAATCAAGAACAACGCCGCCATTTCAAGTATGTTATCTCGCTGCTTACTGGCGTTGGCTCTGCCTTTCCTTCAAGTGGTCGTCGCGCAGGATGGGAGTATAAGTTCACCGCAAAGTAGCACCGAGGCTGCTGGGTATTCTTGTGATGCGTCGAAGTGTCAGCTCCCGAACTGTAATTGTGCTAGCACGAGTCCGCCTGGTGGATTGAACGCAGTGAGTGTCCATCTTCTCTGTTGATGACGTGCATGATTCGTGGCAACACTACACGAAAGGCGATGTGACATAGGGTTGGCTAGGAAGACGGTGGAATTTGTGCTATGCCTATATTGTGGCGAAGGTTCCAATTCCTTAGTGTTCATTGCCCTGATTTTCATCCTCGTTTCAAACTATTGATTGACATTTTGACTTTCGTGCTTCTCGGGAGAATGGTTTTTTCGGTACCGGATCATTTTGCTAATTCTTTCTCTTTCACTCCTGTAGTCGGATGTGCCCCAATTCATCGTCTTCACTGCGGATGACGCAGTTCAATCCTACACCCTGGACGCCGTTAACCAGTTTCTCGCCCAACGGCAAAATCCTAACGGATGCAAGCCGAAGATGACCTACTACACTTCACTCAATTACACTAACTACACGCTCGTGACCGGTATGTCGCCTTCCTCTTTTCGCTCGCATCATTGCATTGGCGCCTGATCGTACATGTCATACAGATTGGTTTGTCGCTGGCAATGAGATCGCAGATCACACGTAAGTTTCATTGATTTTCATCTACTATTCATACTCAATGCGGACGTCTTCATTCCACTATGACACACCAAGGCGATCCCTCTCAAGATGAGATCAACGGTAATCTTATTGCACTCAACGCCCTCGCTGGTATTCCTCTCGATGCTATTCAAGGCTTCCGCGCACCCTACCTTAACTACTCCGTCGACACCCTCAAACATCTCGCCTCAGTCGGCTTCACATACGACTCCAGTGCCTCAGCGTCCACGCCTGTGACCAGTTCCGGCACCGATGCATTCTGGCCTTACACTCTCGACTATGGGATGGCCAACGACTGTTTGGCCGTCGACGGTCTATGTAAAGGCCAGCCGGTGTTGCCCGGGTTTTGGGAGATCCCGATGTACGCGTTTTTCGATGAACGTGGAGTAGAGGGTATCCATCTCATGGATCCTTGGTTGGATACGGCCAATGACAATACGGCTGTAAACGATACGGCTACTCTTGAGTATATGAAAGCAACGTTTACTGATCATTACAATGGAAACCGTCAACCTATCGGATTGTATACGCATCCCATCCATGTTTCCGTGTGTTTTTCTTTTCTCGTGTCCGAATGTTGTATACTCATACAGAGCTTTTTCAGAGAACATATCCCGGTGTCGATGTTTCCAATTCGACTATCAACATGATCAACGCGTTCTTGGATTGGGCTCAAGAGCAGCAGAATGGTGTGTTTTATTCACTCTTCAGCTCAAGGTCGTCCTCGCCAATCTTTCTCATTTCACAGTTTGGATCGTTTCCAGCGAGCAACTCCTTGCATGGGTACGGAACCCTAAGCCTGTCAGCCAGCTCGGAGACTCCGATGCGCTCAAATGTTCTACCCCTCAAGTCGACTCATCGCAAAAGATATGTAACGGGATACCTCAGAACGAAAACGGCCTGTTAAGTCACTGCGCGTTTCCTGATTTCCCCTTCTACACCTGCTACGTTGCTTTTGGGTCTCACATCCCTATTCAGGCTAATGGGCGCTCTGTTTTGGTTCTTTAGTTCGGTTGTCCTGTTGAGACGCCTACCGTTGGCAACCCTAATCCTGCTCAGTCTGTTCCCGCGGGTGAACAAGCTCGTTTCAGATGTACGTGTCCATTCATGTTCTTCCTTGTTGCTCGCCTATCAACTCCTACTCCTGCACAGTGCCAGCAAATTGCTCAACAGCGTTCTGGGACCCAATTGCAGGGAACTGCATTTGCACGTCCAGCACATGCGCCTTTGCAGACAACTCTAGACCCATCGGGGTGCGTTGTTCTCTCCTGTTTCATGTATATCTTGCCGGACTAATGTTTTGGTATCCTAGCCTAACGGGGCAAATCTTACTGGAGGCGGAACAGGTGGGGCATTCAACACCGCATCGGCCAGTTCTGGGGCCCAGTACGAGCCGTTCAACGGAAATGGTTCGCTAGAGTCAATACCGCTTGGTGTATGGAATGCCCTGGTTGTGGGAGTTATAGGCGCGTTGGTAGGTACGTTAGGGGTTGCTAGTAGGCTTTGAGGACTTGCTGCGTTCAGAGATTCGGTTGTGGGTATTGCCTTTTGCTAGCAGGCCAGTGTCAACGGATGTCGAAGTGCTCATTCCGCTGTCACTTTTATTCGGATTTTTTTTTAATACTATATCTCGTTATCATCACTTTCCTAATTCTTTAAATTTACTTGTTCATTTCGTGTTGGATACTTCACTTCTCGACTAAGGGACAATTGTCGGCGACCGCGTATTGACATCTCTCTTCCCTCTTTATTGACATACGCCTTCGTCCTTCTCATTGACATTCTTCACTCACCTACCTCTCATCCCTCGTCATAGCCATGTGTACCCGTTGTTTATCCCTCACCGCCCGACCTTCTACTTGTGATGGCCTACTTCTATTGCTACGCATTGATTACTTCCCTCCTCATTGCATAGTAGTGAACGTACTCACAAAACCTATCGTCTGACAGGCTTCTTATTTAGTTCATGAGATGGGGTAAGTTGTTCTGTTGTATTCAGTGTGAGCGGCGGCTTACAGAGGAACAGCAAGCTCGGATTCCAGTCTGTCCACCACAGATGGTTCTCTCAGGCAATGAATGCATCAATACTGTACATCCACCTCCTACATAGCATTGAACACACTCTGAAGGTCCAGGTCCTGAAGCCAGTCGAGCGGGAGAAGATGTCAACACATACATTGCATATCAGTGATGCAGTAGTAAATTGGATGCGAATGAAGGGTCATAGATTAGTTGCATCATTATCATAAGGATGAAAACTGTCATATCAAACGAACGTGAGGCAGCTTTTCAGGAATGTCCAAAGTATTGTCTAAGTAGTCATGTACGAATATATGATTGTGAGAACTGTCCGTGAGGCTTAGGTTCTGTCTTCCGATGTGTCGTTTCCACTTGGCAGCGCCGGGTACGAAATTTGATACGGTCCATATGTAAAGCGTTCAATGCGTGCTGCAGCTGACTTATCTGTTGGACAGTCTGATTAGAGGATCAAGTGGCTGGGAAGACAGAGACGAGAGACTATAATTGACCTTTACATGCACCATCACTGTAGTTGAATGTTACCAACCAGGGTTGCTGTCACTGAATACCCCTACTCTCGACGTCTTCAACGCACTAAGATCGACTGAATTCGCATCATCATCTACCCATCGCTCAACGACAATCTCGCCCTCGGTCGAGCCTTTCCTGATCCAATCTACTCGGCTTAGTTCGACGTTGTTCAGGAGCCATCCTGCGTCGGAACCTAGATGAGAGGCTAGGGAGTGAATGCTGAACATGATACGTGACATTGCGATGGAGGTGACGGCGAGCATGTAGCTATGATTGAGCAGATAAGGATTTGGGTTCATCATGAATGACAAAATGGGGCCTACTTTGAGAAAATAACGGGGATGTTGATCTGTCAAGAGAAAATCGTTGGTCAAACCCCTTGATGGATTGATATCATGGAAGTTGTACCTGAGGAGCCTTTATGAAGGAGCCGACTGCAGTGAAGCCCACAGACACTTATGAAAGGAACACAGCAAAGAATTAGAAGATTTAGAATAACGAAAGCAGGGAAGTGGCACGTTACCGAAAACTATGAAGAAGAACAGACCGCCACTAACCATACCATCAAATGTGTGAGATATTCAACTCACGAACCAATGAAGGACTTACTCTCGTAACAGGCGCTTCAACACAGGAGCATGTTTTAAAATACGGCGATTCCGTAGTGCTCGAATGGCAGTCAAAATGTAAAGAATGGTCTGATTATGGACGAAATAGCAATGAGTGCTCTGATCTACTTGGAGAGAACGAACTCACATGAAGTACCAAAGACGGCATGAACATCCGCCAGAACCGCTTCGGCCTTGCAATTCGACATCCCGGCCCTCCATGCAGGAAAAAAGATGGAGGTAGTATATGTAGTTCTGCCGTCGCCATTTCCGTGAATGCTAATGAAATTGCCAATGAAACGATGAAGGCGACTATGATTCCCCATCTGACAGCCTTATTGCTTGAAAAGAGAAACCAGACCCTTGCGACGAGCATCGCTGCACGGAGGTGACATCAGACGTTGATATATGATGCATACATGTTGTTCCTGTCGTACCTTGGACAATCCCAAGTGCAAGAATGCTGGCTAGAAAATCGAACCTAGTGACGGAAAGACAGCTGGTGTACGATCGCATTAGTAGACATGGTAAAGATTGAGCGCGTAATTTACAACTAAAACAGCTTCTCAGTATCATTAGCGGTAGAATCATCGAAATGTGCTCACTTCAGGCGGAGGACGTGACACCGAGAATGCTGTATTCTTTGTGAGTGTCTGGAAAGTATGGAAGTACATTCGAATCACTGACTTATGATTGTTGTGCTGCATAAATTGACGGTGAGCCTGCGCTCGTTGGATATGAAACGGGGCTGAAGGCACATACAGTATAATAACGGGAGGTATGTATCGATTCTGATAGAACAATTGGTCAACTCTTTCTTGTGAGTAGATCGTGATAGCGCACCATGAAAAAAAGAACTCGTGATATAGACCACTGTCCACGCCAGAAATACTCAATCTTCAAAATGAGTAGGGGATTTTAGCGGCCTTGTGAAGCCTGCAGAAGTATAGCCGACATACCTCTTGGTCAAACGTGATCATCCACTTTCAGTACGAATTAGACCAAGATATGTCAACTGGACCATGATCATATGCACCTCATATACTGGAGAGGGGGCGAGTCAGAAGGCGGGGCTCACAATGAAGTTAGAGCTAACTGCTAACTCACACGTAAGAGCAAAAAACGCGATGTTGATGACTCTTGCAATCTCCAGCCCTTCGAGGGAAGCAGCGAGTGCCTTTAACTCGTCATTTGAAATTGCCATTGCCGCCTTGAAATATGAGGTTTTACGAGGAGAAAAGAGACCAGCTCTATTGCGCCGAAGGAAGGGTATAAATCCAACTCACAGAGCCTTGTAGAGAAAGAGCTCTGCGAAGATGAAAAGTCAGGTCAATGATGAATATGAATACATATGTTCTAAGTAAATGATAGGACCCACCTGCCACCCACTGTTGATGATTACCGTGATACTAGTAGTTGTTTCAATATCATCATGACATCTCCGAAAGCGAAACTTGAACAATTGTCGGTTGCTCGAGATGAACACAGGTTGCGGGAGTGATTCAAGTTGAGATTTGAGCTTGAGCGCTGAGATCCATATTCAATTGAGTGTTCACAGTAGCTTGATGAGAAGTTTGCGGTCTTGATACTACGGCGTTCTCGTAGCCATGATGTCGATCAGGATGTTGCTAGAGAATCAAACAGTTGTATTGAGCGACATCGGACCCATCATTTGCTTTCTTGCCGATTTTCTTTTGCTTTCGTTTTTGTTTTTTTTTCGCCTTATATGCGCGGTGTAGGAAAGGTCGGCCGCAGACACCAGCGGAATCCGGATACCAGTCCGCTTTGAGCGCCGGTCCACTATAGCAGGTCCGATGACGATGAAGTCATAAGGCTATGACCTCATTCCTGAACCCTTCATTCAGTCCCTTCACGTCTCCATGAATTTTTGCTCTACTTCCTGTACCACCACCAGCGATGGACGATCTACCATTTGATACCTCTCATCCTGCTGTACGAGACTATCTCTCTCTTATAAGGCTTTAATATCATGATATGTCCGAAGCAGAAGCTACAATTTATCTTTGAGCAGGCTTCAAGTCCTTACACCTCTCTCACTTCTGATAAATCTCGCGGCAGTCGCAGTGTGCGCAACTGTTGTGTCTCCATCAATAGGGAAAATATTATCCATCTGCTCCCGGGTACAAATATAACTGGCTATAGGGAAAATATCGAAAACGCATCCGACCCCGATTTCTCCTCAGCCGGTTGCAATTGCTATCTATCTCATTGCTATCTATGCGGGACAGCTAGGGTACTGCGTGTTACTCGTTCTTGCGAGAAAGCAAGAAACCAAAGTGCGTATATCAATTGCATACTGACACCTCCGAGAGCTCAACTTTGATTACGCCTAGAGTACGCTAATTAAAGGTGTCGGAATCACCTTGGTTCTTGCCAACTGGGTAATGGCTGTATGGGCTATAGCATGGGTATGTTTGTGCCTCGATGATCTACTAATTCATTCCTCATTTTCTGCTTAAAGGTCCTTGAGTGGTTCATTTTCTCCACGGTACTTCAAGGAATTCTGCTCCTTCTCCTCTTGTATTCCAACATTGCCCTTCTCATTTATCATGCACCAACATCCAAACGCCCGTTTGACACGATGCTTATCCATGCCCCTATGCGATTCTTTCTTGTTTTAGAGATCTCGCTGATGTTCCCGCTTTCACTATTGTAAGTACCCCTTGCCTCAATGAATCAAGCTCGAGCTCATAAGCATCTGTATCTTTACCATTAGCATTGCGCTAGGCTTAACGTATGCCCCAGAAAGTTCGGGAGCACCAGTAGACTACTCCGACTACCAATGGCCTGGTTTTGGTGTTGTTTTTGGGACTAATATCCTTGGTCTCCTCGTGATCATCTTTCGACGCGACATCGTATGGTGTATCTCTGCCACTTGGATCTGCGTTTCGATCTGGCTGCTACGACCGAAGCCAAATCCCGTCTATGTGAGTTCATGCGCCCTTCTTCCACTTTCATTCTCGAAGCGGTTGTTTTTAAGTCGGTTTACTGATTGTATGGCTCTTCAGGCTACCGCGATATTGTTTACCGTTCTCCATCCTATCGCGTTGCTGGGATCGTACATACATTCGAGATTCCGTAGACGAAGAGGTGTTGGGCTTCCTCCTGACGATGAGCATCCTGGGCTGTATGGAAACCCGAGGAATCCGAATCCGAATGGACATGGACATGGACAGGGTGGAAGGACCGATGGTCCTAGGGAGGTGGCTGAAGAAGAGGTTTGGGCATGATGATGCGTTGTTGAAGAACTCGGGATACTTGTTCTTAGTGACCAACTACGAATGTTATTCTGTTATATTCATGTGTATTGTGCACGTCCTTACTTTCATTCTGTGCATAGCAAGCAGTCGCTGGAAAGCATTTCCAATCGAAGCGCCTACCGATAAAAACTGAGATCGCGAAAAGTACTAGAGCAATCCATCAGAAGAAGCAAGCGTCAGGCCCTATTTTTGTCATTTCGTTTACTGTACAACTTGCCACTGGACCTTACTTTATGAATCGTGTTTACGCGTTACGAACCTGTTTCTCTGTTGAGAGTCAACCATTTGTTTCTGTACGAGCGTGACATGTGAACTCTCAATAGAACCCGAACCCTAATTCTGGTGCGACGGAGCAAGCAGCAACAGCAGAAACATCAACATCGCAAGCAGCAGCATCACAAGCATCACCATCGGAAGCATCAACATCGCAGGCCGCAACAGCGCAAGCAGCGCACGGACCCGGGACAGCCTTCAGTTTCCTACGCCACATATTACCCACCTCAGACTCAAACTTCACTAGCACTCTTCACTTCTGTACCGCCTCATGCAGCACTGGCAGTATATCCTGCTCCTGTAGATTCAACTATTGCTGGCCAGGGATATCCAGGTGCCCCTCACGGCACTTTTGCATATCCAGTATCCTCACCCTTCGCTTTACTCCCTCCTGTGACACAAAATCGTCGAGTGAAAGACATCAGTTCATTGCCGAAAAAATGGCGCTCGATTGATGCTGGTCCTATGTCTGCTCAACCTGATGCCTTTTTGCATCAGCTCGTAACACAAATTGGGTCCGATGGTCTGCAGTATAAAGACATTCTTGAAGGCGCTCTCAAGATTCGCCCCTCTATCAAGCTTGGTCATCCGGCCAGCTCAGCGACCAAGTACGTCACACCAGCTGAAGTTATGTGCACAGAGAAGATAAGCATAGTGCGACCATGGTCACGGCAACAATTTCTACTAGACCTGCAGGTATCATCCATTCAATTTAATACCTCGCCTCCCAATACACACAATGACCTTCAACATGACCTGTGGCATCTCAAGCGCGAGTTTCAGAAGATGGCCGAGCAGTCGCTTAATGCTGATGCCATACTGGAAACTAGAGAAGACGGACTTTCAGATGACTTTGCCAGGATCGAACTTGATTTCATCACCAACGTACTCGAAGGGGTTCTACATGAGAGGAATCGCAATGTTGCCAGCCTGCATCTCAAATCTCATCCAGTGATGAATCTTCAACCGGAACTAGACGATAGAGCGGTGCTTGGTGGAGCAGTAATTCCCGATTTCATGGTGGTAATGAGGATGAAGGACATACAACAGCCTCAGCTTGTAAATCAGCGTGTATTCGTCAATGCTGTCATCATCGAGCGGAAAACTCTAGCAGTGGGAGCTAGCCATTTGGAACATTTTCCGACAAGAGATGAGGCTTTCGCTTGGCCTGATTCTGTGGGAATGTACAAAACGGACGAGGAGGCAGATCAGAGAATAATTGTTCAGGTGCGCTTCTTTGTCATTTGCTACTTTAGTTTATCTGATCCCCATTTTCTTTCTACCATCAGATCGCCACTCAGATGTCGGTAGCAAATGTCTGCGGCGCAATCCTTCACACTCTGGGTCATCAGATGTATTTCTGGAGGGACCGGGAAGGAAGTAAGTGGGTTCTCAAGAGGACAGATTGGTGCGAGAACAGCTACCTGGACCAGGCTGTTTTCCTACTTCATTGTATCAATGTTCAAGAGAGGCGCCAGCAACAGATTCTCGATGAAGGTCAGCACCGAGCTTCAAGGAACGATTATCGGAACTTCCAGTTTATTGCACAAAGTGAAATGCCAAGTGTCGCTATCACAAGCACCTTCTCACACTGGCACCTGTTTCTCAGCCAGGTCTCCTCCTCAACGAAGAAATTCTTATTTCCATTCTGGTCCAATCTTGATCTCCGTATTGGCCGGATGCAGCAAGCGCATCTCACTCGTTTCGAACCGCCAGTGTTTGTCATGCATTCATATCTGTTGTATCCGTCATATTCATTTTCTTCGTAGTTCTTATGCGCATTTCTGGTTGCGCTGGTTTCCTGCTCTTTGCATACAGTGCTATGTGGTAACGAACAATATCAAGGAGGAACGTTCTGTATTGTTTTGCCCTGAGCTCAGCATGATCTTCAAAGTGTTCCGAGGTCAGAAAGAACTTGTGGAAGAGGCGGCACTCATTGCTTTTGCATCATCGAAGGGTATCTCTGTTCCAAAGGTCAAGGCATTATTTACTGGAATGCTTCATATCCTTGCGGAGGAGTGGGCAGGTGAGGTCATACCTTCTTGGGACAGCATGTCTTCTGCGTCGATGTGAGTGGTCTTGTATCTCTCTTCCAGTTGCTCTGCTCAGTGTGCCAATGCCGCAGCATCCATCTAATATCGGAGCTGGAGAAATGTCACGCAAACCAGCTCCATCATCATGACATCGCACCAAGGAATATTGTCGTTAGGCCCGACGGCACAGTTTGTTTGCTTGACTGGGGATGTGCTTCTGTCGTGGAAGAGCGCCATGAGCACTGCTCTGACACGCGGGTCATGGACAGTCTGAAGGAACTCCTCGCATACAGAAATTCTGCCAGTGGTGCTGGTGAATTTGCCAACTATGATAGCTATTCCAAGAAACATCAGGGGTATTCATTCAGATGATGATTTTGATAGCACTTGGCGAGACGTATAGCCTTCAGGAAGACCAGAAATTCTGTGCTATCAAGTTTTTTTTTTCCTACTTCTGCCACTTCGTTTACTGTACGACTTGCGACTGGACGTTACTTTTCTGGACTTCAACGCGTCACGAATCTAATTCTTCGTTGAGAGTTAATCATTTGGTTCTGTGCGAGCGTGATATTTGAGGTTCACTGCTTCCCTCCGCAGTTCGAGAAAAACGACGGAGAGAGTAACAGTCCGTCCAACATAGACAATCAATCTATACAAGTCACAGCATACCAAGACCAAACCCCTCACATTCAATCTGCACCTCTCGAATCGTACAAGCACCAATCACTAAGCATCCACACCCACCCTCGGTCTAACGCTCTCTCCCACCTGCCCAATCAACAACTCCTCAAACTCCCCTACACCAGGAACCTCCACCTCACCATTCTCCCCAACCCTCTTCGACTGAACCCACTCCCTAACTTTCTCAACAATATTCCCAACTCCAAACCCAAAGATTTCGAACAACCTTTCCTGCGGCGCAGATATACCAAAGGTGTGTACGGATAAGGAGGCGTGCGCGTAGCGTGCCCAGCCGTAGGAAGACCATGCTTCGATCGCTATCACCAACGAGCGTTTCGTCGTGCGTACTTTCGAAGCGACACCAGCCGCGGAAGCCGAGGCAGAGGTAGACACGCGTTGTCCTAAAATTCCCAACCGGTATTCTTTCGGCTGTACATCGAACAACGCCTGACAGGGCATCGACACGACTCTCACACTCATCTCGTCAGACGAGAGTTTCTTGGCTGCTTCAACTGCTCGATGAACTTCTGAGCCAGTTGCGATGAGCACCAAGTCCGGGTTATTGTCGGTGTCTTGCGACGACGCTTCGTACACGACATACGCCCCCAATTTAACTTTCTCCCTGTTCGTTCCTTCCAGTAGCGGTACAGGCTGCCTTGAAAGCGCAAATATCGTTGGTGTATGTTTTGATTCAGGCGACAAAGCATGTATCCATGCTCCCACTAGATTTTGATCATATTTTGTCAGGCCCGATTCAAAACAACGGCAAGTATGTACTCACAAACTTCTTCAGCATCAGCAGCCCTAACCAATCTCGTATTCGGCAACGCACGGTAGAACGAAGCGAGAGCTATAGGCTGATGTGTAGGCCCATCTTCGCCTATCCCAATCGAGTCGTGCGTCGCGATACCGATGATTCTGAGGTGTTGTAAGGACGTCATGCGTAGTGCGGGTGCGGCGTATAGCCAGAATTGGAAGAATGTCGAGCAAATTCTACATTGAGAGGCGGGAAGGGTGAGTATAAGATGAGATACAGGCAGTGAGGGAAATGACTTACGGTATGAACATCCCATTCTGGTACGCAGTCATCCCATTCGCGATAGCCACCATCGCAAACTCGCGAATACCGTATCTTATTTGCCTCCCTTCGTAACTCCCCAGACCCGTATCAGGCTATCCGCACACGAAAACCACCATCGTTAGTGCAACCTTGGCAAACCCAAAACGCAAGAACCCACGTTCTGAAATTCGACCATCCCCTGCCAACTAACAAACGTACTCTCCAATAAATCCGCCGAGCCGGCAACAAAGTTCTTATACTTCGGCGCGAGCGTCGTCACCACAATCCCAGAACTCTTCCTCGTCGGCTGAGGTTCTCTCGGTAGCTGGTCTTTACTCGGCAAAAGAGATTCCCAGCCATTAGGCAAGTCACCCGTGAGACGCTGGAGAAGCTCGGAGTGTAAGTCTGGGTAGGAGACGGAGTAAGCTTTGAAGAGATCGTTCCAAGCCGATTCGTGGGAGGCGCCTAGGGCGATGAGAGGTTGGAAGTACTCTAGCAGAACGGGAGAGTGAGCAGACCAGGAGTATGAATTGTATCGTATCGAGGAAGCTCACCGTACACTTGTTGAGGTATGACAAATTTATCTCCTGGGTTAAACCCGAATTGGGTTTTGACGTAGGCTACTTCATCTATGCCTAGGGCTTGACCGTGAGCGGGACCGGTGTTGGCTTTATGCGAGCCATATCCGATGGTCGTACGGACGTGGATGAAGTAGGGTTTATTGGAAGTGGAGGATTTGGCTTGATTAAGGGCGAGGATGATCGCTTGGAGCTGAAATTTCGTACATTTAAATTGCGACTTTTATGTATACAGATAGGCGAGTACATACATCGGTTGTCCCATTGTCAATGTCGATAACCTCGAATCCGTTTGCACGCATCTTCAAGGACGTGTCGTCAGTAAAACAATTGGCAATAACTCCATCAACAGTGACCTAGAACGCGCGCATTAGGTAAATATCCAGAATCGCACAAGAAAAATGAATGACAGACGTTGTTATCATCGTACACCACGATCAAATTACCCAATCCCAAATGACCGGCAAGACTCAACGCTTCCTGACCGACACCTTCCTGTAAACATCCATCGCCAGTGAAACACCAAATCTTATTATCAACAACGGGAAACCCTTCTCGGTTATATGTCGCTGCGAGGTTCTTGGAAGCAATCGCCAACCCGACAGCATTAGCGATCCCTTGTCCAAGGGGACCAGTCGTAGCCTCAATCCCAGGAAACTCGATCTCAGGATGCCCAGCCGCGATGCCGTAGTTGGGATTATGATACGACTTGAGCGCGTCGAGTGACCAGGCGTCGTACCCTGAGAGATGTAGGAGAATATACTGGAGCAGACAGGCGTGTCCTGCGGATAAGATGAACCGATCGCGGTTGAACCAGTCTGGATTCTTGGGATTGAATCTCATTGAATGGCGGAATAGGGCGACTGCGATGCCAGCCGCGCCCATCACGGTTCCTGGATGTCCACCTTTGTGTTCTTGAACGAGATCAGCGCCGAGACAACGGATAGTGTTGAGTGTGAGGATTTCGATGGTTGGCTGATAGGTAAGGCGTGAACATAATGAAGAGAAACGAAAGAAAAGAAAGTACGAACATTTGCTGCATGTTGTGCAGGAGAAACTTCTTGAACCATATTGAAAGAAAGCAGAGATTTCGTTTCATTGGAGACATCTTTCTGTACTTTTTATGTTTTCCGTTGGTCAGAAGGTTGGAAGAGTGGGTCAGGTTGTGTGAATTAGTATTAGACGCCCGCGGCGTTATCCCGGCCGCTGACAAATATCGCTCCGAAATCAATCATCTGTCCTCTCTGATAACACCGCGCCGGCAACTCCAGGCCCCGATACCAACGGTCGACCATCGCGTTTGTACATCCATGTTCCGGACGATAATAATATTATTAATGGCACCCGTCCTCCGAGCAGTTTAATACTACTATAATTATCGAACCTACAGTGTCAGTTTTCTCATACACCTAGCTACTAATGGGTCCAGTGCCAACTACTCCTTCTTCCCCTTCAGCAGTTCATCCTTCTTCTGAAGCCACCGAAGACCCTACGGTCTCCCAATTGTTTGATCTCACAGGTCGTACCTCCGTCGTCACAGGCGGAGCACGCGGTCTAGGTATTACTCTCGCTCTCGCACTCCTCGAAGCCAACTCCCATGTTTTTTGCCTTGACATTCTCCCCACGCCGTCCCAGGACCAGTGGATGACGTTGGAGAAGAGAGCGAAGAAAAGCGGACTGCAGATTGTTTACAAACAGGTTGATATAACCAATCCGCAGGTCGTTCAAACTGTTATGGAGGAGATCGAGAAAGAGGCCAAAGAGAGCGTCAGAGTACTCGTCGCTGCTGCAGGGAGTAAGTATTATCTTTTGGTCGGATAGTATAATCTATACCTCATCGACATATTGACGTGGCGTTCTCTAATTTAGTCCAGCAAGAAGTTCCAGCGATAAGTTACCCCGCCGACGACATGCGCCGAATGCTCGACGTGAACGTCGTCGGGACATTTAACACCGCGCAGGCCGTGGCGAAGGTCATGCTGAGGCATGGGAAAGGAGGGAGTATCATTATGATTGCTAGCATGAGCGGGAGCATCGCAAATCGTGGGCTACAGTGCACGGCTTAGTGAGTTTGGTTTCTCGAGTTTGGTAGCCCCGTCATTCACTCGATTTTGATATCGGCCCGTGCCTTGTTTTTAAGTAACACCTCCAAAGCCGCCGTACAGCAACTCTGTCGCTCCGTCAGTGCTGAATGGGCAGGGCAGGGGATTAGAGTTAACACGATCTCACCTGGGTATATCAAAACTGCCATGACGGAGATGTTGTTGCAGAAGAAACCAGAGCTGGAAGCGAGGTCGGTGTTACTTATTCCCTGACTCATGCCTCACTTGTTAAATTTCTTGTTTAAAGGTGGGCAGACGACAACCCAATGTGCCGCATCTCTCTTCCTTGGGAATATAAAGGTCCTACGGTCTTCCTCGCTTCTGACGCGTCATCGTTCTGCACAGGTATGGATTTAAGAGTTGACGGGGGCCATTGCGGTGAGTCGTTATCTCGCACTATCTTTGAGGCGAATGAACGATTGAATGATGATTCCCTAGCTTGGTGATACACGCAAGCTCGGCCATCATGCGTCACGGAATTTCAGGGTGCTTTGGGTTGAAGTGCCACTTGAGCATCATGATCTTCAATTGAAAAAATTTGGGCATAGTAACTAATTACTTACTTAGACAGATGAATAGCAATTTGATGTATAATAATCATTAGGGAACTGGTGCGTACAAATGCGTATATTTCGTACGTTCACCCAGAGTTGGGATATATGAATTTGACGGATTTCCGAAAGAAATTGCAAACTGTCAAGATCACTTAGCGGGGAGGTCAAAGCAGTGATTACTTCGGATTTCGGGTCCGTGCCGCCGATCCTGGGCTTGAGCGCTAGAGCTTCCAGAGTCCAAGTATCTGCCAAGTATCAGAGCTCTCAAAAGCCACTTCCCTTCACAACTGCGATGCGTCGGGGATCACCGGGTTCTCCTCAAGTTCTCCTAGGCGTTCAAAACCGAGATGGATAGTGGCGGGGGGTCTCAGGGTAAGTAAACCTTCTAATTAATTTATCTTTTCGACTGCGTCCGTTCACGTTAGCGGTTCCAACTTTCAGGTTGTTGAATAACAAATGGGATGATCATCATGACAGAAGCCCGCTGTTGCAAAGTGGCACTGGCAGAGGCTGAAACCTAAAGCTTAAAGCGGAAATCTAATCTAATCTTCTGATCGATCAACATGGTTACCCTCTTTACGTAATTCTGGATGTGGTTTTTCAGGTGACCCCACAAGGACCCCCAAGCTTTTTCTCAGTCTGCCCCGCACCCACAGATACCGCTCCTCTTACCAAGTCGGTCTGTTGCAAGTAATCGTCTGCAATATCTCTGTAAGTTCTCGTTTCTCTCTGTTGTTCTGTTCTAAATATTTACTATGATACAGGAATTTGAATTTAAAGTGCGAATTCACCCTCCCCTCTGAGGCTGGGACTGGAAAACCGCCACAAGTTCCGGTTTTTCGCATAAGGGTACAAGCGAAGACTCGGACACGTTGAATCTAGGCTACTCTCTCGTCATTCTGAAGATATGGTTAATTTAACGACGTCTGTTGGTGTTGGATTGGAGAGAGCCCAAGGTGGATCGGGTGTACCCCAGGTCAACGGGAACGAGCACGAGCGTTACAGCGGTGGGATGACGCTTGACACTGGACATAGTGACGGGCATATGTCGATGATGGTATCGCCATCGACTTCTACTTCAGCGACATCGTCGCAGCAGTTCCCTCACCCAGCGCCACCAACTCTTCCTCATCAACACAATATGCCTACCTCTTCAGCTACGTCATCTTCCTCGATTTCTCACGGACACTCTCAGCAGTCACATTCAACAGTTCGCCATGCACAACAGGCCCAACTTCCGTCACCGGAGGCTATGCAACCTACGTCCCGATTTCTTGCGTGCCTTCGGTGCAGAGGCAAGAAAGCGAAGTGTGATAATTTGGACACGGTGTGTCGGGCTTGTGCGAAAGCTCATGCGGAATGTGTGAGGCCGAGTGGGAGAAGGAGGAAGAGAACGCGGAGAGAGATGGAAGAAGCTGAAAGGGAACGAGAGCGAGAGAGAATGGAAGGATTAGATCTGACAGATAGTCGAGGTGGGAGTAAAAGAGTAAGAGACGCAGGGTTAACCACTAATAGTCCCATAACGGTGAGATCTGTACGTTCGAGAAGCATTCATTTTCTTTTTGTCTTGCTACATACTTATATTGACTAAAACACGTGTATAGGATCAGCAAATTCCTCAGCAAACGCCCTACCCACAGAGCATATACTACGTCCCAAATCCACGCTTCACAGCTAATCCTACATCCTCGTTCAATAATTTATCGCTTCAAAGTCGATATGCACCAGAAACGCAACAATTTGGACAATCTTACCCTTCTCAAAACGAATCTTATTCACGTTCTACAGCTCTGCACTATGAAACGTTACCACCACCTGCTCAGCGGTCTTCGCCCACTTCGATTTCGCAGCTGCTAAACCAGCCGGTATTTGGAGCACTTCCGGGTGTGGCGAATGCGCAGATTGGCAATAATGAAGGAACGTCTCCCACTAAGCACGACCCGGGAGAGGTGGTACAGTCTTTATCGAAGCAGGTGGCGTTCTTGGAAGGTGATCCTGGAGAGAGTCAAACTCTCAAAGTACATTATGTGAGCTTCTTGATCTTTTCTCTCGATCTCAGAGTACTCATTAGTTTCGCGATGATCGTTCTCTAGTATCGATTTTCAGGATGTACAGCAATCCATCCAGGACTAAATCGCATCGTAATTAAGCTGAAAAGCTCGGTGCCCTTCAAAAGAAAAACAGTTGTATCATCGTCGCCTGCCTCGACTGTTTCGGGAATATCACCTCGTACATCCATAACTGGCTCTGGTTCTGTTTCGACAGCTTCTCCGTTGGGAAGTGCACACGTCACTTCTTCCGTCATTCAAGCAGCAGACGGGAAAGAGATTGTCGTCTCTCCGCAATATTCAAACTCCGAAGCTAACGGTTTGGGAGTTGGAGTTGGCCCGCTCAATCATAGCTCGACTGCGACACCGGACGATAGCATGGACTCTGACGCGCAACAAGATGCAGATACGGAAACGGATGAGATTGTGGATGTCCTTCTCGACGCGTCGTCTCCTGCGCTCCGTGCACTCATCGAGGCGTTTTTTGTGAATTTTGGACAACATTTTCCTTTCATCAGGAAAGAGAGGGTGATTGAGAGGTTGAGAGGAGATACAATGTCGAGGTTTTTGTTGAGTGCGATGTGTGCGGTTGGTGTTAGGTGAGCGTGTGTCTCGACTCGGTTTTGTGTAATGTGTACTCATTACCCTTGAAAGACTCGCACCTCAAGGGTACACCTATCCTAAGCCTTCAGCGTACATCTCTGCCGCATGGGGACTCGCTCTGCCGCTCTTAAGACTACCTTCGGTGGATGTAGCGGCAGGACTGTTAATACTTTCGTGGGCTGAGTTTGGAGAGAACTCGGAGAGCGGACTGTGGAATTTCTCGGGGATGGCGATGAGAATGGCTTTGGATCTAGGTCTACATAAAGTGAGTTCTATACGTGAAAATGGAATCGTCAGTTTTGAATGCTGTTCTAACGACATGTACTTTTCTTAGATCGACGACACGGATGAGGCCGCCGAATCGTTCATAGGCCTAGGGACACACACGCCATCAGAAACCGTCACTGATGATGTATGCTCAGGAAAGTTATTGTTTTGGGCGGTATTCGTGATGGATAGGATATTGGCGTTTGGGACAGGGAGGGCGCCAACGATTCAAGAAGCTATAGTGGAAGTGAGGTTACCCACGGAGGAGGATATGAGTGAGAGGACGAACTTTGCTGCGCGTGGGGGTAGTCCGGCTGAGGGCAACGAGGAGAAAATGCGAACATCATCAGGGACAGGGATAAACGGGAATGCGATGAATGGGATGCAGCAGGAGCGAACTCTTCACCCGTTTGTGTATATCGTGAGGTTGTTTGTGTTGGCAGGCCGTATAGCGGCGGTAATGGTAGGCTTTCTTTTAAATCCTTCACGTTCACGATTGCTGACAAGTGATTTTATTCAGAACGGTAACAGTCTCTCTACGCGCACGCTGTCGAGCTCCACCTTTTCGCCTCTAGTTTCGAATGAGTTGAGAGTGGAGAATCAACATCTGGCTCTACAGACTTTGCATGGTCAACTGGTGGATTTTATGTCGAACTTGCCGCCTGCACTTGGTTGGAGTGTGGATAACTTTAAGATGCAGGCTGCTAGACGCAGAGGGGTAAGTGAGCTCAACACCCCAGCATTGCGCAAGGACTGACGAAACTACGACAGGGCTCTTTTCTCTTCCTACATCTATGGGCCAACGCAGTGCTCGCACTCATACACCATCCGAATTTGGGAAGAAACAGGGACTTGGGATTGGCGAGTGTAGTTCCCGGCGCAGCTAACGGAGATAGCATGGCGAATCTAGCTTCGACTTCAACGAATTCCCTCGCATCGTTTCCGAGGCCACCGCCATTGTCATACACTTCATCCCCACAGAGCGATTCCACAGTCACCTCGAGTCATAACTACGATGAGACCAGCGGTGTACCCGGGGCTTCTGGGTGTCCGGCACATTCATATGGTTCTCCGAGCCAGTCGACGTTCAAACGCTCGATCAAGCTCTCCCTTGCGTCTTCGAGGCATATTGCGGATTGTCTAGTTTTTGCGGATCTGTTTGATGCGAGTTCATATTGCGCGAATCCGTTTATCAATCAGTGTTTGTTTATTGCGGGCGTGGCATTTGTATTTGATGCACAGATGGATTCTGAAGAGGCGGGTGGTGTCGGTGGGGGAAGTACTAGGAACGAGTTTATTAATGCGCTGGTGAAGCAGAACCTTTCCGCGTTGTTGAGGGCTTTGAAGAGAATGGAGGAGTTTTGGAGTGGGTTGGGGTATATCATTAGTGTGGGTTTTTCGCATTGGCATTGTGAATTAGGAGGGAATGCTCATTTTACACCTCACAGGTTCTTGAACAGCGTGCTGCGGGTCGAGGCTGGGCAAAGGTTGATTTCAGTATCACGTCCGACAAGAAACACCGATTTATCTCTATGCCGGATACGGGGCTCATGAGGCGGCTTAAAGAGCGGCCTAGCACCAAGGTCGAGGAAAACGACGAAGACCATGCTGGTGTCTTTGAGCGAGACAGGCAGAGTATGGAGGAGATGGGTGCTAGGGAGTTCACTGCCGGTCACGGAGAGGAAGGAAATGCTGTCGAGGAACAGGTTCACGCTCACAGTATGAATGGAAGTTCGTTCGCACCGCAAGGGAAGGTGGAGCGCGGGTCGGATATGAGCGAACCAATGGCCTCTGTGGTATCAGGAGGCGCTCTTCAATCATTGCAAAATGCTGGGCCCCAGGAATCGTCTTCGATGACATTTGGTTCCATGGAGGGTCCGATCACTATGAGTAGTGAGTATTATCTGCTCCGTTTATTCGTGATTTATTTATTTTCGTTCTTCCTGCCTCAGATTGGTCCTTTGAGTCTCTGCTTGGATCGTACCAAGTGGAGGAGGTCAGTGCGACAGATGCGAACGTTGCGGGTTTCGACTTCGGATCGATATTCCCGGAAGGGTTCAGTTGGTAGGAGAGCTGGTCTGCTCGTTGGACGATGACTGCTTGCGAGTGAAAGTGGACAAAGGAACTGGCCAGGAAGCGTATTATTGCGCTCTCCTGCTCTTCGTGTTATAGTGTCTATATTGTTTTCCATGTTTTTGCTAACGGGTTTTTGAGTATTGTACAATTCTTAATATGTATGTAAAGTTTTACAGTGTTGTATCGCTAGTTCTATCCTTTTCAAAATGTTTAGCTGTGGCAGCTTCGTATACATCACCTTTGTGTCCCGACCACGTCCGAACAAGCGTGAAAGTTAACGTACGACCTCCATCGGCTTGTCAGGAAGTTACAACAGTAGTGGTCTCTTCAGAAGGACAGATCTACATACAAGAAAACCAAGTTCATTCCTTCCAGAATTTGCAACAAGGAGCGCGTAGACGTATACCCTTGATCCTACCCTCCGCACCATTCACGATGATAGCCTTCAAAAACTCATCAGTGATATCCTTCTCATATTTGACCTTGATACAGAGTTTCGAGCGACACTCACCTCGGATCCTAACGAACCGTGACAAGATGTCAAGATTTGAAAATTTCACGGCCTATGCCAGGATGATAACCAAAACGACCATAGCGACAAGCATCAAACCTAGTGACATTCATTCCGAAAGCTTCTTCTTTCTTCTTTATCTCCCGTTTCACATGCTGTTTCCAGGGATCTGCAGGATCAACCTTCTAATCCTCCCAACAAACAGAGCCACGGTGTACGTAGTTGGACCATCTAGGCAGGGTCAGAAGAACTTCCAACTCAGGGGTCTGCGGTCCTGGGCCAAGGTCTGCCAAGGTTCGTTAATCTTTGATTTTGAAGATCTTGAATGGCTACATTGAAGTTGAAAGTAAGTAGCGAGGTAGCGCGATTCGGTTAAGATGCCTGAGAAAAACATCCTAGGTCAAACGGATCCTTCGCCTTTGTATTCGATTCTTGATGATGCTCCACTTTCAACTCATATTTGCTGAGTTTGAGAGTAGCTTTCAAGCCAATTTCGAAAAGCAAAATGTCAGGAGGAGGCTGAGGAAGACGAGGAGCGCGGGAAAATCTAGCCAACAGTATCATATGAGGTTATCCTGAGCGCTTCTTCTTGGTACTAAATTCCGTATTCCGTAAGGTCTTGTGGGGGTTTCAGGGTACATGGTTTTCCTTTAAGAACTCCAGAAAACCGTGCCATGGGGTTCCTCACGAGTCACATACCCGACGTTCGCTTTCTGTGTTTGCGTTGAACCAGAACTTGAACCAGAACTTGAACATATTAGATGAAGCCCTTCGGTGAACCGTACAGAATTCTGATTGACCGCGCCTCTGCGAAGTGGTTGCTGCGAGGAATCACTCTTGCATGTGGGTCTGGTGTACGTGTCCAAAGGCGTCTCTTGAACGCGACCTTAGCTGACTTGAATTGGTTGTCAAATATTCTTAGTTTCTGCTTTTTGGTTTTGACCAGGTTTGCAGTACCACCTCCAAGTTTACTCGATCGTTCTGAGCTCATTTCTCGATAGGGTATCCTCGGTGGTTTACTCACTGGTGCACCATTCGAAGCACAATTTCCCGCTCTGACCACGAACTCGACGCTCCAAGGTGCAACTGTTGCCTTGTACGAAATTGGTTGTGCTGTGGGCGCTTTTGGGATATTCCTCTGGGGAGAAGAGTTTGGTCGACGTCGCGGTATTCTATGGGGCATGGTAATACTGACCATCGGAGCCATTCTTCAGTTCATGAGTTACAGCCTACCACAGTTGATCGTGGGTCGTATAGTCAGTGAGTGTTTGGACTGCTTCAACTTTCTTTATGGAATTCTAAACACTTCTCCCCGCGCGCCTACAGCTGGTGTAGGCAATGGCATGACCACAAGCTCTATTCCTGTTTGGCATTCCGAAACGAGCATGTCGCATAATCGTGGACGTAACGTGTGTATAGAGCTCGGAGTCAATATTTTCGGTGTCATGCTTGCGTACTGGTGCGTCAGCTCAGTGATAAGTAATCTATATCCTCTAAAAGCTTTCTTCAGGGTGGATTATGGCTTGCGAAACAATACAACTGGATGGCAATGGCGTTTTCCTCTTGTAAGAAACCAATGATTCGCGTTGCCTTCTGTTCTAACTTTGTAGCAGTCTCTTCAAGTAGTATTCTCCGTATTCACAATATTCCTCGTGTGCTTCTTACCGGAAAGTCCTCGTTGGCTCGCAAATCGTGGACGGGTAGAAGAAGCCAGGGAAGTCATTTACATGCTTGAAACATCTGAAGGAGAAGTCCGTGATAAAGCGACGGTTAGTCTCCGCCTAACATCTGGCGTACCAATTCGTGGTATTGACATGATAGCGTTATCACGATAGGAAGTACAACTCGAGCGAATTTTGGAAGCCATTCGAATTGAGCGTGCGGCAGGTTCTAGCTCGTTCCGAGACTGCTTCAGGATGGGCGAGCAGGTAAATTCGACCTTGTTAGATATATCACGCATGTCACTAATATTTTTTAGCGATTTTTCCACCGCGTACTCCTTGGCTCGGGTTCCCAGATGATGCAACAAATTAGCGGGATCAATCTGATTACTTATTACGCTCGTTCGTGTGCCTTTGCATACGTACTTTGTTCGAATTTTCTAACGGCTTGACCCAACAGCCGTCATTTTCCAGAAAAGCGTCGGCTTGTCTCGGGATTTATCATTATTGCTGAGCGGTTTCAACGGTCAGTTATCCTTTCATCCAGCGTTCGAAAGCATGTCTTCTAATCCCCTTTACCTTCAATAGGTCTTGCGTACTTCCTTTCCGCTCTAGTACCCATCCCGCTCATCGAGCGTTTGGGACGTCGGAAACTCATGCTCTTCGGAGCTGTCGGTCAAACCATTTGCATGATTTTGCTCGCTGCTATGACTGAAGATACTGGGAACAAGGCAAAGGGAATCGTTGCTGCGGTTTGTCTCTTGTGAGTTATAAACAACTAACAGGATCCCAGAACCTTAGCGCTTAATTGAAAAACTGTTTATTCTCTATGTAGCTTGTTCAATTTCTTCTTCGCCGTCGGATGGCTGGCGATTCCTTGGCTATATCCTGCCGAGATTGCCCCTTTGCAGATTCGTGCCAAAGCCGCTGCTCTCGCTACGGTAAAGTTTTCTGCTTACCCGCGACGTGTACCAAGTTGAAGGGTCATTTGCTCTCGCTACGGCTACGAATTGGTTGTTCACTTTCTTGGTGGTCATGATCACACCCGTCGCTATTGATTCCATTAGCTGGAAAACATATGTCATTTGGGCATGTACCAATTTCGCTTTCATTTTCGTCACGTATTTCTTCTGTAAGCTGTTTTCTATCAACTCCTTCTTCTATACATGCCTTCGAGCTGATACGTTCGTTCTCTTTGTAGATGTTGAGACAACCGGTCAATCCTTGGAAGATATCGATCTCTTCGTCAGTCTCGCTTCACTTTTTATTTTATTTTTCATACTAACCCGCTGACGTTCGTATGTATTCACAGTTCGAAGGACAGAACACGTTCTTCCTTGGTCCTTCGTCTGCTCGTCGTGCTGCTGAGATCAGACAGAGACGAAATGCAGAGGTCGCCGCTGCCCTTCAGAAAGGCTATCAAACTTCAGAGAGTAATGAGAAGGTGGAGTAACTAGAAGATGCGGAAGCTGAGCATCGCCGATAGAGGTTGAGGCTGTTCCTGCTGGTGAGCTGTAGTTGTGTGAGGAAGCTTCGGATGGCTTCTCAATGTTTGACTTATGATGTGAGGAGCAGTATGTAGGTATATGTATACTTACTGTTTGTTTTATCAAATCGGTTTGTGTACATAGAATCATTAAAATTAATTATATAAATGTAAGATACAATTAAAAAACGCCACTTACGAGGATGTTACAGTATACGTCGCGTCTCATCCCCCCTTTCGCTGTTATATTCGATACCTCTGACGATGCAATTATATCAACAATACTGAACATGGCATGGAATCCGTTAGGTGGGTAACTACCTATATACTTAGGTCATAAAAATTTTACTTAATATCCTACAGAAGACGCCTGACTATGTACAGCATGTCTCGTCCGTGTTTTAGCTTCGTCCTAACCCACATAGAGTCAAGGCAGCCCTCATCATATCATCATCATCATCAGGGCCCACACGGGCAGTCGATGCACGACCGGCATGCTCCGTACCCCGAATCTTGTTTTCCTTCCCTCGAGGTCTCGACTTTCGACTCGAGTTCAAGCTAGTACACGACGCTGACCGGGGAAGCGAAGGCGGTTCGTCGTTGTCATCCACGAAACTATCGCCTTCCTTCTCGATCATACGCCTCCTCGCACATGCCCATTCCAGAGTACGTGTGCGTTTTAATTTTCCAAACTCGACAAACTCCCTTGCAGGCGGACTTGCCAATGGCGCGGGCGGTGATGAAGGCATGGATTCCCAAATTGGAAGCTCAGGGTTGCGTTGTCGCGTTGGGGTGCGCGGTGCGGAGAGAGGGAGTTCTGAGCGTGACGCGACGCGGTCGAGGGAAGGCCGGGCCGATAAAGACGACGTCGACGAAGAAAAGGACGTGTACGGCGCAGACGAGATTATGCGAGAAGAACTGCGGTTGGTCTTGCTGTGCAGCGCGCCTTTGCGTTCCATTTGGCGTTTGTTTTGGAACCATATCGTCACTGACTTGACTTCCCTATAATAACATACGCGTGTCGCGTTCGAGGAAATTTCAAATGGAGAATCAGATCGTCAGTGACAAAGAGCTGGAGGTAAAGGTGAACGAGACTTCCATATTCCCAGCCAAAGCCAAAGTCTCGCGCTCCTGACGTGAAGGATGCGAGTTGTGGTGAAAGAGATTCTCGAGCATCATAAGCTGAACATTGGTGAACCGTTTCCGTGTGCGCCGTGAACCGTTAGCAGCAGCGTCGTCGAGAGACTCGATGCTTGTCAAGGAAGATGAACGAGAAATGGGCTTGGTGAGCATGGGCTGCATCGTCCGGGTATTGAGCGCTGAGCTTGAATGGGGAAGACCACGGACGATGAGGGAGCTGTGAAAGACTTGCGCAAGCCTTATATAACGGTCGGCAAATAAGCAGCACGGAGGCAAACGATGCTCACGTGTCTACGCGTTACGCGTTCAGTGTCACGTGTATGAGAGCACACCGCGGTACTTACTTAATCCGGCATTCAATGCCGTGGCAGTTCGAACGCTCAACGCCTTGACATTGACAATGGTCTCGTCGCTCAAGGGATAAAGAGAATTAACTTTACCTGGGTCGAACGCCCAATTTATATGTGCCTCAAGTCTGACCCTGGATCATCCTGATTTCTTACCGTTCGCTTGGGAAGAGTCCTCGAGGAATGCATGCTTCGTTCCTTCAGATTTCATTATGGATAAATCCATTTGTTCACCTCAGCTCTTGTCAATGCTCTTATCTGGACCGTTGCTCGAGTGACTAGATTCTTCATGACTTCTTTGACACCGTGAACTTTTGTCGACATCCTCAGGTTTCTCTGTCTTGCTGGCAGTAGACTCAGACTACCTGATAACCGCGGATGCACTGGTAAGGCTTCATTCATTCAAATCACATTCTATGTGTATTCACGAATGACTTGTCAGCTGGCTATGTCCCTGTCCCTTTCGAAGCCATCGAACACTCTAAAGTAAGCATATCTTTCCCTTCTTTAACATACCGGAACCTGGAATGACGGTTCTATCCCTTTGCCAGCCTTTGAAAGTCTTGGCTATTAACTTTTCATGAGCTTCATGATACCTATCTTCTCGCACAATGCAAGGCTTGCTGAATGCTTGTTTCATTCCGGATTCCGGCGTTTACCCGACCATTTTTCCAGCCGTCGAGTGACCCTCTGGTACCTTGATGGATTCAGTCTTGATATTCAACTTAGTGTCCAGGCCCGCGGTCGACTTTGGTTAGTACAGGACGCGTGGAAGATCGTACCTCGATTTTTCTATTGTCGTAAATTCCCCTCAGAGTCGAGCTGATGACTTGGTCAACTTATACTGGTTTTATGAATGATATGGGCATCTTCTACATCCACTAGTACTGCGGTTCTTCATGCCCGTCCATTTCTTGCTCAAGTTCTGTCAAGTTGTGGGTGCTACCGTGATAGCCTTATCGGCAGCTGCGTGGGTGACACATGTAGTTGTGCGTGCATCAATGGAAGCTCCCTTAATGCATTTGGATAATTCAGAGGCAATTTGGGACGTTAATATTGCTCCATCGGACGATGCTACTAGCCACTTGGTCTTCAACACCGTAAGCTCACTGTTGCAGCACTGGCCTAATACCCGATATCGCAACGGTATGTTTTCACTTTGCAGAATCAGGGGAGGACTCAATCTCATCATTACATCCAGGGCATACGATAGTCCCAGGGATAATCCCACTAGGGACGCTCTTATATCATGGCCGCTCAGACTCACTGTATCCCAATGCTTCGGACTGGACGTCGACTGACCCTGAGCATTCATTCTTATTCTGCAAGGGCACGTGCTGGCATCTCACATTGGTCACTACCCGTCCGCTGAAAGTGCTCTACTTTGACGGGAGCAGTGCTGTAAAGATGCAAGGTGGTTCAATGGACACCCAAGATATCTTGCTTTGGGGCAAGCCGAGGGCAGATAAGGTTTTCAGCGAAGTTGAGAGGTTAGATGAGTTGTGTAAATGGGGCTCGGAATTTGGGCTTGATGGTTTCGTAAGGTGAAATGTTTTTCCTTGACCGACCTCGACTTTGCGGCTGACCTGGTTGTTTATGATATCAGGATGGAAATGGACTTGTGAGTCAAGTCTTTGGTCAGAACCTGTTACAGACATCACTCAACCATGGAAAAGCGAAGTCATGTTATGCGATTTTTCTGCAGGCGTCGAAACCGTTTCGTTCCTCCATTTAACGAATAGCTCACCTGGGGATCCCGTACCCATAGACGACGCATTCTCGTCAGACGTCGACGAGGCTTGGAGCGAGTCGAATCCGAACCCTGCAGTCACCATCAGAAACTTTGAGCTTATGCATTCCAGCTCGCAGCACAACCAATACCCAGGCGAAAGTCGCGTGCAGCTAGACCTTACTCGGCTCGTCAGCTTCTATGACCTTGAACTCGCACCTTCTCTTGTTCCATTGAGGCGCAGCACAAACGTTGTAGGAGGAAGATGGGGTCACGGTCTCGACGGGATAAAAGACGAAGACGTGGCTAGGTTCAGGCACCGACTGAAAGAAGTTCTTTCGAGTGAAGGACGAATACAGACGAACAGTGGGGTTGATTGGAATTCTATATTGCAGGTCGTGATGAAACGATACGGCTCGAGACTCGAAACGCTACAGTATGTTCTTGGAGCTGAGCTTGGGACAGCGTCGTTGGGAGACGACGAAGATCGAATTCGAAAAGCGTTCGCTCAGCTCAACGTGATGCTCACTCCTTACATCGTATCAGGGACTACACCTGCTCATAAAGCCGAACAGCTCTCGTCCGGTAACCCATTAATGTGGGCTTCACCGGTGTATCAGCTCTGCAGCACAAGCCATACTTCCTACATCTCATCGAGCGCGGTGTTGAAAACGATGACATCATCTGAGCGTCTCTTGCTAGCATCTGTGAGGGATACGACGAGAGAGATATGCAGGGTTCTGGTTAAAATGTGGGCGACAGGGAAAGAGGCTGGACTTGATGAGAAGTATTGGCGTCGCTTGCCAACACATATCGTCGAGATTGCGGTTGAGCCGTTACTGGAAAAATGGAGATCGGATTTGGGCCATCTCATGGAGTGGTTGGATTGGCACATGTGGGTGAAATGCCAACCGCCGTGCGGACTTGAGGTTAGTTCTCGTATCTTTACCGTCCCAGTCCTTATATCTGATCGAACTTTCAGGAGATGTGCTATATGCCTACATGGCCTTACTTTGGTGGGCCCCCACCAGCACCTGTGGACAATCTGCCAGTCACAAATAGTGCCGAGACACACGATAATGAATGGGAAAGACCGCAACCGAAATGCATTAAGCGAATTGCTCCTTATTCATTTTAATTCAGGATCTCACAGTTTTAAGAAAATATGTAATAAGACACCATTCAATTGAATTAGATTGAATAATTACGCTGTAATTTTACGGCAACTACACGATGTTCTGATGCACTGTAAATGTCTGAATTCAATACTAAGTAGAGCTGTGGCATTGCCTTTTCGTTACAAAATTGCCACTACAACTAAAGGCGTATGTGGAAGAGTTACGACAAAGAAAAAACATGAGTGGTGAGCGACAAACGTCCAAGTAATGAAGATGAAGTATCGATAGATAGGAATAAAGATCCTGATGCAGAAGTAGTCCGTGGCCAAGAAGTCCAATTTCAATGCGAACATGATGTAAAGAGATGCGAATATTGCGACGAAGCTTGAAGAGATTGGATGATGGAAGCGAAATTGTTGAATGCAGATATATAAAGATATGATGATGCTGCTTGAAAGCTTGACGTTGAGAGTCCATTGATCATGAGTGCGATTGAATGCGATTAATATGATGATGCTTGAAGAATTGAAGAGGTGAAAAGAATAACTTGACTTGTGACGAAAGACTTTCTTGTGCGTTGCAGCTGCTTGGTGATACGCAAGAGAGTAGAGAGTAGGATAGACTTGAGCGATTTGATCTTGGATCGAAGCTAGTGACGAGTTGCATAGTTGCACATTAGGTCTTAGCTTGACGAGCGACAGACTTCTGAAAAGAGTGAGAAAAAAGTGAGAAGCTGCCAGAAGACCAAAAGAAACAAGAACGAGCGTACAAGGAAGCTCCAGAGTACGTCTGCAGTCGTCGACGCGTAGTGCCTTTAGCAAGCGCCGTCGACAATGATTGAGAGGAAGAAACTTCATGACAGAATGAAAAAAAGCCAAAATTGCTCGACAAGAAGCAGGCGAGATAGAGAAGGGATATGAGTGTCAAGAGACAAGTGATGATTGTTTGCCTCGAGCAGGAGAATAAATAAAAATAAAAATCAAGCATCAACCGCTCAGACTTTAGAAAGTCTCGCGAGATCATGAAATGGACGACTTCATCGTCACTGTCAGCATCAAGATAGAACTCTCGTCCCAGAAGAAGTCCGAACGGCTCGACGCCTTCAGCGTAAGCCTGTTCAAGACTATATGCATCTTTACCGATACTAGTATCCGTGCGATCGAGAACCATTGTTCGTTGAGTGCCGATGGTGCGAGCCTACACAGAATTAAGCAATCCAAAAACTTAGAAGCATGAAATAGTAAGAGCCTACTATCAGCCTGCCTGCTACGCTTGAGTCTGGCGGCACAAGCGTGACAGATGTGAGCCAAAGTATTGCGATCTGGAATATACTGAAGACCACAAACACGACAGATAGCATAGGTAGAACAGGACATAAGCTTAATTTTTGAGAATGAAAATGATAGAGACGTACCATTATCGATTTTATATCGCAAATTGTGGCTCTAACGTTGCATTTCTCGATCCTAAGGGTGTTGTTTCCTGCGGATCTCCAACGTCAGCGACGTTTTTGGAAGAAGGTTGAAGGTATACATAGAGTTAGTGTCTTGTTAGTTGTCTTCAAGGGACACAGTACATTTGGGGAAACGATACATCTCGTCAAAAGCGCGTCTATACGTATTACGCGTTGACTCAGAGCAAATTTCCCTTCTTCAATCCGTTTTTTGGTCGTTTGCAAGGCATACCGTTTGGTAGCATCCATAATAAAAGACATCAACGACCATATTTCAGCAACCTAAAGTACGAACAAACACTGGAAGTCAGCTTCAGAAGAGAAAACGTAGAGTTTATGATGTTCAACTTGAGACTAACTGTACGTTACGGGACCCACAGGATCAACACGCTCCGCGAGAAGGTGTTCACATTAACAATACTAGAGGATGTAATGGAGAGACCGTCGAAGGTGTTGAGCTCGCGGGTTCGGGTGGCAGGGTGGCAGGGGCGGCGAAATCGGCGGGATGAACACGCGTCGCGTACAAGGCGCGCAAGGGCGCACAACACAAAGAGAACGTTCTGAGCAGAATGCGTCACGCGTGACGGTCACCCCGTCTAACAAAATTGGCAGAGCACCTTGCACAACATTGCCAAATGAACTTTTTACCATGGACATCGGGATTCGGCATTGTATAGCCACTGGATTGGGGGTCTGACGCCACACTTCATGGCGTCCATTCCTCACGCTGTATCACCGTCTTCACTTCGCCCACTGACAAGAGCACGAGGCGATGCAGACAAACCGGTATTTAACCCCAGGAAATATCGTTCGTTTTCTTGGTGGGTACTTTTGCTTCGTATCCTTCAACGAGTCTAGTTTTTTGAGTCCCCTGTGTACATAGGATGTGCCGAACTCTACACTACACCCAATGATTTCAGCTCTTCAAGCCCTTCCTACTTTCTCTTCAAGGATGGACACTCGCTCGTTGTACAGGCAATGGAAAAGGCTTGGGATACTGACTTGGTTCCGGAAGATCCTGAGGCTAGATTACGAGAGGAAGCGAAACAACATAGTTTCGAGATAGAGGTCATTGTAGGTGATTTCCCCATGTAATTGATGGTAATTGCGCTTATACTGTGGGGTCAGCAAACACTCCTGGATACCATCGAGTTCAAGCAGAGCAATTGGGCATATCTGATTCGTGATCCAAAAGGCCAGTATCGTCTCGTGCCCAAAGTGAAGCCCAAAATGCTTTACAAGATCGACGCACCGCTGGGCTGGGTACCGAAGATACCACTCTCTGAGATAGAGATTGTTCGCTGGTTGAGCACCATCTGGTTTGAAGGATTTTGGAATGGTAGAGAGATTGGTGAGAAATAGCAGCACGGCCAAAAACCTCCGTTTTCGTTTCGTGCTGAAACAATCCTACATAGACGTCCGGGTTGGATGGACTGACAGAGATCTCAAAGCAATAGAACGGGATCTGAATTCCCGATACCTCTGTCGCAATTGTAACATTACATCCGAAGTCTACGGTCTGGTTGTGCGAGACGGGCTTGTCATTGGGTACATGAGTGAGCCTATCAGAGGAAGGAATGTCGAATTCCAAGACAGGATGCTGGTGCGGACCACTCTCATTCCTTTCTAGAAGCGGCTCGTAATCTGGAATACTTCTGAAATACTTAGGTTTATGAGACTTTCGCCAAACTACAGGCTCATAACATCGTCTGGGATTGGTACTGGGATATTCCGTTCGGAGAGATCTTAATCCAAGATGGCCAAATCCGATTGACTATGCTTCAGCAGCGCATGAAAGTCATCTCTGACGATGAGCGAAAACTACTCGAAGCCTCCGGGAAAATATTCAACGAAACCTACTTACAAAAGCTCTTTAAACTCTTAATGCAACAACCCAACCCAGCTCCCAATTTTCGAGAAACCGTCTGGACTCAGGATACTATGGTACTCACTCACATACCATATCCCGAGCATTCTATCAGCAGAGCTCCTGCAGTATTTGATTATTTATGGAAATGGCAGTGGTTGTATTTTCAACTTCATTGTCAGGAAGAGAATTGCCGGGGTCGTTCTCGGAGACCGAACAAGCGCAAGACGGCACTGATTTGCAGTTCAGGATGGTTGGATACTCCAATCCCTGGGGCTTTGGTTCGAGGTGCTCGACCAAAGAGTCGATTTAGTAAAAGATTTTCGGATGTGGGCGCTTTGCTAGCTCCAGAGTAGCTTTTCATGTTCTGAGAGGTTTTGGTGTAAACAAGATTTAATGTAAGCCTTTTTGAATATGTGTTTCTGTACGATGTATGTTCCATAAGGATAATAATTGTACGAAGTTGTACATGGAGACAATGAAATTACGCAGTTGGTGACGAACTTAGGTAGCGAAATGACGGTTCTGCGGATGCTATTGGGCCCACCTGGTTTGCGAATTGGAAATGAGAATGATTTCAGCTTGAAGCGGGCGCTGTCCCACACAGCTTGTTGATTCAGTCTGTCTCTAAGTTGAGCTTGTAAAAGATACTAAGTTGAAAAACTGAACAAAGGTTTGAAACGAAGGGTCTAGAGGAATCTAAGCCGGCAAGAACGGAAAACATATTTTGACGTTGATCGATATATTGATTTCCCCATCAACGGGAATAACATTGATAAATAACGGTCCGGAAATCCTCTGATTCCTCTCACTCAACTTCCATCTTACCGTGGTTCGTGGTCCGTGTAGGAGGACGAAAGGTGCGCGATTATTATTCTTCTAGTAAGGATACCCAGGTTCTCAACTATTTTGTCAACATAATAGATAAAATTCTGCCGTCTCTCATTCTCGCGGCTAGATTTCGGACTGTAAAATTCGAAAAAAGGTCTGGCTTGACGCTGACCGCTTGTACACTACAAGATAAGGAAGATTGTAGGGAAGGAGTAGAGTTCAAAGGTGCGTTTGCTTCTACTCTCAATCGCGAGTGGAAATTTATGGTATGGATTGTAGGCTACCGTTCAAAAGACTCTGTTGTAATTAGCGCCGGATTTTGGAACGGGCGAAACATTCTGTTGTAATTTGAGTGCAGGTGTGTCAGAAAATTCAGGACTTCGCGCTTCCCTTACTAATCTACACTAGTTTTCTCCCAGCCGGAAATATTGACGCGCTATCAGGCTTCAGCAACCGAGGCCATCATAAGTTCAACGCGGCCAAGTTACACCGACACTTTGTTTTTTTCGAATGGCGCCCAGCTTCCTCTCCAAACTCGTGAAAGCCTCTCCGACTCATAATCGAGAGCGCTCAGATCGCTCTCTGGACTTGTCTGCTTCGAGTAGCAGGCGAAGCCTCTCACCGGCTGCACGGACGAGGGTTATTTCATCTATAAGTGCCATTGGTACCCCTTCAGAAGCTACTCCAACTCAGACTCCATCACCTCCAAACTCGAAAATTGTCGCGCAACCCAAGACAACAAATAGAGTGCCCAGTATCAATGCCCCTCAGTCTGTGGATAACCAGTCGGAAACCAGCAGCATTAATCCCAACGTAACGATAATACCTCCTTCCCCACGATCAACAGACAAGTCGGGTTTACCTACAGAAATAGATGGAGATCAGCCGTCAGTGGAAGGATTGCCGGTTTCTAGTAATGCCGGATCAAAAGGAGATACTGCGGAACAGAAGCGTGCGACATCTTCAGCGCCAGCAAATCCTCCAGAACCATCGTCCATGTCTTCGTCATCATTCTTTAGGAAGCCGAAATCTCGACCGACGACTCCATCCTCTTCAACTCCGAGTCTCCCTGATGTCAGCAATCCGCCTCCTCCATTGCCCACCAGCAACGGCACGCTGAAGACGCCCGACAATTCATTACGCAAGTCAGCCTCTAACAAGTCACTGAATCAACTGCCCTCTATCACTACATCCCCTCCTTCTGTACACTCTCGCACTCCAAGTGTCCCTACTGGCAAGGTGGAGTTAGATGAGGCTGGTATGACGCCCATAGTCGAATCACCCACTTCGATGACCGAGTTTGGTGTCATCGGCAGTTTGCCTACACCCACTGCTGCGACAGTCAATGGCACGGGTGGAACATACCTCAGTTCACTTTCAGCCTCTCCGCCACGCGACACTGACGCACTGTCTATGCATTTCACAGCCACAGGGGCCAATAACTCTCCTCCGTCCAAAACAGCACCCAAGAAGAAAGAGACAACCAGACCTTGGCGCCGCCCTTCTACGAAACCCACAGGACTTGCTGGTGCTATTGCAGCATCTGGGCTAGCCATGGCCAATCCTGCTTTCTCTGCACAACAGCAGGCGCAGCTCAGCCCGCCTATAACCGGCATTGCACCTATTGCTCGCTCAGCTACAAATTCCTCTCGTAAAGGCTCCGTTGGCTCGCCTTCCAACGCCCCTTACTTGATCCGAACAGCGTCCGGATCAGGCGGTGCATCGTCGTCTACTCAGTTCTCCCCGCCGCGTTCTTCGAAGTCTCGCCATTCTTCTATCGGTTCTGGAGGCAAGAAGCGGTCGATGTCGGTGAGCGATCATGGGTCAGAGTATGTCCCAGAGCACGGCGTGGATTATTATTCGGGGTTGGAAGATGATAGTGATGAAGAAGAGGATGACGAAAGTTCTGGCGATGATTTGGAGGGCATCAACGACATGGAAGATATACCTGTCACAGGTTTTGCGGTGGCTAGCAGCAGGAGGAACACGGACTTCCACGAGTTGTTCCCTAGTATACCCGAGGGCGATTATCTCATTGAGGGTGAGTCTATCGCCCTACCATGCTTGAACCGCAGTTACCTCAATTTGTCTCAGATTACGGATGTGCATTGCAGCGCGAGATATTGATACAAGGTCGGCTGTACATATCAGAAAATCACATATGCTTTCATGCTAATATCCTTGGTTGGGTTACCGATGTGAGTATCAAAAATCGTTGTCAATTGTGTGCACACTAATATATTTCTGTTCTTCCTCAGCTTTCAATACCCATATACGAAATTGTATCCCTGGAAAAGAAAATGACCGCCTTTGTCATACCCAATGCTATCCTGATAACCACTCGCCAGACAAAATATACCTTCGCTTCTTTCCTTTCCCGTGATACCACATTCGATGTCATATATAATATTTGGCGCTTATCCCGACCAGGGGATGCCGCATCTATAGGTTCCAACTCAGTGGAGCGAGGCGTGGGTCAAATTGTTGAAGGAACAATAATTGGTACTGCTGGAGGTGTCAATGGAGATGGTGTACTGGTACCAGGTCCAGCTGCAGTAAACAAGGTGACGCAGTGTACGTGCGGGAGAGACAAAAAGCATTATACAGAAACGGCGATGGATGCTGTTTTTCCTGGGACACCGGAGAAGATATATAATTTGATGTTCGCGAGTGGGTTCATCAAGGACTTCCTGGCGATTGATCAGAAGCTCATAGGTGAGTCGTCAAGTGTAGAGATTCTTGGTATCCTGTCTTGACGAATGATGAACTTTTTCTCAGACTTGCAGATGTCGGATTGGGCACCCACAACGGAAGGCTCTAAATTGCTAGCCCGAAACATGACGTACATTAAACCGCTCAACGGGAGCGTTGGCCCTAAGCAAACCAAGTGCGAGATTCGTGATGAAACAGTAATTTGTGACTTTGATGACTATGTGTCTACAGTCACAACGACTCGCACTCCGGATGTGCCTAGTGGAGGTGTGTTTTCGGTCAAGACCAGGACGTGTATCACTTGGGCGAGTTCAATTTCGTCGAGGGTATTGGTTACGACGCAGGTTGAATGGACTGGGCGGAGTTTCATTAAGGGTAGGTTCAATTCTGGCTTGTTTGCTCTTTGAAGGTCTTTTCCAACCTCTGACACCTACCTTTTTAGGTCTTATTGAAAGAGGTGCTATCGACGGTCAAAAGACGTACCACAACGACCTTGAAAAGGCAATGCTGACCTACATCCAGGACCACCAGACAGAGTTCATCCCAGAAGGAGTGGCAATCACCGCCATCGCCCCCGTTCCTCCGGCACCCATCGCAAATGGCGAGAGCGTGCGCGGTGCTCTTTCTAAGGAAGGGAAAACACCCGAACAACGCGAGCGCGACAGGAACCGTCTTGGGATGCAGTGGGCTTGGGATACCTTTGATGGCGCGTTCTCTGTGGCCAAGCAGAGCACGAAGGGAGCGCTTGAGCTCATCAAGGATTCATGGGATCAGAGCTCGACGACGACGATATTATATTTCATCATTGTTGCGCTCGTGTTCAGCAATATCTGGACGTGGATGCGTGTGCCGAAAGAGGTGCCCAGTAGTTCTTCACGGAGGACCGTAATTGGAGAAAAGGATAAGGAGGAGAGGGAGAAGTGGATTCAAGGGGTTGTTACTGCGCTCTGGGACGAGTTGGCTGCGGGTAAGGGACGCAGTGTTGGGCTTGATTTGCCAGAGGTCGCGACTTTGAGTAGTCGGACAGTGACGGACCAAGGAAAGTCTGCGGATGAGACAAGGACGATAAGCGCAGAGTGGCGAGACGAGATTGTTGCGCTTCATGCAACGATGGATATTGTCGAGCAGAGAGTACGGAGCATTAGGGAAGGGCTGAATGCTGCGAAGACGTTGAGCGATGTTGATTGAAAAAAGGATGAAGAATGATGATGATGTTCTCGAGCTTTGAACGTTTTGTTCAGATCCTCGCTGGTGCGGCTGCGCGTGGATGGACGATCTCTTCTTTATCACCGCTTTGTGTCTTGCTTTTATATACGCAATTCTTCCACACTCTTTTTCAATCTTTTGGGTTTTGCTTTATTCTTATGAGTAACTGTTTGAGTTCTGTTTTTGGTGTTGGTGCTGTGTATATATACGACTCGCTTGTCGTGAGGATATTATAAAAAGCTTTGGCTTTCAGTGTGTTGATTGAGATTTGGGATTCGTATATTCGTAACGGCGGAGACTTGAAGACCTCGGTTAGTGACTCTTCTTGGTTCCACCATCATCGATGTCACCTATTCTCCGCTGGCAGGACTCCGACTCCACTGGCAGGACTCCCTGTCATCTGTGTAAATTGAGTGTCTCTACATAGTCTCTGTGAAGCGATTGAAGGCAAAGCTCCCTCTGTCGGGACGATCGAGGTGAGACTTGAATGCTACAGCTCTACTTATTACGCCGCTCTCTCCACTACCACTGGCATCATGGCTTAACCTCAGCCCAATCTCAACATAATCACTGGCTCTCTCCAGAATCTCGCGCTTGAGGCTCAACATATCCCGAATATCCCCTGTATCAACCAGGCCAATGCTCTCAATGATCTACAAAACAATTTGAAAGCGCTCACTGCGACCGTCAACGCCAATCAAAATCTCCTCCAAAATTTGACACAGGATATGCAAATGTTGATCCAAGCGGTAAACGGTATTCAAGCCTAGTGAGTTTTATGTTCTTTTCTTTCTTCGTGCCACACTCTTACTATGTACCTTGACTCTAGTAACAATCTGACACCAATGCGCAACTACAATCTCCTTAATTCTATTGCTCCGACTGGTGTCCTTCGTGGACCTGTAGGTCTTCTTCCCGATAATGTCCCCAACACGGTGGGAGAGATCAGAGCTGCGTCAGGTATGCAGCATACCTTCAGCTAGCTTATACGATGGCAATGAGTCGGACTGATTTGGGGTTTAGAACCACAACTTGATCAACTCCATGCTGCGCTGGGAATGTTCCCAACTACGACGTCAATGCCAATTGTTTGCAAAAGCTCCAAGTGCTCGCAGAATACTTAGGTGTGGTTCCCTAGTTCCTCTGATAAATGTTTGGTATGCCTATTTCTTGTTCTGTAATCTGCAAGTTGAAGTTCTGACTCCCATGTGTATATATATGCCATTGTCAGCTAGATCTTGGGGCTGGATGTTTCATTATTCAGCCTGCTAGTACCTATAAATTACACAGTTCACTGTGGATTTTATCATATGTTGTCCTTTTGGGGTTCATTTATTGTGGAATGCCACAGCTAGATCTCAAATCAGCTATGGTCTCGTTCCAGACAAGCTCTTCCGATGTCTTGGCAGATCATAACGTGCGCTTGCAGAATCCTGCTTATGTGTTGTTGTATAACAAATGCATTGTTTTAGAGTAAGAGCTGAGGTCGCAGAAGTGAGTAATTTTACTCGCTTCCGAGTGAATATATGCTGAAGCATTTCAGAGCGTTGACGAATCAAGTACTTGCGGCACTCACCGCACGCCACTGGCAGCCTGATCAATCATCAGGTGGCCGCTGCTAGTACAATGTCTGCTATGTTACGCCGAATGACGCTAACTCTGGCATCACCATTCCATCGGACCACTCGCCTTACATCCTGTCAATTATCCCAATGCGAAAATCTGGTTCGAGGAGCAGTGGATTAAATTTTACGACAGCAGGAAAGACAATGAAACCAAGCCCGCAAAATGGGATTTTCTCACTGATGAACCGTGGTCAACAAACCTCGCCTCAAGCAAATCAAGGACGTCGCTTTTCGCATCTGGAATGATCTCGCTCGACAAGGCATGGCACCACGAACGGCAGCAAAAATTAGCCTGAACGCTTGGCTCCATTTCTCAAGTACGATGCGTTCGACCTTCTTTGAGTTTCGGTATCGTGATCAAGACTACAAGTTACGAAATTCAAAGTATTTCACGCAGAAGCATCCTGAATTTGCAGAGGCATCAGGAAGGCGGAGGAGGAGGAGGAGGAGAAATCGAATATTGGTGCGTTGTATGCGCTATGCTCGACCTGCTCTGATGTTATTTACATTTGCTTCCAGGCTGGCCTGACAGATGGAACACAGAAGACGATCTTGAATGCAGGACTCCGAAAAGGCGACGAGATAGTGTCTCGCCTGCCATACCTAACGGCTCCTCCTCGTCCTCTACGCCTCAACACGCTGCTATGGCTATTTCTTCCAATCTAAAAGCGGCTTTCTTGCAATCAGTTGAACAACGTACCAATTACTTCCGTGTCCATTGCTCATTTTGCTCTCTCTCTCTCGAATTTGCTTCTGCCTCTGCCACGACAAGGTCTACGCTTGCACCTGCTCCTTGTCTCATTTCATGACTGGCTCTGGAACCTGCCACGTTCGCTCATACTGCCACAACGTCAAGAGACTCATTTGCACCTACGATCTCTTCGATAGTAACTTCAGATAACTGTCAACGTTCAAATAGCAATTCGTCAACAGCGAATACTCCTTCCACCAATTCCAGCTCCAGATACAAGTGGACTGCGCTGTAGGTTTTGTTAACCGAACTATCCGTATCAAGAAGATCTTATCATCCAAGACTTGGCCCTGTAATATCAAAGCTATGTACGTCCGGTAACATACCTAGAATCTTATCGTCAAAAGTCAAGGCCATCACGAGCTGCCATCACGCCTGGTGTGTTTCTTCTTTTCAGTCTTCCATTGAGTATGTCAAAGTCTAAACGTGGGTATAGCTTCAAAAAAACTGTCTTATCGATGACTGCCTAGACACAAACTGCCGACTGTAGAAGAGCATCATGTATACCATGCGGATTATAAACCGTTCAAACTGTCACGGTAAGCTAAGAAGCATCATCATCTTGTTTATCTTGTCTTCTGACATACCTGCTATAGTCTAGAAGGTCTTCTGAATGTGGAATCTCATGTAAAAGCCTCATTCGAAGGGCAGATTATCCCTGGTTGTCTGACATTCGTGCCACTAGAGTTGTATGTAGGCTCGGGAGGGCGGTTTGAATTCCATAAAGTAAAGCCATTAGCATGGCCTATAGTCAATTGTAGAAAGGCGCAGATGTGAACAGGAAGTGCGACAGTATCAGCAACTCAATATGGGCTTGTCACACAAGCGGCAATCTGAAAATTGCATCCATAATTTCGCAGACAGATTGCCGCTACAAGTGTTTCCGAACTGTGGTCAAATTTGAACAATTTGGCTGCGACGAGATGCAGTGGCATCGACATCTCTTAGCTAGCAGCTTCCATAATCCCGATATCATTCATCTGTGGGTGGCTCAGATGCTTGCCAGCCATCGTACTTACATGAAATCTTGACAATCTGCATGAACGGAAAACGTATGGCACTTCTCCACTGCTAGCGGAGCACCGACTTCACAATTATTGATACTCCAGATACTCCCGGATCCGACGGGGTTATACTTGATTAATTGATTACTAATTGATGAAAACCCTGGCTTATTCGCGAACATGTCGAAGCGCCGATATGTCAGCTGTGTAGGTTGATATTCAAGCCACCTGAACCTGACAGGTATCTCGCTGAAGACTCGTCTGGGAACTAGGAGAACTATAAAGCAGGCAGACTTGGGAAGAATTAGAGTCCTTGTGAACTTGTTGTCCACCTCGTATTCTTCCCGATGTCTTCACCTATTAGTGCCAGCTTCTCAATGGGCTCGTCCGACCTCAAGCGGACGCCTAGTTCCCCTCCAGAGTACTCACAAAGTTCAAGTTCACGCGTGCCTAATGCTCAAACATCTTATTACAGCGGGTCTTCAGACCTCGAAGCCGTCATTCCCGAGTCTCATGATAATCGCACACTTGTACTGTGTTTTGACGGGACAGGTGAGTCCGGACAGCTCTATCTTGAGTACTGCGCTGATTCCGTTTATGCAGGTGATCAATTTGACGACGATGTCAGTCTGCGCGATGCTTGCCCTTGAGTACTATGGGATTATTGACTCAAAGACGCACCAATAGAACTCAAATGTTGTCAATCTGTTCTCCATGCTGAAGAAAGATGATCCCTCCCAGCAGCTCGTTTACTACCAAGTAAGTCATGGATTGTTGTTCTCAGCTCTTCTTTAAATTGGTTCACTTTCCGTTTTCTGAAGGCTGGAATCGGGACATACAACATTCCACAAATCGCGCGTCCTTTCATGGCTAAGCTCAATAGGGTCGTAGATAGCATGATTGGGATTCATCTGAACGCTCATGTCATGGGTGAGTGAGTTCGCACGGCTCTAACGCTGAGTTCTCTGGTTCCACACGTTGCTTTGCTCCCAAGGCGGGTAAGGTAGGGCTCATGGACGATTCGCGCGCGTCACATGATATTCTGTGACAATTTCAAGAAAAATTGAATGGCACTCTCATTTCGTCAGAATTGAGAAAATTAAATCCAAGGACTTGTTGTCTGAAAGTATGAGACCAACTCCTTGGAATTACTTTTTGTGAATTTGACTAGATGCGAGTGCCATTAACGATATACCTCTGCAAAGACGTGGGAATTTAGTCAAAAACGTGACAAAATCTGTCATTTTTTGGTGAGGGTCACACGTAGTCACAGTGGCTGTGATGAGCGAATCGTCCATGAGCCCTACCTTATGAGTTCTTAATGCAAAACTGTACGAAGTTTTTCCAGTATTCTTCCATGCGTAAGCTGATGTGACGCCGTTGAAGATGAAAGCGGGGATAAGATATGCATATTTGGGTGGGCCTTTCCATATTGTTCGAATATTCCTGATTGTCAGTGCTGACTAGAGCACTTATATAGATTCTCTCGTGGGGCATATGTATGTTTTCTGCAAGCTGTCAAAGAAGGTTACTGATGTTCACCCTTTCAAGACTGCTCGTGCTCTCGCTGGCATGTGAGCTCAATTAAAAAGTCTTGTCATATAAGTTTCACTGACAGAACTGTCAACAGGATTCATAAGGTGCTTCGCCCTTCGCATCAAGCTGTATTTTCAGACTAAATTAAACAACTTGATCTAGGTGGGATTATTGCCGAGATACAATCACAATCAAGTTCCCTTCGCATACAAGATGTACTCAAGGGAGGACGAAACTGGCTGGAAGCAAAGCACGGCATTCAAGAAAGCGTTCTCCATCGACGTCGACATCGAGTTCCTCGGAGTTTGGTACGTGTATCTCTACACCCCGGCTTCCATTCCAAAACGAAGTCTCAATATGCTCACTCTCCTCTCCCACTGCAATGCAGGGACACTGTCGGGTCAGTCGGAATCATTCCCAGACGCTTACCGTTCACGATCTCCAACTCATCCGTGAAACACTTCCGGCATGCCCTTGCTCTTGATGAACACCGTGCGCGATTCATGCCCAATTTTTGGCACCGTGCGCTGCCTGAGCAGCACAAGCATGGTGTACAGCGTGGAACGATGCCGAAATCTGGCACGCGAGGTCGAAAGTCTCAGCATTTGCATGGACCTTCTAGATCTGTAAGCTCGACGACCAAATCGCTTAGGGAGCTTGAACGCGAGTACGATGAAAGCCTCGAAGAAATCAGCGCCTCGCCGACGGACGTCGAAGAGGTGTGGTTTGCTGGGTGTCATTGTGGTGAGCATGAGGAGCTTGACTTTCCCTTTCGTTCTTGCTCTCGTTACTGGCTGGTGTCAGCTCAACGCTTCTTTCCTAGATGTCGGAGGGGGCGCTGTGAAGAATGAAACTCGAAACTGCCTAGCACGCATCCCTCTCCGTTGGATGATCCGCGAATGTTTCAAGCTCAAGACCGGTATCCTCTTTCACCGAGAGATGCTTCCGCTAGCTGGTTTAGACCCTTCGACTCTGTGCCCTGAAGTGAAGCCCCGCCCTGCTCCAGTCACTTCCCTTCCCCCTCCGCACCACGGCAGAGAAGCCACCACGGATTCCTCCGTAACGCACCGGAGTACCTTTCTTGAAGACTTCGTCAACGAAGAGGAAGAGGATCTGAAAGATGCTTTGAGCCCTGTAAATGACATGCTTAAGCAGGCGAAAGCTTGGTGGATTCTTGAAGTATTCCCATATAAGATCAAATACCAGAACAACCACGATGCGTGGGTTCAGAAAGTGGCGTCAGTTGTTTCTCTGCTTTGCCTTTTCCAAGACATGTAGTTGACGCTTCCCTTTCACAGTTGGGCCAACTTAGGCCGAGCAAGACACATACCTAAGAAGCACTCTGTGAAAGTACATAGATCTGTTAAGATGCGTATGGAAGCTCAGGATTTAGCTGAAGGGAAGTATGCACCCCGGCCGAAGTGGAATTTCGAGCCTATATGGGTTGATTAAGCAGTTCAGCACGAATAATTATGGTACCGACTCATGTAATACAGATTGATATGAATCTCCCTAATAGCGAATAGCCTCAAATGTAATAGTTGATAGTTTTCATGACCAATGTCCCATGAGCCTGGTATTTGGATGAGGAGCTAGTATTGTTACACGATGCAGTAGTACAGATGATGCAAAAAGCTGTCCGTGACAGATAAGGGCGCATAGACAAAGGAGGTGGGCATGACCAGCAGTCAGAATGGGTTGAGAATATACACGGGCGGTGGACGTACATAGCATGAAAAACCACAGAGATGAGAGTAGACAGAGGGAAGCACAACATGGCCAGCACGAGCATCAAGCGTCGTCCGTCATAATGGCGAAGAACTCTTGCTCGTTGATCTCCCCATCTTGGTCTAGGTCGAATTCGTCTATCATAGCTTGCCTGTAGAAGACCGAGGACGTCAATGAGCCAGGTAAAGATATATCAATGAACAGATTCGCACAGCTCATCGTCCTCCAAGCGGTCACCAATCTCTTTAGCTACGCGTCGTAGATTTCTGAGGCTGATCTTCCCCGTGTTGTCATCGTCAAACAGCTGGAAAGCGCGTCGTATTTCCTCCATAGGATCTCTTGCTAATATACGTTCGCTCACTAAGTGAACCGAATTAGCATTGAAAACGCGCCGATGGACCACGCTCATGACCACTTGATACAATGAGAATACTCATAATTTTCGCAAAGTCCTCAAAGTCCATAAACCCATGCCCTGTTTTATCATGGTCTCTTAGTATCTTCAAGACCTCCGCCTTCTTCATGTCGAAACCTAAAGCGCGCATCGCGACTTTGAGTTCGTGATAATCGACTCGACCATCCTTGTCTGTGTCGAAAAGCTCGAACGCCTCCTTTATTTCTTGCTTTTGCTCATCAGTAAGCTCTGGACGCGAGTGTGTACGCCTTTTGGCTTTTTGAACTGCAGACGAGCCGTACATTGGATTTACAAAAGGTGGTGGGTGAGCAAAAACGCGTTTGCCAAAGGCCACACAAACATACTTTGGTCACGTGCTCACGTTACGTACTATATTTATATTCAAAGGCGCTCAGACCCGTCTCATTCAAGTTATCTTCCTTTTCTTGATTCAATCGTGACTTTGCCCCTGCAACCAGGTTCACCTCTATATCTAGTATCACAGCCGTCTGCAATGCAGAATCCTTCCCTGGAGTCTCCTACGCCCGGCGAATATCATTACAAGTCTGATCTTCATGATAACATGGCTGGCGAGGTTTTTGACGAGTCCGAAATCAAGGCTCTACTTCGCAATCCTTTGGTCCCTGATCCTGAATCCCGATACTCTCGATACGTTGGTGAAGCGGCAGAGAAACTTCGCAGTATTGACGACGAAATCATTCGGCTTATGAAGGTTCGCAAGGACCTACGGAAAACCCATGATCTGGTCAAAGGGTTGTTCGCCCCAATACGACGACTACCTGTTGAGATACTGGGAGAAATTCTCGAGCTGTCTGCTCACTCTAGTACTATCTTCTTTGATGAAACTACCGACATCATGCGTATCTCACAGGTTTGCCATCATTGGAGGCATGTCACCAGGTCAATGCCACGACTATGGGCTGGCCACTGGAATGTTATGCTCGATGAGACAGACGAAACTTATCGCAACTTGATTCCCTATCATCTCCTCATGTCCCAATCAATACCTCTCGACCTTGAAATCTATGCATTTATTTCAAGAAGAGATGTCAATCCTGTTCACCACGAGGAATTATTTCGACTGCTACTTTCTGAAGCTGATAGATGGCACTCAGTTTCCTTCACCACTGCCAACATCAAGGTCTGGAATATGGTGCATAAAGAACTACGAAAACGACCTCGTCCGCTTGACGGATATTTTCCCAATCTACGAAATTTAGCAGTAAATATTGCATATCTACCCTGCGGCACGCACAAACCCATTCATCTGTTTGCAGATGCTCCTCTGTCTTCTTTAACGCTTGAATGTGTACGACCAGGCTCTTTCACATTCTCTTACTCCCATCTCAAGTCAATGAGCTTGAAGATGTCCAGCGTAGAATCTTTCAATCTCGATATATTGCACCAGTGTAGCGCATTGGAAAAACTCACTTTGGATTATAGGGATCGTTATAGAGAACCGATGCCTCTACCCAGTTTGAGTACTCTCGTGGAGTTGGAGCTTATGTCTCATGACTCTAGTACTCTTTCGAGTGCTTTTCGTGATCTCATCGTGCCATCATTACAAGTGCTTCGCGTCAGAGCCCAACATCCAATAGACTGGCCTTCAACAGAGTTTACATCTATGGTTTCAAATTCAGCGTGCTCTCTTCAGACGCTTCAGTTCTCCAACTGGTTTCGCATAACCCGAAGCCAACTGGAGGAACTTTTCCGCTTGACACCCACGCTAACTTGCCTAATACTTGAAGACATAACAGACAGTGTTGGAAGTGCTGCTGCTGAGCTGTGCAAGCTCCTTACAATTCAACCAAGCGTACAGTGCATAGATGACGTCCTCCTGCCCCGCTTGATGAAGTTTATCATCAAGTCGCGTTTATCCCTTCATAGCAAGAATGAAGTAGAAATGGTCAGGAAAACACTTAGCAAAGGTCCCCTGGAGGAAGAAACACTCGCTACGATGGTTAAGTCGAGGCAGCCTTCACCCATTGCTGGTGTATCTTTTCTCAAAATGTGGCCCCTAGGCGCATAGGCGTTTGACGTTTGTGACTTGCACCTGGCTGGCAAGCATGGAATTCAGTGCAGCTCCTTCGCATTACCTTAGTACAATCGCTCACGAGGCTTGATACGATCCAAATAGACATGGTTTCGACAAAAGTTTCAATGAAGTTCTACGATGATACAAGTTCCACCTTTGAGATTGATTCATCAAAAACTGGATTAATACAACGTGAGGAGTGATCTGTCGAACTATTAGACAGTCTGGTACAAGATTACGAGGGTTCCGAAGCAAACACGACCTAGCTCTTTTTCCGTCCTCTCCTAGCCCCCATTTTGTCTTTGCACAAGGGGCAGTACCATTTGAGATTGTCAGGCGGGGGCTCCTTTAGGCCAATGCATTCAAGATGAAACTGAAATCAGGAATGAGCACTTTGTTGAAAGCAGAAACCAACGAGGCAGACGGACCCATTCATAAGGACAAGCGGCATTGTCGCATGCAATCATCTAGAACGGAGAGCCGTTAGTGAGGAACACGGAAGGAGAAGGGAAAAATCAATTTACCTCTCCGGCGCTCGGTTTCTGACAGAAACAATACAGCCTTTGGTCATCTTCGTCACCGTCACCCTCGCCTTCTCCTTCACCCTCAACGTCCTCCTCTTCTTCGGCCGGCTCAATCTCAGCAGGTGGTGGTGGATATACCTGCCGTTGGAGGCGAGACCCTCGATGTGAAGTGGTCTTTGTAGCTGGTGCTGCAGGAGATATAGAACGGCTCGCAGGAGGAAGTTTGATTGAAGGAGAGGATGTAAGGCGACGCTCTGAGTTCAACATCAGTACACGGCGTATATCAAGAGCATATACAGAGTTACTCACTCTTCGTAGGAGGTGTTGGTACTGCTGCGACGGCTGCTACCGCGTTAGCTACCGGCCGACTCTCTGCAGGAGTCCCGGAGGTGAGAGCTAGTCTTAGACTGTCGCTAAGAGCAGAGGCAGGGTCACGCCCAGTCAATCCCGTCCCGCTGACGGATGCTAAAGATGGCGAAGCCGACACGCCTCTTCCACCACACGGTTCTGACAATAGCGTTTCCCCTTGTAAGACACGAACTCTGTTCAGGTCAACGTCCAGCCGAGCACACGTTCGCGAGATGAGTTCCACGATACGCTGCGCAAGCTCAATTTTGTCGGTAGATAGCTGCTCGATTTCCGCATACGACTGCTTGATTTTGGGAGGAAGGTGGGCCACGGATTTCGATGAAGGGGACGGGGAGGGTGATGGCGAAGAACCAAGTACCACTGCACTTCCACGAAGTGTATGGCGAATCCATCGTGCACTGTCAGAATCAATTTGCTGCTGTAATTCTTTATCAAACTCGTGAGACCCAATATTATCCACGAGAACGGGCAACTTCCTCTCACCTTGCGCTCGAGATTCTTTGTGTCTTATCTCTTCTAACAAATGTCTGACCTCGTTTGGTAGGTTTTCAAGACCTATGCATTGTAAGAATGACCATTAGAACATTTCAAAACCGGTTGCTCAGACTGACTTGAAAACTAACTGTAAATAAACTCAGTGGCGAGATTAGCCGCATCTTCTAAATTTTGTGCTGATACGTTCATTTGCGGGCTAAGTTGTGCTCGAAAGAGTATAACGTGAACCGGCGATGAAGAGAGGAAACAAAACGTTTGTTTCTCAGCGGCGTTGGCGGAGGGTGTTGGCCACGTGCACCGACCCTGACTGACACTACTGCACTATGTTTTTGCTCTCCTTAGCTTCAACGTTCTGATTCTGACGGGATTCTGAGTTGCAACCAAGGGATTGGTAAGTTATAGAGGTGTCTCTTTTGAAGTGTTCTAGCTTATCGTTTCTGACCCCGACAGTCGACAGTCGACCTGCGCGCGGGAATCTACAAATCACCTTGACATTAGTTGACGTGCCCACTGGCGAGAGTAATCTATTCAATGAAATCCTCCAAAGTTCACATGTCTTTTTGTCTTTTTTTCGTTGTTTTTAGGTCTGGTGGCGTAACGCGCGTAACCCCAGGTCATCAGACGTTCACTGCCTAGTCCAGAATATTCTCAAAATCTGGAAACCTCCGAACCGACACGGGCCTTCATACAGTGAGTCTTTGGTGGTGTATTTCTCTGCATTCCTATTGGAGGCTGGAGGCTGGAGCGCCAGGCCCCGATCACTTCCGCTCTTGCAAAAAACACAGTGTCACCAGTATGTCCGAATCGCGATCATGAATGGCTGTGAAAGGCTTCAAGGCGGAGGATTCGGAGGCCATTCTCATTGGTCAAATGCGATTCATCCAATCACATTTACCAATCACATCCAGAGCCCTCGTTGGCACAAACGTCACGGAATACAGTACCACCCCTGCCCCTGCAACATTTCAACCGGAATATATCTACCTGTCTGCCTATCTCATCTTGTCGTGGAGGCTAGCCTTTACGTCCTTTCAGTTGGAATTCAAAGTTTGTATAATGAATGTATGGTCCATTTCTGGGCGTATGTTTCAGAGACTCCAGGACGCAAATGAAAGACGCAAATCAATGTTGGGCCAGCCAAAACTCTACGCTCGTCATCGCGTCTGCGTCTCTGTTCTGTCATGTGTCATTTCAGCAAGGCCATCCAATTGAAGTCGTCGTATATGGCGTACCTATACGCACCACTGCGCAGACAGCTTGAAATAGGTGACTGGAAAATTGAAGCTTGCTCCAAAGCACTTCGATCAGCAAGTCATCCCCTCAGCTCGATCGTATTGGGGATCTCATTACCTCCGCTCCGCAAACGCCATAGCTACACACCTGCCCCTCCGTTCCTGCTCTCCTCTCTTTCCAAGTTGTCATTCCTATTGGTTACATTTTTGTCAGTATGTGAAAACGAGAAATCACTCAGGACCTGAGTGAGCGGGTACATCCAGGTTCAACGCTCCCACCTAGCATCACGACGCAACGTACCCAAGTGGGTCGCATCGGGTCGCGTCGGGTCTTGAGCTTGGGCCTTTAACTTGGGTTCCCCCGAGTGCGCGATGATCTAGCCTCTAGAATACTCGAGAACTAGGCGGTGAAGATCTGAGAGACTTTAGTATTTACGCCTCCTTTACTGATTTCCTTACTTACGCCCAGGTACTATTCCTTCCACCCAATCTCAAATCTGTGAGTCTGGACTCTAGTCTTGTGACGGCTCACTACATTAACGATCTAAATCGACGTCAGAACCACTATCAGCAGCAATACTTGTACATGTCAGATCAACACGGGAGTTTCAAGTGTACACATCAGGAACAGATGATCCATTCACATCTAAAGTCGAGAACAATCTATGTAAAGTATATCGCAGACTTTCCAAAATTCCAAATTCCAATTGAAAAAAAAACATCAAAGGCGGAGAAAAAACCGTTCACTTCAGCAATTCCGAGTTAAGTAAAAATGTTACCGATATATATGTATGTAGATGTACTTTTACGATAGGAAAACTTGAATGTGGGGAAAATGAGAATGGATGAATGAGATGATCATGAATGAGATCGGTGTACATATGATCTATATGTGGTGTAACGATGAAACAATCCTGAGCAATAATTAATGAGACATAGAGAGAGAGAAGATTGGTCCATGTAGAGACGAGAAATAGAAAGTAGAATCAATGAGGAGTAGAAGAACGACGAACGTACAGACCAAATGTTATGATATAGTAATGCTATGCAAGTGTACTATCATTAAGAGGGAATGGAATATCCAAGAAGAAAATGAACCCATGTTATCCCGTAGAGAATGCAAAATGAAACGTCCTTGAAAAGAGGCAGAAAAAGCACGGAGGATGGGGTATACGCCACCGAATAGCAGGTGGGTGGGACGACTCGCGCCCAAGAGTGACAGAGAAAGACGCCTGGGGACACCTCAGCGAACCCTGATCGACGAGGACCAAACCGCACCACCCCCGTCGCGACAAAGGAAAAGGAAAAGGGAAGGAGTCTGGAGGAGAAAGCTCAAAATCCGAAATATGCAAAAAAAGAGGAATAGAATAAAAGAAGTGAAACGAGGGACGGACGCAAAAAGTTGAAAAAGGGCGGATCCCTCCAGAAAATTCCAAATGAATCGGGGCTGCAAATAACACATTATGTAGTATCATCGTACGCGTAAAGTAAAGGTAGGTTAAAAAGAAAAGAAATGGAGAGAGGATCGAGGATCGAGATATCGAGTTGAAGTACAATCGAGGCACACTACATGCGTAGCGTGTATGTGTAGCGGCCACGGATTGGAAATGACAACGTGTGTTTGAAGGGGGGAAGGTTTGAAGAAAGGGACTCGAACGGGGTATCGAACCATAGTACAGATCGAAATATGGGCGGGGGGCAGAGAGAGGGCCAAAGGCGGGCGCCGGGGATTCGGAAGAAATAAAGAGAGAACGGAACAACCCAAGAAAAAGAAAAAGAATAAGAAAAACCCAATCTAAAACTTTTCTTTTGTGTGCGTGCGTGTATCCGTAGAAATTCTGTACATCGATTTCAAAATTATAGATATTCCTGTGAGAGCAAACGCTGAAGATGCAGAGAGAAATCAAACAAGATAAAACGAGGCAGATACGAAGACAAATGGGATAGAAGAGTGAAAGAGAAAAAAAAAACCACGGCAGCAAGGCAAGGCAAGGTGGAAGTGTCGTGTCGAAGGTCTCCGGTGGCAGTTGTGAGTCGAATCTGCGAAGTCACAGTAAGAGAGAAGAGGGAAGGCTCGGCATCAACCAAGGCGGCCGAAGAACCCGAAGACGCGACGGAAAAACAACGAACGCGTCCTACATCCTCTCCCAACCCAAAACCCAAGGGCCAACACGCCCAAGAGCGAGTCCTACTATATCTCAACGCGGCTCGCCCGTCGAACAAACACTTGCAATACTGAATGCAATCAACTCCTCGGCCTAAAATCCTTATGCACACGCATATGTTGACCTAGATTATCATGCCGACTGAAGTCCTTTCCGCAGCCTGGATAAGGGCATTTATGTGCTGTAGGACGAAGAAAGAAACGAGAGTGAAGGAGAATCTCATCAGCGTGTGTTTGTGAGAAGGTGATGAGAAAGAAGATGGGAAAGAGATAGAGAAGCGATACGATGTGGTGGTAGAGAAAAAACAACGAAACAAAACTTACGTTTCTCATAGGTATGTATACTCCTAACGTGCCTCTTCAAATGTTCCCCTCTCGCGAAACACTTGCCACATCCAGGTACCTTGCACGTATGTATCCTCGCACCCTTGCCTCCTCTCCCTGCACCTGCTGCACCTGCCCCACTAGTCCCACCTGCATTCAACGCATACTCCGCCGCCGCCGCCGATGCTGCTGCCGCTGACGCCGCAGAGGCAGCCGCCGCACCCCTCCTAGCAGCATACTCCAGACTAGAAACAGTGGGCACCCTCCTCCCTCTCGACTTCTTCGTCAAATTCGGTACAGGTACAGGTACAGGCAACGAACTCGTCTGTCTCGTCCTTCGTCTTCCCAGCGCCGCACTCGTACTCGCACTCGCACTCTCATACCCCCTCATCATAGGCGTAAGCGGCGTCAAAGGCGAAACAGGCGTAGTAGGCGTCAACGGAGGCCCATATGTGGACGCTGAAGTCCCAGAAGTACCAGACGTCGTTGATGAATACGATGTCCGTCTTTGTCGGTTAATACCAACCTCGAGCATCCCGGAAGACGAAGACGAGTCTTCGAGGTACTCGTACCCTGACCCAGTGGGGTATTGCCCAGAAGTACCGTACCGCGAAGCAGAGGATGAAGATGTAGTGGAAGATGAGTGGAAGCTAGTCAAAATCGGCACGGGACCATGTCCTTGGGGGACAGTGTACGATCCTAACGTCGTTCCCGCACGCGTACGTATACCGCCCATGATCATCCTCGATGACGAAGAAGACGAAGATGAAGCGTCTTCCGCGGGATTAGAAGTGTGGTTGGTGTAGTCACCGTACGCATTGTATCCCCCATCCGCCTCACCGTCGCCGGAATGATAAACGCCTTCTGTGTTACCGTACTGCCCAAGATCAGACATCGTCGCCCTCCTCCTCCCTAAACCGATATCAACACCGAACATATCCATCCCTAAATCCCCATACTGCTGCTGCTGTTGCTGTTGTTGGTGCGCATACATAGCCTGTACCTCAGCCTGCCTCTGTCTATTCGCATGTGCATGGGCCTGCGCCTGAGCTTGGGCCTGAGCGTGTTGCCCATGTCTCTGCGCCATCGCAGCCCTCGACCTATCACGATAAACGTACTCCCCATCCCTAGGATCATCATAATCGTACTCCTCCTCCTCCTCTTCCTCCTCTTCCGCCTCATCCTTCTCGCCGTGCTCTTCTCCCCCATTCAAACTCCTTCCCCGCTCGTCCATTTCTTCAGATGGGTATGTCAACTCCGGAGAAGACAACTCCCCTTCCCCCTCACCGTCGCCGTCCTGCGTCTGGGCCTTATCAAAAGTCCGCAAACACCTCTTCCTAGACCCAACATTCAAAGCGTGCACCACAACACCGCCTTTACGTTTCCTCCCTCGACGAGATCGTGGCGTCGTCTCCTCCTCCGTCGTTGAGTCAGGGCCACCACGGTTCCTATGCTGAAGCCCATTGGTCGCAGCACGAGACGCAGATCTCGACCTTGTATGAATGAACCGTTCAGCTGTAGACGCATCTACAACCTTTGCCTCCTCGCCTTCACCCTCTCCTCGTCTTGCCCCCCCGTCCTCTGTCTCCGCCTCGCCCTCACCCTCATCATCGTCCTCATCAGCATCAGCATCAGCGTCAGCGTCCTCATCACCCCCAGACCCATCTTCCTCTCCCTCCGCATCCACGTTCGCGGCATCAACGTCGACTCCAACTCCGTCCACGAGGTAGCTATACCCCTCCTCCGCTTTCACACCTCCGATCTCAAGCCCTTCGAGCTCAAGCTCACGCTCGTGCGGACTGATGTAATGCCCACTCACATAACGCGGGTCGCAGACTTCTTCCTGAGGTGCTGAGTCGAGCGAAGGTGGCTCGGGGTGCTGGTGAGCCTGAGTGTGATGAGGGTGGGAGTGGGGTTGTGAGTGAGCGTGAAGATGTTGAGCGTGGTGAGGGATGTGTGTTAGGTGCGCATGACCTGCTGCGTGTGCGTTGTGGTGCGGATGTATGGATGTATGCGCAGGACGATGAGGTTGTGGTGCATGGAGGTGCGTAGAAGCACCGGCACCGTAACCCGCATCGACAAACTGCGCCTCCATCGACACAACCGGCAGGCTGAACGTGCGGAAGGGCGTGGCCGTCGGAGGCTGCCCTTGGTGGTGCGCATGGGCATGGGCGTGGGCGTGAGCATGGTTGTACTCTTCCGGCGCACAGAACGGCGAGAGTAATGGCGAGTCAATGGTGTAGTGTGTCGTTTGATTTTGTTGGGTATCTTCCTGCTGCGCGTGTCCGTGTGGATGATACGCCTGTTGGTGCTGCGGCGAATGACCGCTGGGCGAGTCATTATACTGCGTGAGCGAGTGCATCTGTTGATATGCAGTACTGTTATACGCCTGAGGAGGGGACTGCTGTTGATTCTGTGGGGACGAAGCACCTGACCCAGAGCCAGCCTGAGTGGAGGATTCGTACGAGTAGTGGGAATAGATAGCCGCTTCTTGCGGCTAGTTGGGGCAATGAGCACACAGATAAAGAATGTGGGGGGAAGCAACTCACATGGCCGTATACGGCTGCGTCACGATAATTATCTACGACTTCTTGCTTGACTGGGTGATAAGCAGAGTCCGTGGAGAGTGTTCTTGCCCAATCGTCCTCTTCAAGGTGGAGAATACTTGAATGGTTCGCATGACTGCTGCTAGTCGACGAATGATGGTGAGCAGAGGGTATGTATATGGAGAGCAGCGAATCCTTTTTCAAAGTCGAAGACCATGGAAGTGAATACGATGATGAGTAGATGTCTGGCAATGCTGAAGAAGACTCGTCAGAAGCAGAGGTAGTGGAGTCTGTAGACATCAGAGCCAGGCGCAGAGGCGGAACCGTCCTAATCGTCGAGGTCGACATTCAAATAACAACGCCTTTCTCCCTCAGATCTTGATCATAAATCTTTCGGATCTCCCTGCTTGTCCGGATAATTCTAAACATAGGTGTAGATCTCGATTAATGAATGCAATTCGAAATTTTGGAAAAAAGGCAAAAACAAAAAAAACAAAACGAGAAAATAGACAAAAACAGAAAATGGAACCAAATGGATACATACAAAAACACGAAAAAATACGCGCGTGGAACTGAGGAGGGCGGAAGTGATCGGGAGGGACGGAGGAGGAAAGGAATTGGAGAGGAGAAGGGATGGAGAGAGCTGGAATAATATAAAGAAAGAGGGAAAATAAAAAAGAAACAACATCCACCTCACCGGCGCTGCGTTTCCAAATCGGTTCTTATCTTCCACACAAAAAAAAAAGTTCAAAACGAACGGAAGCACGCCACATTCCCGGAGATCGCCTCCCTTTACAAGGCATCCAAGCACGCAAGCACACAAGCACTGCAAATGACCAACTTTCCCAGGTTCGTCCCTTGCTGCGAACAAGGTCACTTGCAACACGAGGCTCACATCTTCCTTCTGGGTCGGGTCGTTCAGTCGTTCCCTCTCTGGAGTCCCTTGTTCTATTAAGAACCGACTCGATTCGAGTTTTCCGGGCAAGATAAGCTTTTTCGTTGGAATCCATCACTAACGATTCAATCTCCGCACCGAGCCACCAAATATCCCGAGTCTCGGGTTAGGTATTGCCTTTTTTTGCTCTATCTATTCCCACGACTTCAATGTCTCTTCTTCATCGCCCCTTTCGGATCTTTAGCTCTGAGTGTCGTTCCTTGCGCGCACACAACTGTTTATGAAATCACGCGTACGTCTAGCCCAGCGCTGGCTGTTGCTGAGCCCTGCAGTGCTACTACGTACTATGTCGCTCATCCCGAGCGATTCGCGATTGTGATTTGCGATTGACAGATTCTGACAAATTCAAGAATTTTAGCACTTGTCGGTACTTGTATGTGGCACTTCTTTTTTTTTTCCTGCGGAACATTTTATTTGAAATATCTTTCAGGCCTTGACGCCACTACGTCCTTGTCAACTGGATTGGGATAGATGTGCGAGACCGAGTGGATTGACGTGTCACTTGGACTCACCGGCTGGACACTGTGAACAGGATGATTGTAGCATGTAAGTATATTGTATCGCTAGTGAATATGAGATTGGTTCGTGTTATCCGAGCATTGACGTTGGCATTGAAGTATCATGTCATGTAGAAGCAGGTACCGCTGATAAGTAATCCAATCAACCTTCGAGGCTTCCCAGCATTCGTACCAGCAATTAGTTCCACATGAACCGGACATACACACAGGCTCACCCCTGCTCACTCTCATCCTGATTCTCCTTCGGCCCTCCACTCTCGCTCTTCCGCGCTTCACTTCTCCCTTCCCCGGGTCCCCACCCCAAAGAATCAGCTGCAGGAAGCTGCAGTACCAGAAATCTGGAGTACACATTTGAAATACAAACCCAGTCTACAGTATGTCATATGATTTTCAACTTTAGCATTGATCCTTTCTTTTCGTTACATTGGGATATCAAATCAAGCTAAACTTTTGATTCAAATCATCAGTAAATGGTGTTCTATGGTGTTATTATATGTCAGGTCAGGGCAGCACCGCAATTCAAAGAGACCGGCATTTGTAGTAGACTAGTTGTACCCGCTGACATACATAGGTACAGCTGTATTATGCAGATCTATCGCGGTGGGCCTAGACCTTCGACAGCTTTGGCCTTGCCCGCACTATACCTTCGGGCACGCTCTAAGAAACCTGTAAGTACTGTATGATACGGCACGACTCGCAGCGAGTAAGTAGGTATCCTCGTCTCGCTCCTGCACCCACCCAAGCATGTACTGTAAGCAAGGGATCCTATCGCGATCTCGCTTACTTCACCCACACTAGCTGTTGAAACTGTCCGAGCGTGAGCTGCTACACCGAGCCCGACTCGTTAAATTTCCTACTTATTTGACAAAAACTTTGAAGGTTAAGCGCTAAGCATTACGCGCCGCCTGGGTGTACGGTAAGCGCCAACATAGCGTGCAAATGCCAATAATTTGACGGATACAGCAGTCTAACTTGACTTTTATGGGCGCGCCCGACCTGATCGACCGTGCTAAGTAAAAATGTTTAACGCAAAGTTTCAAGGTAAGTAGACAAGGCTAGACGTGTGCATATGTATATGATACACTATACACACGTACGGAGGCTGTTGTGGATTCGTAGGACTCCAATTATTCCAACTCCCAACTCCAATCACGCCAGTGATCTAGTCATGAAACAATTCCGAAAGATTCGGAGAGGAGAGGATTATCCAGAGTCATTAATGCATCATACATGCATATCGGATTTCAAAGTATGCACGGTAAGAGACGATAAGTCTGAACTGTAGTAGATACTTACTCCATCCAACTCCAATTCCTATCATCCTGCACAGCAATGTGCATACTTAAAAGACGCAGTTTTCCAATAATGCGATCGTTCCATGTTCCAATTTTTTTTTTCCAATATCCCGATCCTCTCCCGGCTACATGCCCCCTCTTCAGGCGTTCATCGAGTCGGCCCCGCGTCGGGTCGCGTATTCTTGGAGTCTATTAGTAGTCCGAGTCTCTGTACTTAATTTTTGCCAATCTATTCGGAGTAGAGCTTTGTGGCTTTAATTTCAACAAGTTGGTAAACAATCACCGGTTTAACGGACTGTAGGACGTAGGTTGGCTGTAGGCCGTCACAGGCGTAGCGACTTGGGTTGGGAGCCGTAGAAACATCTTCGTTACATACTTACAGGCATGTCCTTCACACCAATGATCTAGTGCAAGGGTATAGTACTACTGCCCTATCCATGATTCATTCATACTATCTGTTCATACACCTATACTATGAACTTTCCCTTCCGCCAGCCGCCCTTGATCTTCACCTGACGACGGCCCTACCCCTTCTCACCGCCTGAATGGAGCAGGACATCACACATGCATCATTCGTGGTACATGAACCATCCATACTTACATCCGTTCCATACACTTCAAGTTTCCCTGCTGCTGGCAGCCCTTGGCCCTTGCTCATTGCTCATTGCTCATACATCCTCATCCCTGCCCGCCGCGTGAATCGAGCAGGACATCTTTCAACTCGCACCATCGATGTACGTGAACCATTCATACGAGGTTTCATACATGTCTTTTTGCCGCCATCCCTTGCTCAATCATACGCCCCTGCTGGCCCGCTGGCCCGCCGCCCAAATGGAGCATCGTCCGACCGTTGCGGAAAGAAATCAGCGGCCGCCCCCGCCACATGTCCGACTCGGAGAATGGTTAAAGGTAGTCTGACGTTTTATGCTTTATGGGTTGGGGTCGGTTCGGGGTCGGAGTCGGGTTTGAACTTTGAACACTAGCCTGAAGGAAGGAAAAACCTCAGCATTGTCTGGAATTAAATTCGTGACATCTCTGAGACTGTAAGTAAGTACATACTATGTGCATTGGACTGTATCGTTATGGACTGTATGACTCAGGAACTATGGTAAGTAATGAGATTCCTATCGTTCGTTCGTTTGTAAGTCTCATGACATGACACCCTGGGAATGACAATCTGGTTCGGCCTGGTCATGGTGAGTCAGTTCAACCGAATCGTTGAAACGCTGAACGCTGAAACTTAAACTGACAAAGCGGTGTTTACGCGGTCGTATACATCCATACATTTTATGCGTACGTACGAGGTCAGCCGCAGACGACGTCAGCTTGGGTGAGTGAGTAAGTAATAATCAGAGTACTGATGTTGAGGGACCGCCGGGTCGGAAATGTCCGTCACATACAGTACTAGTACCAAGTAAGTAGAACTATATCAGCGTGTAATTACTATACAGTGCTCCATCATGAGAAGACATTTATAGAAAGATGTATGTATTGTAGCGGCCTGTACGTTGTCAGGCCTGTAATGACGTTGTTATGTTAACATTCACTCCGAGTCGGGATGGGGTGATAAGGTCGCTGAAGCGCTAGTAGGTAAGGAAAGAAGCCTCTGGTACTACATAGTAGAAGGCTTGAAGTAAAATTCTCCACTTCAACTCGTTATCTCAACTCATAGTTTCTATTCCGTGCTATACTTCAATAAGCCGAATCTTTGTCGTCCGAAGGAGTTCAGGTCTTCTAATTGCCCAACCTCACAACGTGTGCATGTGTGCGATAAATGCGCTACGGGTGCAATTCCAGTCGGTTCAGATGAATCCTGGACCAATGGCGTGCACGGCACGACTCAAGAAACTCTCACATACTATACTTACATTCTGATCCAGAGTACTGTTTGTCTACAATTCATCAACAACCGTATCATCCGTTTTCGGTTTCAACGATGCTCGCAATTTCGGGTGGTCCGCGTCAGTACTGACAAGTAGAAGGTAGAAATCCACCGCGAGATAACAATCGTACCTAACCCAATTCATTCGTCACCTACAGTGGTTATAAATGAACAAATAAACAATCAATCTATGTACGCACATCCCGCGTACTACATCACCTTTTTCATTAAAAAGCTCCACTCAACTGTTAAGTTAAGTTAACTTCAGCTTCAGCGCTACGACTCGTCGGACTCTGTCGGACGGGTTCGTTGATTGATCACGAGGACTGATAGTTTACTGATAGTTTCTTACTTACTTGATCATTATCAAGATGAATCCGTGAATTCCTTCCCGCTGCTGCTGGCACTGGTAGCCAGTCGAACGTTCGAAGGTATAGATAACTGTGAGTCTGTAAATGGTGATACAGCCTTCCGCCGCAAGTCCGCGATAAGGCCCGAGAACTTTTCAGAGGCCATACGAACCTCGCGAAGCTCTGGAGCACTGGGACTCCATTCGAGGCTCACACTAAAAGAACTCTTCAGTCAGTCTTGGAGACCATCACACGTAAGTACTTAGAAGATTCATAGTCACAGAAGAACACCTTGGAATGCGCTCTTTTTCTCGGTACATTTTGAGGTCTTGCAAGGGCTATTCGAAAACGTTCGTCAGAAACGTTAGAAGCCCAGAGTGGGAGCTTGTTGCGACTGGTCCTGACCTGACGGAGAACGAAAGGTGTTACATAAGCCGCTCATTGCCGATCACCACTAACATTAAACGGTACTGACAAGTCATGATTATCCCGCATATACTCCCTCAGAACACTGAACAGCGACTTATCTCAAACTTCGAGGCTGTCATCTCTGGCATAATCTATGTTGATTGTCAAGAAATGATACTTCCAGTTATCGAGTTTCGATGGGTATGTACGTACATCGTACGTTCACTGACCATCTGGCTGAAATTCGACCGGTTTCTCGTCAGAATGCAAGCGAGTCAAGCTTCAGCCTCAAGTCTAAGGAGATACGCAGAAGAGAGATACGCAGAAGCGGAAGCGGAGGGCGTGCCTGCTCTGTTCTCTTCGGAGGCTTCAGAGTGTCTGTCACTAGACAAAAACTGTTCAGGGCTGTGAGTGCATTCCAAAATTACACCCACACACCTTATTCTCGAAAAGGCTAGAAGGTCATTCAACAATGGACAACCGACATGTGGAATCTAATATCTGGGTGACGACTGGGCAAAATTTGCGTGGCGGGTTGGCCCTAGCGTTGCCCTGCAGTTTTAGTTTTGCCAACGACCATATATGTTGCTTTGTGTTAACTGGGGTAAAAGCAATTCATTTCATATGAAATTGTTGCTGGTGGGGTTGAGCTAGTCTCCCTAGGGCCTAGGCAGACTCGCTCGGTATACCGAAGCTTGGAACCTGTTGAGACTTGGTAGTCGGGCGACATGATGTGGAGGTCTGGTGCTGGGCTGGGCACTGGGCTGGGCGGAGGCGCTTTGTTCCGCAATTTGAAATTTTTGGCCTCTTTCGCGTACAAGATGGGTCACGAGTCTATCCACCATTTTGCAGCGAGAGTTCACTAGCACTGTTCAGTCATCCGGTCAAGGTCAGTTCTACATCATCACTGGTATACCAAAGCTGAGTCTTTTATCTGTGTCGGTGAATAAGGGTATCTATCGTCGAAGACCACGCATATCATGAACTGTTTCGTCTCGGAGGTATCATTGCGCTGCGGTTCTTGTCTCAATGCGTGATCATCCTCCACCAAAGTGCGAGAGATTCATAACACCATTGGCACTAGTCAGTCTCAATGGAGATTCGAAACAATAATACACAATTTCTGACTCCGCATTTCACGTTGGTTTAAAATTTACTCGTTTTTTCTGGCTTCATCAATCATTAACCTGGTACTTAGTGAAACGCCAATATATCTCAGCATATCTGCTGTTCGACATGAGGCATGAGTCACCAACATTCTTCATGTCTTCGACAACTGACCCACGTACCAAGTAGTCTTCTATCATCCGGCTCACTATAATGAATGAAGGGATATGCTATCTATGATACACCACCCGTTATTCGAGTTGACGGGACACTTTCATGCTATGTGCTTCGCTCCGGGAGGTTAGCATCAATCAACAATCGAAGGTTCTTTTTACCTCGATGACCGAGCGCGCCAAATCCAGTGCCAACGTAAGTAATACTGTAGCTCTCATGCCTCCGCGGGGAAGTTCGTACGACGGCCGTTCGAACCTACTTGAATGGATGCACAAGTTTTCGGAAGACAAGGTGAACTCTTTACGTCCTGTTTATAAGCTATAACTCAAACTCAAACTATCGTATCGAAAGTCTAGAGATATTGAGATATGAAACCACTCTTCAGAACATACCATACCGATTGTCAACCTCTTCGACGCATTCGTTCCGCGGGTTCTTCAATCATGAATTGTTTTCGGTTCCTCGATGCCGATGTTCGGAGAAAAACTGATAGCGCGCGCGAACATAGCAGAGTCTCGGGAAAAAATCCTTGTGATGATCAGTCTTCGGCTTGTACATGGTGTGCTGGCGTTAGGTTCTTCTATCACTTCCAGTTCTTGTATAGATGATGAGATGTTAGTCTGTGGTCTCATATTCCCCGTCTATCCCGAAGTGCTGCTACTTACCGATGCTTTCCACATGCAGCGTACAAACCTTCACCACGTTGAGCCCTTCCTCCTTCTGTCTGTTAGGCAAGGTAACCTAGGCTAGTCAATACAGCATTCACTGACGGTTCGTTTTATTAATGCCACCGCTCCCGGTTTGATATGATTGTTCCTCATGCGCTATCTCTATTGTCAGTGTCATGTCGGCCGTAAATAATCGCACGCAGTGATCCTAGGAAATTCCCCACTACCGAGTCCCAGTCCGAGCTTAACCTTGACCTTGCCATTATCTTCACATCACTGTGAATAGAGTCTACGAAGGTCTTCCGTCTGTATTCATCACGTACCATCGCTTCCAGGATTCGGAGGAGAATTTGGGAGCATCACTGGTTCGATTTCTAAGTCTACATTGCCTCTGTGGGAGTCCAAATGTTTGCCAATGTGGGTTCTACCCTTAGTCTGCTTAAAAATGCATGCTGAGAAAATGATTAGGAAGCGAAAGAGTGCAAGACAAGTGTCCAATTATTGTAACGCCATTGCTCGGAAAACCAATGTGGTCCAGAATACTCTTCCCAGCGAGTCAATGCGGGCGCCACTCGTTCAACAGTGAATCTAAAGCTACCATGTCTGTACGCTGCCGTCACGATATCATCTCTCTAAAAACTCGAGATGAAATTCCATAAAATGGGATTTGAACGGGACGGTTCCACGCATACGTGTCTACAACTTTCAGGATTACAGAGTGGTACGACTTCGAACTGCTACGATTTTATCCGATGTGACGTATGTATCTTTTCATAAAGCTTATACTGGTGTACAGTCTCTGGGTTTGAAGGTTAAGCGAGAGTTTTAACTAGGCATAGTCAATGACGCTCTCGGCCTATGCCGCTGGCGTCAGCACGAGACCACTTTCGATTTCCTCATCCCTAGCTAGTATCTGTGCTAGTCTCGAAAACGTACTGCCATCATGTCCCTAGGTGCCCTGAGCTACCCACTCAAGATGTGGATGGTACGAAATGGAAGCGGTTAAACGGGTGAGTTGTGATACTACCGATCCTTCGTGCATTCCACGTTAAAGTGATCTACCAGGAGACATGCCTGCAAACTCGGAGCATAGCAGGTAATTCATGGACAGAGAAGGACGGCGATCAAGTGCAAGTTGAAGGTCAATCCCGAATTATTCGGTCACTGGGCCCAATAGAGTCGGCAGTTCGCGAATCAACGCATTACTTACTAGTCGAGTCGAGGTTTCCAGCAGTTCCAACCCGATAGAAGATAAGGTGTTCGTGCTACTATGCACTTGATTTGACAGTGATGAGTTGATTCCGTACATCTGCTCCACTTTCTCCGTCAAGCGTACTCATTTGAGGAATCGGCCGAAGCAATATGAACCAGCAGTAGGTTCTCGTTTTAGAAACTCGTCGATACTTCGGAAGGGAGCGCTATCAACAAACGATGTTTCGTGGCGTAGGAAGGTACACTGATTCCAGAGTTAGTAGTATTACCTGCCTGTTTATGAACTTGCCGAACTCTCCGAACGTTTCGTCGGAACAAGTGTCTTTTTGACCCACTTGAGCCCGCTTGTCATCGCTTCCTGCCGAACCTTTCGGGGATCTACATACAGCTGCAGGGTTCACATCAAGCACTGCAGCGACTGAGTTACGTGCAAGAACAATAATTTTTTGCCAGCTCCCCATTGTTCCACTATAACGAGCAGCAAGTTTTGGATACGTTGATCTCGTTAATCTTTTCCTTGACGTTGGAGCCTTACTTACGACGGATCAGGAAGTATCTGAATTGAAGTTGAGGCCTGAGGACTTGGAGCTCAGATTATATGTGGTCATTATAGGAACCTCGTAGTTTCTTGAACCGAGAATTATCCGTCTCTTCTGAAAGCAAAAGAGGCCAGAGAGTAACCTAAACATCTTTGACGTGTTACTTTCACGGTTGGCGCCAAAACTTGAAACGTGGAAGTCACGGTAGAACCAGGTGTTTGATCTGGTGCTAGTACGTTCGAAGACGAAGAGTTGGGCAAACTTATTCATAAACAGCTCAGATGCGCTCGTACTCATGAATCAGACTGACAAACCACATATCACTGCTCTACTCACGATAATTTTAAGCCTTTGGCCACTCTTGATGGATGTGATTGGAGCAATAGGTCATGCCGATGCTGCAAATTGAAGAGTTTTAGCTCCTCATGAGAGTGTCTGGGCCCTATGCAGACTTACACGGGTCAACCTCACGAAGAGAATGCATAAATTCGAGCCTTCCGATCCAATGCAGCGGAACTGGGTCACAGTACAGTGTCTAAGTTTTATCGAACATCTTCCGAGTATCAAACAGCCTCCCTTCCCCTTCTGTTTCATATCAGGCCTTGTGGTCCAAGGAAGACGCTTCGCACCATCTGAGTCCAGAGCTGAATAGCTCGAGCTTTGCATCTTTCAAAGGTATCCCCACGCACCTAGGCTACCGCGATTTCCCGCCCAAGTGTTCGTACAGAATCGGGCCGACGGTACCTTTGCGAGCTCGGCCGTCAAGGTGACGTTATCGCTGAGAGCAAGTACCTAGACGTTGAAAATAACCACGAACTGTGCTTGCGCTGTATTCATACATGAATGAGTTCGGTATGAACAGCTTTTCTCACTTACGAACTACCTCGTCCGCGTCGAGCGTACGTTGTCCTTCACGCGGTGTCGGTATCCTCATAACACATCGGGAAGGAGATTCCCGTCAGCCTGGCATCTTATCTCGTACATCAAACCTTAGATCCAAGCTCCAAACTCGGAGAGGAACAGAAGAACAGAACTGGTTCGTGTCGCCACCCCAGCCTGCCGGAAAGTTTTTCAACAAAGTTCAAGGTACTCAATCGAACTTACCAGTATATAGTCATTCATTTGCGAACCAAACCTTAACCTCTCAACAACTTGAAGTACCTTGCAGCCCTTCTTAATGGTACCAAATGCACAGACTGTTCACAAACGGGATTCGTCGTCCGTTTAGATAAGAAGGCCAGAAGGCAGGGCGACTCTTTACATGTAAATGGACAACTGAGCCAATGAGTGGGAGTGTTTTCTAATACAATGATCACACTCACAGAAGAATTGGAGACCAATTGCCAGTAGAGCAAATGTGAAACTAAATGGATATAACCCTTAGCCCCATCTGCCATGCCACGAGGATCAGGCAGACTCGAAAGAGGTATTGGTCGTCGAGTCATAGACGGTGAGAAAATCAACCCAAGAGACAAGTGTGTATACTGTACATCCGCACTGGCACACGGCACGTCAGAGTCTCCCAACGAAGGTCTGATGACTTTTTTCACAATGAAGAAAAACCTTGCCGAACGACCAATTTGTCTTTCTCTGCTCGCTTCGAGAATAGGTGAAGGTTCCAAGATTGATGACACGCAAGAAGTACATGGAGGCACTGATTCTCCGTATCTTTCAAATTTGGACCACGCGTGAGATTGCTGTGAATGAACGATGAATTGGTTTGACAGACCGTCGCCGTATTTGACTGCACTCTTCTCAGATTCCAGAGTAACAGCCTGAGTGGCAAAATATCAAGTAAGGCCACACAATGTCATCCCAAGGTGGTTATAGGCCTGTACTTGGCCTAGCAGGAAAGCTCCCGCGAAGTGCAAGAATGCATAGCTGTGGGCGCACTTCTGTGTACTAGGTTTAAGACGTCTTACGTGTTGATAGCGACCATCAAATCACTGACCTTGACTATCTTCATAGTATTGATCTCCTTTAGCAAGCGTCAACATGACCCACAGGACGATTGTAGTATGTCGGCGAGATATCTCAATATGTCGGTTCCAACCATGCAGATTCGTGGGTGTTCAAAAACAAGTTGTACCACGGTAACGTTCACAAGGTGGCGTGCTTGCTAAATCCGAGTCTCTGGGACAGCTGTTCGCGGTCTAGAATGACTTGTTACACAAGCTAAGGCTTTTGTAGCGTGTCACTTTAATCATGGAGAAAATATGGTTACTTGAAAGGCAGAGACGCATCTACGCTGGCAGATCCGCGGACGAACTGCATATCGTTTGCCTCAACGGCACGTTCGCAACAGTATAACATCTGAACCAAGGCCTATCGTATCCTAGACTCCCAGTAGTGAGCTAGATGATGTAGGATTTGGGTTCAACTTGCTGGTCTCCACATGACTCCAGACCTCCAGACTTCAGAGGTTGATCTTGGGGACTCAGAGCAGCTATTGCAGACTTCCTCCATGGCAAGGTCGGGGATCGCGGAAACGCCCGACGACTTCGGAATAAATTGTGGTCGGTGTTTTGAAGATATGTACATACTTAGCCCGAAACTGAAAACAGGACTGGTCATATATGCCCGATGTCCAGGTTAGCCACATGATGATGGAGCACTGCTTGCGACTAGATCATCCTCGCAATTCTCGTTCACATATTAACCCAGACGAGAGGAAGCACGCTGCACCCTTCTAGAGATGTGGTAAGGCAAACGTAAACCTGTAGTAGGATGCTCACCTCCGTGAAAGTGGAAATGAGACTTCGTACACTATTGTAACGCCGAGTTGCATGGGTTTATACCATCGTTGATCAGAGGATTAACTGCCGAGTCTTTCATTACATGGTTGATATACTCCAGCACACGCCACAGAAGTCGTGTTGATTGCAGAAAGCAAGAAAACGAGACGAGACAGATCGTAACGCCGTTAGGTCTTAGGACCCAGCCTTTTACGTCGTAGTCAGTGAGGTCCACGAACATAGACTCGGACATGCAGGAATTGGAAGTCTTCTGAGTTTCCCGACTAAACAAAGGGCAATCTGAAATTCTCTCGCCATGAAGATTTCATTTATCCTGAGTTTGTATCTGCTGGGAAGGAACGTTTACTATTCAGCATGCATGTGCAATTTCCAGCTCACCTGCAGCGTACCACTTGTACCAGAAGCCCTAACGTATCTGATCTCGTTATCGTAAAGTCGCGGAAGAAGCCTCAGGCCCATACAAAATGGATTAATTTATGAGGAGATAAAAATCAGCAATGCCTTCATATCTTTGCGTCGTCTAGACCAACGAAATCGACGTCGGGATAAGCCGATTGAATTATCGAAGCCTGGAGAGCTGTCACTTGGAACTCGCGGACCACTGAGAGTCCTTGCGAAGAGGCATTTCTTGTGCTTTATTTTCCCCAAAGTTGGTCATAAAAAAGCAGAGAGACGACACTACTTATATGGAAGCGAATTAAATCAATTTACTCCAGAGTTACTTCAAAAATGCTCACCAGAACGTTATATTAAATAATCTCCAGTTTGTTGCAACATCAGATATGAAAAGAAGCAGATTTCAGCCAGTTCGCATGACATCCATAGGTGGCCATAGCGAAAAAGAAGAAGAAAACAGTCAACGAGGTCGGAAGGCCTTGACTTGGCTGTGGCACATGTACAGTGGGCGGGGGATTTCCATCAATTCGCGTCCTGTGTGCCGCCGGTACGTGTTTATTTACAGTTGTTGATTCTCGAAGACAATGGCGTTACTATTAGACACGTGGACGTGTGCGAAAAAAATTGCATCCGCTTTGTGCCCAGGGTTACTCAGGGGCTCTGCCTTGCTCTACCTGCGCGCTAAATCCTCATCTCCAGTCCTTAATATTCTCCTTGTAGCTTGTCTCTTCTCCTAATCGCTGAGGGTAACGAGCTTTCCGTCTATCTGGCCGTTGCTCTCTCTGGAAGTAACCGCTTTCCCTACACCCCTGTCGCCCCATGAAAGGTTCGCCGACAATGGTTCATACCGGTAAATCGAAGGATGTTGAGGAGGCGGGAAAAGAAAAACCTACAGTCGATGAAGGAGTAGAACTTGAGAAGGGGGAGGCAGAGGTGAAGGTGAGTAATCAGGCGGAACAAAGTAACGCCTTCTTTTTTTAACCTGGTTCTGGTTTCCAGACTGCGACTCGAACATCTCCCAGAAAAAGGCAGAGAATAGTTGCTACAAGGCCTATGACACGCTCGTTAGCTGGTCGTCCAATTAAACGAAGAATACGGGAGGACAACGCCCTTGATCCTTTGAATCAAGCGGAATCGCCTTCCAAGAAACCTAAATTGACTCGTAAACGATCAACCAGAAAAGAGCCATCTGAAGACTCCACAGAAAAGTCTGCACATCGGCAGCTTTCTAATTCGCCACATTCAGAGGACGGTCGTTCCAATGAAACGCCATCAAATAATGCCGGCGCCAGCTCAAGTTTACCAATTGAATCTTCCACTACACCTGAACCTTCTTCGTCAAAACCAAATATCGCTGAACGAATAGGTACTACGAGAGTGATGAGGGCAACTCTTCCTACTCCTGTACCTAATCTAACGAAGAAAAGTCGGGGTCGACGCGTACCTATAAGGACAGGGGCGGAGGAAATCTCCGGAGACACTCCGAAGGACAAACGATCTTACGTCTGTTCTGTTGAAGGATGCGGTAAATGCTTTCATCGAGGAGAGCATCTCAAGAGACACATTCGTTCTATCCATACTCATGAAAAGCGTGAGTCGTTGCTCGCTTTTCCGGTCATCTTTTCTCACCCGCAATTGTTTCCTTTTCAGCCTTTAAATGCACATACCCTGACTGCGAGAAAAATTTTAACCGGCACGATAATCTTCTCCAGCATATCAAAGTCCATAAACAAACACCGAGTGTTAAAAAGAAGTCCACGTCTATTGCGGATGATGATGAAGAGGAAGATGAAAGCTCGGATGAAGCATCGGCTGTCAACAATCTTCTCTCTCTTTCGGGTTCAGCAAATTCGTTGAAAGCTTCACCCACGCTCCTCCATCCTAATTCGGGTGGCAACGTTCAATCGCCCCTGTCCTCCTCCGCCACTTTAGCTGCAAGTACTTCCGACCTGCTGTCACCCCTCCGTAGAGCGTACACTCAGATGAGCAGCTACTCCACCCTTTCTGGTGCCACGTCGTACGAGTCATCGGCCGACGCTAGCACATTCGCCTCCAACATGTCCATGTCCTCCTTGCGCACGAACATCAATGTTTCGTCACTGCGCACAGAGGTTCCCGATAATTCATGCGCAGCCGAGTCTCCGAAACTCGGACTACATGCCTCTGAGCCGGGTTCAAAGTTCACGCACCCCCCGGACATGATGTTCCTAGAACGCACTTCGTTCCAGGCAACTCCTAGTGTTACTGCTCATCCGATGGCGCTGAGGCCAATAACGACAGAACAAGACTGGAAATCATAATGCATGTATTTCGTGGATGCGAAGTAATAGGTGCAACGCCTGATTCAAATTCGTGGACAGTGTACACAACGTGGTTTTATAAGTGTACCTTTGATTCCATTTGTTCTTAATTCTTCATGAGCATATATTCTTTCTTCTCATCTTGTCTTTCTTTATACCATGCTTTCTTTCTTCATCTTTGTAATGTATTTCTCTTCTTTTATTACGCCTCCTCAGTGCATTGCGTTGTTCTCTGTTCATAAGTTACGTATACTTTGTCGTGCTTTCCGCTTATGTTCGTTACTAAGACGCTACTCTTTTTTTCTTTCTGACTTGCTGCTAACGCTCAGACTGTCATTATTAGGAAATTCTTTAAAGGTACACCTATCCATAGCGTTGTATGCTCTTTGAATCCCCCACTCGTTTCAAAATTTGCTTACTTTGTGTAGTTCTCACTCATTTTACTCTACGTACTATCTAGTCCCGACTCTCCTCCAAAACCTATGTACTTCGTTATATGACAGTCCTTACTCAGATGACTATCTTCCCCGCGTCTCCGCGTCATTGAGGTTCTCTGGTTCCGCGACGTGGAAAGGGTAGTTGAAATGTGTAATTGTACTCAGGGGGGGATAGGGGACGCCCCATGGGCCGAAGATTGTAGATTTTCTTCGGCGAACGCCTACTGAGCTGACAATAGGAGCAAGGCGACTCAAACGAGATGCAGCTTTGACCTTCCCCGGATACGGCTAGGGGTTCTCCCCATAGTGTTGAAATTCAAATCCAAAGTGTGGAGACTGTGGAGTGCTCGGTTTTAAATGCATTATCTACGCCGGATACCCTATTTACATACATAGTTGTGTATAATTGATATTTATTCGTATCATAATCAAAAGCAGAAAGAAATTGTCAAAAGCGGTTCGAAGAAACAGAGATAATGTTATTCAGAAACATAACCAACGACACGACACGGGTCACTAGAAACAAACCAGCCACCAAACTTCCACTTTAACCCTTCAAAACCCAAGCTGCTCAACAAAACTCTGCCACGTCGCATCCAAAATCGGAGCTCCCGCAGACGGCGGTGCAGCAAATCCCATCCCGCTCACCCCCATCCCCATCCCCATCCCCATCCCCATCCCCATACCCATACCCATACCCATACCCATCCCCATTCCTCCCATGCCCAAAGGAGAATTCATCGGCCCATTCAAATCACTGAACCCTCCCAACCCACCAAGTCCATTCTGGGACGGAGAAAATACCCCAGACCCAGACGAAGGAGATTGTCCATACATCCCACCACCAACCATCTCACTCATTTCCTCCATATCAACACCCATATCATTCATATCCTCGTCTTCAAACCGAACGCCAGACATGCGCTCCGGGTTCGTGCCAGGGGAGTCATTCGCATTCGTCGTTGTTGCTGTTGTCGTTGTGGCTGTCGTTGTGGCTGTCGTTGTCGACATCGCGTTGGGGTTCGCATTAAGTGTAGGTGAGGAAGCAGAACCTGACGTAGACGTAGACGTAGACGCAGTTTCTTCATTAGAACCACCACGTTCACGCCTAAAAATCGCAGTATACGGCTCGACAGCCACATCCGACGAATCACAAAAGTTAAACTCTGCCCCATTGAGATTCAACGTCATATTCCGCATATCCTGCGCAATCGTAGGGTGCATCTTCTGCGCAGCGAGGTGCATCTGGAACATATTGGGGTTGGCGTTGGGGTTGTTGGCGGGGATGGTGGGGGACGCGGATGTATTGGAAGGTCCGGGTTGTGGAGGGAATGCTTGTGTAGGGCATGGTGGAGATGTACATGTCGAAGAAGCGGGTGTACTGATCGTGCTCCCATTATTCGAAGAGGAACAGCAACCATTGCTACTCGAACTGCTGGGGCTGCTACCATCACTAGTAGTAGGCTGGTGGGTACCACCAACACTGCGTTTTCCATGATCGCCAAGTTCTGCTTCTGATCTCGAAATGAGATGCGTCCGACCACCCAACCTATCAAGTTCCTCAGGGTCAAGCTTCAAATTACTCTGATGAAACTCTGATGCGTTGTCCGTTTGATCTACGGCTTCTTGGGCTTTTCCACGTAGGTTCGCTATCGTATCCTGCACGGAAGCCAAAACGTTAACGAAAAGGGCGAAGCGATTTATGAATATCAGGGAGACGACACTCACAGCAATATTAGCAGCAGATTTACACAACGGAGCAGCATTCTCAAATAACTTCGTAGCCACCTCAAGCTCCTCCAAAGACGGTTTGGTCATCTTCGACGTAGGCGCACGAGTTACCAATATACACATGACGATCTATACACACAAAAAAGGGTGCCCTTAGTAACAAAACCTCTCAGCAATACAGAAATGAAATGACAACGTACAGCAGCACTAAGCGCCTGACTCCAAGCTAAATTATACCTCGAAAGCAATTGCGGTACATTCAACCAAGCAATCTTCAACCCTTCAATCAACCTCCATGCCGAACGATAAGTCGCCATAACAGATGGAATGTACTTGTGATTCGTCAAATCATTAGGTGAATCTTGAAGCGCCTGCGCAAAATACGCTCGGTGTAGATTAAGTAGGGCTAGAAAAAAAAAGACGCAGTCAACAAATTTTGATCATTCTTCCAGGAAAGCCCCCGAGAACAAACTCAGAGAACTCACTGCTCTCTTTATAACACAAAACAATAAACCTCTGCATATAAACCTCAGGTTTAAGCTGCGGTTCCACAGTCGTACACCTAACTCTTAGGCCCAGCGGGACAGGAAAATCACGAATCTTACGATCAAACTCGACAATAGTGCTATAAGATGGGGATTTGCAAGCAAATGCAGATTCCATGATGATATGCATGAATGCGGTGTACTGCCATGTCCAAGAGTGGACTGTCAAAAAAAAAAGGGAGAGTCAGCCACGAATTCAAATCGAAATCGCAACGAGCGAATAGAAGAACCACGTACACCCAGTCTCCCTCTGTCCATCTACATTGACAATCTCCTCTGTATCCTTTGGGAAGGGGCAGTCAATATATACACGGGACAATGTTGGTGGGCGGCCGTAGTGGAAGCTCTGCGGGATGTGAAAACAAAATCGGAATCGGGTCAATACACGCTGAGGCCTGAGGAGGGAGGAACCAAATTACGCACCAACCAAGTGTCAACCGTAAATACTTGCCAGAAGACACGATACCTCCGTTGTTGCATGTCTTCTGAGAGTTTGAACCTTGAGCTGTCGAGGTCTAGATGTACAGAGTATCAGCTCCGCGGTCATTCAAGATTCAAAAAAAAAAAAAAACGATACGCACGTAACCCAATCTACACCAACGCAAAACGCAAAAAACCAAAAAAAACCCATAAGCACAACATCCCACCCAACACAAAACCCAGACCAAGCAACACCAGTAACTCACACTAACACCCAACCTAACAGCACTCCCCGCAACCCCCCACGCACTCTCACTCCCCAAACTCTCCCAATCACTAAACTCCAAAAACTGCGCCATATGTACACAAGTCTGTATAGCCTTCAACGTCGTATTCCTAAAAAGCGGATCAACATTCAACGCCGCGCGGGCTAGGTAAAAGTATTCTCGAGCTTCGACGGAGTAGGAGGGTCGTTCGGGGTCGTAGAGAGCTGCGAGGGCGAAGACTATGAAGAGGAGGGCGAGGGAGTGGTGGCATTGGACTGATGAGAAGGATCTGTAGGAGAGGAGGATGGGATGGGATGGGAAGGAAGGAAGGAGGTGAGTGAGTGAGTGGTGGTTGGGGGGAGGGAGGGTAGGAAAAGGTGGATGGGAAACGCACTCTGCTCGATATACACACGAGAGAATCTCATCGAATAGTTCTGTTCGAGGGATGGGAGTGTACATATTCAAAACGATTAATATTCTTTTGAGTGACTAGATTTTGGGAAGGGGGAGGAAGGGGGAAAAAACATACATATACCCATGTCCCAAATAAACCTCGCACAAATGAATCGCTTCAGATAGAGGTGGAAGTAGGCTAAAAACCTCAAGCCCAAGCGAGGTATCAGATTCGTTCGAGTCGGCTCGACACGACGATTCAATGATTTTTTTAGATAAACGAGGTAAATCGGATGTCGAATGACGAGGGGGTCTCGAAAGGGCCTGGATATACACATATAACATCAGCTGGGATCATTCATTACGATTCGGATAGAGGGAACGGAACCTACACGTATGAGGTACTGTTAGATGACGGGAGATTAGCTTGCAGTAACCAAAGGACAAGGCAAAAAATCAACAAACACACCTCAGACCTAGCAGTCTTTCCCAAAAAACTACTCTCCCCATTCGCACCAATACTCAACGTCCCAAACGCATCAACCAAATTCTCATCCTCCGCAGGCGCACCAGCCCCACCAGAAGCCGGCCTGGGTTGTCCAAACGACGTTGGCGACGGTAAACTCGAATCTGTCGAATTTGTAGCTCCGCCGGCGCCGTTGGTATTTGTTCCACGGAGCGATGCGGGTGCATTTACTGAAAATCCAGGTGCTTTAAGCTGCAAAAGGTCGGATCGTAGTAGAGGATGAGATTCTTCCGATACTTGAGATTGAACAGCACGTAATGCATTTTCTAATTCGCGTATCCGTGAACAGAGATGATCAATACGGTCGTGGAGTTCTTCGGTGTTGGCTAGGACGAGTCGGTTGCCTTTGCCTGCTGTTAATGAGCCTGGAAGGAAGGTTTTGGTGGTCAGGATGAAATGAATGAATGAATTTCCAGTTGTTGGATACGAATTTACTCGCCGTCTGGACAGATCGCTCCACATCCTCTAGAGACGCATTTCTCGCAGGGTACCTGAGGAAATTAAGTTTCGTATACAACAGAAAGACAGCAAATACTCACCTTCTTGTCGCAACGTAGCTTGAGTCTCCTACATTCAGCGCACGAGGTAGGTCTGGGTATATATATCCCCGTGGTTAGTAGATGTATATCATACATACCTGTCAACTCACACTCGACCTGGTCTCCGACGTGCCTTCGGGTCCTTGTCCTTCTCTTTCTCCTTCATTCCAATTAGACGACGTGAGGGTACGAGATAGAAATTATTCAGAGGGTCCTCTAGGCTCTATGCTTTGTAAGAGCCTCTGAAATTGAATTTTAAAATGAGGTAGTTGATCCGCAAACTTGGCGCTGAATAATCCGGTTATAAAGGCTTAATGTGTTGGGCCTATATGCTCAGCCTGCAGGGTTACTGGACCAGGGAATTGTCTGGAAGGAAGGGTTTGATCTGTTGGAGAGGAAAAGGTGCATTTGGCGCTTAGCAGACGATTTGTTGTGCATCAGACCGTGACGCCTCGCCCCTCGCAAATCATTTCGCACGCCGTTCCTTGTGTTTTCCATCGATATCATGGCTGAAGATTTCGATCTAGAGTCCCTCGTTCATCTCGAACAAACGTATGTTTATCCTCATCCAATTCACCACCCATCTAACCCAAAAACACAGGTTCTACGACTCTGGTTATGCGGATGGTTTCGCCCACGGTAGAATCCACGGACTCATCGAAGGTCGTGCTCTAGGCCGCGAAAAAGGATTTGAGATGTGGGAGGAATTAGGGTTTTATGAGGGTTTTGCGTTGATGTGGAAAGCTGTTTATATTTCTGCTGGGAAGACAGATTCTGAGTGAGTGAGCCATACATCCAAGAGTCTTGTTACCCTCACCTCGTTTAACTCCCCAGTCGCGTCGTACACCACACCACTCACCTCCTCTCTCTCATCTCTCAATTCCCTCGCGTCAATCCCTCTGCTGCTGCAGACTCTACGGCGTCAGAATTAGACATCCCAAAACTCTTTCGACAGATCCGCTCGAGATACAAACTCCTTTGCTCTTCTCTAGGCGTCCGACCTAGCCTTCGTGCTTCTGCTTCTGCTTCTGCGGTCCCAGCTCAGGACCAAGATGGCACTTCGGTTCCACATGTACAAGATGAAGAGGAGAAGGGTATGAGTGCAGCGATTGAGGTTGAGGGTGCGTTGACAGGAAATGGTTCTGGAGGTGGACGGAAGACGAACAAGAGATCGGTGTGGGCTGTCGAAGAGCCTGGGGGGTCATTAAACTTTTGATGATATACTCAACGAAGGACTCTCATCATCGACACGAATTCTCTCCGGGCTTTGCGTACGTGGGACCCGATCAGAACGCAATTCCCCTTATGCGTGTACCCGTCGGCGCGTCGTATGCGACGTACTTATCGCTCAACGGCGGACACAGCGGCCGTAGGACGAGGGACAGTCTGTCTCAATGGTACTTATGTATCCTCTTCTCCTCCCCTCATTATGTAACCGAAAACTAACGAACTGTGTTTAGGTACAAATGACAACTAGCGAAGAAGACTCCACGAGACGCGTAACTCTACACTGTTATTAAAGCGACTCGAATGTATTTCTCATCAAGTAGAATGTTAATGATGAATACAATAATACAAACTTGCGGTTGAGATCCACTGAGATGCGCTTGCTGTCGATGGAGATCAAGGTTAGGCCAAAATGGAAACAGGACCGTCTTCATAGCGCCCAGTGTCTTTCTCCTTCTCTTCGAGTCTTCGTACACGTCCTTGTTTTCAGCACCCAGGCATCTACAGTATCTTCACCTTTGGCCACTTGTACTGAGGACCAACCTTCGGGCGGAAAAGCCTTCAGTTAAATCCAATCTTTCCAAACAACACCTACCTGTCCAACACACATAGCAGCAAGCCTATGCCCAATCTCAACACACAAATCCACCTCCCTTCCCATCACATACGCCCCCAAAAAACCCCCAACAAACGCATCCCCAGCAGCATTCGTATCAACAATCTCCTCATCCCTCAAAGGCTTCACTGGATACACCCTCGCATTATCAGAGTCATCCGCGCTGACTACCGTAGTTGCTTTCGCCCCATGAGTAATGATAACGAGTCTAGGGGGTATTGGGTTTATTTTCGGAAGTAAGGAGATAGCTTTTGCTATGGCGGGAATGTTTTTGGGGTCTGGGAGGTCGTTGCGGGTGCCCCAGGCTTCGGCTTCTGCTTCGTTGGTGATTATTATATCGCAGTATGGAGAGATTGAGAGGATTTGGTTGTTGAAGAGTTGAGGGATGTAAGGTGCTGAGAAGTTTAGTACGAAGATCTGCGAGAGTCAGTTGCCTAGTTAAATAATCTTCATATTCGGACACACCTTTCCTGCTGCAGATACCCTTTGACTCAGTCCGAGTATGATATCGGGGTTATGAGTCAACATATACCCTTCAGCATAAAAAACCTTTGCTGAATCAATAAACGGTGTGACCGCAGAAGAATTCAGATGCGATTCGTCTAGGTCTTTAGCGACTCGAAGAGTAGTGACAAGTGATCTTCTCTGAAGCATGAATAAAGGTCGCAGAAAATGAATCTCTTCCAAGTTCTTACCTATGATGACCAGTAATGACAACAGCACAAGCACCCGTCTTTCTCCCTTTCTTAACCTGATAGATATCGAGGACACCTTCACGTTGATTCGCAGCTTTGAGCTGTTCGGCGAGGTCGTCATCGCCAACGCATCCGACGAAAACTACGGAGTTGGGTGGTAGGATGTACTATGTACGTGGGGCGGTAGAGAAAAGAGAGGGAGGGAGAGAGGGAGAGGGAGGGAGGGAGAGAGATCACGACTTGAACTTGAATAGAAACGATCAAGGTCACCGCACGGCAGCTCCTCGTGCAGTATTTTGAGCTGCACCTCCTGCGACATAGACTGCTGAATGATTGCTTGTAATTTCATCGTAGCTACCATATTGTAAATCAATCCAGTGAGACGGCTGTATCTAAAGCGAAGCTTGAGAACTTACATCGGTTCTTGTTTATCACTCGCAAGGATGGCATCGTTCGGTTTTAGTTCGTATTTTTGAAGTAATTCTTCTCCTCTTTCTCGTACTTGAATATCGATGAGGGGGTGGCCGATGCAGAATAAGGGATAGGGTGAATGAGATTGTGAAGGATTCATGGGAAGGTAATGGAGTTATCTAAACCCCCCTCAGGAGCAGTAATTGAAGCTCCCATTCAATTTCGGTCAACTTCCTTGCACGTTACCGTCTTACTGATACACTGACAGCGGCGCCAAAGGCTTGCGTAGTCCCTCGGCCAACAATCTCTTTGCAATTGCAATTGTATACATGTATACAATAACTCTCCTCTGCACCACCTTACGAAGATAATCTACAGCTACTCCGAGTAAATTCATTCTTGCCACACCGGCATCATGATTCTGGTTCTACAAGTCACGTCTCTGGCGGCGGCCTTCGTAGCCTGAGGTGTATATATAAGAATCCATCATACCTTGCCTTCCTTCCATCCTTCAATCGATCCCCAACAACCCACTTGAACTCACCCTCACCACACCACAAAATGTCTCCTTCACCTCTAGTCTGGCTTATCACAGGAACATCGTACGTCGCGTCGCGTCCGATCTACTACGATAACTAACTAACATCGTCTCGGATGACCGGCAGCACTGGACTCGGACGTGAACTCACCCTAGCGGCCTTAAAACGCGGAGACAAAGTCATCGCAACAGCACGTCCACGTTCGTTCTCTCAAATCCAAGATCTCAAAACCAAAGGGGCGGATACACTCGAACTTGATGTTACTTCGCCGATAGAGACACTACATGAAGTTGCTAAGAAGGCTGTTGCGATATATGGACAGGTGGATGTGGTAGTGAATAATGCTGGTGTGTCTTCAAGTTTCACTTTTGTACCTATAGTATTCAGTGTTCACTAAAACTTCGTTTGACTGAATCACTACTTAGGATACTTCCTCGTTGGTGCCGTTGAGGAGAACACGTACGTTCCAAACGCGTCTATCTACTTATCTGCATTCAATTCTCTCATCTGATGGCGTTGTGTTTTTAGACCTCAGGAAACATCCGATCTGTACAAGTAAGTAAACCTTGTTTGTTTGTTATGAACTTGTTCTTCTCCTTCATGGTATGTATGTATTCACGAATGATCTCACCTCACAGCACAAACGTTTTCGGAGCCGTGAACGTTTCTCGTGCCTTCTTGCCATACATGCGTCAACGCAAGTCCGGTACAATCATATTCATGGGTTCAATCGGCGGATGGAGGTTAGCTTTCGATCCTTATTAACCTCAGGGCAGACTAGAAAAATCTTGCTGAAAATTATACCTCCGTTGAACAACAGAGACAGCGGTGCGCCTAATGCAGGATTATACGCTTCTACGAAATATGCACTACGAGGTCAGCTCTGAGCGCTAGCCCTCAGTACATCGATGTTCTAATGCAAGTCGAAAAAAATAGGTATCAACGCAACACTCAACGCCGAAATCGCTCCACTAGGTCTCCGAAGTATCTGTGTCGATTTCGGGTACTTCCGTACAGAGTTCCTTACATCAGATCATCGCAAGCCTCACGTAGGAAGAATAGCAGATTACGAGGAGATAACTAAAAAAGCTGAAGATTTCCTACAGGGTGAGTCAAGATTCATTCCATTCATTTCTCCGAGTCTTCAAGTTGTTTGAGTCTCGACTTACCCCCCTCGAAACTTTTTTTCAGCTTACAACGGAAAACAACCAGGGGATCCGGTAAAAGGTGTCGAAGTACTCCTTGATCTTGTTCGTGATGAGGGCGTCGCAAAGGGTAAACCTTTCCCTGTGAATATACAACTTGGAAGTGATTGTTATAATACTGTAAAGTCGGAGATGGAGGTGGTGCTTAAAAGGATGGAAGAATGGAAGGAGGTTTCGAAGAGTACTGATATTTAGGAGTACATAGGTGTATGTAGATGATGATGTTTTGTAGTATAAGTGTCACTGAAAGAAAAATCCCAAATTGGGAGTTGATGGGTACAGTTTATATATCTACATATGTTGCAAAGGCAAAGAAGGGTTGGCAAATCCGGGTGTTCCGTTGAATGGTGAACATCTTGATGTGAAGAACTTCGATGCTTTCTTTACCTAGCACAGGTGGTCAGTGAACAAATTGCAAGAGGCGCCCAAGCGCGTTACGCGCCGCGTCGTGCGAGAGAATATCCACGCTAATTTATATTTCATAGAAATATTTCAAGGTTCATGTCAAGTCAATCAAACCAACACCTTTTGCTTTCCGTGCACTCAATTCATCCGTCCGAGTCGAGCTCTCCTAAGGTTCGAAGAATTACCCAACGATGGTGATATAAATGCAACCAAGTGTACGGTAAAAAAAACAAAAGGTTATGATAGATCTCTCCGAAAAAAGGCACTACTGCGGCCTGCCTAGACAGGATGTCCATGTCCATAGTGGCCTCCCATGGGCCACGCCAAACGGTTGACTAGCTTGAAGGAAGAAAACAGATGGAGGTGGGTGTACACCGACACCAAAGCTTAGAGCTAGTACTTGTTGGGGGTCGGAAGTGGTGCGTTTGGGCCTGCAGCAGGCAAAAATTGCTCGGCTGTGAGCATGCATGGTTGAGTAGGTTGAGCGGGGACAGAGGAAAGCAAGGAGGAGGTCAATGAGGTTAGGGAGAGAGCAACCTTCGTCATGTTGCCCTTCGTGGACTCTGGCCTGAAGAAACGAAGCATGTTAGCCTTGCCTATTCTGCGCGCTGAAGTCCCACGACTCGGAGGACGTTGGAGGGTCCAAAAGCTGGCTGCTGTGAGAGGTTCGAGAGTCGCTGGTAACTCTGGGCCTCTTGAACGGGGTACCTTCAGCCTGAAAGTACCGAGGCCTGAAGTGGTTCGGCGCGAAGTACGGGGGCTGAGGAAGAGGGAATGTGCCGAGCTCGGGCGTGGATAGGTGATTGAATTGTGTGCGCTCCTGACACGTAACATATTGCAGCACACTGTCGTTTCTGTCATTACTGTAATATCGGCTGAGAGTATATCCTGATGAGTGTCTTTCCTCTCTGAGTAGGAAGAATTGAAACTCACTTTTCTTGTCTTGTGGAAAAGGTCGGCAGTCGGACACTACCTGATCAGATGTGGTATCTTTGATCGAGGCCGTGTCGTTCGTGCACTGAAAACTTTAGGCATAATCGTCGAAGCTGGTTTCCGAGGAAAGAAATTGGAATAGATAGAATGGCTCTGGTGCGGCTACACCAAGAGAGCAGGAAGAAAAGTGAAGAAGAAGAATGCAGTAATCGCAATAGTGTGGGATAAGAGCACGAAAATGCGTCGAGCCTCAGGTGACCGTGATGTGTTTGGACCTTCGTCTACATTCCTATTGACTTTCAGTGCCCGAAGTGTGGGAAATACTTCGCGAGGAATGACGCGTTGAAGCGCCATCTGAGGGGGACCGGGAAGAAGGCATGTTCAGGAAAGAAGAAAGGAGTGCAAGGGGCAGAAGAAAATATGGGCGCTGGAGTTGACAGCGGGATTGGAAGTGGAAGTGGGAGTGGACTGGGACTGGGACTGGGACTGGGAGTGGCGGGAGTCCAATCGGTGACTTTTCTGGTGAAGCCAGCGGGAGTGGAAGCGGTAGCAGCTGGACACCATCCGGGGACTCTTCTATCGAGGCCAGCGCGAGCGGGAGTGGAATAGTGGGGACATTACTCGCCGACTTTTCCGCCGAATCCACTGGGGGCACGCACGACAAAGCTTCGGTGGACTCTTCTGCTGAAGCCAGCGAGAGTGACAGCGCAACAATCCAATGGACGTCTCTTCCAGTTCAACTTTCTGCCGAGACCAGCTCCTTAGTCGGCAACATCGCTAGACCCCTCTTCCTCGAGCGACAAAGAACTCGGAGTTCAACGAGACTCTCGACGACATGCGGTTCGCTCTCAGGGGTCAAGTTGAAGTTGACGAGACCCCAAGCAGAGGACATGCAATGAATGGGACGAAAACTTCCACGCGTTCTATGCCGCATTCGAGGAAGCTGGGTTGGTGCTGAATTTGGGCTATGGGGGGTTCCTAGTCGCCACTTGGACCTTGCTACTCCGGGGTGGATGGATGGACCCTTACGAGACTAATTATTAGATACGATATCGACGCGCATATATAGACAAATGGACACCTCACCTTAATTTCAAGGATGTTTATAGTGTATATTAATCCTGTATTTGTAGCTTTGTATCATTAGACTTGATGTATCTGTAGATAGCATTAGATTAGCATTAGAGGTCATTATTAGTTATCGTATAGCATCATAGAAGGAAAGGAAGAGTTATGGCTCTTGGGGCCTGACACCAGAGAACAGAGGATCGTTACGGTGGCATCCTTCCAAGTTTGTATAGATCGAATTTCGCCACTGAACTATTTTGAAGTGAAAAGAAACAAAGGTTTTACAAACCAGTAGTCGTAATGCAAAAGGAATAGCCAAAGGCGAAGCCTTGCGATGATGGATGTAAAAGACAAAGGAAGGGAGTACGAAAAGCTGCCGAGTCTTCTTTCATGTAACAACCTCAACCTACCTCAGCTCAAGTCCTTGTTTCGAACCCTACGCTTAGCCAGTGAAAGAAAGCCAGCATGATAATCAACGTTTGTTCAAAGCTTCATTTGTCTGATTACAAGGGGCTAAAAAGACAAAGGGGAATCAAAAGCGTCAGCATGCTGAAACCTCCATCCAATCGCACGCGCAATTCCCTACCTGGTAACCCACTAAGTTCTGGCAAATATGCCGAGGAGGCTCGTTATCGGGTGTAGTAACGTGAAAGTCGACGACTGCTCCGCGAACCAATAAGCTCAACTTCATCAACGACGTATCCCCGGCAAGTCCAAACGATGTAGGACTCAACCCACAGATCCCAAAGCACATTTGATTGAGATCTACCACTGGGAGAGAAAACCGGATACGATGGACGAGGGTGAATGGTAGCGAATCTAGCGTGAACCCGTGTTTTGGTGGAGTGCATATCAGAAAAAGGATACGAACAGCAACGGACCTTCATGTACATAATTCATTAGATGGAAGCAAGATACAGCAGCTCCTCTACCAATCTTCTGATCTTCTGCACCTGCGTAAGTAGTTGTAGACTGAAAAGATCTGGTTTGGTCAAGCGTACCAGAGAAAGACTACAAAGCATTTTGTTCAACGCGTAGCGACATGGTTAAGAGACCTGAGTTTGCCATAACTCGAAAGCATGAAGTGTTTCTTTTCCGGCGCTGCGCGTTTTGAATGTCGTATTAGAAAGTATAAGAAAGTGTATGGATCCCTAATACCCAAGCACGTTGACGGCTCTGCCAGTTGTCTGCCTGCCGCCGGCGGAAATTTGGCCTTTTTCGACCTACATAGACGGTTTCTTCCTGGTTTCTTCCACTGCTTACGCTGACCGAAAGTCTTATCTACAGTGCAGGACAAATGAGGAGGATACAATTTATTTATAATTCATCGCCAGCCGTGATTCAGATGGATGTATGTAAGTACGTGGACCAAAGGTGCGCGATGTGTGTGTACTAAGGACTCGGATGTAGTGCCATATCTTCGAAATTTTTTTCACCACCCCTTTGAGTTTGACGAATCGGATATAATTCTGCTGTTACTTCAGGTCCAGCCCTCGATCGTTCGGGCTGTCCTCTGAGCGATCGGCGAGGCTCAACCCCACCCCTCGCTTGTCCTTGAGAACTATGGAACGTTTTTATTGCATTGCAAGGAACACCTCCTGCAGGCCCCAGGATCGATTCACATCATCGCGACTGTTGACTCTTGAGTTACTCTGCCATTCATCTCGGAAGGTCTCGTCTCGTCTCCTTGATACCCCTACATAGGGCTCGCAAGATCATAGTCGGTGTTCGTGTATCGTCAACTGAGATAGCCTGGCTTGGGTGTGTTCAATCTCGCTCCCGGAACCAGGAGGCAGTCGGCACTAAACGAAAACTCCACCTCTAGGGCCATCTTTGTGGCTCTATGACCCTTACTGCAGTTGACGTCTTGCACGATTGGGATGACATGGCGCGCTCTGCTCTGAATTGAATAATTGAATATGTGGATGACATTGAGTGTATCATGCGCAATCCCATGTCAGACCGAGTCAGAATCACCGCCCGTCAGGATGGCGTTGATTTATTTGTTTTGCTTGATATATTTAAATAGATTTCTTTCGCTGAACCTTGGCCCTTGGGCTCCTCTGAATTGAGCCTGGCGATGCCGTGGTGGGTGGATGGGATTTCAAAAAAGAAACATCTACGTGTTGCACCCTCAGGACAACTCGAGGAGCGCATGCCCGGCCGCAAGGTGCTGGGGCGCAGGCGGGAAGTTTAGGTGATATGCATGCTCGAACCTCGAACCTCAGAAGAATCTTATCAGTATCTTCGCCGGCCGTCCTTCACGATATCCATACATCTATCCTGCATCTATCACTAAACTTCTTTTCTAACATGATGAAAACTGCTTAGTGTATATAGACACCGCGCAAGAAGTCCATACTCACAGCCCTACATGCTTCAACTTGCATCCCTGAGTCGAATATGTTTTTAAATTTTTCATCACAACCTTTTGACGAAGCCGGATGATAGATCATGGAAGGGGGGGATCGGGCATGATCAAACATGAAGCTTGAAGTTCTAATGAAGTTCGGCCCTTGTTAAAGTTTGTCATTTGTAAATCATTCTCATTCAAATATAGACCATGTGGAGAAACATGGCTAGTATAAGAATCAGAGTTGACACTTCTACCATAAGTAAATTCCGACTCGGAACACACTCATCTTCCGCAGACGCAGTTTCCTTCGAGTTACATGCTGTAGCTCCAACACAAGGACAGAACCAACCCAACCAAGGATGCTCACAGTGGATATCCTACAACGCCAACCACTAAAAACCTTCTACATCCTAACAGAACTCGCCTCCCTCTGCTTCCGTCTCCCATGGTGGTTCATCACATCTCTCCCAAAGTCCTGGAGACCAAAACCATCCTGGTCAATCAAATACTGTCTCCGAGTCTTCCTAACAAGATGGTTTGTCACATTCGAGCGTCGGTGCGTTGAATACAAGTCTCCTTTGAGGGAGGGAATATAGTACTGAAAGAGGGATACACCCACCCTTTCCCTTTCCCTTTCAGAGCGGGAGGACTCGTAAGCTTCCCTGATCATCATCAGACATACGCAGGGAAAGGTGCTGTGGGCGTAGCCGTCGATCCTGCGGACCCCAGCTACATCGTTGGGAACATCAAGCGCACGGCAGAGCGGATGTCAGTCAAACCAGAAAGGGTATCCGGATATTGGTTTACGAGAGGAGAACCGACTAGCATCCGAGTTCCTTCAAAAGCCCATAAAGACGAAAGAGTGATATACTCCTTGCACGGTGATTATTCGCGACCACTACTTAGCTCCATTAACCACATCTTGGCTAATTCAAAGAGTTCCGGTTCCTGTTCCTTTCAAAGGCGGCGCGTATGTCTTGTGGTCTGCTCATCCAGATAGTCCATCCGGAAATATCACCCGTGGCCTCCTAGAGCACTGTCAAGGAATCAACACCATATTCTGCCTTGAATATCGCCGTTCATCCATTTCACCCCAAACCAACAAATCCGTAAACCCATACCCCTCAGCTTTACTAGACGCCATCGCAGGATATGTCTACCTCGTCCACCACGAAGGGTATTCTCCATCAAACATCATCCTCGAGGGAGACTCAGCAGGTGGAAACCTAGCTCTAGCCCTAACGCGCTATCTCATCGAAAACCAAACAAGCCTTCCTTCACTTCCTTCTCCCGGCGCACTTTTATTGCTATCGCCTTGGTCAGATCTCGGTCGATCCCATATAACGAAAGGTTCCTCTGCACTTCCTTCGACGTATCACTGCCCAGATTGGCTCGCTCCCAGTCCAACGGGTCCAGGTCCGACAGACTATGCCCTTCGCGCCTTCCTCGGTCCAGCCAATTATGCCCTTGCAGACTCAGATCCATACGTATCCCCAGCCTCCCTAATGATACCAAAAGTCAGCTTTGAGGGATTCCCTCGGACACTCATCGTAAGCGGAGGTGCGGAGACGCTATTGGATATGATCAAGACGTTGAAAATGCGGATGGAAAGAGATATGGGTGTTGAGATGGTGGATTACGAGGAAGTTCCGGATGCGATTCATGATTTTGTGTGTTTTGAGTGGTGTGGAGGGCAAAGAGAGATTGCTTTGCGAGCGGTTGGTCGTTGGGTGGGATGAGGGTACTGTTCCAGGATGCACGTCTGAGTTCCGTTCCTCTGTGTTTAGGTGGCTTCAATGTACCGTATCTTTCTTCGTATAGCTCTAGTATACCCACGCTACAGAGTAATTTTTTTTCAGAACAGACTTCTGGAGGGAGGTGAGCATGAGTAGCACTCACGCAGTCGAGTCTTGATACATACATAGGAGCCATCGATTGAATTCACCAAGGGGAAGCCGACAAGAATTCCATGCACAGTGTCGTGCGAGAAGCAGAAACTGATTGATGTTGCGATGCAACTCATCTTCCATTCTAATTGACAGTGACCAATCCAAAGCAACCGGCAGGGTCAACTGCTTCGAGCCTGCTCGTGAGCTCAGTGGAAGAGTTCCCATATTGCATAGATGCGTGGTCAGAGGTAGGGTGATAGCGGGAGCATTGGAAGTCCTGGAATCCCCACGGCCAAGCTGAGCCCAAGTGTGCAAATCGGGTATAGTAGCGAACATTGGGAACGTCCTTTTCTTGAGGAAACGTAACATATGTAGCCAGTCTGAAAAGTGTATTGAAAAATTGTGATCCCACTCATTAGCTTAGCTGAAGAAGCGTACCTGTCCCTGCCGGTCTTCCCTCCGTCTCGAAAACCGCTTTCATAGGCGAAGATTTCTATGGTTTCTGCGCTGCAGCATCAATAGGAGCTGTCTTTAGGCGAACGTGTCCTCGCTCGCGCGTTTAGTGGTTTCTTCTGCAGTCTATCACTTGCGAGTTTGTTGAACGACGCCCTTCACTGGTGGTGAAGAGATTACATGTAGTTGGGGGTGCGGGGTTTAAATTATCCCGTCTTCCATCATAAGAACAGCATATCGAAACCACTGGAGACGGTAAAGTCACTCTCGCTCTGGACCAGGTCAATTTCTCGTGAAGATCGTTGCCGAAGAATCCGCCTGACTGTGTGTGTCCTCATTGGGTCTGCTGATGTGGGTGGACGGTGAAGGGGTCCATTATTGAGCGCAACATCACGTCGCCGGACCACGGCTTCGCAGTGATAGTCGACAGGATCGGGTCTGATGTGTATAATGGAACGACGTTATAGGTAATCCAGTCCTGTCCATACAATTTCTTATTCAGCTATAATAACTATAGCTCAAATGCAAGCAATAAAATAATAACCGACCGACCAAATCATCCTGGGCATATCCAACGACCTCGAAGGCTCAAGCGCTCATTGGCAGAGTACTGCGTACGGACTCTTGGGGAAGGTTCGCCTCATATACATACGTCCGAATGTTATCCCTGAGTCTACTTGTTGATCTGCAGGCTTTCCATGTCCCGTATTCCGCCTACCCAGCCCTCCGAGTCCACGAACTAGGGGCAAAACATTCGCTAAATCAAGCTGCAGGCAAGCTCAAAGCGTCCCAGTCAAAATTGTGCCGAACAGTCTTGCGGACGTGCAGAAGTGAATATGATCAGGAAGGGAAGGTGGGAGACCTTTGATGATTATAAGGTACTAATACGCGCTGATGCTTCTTCTTCTCAATATCAGCGCTGAGAAAATCACATACCTACAGAGTTCAAGACACGCCACAAGATGTACGAATTCCGCAACCGTTTGGAGCCGTTACAGTATGTATATGATTTCAGGGGGATGGTAAAGTTCTATACGTATCAACAACGAATGGTATCAATGTAAGCAGTCGTGTATGTGACTACCCTTTCAAGAAAATTAATTAAAGAAAACACTTTAGATCGTCTATATATGCTCTAACCTGTTCGTGACTTTCAGGGGGGGGGCAAAACTCTCCCTTCACACTAACCTTCTAAATCTATCTCAACCCAGCCTCATCATAAACAAATTCCCCATAAACAGGAAGCCAAATCCTCTCTTTCGCCTTCTGTCTGACCTCGTCTTTAGTCCAATTAACGCCCGCAGTACCTTCTTCAATAGCTTGAGCTGCAACAGCACACGCTACCTCAAAGTTGACTGCAGGCGCATTACCAAGGTCTGGTAGAAGCGCGTTGTCTGGATCTTGAAGAGCTGGGGAAAGCGAGGCGAGACGACGGGCTCCAGCGATGATCATCGAGTCGGTCATATATCGAGATTTACTTAGTACGGCGCCAAATCCGAGACCGGGATAGATGAGTGCGTCTAGTGAGTGTTAAATGTCAATGGTGTGTAGCCACTAAAATAATGGAGAGCGACGTACTGTTGCATTCCGCGATACTAAACAAGATGATGTAGGATCAGTGTTGGCTCGGATGAAAAGTAAAATCACAGCCTGCATACATGTAATCCTTTCCATTCGGCATCTTGGCAGGAGGGAATGGGCTACCCGTAGCCAGCAATGCCCGTCCCTTTGTCCACTCGTTCGCATTTGCAGGTGTAACTTCCACCAACCTATCTGGGTTCGAAAGCGGGAAAATTATGGGCCTTTCAGTTCCCTCCGCCATAGCCTCTATAACCTCTTTCGTAAACGCTCCCGTTTGAGTAGAACACCCAACAAGAATCGTCGGTTTTATCCTTTTAACAACATCTAACAGCGAAACCTCTGAGCTGTTCCATTCCGAGTTGGGCCTGACATAGGGCACGATGTCGTCCCTAATACCATGAGTGGACGCGACTTGTTCAGTGATCAAACCATGTCGGTCGATCAACCAAAACTTGCTGTTGGCTTCTTCCTCTGAAATACCGTCTGTGGCGACCATCGCGTCTCGTAGTTGCTTGGTGATACCTAACCCAGCAGATCCAGCACCATAGATGACGATTCGTTGATCAGGCAGCTTGCTCTTCGTAACGCCAATCGCGGCCATAGCACAAGCCAAAGTGACCGCACCAGTTCCTTGACTATGCGTGCATCAAGTTCGTGTCAACAGCATTGCCATAATGAACGTGTAGCTTACATGTCATCGTTGAAAACCGCATGCGTTTCTCTATACCGAGACAAAATTGCGTGTGCGTTGGACACTCCAAAGTCTTCAAAATGAAGAAGACTGTGAGGATAGTATTTCCGGACGAGCTGAACGAATCTGTTGCAATATTTCGGGATCAGTATCGTACCTCGAATGAATGAAAGTAAGCACACCTGTCTATGAACTTGTCGTAGTCCTTTCCTCTAACTCGTTGGTTTCGCCAACCCTACGGAGTGACCTTGCCTCAGTGTGCACGCTATTAATAGCACGGTAACGGCAACGTACAACGTACAACGGGTCTTCAATCAGCCCTTTATTATCGGTGCCAACGTCTAGAGTTACTGGTAAACATTTTTCCGGGTCTATTCCGCCGATAAGACTAGAGAAAACCGGGATAAGTCGCGATTCTGAAGGTGATATGAAGCCAAACGTACGTGTACAGAGCCGATTTCGCAGAGGCAATCTGAACGCAATTCTATTAGAAGATGTTGCCCTTGTGGAAACTCGAATGAACGCACCCCAATGCCCTGTCAATGAAATGATGAATAAGTGTCGCATAGTCAGCAATGAATGATGAACTCACCCCAACACCTTGATCTCCGATACCCAGAATAGCCTCAGCGTCAGAGCAAACAATCAAATCGATGTCCTTGCCCTTGGTCAGCTCAAGGAAATCCTCTTCCATATGATCCAGTTCAGGAAAGGTAAGGTATAGACCTTCGCTTCTTCTAAATAAGTGAGAGTAATTGGCTATCGCGTCTCCCTACAAACATCCACGTCAACAAGTAATCCTGCAGGAAGTCCACAATACATACCTGAGTAGGTGTATATATGATAGGAATCAACTCCTTCAAATGCTTCGCAATCAAAGAGTAATACAAAACCCAATTCTGATCCTTCATACTCTGCAAGAACGTATTCTTCGCAATGGGAGTACTACGAGTCTTGAGCTGATCATAAGCCCTTTCACATTGCTCATCAAGTGTGTTAACACGATAAGGTAGTCGTCCACGAAGACCAAAAGCTTCTCTCTCTCGAGGAGTAAACGCCGTGCCTTTGTTGAACCTCGGGTTTGCCAGTATTGCATCGCCACGTAGAGCGACGCGAACTTGACGTTTTGCAGAGGCCAAGATGGCACTCCTGGAAGCTTTCAATGCAGCGTCCATGCTAACATCCATGCGTTGTTGGCAACGTATGTATGTAGGAGTTGGTAGGAAACAGTGAGGCACTACTGGGTCGGTAAAATCCGAAATTTATAGATTCATGACGTCACGAAAAATTCCAAAAATAAAAAACGCGTCACAGCCTCGACGCGTGCTTCGCCACGCGCTGCCACGCGAAGAATTGCCGCCGCCGCCGCGGTAACGGTTAAAGGTGGCGCTGCACCGCTTGCAATTTGCACAGGTTGTTCATGCAATGTTGAAGGCGGTACCACAAAATTTTCGTTTTGCTTCTTGTAGGCACGAAAAAAGCTTCTTCTTTGTGAAATGACAACCAAAAAGCATAGCATGGGGAATAACCGCGTCCGTCGAGTACGTAGCAGCCTAGGCAGCGCAGGTCTAAAGTTATCCCTAGGCTACGCCGTAAACTGGTATCCAGACCTGAGGAGTGAGCATGAGGAGGTATAGGGAGGGTCGATATTGATGTGCTGCGGATCGGACGAGACTCAGTTCGAGCCGAGGTAGAAAAGAAAACCAGATCGACAGGGCTTAAAGGCTGGGCAAGGTCGTGCTAATATGGATTATAGACGCCTTTGCCTCGGCTTTTACTAGAGCGAGGCTGAATCTACGGTAAGTTTAGATTTGATCGCCACAGGTATATCGTTTTCAAGTCTAGATCTAGTTTGTAAATCTTGTGTTACCTCGGTGGGACCTACTACTCGTCGATCATAGCTGTGCTTAGATTAGAGTAAGCGAAATCGCGCTTTGACGTTCAAATTTTGAGAAGTTTTTATAAAGGGTATGTACAGCAAATATAAACATTGTTACAATTTGATACTTTCGCTCAAAGCCAAAGAATGATGGAGAATAGATAGGACTGTCCTACTGCACATTATGTCCAGAGGGAATAAATTACACGATATCAACAAAAAGAACACAAAGAACACAAAGAACAAAAGAAATGAGAAAAAGTCTCATCATTCAAAGGAATAGAACCAAGTAGAAGAATATTCGTCAGGACGCACTGTCGAACGTTGATAGGGAAGTGTTCGCGGAAAGATGAAGACGTCAGGGGGATCAAGAGGAGAGGACATATGAAGAGGCGGAGGGGAGCGCAATTCCGTAGATATTGCTAGTAAGGTTCGTGATAAGAAAGGCGAGGAGGAAGTCATCGAGGACATATAACGATCATCCATACAAGGCGAGACTTTTTCCAGACGGCCAGAGTTGACGCTTGTCACGAAAGACCCGAGCTCATGAGAAGAATCATCCAAGTCGTATGTACGTGTGTGCAGTGACGGTACACAGCGCACAGCGCTCACATCACAGAGGGAGTCGGTCTCTGCTCGAGTCCGCAGCGAAGCGGGAGCCAATTATGGGGTGGGGAGGGATGGCCAGTCGTCACAGACGGACTGAGAAAGTACATTGTAAGTCGTAGTCATAGTCACGGCCACTGTCTTAGTCTTTGAAGTCAGGACAGGGGTGTCCGTGACTATGCAAGAGCTGCCTGAGAGTCAAGGCGCGAGTGCGCCACATCTCCTTCTCGATCGTAAGCCTCTGGACCTCCGCTTCCAGCTGTTGCTGGTACATAATCTTGCGCTTACGGCTACGCCGAGCAGCAAGTGTATTCTGGCGACGCTTGTGTTCGATCCTTTGTTGATCTGTGGCGTTGGGCGGAAGTGGCTCCTCCGTAAGTTCGTCGTCCTCATCTTCGTACTCTTCCATTACTTGGTGGCGAGGACGTTTCAAATACATAGAAGGTATATCCTTCCTAGATGTAGATGATGGGGTGATGTAGTTACGAGGTTGGGTAGGTGCGTCTTGTCCGAGGATATGATCAGGAGAGATCCGTCTATGGGTAGAAACCAGAGGGGCATGGGTACTACGAGGACTGGTGCGAATAGGCCCTGGTCCCCGAGAGATATAATTAGAGGGACCAGGAGCCGACATGGGCAATCCAGAAGAGTGAATCTGAGAAGTCTGTTGCTGATGGTAAAGAGCCGCCGAGTTCACGTCGATTGCGTTCTCGACGGAATACTGGTTATAGGGATACATGTTATTCATTGTATATCTGGATGAGTCGAAGCTGTTGAGACGAAAAGGTGTAGAGGAGGACTAGTTCGTCGGACCCGGAATGTTCTCTTTGGAAGAAGATGCTGGATGAGTCGGCATTGCTCAAATGCTTTTATACAAACCCTTTCTGAGGGCACTGAACCCAAATGGGGAAAGCAAGGTCTGTGCCGAGGCGTGTGGCGGTGCCGAATTACAATGCACAGCTCGCGAACACCGACACAGCTCGCGTCATTGAAGAGTGTCGGCCACGAAATTCATCCTTGATGGCACAGAAAGAAAATCTTAGATTTGCATCTTCCAGTGCGTTAAGAAAATCAAGGTCTTCACGACTGACGATGCGGGGTCAACATAGAGCACGTGATATGCCAACCCCCACCACGGTACCGACTCTAGAGCCCAAAGTGAGCAATCGACAACCAGAAATTGGATGCACTGCGAGAAAGATTCATCATTCGAGAAATGGCACAGTGTCAATATCCGCAGAATTTATCGATGCCATGGAGATCTTCCAGCGTGGCTGCTAGTGAGCAAGCATTGCACCTACTCAGCGATATCCGACGACCATTCCCTACGTTAATTAACCGTTCCGAACTCGCGTGCTAAAAGCATGGCCTACCTCGTATACTGTATCACACGCATATTGGTCCCTGCAAGCGGTATGTGACGGCAGAGCCGCAGTCGAAAATCCGCACCGCTTTTGTTTTTTCCACGCCCTCTCTGCAGGTACTGTCAGGAATGAATGATATCAGTAAATTGTGAATGAATGAACGGAAATGAATGAACGGAACCTATGATCTAACGGATCAGAGTCTGGTTGAGGCAGAACGCTTACTATTTGCGATCCGAGCCTCGAGGACTAGGTGGGGAAGCAAACCGGTGCTTTGACCTCTGTTACCGTCGATTAAGGCCTTGACGGACTTCTCACGTCCTTTCGCCGTCCTTTTTTCGAGTATGTTTATCGTGACAACGATGGGAAAAGAAGATATAACTTCGGACATCCCCAGTCAATGGATATAGAATAGCTGCCGTGAACAGGCTGTCTCGAGGCTGACACCACTGCGGAAGTTCTTCCCTGTGTTGGATGAGGTATAAGAAAGTCGGAATCGCAATGTCGGTGCGATATCGGTATATGATAATATGACTTGTCTGTTCCAAGAAAGATGATCAAGAAAGATGATCAGCTCTAGCATATGTGATAATCGCGTTGATAAACAAGAATCCGAGGTCGGTACTAGGACATCGGGGGAGTTCTCGATGAAAAAGTGAATGCGAATAAGCTTCCCAAGCGTGGCGCAGGTGCTTGGAGCACTATTGTGTGGCACGACTATTCAACCGAAAGCGATAAGTCGCTCGGACATGTATCTTGCCAAAGGTACGCGACGCAGTACAAGAAAATTAAGCACGACTTTGCGCTCAATTGGCTCTCACAAGATTCGCCAATAGCGGGCTGCGTAGCACGACCCTATATTATCCAAATTGCGGGCAGACAGGCACGGTTACAGTTGTCAAATGAGATATATGAAACTATCTTGGACCACGAGTTATTCTTTGAAGCTCAATAATGAGAAGCAACAACTACTCACCAAAACTGCGCCGTAGGTCGTTTCATTAGAAATCTACTTAATCGCTCCCTCATGAAAACGGATAAATCGCGATATCCAATTGCCCGATGATATACGTCACGTCAAAACGTCGTTAGGGAAGACTTTGAAAGCAGAGCGAGTTAATATTGAATCATTAGTGAGGAGACGACAAGGGTTTCCGAAGCGTAAGTGGAAGAAGGGTAGCACTGCCCAACGTCGGTACGAGGCTGTGTCCGACCATTTTACAATACGTCGGGATCACTGGAAGACTTTGCCGGAATAACCGGGACATAGCTTACTATTGCCATTGAAATATTGAAAACTCTACAAGCTGGCGCTGAAGCTTTGAAGGCCTGCTATGCACATTGCAAATGAGAGAACCAGTGTCCACTGTCGATGTCGTCTTTCATGAATCAGCTGAGAGAGCTGAATAAGATGTGTTGGGTATGTATCGCATTTTGCATGATATAGAGTAGATATTCAGTCGATACGAGCTCGACACATGTAGGATGTAAGAGCAGCGATGAGTGCCGAGTGAAGGAGGAGGCCAGGACAGGCCAGGACCCAAAAGCTAGATGCCGGGCTACGGGCCTACGGCCGGAAGCGAGGGCCTAGACCGTCCGGTTTCTCCCGGAGCAGTCTCGATAACTGTCGAGCCAACCGTCTCCTTCCTTTACCACCACTGCCCGCCATGATGCGCCCCATCGCTGCCAACATCTTGCGTGCTGCTACTCGTCCAGCCTTCGCTGCCTCTCGCGTCGCCCCTTCTCTTACTCGTCACGCTCATGCTCACGCCCAAGAGACTTTCGAGCAGTTCTCCGAGCGCTACGTCGCTTTCTTCCAAAATGCTGAAGACTTGTTCGAGCTTCAGCGCGGGCTTAACAACTGCTTCGCACACGATCTTGTTCCTTCGCCTGCTGTTATTGAGGCTGCTTTGCTTGCTGCGAGGCGTGTAAATGACTACTCGACTGCTGTGAGGATTTTCGAGGGTGTCAAAGAGAAGGTTGAAAACAAGGCTCAGTACCAAGCCTACTTGGATGAATTGAGTGGTCTCAGGCAGGAACTGGGTACGTGAAGGGTGTAGTTTGCTTTTGTCGCACACTCAGTTTCTTTTTTTCATCCAGGTGTCGCTACTAAGGAAGAGCTTTACCCATCTGCATAGAGTCGTCATTGGATAGTACTGTAGAGTCTATCTTCGCCTTTTTCCTGTTTGAATCCTTACTGAGCTTCACTACAGGTAGAGAAAATGACTTTTTTATGCACAATAAATTGTGACCTCAAATGCATGTCACTTAATTTCCTACAATCTACGAGCCTACTGGATAACAACTTACATTGCGCGAATTTTCTAAGCTTCCGTGTCACATGTATCTCGACTTTTCAACCATCTCCGTCGACGTCAGGCCGAAGAACACAGCACCACTTGCCCGTGAGGAATTCGAGGAGCACGTCGCACGACTCGTCATTGAATCATGATGCTTTCTATGCTCTAGAAGCTCCTGCATCTTTTTACTCACGTTTTATGATCATTAGCTCGACTTCCTTGGGTCATTGACGTCTTGAGAATATACTCAGCGCGTTCTTCGCACTCCAACATCATAGACTGAACTTTCTCGCATTTAACGAGGGATTATCTGTCCGATTCTTCTCAAGAACGTTTTGCTTCTGGTGGGCGGTGCACCCACTAGCTGACATCCAATCAGTTGATTTTTGCAAGCCATCGAATTTTGACGGACGTAACTGGGTAGCGGCCGCCCAGTTCCTCTGCTGGCGGTATACTCCAGGTATTGAACTCTCAGTAGCTTGGTGGGGAAATGGAGGGGTCCCAGCCCCATCCCTTGCCAATGTATGTGCACCACTTTCTCCTTTTTGAGAACTATATTGACAATTGAATCGCAGGCACGAACGAAATAGACGTTGCGGTCTTATAACAAACAGTACCTGTTAATCTCCGCAGCCCTTCCGGTGAGAAAGCCCATAGGAAGACATAGCAGAGATATCCTGGGTATTTCTGCACGGGTTGGGGACAAAGAAAATCTTGGCTGACTTTTGTGCTGTTAGAGCGAGAAAAAGGTCATTTTCATTTGTCTTGCGTTCTGCGGTGATATTGATGCTGTTGCCAGCTGCCAGCTAAGACTTGTATCTTTCCTCAACCAAGAACATGTTTCAATTGCAACGTCTGGCGTATCTTACCATTTGAATTTAGGCATTCGTGGGAGAAGCCAACATAAATAACATGTGCTAGGCCCGACATGGACTTCTGGATTTTCTATCTATCAGTTCTTCAAGCGCCACCAACAGATAGCAACAGCTTTCGAAACAGAAATCTGGGGTGACTGTGGAGTGTTTTTCATTGGGGAGAGGTCGTCTATTTTGATGTGAGATTCGATGCTTAGTTTTTCATTTCTCCTCCTATATTCCTATATTTCTTCTTTTACATCGCTATTGGAGCTGAGTCTGATCTCTTGTGTTGTCTGGTAGTTCTGGTGTTGCGCCTGCCTTGCTTCTAAGCTATCAGCTGCAGGACGTTCTGATCGACTTTCTGTCGTCGATGTTTAACTCGGATGGTGGCACCCTGCCTGGCGTGTGTGTATGACTATGTCCTAATGCGCTTAACTACTGTCACTGTATGTGGCTCTTGCCCTCTCTTGCCTTTCGTTTGTGGACGTCGTCTAACGCAATTTAAAATAGGTTATGTACCCCACCCCCAGATCCCCCCCGCGACCGACCTAAGCGTTTATTTCCCCAACTTATCCTTTCTGAGAACAACATCTCCCTGGTGGTGGATTTACATTTTTCAATGTCACCTCTAATCCCGATTCATTATGTGGTCGGCCCCGGGCAATCCGAACCCCTATGTGCGTGTATGCGCACCCGAGGCCTTCAACCAGTGTTCACTCGCGATTTTCAGATCGTTCCCAACCGAAATTTCCAAATTCTCTCAAATTTCCGAGCCGATAGTATCTCCTCCTCCTCTACCGTGGACTTTTTCTCCTTAGTCCTTAAGGTGATGACCTGTGGGCACCAGAAAGAGGAAGATGTCCTCGGACTCGGAAGACCGGTGCCGGTCTATGTATAAGGCTGAGAAAGAGGACCGGATTCAGACTTTGCCTGCTGTTTTCTCGTTTGTTGTTCTCACTAGAGTACAACGTTAAGGAACAGTGGGTTAAGATCTAAGGATAACTCTCGGAGTCGAAATTGGGTTTGGTGTTGCGCCTCAGCTTCACATGCCACCATGCACCGCTACATGGTCTCTTTGCCTTGTTGCCTCGGCGAGGTCTTGGGAGTGACGAGCGGGAGAGCTCTGATGCAGTGAATTCGTCGAGATAAACTCACAGCAGCTGGTCCCGCATCGATCGTGAGTTTGGCAAGAAACTTGTCAGCCCTCCCCCACGCTCATAGAAGGATGTAAGTACATACTATCAAATGAAAACGAGGTGGTGTACTGATGCGCCTAGTACTCGTAGTGCGATTGATCCGAGAGTAATGTTACATACGGGTTTCGTGCGAGTTCGACTTTTTCTTCTTGTGAACCCGGATGTGATATGCTGAGTATTCCCGGATTGCATGTAGTGTTCAGAATGAGATGTCATTCGCTCTGAGTCAGCGGTATACCTGTAGAGGGTTAATTCAATGCCAGTGTGGATCAGGCCCTGGTATGTGTGGGGAATTTTCATGCCAGCATTCGCGTTAGTTACTGATGTTTAACGTCCTCCGCAGGAGGCCAGCGCCGCTGTACTCGATTTGTTTTAGTGAAGACTGAGATAACAGTCGTACTCATACAAACGATCGAGGTACTGGAAAAACGCGAGAACGGAAACCTCCGCTACAACATCGGATACATCCTTCCTGGCTTCGTTCGGTACAACCCGCCCTTTGAATCTTCTCAGCCTCGCATTCAAGTATATCAGGACATTAATTTCTGTACTCTCGTGTATTCTTCGCTCCGAGTCCTTCTCAAGAGTTACTACGGACTAGGGACCCATTTTCAAGCTCAGTCCTAGCTCAGCGAGCGACGAGCAGATGCCACGTTATGGGTTCTCGCATGAATGGGGACAAGATCCTGTATCAACCCTTCCAGCGTTCGATTACTCGCGCGTTGACAGACGCCAAGGCGTTGGTGGCATTAAAAGATACCGCGCTTCCAACATGAAGTTGTTACCGTCTTCACACCAAGATGTTGACCAATTGTAATGTACCGATTTCTGGCATTGGTAATTGTTTCGACTTTGTTCTCTACATCCTCGCACAATCTCATTGCATGTGTTGTAATGTATCGCAACAAATGACAATGCAATACTTATATGGGCCGCCCAAAACTCGAGATGCTGTTCTTGACATTGCACCTTTGTTTCAGCCTCAGTGATGTTGTAGTACGGCACCTATTCAACCATCTCTTCACCATCTCACATCCTAGTGAAGTTATGAAGGGAATGATGGAAGTCATCGTGTGGCTCGTGGAAGGAGAATAACAACTGCTATTCAAGTTCTTGATGATATTTCTCATGTCGGTCCGTCTGATCCAAGTTGAATGATTGAGGGGGGCTCTCGCCCCGGGCGAATCTCATGGATGATGAGACTTCGACTTTGCGTGAAAAGGATTGAGGTTCTTACCTTTCCTTGGCCCCGGCTTGAAGCAACTTGAAGCTTGGTAAATTTCCACTGTGTGTACGCTTTCTTTTGTGTTGGTCTAGATGTAGGCTGTATCATTCGTGCCGTCGACTTAAGTCGATGATTTAATTAAGTCCCTGGGGAAACATAGATAGTAAGTCCTTGATATCCTATAATCTATTATGTTTATACAAAGGCTGGCCCAGGCTGGCCCTCTCTAGACATCGAAAACGACTACAAGCCGCCGGCATGCCTCGACCGTCGTACCTAGATTTGTCGGGGCCCAGAAGGGGACCAGGCACGATCATGACAGTGACGAAAAAGCTGAAGGAGGCGATTGGGTTGATCTCCTCTCTGTCTTCTGTCATACATATGTAGTCTTTTGTGCGATGCTGTACAGCTCTGGAATATGTAGCTTGCGGAAGTAAAGGCTGGGTCAAACATGGATGGGGTCAAATAATACATTTGAACTAAAACTCAAGTGATATTGTAGAATTGTTGTGAAAGTTCTGAACATAAATAAACCTGCCATAGGCAAAAACCTGAGGACGAGATTATACACATAAGTACAGCTGGCAGGCAAAGCTGACTTTATGATTGTATGATTGCATGGGCCGTTTTTGGATTCGGGAGTGTTGAGATAATCTTGCCGAGGGCGGAAACCTATCTCCAGTCCTCCCCGGACCCCGGCCGGCGCTGGCCACTGAATGTCACTAAGCGTGACTGCCATTTTAGGCTTATCTTTTTACCATATCCATCCTTCGCACTTACACGTCGTTTTTTGTGAATGTTAGCCTCAGATGGCGTGCGCTCCGTACTCGAACAATGAAATCAGTTTCAAGGTAAAGTTAACCCTTTCTGTAATATGTAGGTTTGATGTTAATCAGAAATTATCTCAAGTCGGCGAGAGATTATTTGGAAATTGGAATTAGCAAGCCGCAAGCGAGATGAGTTCTCCAACCTCATGCTCGCGGCGGCGGGCATTTGCATTATGACAAAGTATCTCCTGTTGGTGTTTTTCTACTCGAAATTACTATACGCTACGCTAAAGCGCTTCTCCTTTCATAGCCTTACATTGACTCCTAGGACTGCGAGAGTTGCTATCATCATTCGCCGTTGGAGTCTCTTGGAGTTTGTATGGATACTATGGGACGTGTAATGAGAGTAGAACTCTTGGGAGACTCCTTCTTTTGACTCTTGAGTGGCCTAGTTCCCTTCGTTGTCGTCCTAAACCTTCTGAGCGTTTCTAGATGGACTATGTAACCTTCGTGCATACATCGCCGCCCCACTTTTTCTCATTCGTCCGCTTTACATCTACATCGTGCATTTTTTGCTAGCCACGACATCGCGCTGCTCCACGAGCTAGCTTAAGGGTGGAGTGGAAGACTCCCTTGATTTCGTATTCTTTGTCTAAAGGAGTACTAACTCCCCCAGGTAACCAAATTCCTCGTCAAACCAGTGGCTGTCTCTCCTCGCTCAACCCTTTCTAAACCCAAACTGATCACCGAGTTCTTATCTAGGCGAGACGAATTCCGAACAGCCCACAAATTCAATGCGCAAGCACATAAAGCCCCCTCCCTCCGTTCGGGACCTTCGGACGTCGGAAAGTTACAACCGAAAGGAAGCTTTGATTCAGATGAGTTGGTACAGGGTAGGACTGATTGATGATTCCCGACTTCGTGCGCAGCGTGAACGCTTGAGCTTTGAACGTCCAAATGAATTACTCTGCGTATCGTAATTCATTTCCGGTATCGGGAAGTTCAGAATTTAATTCCTGCTACCTTTGTCTATTGAATTGATTACAGCTTATCTTTTTCAGTGCTAGGCGCTGTCGTAGATATGTTAGACTGCTGTGCGGTTGACGCGAATCAAGAAGAAAAAAAAACATAACATAATTTGGGAACAGTGTAATGACTGACGGAGAAAGAGATAGTGGCGGCTTCTGTGAGTGATGTTCCCTGATCTTTGATGTCATTGTTTATTTTCTTTACTGTAAGTGATTCGATTCATTGGTTCTCGTCAGACTTGGGAAGCTTCTGTTTGATTTCGAAACAGCTCCTACCTGCGCTAGTTTACGACTTGTCTTGGGAAGGCTTCAGACCTGCTTCAGACTACAGCTAAAGCTACAGTAGTTTGACCGTCGTGGCAGCTCCGCACGGCCGCAAGGCCCGGGTATGGTGTATGAAGATATGATACGTATGACTTTCCGATGTCGACGGCGCCGCTACATAGGGTGACGAACCTGGGATGGTATGGTATGTACTTAGCGAGTAGAAGTTCATGACGGCGCCGGTCGCTTCGCCAAATCCGCCACCCACGAGTACGCATCCCTCTTCCAAAAGTTCGTACCGGCAACCCCATCAAATCAGGACCCAACAGCTAAAATCTCGCATCACAGAGCCCCAAAGCTGTCGTCGACCCTCTGGTCCCTTCCTTGTTCTTCGTTACTAATACATACTGACATTCGGTAAACAAACAGGAACAAGGTCAATTCTCATTACCGCAAAACCCAGCTAGGGAGGGGATGCCAAGGTTTCCCATGTACGTGAGACTACCCTAGTTGTTCTCTATACAATTGTGCTTCTTGTTTACAGAGTTTTGTGAAACCGAAACCCGGTAAGTAGTGAAATGAATGTATAGTACTCCGAGCTCGCGTCGCAGCTTCGTCTCCGCCGGTGCTACAGAGGCAATCATCGTCATACTTGCCTTGGAAAAGATTAGAAGGCTTTCGACTGAGAAGTCGCCCCGACGTCACTATTTGTCTGGACCCACCCAACCCCCAAACACAAATTCCACCACTGGCATAGGCCTCTTCTTCCATTAGTTGATTCTTGCGCGCCGCAGTAGGTTCGCTATCACCGCTGTTGAGTACACCCCCGAGTTCTTCTAATTGATGTTCATGAAAGGTGATGCGCGCGCGCACTTACTATGTTACGTTACCCCTCCGGAGGGAAGAATATTTTAATTCTCAGGAGCGCTCAAAAGACTAGTGCGTCATCATAATCAAAGGTTGCTTCTGCTGTCGCACGTCAAGTAACCCAGGGGTGGTTGAGAGGTGAATTATATGAATTATTTGAATATGTTGAATGGGGGCACGGGATGAAGTAAAGATCGTGAAGCGTGAAGATCCCAAGGTAAGTAACACAATTTTACAATTCAACACATAACATACATAACACATTCTAACTGGTCAGACGACCCTCCAAAGTGCACAACAAACGGTCCTTACATCCGAAGCGAATTCAATGGGTCGTTCCCGTCATATGATTCGGAGTCCTCGTAGGAAGCGCTAGAACCCTTTTCGTGTTCTCGTGGACAACTGTAGAAGGTATTTGTTTTAGCGGCGCGTCATATTATACTTATACTATTCTGTTTCCAGTGTTCTGTTTCTATTCTATGACCATTTCTCCATTTTCTGCCCCTCTCACATGGACATGGACAAGTGCAAATGCAAACTCAGAGTTCGAGTTCGAGGTTCGTACCGAGGGAAGGCCTAGGAGGGGGGGTCATGGTTATTCCACGTTCGATGATGTGCTTTGAATTGACGTGACATGGACACTTGGACGCTACTAGGGTGAGTTTGTGAGTCACGATGACGATGACGATGATGCTGGGTTGGCAGGAACTAGGAAGGGCTAGACTGTCTTTGCTGGACACTTCACGTACGTCCCCAGCCTTCAATGACAATAGCACCGCAATAGTGGGGATCTCGAGTGTAATCTCCTTTAACCCTTTCAGCTGACTGTTTTTCGCTATCCTTCCAGGTTGTTCTTCGCTTTCTAGAGCGAGTCGAGCGTATTCTTTCGTTCAAACGAGAAATGAAATGAAAATCAGATGGGTGGGGTTTCGAATGACGCACTATCTATTGAGGGATGATAGTTGATGCATTGATACATTGATGATTGTACCCACCCTTCCTGAACTCTGACTCTGACTCTGAGTTTGACTCTGACTTTACTAGAATCAAGTTCAATCCGGATCTCTGCAACCGGTGAGTTACTTTCTACTCCTCCCAACCTAACCCAACCTAACCTGACTTGACCCATCTTTCCATCTACTAGTATCCTAGTATCCTAGTATCCATCCATCTTACTATCTTTACCATTTTAAGATCCCGGGGGAGGAAATGACCCTCGAGATCGAAAAATCGAAAGCGCGAGGAGCGCTCCATGTGCAACGGTACTACAACAGTACAAGGTTGTCATGTCATATCATATCATACATATATCATGCGTTGATGAGGTGGGGTGGCTGGCTGTTGGGTGCTCACTGCTACCGCGAACCGCTGCAAATCAAGCTCAAGGTTGTAGCTAGAGCTTGTTTTACCGTGGAACCCCCCAACGTCGAACGCACATCCCCAGGCCATCGCCCACCCCAACCATCTGTCCTGTCGTCGAAGTTCGAGTTCTTCCGTACTGGAGTACTGACGTTCGTTCTGAGTACTTCGTCCATGCGGTAGGTACTAGGCGGTGTTCAAACTCCCCGATTCCCCGATTCCCCGATAAACGATGGTAAGTTATTTCTCAGGTTGTTATTAGGTGCTTTTACGATGCCGGCGCGCGCGTGTGTCCTGTGTCACCTTTGACACCGTTGTCATTGTTCGGTGTTCAGTGTTCGACGTTTAACGTAGGATGCTTTGGATTTCCTTCCCGGTCAGAGATATGTGCTATGTGCTATTCAAGATATTACCGTTTCTCGAGTTCAGTGGGGTATCGTATCGACGGTTCCGCCGATTCCACCTCGATTGATAGGTCGAACGCATAACACTGGCAGTACCAAGATTACTTCACGTCAATGCGTCAAAGTCACAGTAGTTCCGGGATGTATGTATGCATAAGGCATTGAAGGGTTTCATTCGTATTCGTACGTACTGTATATATACTACATATGATAATAATCTGATAAAATAATATACATACCAGCGTCAAATTGTTGAAACATATCGAGTCAGCGTCCGAGTCTTCGCCAAGGCTCATTAATACTCGTATGCACCGCGTAAGTCGCTATCCGGCGAAGGGCGTACACTGGAAGTAGGTCACATACATAGTACATACCACAGTAAGTACATACACTTCGAACCTGAACGCCCGAACGCCCGAAGGTCTGAGCCTGAGGCTCGTGAGTCGTGAGTCGTGAGTCGTGTGAGCCTGAGAGTACTTCCGAGGGTCATTCATCTTCATGGTCACCGTAGTGCTCCCCAGTGGTGGGTGGGAGCCTGACGCGACGCTTTGAATTTCGATGTTGCTAGGTTATTGAAGTTTCAAGTTTTTGAATTTCATCTAATAACTTCAGTTACTTACTTACGAGCACTGACGTGCACCGATGCACAGTGACGGAGCTAGGGCAATGACGTCGATTCTGAGGGGATATACTGCCATAGTTGTACTTACTGTAGTGTAGTACTGTGGTACTGTGGTGTAGTTTTGTTCTCGAGTGAAAACTCAATAAACTAATACCGATACACTGAGAGTCAGATCTTACTTCACTTCCAGTCGCGATCGTCTTCGTCTGCACTTTAGTTTGCGTAAACGTATCGTTATATATGGTATGTATGGTATGTTAACGTTACAATAAAATACAATACAATATATCATTTAAATTTTGTATATCAACGCATTAAGCGTTATGTTATTATTCAACATACAATATACATACCAATGCCATACATACGTCCCTGGCCACCTATCACCTATCACCTTTTCATTCCAACAACCTCAACGACAACAATTAACGACCCTTGATATGTATTGATACCGATACCGGATATTGATGATTGGATGGAATGGAATGTTGTGACAAGTACATACACTGTAGTATTCCTCAATCATTCATTCGTTCGTCCGTGAGTGACTTCGCGAGTAACATTGCACATTACATCTTCAACCCATCCGTTCCATTTGCCCTGGTGTAGGTGTGAGTGGGACCGGGCCCGGGACAATCGGAAGTTTGGACGTTCGGAAGTTCGGACATTCGGAACCGACACGCCGACATTGAAACTTCCAGCGCCGCCACGTCACGTAAAGGAGAAAGTCTCAAAACGAAAGAAGGAAGGGGAGGAGGAGCCTTGATAACGTTGGTACGACGAGAGGGGCTTGTGGTGTGTTGAAGGAGCGGGATGTTCTACGAGGAAAGATAAAAAGAAAGAGAAGGAGAAGGGTAGAGAGGAGGAAGAGGAGAGGGGAGAGGAGGAGAGGAGGGAGAAGAGGGGTTGGAGCGATCCCGGTCCTCGGCTTCCTACGTACTGTAGCACAGCATGCATGAGGTGTAATGAGGGATGCGAATGTTAGCTTTGATCCACTGTGCAGACCCTGAGCTGGAACCCTTGATGTTTTGAAGGCTACTAGTACCTACGCAGGACGCAGATTGACGCAGATTGACGTAGAACCCAACCCCACGTACTGTGTCGACGAAGCTTCCCTGATGTTACACGTTACACTAGAACGAATTCTAACGACTTTCTCTTCTTCTCTTCGAAGGATTTCGCGGACCTCGAGGATATGAGACATTGGGTTTACATTGATATAATTGATCCTTGCTGGCAATCTTGATTTCGATTTCGATTTCGATCCTATGTACAATCTTCATCCGTATCCGTCTCCATCCATCCATCCATCGTGTTCCATCCATCCAAGGACTCGGGATAGGGGAAATCAATACTATACAGTCCTTGGGGTAACTCAGTAACTCAGTAACTCAGTTACTTACTCAGTCAGGAGTTCTAAATTTGGTGTTGACGGCGGGTGAAGGGGGTGCATCGTGCGTCGTTGGGGGGTCGTGCCGTGCAACGAGGCAACGACGACAGCGGGGTGGAGTGGAGTGGGATTGGGATTGGTGGATTGGTGGGCCACCTGGGTGGGTGTGGAGAAAAGATAAGCGCGTTTTGTGGTCACGGGAAGGAAGTGAGGGGTGGCGTGATTAGAGGAAATTTAAAATTTGCTTGAGTGCTTGCGATGCTTTGTGTTTTCTTTTGGAAGCCCACGTAGTACTCAGTAGTCAAAGTCAGAGTTAGTTGCTGTTGGAGCTGAGGGTGGCTAAGCGTGGCGCGTGGATTGATAACGACCCTTCCCGTCCTCGTCGACGCGTCGCGTTGGAATCGATGACGGAGTGAGTGAGGTGGTTGACACGTACAGCACTGCAAAGGTCTTTGGGCCGAGAGAGTAAAGATAAAGATAAAGGTAACAAGAGACTCCAAAATAACCCACAACGGACGATCGAGCGAAATGAATCGACCCATCCCTGATCACCTTCGGACGTCGGTGGAGGGTGAGAACAAATCTAGGCACGAAGGGGGCCGAGACCAATGCACCCGGAATGCACAGCACAGCACCACCGACTACCGAGCGAGAGGCGGAGTGTGACACCGTTATACTCGGGAAGATAAGATAATTATATTATATTATATTTTTATATATTACATATTCCCATGTACTCACGCCCACGCACCAGGAGTTTAGGACCGAACTTTCGAGATAAGAAGAGAAGTGGGGATGGGAAAGGAAGATGGGGAGAAAAAAAGAAAAAGAGGAAAGAGGAAAAAACCCAGGTTGTGAACTCTTTCGAAGCTCAGTCGCTCCCCCTTCATCGGATTCCCGGATCGAAGAATTATATTGTATGTATTGTATATCGACTCTTCCCTCCCCCACCGCGCGCAGAGGGTCTCGTCCTCGTAGAGCCACCGATCTGGGTCATCATTCATTCATTCTTATGTTCTGATCCCCCAATTCAATTGCCCATTGTAAACTGTGCAGTGTGCATTATAGAATAGAATAGAATAGAATTCGCCCAGAGCAAGGTCCCAAGCAAAAGCCGAATCATCGCCTCCTCTTTTCTCCTCCCTTCCAGAGAACTCGAGAGAACTCGAATCAGAGATACGTAGATCTACATCTCCAAATCTCCAATCTTTACATACGCGCCGAAGCCGAACTTAGCCGATAATGTTTATGTTATGTATCGTATTTACTTATGTTATTTCATAATTCTAAATTATCATTTAATATTTTTTTTTCTTTGGGTTCGAGTTTGGGTACATACTTAGGTGAATGATGGAGATATTAATTCCACCCCCTCCACACCTTCGTACCCTACCTATCTCCCCTCTCCCCCCCTCCCCTTCGAGACTCTCCCTTCTTGTGGGCTTCCCGTTACGCTAGGACCCCAAAGGCCAGGGCTTTATCTATCTGCCCCCCCCGCCGCGCAGTCTTACATATCATATCTGATACTCGTACTTATATACTCCCAAGTTGGTTGAGTATAACTTGTACTTGAGTTCACCACGCCTCTTCGCCGAGCGCGTCTCACAACTGTCACTTGTGTCTCTTGTGTGTGTTATTGTAAGTAAGTCTAACTCTTATGATTGAAAGACATGACGTCAGGTATTCACCCCAACGCTCCAGCACCACCCGCCAAAATACTCTGTGGTTGTTCCCCAATTGATTGAACTCGTAGGACTGGGGTACTTTCATGTAAGTTTTACGCGTCTTTTTCCCTCTATCTTTCCCTCTTATCCCAAACTTTTACAACAGACACGTCCAACAAAATGCCGTACACAAGTCCAACAGCAGTAGCACCCGCTTTAATCACAAAGTCACTATCACTACCTACACCGTCCCACGCCAACGAAGACAAAGATATCGATTCTTCACATCTCCCACAGCTGATACCTCATTCGCAAGGCCGACCAGGTCATCGTCGGTCATACTCTTCACAAGCTCACCCTCATCTTCACCCTCACACACACCAACACCCCCATACCCATTCCTACAACTTTACAAACGAACGAGGGTCAGGAACATTCGCTTCACTTGGTTCTCTCCCTCGACGGACAGTATCAACATCTTCTGCTCCAGCAGCAGCAGCGACAGCATCAGCATCAGCAGCGAAAAGGTTTCATTTCCGCGGTGGCTCGGATGATCCTTCTTCTTCCGAAGTTTCCGATAACGATGACGAGGGTACGGCCCACAATACCCGCCACATCGTCAATGACGAAGACGAAGAAGAAGAAGAAGAAGAACGTCGTCGTGCTCTTCCTCCTCTTAAACTAAAAGTTCGATCTCCACCTCTCGGTGCACGTCCAAGCTCACCTGCTTCATTCGGGTTGAGATTAAACACTGCACTAGGAAACGCTGTTCCTTTCCCTAGATCTTCTCCTCTTTCTTCTCCTTTACCCGGTTCACCCGCTGCGAGTGGCTTGTTATCACCTTTATCACCAGGTTCAACAGCGTCAATCAAAACTCTACCCACTCATTCGTTAGACACCCGTAACCCGACGTATCTCGCGCCTCCCAGCGCGAGTCCGAACCCAAAGTCACCTTCACCACAACGAACGTCTTCATCTCCCGTTATCCTCCTCTCAAACGGAAAACCATTGAAAAGTTCCTTGAAATCATCTTCCTCCACTTCCAATATCCCACATCACCATACCCAACACCATCCCCACCATCCTCACGTACACCAAAATCAATCCTACCACCTTCGTGCACGTTCAGCGCCTTCCACACCCGGTTTGGATTTATTATCCTCTCCAGAGTCTGTATCACCATCGACAACACCTTCAGGCGCGAGTACACCTAAAAACGTACACTTCCCTTCTTTATCATCCGATCTCGAACGTGTGAGGGTATTCAACCGATCCGCTAAACCTGCTTCATTGCTGGCTTCGCGTGGTGGAGCTCATCTGAATGGAAATGCCAATGGCGGGAGTGGGGCAGGTGCAGGAGGGAATGAGAGTGGGAATGCTGAAGAAACGGAAACTGAAACTGAGGGTGAACAGAGTTCAGGTGGTGTTTGGGGTATGGGTACGGGTGTTTGGGGTGGGAGTGCACTTTGGGGTGCTGCTTCTGCTTCTACGTCTGGAAGATGGGGATCTAGTGCTGGTGCTGGTGCTGGTGCGAGTTCAGGAAAACTTGTAGCTGGATTCCCATTCCCCAGAGTTCCTTCACCTCCGAAATCAGAAAAGAAAGTTTTGGATTCAACATCTGGTGATAAATCTGGGTATGCATACGAAATCGATACTGCTGGATATCCATTCCCTCAGGTCGACCTCGCGCGTCTTGCTAGTGACGCTAATGCGAATGCGAATGTTCTCATCGAATCGATAAAGTTGGTTGATGAGGGAGGGTTACATCTGAAAGGAACGATTTTAGTTCGGAATGTGGCTTATGAGAAGAGTGTTGTTGTTAGGTTTACGTTGGATGAGTGGAGTACTGTTAGTGAAGTACGTGCTGGGTGGGCTGAGAGTGTTGAGGGTACGTCGAGTCAGAGTCATAGGACTGTTGGCGATATCGTTGCTGCCTCTACCTCCTCCTCTTCTTCTTCCAACGCCAACGACACCTCCGACGCCTCGAAGACATGGGACAGATTCATGTTCATGATCAATCTCGAAGATTATCGAGCGAAACTTGAAGGAAGAGTCGTTTGGCTTGTTGGGAGGTATAATGTACCTGGTGGTGAATGGTGGGATAACTGTAATGGGAGGAATTGGAGGGTTGGGTTTAGGAAAGTTTGGGGTCAGACGAAAGTGAAGGGATTGCAGAAAGGTGAAGATCAGGAGGATGGGCCTACGGAGGAAAGGATCGAGAGAGCTGGGGTTGAACCTAGGGTTGGGAGGGTACAACTTGGGATTGGAAGGAGAGGTGTCAGTCTTAGTGCGCCTGCTGGTGAGTTTCTTTTTGCCTGGTGTTTGGGTGGCGATTGGATATTGATGGTGTGTGTTTTAGCGACGTTGACGCAACCTCCACCTGAGGTTATAGCTGCTACTGTTGCCGCTGCCGCTGCTGGGTTTATTGTTGTTCCTGGCACTACCACTACCACCCCGACTACTGAGACTCTCAGTACTCCTTCGACGCCGCCTTTGAGCCCTCTGACGAAGTCCACGCCTTTGACTGTGTCTACATCTCCTACGTCTCCTACGTCTCCTACGCCTTCGACCACTTCGACGTCTTCAGCGGCTTCCCCTTTGACACCTCAGACACCGCAAACGCCACCGCCACCTGATAGAGCACACGTGGAAGCTGTTACGAATGCTACGATGCAGAGGTTGAGGAAGTTTAGTTTGAGTAATTATGTTGCTCCGGGTGTGGCTGTGGGTGTTCCTAGTCGGGAGGGAGAGAAGGTCAAGGATGTGAAGGAGACGACAGACTTGGGGAAGGCAGAGAAGGAGGAAAAGAAAGAGGAAGGAAAGGGAATCGAACAGGGAACCCGAAATGTTCCCGAAGTTCCTGATGTATCTGCGAAGAAGAGGGTTGGGTTTGGGTTGTATTGGCCTTGGGGTTCGGGTACGGGTTCGAAGGAGAGTCAACAAAAGCAGGAAGATGAAGGTTCAACTACACCTCCTGCCGCACCCGCCCTCCCTGCACGCGCGACAGTTGAAATTGTTGATTCGCCCATATCGCCCACTATATCTTCGATTTCTTCTTTACCCTCGCCCTCGCCTTCTCCCCTGTACATGCCCACGCCCACGCCCACATCCACGCACTCGTCCACGCACACGCACACGCACGCATCAGCGCCCTCAGCAGACGACGTCCCACCACTTGAAAGAAGTGGGAGTATAAGCAGTGCTAGTACGAGTTTAAGCTCTAGTACTAGTTCTGTTGATAGTCTGTTCCTGAGGTCACCAACTCAGGGTTCACGTGTTGGTGCGATTGAGTTGGATGGTGAGGAGATTGGGTATGTTGGGTTGAGGGAGGAGGATATGAAGACGCCTGTTCCTGGCGGGGATAAGTATGGGTTTGGGTCGTGGGGTGGGGGTGAGGAGGAAGAAGGCGAAGTTGATGAGGAAGGCGAAGGGGAGTCGGATACGTCGCATAATGCGGGAACTGGGACTGTTACTGTAACGCCGTTCCGCCCGACATCGATTTCTCCACCTCCTCCTTCCAGTGCACAATCGACGGCTACGGCAACGGCGGGTGTAGGAAACAGACCAAACCCGAACGCGATAAACTCTGAGAGTTTATACGAGGCTTTCGTCCGACAGTGGTGTTTTGCGGAGAGTGCGCCTACTAGTACTAGTAGGCATGGACATGGACATGGGAGAAAACGCGGACATCCGAAGAATTTGGGGTTGAGAGCAAAAGTTGGGGATGGGGATGAGGATGGGGATGAGTATGAGTATGCTGGGGGGAGTTTGGGGCTGGAGGTTGGTGGGTAGAGGTGATGATGATGATGACGAAGACGACGATGATCTTGTTGATGCATGTTACGACGACGACCGACGATCGATGACCGACGAAGCGTATGGACTTTTTTTATACTCGCGAGTGATTCAAATGCGCGAGTATTCCCACATTCATTTATTCCTCCCTCCCCTTACCCCAGGATCTCTGCACGAAGCGATAGAGTGTCGTGTGGTGGTGGTAGTGGTGGAGGGGGGTGTATCATTACTATGAATACGACTACGATTACTGCTGCGTATATCTCTACATATTTCTATATCTCTGTGTGTCTGTTTCGATATCTGTTTCGTTTTTTTTTTCCTTTGATTTCTGTTTCTGTTTCAAGATGTTTGTAGTTCTAGTCAACTTTTCATTTCATGCATGCTCCCTCTCTTCCTTTTCCATCCCCTCATCATCATCATATCTCATCCCATCTTCTTATTCCTCTCTTATCGTCGACTCGACCGACGTTGCTTCCCCTTTCCTCGCATCCACTTGCCCCCAACGCCAAAACCAACTTCAACATCCTACTCCCCTCCCCACCCTACTCACCCCACCCCCAATTCGTTTCGGGTTATCTTTATGCTTTGATTTACATTTGACTCCCCTCACCCCCTCCCACCTCATTCTTCGTTTGCTTCAAGTTCACTACACAAAACACGATCTTATATGGGTCGTATGAAAACCGTCCCCCTCCTGGGCCTCCCCACCCTCACCATCATCACTGTCTGCTTCGCCCAGTTTCGTTTGGTTTCACTTCATTGTTCAATATTCATTCAATACCCTCGAGAAGTTTACAGGGAGTTTTCCTTTTTTTCTTGTTTTACGTATATCCTGATCGTCTCGTGAAATATATCTCGTTCAATCTCAGCTGTGGGTTTTGCGTTGAGTACACAATATTGAGTATTCAGTGTCACAAGTGAGTTGGCAGATACATCTGTCGGCTCCCAACTCTTCAGATCTTAAGTATGTTCAAGTTCTCTTGTCTCTCCGGAGAACTCTTCCGAGTCTCGACTCTTGTAAGTTCATTTAGTATTACTATTTGACTAGGAGTACTTGACCAGTCCACGAATCTATGGTCCGAGCGCGGCGGCTGCGGAGCTGTGATGCATGATCCTGGTCTGGAGGTTGATAAGTAAGTAACTTGTAAGTAAGCTCGTCCAAAAGACCAAAGTAACTTACTTACCGCGGTACCGACGCTATACACATCAGGTATTACACCTCGGCTTCCGTCGGATTGTCCTTCCTCGCCAGTGGAGCCGTCGAAATCAAGTCATAATATTGCTTACTGCCAGACTCGAGGTACTTGGCAGGTCAGAGACTCAGAGTCGCGGAGGCGGAGTCGGAGTCGAAGAGTAAAAGAACCACCTACATACTTGGAGCTCACCCCTGCTCACCCCGAGGAGCCCTAACTCGGAAAACACCTCGTATTTTTGTCAATGTCATTTGATTCTTGAGCTTGCAGTAATAGGCTGTTCCGAGTCCATGCTATCGCGACCTGTGAGTCCTTGGCAACCCTTGGAAAGTTGGAAAGGAGCGAATTTTCCTAAAGTCCGAAGTCGCATATGAGATCTAGAACACGCCCACCCGACGACCGTTCTCCCATTCTCGGTCAGTTTGTCCGTGCCTGTGAATTATGGGTACTCCAAGTTCACCCACGGGCCCCACTGGTTGAAAGATATCGTGATTGTAACACCAGTCGACGATCTCTATTTTTCTTGTGGAATATTCAGAGTATGTTTTTATCTCCAATTTGAATTGGCATGGCTAGCTTACCATTTGGCGTTGAGTAGATATCTCCAGACTTGAACATAAGTTAATATGTAACATCGGGATTCGGGATCAGGTGGTGGGGATACTCAAGACTCAATCAAGTACCTCCTCAAGTTCTTCCCGTCGGATTTGTGGCGTTTTTGGAACTTCTTGACCTATCGCGAATCTCGAGTGTCCATCGTATCGTATGAGTCGTATGTAGTCCAGCTGAACTTCCAACCTTCTGAAGGGAATAGCCGGCCGGATAACGCCTTGCTTTGTTGGTGGTTAATCCGAGTCGTCTGATCAGCTGCAGCTTTTCAGCAGGTGTGTCTGTCTACATAAGAATTTAGAGTTTTAATCATTCAGCTTCTGTCGTATGGTAAGGAGCACTGCGGGGGTCACGCGCATAACAAAACACAAAAAGGAATTCTGTTGACATCGATACGCGCGTACTTACCCGTCAAAACTGCGGCTGCCAGAGCTATAGTAGGACAGGGGTTGGTTGGTAAGTGAGAGACTTGTACAGTAACAATGGGAGATGGGAGATAATATGTACCACGTTCATGCGTAGTCCCGGATGTCTCCTCATTATCAGGACCTCTCAATCAATCCCTCGTCTTCCATCTTCTAAGGTTGCCTGCCTGCCTGATCCAAGTAAGCATTTGTCTCCCAATAAGTACACAACTCAATTGAACCCGCCTCGCAATTTACATCAAAAAGAGCGCCTTCGCATCTTCTGTTTCTCATAATGAGCGTGGATTTTTTTTGATGAGTTTTCTCAGAGTCAGATCCCTCGGACTCGGAAGACTCGGCCGTACATACATAGAGCCTTATGAGGATCAGGACACTCAGTGTTCCGCCTGTCCTCAGATGTCCTCTAATCAGTCCTTTAACATCGGTAAGGCTGAACCCAGCCTAGAGATCATGTTTCACTGCCAATGTCCGATCTATAGTGAGGACGTATCAGCACAAACACCGAAATATCTGCTACTTACATACATACGTCGGTATCCGTCCCGAGCCACGGAAACCGCAACCAACTTGAGCCTTGGCCCTTGGTGGTGGCTGTCGCTCTCAGGATCATCGGATCGTGAATAAATTAGATGGTTGAGAGATATACCGAGGGCCTGAGATATACCGTTGTGGATATCATTGGGTTGATTCTTGAACACCCCGAGGAGAGTGCAAGATGATACATTTTGATACGCACTCGGAATCCGGATACTCGGGAGAAAGCGGTCGCACATAGAGATTAGTCACGGTTGAAGGTCTATGCATATGAGAATGAGTAGGAGAAATGCATACAGCAATGGCTGACAATGTTTCACCGAGATTACACGCGCATACATCCTTTGTAATCGCGATGCGCAGATTTACAGGTATTCGGCGCGAGTACGGAGACGGTACGATATCCCGTACTCCCAGTGGCTGCGATCAACCCTGGGTGTACATTGCAGCGAAAACGACGACCCGGACATTGGCTAGGTAGAAAAAGATCGGTCGTACCGGTGTCTTCACCGGTGTAATCTGTATCCCGCTCTATACACATTCCGCATTCCGCATTCCTATCCCATCACAAAAGCGCAGTGTTGTCTGAAGCTTATTCAGTCACCGGCGTTTCACAAACTGAACTGGCACTAGGTGAAAAAGCACTAAGCTTACCGGAGAGTTGTAGCGTTATACCGTGTCTCGATCCCATTGGATGCCTGAGGAGAACAAGAGAAGCATTGTCAAAGCCCCGGAAGACATCTAAATCAGCGAGCCTTCTTCCCCATAAAAAGTGATTTGCGAGGGTCCTGCGTAAAGAATCCCATCAGAGGGAAATGTGAATATACAGTAATTTTTTAGTAAACGTACTATGAATAGTATATGTAATACGTTCGCGCGAACTTGACTCGGAAGTGAGGCGAAAGATCCACGTCAATGACGAGATCTTCTCTCTTTTTGGTGTCTTCGTATCCAAATTCCTGGTGCCCCAGGGCTCCCGCTTCAACTTGATTCATCGCGGGATCTATTCATTTGCAGGGGCTTGCTTCCATTACGAGTATTTCAGGATTTTGACTGATGAATCAAGGACTTAAGAAGGTGAAAGATTGCGACGAATGTTCTAAAATATATTGTCATGATGGAAGCGCGAGGAAATCGCAAGATCAACCTTTGCGGGTCGGACTCACCGCTTCCACCTGAATTGAGTCGAAATTGCGGGTCTGTCCTTGCGCCAGTGTCCGGGTACCACGAAGATGACACACACTACCTGAAAACAAAGAGTAGTCAGAGAATGACTCCGCAAATCCGTAGACAGTGACTAAAGCTTAAACAAACTTTTCAGTTAAGGCTCATGAATCTCATCGGAATTTTACTGTGATACGTCCGTCTACGTCCATTCCAGGAGTTTGAAGTCGTCGAAGTTCGAGTTAAAGCCAGGTTAAAAGCTGAGGCTGTCAGTCGCGCAGAGACACGGTCGTGGGAATATCACGTGCTTGTCATGGCCCGGACCGTGACCGTCCTCAACGTTAATGGCAAACGCGACAACTACAGGGAGAAGATTGCTTCTCTTGAGGTGGTTATGATGAAAGAAAGCTGGAGCTTTTCTGAAGGGCCAATACACCCCGAATTACACACTCGAGACACCGTCCGACTCATCTGAAACGCAATCGTCATAAAGGATTCAATATCAAGCCATTCACAATCCCAAGAAACAGAGGAAGGACAGCAGGGAAGTCTATAGGATAAACCCCCCCACCGCAATATCATACTACAGCGAAATGTTTCCAACACTCCTTCGACATTCTTCTAAAAGCCTCAAAATGCTGTAAAACCTCTCTTCTAGATTCAGGAACTTCCATTCCTTCGTTCAGACGACGGGACTGTGGCGCAACTACGCACTTGACCACTTCTGTTGTTGAGACAGGGAACTGAGCCGTAGCAACGGCTTTGCTCAGCTGTTGAGTGATGGGAATCTTGTAGAAAACAGGACGAGTGCCGATCATTGTGATAGCAGGGATGGTCATGGAATCAAGGGGATCTAAACCGACGCGTTCGCGAGCTATGTTATTATACTGGAAAGCAGCAATGGCATCAGCGATAACCCGCGGTTCGGGGTTCTTGGCGCTAATGGTCGTCTGATCTTTTTGAATAACAAGAAGAATCATCGTAGTGCTGCCTTGAACCAGACATAAATCAGTCTGTGCTGAACGCCTATCATCACCACAAATCATGAAAGGAATAGAATATCGTGATCGCAAAAGAGTTCCTCTTTCTTCAAAACCTAGTAAACGAAGAATTTCTTTAGCAAAATCATGTATTGCTGATTCCTGGCCGGAATTGACGTGAGTGGCAAGATGTAGGTATTGAAGGAGTCGGTATGTTCCATCGGCCATGTTGTCATTGGGAGGGACAGTGGCCGTTAGGAAATCTGGATCGACTGCGTCAGATATTGCGTTGGGAGTATATCCAAAGAAGGAGTCCGAGGACTGGCGGTGGATTGTGATGTTATATGCGAGTAATTCATTCGACGTCCAATCGCAGCCGGACTTTGCAGAACGGTTTATGTTTGCCATCGTAGAAGATAGCCTGACCAAGATGAGATAAGGCAAATAAATAGGATCGACACTTTGACGAGATGAAGGTTGAGAGCAAGGAGAAAATGTGAAGAACGTTTGTTGTAGTTTGGCTACTATTATGACATAACTCTGTTTCATCCAACCAAAGCGAGTCTCACTGATGTGCAACGCCTGGCAAACCTACATAACCCCAAGGGCAAACCTGAGCGAATGCCTGGTGATTGCCAGAAGAGTATCATAAGTGAAAGCACACCATTGGGCTACTGCACAACTGTCATCGGTACATGCAGAGCTCGATAATTATCTTTCTGGCGAGCCCTTCCGACCGAGATGGACAGAGCGACTCAACACTCGGAATATCAGGTGAACCCGAACCTGGGCCCCTTGAAATCGTTCCATAATCTCAAGGACAGGGGTTTGGGCCTCAGCAGTCCTCGATCGTTCGAAGAACAGCCCACGACGTCCGAACGATCGAGGGTTGGACATATAGGGAACAGTCGTTTTGCTTGAGATCGTCAAAATATTTTGACCAAAAAACATCACAATTCTGACACGACCTGGGCCTGAAAGTGAACCTTGGACCTAAGGAGGGAGCACAGACCTGGCAAGCAAATTCAGTTTTTCATATTACAAAGCTTATACCCCTATGAAGTATACAAGATTGATGTCTCCGACATAGCATGAATTGTTCCTCGAGAATTGAATATATAAATAGATTTGGAATCCAGAAGGGGTAGAGATCAAGCGGGAGTAGGCGCAGTCGACGCAGTCGAAGTGACGGCCTGAGGTATGCAAACCGTGGCACCAGGCAACAACGACCCACAATCGACTTTAGGATTGAGGGCCACCAGATCCTCCAATGAGCACCCGTGCGCTTGGGCAATTTTCCAGCAGTAGTCACCTGGCTCAACTAGGTACTGCAAGGAGTTCCTAGGACAGATATTTTCCGGCGCAGACAGACCAGGAGAGAGGATGAGTCTCCATACGAGGAGGAGGATGACGCCTATGAGCAAGAAAAATGGGAAAAGGGTGCGGTATGCTGCTGTGTCGACTTCTTGTCGGATTGCCATAGGTCGGTTCTAGTATAAATGAGCTTTAGCGTATTATTGATATGAAGTGTTTGGGTTAAGACTAACATGGGGAAAAGAGAGTTGTTGGTAACCATCCGAGCGCGCACGAACAGGTGCTGCTTCAAGGTCTTCATCGTCAGCTGCATCGTCCGATGGTAGACTTGATGAGCTCGCCCCTTCAGACACTATGAGCGATACGGACGTTAGCAACATAGTCAGAATATCAGCATCCAAGTTCCATTCATACCTCGCGTCATTTCACTGTATTCTGCGCCTTGAGCACCCTGCCAGACTACACCGTCTCGATCTCGAAAGAGATATCTTCCAGAATCAGAATCATATCCGATTCGTTCCATTCCTTCAGGTAGGCGGTATTCGTCCTAGAGGTAGAGTTACAAAGCGATGATTTGAGGTCAAAGTGGTCTGAATCTTGTTGAGGCCAAGAGGCCCATTCGTCGTACGTCCTCGTCGTATTGAGTCCATCGACCCATGGTTCAAGATGATAAGAAAGAGAGCGTGTATAGAGCTTAAATGGTTTGAGTAGATGAGAGAAAGTGGTAGTCCTGGAACAAATGGTATGTATAAAGGATGCGAGCAGTATGAGGCAGTATGTCGGTTACTGCCACCGCCGGCAATCAAATCTACAGGTACTCATTAGTCAGAGTTGCTGACGACGAAGGTGCCAGCCACCTCGTCGGCTCTCGTCGCTCGTCTTACTCTGACGCTTTGCGGTCACCGTTCACTTGGGATTCAATACATTGTAAACGCTTCCTGCTCTTCTCCTTCGTATTATCCTTGAACGAATCACGGTCATTTCGGGATTATTGACTCACACAGCGAGTCAATCAAATGACCTTTCCTGGCATACAAAATGCCATCGTTTGATTCGAAGACATGGTAAATATTTCCCTTTTTCACGTGCAATTTCAATCTTACAAGACTTTAAGCAGAGCATGTTCAGTATTGCTCAAGCTTGCAGTCATAAAGCTCGCAAATGTTTTAGTCGCACACTGGACGTATCGCTGGCAAGGCCCTTTCGTCAATACTAGCAACACCAATCCAGAGAATCCAGTTTTGTCTTTTCACCGGTCTTACAGGACCCGCACGTCACGGTCATCTGACGACGTAACCGCGTGTATGTGCGAATTGTCAAAGATCTTCTGAGCGGTTCTTCTGCTTCAAATGATATCGGAATAGACGATTCGGAACCATATAACGCGACCACGCGCATGCCCCTGGGCCTTTTTTTGGTGGCATATATATGAGCGGTGATTGTAACGAATGAAGCTAGGACCTGCTTTGTACGTCTTCCCTACGATGATGTCTGCTACCAAGAGCTTGAGTATCTTCGTTCTCAGCGTTCTGTGCTTCCTGCTTGCCAATGTAGCTGGTATTCCTGCGCCTGCTCCTGCCCCACAGGATGTTGACCTCGCTGGTTTGTCCATTGGAGACATCATTAATGCCCTTGGTATTGGTTTGGTGAAGAATATTACTGCTACGATCACGGTGTGTTCTCGTTCTTTCAAGATGAGACGACAGTGAAAGGCTGACTACCTTTACCAGCTTGATTCCCTTGTAACCAATCTCATTGAGTGTGTATTTCCCAAATTCACATTTGTCCACTCACTGATCACATCCATCCACATCCAGAGTCGACTTTACCGGTAACCGTGATTCCTCCATAAAACGTACAATCTTCGCCTGACAGTCACAAACAGTCAAAAACCCTCTCATTCTCGAATTTACTCTTGAGAGCGTATCAAGCACCGCAGGGATTAACGACACCGTTTATGCCACCTTCAATCACACCTTCGACCCTCCGGTCATAGTTCCCGTCCTCGGAACTGCCGACTCCGGTACCATCGACAACGTCTTGTTGACGCAAGGAGCTATCGCGTCACTAGGTATCATCCCTCTCGGATTCCTCGACCTGATTAGCACTGATGTCCTGATCCGGTGAGATATTCAGCGTATGCTGCTGAGTTTCTGTTGATTGACATTCGTACTTCCTTCAGCGTTGCTACAATTAATGGATTTGGTGGAATTCCTCTTCCTATTACTGGTTTGAAACAGAGCGATGTTCCGACGACGTGAGTAGCGCATATATGCTGTTGTTTGATCGTTATTGATCCTTTTTTTAGTTATAATCTGGCATTGGGTTAATCGCTTTATTCGTTCATACAGCAGGTTGAAACAGTGTAAAGAAAGCAACACGAGCAGGCAGAAATAATTATGCAATACTATCTGCAGGAACTTGTTAGCCTAAACTTGTCCACCCAAAACGAATACCACGATGCTTCGCTTGAACCCGTGCAACGATCATCGCAACGAAATGAGTGTGAAGTACATATATACTGTAAGGAAACGATACAAGGGGAAACCTTCTACTTGCTCTGCGACTAGCAGACGGAAGAGATTGAAGGACAAAGAACAAGGAATTCCAAAGAAAGGAAGAAAGGAGGACTGCAGACGCCGTCCTCGCGGATGAGCTGCACGGTCGGAGCATTTGATTTTCAGTTATTTATGACCTCTGTTGACAATCAGAATAGGAGGGGTTCCACTGTTGACTTCGCGTTAGACTATATGCACACGAAATATCAAGATACAAAAACTCACAGTCACAATCATCCTCCGGATTGAACTCCTCCATAAGGCGGTCAAACTGGCCAATACCCAAATCACCCGGAAGTTTCGACTGGTCCGTCGTCTCAATCCACTCCCCTAAATCCGAGTCCTTGATATAACACCCCACAGGCGGCGACAAAACTTGGCCTTCTTTACAAAAGTCCTCCCCTAGATACTCCTTGATCTCGAGCTCGTCCTCCTGCGTTTTGTCATTCTTGGCAGGAGCGTGGATTTCGCTGCCGATGAGAATCCGGTGAGAGTGGGTAGATGGTTGGTTAGAAGGGAAAAAATAGACTTTGCGTTGTCTTGCGGTGTCTGGGAGTAAGATGCGTTCTTTAGGTACGAACACAGAAGGTATCGTGCCATCTGGGTCTCCCACGTTCGGATTGAACAAGTCGATACGATATACTTTTAGCAGCCTCTGAACCCCTGCGAAAGTGAGGTAAACCTTTGATGGATCCCACGTAAGAGTAAACGGGAGATTTGAGACTCTCAATGAAGAGACGGAACCCAGCGAGACCCGAGCGCGGTGGATTAGCGTAGGCGGAGATCGAGAGACTTGTCGTTGGCAGAGATGGTAAGTGGATACCATGAGCGCAAGCTTGAGCACATCCTCTTCGTCTTTGCGCTTCTTAGGAAGCAGACGTCCCTCCAAGGATACTACATGAAGATATCGTCCACAAGGAGAAAACCGACATTTCATGAACACATGGCGTGCTAGAGAATTAACTTGTGTTAGGACATCCGTTGTTCTATGAAGGTCATGAACACATCTTACTGTATGAGGTAGATGGCCGAATTCGTCGAGTGAAATACGTATTAGCCAAGTAATCTGCAAAAAGCACGTCGCCGCAACTAAGAGGCCAGACCAGGAGGGAGCTTGTGGGGTGTAACACGGGTGGCGAGTCATGCAGAGCATACCGAAGCGGTTGAGAGAATCGGAAAACTCTAGGTTTGTCTTTCAACCTCGTGTCAAGAACAGTGATGGTCCCGTACATCTTATCGGGAGGGGCCTGAACACGAGAACTCCTTCCGAGACGATTCAAAGGACTTCCGTGTTCAATATCCCACAACCAATCTTCGTCGTCGTTATGCACAAGACCATAGCCGGTGATTGCAGACGGAGGCACATAGGACACTTCAGATTCCGCCTCCGACCCCGTATCTGACTCTTCGTCGTCCTTGTCGGCTTCTGTCGGGTCCTCCAGTGAAACATGACTTATACCACGGTCCTCATCGCTACTCGTGTCATCGTCGCTTTCGCTTTCACCAGTTTCGGAGTCTATTCCAGACTCTGGACCCGCCCAAGGAGTGATGATGTCGTCTTCAAAAATGAAGTCGTCTGGATGCTCAGATGAGCACTCACTCCATGTTTCGTAACCTTGGTCTCCTTCCTCAGATGAAGTTTCTTCTTCATCAGATGATATTTCTCCTTCGTCAGAGTCGTCAGAGTGGTCATTCTCGCTACTTGTGCCCTCCTTAGGCTCAGAGTGATTACTCTTCACTGCAGATGCGGGAGCCTTGCTTCGCGTGGCAAGTACAACATAATCACCTTGTACAGCCCATTCTTCGAAGTAGTCGGCTGATTGTGGGGAGGGGTTGGCTTTGGTATCAACACCGTAAATTGTCGTAGGACGGTAGCTGCCTGTTTCATCAAGGGTATAGAGCTGGGCTCCGAGGCGAAGGGAGCTGCAGTCTTGACTGAATGATGCTGGTGAGGCCCAGCTCATATTGACCTTCAGAGCGGAGACAGATCTAGACTGTTGATCAACGCTAGACGGGTACGTCAGCCATTTCGTGGATGTCTCATTTGTGAGGATGGTTTGTTGCTTGACGAGTGTGGGAGCGCAAGTCCCATTCACCGTCCAAAACTCGCAGATGAAAGTGAGCGATCCAGTATCACGATCATGAGATCTACAAGTAAAAACAGTCAAAAAAATTGTGGCGAAACAAGTGAGACTGATCACTCACTGCAGGCGAAGAATTTTCAAGCTATTTCCAAGAGCGCACACCCCTTCGCATAAAAACCCCTTGCCTCGTTCAGTATTCACATCGTCATCTGCCGCAAAAGCAAAGCTAGTATATCTACCGGGCAGCTTTGACAAGAAGTTTGACCTTCCCAGCGCTGCCCACCAGCACCGATCCACCTGACCCGCATATGGGTGCAACACGCATCCAGGAATTTCGCACCTCGTGCACCATAAAAAAGTCCTCCATTCACGGAGGAACAAACGATAGTTTCGGAAAAAAACCACAAACTCAGCAGTATCGCGGAACCATTCAGGTAGTACGCGGCGGATGAATTTCTTGTCTTGTGTTGTTTCTGTCACAAATGTATCAAACTGCGACCCGACCCAAAGGTTTTGCACTTGGATACACGTCTGAAAGTTAGGCGACGTCACAAATTCTTTGACCTTCTTTTGAAACTCTAGCGGTTTGTCGAGCAGAGGGATGTTATCAAGATGTTTATCCCAGTATTTGGCGCTATAGATGAGGAATCGATGTTGCCTGACTGGACTGCCCAATCCATCACACCATTCTCCATCTTCACGCTTGAATAGGGGAGTGGAATAACGAGGCTGAGAGAGGTAGTGCAGACACGCAGATGCGATAGCGTCAGGGTTGATCTGGACGCAGGGAGATGTGTATAAAATACCAGCATCCGGCCATTTCAGAATTTCTGGGTGGTTGATCAAAAAACACCGTGCAGTTGAATGGAACAAACGACAAGTGTAGTCATCGATGCTATCATTCTCGGAGGTTTTGGAGGTCTCGATGAGAGGCGAAAATATGCTCTTGACTTTGACAGTGAACGGCATTGAAGATTCAAAATCATGGGCATTCCGGAGAATTCCAACCGCTTCACGGATTTCTTTGACTCGGAGGGGTCGGCGTGCAAAGGCCACCAACGCAAACACTTCGCTGAATGAAATGAATGAGAGATCGAGGAATTTGAGCACGTGAGGCAGTTAACTTACCAAGCCAGCTGTCTGTGCCATGAATCGATACGGCTTATGATCTTTGCATACTGGTCGTTCATGTTAGAGGGATGTCCAATCGTAATGAATGCTTTGAACTTTTCGAGATCATCCGCGGATTCTTGCAAGTCAGATACCATAAATCGTGCCCAGAGAAAGTTCGCCTCTTCCTTTGCGCGGACGGTGAGCTGGACGAGCATTTGGGGACCCTCAAGAGGCGGTATCTCCAATTTGTCAAGCAGCAGCTTTAATTTGCTGAGGAGGTATGATTGCACATCATCCTTGGCTTTATTTCTGATATCGATTACACTGGGTGAGTGCTTCTCAAGCAGTTCATGGATACGATGGTGTTCTTGACTGCTGCACCACAAGCGTACCTTGCCTGATCCGTTATTGACCAGACCTGCGACAAAGTCAACCACGGACTGAGCGGCTTGCCATCGGGCCTTCGAATTAGAGTTGACAAAATCATCAATCTCCTCGTCTAGTCCGTCTAGGATGAAAAATACGTCCGGAAAGTCGGGAGTCTGCACGAGAGCCAGAATGATCTCCTGGACATTCGGAACAGAGAACGAGCTTCGCTGTGTCTTGGCGTGCAACTCGTCCGTCACGCGATGATGACGATCCCAGTATATTTGGAATAGCCTGTCAGCGAGAATCTTCAAGGTCACCACCGCGTCGTTACTTCTATCGAAGTGGAAGAAATGATAGACAACAGCGGCAGTGGGGTGGGATTCTTGGACATCCTGAATGGCGCGGGAACATAGGAAGGTTTTTCCTGAACCGGGAGGGCCACAAATCCATAAAATTGGCGATGGGATAGTGAGGCTCGCACTGCTGCCTCCAGCTTTCCATGCTTCGTATACGTCGTTTACGATCAGCCACTCGCACGTATTCCCTACCCGGTCACTGATGTTCACTTCATGACGCACGGTATTAAAACCATTAGCCTCTTGAGAACCAAGCCAGACACATAGTTTCCTGTAGCGGTCATCTGTTGTGACGCTTTGAGATACTGCATATATTCAAGTAGTGGAAGAACAAAATACCTTGCTGTTCTTGCCTCTGCTCCTCACGGAATTTGGAATTCGCCTCGCGCTCCCTTCGAGCCTCAATCCTTTCAAGCTTTGCTTCCTCCCATTCTTTGCGCGTGTCTTCCCTAGCATTCTTGTCTCTCCGAGCATCTACGATATCAGCTAATCTGGCTAAACCATCATTGTTGTCCGTCATCTCTTCTATGACATCATCTAATTTCTTGGTGTTGATCGAAAAAGCTTGCTTTAACGTTCCCTTAATGACTATGACATTTCACGCGCACGAGTTAGAGCAGCCAAAGTTATCACGAATGCCACGCACCCGACTCTTGACATTGCTTCTCCACAATGCTCCAGAACTGGAGGATACTTATATATGAATCACAGAGAAGGCTACGCATGTTCTCTGAATCGCCATACAGGTCTTCGTATTCCCGCATACGTTCGAGTTGAAGGTTCAGATTGCCCAGCTGCCCTCGGATCTTCTCAAAAAGCTCAACATGGCGATGAGCACCCTGATATTTCAGAGTTAGTAGCATTAATTACACGCTTGCTTATTTATACCTTAACAATGAGACTGAGCGATGCCCAGATGACGGCTGACGGTAGAGGATCAGCGGAGGCTATCACCCGTCAAACTATCAGTATTTTATCTGCACCCATCTGTTGAAGACGTACCCAGGGAAGTAATAACACCGTCAAATTCTTTTAAAGCGCGTACGACAGGTTCCATGATACGGAATGTAGTTTTTCGACGCTTAGTGCTCTTCTTTTCAATATCTTGAATGACTGCAAGGATATCTTCAGGCTTTTGACTATGATTTTGATCCAGGCAGTCAGCGATAAAGCTTGTTTTCGTTGATTTCTTGTCCTTCAGCTGCCGGAGGTAATGTTCTATAGCACGGCGAAAAATGGAACCAGGAGTCTCAGCGCTTTCAACGCAAAGTTAGTCAATGACCGTACACACATAACTCTTGCACTCACACACACGCATTATCCATGACCATGCCCAACTGAGCCTTAGCGAACTGCGAGATGTTGAACGTGAAGAAGAGAACAGACAGGCTGTGGGGATGATCAGTAGGGGGTAATCACCCCAGATAACTATCAATGTTCAAACGCTCCCAGGAGGACTGAAAGCCACTGATACCACCATCCAGTAGGCGCCATTTGAGTTCAGGCAATGTACAGTGGAGAAGCGCGCAACACAAGATAAGTTTGAATTGATTAGAACGCTGTACGAATAGTATCCCCGTTTATATAAGCGCTTGAGAATTCCCATCCCCCAAATTGTAACCCTCTCCTCTCCTGGGTTCTCAGCGCTCATCTGCGGTTGCCAGCCTCGCTCTGTCATTCATCAAGTTGCCTGAAAGCAGTGTTTGACCACTTACAAAGCCTTCGAGGGACTCGGAGTTTTGATCTTTGTCTGAAGACTACTACATATGTACACATTAGATATGATGTGTATGAATGTAGTCTGGCTTAGTATAAGTAAGTGCTGTCTTGAGAGTGATTTGGATCATCATTAAATATTACCAGCTATTCTTCAAGTCAATAACCTCTGCATCCATGCGAGAGACTCTCCAATTGGAGCAGACTAGCGCTCACCCTAAACCATCCCGACCTCGCACACTAATTGCCAGATATGACCAATAGTGCGTACCAAAAAAACTTTGTTGAGGTACTTCAGATCGCTCACCGCGTTTTCCCTACTAGCTTTGACCTTCGAACGTTCTCTACGACCTTACGAAAGACAAACAAACCCCCCAAAGTGAAGGACGGCAAGAAACCCGTTCTCACCATTAGACGGATTATAGATGACAAGGGTAGATACGCATACACGGAGGTCGACATCATGAGTCCACGTCTACGTGACATCTTCGCAGAAATCAACAAGGATGTGTTGTCGTTCAGCCTCTCTGGTGCTCCAGCCACTGTATGTACGACAGTTCTCTTTCGTCGTCATTTTTCTCATGTTTCTCAGATTGACCCCGATTTTTTCTTCCACTCGCGAGGGCCTATACGTGAGCTTCTGGCAGCTGAGCAAGTACAAGAAAGTCCGGACGAAGCTCTGATTGTTGATCTCAAGACTACACTTGAATACACGCACGAGTATCACCATGATGCGCTCTCCGAATTCGAAGGGTTACTCGAACACCAAGAAATTTCTTTCAAGCACCTCTGGACAATCTTCCCGCCCAACACATACGTCTACCACAAATATCGGGCTACTGATCAAGACCAGATTCTCTATGCGCGCAGCTTCAAATATATCACCATTACAGATTACAAGTCTGATGTCAAGACCAGGTTTGGTGTCATCCAATGCGAATTCATCACGCATGATGGGAACATGTTTGGCTTGTCGCGACGAATGCTAACCATCAAGGAATACCCTGGGGTGAAGACAATACAGGATCTAGATGTCTTCCCACTGGAGTTTCATCCGCAGAAGATTGCTCTCCGTGAGCGTGCGATCAAACGAGGGGAAAAATTTGTCGCGATCGTTAAATGCCCGTCTTATAACGAGGTGACTGGCCTCTCGGTGATTGAAGTTAAGACAAAACCTTCCGACGAGTATAACCCAGACTCGATTTATGATGAGGTGATGGGCCCTCCGAGGGTTAAGGGAGTCCAGTCATACGGACGATTGATGATTGATCCCACCGCGTTCAGAATACACAATCCGGACACAGTATACAACTATGACGTTCTTAAATCTCTCGATCCCGACAATTTAACCGAAGAGCAACACCTCATATGCAGTCCCTTCGTACTTGGTTTTTGTTTCGGAACCAAGATCTGGGGTGCGTTGACTCGTTCATTTTCGCCACCTTCTAACAAGGCTACTAATCAAATTCCTTTGTTCAGGCGGATTCGCTCTTGACCGTGTGCATGACATCGTCTGGTCTGATGAACCTTTTGACTCTCTCGTCCTCGGCTCGAAACAAAAAACACTTATTCACGCCCTCGTCAAACAGCACGCCAAGCGTACCAAAATCTTCGACGACATCGTCCGAGGAAAAGGCAAAGGTCTCATTGGTCTTCTCGCAGGAAAGCCTGGCTGTGGAAAAACTCTCACTGCCGAAGCCGTCGCAGAGACTACTCGCCGTCCGCTCTATGTCGTCAGCGCAGGCGAATTGGGTACGTCGCCGGAACAGCTTGAAAAACAGCTCCAGAAGGTATTGGAGCTTGCTCACACGTGGGATGCGGTATTGTTGCTTGACGAGGCGGAGGTATTTTTGCAAGCGAGAAGTACGAATGATATTACGAGGAACGCGCTTGTTTCTATCTTCCTCAGAGAGTTGGAGTATTATCAGGGTGTCCTGATCCTGACGACCAATTTGGCGGCGCAATTCGATCCGGCTATGGAGAGTAAGTCGTTTCTCTGCTCGTAGGCAGGTTTGGTTTACTCTAAACCTAATGATTTTTAGGTCGTATACACTTCTGTGTGCACTATCCTGATCTAAATCAAGATGCACGCCGGCAGATCTGGGCAACATTCCTGGCAAAGAGTACCCTAGATTCCACTCACGGTTTGAACGACGACGTCCTCGATCGTCTGTCACAAATACCTTTGAATGGTCGACAGGTATGTGCGCCGTTCCCTCTGTTCTTGGATGTATCATAATCTGGTTCTACGTCGTTCTTGACATCAGATCAAAAATGCAGTCAGCAGTGCGCAGTCGATTGCACTTCAGCACGAGAAACCGTTGTCAATTGATCACATTAATACGGTTATGGAAGTTCTGAGCGAGTGGCAGGAGGCTAGGGATGCAGGCAGTTCATAGGCGGACTTCCTTCTGTCACTTTCGAACAATAATCATGGAGAGCTGTATACCCTTCATCCGTTTCTCGTCACTGAAAGCAGTACAATTCCTCACGAGACAAAAATTATAGGGGAGCAATGTTTGATTGGTAGTTCAATGGTGTACAGGTAATTTACAGAGACGGCAATACAGTTTTAGTTGTTACATCAATTAAATCAGTCGCACCAAGAGCCACCTTCTACATGACTTTGAATTCTTTCCCGGCGGGTTGGGCGATCCGCCCTCCTCCACCGAAGCTTTTCCCGTTAGGCTGGAACTCCCTTGTCGGCTTCGTATCCTCAACCTTCTTGTGCGCGAACTCGTGGCTGACATGTTTCTTGTCCTTCTTTGGTCCTTCTTCCTCGTTATGATGGCCGTGGTCATGCTCGGTATGTTCACCTGGAGCAGCGGGTCTGGGGTAATCCACCGGCTCATCGACTGCTCTAGAACCAGCAGTCTCGGGTTCGCTATGCAGCTGTTGTGGATCATGAGGTATGGGGCATATACGGTTATGCTCACGGTGCAACAAAGTGCGGTCTTGGTCTGATGGTCGTAGACAGACGACGTCCACCTACTTTCACTGTCCGGAATTTCGAGTTCAGAACATTGACTTAGAAGAGCTAAGAGACGTACCGGCCGCATGATGCTGAGCTAGTACCTCACCGTCGCGAGCTAGCTCTGACATGTTATGTAGAAATATGATGATAGATAAGCAAAGTAAACGATATAGTAGGGACAATGCAGTTATGAGGGAGATTTCGTCATGGGCGAGGTTTATATACCGCCAACTACATTACTGCACGTGCGCCACCTTGTGACGCTGCTGTTTTTAGTTTTAGCTCAACAGAACCAATGCTGCTTCTTCCCTCGACTACTCTGAGGGTCTTTACCTGTTTGGTTCAAGATATTGTAACGATTCGTGTTCTCGGCTGTGCAGTTGTACTGATATGGCTTTGTGCAGAGCCTCGCACGACCTAGAGGTCAGCCTAATCTTTACTTCGGTCGCCGACTCGAAAAGTATTGTAGGTTTTTGTTCGTCGAACATCATACACCGTGACTGATAAATATGCATATGTCAGACGCAAGAAAGATGTCTACCTCGACTGTAACTATGGCCCCGCAGCCCAGGACGGGCAAGCGAAAAAGAAGTGCATTCAATTCGGAGGACTTTTGTCTCAAACCATGGGCTGAAAACAAGTCGTTTTTGGAGCGAAACTACACCAGTGTAGACCAGAAGTGCGTAACAATACCAGGCTTCTTCGAGGAGTGTTTCATTTTGTGCTGACAGACTGCATCATGAAATCATCGCCTTTGTAGAGTATATCAGACCCACGTACGAGGAGAAGCTAGTCCGCCGGATGATATTCACCACTCTACAAAAAATTATCCTCGGAGCGCTGCCTGGAGGCACCGTTGGCATGTTCGGTAGCATTCCAATCGGTCTCAACCTTCCCAAAGCGCAAGTTCTCTGTGGATAAACGAACCATGAATTTTGCTCACACTGAATTTTAGTGATATGGATATCTCAGTATCCTCATCGGGTATAGGAGCCAGGCAGAAGAAAAGCGCAATGTTCCGCATAGCCAAGAAACTCCGAGAATCTGGTGTAGTCGCCGAAGTTACAGTGAATCATTTTGCTCCAGTGCCTGTGGTAACTTGCAAGACGTCACGACGTTACGGCGGGATAAGCGTGGACATCACACTCAATAATGCAGACGGGCTTCAGGGAGTAGCCGCTGTGCAAAAGTTTCTTTCCGAGATGCCTGCCCTTCGACCACTGGTACTAGTTGTGAAGAGCTTCTTGCGACAGCGGGATCTTCATAGTGCTCAGACCGCCGGTCTGGGTAGCTATGCTGTCATTTGCATGGTCATTAGCTTTCTTCAGGTTTGTTCCTCAACTTTTCCACAGAGTGACTGATTGAAAAACAACAACAGCTAAATCCGAGCCTTCGACCGGCCGAATTCATCACTCGACACTCTGAGACTGAGTCTCTTGGCATTCTTCTACGCGACTTCATGCTATATTACGGTGTCAATTTCCCGTATACAACATCGTATATATCCGTCACTGAAGGAAAACTTCTACCGAAGTCTTCGGCGAGTTGGATCAACACCAGTATTCCTAACAAATTGGCTATACAATGCATCGTCTCACCAGGTGCGTCAGGTTCTAATCATAAGGCGGTTGCGGTGCTGAATCTCCTGTAGAGGTTGATGTTGGGAGAGCATCAAATCGTATACCAGCTATTTCGGGTGCATTTAGAGAAGCCGCGGAGCAACTTCAACAGCTTACACTGAACGATTCGACGCTATTGGGATCTATTGTAGCTCTAGACCAATCGGTGAGCGATACGTCCGTCGTTGACAGTATTACTGTAAATTGACGATGTCCCATAAGACTCTGGATCATAGGCGGCATCTTCACCAATTGTTCTGCGAAAGAGAAATAGATGAGAGTACAAATTTGGGTGCTGCCGACCGTCCTCGTACAACGAAGCACGCCCGATTACGGTCGTGAAAGCATATGTGTTATGTAGCACCGGAATTAGGCTTTGAACCTGAGGCCTGAATGTCGCCATGATGTTCTTATTGAACTAATCGATCGATTGATGTGGATCGCGTACATGGAACTGATACAATACTAATAACTACAACTGCTTTATGGTAAAGCAGGTGAGATTGGGAGGTATAAGGGCACGGGTCTAATCGACCAAAGTGGCTAGGTATCCGAAGAACTGCTGGTAGTACTGACAGACCAAGATGTCGGCGAGAAACAGTAAATTTCACTGGACATCCTGAAAATGTGCTTACCAGGACAAAAAAGAAAAGGAAGAACAATGAGGATGCTTGCAGCGATTGAAAACGCGCAAATGCTTCACGTGCAGACGGAGACATCGGTGAGAACATCGGATCCTAAGAAGAACATTTAACCTTCCTGGTGCAGAATGCAGGTTGAAAAGCGATCTTCTTACCAGGGTAGAAATAGAAAGTAAGCGCAACGAGGATGTAAAGGGCTGCCAATTCGGAGAAAACATCAGTGCGGGAATAGACAGAGAGGGACTGACAACAGTATGCTCACATAACAGAACATATCCCTCCATCCAGTTTGATTTACCGTCTTGAAGGACATAATTCACGGTCAGAACTGGAGATATTCATGAAATTGAGTCAATGAGTGAAGAGGCAAGTGACGAACCGGTAAGGAATACAGTTACAGATTCGTAAGGGTCGAAGAACAAGGTCAATGGTTTGTTCAAGATCCATCCAAGGATCACCATGAACCTACAAGGATAGAGCTTGAGTAACAAAACATAGAGACAAATGGAATACTGCGCACGGAATTGCGAATAGCGTGGTTTGCTTCATGAAAAGTGGGGTGTCAGTAACATTTAATGGGACTTGTCGTCACTTTTGGTACACACAATTGTCGATCCGATAGCCACTGCGAAGCTCAGTATCATTTTATCTTTGACTGCAAATGCAGGGGCGGAAAATAGATCTGAAGGAGATCATCTTAGCATCTTACAGATATCAAAAAGAGAGTACATCTTACCTGGTGCGTTCCCAACCGCAGGTAGTAAGATCACCGCGACAAATTCTTTGCTGACTTTTCCGGTGGCTGTCAGGCCATCAATAGATTCAACGAGCCATTCGGCAGTTACTGCGACCAGCTAGAATTCACCAAAAGATATTAACGGAATTGTGTTGTGCCGGATTCTGAATGACTGACAGTAGTGACGACGACTAGCAAGACAGCCGCTACCCAAGCATTCAACTTTGGTTGTTGAATATCCGTTTCCTGTTGTTCGGCATCGCCTTGTTCCAGGTCATTAGGAGGAGCACTGATGACTGTGCGGGTCCTAGTCGGTATAACTGACAGTGCAAGTGTAATGCTGTTTCCATGTGGCCTAGGCACATATTTTGTAGACTTGATGATATGCTCGCCAGTGTCATTGTACAAAGTAGCATGAGAGTAGAACTGGAAGACCATGGAAGCGACATAGGCTTTCGCCAGGACTGAGAATAACAACAACCGCAGAGTGGCATTAGTGACGCACTGCTGAACAAAATCACCGCTGCCTAGGCATCAGATGAGCTTTCGTCACTTGTGAACTGTTTACAGCATACGACGTACCCCATGGCTCACTTTGAGAAGTGCCCTTTCGTCAGTTTGGTCACTCAAACCAGAAACTGAGAATATGTATGCGGTTGGCAGCAAGATTGCAATAACACTGATGGTCAACAGTGAAGAGCTCAAATGAGTCGTGCCTGAAAGCGCGTTATCGGTGCATCCTCAAACGTACAACAAATACATGAACTTACATATGGTGAATCCTTGCTCAGAGAATCTTATCCCTCCAGCAAGGAAGCAAATGCCAAGTACCAGCACTGGAACAATATCGTCAGTCTTGGCATACTCTCACAAGAAGATTCGCCTACAGAGGTCATTAAGAATTGATCCAACCACTGAATCTACAATTAGCCTTGACAAGTAGCCGACCAATTGCAATAGAACATACAAGCAGACTGTACAACACGCAGCTCACACTTGAGCAGGGCGACGAGCTGAACATGAGGTCAGATCCAAAAGTGCAAGGGACACAAAAAGAATGCGCACGGATATGATGAGCTCCACACTAGTAGTATAATGAGTCATCGAAGGTTCAGAAAGTGAGGAGTAAAAGGGACGCACGCATTGCCCTGTCAGAAACGATAATTTCAGAACCTGCCTATGCAAATGTAGGGAAATTCTCACAAAGGTGACGTTCAACAGCCCTGCTAAGGTTTGACCAACGCGCAATGAAACTTCATCAGTCGCAAACGTCAGCAGCTAAGTAAGACAGGGTTCATCAACATCATTTGTAGCTGTGCAGCAGTGAGAAAAACTTACGCGGGCCAAAGATATGATGGACAGGAAGGAGACTAAAACCCCATGTCAGAGAAAGCCTGCGGATAGATCCACGAACGACGAACAAATAAAAGTTAGGGTAGACCGGTCTGGGGAGGCGAAGTGAAGAGCCCACTGTGGTCAAAAGTAGATCAGTGGCCAATGTCTGCCAAAATAAGTCACAAAACGCACTGCTATCGGGATGCATACAAGAAAGATGTTGTTGAGCCCTATAGAAGTATTCAGAAGCAGGAAGGTGGCATGAGCCCAGCATGCCCTACAGGACCAGCAAAAAATTGCTTTCAAGCTATCTCGTAAACCCGGTGCATTCCCTACGGCCGTGTTCGGTGTGAGTGTGGGAGAAGGTGTCCCTGTGTTGGCCGCTGGTGTAGCTCGAGAATTATCCGTCTGAATATGTGCTGAAATATGATCACCCGAGCCGATGGCCTGTTGGATGAAAGGCTGAGCAGTAGTGAGTCCCGCATTGCAGGTCAAGCTGTTTGCAGAGGAAAAAGGACGTGGGGTGCCACGTAGCTGGCTGAGAGGGTGTTCAAGAGTGAGGTGCAATTCATTTGGCATCTCAGCGCTAGGTTCCGCTGTGTCGCCGAGCGCCTGCTGGCGATGCCGTGTGATGTTGCCCAACGGCGTGACGGAACTATCCAATGACGAGATGGGAGCATTTGTATTATTATCCAAAGAATCAAGGGGCATTGATGCTCGAGAGTTTCTGAGTTGGTGGGTTAGTATCATTGTAAGAAGATGAACGGTTGGACATACTCTCAAAGAGTAGATACTGTGGGGCAGAAATGTTCAGAACTGAAAGGTAAAAAGGAGGGTTTAAGAACGAGATGGCTCACTGCGCAAGGCAGTTTCAAGGCTTTAAGTGCACCCGTAAAATAGCTGTATCCATCAGACAGGCCAAGGCAAACGTTAATAATCCACTTGATGATGACATGAACCAATGTTCGTTTTCAATGGTATTTTCATCGCCGCATGTTCCTCAAGAGCTGTTACTCCTTGGCTGGAAAACATTACCAGCTTTGATGACCCTAACGTAATACACAGCTCCGAGGAAAGCGCGATGCGAGTGTTTGAAAACAAACAAGATCGTGCCGCCAAGATAACCGGGGCACTTTTGACGTATGCTTGAATCCAATGTTGGCAACTTTCATTATGTCACGAGAGGCAGTAAGGTACATGGGAGCAGTGATAACGATGACCGTTTTTTTAAAATCTCGAATCAACACTGTTTTGGGGTAATAGTAGACCTGGAGTGAACTCCCCTGGTTAGAAGCAAATAGCGAAGAAGCAATGCGTCAAGATTATTTCACCTCCGGTAACCTCGAACATCCACCTTAAGAAAGGCTTGGGGTACGGCGAGCGTACTCAATGAGAGCCCTTTGCAAGAATTGACATTCAGTAAGACACACACAAGCAATTCACAAGAGCAGAGAGCTTACCTCACAGAACTTCCAGTCATACCTTTCTCCAAATACGGTGTAGGTCGGGTAGCTTCCATAGTCCCTGCGATATCAAGGTGGGCCCATTTCATGGCAGGTTCTTGGCCTTCTTCGGCCTCAGCACCCTCGGCGAAGGCTTTTAGGAAAAGCGCAGCAGTACAGCTACCTGCTGGCCTTCCTCCGACCTACGACAAACATCAGTCTTGCCAATCAAAATCACATACACTGTACTTCTTACATTGCAAAGATCAGCATTAGAAGAGTAGATCTGCGGACCTGCGGAAACGAATCGAGCTGAAGTCATGGGTTCCCGAAAGATAAGTTCTTACCGTAGTCTTCGCTCAGTGGCATACGCCAGAACCTGTCAAACTCGTGTTCACCGGCGGTGTGAAGCTGTTCCCAAAGCTTATCAGAGCTCTGATGAAATTTATCTCAGTTATTGCAAGTCCGGACCATCATCGGCATACTCAACTGAAAACACGCCAGTGAACACTTCTCCGAGTGCAATATCCATTGCACTATATGTCAATTGAGCATGATATCGGCGTAAAGAATAAGATCACCTACCCTGTCAAGGTAGCCACATCAATGAGCGTATGCGGCTTGTATTCAGTCGCGGCATAGTAAATGGCATCTGGCCGGCAAGTCGTCATGTTCCGCGAAAGCGCCACAGGATAAGAGACTCGTACCTGAAAGGACAAGACGGCCTTCTGCATCAGTATTATCCACCTCAACGGACTTGCCGTTCATGGCGTAGATGCTGCCGAGGGAACCATCAGCTACTGTATTCCACTTTCACTTCGGATCTTACATGTCTCCAGGTTTCGTGGCGCTGGGCTACGAACACAGAAGGTGTCAAAAACAGCTTTGATCAAAACCGAAGAACTTACCCCCGGCATGTTCTCCGTTAAAGGTGTTATCACCACAAGATTTACTCTGAACCTGAATCAACGTTGATAAAATGACGAGCGGGATTAAGTACTGACGGAATCTGGAGTTTTGCAATAGCTAAAGCCGCCGAGACGACGCTTGCAGCACCGCCTAACCATGAGCTCAATCAACTAAGAGACTCGTAGTTATGCCAGGAATGATTACCCATGTCGCCCCGCATTAACTTCATACCCTACGATCCCCAATTCAGCAACTAAAATAAAGCTTTAACATGGCACTTACCGCTCCGGGTTTCAGCGAGATTCCTCCACTGTCGAAAGTGATGCCTTTGCCCACGAACGCAATTGGCTGATCGTCTTTCGAAGGTGCACCGTGGTAGTGACTAGGTTATCATCAGAATATGATGTCAGAGAAAGGGCAAGAGCACATGAATTTCTAAGAATTTTGCGGGTTCAGAAGTTCCGCGGGTGACGGACAGAAATGTGCGCTACAGCACGCTGAATGCTATATCCTAGATACAGAAACGAGTAAAAACACACCATTCCTTTCTGAGCAGCCCAGTCTTTTAGAACATAATCAGTCCAACGCTCAAAGAGAAGCCAAGGACTTAGAAATTCTGACCTTCATCTCGTACGAAAATCTCTACCTTCTTCACACCGTCGAATTCAGATTTGACACGCTCGCAGAAGGCCTACATCTCAAAAAGCCAGTCAAGATGAGCTTCGAAAGCTGAAGCCAAAAAATCTCTCACAGTAGGTGTCATCATGTTCGCAGGTAGCTCCATCAACTAGCGCCGCTCGTCAGACCAAAGGCACAAATGCAATCTTGCTAACGTACAGTGCGGGCAAGATTCTGAGAATATGCGTATGTAACGCCCTCGTCCCACTCCTTGGAGCTTTTTAGCGGGTTAATTGATATTTTCTCGGGCTTCTCCTCGTTCAAATTGGCATTGAAACGAGAAGGAGGTGAAGTCTTGAGGGTGAATTGGTAAAGAGCCAGGTGCGCGGCAACAGCTAGATTAAAGAAAGGACTCAGCAAAGTTCGGAGGGTTCGCAGATAAATTCGTACCAGCCGCATGGGCATCTTCCGATGCGTCAACGGTAACCTCCTTTACACCATCCAGTGCCTTCAGGGCTTTCACGGCGCTACCAACCGATTTCCTGACCAATTCTCTTCGTGAGTTTCCTGTTTTTGAAGAGAAATCTTCCCCGAGAGTCGTTATCGCAGTGATCTTCGATGCTGGCGTATCATAGAAAATCCTCGCTGTTCCGACCTTGGGCGGTTTCTCGCCTTTAGGCACAGAGGCCCAAGCTTTCGATACATCGACCCCAGTAACAGCCTGAGTGGGCTTCTTCGGATTGAAGGGAAGGACAATAGCAGAAGTAGACATTGGGCGTAATCGCGAAAGGTGAGAATGTGGACGTCTCAGAAAGAGTCCGCGCAACATGGGTGCAGACCAACTTGGAAGGATCCAAAATCAAATTGACAAATCGACTTCTAGCGCCACATGACCGCGTATTGCTGCGTCGTGTACCTTCAACTGCAGGTTTATTAATTGAATTGCCAAAACAAAATTCCTGGCCGCGGGTGCGAAGCTTTAAATTTACAAAACAAAGTACTGTATCATCTGCGTGTTGCTCTAACTTTAAAGAATAATAGAAGGTCAACATGTGGGCGACCTCCGGCCGAAGCGCCAAATAAAGTCCGACAAAGCTTCCCAATAAAGGCGTCAACGCCCAACAGCTTTGTTCTTCGTACCTACTTTGACCGCCCAGAGCGCTTTTCACTTCTAACAAGGGACATCGGCATCTAGTTCGAGCTCTTATCATAGTCATCTCCATGGAAGCAAGAAGTCATAGTTGCGACGAAGGTCAACATCGTGGCATTCTTCGGTTTGTTCACTCACCGTGGTCGAGATTCCTGCGTTGATCCTGCGAGAATCCCTATATAACACGAAGTACCCTTATACGGACCACGATGCCGTAGCAAGTGCATTAAGCCTATACTAGGCGCCACATCATCTTACAGGAATAGAAACTGTGTGTCCCGGACACTGCCTGACTATATATTATGCCTTGGGTATCTCCCACTGTATTCTCCCGCCTTCTCCTCCTCCCTACTCCTCACTACACCCCCCCAGAGGCAGACGTTTACTTTCCCCTCCAACTTACTTCTTTATCGCTGGACACATTTGACAATCAGATTGTGGCGACGCTTAAATCATGGCGAATTCCCGCTACAATATGCCAGGGGGTATGCATATCGCTATCGTCAGGTAGAACCCGACGTTGACCTAGATCCGTTGTTACCAACAGCTTTACATGTTCCAGAAGAAACATTCTACCCTCGGACGTCTATCGATGAAGTTCCCGGGGAACGCAGCGCCGACACTTCAAGTGTGGCGTCAGATGTAAGCATTATGTTTCGTTCTATTTTGACTCGCAGTCCATCTAAACGACCTATAGATTGGATATTTTGATTCGAACAGACTAGCGGAACACATTCTGTATGCTCTCGGAGAAGACATTGGTCACCGAATTGCGTCGTTCATCAGGTATCTTGACATGCCGGGACATTACTTTATGTCTTTGAACTCTCATGGTATTGCTGTGTAAGTGTCATTTAGTAATTCAACCGCTGGAAATACTCAATTCGGCACGACAGTCTCTCAGAAGATAACCCTGAAGTAACTGCAGCGTTGTACCAGTTGCGAGGAGAAAACTATCGCACCAACATCTCAACTCAGCGCCGTTACTCTAGACCTGTTCCTAGAGTTGACGCCGTCTTTCCCAATCTCCATTCACAATTCCAAAGAATTGGAGGATTGTCAACCCAACCTGGGCCGACAGATGAACAAGAAACATCGGATTCCTCCTCCTCCGAAAACTCTTCATTTGAATTCGTCTTTGACACCGAGGGAGAGGACGACATGGGACCTCAAGTCCAAACCTCAGATCTTCAATTCGCGCAAGAAGAAATCGTGGCGGAGTCGCATATAACACCGGTAGGGTTTAATATAAGGAGATGAACACCGTCGTTGATCTTCCCTGTGAATTAGAATGATGGGGAAGCTTCTACGGGCCCTAACGAATCTGCAAGCACAGACAGTGGGATGGAAACATCAGTAAGTCATCCTCTTCTCAATATGCACTCCTCGTCCTTATCGGAGGTGAAGGAAGAAGATTCACGCGAGCCCTTGAGTAGACCCAGTGAATCCACTGAGTCTCCTCATGGGCTTGGGCAGGATGCCGCGGGCAATTCTGCCGCCTCGCCTCGACGACGCGAATCTTCTGCGTCACCCTCGAACGATTCTGAGGCGCCGCATAATACAGCATCAGCTCCGGCGGACTCTCCCGCGAACCCACCTCCGGCTCCGAATGTATCTCATACTAGCTTACCGCATGATAGCGGTAGCTCATCTGGAAGCTCTGACTCCGAGTCGCCGGTCCTAACTCCTTTCCTCTTGCTGAATGGTGGTATCACTGGCCGTGTCAGTCCAATCCACCAAACCAGCTCTGTGCCGCCCGAGCTTGATGACTCCGCTGTATTTCCTGGACTTGGCCCGGAGGATTTGAACAACGGCTCCGACACTGGATCGGAATCCAACACCGATGGAAAGGAGGTCGAGATCGTGCATACCGATGAAGAGTTCTCTCAAAGCGACGAGGAAGAGGAAGAGGATATCCCTATGCCGATCTCAACCGCAGAAACGCCAGAACCACTTGGTGGTGATGTTCACCAATCCGATGCACCGTCTGGGTCGAACATCAACGTCCCAGCGTCTCTCGACGAACACGAGCGAAACGTAGACGATTCCCAGATTCTAACATCGGACAGTGGATCCCAAACAAGTTCAGACCCCGAGGAGAGAGAAGTTCAGATCTTTCATGGACAAGCGCAGACAGCCTCTTCGAGTCCAAGTATTGGTACCTCATACCTCTATCCCAGGACTCTCGATATTTCCATCAGCACCAACTTGCAATCCCTATTCAACCGAGATATCCCAAATGCCAGGCTTGCGTCGGATTGCACGTATGACCCGGTCATTATACGCAATGATCGAAACGAACATGCCATTCTGTTTGGTTATGGTGGCTCGAACCTTGGAGACTTTTCATCACACACCGGAGTTTTTGCCAAGAAACCATCGCGAGATGACCAGCTTAGACATCGTGTGAATCTCAGTCTATCACAGGTACCACACGACGAAGCCGACTCGCCAATCACGGAGACTTCGTTCCCCATCTTAGCATATATGATGAATGACATACAAATTAGTTCGAACGACCACGACGTTGACGACCACGACGACCACGACGGGCCCATGGCGCGGAGTAACGAAGATGATGATGACGACGACGACGACGACTCATCCATCCACGAATCTATCTACCATCCCCTCGAGCTATCCCTTCCCCCGTTTACCCTCATCGATGACCTAGAACAATACACTTCTGGGATCGCCAATGAGCCGGAGTTACCTGACTCCCAGAAGCGACGTTCTATCAACAACAGCTCCCAGACTACTGCGCCCCTACACCACCGACCTCAAACGCACGCACGACGTACACGTGTCATTCCTGCCCAACGAACCCTTTGGGTCCCCCACGATAGCCGGCTCGAATCCACTGCAGGCAGTTCATCAAAGAAAGGTCAACCGGCTACATCCTTGACGAAGCGGGAGCAACAGACGACTTACGCTGATAAGCTCATACAGACCGATGAAGACGCGGAAATAAAACGATTGCGGCGGAAGATACGTGTGTTGAAGAATAAAGCTGTTGAACAAGAGAAGAAGGCTAAAGATCCCGCTCAGCGAAGAAGATTTCTTGCATGCCTCTTCCCTGGCGATCAAGAACAACCTCGAGAAGAACGAGAGATGCTTGTTGGTGCAGGTATCCATACCGCTCACCCTTCCCTATTGATGAAATAAGAAATCGTGATTCTTGAATTATGTTAATATCATCTTTTCATCTGTTTAGGTAGTACTCTTTCATTGATAATGCTTGTTTACAATGTATCAAGAATTCTTGGCCAAACGCGGAGAATTGACATGTGCATATAATTTTGAAGTGAAGTTGGTCGAAAAAGCCCATATTGCCTTTTACATGCCAAAACCCCCAAAACTGGGCACATAACCCTCAACCGCTTACACTTGCGCAGAAATCGAGACCCGATATTGGCGCCAACTTCCGCAGGATGATTGCAACTTGCACTTAAACGTCCAATCGATAGGCGAAAACATATCTTGAATAAGCAAGCGAAACTACAAATAGTAGGACGAAGAATGTAAAACACCAGATATAAAAAGACCAAATACAGATCCAAATAAAATTCTCGCCCATATCCACTTCGACACCATCGAATAATTTTGGTGTAAACGATTCGTCATGAAAAACTTATACAAGGCTACCACGATATCCATCACCACGACGAGCAGCCCTGATACCTAACACGATGACGGTAATGACGGCGAAAGTCGTCAAGATCCTGAAAACAGGGTGAGAAAGTGAAACAAGAAGCAACAATATTTTTAGAATCGTACCATTCAATCCAAGCAAATGCCTCCAATGCGTTCAATTGTCCACAGTAATTGAAGCCAGTGGCATGACTTCAAATAATGTCAGGATATAGAACTAATTGTAGAAAAAACAAATGAGGCGTACCTGCAGTTCAAACCACCTCCAAGCATTTCAGTAATGGCAGCGGCAGCGGCAGTCCATATTATCCATGTCAGGACTAGGCTAATCAATTCTCTTAGCGCAAGGAATTTGATGAGAAAAGTCGACGACTTACAAGATGATGTGAGATGCAACACTGGTTATAATCGACCCCGCCGGTGAATGCCAGAACAGAAGTCCATACAAAAACCCGAGGACAACCGTCCATATTGAAGCGAACAGGGTGTATCTCACGCGATCCCGTTCAGTTATACTTGAGTAGTTGTGATACTTGTTAAATCGAGATACAAGCCATGAGGCAATTGCAAGCTGTAGAACCGAACGATAAGTACATTCCCTTTTGGCCTGACAGATGCACAGAGCTGACCTCAATTATCCCGAATAAAATGAGCAAGCTGAAGATAACTAGAACAGAACTTGCTCGTGAGTGACTGCACAACGAAAGACGAACAAGTCAGACATAATCGGATGACCCCGTTTAACGTGGTTGCCAAATGCCATTATTCGTGAGGTTCGTCGACTAGAATGAAATTCGTGAGCTTTTTAACCCGCTGTGAAGGCGAGGGTGTAAAGGTGTCGTGAAAAGCCTAGAGTGAGAAGAGTTGAACTGCTTTTTATTTGTAGACCGAAGTGGTCAGATCTCAACATGACATCACCGTTGGGACGCCGAAAGCCACGTGGAAGGTGCGTCATCCCAGAGTCCCTCAGTCCAGACGAAGGCCGATTATCCGGCCGCGTCTCTGGCTGTTTCAGAATTCGACACTGGAGGCAGCAGTAACCTGCAGTAACTCGTAAGAGAATATATTACGTTCAATATAATGCCATTTCTTGATGTAAAGGTTTAGGTTATGTATACTCATTTTTGGCGGTTTACATCCGGGGTTGAAGTATATCCGCAAACCGCCATAGTAATTCGAACAGACATATCTAGTGGCGAAGACTTTTTCAGCTGTGTTGTCGTGAATGTTTCACAGCATATCTTTGACCGAGTAGAGCCCGAGTCACCAGCCAATCTATACCCTTCCTTCGAAATTCTGTTGCTCGATGATGGTGACTGCCAGGGTAATACTCCGAGTGTAATACTCCGAGTCGCATAGATCATCTTGAGAGACGTGACCACAGATGAATGAATTGATAGTGCGGACTCATGAGTGATGAGTATGCATTACTAACACGAAGAGTTATATCTACATACTTCACATGCAAAAAAAGGTGTTCGAATCAGGAGCCCGAAGAAAGGGAAATACAAGGGCGGGGTCTTCGTCCAGATCCAAACTCTCCGTTAGCTGAGGCCAAGAACGCCTTGCCTATAGCATCACGTTCTGTTGGGCGTTCCATGCAATCCAAGGGCCAGCAAACTCGTTGTAGTCTCTCGACTATGGTGATTCATTGAAAGAGGTCCGAAAAGAGATAAATGGTGTGTACATACCTCGACACGATCTGCCAAGGCATCTGCCCACGAAGTAATAACGGAACTGTCATACTTTGAATCAAGCAACCCAAGATAATCCCGTCATCTGACAATCAACACAGGCCGTCACAGAACGAACGCCGAAAGGTTCTATGAATTACCCCGGACCTAGTCGGAAGATATATACAAGTCAGTTTAACACAGCATTCTCGTATGTTTAACGCCGACTTACTGAATGCAGATTAGTCTTCTTTCCGAAGCAATCATCTCAGACCCAACAATCCAGAAGAAGTATCTGTTCATGAACTCACCTATGAACTTCAACGTTAACTGACATTCAAAACCTGGAAGCTTGGTATCCACGAGACGCCTGGTGTAGTTTGCGATTGCAGCAACTGTACTACAAGGGTCCGAACATTTTTCTAGAGAGTTTCGTATGATTCGAAAAGCAGGACTCACAAATGCATGCATTATGCCCGTATATGCGCTTTGCCACCGCAGAGCACGACATGAGTGGGTCATCTAGGAAGACAGGAACATGTAAGCTTGGATCCAGCCTTCACGCATTACATCAAGAAACGCGACCCTGTCCTACCTTTGCAGTCTACGAAATGATGTGCAGCACACGATCCAGCCTGGAAGAAGACCGCCTAGCACAGTTGAATACATGCAATTTGTACTCTTGTTTGCGTCTTACGTCGTCCGCCCACGGTTTAGACAACCCTTATATTTCTAGGTCAAGTTTTCGAGATGAGATGCGGATCGCAGTAGGGGCAACACCAAGCGAAGCGCGATACTACGAGCCCCAAGTTGATTCAACAAATGTTTCAGACTTTGGCTCCAGGAACTATAGTACATGCGGAATAATCAGAAAGACGCGTTTTCAGAAGCATTTCAGATGGGACTTACTTTCACTGCAACATATCTATCCACATACAACACAGCGCAACAGTCAATTTCAATGTCGCGTCGTACCCAACTGCCTGATGTCCGTTGCTTCCCCAGGCGTTTGTTCAATTGATTAGAGAGATGCGTACAAAATAGCAAGGGTCAACACAGCAGCGTAGAACTTTGTGGTCGACATGGGATGCGGCCAGTGCTTGCACCTTCATATAGCTGCTGATCTGAACAGATGTACGTGGTACATAAGCAGTTGGAGCGGCGTTGTTCGTTACACTTGCGCCGGGCGCATGTAGTGACTATGTTGGGCAGTGCTCTGAACCCGTTGAGAAGGCGAAAATTGTTGAAGTCATATATTGCGAGCAGGAGGCTCAAGCAGGCAGCGCGAAGCTTAAAATGCACCGGGGGGTCGCGACGATGTCCAGAGAAAATAGGCACGATAAGTCGCGCCGACTTGAGGGCCGGTCAGTGGTGGTCACGTCACCTTCCTTGTGCTGTAGGTTCGACTCTTCTGTTGTAAAATCGTATACACGGCAATAAATGTCTTCCTAAAACCTTCTCAACAATCACCAATGTGCGGAAAAATTGTGGTGAATCGTAGAGCACTTGGAGGGGATATGTATATCATCATCATGTGTCCAAGCTAAGCCAATACATTGGTTTGAATTAATCAAAACCTCTAGAGTCAGACCCCGGACCCGAGACGACTGAAACGTGGAACGAGGACCTTATCGCTACGGTTCGTGGGCTGTCTAGCTACATATACTAGCCGTGCACTGGATCTGACTGTGGACATTCAGATATTCGACGTCCAACAAAACAGAAGAAACTGGTAGCGAAGCACAGCGCTCGAACGCCAATAGGACGATATGGTGCTCATTCCTACAGACGACCCTCAGCTAGATGCCGAGGATGATGTGGAACTCAATGGAAACGAAGAAGAGACGATAGCTGACACTGCTGAGACAGGTAAGACTTATCTCTGATTGAACGTTTTCACCATCTCTGAATTCGTGCAGCAGAGGTCAAGAAAAAGAAGAAGAAGAAACCTAAGAAGAAAAAGCCCACACAATCCGACCCGCCTAGAGTAGGACTATCAAAATTCTTCCCAAGTAGCAACTATCCCGAGGGTGAAATTCAGCCTTATGTCGAAGAGTACGTCGCGATCGATTACACACGAGCAAGAGCTGATCCTCCTTTTTTTTTTTTCCCTCAGCAACTTGTGGCGAACGACCAGCGAGGAGAAACGACATCTCGAGCGGTTGAATAATGAAGATCCAGAGACAACGTACCAGAACATCCGGAAGGCTGCAGAGGTGCATCGAATAGTCCGGCAACATGCGCGGACACATATCAAGCCTGGTGTGGCTCTGAAGGACATCGCAGAGAACATCGAAGATGGGGTTCGTGCACTTGTAGAGGAGAATGGGTTTGAGGCAGGGATCGCGTTCCCGACGGGTTTGAATCTAAATCATTGCGCTGCTCATTACTCTCCAAAATCTAATGATACCTTAGGTGTGTCTTTTTGAACACTTCATAGCTCACTTCATTTATCCTTGTTCCCTCTAGTGGTATCTGCAGGAGATGTGCTGAAGGTCGATTTCGGTGTTCATGTCAAAGGCAGAATAGTGGATTCAGCGTTTACTCTGAATTTTGAGCCGACGTATGACACTCTACTGGAGGCGGTGAAAGCTGCGACCAATGCTGGCATTCAGGTCCGTCGTGGTCTGCCCGATATCCCCCCTTTTGTACTTGTACTAAAGCTGTACTAGGAAGCTGGTATTGATGCCCGATTAGGGGAGATTGCTGGCGTCATTCAAGAGACCATGGAGTCATACGAAGTCGAAGTTGACGGCAAGGTTCTTCCAGGTCTGATTCTATACGGGTGCTCAGACTGGAATCCGTATGTAACTCATAATCCATCACTAGTTAAATCCATCAGGAATCTCAGTGGACATGACATATTGCCCTATCGAATCCATGGTAATAAGGCTATCTTGCTCGTTAAAAACGATGATCAGACAAAGATGGAAGAAGGAGAAACTTTTGCTATTGAGACTTTCGGCTCTACTGGGCTGGGGAGGACTGTTGAAGGGGTAGGCACTGAATTTGGTTTCTTGTCACTGCTTCAGCTGACCGTTTTTTTGGCCTATCAGAGTGAATGCTCACATTTCGCAAGGAAGCCTGATGCTCCTAACGCTCCCTTACGGTTCGTTCTTTCGTCGTATGTATCTTCAAATTCGATCCGAGATTTCGTTTTGCAGGCTTGAATCGGCAAAGTCCTTACTGAAGACCATCAACAACCATTTCGGTACACTGACTTTCTGTCAGCGTTATCTTGATCGGCTCGGAGAAAGTCGATACATCCTTGGAGTAGGTATGGCAGTCCTTGTGTAAAACTGAGTCTAATCTTCTCTCGATAGTTGAATCACCTGGTATCCCAAGGCATCGTCCAAAACTATCCGCCACTGTACGAGCAGAAAGGCACGATGACCGCACAATTTGTCAGTCATTTCTTGGCGTTGCGCACTCATTGTCTTAACCTATTTGCAGGAACACACGATCTTATTACGACCGACGGCGAAAGAAGTCGTCAGTAGAGGCGATGATTATTGAGCACTTTGTCCATGGAAAGTTGTGAGGGCATAGGAGAAGTTTGTAGAAATGGCTTAGCATGTGCTGTTTGAGATCCTGACGCTGTGTGACGACGGTCTGTCGTCCAACTAATCGATACTATCTTGTGACGCGATTTATATAGTGTGGGCTGCTAAAGGGCTATTATTGGGGGAGGTAACAGTTGACCGCGGTCCGCGAGATGTAACAGTCACCTACCTGTGACAGGTCGCGTTTTTACCAGCCGTGACAATTTCTTTGGAATTCCTTTCATCGTACCTCCTACATCCCGTAAACATGTCCCACACCATCGATCAATACTTTCATTCTCAAGAGCAAGCTCCTCGGTCTAAACAAATAAAGATCACACCTGGAGACGGTTTCGCTGCTCATGTCAATATCTCCAATAGTACTTGTTCAAAGAAAACTGTGTCGGCACGCGTCTTTCCAATGAAAGAGTCCAAGGCTAAAGCGAAACTTTTTATGCTTCCCTCCCTACCTTTAGATATTCTTCTTGAGGTGAGGTTTACTAATGTGAAGCAAGCATGAAACCTCACCTGTCAAGTGGCAAGAGATGTCCAAAAACCTATACCGAGATGATTTGAATCGTCATTACTATTGACATCCTCCATCTCGTGTGCACAAACAAAGATCTTCGATGTGTCTGTAAGTCTGTACTCCGTTTCTTATGTGGTAAATGCTCTAAATGTGCCTCAGTGATGTGGAAGAATGCTACTACTCTCTGGATATCCGCGTTCTTCAATGTGCCCAATCTTCCGAAATGTCCAGAAGATATGCCATACCCTTCTTACGCCTTCCTTGCTTTCGAACCAGTTTGTCACGTAAGAATCTCACAATATACATTGTGGCATCTCATTCTGAGCTCTTGTAGAACTGCTTGGCAAATAACATTCGTAACATTAGCTGGTATCTTTGTATAAGGCTCTGCCCGAGATGCGCAAAGTCATGGTGAGGAAATAAATCTACCGCTTTTGAAGTTGAGCCAAGCTGCTGTTGCTGATAGTGACACGTATAGTCTACAGTCAGAGGATTGGTGCGACCCTGAGGATGATAAGGATAAGGTTTCATGTCCTGCATACCATTCGACAAATATCCTGGACGTCAGTCTTCCTCACTTAACAGACAGCACGACTGTAGCTCAAAACCATTTCTAGGTAAAGGCAGATTTTGCGACGTTGTGCAAAGGCAAGACTTCCTGGAGCAATGGAGCGAGTTAGAGGGCAAAGACAAAGACGAATTTATTTGTCTTAGACAAGAAGAGCTGAAAGTGAGAAAGAAGGTGTGATTCCCTTCGTATTGAACGGAAGTAGATGTCTTATGCCTTTTGTCGACTAGCATGCAGAGCTTTGTCAGGACTGGGCGAAGACTTTGGCTGACAATCGGGCTAAAGAGCTGTCAGATATCAGAACGAAAAGAAGTCAAGAGTAAATCTCCTAAAAGTTTGCTTCACGTTTCACTGCTGATATATGATGGGTAGTATCGAGGCGAAACTAATCGAGATGGGATACGCAGAAGAGTTGAAGTATCTCTCTGACATCCTTGATCGACGCGATAAGTTCCCAGCGTATGAATACTTCCATAACCATCCTGTGGTTAGGCGGTCTAAACCGTTGACGGATAGAAGTGCGTTGTCCCTGTGCGTCCATGTGACCGTTGAGCTGACAATCAACTTTTGCAGATTGGAATTCAGTCAAAGACGCGATGGTGGATTATATGCACATTGTTAGGGCCGATCGTCTGAAAGAAGAACGCGCCACCTTGATTTCCATGCGAAGGGGGCTCGCCATGTCTGCATATCTGAACTATCGAACGAAAAATTATGCTCCCGAAGAGTTCCTTCCTGGAGTTATCGATATCTGGTTCTGGCAGCCAGCCGTAACACTCATCGAATCTCCTTCCAAGCAATCTGTTACAGAGGAATCATTCAACGATGTATTCAGAGGTCTCCCGGCCTTCATCAAAAGCTGGCAGGACGAGAAGCTCTCTCAACTCTGCTTAGCTGCGCGTGCTGCTATGTGGCGCCCTGTCCCCGAAGATCTCGAATTGGCAATATGTGTTTTTTCTTGCTCTCAGGAAGAATACCACCGCTGTTACAAGGACTACGACGAAACGATGCATCCATGTATGTGGTATCCTGAGATCCTCCACCATCCGTGCAACTCGCTATGCCATCCCCTGACCTTCCTACCGGATGAAGAACAGCTCGGAATGGATTTATACAAATTTCTATATGCGAACAATGAATGTGGGGGTTTCCGGAGGAGAGGTTGGTCGACGCGTTGGCTGCATTTCGATGAACAGGCTTCGAATACAGTGAGGAACATCCTGAAGGCGTGTGGTATGCCGACAGAGACGACCAAAGTGCGAGAATTAGACGCAGCGGATCCGAGGCTTGTCTGCTTGAAGTGTAGCTTTGGTGCGAAGTGTGACGGGGAGCGACGGCACAGGGTTATGACATGGCGGAAAGCGGTACGTTTGTCATTTAAGCATTCCAAGGCTGATCGTCTGACATTCCCGTGACATGAAGGTGCAACATAATATCATTTTGGAATGAAAGAGACGAGATTTCAACGCATATCAGATTCGGATGTCGCCCTGGCTAAATCCGAAGAGAAGTTTGAGGACGCTCGGCGCGCTCTCTCAAAAACAGATACCCGTCTTCTGGAAAAGCCGTTCAGGTGCACGCTGTGTAGAGACAGGTCAACCGACCCAGGTCGTATGACGCTGACTGAAAAGAAAACCCACCATGCTCGTCTGTAAGAGATTGTTTTTTTTTCCATGAGCTAGAAATGCGACTAATGACGATTCATGCAGCCACAGCGGGTCGAAGGAATTAGAAGAAGATGTGGATTACTATCGTGCAAACGACAGGCCCCCTCGTCAGCCTTATATCGTGACCATCGTCCCTCAGGCAGTGAACGAGAACGAGAACGAGAATGATGAATAGCTTAGAGGATCTTAGATATTAGCGCCGAAAAACTGGCGCGTAGTACTGAAATGGGACATGTAGTAAACAACCATATACAATTTTCCTCGCTCTCTAACACGACCATGGCTGAAGTACTGCCGACGCCAGACCTAATGCAGACCTCAACGGTACCTCCCGAGATAACTCCTGCACCAGATACACCAGTACCTGTCTCCTCATCAACACCTGCAATACCACCAGCAGCCCCAGCAGAGCCGGAATCCATTTCTGAAACTCTATATATCCAGAATCTCAACGAGAAGATCAAAATACCTGGTCATTATCTATCTGTTCTTTGATCTTACGACGAATTCGCGATGTTGATTATTCCAATATATATCTAGTGCTGAAAGCCTCATTACGCGGTTTATTCAAATCATACGGAGAAGTCCTCGATGTCGTCGCGCACAGTAATTTGCGTATGCGAGGGCAAGCATTTGTGTCTTTTGCTGATGCTGAGATTGCGAAGAAGGCGATGAAGGAGGTTAAAGGGTTCCCGCTCTACTCGAAACCCATGGTATGTCAAATACTCACTCGCTTTCGCGCAGTTGAGGGATTGGGTTAGTTAACTGGTGGTTTTAATTGACATTGCAGCAAATATCGTTTGCGAAGACGAGATCAGATGCGGTAGTGAAGAAATTGGATAACGAGCATTTCGATGAACATAAAGCACAGAGGGATGAACATAAAAGTGTGTGGTGCGATGTATCTTGGGCTAGATGGATATTGCTGACTGACCTGTGTTATTTTTCCAATAGAAAAGACTCGGTACTCAAATCCCTTGAAACAAAAGTTCAGAGCCAAGCGATTGGCTTCGGATAGTACGTCGCATAAATTCCTATCTACTTCGTTATCGTTAATCTTTTTATCTTGTTTTTCTAGTGGACGGAGCAACCGCTGCACCAGCGCCAAAACGACCGAATGTACAAATGCCGGACGAGTATCTCCCTCCAAACAAAATTCTCTTCTTGCAGAATTTACCAGAGTCTGTAACGAAAGACCAGCTCGTTACTCTATTCTCTCAGTACGTATCGTGTCTTCACTGCTGTGTATTGTGTAGTGGTGTTCACTGATCAATTTCGCTACTGACAGGTATCCGAATCTCCACGAAGTTCGCCTCATTCCGACGAAGAAAGATATTGCGTTCGTGGAGTATCTGGACGAGGCCAGTTCGGGAGTTGCCAAGGATGCACTACACAATTACAAGTTGGATGGGGAGAACAAGATCAAGGTGAGTTCCCCAGGATTGTTTGATCTTTTGCCCCGCTAACGTCTTCTTTGCTTCTCATAGATCACGTTTGCGAGGAAGTAGTATGTCATTTACCTTTGCCCCCGTTGTTGTATCTGTAATACTTATATCCTTGTCACGAAGACATTTGTTGGATAACCACTCCTCGACAACACGACCGTTGCATGTTGTTCTAGCTATGTACTCTGAGCCTACACTTGGGCAACAACAGATACGCGAATTTAAGAGGATACTTTTGCATGCATCATAAACATATATGACATCGAGGAGCATGATACGGCACATAGACCAATGGTGGAGATTACAGGGGGTAAAGTATTTACTCCTCTTCCTCATCATCACCGCCCTCCTCCTTCTTGGCAGCAGCAGCGGCACGCTTTCTCTTGACACGTCCAGAACGACCTCCACCATATGGCGAAGTGAGAGCAAAGTCAATGTGTTTTTGGGAGTCGAGACGAACGACGAATGACGGGACGTTGACAATTTGCTTACCAACACTAGAAGAAATTCATCAGACGGGTGAACATATAGTGAAAGTAAGAGAAGGTAGTCGGTACCGAATGTGTCTTTGTCTGATGAGCACACGAGCGTGGTGAATAGACTTAGCGAGACCGCTCTTGAAGACCTGAGTCTGCAATCGCCTCTCCAAGAAATCCTCAACCTTCAAAGCCAACACGTAATCGAGACGCATACGAGACTCGTCGAGCACACCAATTCGCACAAGACGACGAATCAAAGCGTTACCCTCGAAGAGACGCTTGGGGTCTTTAGGGTCGAGTTTGAGCAGCTCACGAGCAGCACGACGGATCTTGGACAAGATCAAACCGATACGCCAGATTTCACGCTTGTTGCGGAGACCATACTCGCCGGCAAGCTAAAAACAAAAGGACACTCGATAAGTATGATGAACTGAATATAAATTGAAGCGATTGACCTTGAGCTCGGCATCAAGACGAGCAGATTCGAAAGGTCGACGAGGGACCTTGTAACTGTATACAAGTTATAGTGGGGCAAGGCCTTTTTTATCAGACACGATTGCAACCCTCCACAATACAAAGTGGATCTTGAAGATACTGAAAAAAAAGCTCACGTTTTGCTGTGATTCCGTGGGGCCCTAAACGACTCATGTCAACACAAAACATTTGAGCAAAACCAAAAAGATTACCTGGGCATTTTTGTTCTTGAGGGAAGTCGAAACGGAGAACGGACGAAGGGGCTAAACCCACAAATAAAGCGCGGGGGTGCACTTGGTGGGACAAACAAGCAAGAACAAATAGAATAAGGTTTTGATGTAACTGTGTAGTACCATCCCAAGCCACTCGGAGTTTCCCGATCCTAGATTTTCTAGCTACTCAATCTCGACGACGACCTCGCCAGTGAGCAGAACATCTGCAAAGTCCTACTTTTATTCTTCTACTTACTGTTTAATCAGCCCTCAAGATGCCCCACTCATTCGGTTATCGTGCGCGTACGCGCCACATGTTCAAGCGGGGCTTCAAGGGTATGTAACTGGTTGTATCCTTACGAAGGAGATTTCCACAAACTCATAACTGGAATACAGACCATGGCCCCGTCAAGCTGTCCACGTACCTCATCAACTACCGTGTAGGAGATATCGTCGATATCAAGGCTAATGCCGCCCAACAAAAGGGTATGCCCCACAAGTACTACCACGGGTGCGTCCCTCTCTAGTCGGTATAATCAACCTCATCTTTGATATCTAATGCTTGCTTCAGACGAACTGGTATTGTGTACAACGTCACTCCTACCGCTGTTGGTGTTATTGTATACAAGGTGGTCGGAAACCGTTACATTGAGAAGCGTGTCAACTTGCGTGTTGAGCACATCAGGCACTCTGCATGCCGACAAGAGTTTTTGGATCGAGTGAAGGCTAACCACGAGGCGCATGTTACCTCCAAGGCTTCTGGCGGTGAGTAATCTGCACAATAAACACTGAGATTATGTGGACTGATTGATTTCCGGGTTTTGCAGAGCGTGTCAACCTAAAACGGATCCCAGCTCTTCCCCGAACCTCTCGCACCGTCTCCACAAAAGAGAATGCGCCTCAGACGATTGTACCTGTGCCGTATGAGACTACGATTTAATGGATGTTTACGTATCGTCTGTTTCATACCTACTTCCTTCTCCCCCCATGATCTGGTTGTATGTCTTATTAACTACCATGCCCTCATGCACATCCAAAAAAACATGAAACCGTAAACATGGAGTGTAAACGATTTGGTGGTTGAATCGATACTGGACTTACAACGTCGCACATTCTGTGTCGAAGACCTTTGCGACCACTTGCATCTCAACTTTGACTTTCTTTTGTCGAACATACATAACGACATCGTTGAGTTAACATGGGCTTATCTTCATGGACTACTAACATGCCCCCTCTGCAAAAAGTACTAGCTTGTCAATGCCAAACGCTGAAGAAGCGGCTTGTGCCAAGATGAAACCATTACAGGTTGAGCTGCTTGAGCTTGAGCAGTCGCTGATATTCCTAAATCTTATAATAGTTCTACGTAGGTTCATGACCTGGTTAAAAGCTCCATAACAAAATTTCTACATCAACACACCTTCTCCGCCGCTATCTACCACCTTGCATACTCAGCCGGGCTCGACTTCAACGTGAACACCCAGCTCGAAAATATGGCACAGAAGCCACCCTGTATAATGAATCGTATTCATCAAGATTCAATGCATGCAGTTGAAAGAGTGTTTAATTGGTTCAGTTGCATCGCATACTCGATTTATACTACGCCTCAACCAGGTGAATGACAACCTGAAAGTAGGATCTCTTGATAAACCCCAACGGCGTAAAAGCATCAGGAAGGCGCACTTGGTGTTGAAAGTCAGTCGCACGCATCCGAGCTTGATACAAATGGGTTGGAAGAGAGACTTTGACAACTTTAGGATGGAAATGAATAAATGAAAGCGGAATTCAGTACAGGTCGTCCTTCAAGCACTTCAATCCTTGATTGCTTCCAGCTCCGCGTTCCACTAGCAAGATGCCAGTTCAAGACATTCCAGCTATGGATTCCGAGTCCGAGTCCGAGATGTCCAGTAAGGGAGATGTTGAATGACACCAGGCCTCAGGTTGCGAATGTTTCCAAGGTTTACAGCGAGCTCTCCTTCTTTCAGAGGTTGGCAATCCAAACACGAATGAAAGGGTCCATACCAGCTCCTATCTGACTTTTCATGTGAGTGCCAGTAAATCCCAACCGCGATGGTTCTTACCACTGTAATACCATTCAAATTGACCCCAGAGCGGGTATTCAAGGATGAGATTCAATATTCAGCGCTTCAGCCTTCAAGTGTGTGAATCGTTCGTCGCGAGTGAGGGCATGAAGTATATCGTTTCGATTGTTGACCCGGACGGTCCAATCAATGAAGGGAGCTGGAGCTTTAGCCGTAGAAAAACACGATATGTCACATGTGACATTTCGCGTTCTGTCTTCCTCTGTCCTCCGGCTAGTGTGCTGACTCTAATTCATTGATTCAAGTCTACATGACGTCGCAACGGAAAGTCGACCTCACTCCGAAAAGAGTCACGAACTCGTTCGGTGTAGGTATGTTGCCTCGAGGGCTTCGTCTTAATCTAGTCAACTTAAAAATGCGATAATGCGATAAATGATTTTGTTGGATGGATGCGGCACATGTGGCAAACCAATTACCCTTCTTTCGCAAGCTTGTGAAGGTACGTACTTACAGATGTACCCTCCTGAATCGATCTTTTCTTTACAAAAGTCTTGTGATAAGGCATGTCAAATTACAAACCGTCCTTTCATGACCCGTGAATCTCAGAGTATGTCAAGTCATGAGAAATTCTACGCAGCGGGAAGACACAGTTCAACTGCCATCCGGCAAGGGCACAATTAATCCACATTCGAAAGAAAACTTTCCCCTACAGACCAACAAAGTCCGCAGAGGTACGCGTCCTTCGATGTGGCAGCGCGCACCGCCGGGACTTTGGAATCCAATTCAGGTTCATTCCTCCTGCTGCTGTCGATAATGCAGCTCTCTCGCGCGGCGAATACGTCGTCCAGGATCATTATCACTGGGAATGAGGAGAAACAGCTGAAGCGTTCGCGAGATCTGAAAGATCCAAAGGCAAGTCAAAGATAAGTTACGGTAGGGCCGGAGGAAGAGAACGACGCATGGTATCTGGTCCTGTGCCAATCGGGAAGAAAGGCGATATAGGGTTCGAAGTTAATGAATCGACTTTCATGAGTGAGCACAAGAGTTAAGTTTTTCAAACCAGTGAGTGTGAGTCCGACTACTCCCGAACCCTCTCTGAAGTATGACATATCTAAATTTAAAGAGTCCCTGCCCGACGGGATGCCGCACAAAAGACTGCGCGAACAATGTCAACAGAACAGAACAGAAGGTTGATGCAAATGCGGGAGCGAACGAAGAATTTCCAAGGAAGACGAGAAGAAGGTGTAGCAACGATGGAGATGTTCCAGTAGCTTTTTACCAGACAGAGGTTTGGTTGAAACTTACCTGAAGTTGATTGTTATCCTCTTTGCTGGTCCTACATCTATCTCTATTCCACATACTCGTTTGAGGTACGCCCCCCCTCGTAATCTAATTCATATCATCAGAATGCAAACCCGTGATACGGTCACTGGGCTCATCATCCCCAACCCAACGTTTGGGTCGTATTTTTGCACAAAGGATACGCAAATACAATTGAAATTCATGCCATAGGTTCCTCTGTTGCTCTGTGCGGCTCCGCTGTTTCAGGATACATGACTACTCACATTAATGCAATAATAGGTCCGATTGTTGTTGAGGTTGTCTTCTATTATAGGTATCATTCGAATCCCTTTATTTTTATTATGATTGCCTGAGCTCATTGCCGTACTTATCGAGCGCAAGCCTGGCAGCATTGGTTGATGCACAGGGTCTTGAAGTGTCATGGGCGCCCCCTCTTCCCCCCCAATGTTCAAGTTTCGCAGTTTTGCTACTGCGTTCCCTCTCACGGTTCACCATAGTTTTCAAAACACGGATCTCAAGAGCATATTATAGTAAATACCGACTTATTAATAGAATAATTTACTACAAAAAAATCCCAGAATTTCACTATACGGTTATTGTTCACATCCAGCTCCGTTCCTCAATATCAAGGTCCTCAGCCTTTGAAATCACAAGCAAGTCAGAAATTCAAGCTACGACAAGACTATCACCAAATCAAGTGACTGACCTGCAGACCTCTGTAGTTCTGAGAAGTGGTTTGTGGACGGGCCTGAGAAGAAGAAGATCGACTGAGCCTAGCGGAAACTGCTGCCCACGGCTTAGAGGGCCGCGGTAGATCCCACGTTCTGTCTTCTGGGTCTAGCATCTGGCTACGGTCAATGACAGTCTTGGAATTTGAACTGCTCCGACGTGAACCCGGGTTTGTGAAACCTGAGGGGCGCCATGATGATGGTGTGGTATCTTCATTGCCTCCCTATTGACGTATGACTTCAGTATAACAGATCACACGACTCAAACCAAAACGAATACTGACCCAAAGAGTAATATTGTCATCTTCCACTTCTGTATCCATACTGAAATCGACCTGGAAAGCAGAAATTAGAACGAACATTGGCCAATTATAAGTTTGGCGCACAAGAGTGTTGCATTCAGACTGCAGATCGGCGAGGGTGGGCACGCGTTGCACGCCTCGTCTCTAGAATTGACATCAGTACGTCGAAATAGAGGAGAAGTAAATCATTGCATACGTCGCGACCGAAAACACGGGTCACAGTCGCTCGTGCCGAAGCCTTGAGCGACTTTTTAGAAGAAGTATCACGGCGAGTCTGTAACAAGCGATGAATAGTGAGCAATTCAAAGCGTCACTACAGTAAGATTAGTAGACCTACTGTATACATGACGTTGAAATACTAGCGAGCTGAAACAATACGGCAGCAGGAAGAAAATCGATGGTCTGGGCTCTAACGCAGCGTCCAAGTGCCTTTTATAAGGCTATGTTCAATAAGAGCACCATAAACGGTCCGGGGTCAATCCATCCTGCCAGCAAAGTCGGAAGATAGGCCTGCGCGGCCGAGACAAAGAAGTGCAAAACTGCCCTGCTCCTGAACAGGGCTGGATCTTGAAGTATCGTAAGTACCATAATCAGGTGGTCAAAAGACGGTGATTTTGCTGAGGTCCGTCGAAGGTCCGTTACTGGGTGGTAGGTCAGGATCTAGATTTAGTTTGATTTCTTCAGTGCGAAAACGAAAAAGTGGGATGAATACGTCATCCGAAAAGAGTGAAATTGTGTGCGGGCCCGACCTGTTCGGTTTTTCGTCGGAAACGACAAGCAACGTAGAAACCTAAATCCAGGGAGAAATGTGGTAACAGACAAAGGTTTTATCTGCTTAGGGAAGAAAACTCTCATCCACCAAAAATAGAGGCTTGTGACCGGATCCGCTGATATCAAACAGGAGTATGGCAGAGTATGGCTCACTCTACGAGAGGCACAGGTAAGCGCGCAGAGAAAGACGAAATTTTACAATCCAGCCGAGCGCCTTTCCGACAATTGCCCAGGTATAGATCCGTTTGATGATAAACTGAATAATGCTGGCCATTGCACCAGTGAGACGTGTTAGATTCGTTGTATTCAAGAAGCTCGGTTATGGGTATGGTTCAGAAAACCGTTCAATTATAATTGAACGGGTACCGGCTCGGGGAGCGAGCGCAAAAACCACCTGCAACAGGAAAAGGGAATGGCCACTGAAACGGACTATTTCAGTCAAAAGATATCGCATTTAGAACAGGGTGGATATGACGATTGACAGAGAAATGGAAATTGGACAACAAAGTTGAGAACAGACCATTTTCAGCTATCGGACTTTCACGGTCTAGAGCAGAGTAAATGCGGCGAGTGTCAGAAAAAGATGGAGATCTTTGCGACCATTCAGAAGTTGTGATCTATCTGTCAAAGACAGCAAGAACTTTCAAGTAGTAACGGCATCGAAACCTGCTGAAAATACATAGGAGATACTTTCAGTGAGAGAAATGAGATGAAACTGGTAGATAGCGCACGTAATTAGTGTAATGCAGAGTTTCAGATTTGCGGACGGCGTTCAGTGCTTTGATGATAGTGCTATTTAGGCAGCGAATTCCTGCACTTTCGATTACATAGCTCGAGATTTTAGGGTTTCAAGTAGCCCACATAGTGTCTTGTAGGCCGTAGTCGATGGCCCAGATTTTCAGAGAATACCCAAGCCAATATAGTCCATGAAGATCCACTCTCGGTCTACAGATAATTTTCTCGCTTCTCATACGAAAGATTTGCAGAAAACATGATTGACGACGGGTCTCGACCTGAGAATATTGGCAACTGCTCGGTCCAGTACAATTCGATGTCCAGAAAGAGCTCGAGAAGTCAACCTTGGATGTGAGAACTTCACATAGAGATTCATTATACCCGCTGCCCGTGTTAGAATACTTCAAGAACGTTCGAGTTATTGATATATAGATCAAAAACTCCCAGGCGCCACTGGCAGTATACCAGGCACATGGACGAGGGCAAGAGAAACTGTTGCGCCTGCGAATACGAGCGGTGAACTCGATGGTCTAGAGAGGGTCCAGGAGCAATTGACGGCCTTTAATCAAGCTTCGCGGTAACACACAGAAGATGTACGTTCAAGTTTATACCAGCAGAAATTTTTTGGAGTAGTCAGAAGAACAGATGAGGGTTCCAAGATTCTGAAAGTCACTGGTCGTGGTGAGAGACTGAGAGTCTAGAGGGCACGTGTTCGAGTTTGCGGTCCAAGCTGGCACAAGGAATGTCGTCCACTATCGTCATCACCTACGAGTTACATCCTCCAGCGGGAGTGACCGCACCATCAAACATTAAAACATCGAAGAAATTTGAGATACCAGTAACAGAGGCGAGACGCATTGACAACCAAAAGAGCTACTATGCTGCCCTTCACAATGTTATTGAGGACGCGAGGAACAAGATCGGAGAAGATCTGACGGCTTGGAAGGATGCAGTAGGGAAGAAAGAGTTGGATAAGGAAGCTAAGAAATCTTTGAAGGAAGAGGAGGAGGAAGAGGAGGAAGATGAAGAAGAGGCTTGAGCTTATGAGCTCGGAATGAATTGACATTCAAAGCAAATCTCGACGGTACCTCGCATAGTTGGCTCATCGAACTAGGCTAACCTTTTTTGAACCAAGATAACTGGTCTGACATTGATGGTTCAAACGTTCATCTCCGTCCTCAACGAGCACAGACAGTCTCCAGGCTGACTTGCAAAGCTAGTGGACAACTGTGCGGCAGGTTGTGGGAGCAGGCTGACGATGCACCTGCCTTGCTATATGATTGAATCCTGCGTATAGAATCAAAGACAATGGCATACAAAATTATCGTCGTACACCTCCCGGTCATTGGTATATACGTACAGTATATAGAAGACAACTATCTCCCTAGTCAGTCATACTTGGGAAATAATATACAAAACAACAGAGTGATAACAAGCAACACAAGAAGAAATAGTATATCTACCACGAACCGCGTAGATTACACTAGATCAGGTCTATGAAGTGTCCATAGTCAATCTCTCATCCTGTTCCTTCTCTGGCCCTATCTCTTCAAAGACTAAAGAACCTTGCTGTTCCTTCAACCACTGTACACTTCGCTTCTCATCCATGAAATACGTATACGCTCTCCGCAGATCATCCGTGTCCACCACGTCTGACTTGCGTTTCTTGGCGAGGACTTGAGCGCAAGAAATCAAGTTCAGTGAGTATCGCAGTGTAGATTCCCCTGCCATGGCTGTGAGGACTTTAGCAGCAGCTTCACTGAGTGTTACATCTTCTTCTTGACACCTACAGGATACATAGGCATCAGATGAAAGGTCAAGATGAGTGCCATAAAAAGAAGAGGTACACGAACCGTATCTGAATGATTTGTTCGATGTCTTCCGCAGTATACGGCTTTGTACTGACGATCAGTACTCGATCAAGCAAGTCAACCGGGAGACCGTGAGGACTGCGGACGTTCGTTCCACGTATCCGCGCCATACCTCGGTTGCTTGCCATGATAACTAGAGGTGCGAGCTCATTCTCAAGTGCCCTGTTCAGGAAAGAGAAACACTCGATGTCCAACATATGGACTTCGTCAATAAAAAGAACCTGCAAGGACAAAAACATTCGATCAGGGCAATACACAGAGGACGAGTGTGTGGATCATTTACACCAGGAATAATCTCCGCTTTCCCTTCCTCCCGCCATTCAGCAACCTTGGTGTTGATCTGTTCTCGCAATTCTGGTTTTATCTCTCCGGTATCGCCGGCAAAGAGAGCGAGGAACCCTTGCGTTCGACTGTTGATCACATCTATCTCATGTAAAGACACTGTGTGAACGACTTCTTTGCGTTTCTGGATTTCCCCCTCTGGACATTGTACGAATTTTGTCTACGCGCAGCACGTTAGCTTGAGAACAAGCAAATGGTCATTCGACATACATCAGCACCCATAGCATCGTAATCCCTTGATCGTGCAAACGAACGACCAAGTTTGGTGATTTTTCCAGAGGTTTTGTCAATAGCGATCACATCGCCTGCCAGAACTTTCTCTTTTGACAGAGAGTCAATCATTTTAGTCCCGAGATCATAGATGGTTTCCATGTCTGTTGTTTTGATGGTAAGTTTACCAGTTTTGGTGGCCTGCGCAAGATGAGAATATGGGAGATCGCAATATGAAGAAACATCGCTACTTACCCCAGTCAGACTTCGATCTATCTGAATCTCAACTACCTCTCCCTCTATGAGCTCCGTCTCCTCTTTGATTCTAACACCAATACTCCGTCTGAAAGCTTGTGTTAAAGCCTCTGTTTTGGACATAGACAGCGAGAAAACCTCGCTAGCTGCGATCATTGTGAAAGGCACGTCGGTGCCTAACGTCTGTGCCATTCCTGGATAAACTTTAGTCAGTACAAATCTTTGCGGAAAAGTGCGAATACACACCTAGTGCAATGGCAGTCTTCCCTGTCGAGGGTGGTCCAGCGAACAACATAGCTCGGCCTGCAATGCGGCCCTCTTGCACCATTTTGAGTATCATACCCGCTGCTTTTCGTGCTTTCGCCTGTCCGACCATCCCTTGTGAGTTCGCTCGAGGTTCTAATCGATCATCCAGTCCCAGGCCATGGATATGTGAATGAACACCTAAAACAAAGACAACCAGTCAAGCAAGTTTCAAGCAATATCGACGCGTCTTCCCTAACCTATCCTCTCAATTTTTGTAATGTCTCTTAGTTCAGAGCTTCCTGTAGATATTTGCATAGCCATGCATAGTTTCAATAGGCATTCAAAGAAAAGAGTTAATGAGATATACCATGACTGAAAAAGTTCTGGCCAAGTCGCGCGTAGGTCCCGAATAATTTTCGGGCCGCCCCAATTCAGGGCTTTGCCTTTGCTTTGCATGTTCTCTGCACGAAGCAGCACTGGGCTGCTCAGGTCCCTCGTTTCTTCTGCTTTAACTCGTCCAAAAACTTCATTTCAACCGCACCAAACATGCAGCTACGCAACTGAAGTACAGCAGGCAGGAAAAGGCGGCGACATTAGCTCTGCCCTCGCTCGCACTTCTGCTATTTTCAAAACCTATAAACCCGTTACTCCTGGTCTCAGACATCTTAAAAGGCCTTTAAATCCTAATTTATACGAAGGGCGACCTCTCAGAGCTCTTACTATCCCGAAGCGTAAAAAGGGTGGGCGTAACTCGTCTGGACATATAACCGTTCGACATCGTGGTGGGGGACACAGGCAGCGTATACGAACGATAGATTTTCGTCGTGACGAACCTGGCGTACACGATGTTGTTCGCATTGAATATGATCCAGGTCGTTCAGCGCATATTGCACTGCTACATAATCGGAATCCGCTGGCAGAAGGGACGAAGAAGTGGAGCTATATCATTGCTACGGAGGGTATGAAGGCTGGTGATACAGTTCAGAGCTTCCGGTCTGGTATCCCACAGGATCTAGTACCTGGGCTTGAGTTGAGCAAGAAGACAGAGAATCAGGATGGAATTCTGGGTGCTTTGAATACAGAGTCGGATAGCCGGTCACTTGCGTTGGGTATTTTCCGTGCAATGACGCTCAAGTCCGGCAATGTACTTCCTTTGCGTCTCATTCCTCCTGGCACGGTTATTCATAATATCGCGCTGTCACCTAATGGCCCCGGTATCTTGGTGCGCTCAGCAGGGTCCTCTGGGCTCGTGATGGCTCACGAGGAATCGGGAAAGTATACGCAAATCCGACTCCAGAGTGGGGAGATTAGAAAGGTGTTGCAGGATTGTTGCGCGACGATTGGCCAGGTTGGAAACTATCTCTGGAAGAATAGGTCGTTGGGAAAGGCTGGACGGTCAAGGTGGCTAGGCTGGAGACCTAGTGTCCGTGGTGTTGCGATGAACGCGTTCGTCTGTTTTTTTTCTTATCTCCGAACATGCACTCAGTCTTCTTTTATTCTGTTAGATGCGACCATCCTCATGGTGGTGGACGTGGCAAGTCCAAGTCTAACAAGCATCCCGTTTCTATTTGGGGCTGGGGTACTAAGGGTACTCGAACGAGGAAACCTGGCCCTAAGGGTCCCAAGAACAGCAACAAGATGGTCATTCGTGAACGACCAAGAGGTGTGGATAAAAAGCGCAAAGCTTAGATGGAGTTACAGTTTGTAGGCAATTGCATTTTCACTGTTTCAGTCTACTTTTGGTTGCAATTTAGTTGCCTACTGTTAATGACATCCGATCTAATAAACCAATTCCTACTCCATAACGTTCGTTATTCGTCGCATATCTTCAATTAAGCATGCAGCTAGTCGTCGTGTGAAATGAGATCTGAGAATCGAGATGCGTCAGCAAACTCAGCATGTACTATAACGGCCTGATTAGAGCATATTCGAACCAATGCAACACCGGTGATATAACATTTAAATGGACTCATAATGATTCATTAGTGCACGGAAAATTATCATTGGAGCTCATTGGTTTCAATATACACAATTAGTATTAGTACTTCAAGTTCACATATCTACAAGTTTAGCATCAAGTGAGACAATTTCGCACTGCAGAAATCAGGTTGACGGTCGCAGAGGGTATAGACCACTATACACAAGCTGGCTGTGGAGATAAATCAGGAGGCAACGGTAGGACGAAAGGGAGAATACCAAGTCAACACTATTGCTTTTGATTATTCGTGTTCACTTGCAAGATGTATTATCTATTGTACGACCCATGATGAACGTATTTCACACGAATCTGAATTTTGCGATGATTATACTTTATGGTCTTACATTGGTTCGAATATGCTCTATTAAAATCTCTAATAGACTCACAGCCAATACAGCGCAAGAAACTACCAGCCTGCGATAGTTGTAAAGCTCGTCGTGTACTCTGTAATCCTCAGCCAGATGGTGCATCCTGTCCGCGATGTTTGCAAAGAGGCGTTGAGTAAGTTATCTATGCTCACTTACTTGCATTAGGCTAACAGATTCTTCAAGATGTACAACAACGCCAGTTGTTCGCCGTCGAAGACGAACAAAAGCAGAGTTAGAACAGGAGAAACAGATCCACGCCGTAGTCTCTCAGACCAACACAAATACTAAAGAGACCGCCTTGTCGCAGAACAAATTTGACTCGCTTCTCCTGGATTCAGTACAGCGCACTATGCTTGCTTCTTCACTCATCTCCCCTCCAGCCCTAGAGCTACCTGCATCTCTCGTTCTCGAGCTATTCCAAAGTGAGGGACTCCCGAATTCAACGACTTCTAGTCCGACGAGCTCACCGTATATCCGGCGTTTCTGGTAGTTTTTCATGCTTTACCGCAATACTATCATCCAGCAATTCCAATTGAGAATCTGGAATCCTCATTGCGGACTTGCGCTTGGCAACTATCTTCGCTTGCACCTCAGGAGCGTGTCCTTGCACAATGCATCATTGCTGTCGCCTCTCTACTTTCTGTAAACCCTCTGATCATTGGCCCAGGGAGTTATTCGTCAGACGATGTGAATGTCGCCCTTGGCTTAGCTCCGTTCAAGAACAGCGGTACTGATCTACGCGAATTTGGACGACGTCGGGAAGCCATGTGTCAACAATTACGTTCAGAGGCATTGAGATTAGCGCACCAAGAAGGTATCACAGCACATGCATCACTCGAAAATGCTGCCTCTTGTTCCCTGCTCGACTTCCTAGAGTTCCGTACGGTTTTATTCCCCTTCTCTTTTCATCATCTCAGGCTTAACTCATTGCTTTTCTAGGTTTGGGCCAGGGCAGTAGTACCTCCACATATGCGGCAGCATTCGCTTATCATCTACGAAGTTTCGTGGAGAGCTCAGATGTTGCTCTTACGGATAGCAGTTCGGCCTCTTTGAGCTGGGCGGCATTCCTAGTCGGTATCACGATTTGCTCGTTCCAGCACAGCTAAATTACCTTTTTTTTCAGATGAAGGATGCTCTCCATGCACTCTCAGATGGAAGGTCGGTCCCGTTGTGAGTATAACCATTCTTGCTTGAACCGCAGTGGTCTGACATACCAATCAGCACTCATAACGACGAGCTTCTTGTCTATGGAGAAGAACTCTCCTCACTCCAAACATTACTGGAATGCTTACTGTCACACACATGCACGTCGTCGCAAGTAGCGTTGGCTTTGCGCCCTAGTGAGTACTATGCGTATCGCTACACGTTCAGGAACGAGAGTCCACTCATGATCATTGTACCAGTGTCCTCCCACACTATCCGCCTCGCGAGGGAATGCTCGGAGACCTTGACCGGAGGTATGTACTGCACCTGCGTATTCTACTGGCCGGGGAATGACCAATAAACATTACAAAGCTTATCCTCGACGCAGACCTCTCAACGAAGCTGCTCTAACTCGCTATACAGCTGACCTCGACCTCCTTCATGCTGTATGCGTTGCTTTCGCCGACCAGAACAATAAGTTCGAAGCAGATCTGTTAAGCCGTGGAAACTCGCATGTTTCCAAGGGGTGCATGTCTGTGGTTCGGGGATGTCTTATCCTACCGCTGTATAACGAACTCAAACGTCGTTTGAATGCCAATTTCGTCAGTAGTATTCATTCTGATGCTATGGATGACGAAACAGGACGAGCTCGACCACGACTAGAGATGCTATTTAATAAAATTCGTGGGATTGCGATGAAGGCGACTGTCGAGATTGCTCAAACTATAACGGAGGCACCTACGTTAACTCATTTCACTCATTTACAATATGTAAAATTGGAGAAATGGGCTATGTTGGTTTTGGAAGTACCAGATGCTCCTGAAATTACTCCGATATTACGAGTGCAGACTTTAGAGCGGTCAGTTTTTTGAATTTCTTCGAAGTGTTCTTTCTTTTGTTCATTATGCTTTCACTGAAGATTTAGAGACGCTCTCAAGCTCACTGGGTTTTGTTGTGTCGACCGTCAAGGTCTCGTTGAAGCCATTGAATCAGAACTATGTCAGAGCTATCTGGAGTCAGAGCAGAGTGTTCCCATGCATTGTCACTGTGCGATGCAGAACGGTTCCACCGTTACCGATCGGCTTTCCAGCCTGCTCAATGGAATTGAATCATAGTATCGGCATTGGAAGATAGATATCATTGCACATGCCACTATTTTTACTTCGATGTACTATGTAATAATTTGAACATGTATGCGGGTATGCACTTTCCACATTATTTTAAAACTAATCACAAAACAGTCCATGTATCTATTCCAGTAAGGATCGAGCTAATATACCATCCTTGCGAATGAATCCCAATACCATAAATTATATCAATCAATCTGTCTATGCATCGACCCGAAGTAGCGACACCGTCAAGATGCAGGTATAAGCAAAGGCCCATGCGAGTGTCCATGTCGTCGGGTCCCACTTTTCTTTAATATGGCCCTCGGCGACCGGTACGGCCGTCGTCGTACTCAAGCTTGGCTGTATCGCTGCCATTGGTCGGAACGAAACGAAAATCATGTGCGCTGTCTGGGCTACGATTGACAACCCGCGTAGGCCACAGGAAGGCATATAGCGTCATGCCAAGCCACAATGGTAAGGCGTCCAAAAGGTAGAAGTAGCCCTCATGCGTCGCCAGGAAGCCATTATATCTAGGGAAAGTAAAGAAACATTAACGATGGAAGGTGATCAGGACACTCTGTCACTTACCCTCCAGCGTACTCTGCGATACGAAAACCGGATCGAATCTAGCAGTAAGAATGTTAGGAATAGTTTGGAGGCGAGGCATATAAAGTGACCTACCAGAATTGCGACGCAGGTCAGACACATGATGATGTGAAGGATCTTCCAGTTGTATACGTCCGTGGTTTTCATAAGCCCAAACACAGATGAATTTTTTTGTTCACGATGGTTGACTCGCCAGATCTCAGGGAAACGAGAACGTCTAGGAGGAATCTCATTAGTTGTGTCATACGGAAGGCGAGAAAATGAGTTACACTCTGAGCGCGAAGACCAACAGCAAGATCGTAAACAGACCGAAGGACGCAAGTTGCAAAGAAAGACCAATGATCGTTATCTGTAATGCGCAATGAGATTCTTTGATCAGAGGATGATTTCAAGTAGTTTCAACCTTAGTTCCGATATTTTGCATAGAAGTATCTTTGCTTGCCGTCAGACCTCCACCCCCTGCTTGTAGAAAGAATGTGATCACATCGCTCCAGACAAACACCTTTGTGAGGACCGAGGACCGAATTATCAAGCATTCTTCCGAGACTCTCTGCCCAAGGCTGTCAGCAAGACGATGCAGAAGCATGTAGTCCGTCGCGAGGAATGTACACGGCTAAGAATAAGACGTCTAAGATGAGTAGCATTAGCCGGTAATAATTGAAAGCTTACCGAAAGTAGGATAAACTGTGCGAAAGAAGGATGAGCATCGGCACAAGCGGAAAAGAGAGACACTTACGAATGTCATCAAGATATATACACCAAGAGAAAACGGACTTCCAGCATATATGATACGGATGAGAAATCCCAAGCTCATAACTAGTGGCCAGTCCCGGTTAGCTCTCAAAGTAATCACCAGTGCTGAGATATTTACTTACAGCTCATGCCAATCGTAAGAGTAAGCATAAATCTCTGGCCAATTCGGAAGAAATCTGCATAAGGAATGAGGATGGGCACATGAGATACGATTGGAATCAGGCTACGTACGAATCCAGTGAAAAACCGTAGTGATCAGGTAGAGAATCAAGGCTATAACTGCTGGCCATTTCTTGGGGAAAAATCCACCGCTATATCGAAGTCAAAACAGACGTCAAGGACAGGATGTGCATTTACTCACACTGGACGACCAGTTCTACTGGAATCATCGCGAGTGGTGAGATCCTGTAAAACCTCAGTCTCAGCATATGGAAAGATTTACAGAAGAAGATACTTGCCTCAAGAGGAAGAGCTGACACGGCATAGAGGTCTCCAAGAACTGCCAAGGCGAGAACGCAGGCGAGACCAAGGCTTGCTTTAGAGGGCATGAGAGAGCTCAGGGGTAGATAGAAAGATGGAAATGAGAACGAGAAGAAGGAAATTGATATGACTCTTCGTGCGCCCAGGAGTATATAGCATAATGAAATAAAGTAGCGAGCATTTTACCTCTGAGGTGACAAAGATGATGAGACGGTTTTAAACACCGAGTACTGTACACAGGAGCAGTGCGAGTTTCAAGACAGGAGGCAGTTATTTTACCTGCGAATGGTAAATGCAAATAGTAGCAAATAACTATCAGCAGCGAGGTCTTTTGAAATTTCCTAATATGGTAGGCCTGCTGCCTTTTTTACGATGAGGTACTCTAGAAAGCTTTCTTATATCATTATTCTAACTCTGCGATGTCAGTCACTTCTCAGAAGATACACAGAATCTAGGACCAATTTATAGTCCAAGAGATCCTGACCTTCCAACTCTCATATCATGAAAGGACGGGCATGCCATCTGGAGCGAGGTGATGAAAAGCAACGCCTAGAACAACTGCGGAGTACTGATGTATATGATAGCAATCGAATGTATTGTATACAAAATGGAATAAGAGCTGTTGAAGTACTCGAAGCTGACACAGGCGGTACAGTACGTACCGTGATTTACGACCGGTGGCTCAACTGTAAAATCAGGATCAGTGGAGAGAGCAATATTGCATATCATGAATATTCTGAGATATGCCAATCAAACTTTCCTCAGTATAATTTTCAAAACTCTTCGTTCTACTTTCTTTTAAGTAGAAAACAAAAACAGTCCGCGGCGTGGTTCGAACACGCGACTTCAAGATACATTTGCCAAGGCAATGCCGTTGCAATCTCACACTCTACCACTGAGTTACGCGGACCATGACTTCTGTTATTATTACCAAAATATACCGAAGTGTCAGAGGAGAAGGCAGCGGAGGATCGGGCCGAAGCATGTCGCACGTGTCAGGCCAAATTTTTTATTGCGATGCATTGCTTGAACCTCTACTATCACCTCCACCGTTTCAAGATGCCTGTTCTCGTGCTCTGACAGAGTGGTCTACCCCACTCTGTCTCATTCTCACCTGCTTTAGATTTTCTTAGACCCATAGACTTTAGACCTTAGAAAGAATTTCCCCACATTCAAGGTTCGCTGACTATCAGTATCTTTACTTACAACAAATAATATGTCTCTGGCCACTATCTCTCCACCTTCATCTGGTCTTCCAGCTCTCTCAAGACTCTCCGATACTTGCTCGGATCAGATCTCTCGATCGCTGGACAACTTACGTGCGATATATTGGCCTCCTGCTCCACCACCTCTTCCCCCGAAACTTGCACTTCCTATACGGAAGCACCTACAGTTGATACATGACGATTCCGTTCCAGACTCTGGTTATGCCTCTGCAGATGAAGAGGAAGGGAGTGAGGAGGACTACACAGCCCCAGATCAGGATCCGGACGAGTCGCTCGATCTCCTTCGCGGAGATCACTTAGAGCGTGCCTTTGCTATCAAATGGATTACCGCGTTCATTGCGCGCTCTGATTCCTGGGTGGAGAATGCACTGCTTGATGATGAAGTGGAGAGTGCTAGACGTGCAGAAGTGGTCGAACAAGCTACGGCCATCTTATCCGCATTCGTCGGCGGCGAGCAGGAGGAAGAATGTTCCGTCACACGTTCTTTCCACTTCCCTTATTATGAAGGAGGCGTCATAGAGGCCGAACTGAATGATGCACCGCTCTCGAGGGAAGATCACACATCCGTTGGGCTGCAGAGTTGGGCCAGCTCGATTCTCTTAGCGGAAAGGATGGCCGCGGACCCGAAAGCATTCTCTCTAGCTCCCCGATGTGATAAACAGTCACAGTTGAGGGTCTTGGAGCTCGGTGCAGGTACAGGACTGCTCAGCATTGTCGCGGCGAAAATCCTTCAGCGTTCGTCATTGACCGACTCCCTAGTCGTCGCGACGGACTATCACCCTGACGTTCTAGCCAACCTCGAGGCCAACGTATCTACGAATTTCGCTCGTTCTTCCCCAGTTTCTGTTAACTCGTTGGATTGGGAATTTCCCGACTACACCCGTCCACTGAACGAATACTTCGACGTAATACTAGCTGCGGACGTCATTTATCACCCGGAGCATGCACGTTGGATAAAAACGTGTGTGCAGCAGTTACTATTACCTTGCACTGGGCAAGACCCTGGCGGTGTGTTTTGGTTGATAATCCCGCTTCGTGTAACAGGACGACACGAGGGAATGTATCACACCGTCGAGGAAGTCTTTTCGGAGCGTTCAACAGAATGTGTTCTTCGGGAAGATGCGTATGGCCAAGCGTGGAAGCTTGCTATCGTCGATAGAGACGAGTTTGGAAGAAAGGAAGGTGTTGGACGAGCGGATGAGGGTGGCTACATGACGTTCAAGATTGGATGGATTAGAGCTTGATCGTCTATGTAGAACTCGTCGGCGGTGGGCAAGCACGCGTGGACGACTACTTAAGGGATGAGGATGTCCGCCTCAAATTCATTCGTTTCTAAGCGAACTATGTACGTGTACGTCAATTCCCAGCCAGCTTTTACTTGTTCTTAGGCTTCGAATTGAGCGATTCTTGTTGAATAATAGAATGTATGCGCTTCGAGTATGATTATGCCGGATGGGGGTTCATAATGTTGACAGACGAGTCGAGATGAAGAATGCACGCAGCCAGCTGTTCTATTCCAAGCCTTGTCAGTGCTTGAACCGCAGCTACTTGAGCGCTGCCCTGAAAGAGAATGGGTGTGCGGGTACCTGGAGGTGGGGAAGCGCCTGAGGGCGGTCCCTGGAGTCAATCCCCACCAATGAAAACGTATGTTGCATACTTGAACGGAATCCTGAGATGACACAATCCAAATCATCAACTGATCGTCGAGTCATTGGAATCCTTGTCAACCGGGAAATCTCTATCTCTATCATCCGTTTTTCCGTACGCTCACCCCATCCTTCTCCCGGCTTTGTCGTCTCACCATGACTTGAAACAGAAATCCTTGTCGACCGGGAAATCTCTATCTCTATCTTCAACTTCTCGGTACGCTCTCGCTCTCCATCACTCTCCCGGTTTTGTCGTCTCACCGTGACTTGATCCAGATACGACTTTGCCGCATCCATTCAATGACCAAGGGTGCCGGCACTCTCAATTACATACTTTCACGCGTTTTACTCTGGTCTTTATGGTTCCTTGCCTCTAGCACAATGGCCTGGCATGTGGGTGAAGCGAGACGAAGTTGCCCTTTGGACCTTGGAAGTTGGTTGCAATGATGCGCCACCGAATTTTTCGGACCCGCACCAATACATGTGTGCCCCTGTGCCAGCCAGGGTCCTCCTGTGCCTCAGGCTCATGTCGTTGATTGTATTGACCGGAACCCCGTTACTATTCGAAGACTACATCGGCCCACCGTCTGACTGAGAAGTAAAATCGAGTATGTCAAGACACCTGGCCAGACCAGATCGATCTAGCCTCTCCACCCTTCTGCATGCCTGAATCCTGAGGGACTTTGCGTATTTCTCGGTGCTCTATTCGGTGATCAGTACCGGCAGGACGTTCTGGTCGACGAGAAGCTCCCGGGTCGTCCCGGAGATTGACGTGGAATGCTCTGAGCAGATGCCGCTGGCAGATACGAACAAGGCCGTTTTGTTGCAAGTAAGTATGACTCCGGCGTTAGCAGTGAATTCATCAAGGCGCATGCTCTCGACAGCGGTGATCTGATCCATGGACCATCAGATACCGGCTTGGATATGTACAAGTTTTTCTGGCTATGGGACGCCCTTCGCACCTCTGTTTGACGATTCAAGTTACAGCGTCTCTCTACAAACATTGCAAGCAGCAAAGCCATCCTGGCCACAGTTGGTGATCCCCTACGTTCTAGTCCGTCCTTCAAGGCCTCAACTAAGCACTATACAGTCAACTTCGCAAACGCTCGTAACCCTTCCTGGTCGCATGATCGTAAGCCGTTAACACAAATTTCGAAGTTTGAACTCCCGAGTCGGAGTAATTTATTACTGTATGTATGTATGTATGTTACAATAATCTCGATGTTTCATTTTCCCGATGTTGGTAACAAATCAAGAGATCCACGCGGGACAGAGATATCGATATCAAGATTGTTGAACACGATAAATATAAGCTCGTTGAACGGTAATACTTACGGATCACTGTAAGCCTTGACTGTTCATTGTGCTTGCAACATTACGCAAAGCAGAAAATTAGGTGAACAGCATGCGTTTGAAATGAGCGCGCAAATTGGGAGCGAAACATGAAAGAAAACTCTGTTTTGACGGCCCTTTCCTTACTATCGACAGCATTAAGCGCTGAGCGCTGAGAGATATAGTACCCAGGCTTTGCCATTGTATTTCTCGCTTATCACCACAGTTCTTAACGGCATCGTGGCTCCGTACCTTCCATAAGGAAACCAAGGACATAATTCACATAAACTCTTCATGAACTCTCCATGTCCTCGACCTTCATTAAACAGGCCATCGCTGAACACTCTGCTAGACACAGCCAACTCCTCAAATCTATAGAAGAGGTCGAAGGTGTTCCGGCCGCCTTGAAGGAACAGATAGCTCTCGTCGAGGAATTACAATCTCAATTGAGAGAATGTGAGGCCAGTGTCGCAAAACTATTCGAGAAGACAAGGGATCAGAGGCGGAATGCTGATCCCGGGGTCATTCCGAACCCCAAAATATTTTCTTCGTTATTCAGAGGCAGGAGAGAGAAGGAACGCGAGAAGGAGCGGGAAAGAGAACGGCAGGAAGAGATCAAAAGGTGTGGTTCGCATACATATTAAGTCTATCGACATAAACAGCTGAAATACTCTGCAGAGCGTTTGAAGAGGCGATGAAGGAAGAGACTAAGGAGCGGGAACGAAAAACTGCTCTGGAGCAGGAGCTGAGTCGAGCACAATCGTCCGTCAGTTCGGTTTCGCTGTTCTTTTGACTGCTGCTTCATTTTTTCTCTCTCTCAGAAAGCCGATTTGTTGGAGAAAGTCAAAGAGTACGATGATCTCATGGGGAGGATTGAGGCGCTATACAGTCTGATTTTCAGCGGACCAACTCCAGGTATGATAATATTCTTGTCCATCTGTCTAACGCTACATTGTATTATTCAGGATATCCTCGTGAAGACGAATTAGAACAACAAGTGCAAGCCTCACGGTCCGTAGTCGAACGCACACAGGGAAACCTCAATACGGAGAACGAAGCTCTGGACCAATTGAACAGGGCAGAGAAGGCATTGCGCGAGTGCCAGTCTAAAATGAAGGATGCAATATATTGGGCAACTGCTTGTGAGTATCGGAATGGACCTATATTTTGCGTTCTCACCAACTTTCTTGCCAGTAGCAATGCTAGCTGGCGGTCGGTACGTGCATTCTTGACTCACGTCTATTCGGCGCTATCGCTTACACAGAATTCAGATCGGCGGAATCTAAAGAGGCCGCCTCTTTACGGTTAGCTCACTCATTAGCTGGTAGAGCTCAAACCCTTGCGCGCGACGCCCAACATTACTCAGCACATGTTCGTCCAATTGATTCACCCAGCATCGCTCGCGAGTACGTTAGAATCATAAATTACATATTGGGTATGATTTAACTCATCGTCTTAAATCAGACTTCCAGTCCGGGGAGAAAACGATACCGAATTTCATGGTGAGCAGACCCTTGACCTCTTCATCTCCAACCCAAATGCTCATACTGTGTCCTGTAGAGGTCCTTAAGAGTATCGCTGCGGATCTCTCAAACGCCTACAACCAAGTGAGTTTAAGTCCAATTTCGAATAGTGGCGCTCATGCACATGACTCTGACAATCGTGGTACAGCTCGTAGCAGAACGCAGAGCAGCTATAGACCGAGTCGAAGCTTTACGAGCTGCTTCCTCACAAGCCGAACAGACTGTTGCCGATCACAAGAAAGAATTGTACAACATGCGCAAGTCTATTTTCCTGGAAATCGTTTCGAAACTCAAGTCAGGCGAAATCGAGGAACCAACCGATGCGGACTTTGATGGGCAGGATGCGCCGCCGAGTTACGAATACCAGGCCCAGACTCAACCACAATATGAATCTCAGCATTCTATCTCGCCGTTTGAAATGGCAAAACGGGCACAATCGCAACAAATAAGGAGACCTGTGACCTCACCGGTGTCGACGTATAGTGCGAATAGTTCGAGTACGAGTGGGCCGTCGTCTCCCGTGAACTCTCCATCACATTCACTCTTTGGGGACAGTAAGTTCCATTGTCATCGATTCTGAGTCGATAATGATTCTAAATTCTCATTTAGTGCCCGCACCATTGTCGTCTACACCTTCCCGGAGAAGGCCACTGCCTCCCGTCCCTGTTCAGAGCCCCCAGAGTTCATGACTCTGGCTGGTTTGTCTCGCCCTTCCTGATTTATTTCGGTGCTTCTCGCTTGCGGAGACTCACATTCCTTTCATTGTATATACATCAAACTTCCTGAGAGCAGGGCCTCGACATAGCTATCTCGACGATATCATGCGCTTTGTCATACCACACGATATCTCCTCCACCTTCGTTATCTGATTTCTTTTGAATAACTTCATCTCTCGTGAACCATACACTGTATTTTTGATTTCTTTATCTGCTTTGCTTACACCATTTGCATTGTTTTCTCGTTTTAAATTCATTTACCTCACATGCTCGTCTGCTCTAATTTTCTCGTTCGGGTCTTCGTTACGCCAGCCATTCATTCCTTTATTCCTGATTCTTTTCTGGCTATTGTACTTACACAAACATCACTATTTTCATCAACTTGTACACTTCAATCAATACTATTCATCATCGAACCATCTACACTCCCTCGCAACCGTAGCGTTTGCGCGCTTAGATTTTATCCCCTCGTCACCTCAACACAGCGCCAACATATGATTCTTGTACGTCCAGTTTAAATTGCAGCTCAAGTGACTTCTTCACACTGACGGTTGACCCTGTGTATGAAAGTTGATGTCGCCATCGTTTGCACGTGCTAAACATGACCTGCTCACAAAGCTGATCATCAATTGTCATGCATCCCGCCGCGGGGTTGCTAACCGCAACTTATCTATCTTCCCTCGTCTTGCATAACTTATCCCTAACGAAAAACTGTTCACGCAATGGTCGCTGAGATAGAATCCCTCGAATCCTTCAGAAAACTCGTCAGTATCTTCACGATGACTTCCTTGTGAACCTAGTTGACCCTCATTCTGTGTTTTTTTTTATCTCACAGATCGCTGGCGATTCGCCTGTCGTGGTTGACTTCTGGGCATCCTGGTGTGGGCCATGCAAAATGATAGGCCCTGTGTTCGAGAAGCTTTCTGCTAAAACCGAGTTTTCGAATGTCAAGTTTTACAAGTGCGACACCGAAGCCCAGGCTGATGTCATGCAGGAATGTGGAATTCAAGTCGTGAGTATATATATACCTTTGCTTCAATTGAATGTGCAATCGAGACAATATCTTTTCCCTCCATGTATACTTAGTTGCCAACGTTCCTATTGTTCCACAAAGGAGACAAGATCGGAGAATCTAAGGGCGCGGCCCCTGCCAACCTTCAGGTGTGTATTGCCAGGTCGCCGGTTCTTGCCAGCTTACTGACATTCTTAATAATAACAGAAACTCATTGAGCAAGGCGCTGCCTTGATCAGCTCTTCAGCAACCTCTGAATCTAAAGCCGATGACAGTACACATACCTCTACTCATGAGGCCGGGGCACCAGGCGCAGTGATGGCTGAATCTGCACCTGCACCTGACTCTGGTGCTGGCGCTGATTCCGGTGCCGCGTTCTGATAAATTGTCACCAAGTAATCTTAATTATCGAAGAGAATCAGTGAAGTGATGTATCAACTCGAATGTCTTAAGCTAAATAGGTGAAATGAAATGATAACATGTAACCATGGTTGTAGAAAGTGACTTGCGTGTTGATATGTTGTCAATGTATCGAGGTCATGTATTTAGTGACATCTTATATATTATTTAAGACTAATTAAATTTACGCTCGTCTTCGGGGTTCGGTGTATGTATATATAACAAGGAAGGTGCTATGGAACGCAGTGCGACCATATATCGTCTCGCCATTGAGAAGCAAGGGCAATGGCAACAGTAGAGAGTAATACGGGTGACTGCAGGAAATACCCTTGATTCATTCAAGGGGACTGTTGAGAATCGCATGGAAACATGAAAAAGCTGTGCGAGATCTGAAGTAATTCTATCATGATATAAACATGAACAAGTCGACGATTCATCCTGATGGCCAGAAAGGAAGTAGTAGAATAAGCGATCGCGTTGAAGTTCGCAAAGATGAATTCCAAAAGGTGGCGGGCCGATCGATAAAAACGTGCCATTCGAAGACGCATTAGTTGATTAGACGCCCTTCTACAAGAAGGGAGGAGAAACCGATCAAAAGCTTGAGTTGTGAGAGTTGATTTGCGAGTAGTAGCAAGAGCTTCGAAGAGCTGAAGTCTAGGCAATTAGGTATTTAAGCTTTAATTACACGTTTGACAAAACCAAACGACTCACTAATATAGAACAGGCAATGAGATGTGAGGGTTTGACAGAGCTGGGGCTCGACCAGACACATCTCAACGCATAGTCAACATCTTCATCCCAATCATATCGTTTAATGCGTTTTGCACAGCCTTGAATTTGACGACACCACACTTCTCACTCTCGATATGCTGGCACAGAGCGCTCAACGCCGTGAATCTCTGCCTGCAGGTGTTCAACGGGCACAAATACATCTGGTTCTGGTGGCGGGGGCTATTCATATGCTGCTCCAGCGCATGAGTCGACTTATATTGATTGTGACATAAGTAGCACTCGTAGGCGTGGCCGTTGTATGCCGCGCGAGTTGCAGTGTAGTGGATCTGCTGCATTGGGCTGGAACCACCAGGACCGGTGATGAGACGAGAGGGATCAGTGATGATATTCGTCTTGTCGTATCGACGAACATAGTCGTTGACCGTCGCGCGATCGACACCAGAGGGGCATCGACCGCTCTCGAGATGCAAGATAAGGTGGGAGCGGGCGATGAATGCTTGGCCGCAGCGAGGGAATGGACAGCGCACGTTACGGCTTTGATGAATAGAAGAGTTGAGATGCTATAGTTATATTTAATTAGCACACAATGTAAGCAGATATAAATGGTGCTTACATTATTCAAGTTATTCTGCGACTGGAAGTCGCGCTTGCATTCGGCACAGTAATGATGGACAGGAGATTGTCTGTAATGCTCCGACAAACCGTAATCGTCTTTAAAGACTTTGTTACACGTCCTACACCAAGGATGGCTGGATTCGTTGTGATCCTCCAAGTCATCGTCGTGACTGAAATGCTCGTCGCAGTACTGGCAATACGCGTGCTGAGGACTCTGAACCCAATGTTCCTTGAGTCCTATCCTGGTTAAAAAATCTATTTCGCAAGTGTAGCAGATATGATGTTCAGAAGAGTTTCTTTCGTGCTGTTTCAGGGCAGACCAACTGCCGAAGTATCTCTCGCAACGGTAACAGTATTCCATTTCGACCTGGGGATATCAGTTAGTAATGAGGGCGAGAAGTCGAATTGGGAGGATATTCGCACTCGCCTAGTAGAAAGTTGGGAAAGTAGAGGGAGGAGGGGAGGTTTTTGGACAGGGGGTTAATAAACTGACGCGTAATTTCAATTTCCGACTCAGCACCAACTCAGACCCTCTCAGAAACGAAACTCGTACAGTCAAACGGTTACCCACTGAAACAACAAAGAACGCAAAGAACTGGTCAGTTGCGCAACCAAGACATTCTAATCTGTGATTCATTATTTGAAAATTAGTTAACATCATAAATATCTATGTCGTAAGATCTGGAAAGCCCACAATCACCACGTTGGCTTTGAAAGGCGAGCAGGTCTTGAACGCGCGTGATCCAAGACCTTTGATTCTATTCTATCCAAAGGTTGGATATGAGTCCAGAGTCTGCATCCAGAAGTACGGCCCATTAAAGTTCGCAGGAAAGAATCGTTATCGTAGCCCCCAACGTGCACATGAATCTTGAGTGTGGTCATGTCCACCGCATAGGCATAAAGCACCCTCGGTTCGACATGTGAAGTTTGCCGTTGCAAGAACGAACTGACTAAACAGCATATAATATCAGTCATATCCAAAGACTGATTCTATGGATTCATGAAACAGATTCGGTCCCAAGAACCACGGCATGAAAGCTGGAGATTGAGCTACTGTCGTGATGTTGCTCGATATGGTGGATGACGGAAAGGGACCTTGTTGTTCATAATCTAGTGAGATGTTGGATAATTGCAGCTCTAAGGCTTCGACAAGGCCTGCACGGTCGACTACGGAGAATCCAGCCCATCGGAGAGCATCCCGAAACCTGTTCAACATAAATTCAAGACATTTACTCGAACAAACTAGGTGATGCATGCTCACCGTGCTAAAGCCAGCGCTCTGTCCACTTGGGGCAGTTCGGTAGCATCTGCCGACTCCAGCAAAAATTGTGCCCACTTCTCGATTTCGCCAAAGCTTATGTGGGTTAGGTGACCAATGGTAGGTACCTCCATTAAAGCTTCAGCCAAATCAACCGCTGCCTCAAGCGCCATATCTCGAAGGTGCTTGTAAGACAGCTCCAGCTGAGCCCGGGTCGTATTTGGCGTTTCGTTATCAAGCTCAACGAGCAAAGATGCCAGACTAGAAGCAGAACGACGCTCTAGCTCTCTGTATAGCGGCAAGACGAGGGAAGCCCAGGCGAGGACTACAACAAATGTGCATATACGCAAGGCTTGCACGCAATCATCGACTTGAAAAGGAATTAATGATGCTGCCCTGCTTTTGAATGCTTTGACTACCGCCTGAAAGAAATCTAAGGACAGCAAATGCACGTTAAGTGCTGACTCGTCGAGGGGTTGTCGTCGCGCATAGGCTGCGGATTACACGTAAGCATATAGAGCGACAGACGACTTGGGCGAACACAAACCTCCTGTCAGACGCTCTGAACACACGCGCGCAAGATGAATAACATGTGAAGTCACTACCAAATCATGAAATCATCCGTTTCACAGGACTGAGAAGGCGACTCAGCGGACGCATCATCGTGAAAACCTGCATGGGAATAATTCTTTCTGAAAGAAGGGTTTCCAGGACCTTTTCGATCGAATACGACTGTTCCCCGCAGAGAAGAAGCTCATCTTGCTTGGAGCTGAAGTAGATCTTATTCAGTACTAAAACTCACCGCAGGAGCTGCATAACTGACAATGGGAGAGACTTGCCGCTGGACAGAGCGCATAGTGCATCTTGCATCTATGTAATCAATTGACATGAGTTACAGCTTGCAATGAGACGAGGTGGATGGTTCTCACTAAGAAGGAAGGCCATGTTATCATCTCTGCGTCATTTCTGCAGAACACCAACGAGTCTGGGCCTTCCTGCAACATGCGAAGATGCGCATTACACGCCATCGCATACGAGCTTGTACCCTGGCCTGTAGCGTCTAAATATCATCCGGTTCAAACCCGAATACCATTCCAACGATCGAGATGGAACCTACGATGCTCTAAGAAATCCAATAGATAGCAGGACGCAGCATTCTCCTGGGAGACATGGACTGTGATCCCTTGCTGAATAGCAAGCTTCATCGCTTCCCCTCGGAGCTGTTGGCATATGGGTTCTCGTCTTCTGCCGTACTCCCGTAGGTCAGCTTTAAAGGGTGCTCGAATGTCGATGGTTGCCATAGTACCGATGATGAGTGAATCCGCGGAGGAAAGAGAGCTGACGGCGAGAATACATTGTACAAGAGCACGGTCTTGGGGAGGAAGAGCAGATAGTTTCCACGCATATCGTTCTAGACAGGTCTCCAGCTTTCTAACGGGAATCACTGGGTGATGGAACTGAGGCAGACTGCGGAAGGCTATTGATATGTGGTAAGTTATCATAGAATATGCCATAGCTCTATATATGCGCACTTTGAAACAATCCAGAGACGAGAGATGCTGGGAGATCTAGGCTGGGTGGAGCCAATGTCGGGAGGGTAGGATTATCGCCTTTCACGAGGGCACATAGTGAAGGAATATTTGATTGAGGTGAGTTGAACTCTTTATCGTCCGAGTGACCGCTCGATGGAGTGTATGCAGTGTTACTGCTACCAGAATCATCCCGACTCTCCGCTTCGACTTTCGCTTTCAGAACCTCTGCCTTTGTTCGCCGTTTTCGACGAGTGATTGGGGTCGTAGTACAACTGAAGAAGGTTACCAAGGGTGAGCTAAGGCAAAGAAGAGTGACTTACTCTATGCCTTTCTCCAAGCACCTTGGACATGGTATTCCTGGTGGCTGGGAATGACAAAGCACACGGTGCGCCTTGCAGTGATCACAGGCTGGATATTTTTTGCGTTGTTTACGGATATCGATGCTCGTGGCCATGGACATTCTAGAAGTACACCAACGCTTGCCATTAGGTTGGCCCTAGTTGGCCGTCGGCTGTTGACAAGGGTCGGTTACAGTCACACGGGAAAGAAATGAGATTAATAAAAGAAAAAACTTTTTAGAAAATTAAAGCGCCCCGGGCGGGATTGCTATATATGGGAATCCCGCCGGGGGCGCTTTAATTTTCTAAAAAGTTTTTGTGTTGATTAATCTCATCTCTTTTCGGTGTGAGTTGCCGAGCACAGGAATGACATGGCCGCGGCTTCAGGTCTTCATGTCGACTTTGTCGGGAAACGCCGATCCCGTAGTGCTTGTTTTTACTTCCACATTCTGTACACCGTACACGGTACAGTACTTACTTGACTTCTTCTCATTGATGGTGTAAATCCAAAGATATACAAGCCTTGCCCGGGTGCCCCCTTATGATACACACAAAAGTAGGAGCCTAGGTCCTAGGCATCCCTCCGTTGGCGTAATCAAATTCTATTACACCGTTTTTATGTGCTTTTGCAGTGTCTGTAAATCACATATCCTCGGTCACTTTAGTACTTTCCCTGGGGTAATGTGGCGCAACGAGTCAGTGCCAGCGTCAAGAGCCGCAACGTCCGAGTCGCGTCCACGTCGGCCTGCACCACTTTCACTCTGCCATTTCTCCTGCATTTCTCTAACATGTCGACCCCGCAGTCTCTCATGGTACCGTAGCCTCTCTCGTATGTAAACTCATTTTCAACCTTTACCTCATGGGAAAGGTGGTCATCTTTTCTTTAGAGATGTAAACGTAAACTGGCCTGTGGTGACTATAGATGACTGGAGGTGACTGGTCGTTCTGAAGGCTTGGATCTCATATCAAAACATACTGAGATGAGTAATTTGCGGAGCTCCCCAACCCCAGCGTAGCTTAACTACAATACTAAAATCACCCACGTTTCTACTAGTCTGGGTCTAATTACTTACTCGTGCGCAGTCCCATTTGCCGTCGCAATCTTATTCCAAAATCTCCACTACCAAGACCAGTGACTTACGGCAATTAGATTGTAAGTAAGTAACGGGGGTGGGATATGAAGACAATCTCGTTATGCACGCTTGACAATGAAGACATAAGTAGTATCTCAATTTGTATGTATAAATGTATGCTAAATACCGAGAAGCTATGCATAACGTTAACGCCTCGATATCATGGAATGCCTGACGACAGGCTACCTACGTATGACGCAGTCGGAAGACATGGGCCTTGGCACCGCCTTGCAGCGTTACATTTATTTCTGACTTCTTTATTTGGCAAAGAGAGGCGAGGGAGATTTTCGGACGATTGAGTGCCACAAACCAAATTCTGAATCACCGAAAGGAAGAGGATAAAACATGTCGATGAAAGCGAACGTTCCGATGAATTTGAGGTCTCCACGTTATTCATGTATAAGGCAAAGCTGGATGTATGATCTACCTGGACGCCACCTGTGATCAGACTAGGTCAATCCGACCTTTAAGCTCAAGCGCAGTGATGTACTTACTTGGAAGGAATAGAGGGACTTCTGCGGGTCGCAAAGCAGTGTGTGCTGTAAGCAAAGCCTATCCTGGATACGTACATGAATAGGTTTCTTCTAAAGACTCCGAAGGGATTGGGTATTATAACGAGCAGACGCGATGGTCGGACGTTGTGTCTTTGCTTGACAGATCTCTCGCGGACTCGGACTGTTGGGGAAACATCAACAGGCGAATGAAATAAGAAAGAAGATGGAAGACTGACGATGTGCAAATGTAGGGTTTTCAAAAACCTCGAAGTATGGAAGAGTACATGAAAGGGTACATACCCATTCCAAATTCACCTATTCGCTGTTAGGGATGGCGATCATGATGAGGCTGGCTGGCAAGGATGTGCCAGCTGTGCATATACGAATTCGAGATGCTCTCAAATTTCCTAAGAGATCTTCCTGTTTGCTAGGAGCACAAGGTCGAGGTCTTGAGATTCACATCCAGAAGACAGGCCACCAGTCATTCAAGTGTATCTAAATAGAAATGTCCTGCGAAAATCGCTGGGGAAGTCTAAGGCGCCGTCTATGATCATCATCGGCAGTTCGGAATGCTCGGAAAGCGTGTGGGCGTACTGTATGGATCCGTTTTAAGGTGTAGGACTATCTCTCCAGCTGAGGTCCCGTGCCTGGGAGCTGTGGGTAAGAGAGTGGCCTTGAAGAGTCTTGAAGTTACAGAAGATGCTAGAACTATGGGAAAGATCTGAGGCGAAGCATGAAAGAGAAATACAGTGGCGAACTGAAGCTCATTCGTCGGATAATTTGCGTGATCGATCGATGAGACCATGCATATATGGCCATTGGGTAAGACTCTCAATCCCCTCCTGCGACGTCGACCGGAGCTGCTATTGGAAAAAACGGTGGGGAGTTGATATCACAGGTACATGGAGCAGACTGTCTGTCACGGTGAGGCTTTTGAGATGGCATTTAGGGGTCCTTGGTATGTAAAATGTAAACCTGTGAGCAGGCGTGCGACCGAGCAAACACCGTAGTGAAGGTATTATTTGCTGTGTTCTTCCTCCTTCCCGGCGGTTGTTTGATTGATTTCTTCTTTCTTGGGTATGGCTGGTAGTTACTGCCTACTTTTGATAATCAATGATTAGACTGTAGAAACCTGGCAATAAGATGTTGAATATGTACGACACAAGGCGGATGTAAAAGGTGAAAGATGGCGTAAGAACCGTTGCCACGTGGGAGGTGAAATGCATAAACAAGAAGCGGTGGTTTCATGAGTCCCTGGGCCTTTGATCCCTTTTTGCATGTTACCCCGTCGTAGCTCGAGCTGCGAATTCTGGGAATTATAGTTATCTGCTGGTGGTACGTGTACTTTCTTTCATTCTAATGTTATTATCACGGCTCATTAACACTACAGGGCGGGAAAGGGCAAGTAGATGCCTCTCCGTGGACTATTTTCGAAGAGAAACAAATCACGCATAGATGTCGCTGGCGCTGACGGAGATGGCAAGGACGCTGGAGACATCGAGTCGACGCTATCCTCTCCAACAACGGAGTACATTAGGCCAGACAGAAGTGTGCCGTCGAGTCCAAACGGAAAACACCCAGCAAGCGTATATCCTTCCGTAGCAGCCTCGCCTGCATCGTCAAGCAGACTGCGTCTTCCGTTTGGACGAAAAAAAGCCTCTGCAAAATCCAGTGTCTCTAGAGACAGCGACTCTGACCTTCTACCCCCTCCGCAGTTCTCCTCTCGACATAGCACCAGCAATGCCTCTGAGTCTGACATATCCGAGTTACGCCCAGATCGAACCAATTTAGGACCTCCACCGAGTAAAAGTGCAATATTTGCTGCATATGGCGATCCCAGTAGTGCATTGTCAACGAGGAGCCTTCCGAGTGCGCACCAACCCCATGGATCTCCTTCTCCTGTAGCCACACCCCCACCTGCGAACCAGAAACGTCCGTCTCTCTTTCCATGGTCATCCAAATCCCAGCCCAACACTACCAAAATAAAAAATAAAGACAAGTCAAAGTCTACTTCTCCCACTGCAAATGACATCTCTTCTGCCCTACAAGACTCTTCCTTTAACCTCAAATCATTCAGACATGTAAGACCACCCTCACCACCTCCACCTCACACTAAGGATCCTTCATCTTCACAACATTCCCTTGTTCCTCCTCCCCCTCTTGGTTCGCGTTCTCGCAACGCAAGCGTCGGCTCATTCTCGGAAGCGAATCAAAGCCAGCAACGCATAAGTGTTGCAGCTTTCAGAGAAGCACAAGCCAGGCGCAGTCTTGCCGGTTCACCTGTGCCGAGCATGGGAAGAGCGAGATCACCCAGTCCAGGTCTCCACTCCATTCCCCCTCTTCCTACAGCTAATTCCTCCTCAACGCCAGGGAGACCTCGGCGTAGTTCGATCGCGTTAGGTGGTGGAAGTGCCTACCAGGACTCTTCGTCGGAAGAAGAAGAGTCTGATGAAGAGGTGGACTCTGATGACGAACCCATGCCAAGCCGGAAGACGGGGATTAGATCTAAAGCGAAGGCGAAGGCGAAGTCAGAATTGGGGCATGGGATGATCAGTGTCCCGCATAGAGCTCCTGCTCCTGCCTTGCCTAAATCCTCTACTTCTGCTCAGTTAAGGCCACCGAGACCAGGCGGTAACGTACCACGAGCTCAATCTAGTCTGGGTCTTACTAGTAATGGGAATGAGCGTGTGCTGTCGACGAGTATGGTTGGCGCAAGTGAGTTTCTTTTGATACAATCATTACTCTCAATGTTTGCTAAGCAAGTTGATACATTCAGGCCCTCGACAGAACATCACCTCCACTCCACTTCCTCGTCCATCGTCCTCACCTTCCAGCGAGTCCGACACAGACTCAGACAACGCACCTCTTGCCACCCTTGTTGCGCCCCGCCGACCTGGCAGCGCCATGTCTTCCTCTTCGAGACGCTCGAATCTAGCTGCTAATACTAGATCACCACCTTCTGTTCATCCACCTATGCCAGTCATCAAGGCAAGGCTGGGTGAAGGGAGAGGAACAGATTCAGATACCCATTCACACTCCTCCTCGAATACCCATCATCCCACCTCTACATCGAGCCCACAACCCCGCTCACGTTCGCGTACGAATTCTGTTCTATCTTCTTACTCCAACACACCAGCCAACAAACCGAAACCCCTCATCGATATCAATACGCTTATGGGACCCAACAAGCGTCCCCTTGAGGGTGGTGGACAAGGCGGGAGGGATAAGAGTATGGAGGGTTTCACGGGTGGGGCGACCTTACTTTCTGCCGGAACGACGAATGGGTCATTGTCCCCTTCCCCTGTCACAACATCGACGATGACGCGGAGAGATAGCCGTGCGTCACCTGTGCTCTCGAGCGTGACGTCTACGAGTCCGCCCACCAGGTTTGTGTCGCCACCTGCGAGTCCTGTGTTGCGCGGTAGGGCTCTGGGCGGTGAGACTAGTGGGACGTCGGCTCATCAGCAGCAACAGCAGAGGAAAACAGTACCTGGCTTTGTTGGGTTTGGTAATGGATCAGCGGCGAGGAGAGAATCGAGGGAAGGGGATGCGGTCAGTGTGTTGAGCAGTGCGACTGGAAGCAGTGCTAGTGCTAGTGCTAGCGGATCCGGTACAGGCGCGAACCAAGATGGGCGGAGTCATGGACAGGGAAGGAAGAAGGATATGTTCAGCGAGAGGTTGAATAGAGTCGTCCAGAAGAGCGTCGCTGGTGCAGGTGTGCCTGGTTCGAATCCGATGTTGGGAGGGAATCTGAATGGTGACGGTCTGATGATACCACGTACGGAGTCGCCCTCCCCTATCCACTCACCAATTGCTGGAAGTTCATTCAATTTCGGGTTTGTCAGGCAAGGAGGGACTGATGGAGGAATGAGAGAAGAGCGTGTCGACCACCGTGAACAAGAGGAACATCTTCCAACTCCGCCTTTTAAACCTGGCAACGACACTTCTCAGTCGATTAACTCACAGTCCACACAAGAGAACTCAAACTTAGCCCCTAGCTTGCCTACTTTGCAAACGTTTACGTTCGGCAAGCCCGGAGGTGTTGACATAACGACGGCAACGGTAACGACGCCAGCTACAAAGAGAAAGAGTGACGACTCTGGCGTGAGCCCTATTGAGGATCTGGCGTCTGTGCTTGGGGCAGGTATCAAGTGGATTAGTCTGAATGGGGAAGATGATGATCCTGCTCAGGTTGCTTTGAGTAAGTCCCCCTCAGAGGAGGATGTAAACGAGGAGATTGTGCGGTTGGCGTACGACGAGGACTCTGAGCGTCCACCATCACCTGGCCGTATCGCGCCGATACCGATTAAAAGGCGTATGCCCGCGCCGAGCTTTAGCGTAACGTCGAGGCCTCAACATGTGAGGGGCGCTGCAAGTGTTTCCGGTGCGGAAGTGATGAGCACCACAACGACCATGACGACGACTGCGACGACTGCGACGACTACGAGTGTGGTCACTCAGACTCAACATCGGGGTCAAGATCTGTCTGTAACGAGTCGCTCGCCGCCGGTTGCTACTGTCGCGAGGCCCAGAAGCAGTACGCTCTTACCTACGAAATCGAGTAGCTCTGGAATCGGAGCTTCTTCGACGTGGACTGCGACTTCTCCTTTGCCCGTATCTAAAACCCTTACCTCACAGCTAACGGGAGTTGGCGTGTCGAGCGAGTCGGTCGCGAGTAGTAGTACGAGTGGTAGCGCCAGCAGTAGTGCAAGCGAGAGGAGTGCACGCGGGAAGTATAAGTTCACCAGTGCGCCTTTACGGGATCACGAACGTGAGCGGGAGAAGGAGAAGGAGAATGAAAGGGCAAAGGAGAAAGAAGCGAGGAGAAAGAGAAAAGAGGATGATGAGACTGAACAGTCAAGTTCCACTTCGGATTCAAGTGTAGGTTTGGGACCGGGTAAAGGGGTGTTGGGGATAAGCAAAGGACCACCACCTGCGCCCCGTCAGAGAACTACGTCTGCTGCACCGCGCGCACCTTCTGCGGCCTCATCGAGTTCGGCAGGGTTCCCAGGGCCTGCGCCTGCTAAGCCATTTGCTGGTTCTGGCTTGCCACGAGGGATGCGCGAGAGTCCTGCAAGCTCTACCGGAGGGTCGAGTAGTGGGCGGGGCGCACCAATTACGCCTAGGGATGGGAGTGATCTTGGTGGGAGTGCGAGTGGATATAGTGCTAGAAGGAGTGAGATGGAGAAAGAGAAAGGGCAGGAACAGTGGAACAGTGGAGTCAGTGGGTTGAGTCTTGGAGGGAAGCACATGAAGAGGAGAAGTGTTACCTTTGATGAGGGAGATAACGTAGGGTTTTTATCTGGGAGCGGGAAGAACAGGGAAGTGGTAGATGCGGACGATAGAGAGAGTAGACGAAGGGAGCGAAGGCGGAGCGAGGCTAGAGCTGCGATTGAGGTGAGTGTTATCTCTTAGTGAGATTGATAAATTGCGACTAACGTATGTCTTATCTAGCTGGGAAATACTATCAACGGTCCAGGACCTGTACTCGATGACGAAGACGACGATGACCTTCCTATCGGCCAGACGACCAATGCTTCACACGCGAATCCGATGGCGATGATGATGGGAGGCCCGATGTCTATGTCTATGCCGAACGGATTCGGTTCCTTACCAACAGGTTCTCCTGGTTGGGGAGTTGGTGGTCCTTGGCCGCAAATGGCACAAATGCCTACCGGGTCATCGATGTTATCGCCTGCCCAGTTTATGGTTCCACCGCCTGCAGATCCGGCGATGTACGCTGCACATCAACAGGCAATGATGTATGCGAAGCAAGCTTACCAGATGGCGGTTGCGCAGCAGGCGATGGCTATGGCGGCGGACGAGTGGGAGAGAGGCTCCGCTGTGGGATTCAGTAGTAGCCAGAGCATGTATGGCGGGCCTGCACCGTCTGTTATTGGGTCGACGTATGGTGGTGGTGGGATGGGTATGGGCATGGGCATGGGCATGGGTATGGGTATGGGTATGGGGAATGGATGGTCAGGAGGCTCAGAGATATTCCCTAGTTCGAGGTCCGCCTATGGAGGAGGAGCTAGGAGTGAGTATGGTGGTGGTGGCGGCGGAGGTTGGGGATCGAGGAGTGTGTACGGGGAAACGCTTGGACCCCCTCCTTCATCGTCCAATCGGCTCAACAGACCTTCAAATGTGGGACAGGGACAGAGGTTATCTTCGTATAGCCGTGACTCTGGGATGTACATTCCTGTACCTCCTGTACCTCCTCAAGGTCACAAAGGATCAAGCCAGGGTTCGCGTCAGCCTGGGAATCCGAGGGCGAGAACGGTCAGTCAACCTGCCAACCCTAGTCGACCTTCTCCTGGGGGTGGTCAGCGTAGAGCGCCTCCTCCGTCTAGCTGGAAGGCAAATGGTGTATGAAAGAATGAATTGCAACGTTTTTCTCGTTTTCCCTCTCTACTGATGACCCCCCATCCTTTTCCCTCCATTCCGTTTAATCTCTCTGTCATCTGTATCTTCGATCCTGTCCACTCTTTTCTTTCTCCTTCTTTTTTGTCTCGGACAACTTAACACACACATGAACAAATGCTTCTTTCAAACAATTAAACCCCCTGTGTGGGACTGGGACTCCTACCGTCCGTAATCTTGCTACCATACCATCAATGTCTCTTTTTCCCGCATGAATCCGTCTTCATCATCATCTTTTCTCTATTCTTATAGTACTCGTAGTCTACAGCATTTTTTGAGAAACCTCTTGAACTCTGGCTTACGCACAGATAGTAATTTCCTCACCACGTCTCTCGTTTCTTCGAGTCTTCCCTCCTCTATTTTGTTCTCTATTACAAATTACATACATATCGCACAATCTGTACTTTTTTTTGCATAACACTCAATACTCAATCAGTTATTGATTCTTTTTCTTTTCTTCCCTTCCTTGCTACTCGACGCGTACTTTTTGGCGATATATCTGTTGAATTGCTTTGAAATTGCAATCACAAATTATATACTGTATACGTATACATTTTCTTGCATTTTTGCACCCTTGGTCACCCAGTCGCCAATGTCGTCGGTCTTTGAAGTTTATGACAGCCCAGAACTTGATATTGGGGCCAAAACATATGGTACGTATAAGTCATAACGAGTGTGATTCGTAAATTGAGACCAAGCGTATGCGCGCCACCCGCCGCCACTTTGCGCACTGGTTACCCTGATATGATAGAAACCGTGAAAGGTGATATGGAGTGATTCTGAAAGGGAAAGCGGTTGGCGACGAGTTGACGAAAAAGTCGAAGGAGCCTAATTCACGCACGGTGACGTAATTAATTAATTAGTCGCGTCGCGTCGCGCGAACATTACCGACGCCACAGCGTCAGTGCGTACCAGATTCGGTCACTGGTGACCAGCTCTCACCACCTCCAGGAACATCGGTCCGTAGTACACTATAACAATTTATTTCTATGTAGTTTCTATACATCAAAGAAAACGCATATACACACGACGACCCTACCAAAGCTTCATATATCTACTAACAATTTCTGGGGATTATTAACTACAAACTACGTATGATTAGGAGAGAGATAAGAGTGAGAAACAGATGGGCTCGACTCCTGACTGGTCTTCTGCTAGATTCAACCGGCTATAGTGCGTTGAACGAGGCGAAGACCAAGAGAATAAATAAGGGAAGGAAGGTGGTCAAACAAGAAACGAGTGAAGGTATGAAAGTGGTGTTACAACAATCGTGTCCAAGAGACGAAATGAGTCAAATATGTGTCAACGAATGAGGGAGATATGATTGGAAGATAAAGTACCTAGGAGTGTGAATCATGAATTGTCTGGGGTATGTATTCAAGATATCAAAAGAAAACTCCGACAGAGAAAGAAGGGTTGAGAGAAAATAAGTCTATTCCGCGTTGAATTGGTTGATAATATGAAAGCACATGCAAAGGAAGAAACTCGCATGATGCAGAATGGCGACGGGGAACGGCGACGGTAATTGGTTCACTTTGAGACAATGCTGGCATATGTGGGATACTTGTCAGAGGTAGATTCTTCATCGGTATCACTGTGATAGACATGTTCCCAAGGCTCGTCTACCGGCACGTCACGCGAAACAAAGTCATCCAAAACGATGACGGAGCGAACGTGCGGGACAACCTCGAAATCAGTGTCTGTGTGTGATTCAAGTGATTGAATAAATCAGGTAAGGGGGCTGCTATCAGCAATAGCAACAACAACACATACCCTTGTTCTTCCGAGGTTTCCTCCTAGAGCTAATCAAGTCCGCCAGCTTGACTTCGGGTTTACTCTCGGACGCAGACACTCTGGAGTTATCTAGCACATCGCCTCCAAGTCTTCCGGCGGCTGCGCCACCCGAAGTACCACTGATGGGGACCTGAGTAATCACACCGTCAAGCGCGTCGACCTCCTCTGGCCTCAACCGCTTCGACTTCTCCGAGTTGAGACTTGCTGAGCTACTGATGTTCCTCTTCGAATCACGGTGGTACCATGCGCTGGCCCAGTGATCGCCCTTGCGGGCTCGCATCTTGGCAACGTCTGCAGCTCTCTTGGCTTGCTGTCGGTCATGCTCGTATGCTCGCTGGTCCTTGAGACTGGCCAGAGAGGGGTAGGTGTAGGATAGAGACAGAGCATTGTCCTTGTCCTTATCGGACGACTCTTCGGGTGAGTTCGGTCCTGTCGTCGTCGTCTTCGTGGCAGCGTCAGCCTCAGAAGCAACGGAAGGATTTGTAAGAGGTTGGGACGTAGACTTGGTCCAGCTAGAGAAAGTCATCGAAGGCATAGTGGTTGTAGATGTTGTGAAGAGGGAATCAAGGAAAGAGATGGAAAGAGGTGAATATATAGTGGCTGGAGTGAAAGATAATGACTGTGTTATTGTGAGTCAGAGTGTACTAAGTACTTAACGGGAGCAAGGCTCAAGGAGTCAAGTCAAGATAAGATAAGGTACAGCCCCGGTGCCTATGCACTGACACTGTATTCCATCATTTCTGAGCGTAATGACCGATCTTGACGAATCTGGCGCCTCCGACTCTCCGCTTGTCACCCGTTTCTGACTTCCAATTTGCACGTTTGTCACGAATTGGCCCGACAAGAGCTACTTGAACCCGTATTACACCGATTAGTCAATCATGCCAGGATCCTATGGTGCAACGACACAGATACTGCAGTTGAAACATGTCTCGTTAGGCCAGGCTTTGCAGAACGAGGAATGTCTGATTCTGAGGAATAACCGAAGAAGGTGAGTAGCCTCAAGGCAGCGGGGTACCCTGAATGACGTGCATTTGCCGAAATGGACTGTACATATGTAATCTGCTCCCACGGGATGGATTTGGGTTCACAAAAAATAAATACTGCACTATTGCATACATAGAAATCGAATGGCACGTTTGAAGATACAAAATGCGTACATCAATGGAAGCTGGGTAGAAAATGCGAGCACATCGCAGTCCAACTCATGATCCATGATCCACGTTCATCGGAATCCTAAATTCGAAGCACTCCGCGCACGATGGATTCATACAATCCGAGCCATCTTGTCGGTGAGCATGCGTTATAACAGTCCCAGCTACGTAGTACTGTACACAGCATACTAGTGTCCTTTGAGAGAAACAACAAACTGAGCCCAGGGGCTAGATCCCTTCTCAATCTCCATGTGAGCCTGCACTCTATGCCAGGAGTGATGTGTATTCTTTTCGTTCGGGTTGGCCACGTACTCAAGAAGATTGTTCTTCAGACCTTCGGGCTTTGACAGGTCAACAATATCACGATTAGGATCGTCAGCGTTCAATTCGACGGCGCTAAGCATATTAGTTCTTATCTCTGGCACTTGCAATCGTAGCCAGAGGTAAGAGACAAGCTGCGCCCCTGAAGAACGAAGTCCTAATCGACCAGTTCCCGGTAGAGGTCCCCACAATTCCTCCACCAATAGACGTAATTTCTCCGGATCGGCAGGGGCGTCCTTCAACATGTATAAGGCGAACCGGAAGCAAGCCCGAAGGCGAGTTCCATGCCCACCAACACATATTTTGTCATCCGGAAGCCATACCGTGTTCTCGTAGTAATAAGAACCGTTCGAGTATGCGTCGTCCAAGACGAAGATGTACGGCGTCTGATTTTCTACTTTGCAATGAAACCTTTTTTCCGATCTGGTGTTGATTAGATCTCGAAAGTGCGAAAACGCTTCCTCAGACGACTCTCCGAATTTCGGATATGAATCGAAGAGGGAAGACGGAGTGAGAATGATATCCCAGCTCTTCCTCATAGCTTTCTTGTCATGATCGAGCCATAGCAGACGGACACCCTTGTCAGATACATGTTCCAAGGGAATGATTTTGAACATTGAAGGTCTGCGAGTGCATATAGTCAGTATTGCTCGGTGAATGCGGGTGAATGTGCTCACGATCCCCAGTCCTTGAACGATGGGTCTAAACGATCATCCCTCAGCAAGCCCCAGCGTGCAAATGGAACACAGTCAACGGAACGTTGCAACGCAGGACTAGCGCGTATTTGCCAGACGCCATCCTCGAGTCTCTCCAATCCAAACGCCTTGCTAACCTGCGTACCCTGACCGTAGCAATCTTCGCCAAATACCTGAACATTCTCTAAAGCTTTGTGTTTGTCGTCGACACACATGCTTTTACGAGCCTCAGACCGAAATTCCCATAACTGAGGGAAATGGTCCTCGAGATTCGCGCTGGCAAGTTCGTGAAGCAAATTGAAGGAAGGGCAAGTAGCGATGTCGCCAAGAAAAATATCGTCTACCCTCTTTCTCCTGTGCTCGCTATCGTCACGACGTCTGATCTGCCATTCCAGTTTGCTCGCCTTAGGAATATCCCGGAATTGCTCGTACAAAATAAGAAGTGCAGTCCCCATTCGGTCAATACTGACGACTAGATCGCGCCAATGAGTGACTTCAGCCCAGTATTGCTTGACATCGAATGTCAGGGAATGGTTGGTACTGCAAAGTGCATTCTTGTAAAACCTCTGTAGTGATGAGGCAAGCGGGTTTGGGAATTTTCCATGCGGATCAATTAGTTCGTCAAACATTTCGTCTAGAGCTTTCGACACTCGATCTGTTTCGACCCGGCCGACATGAGCGAAGAATCGTTCAGAGTCATTGTACTAGAAAGATATAAGACTCGATGATGATTTCAACAAGCATTCGATTACCTTCATCGCGAGGTGGAGCTCTTTCCAAATGTCCGAAACCAAGGAAGCGGTCTAGAGATCTTGTTGTCAACAGAGGCAAAGGCAAAATCGTAGCTCATCAGAAAAACCAACCGTTTTCACTGTTTTGATCTGATGCTCTCTACTAGTATGCGCCTTAATTTCCTCTTGACCTTCTTCCAGGCGCTCCATCATCTTCATCATGTTTCCCAGCCTTTCCAAGACAAGGGCCTGACCATCCTTCGGCATCGGCACACCAGCGATATCTGCCATCGAATCAACAATAAAGTCAGTGAGTGTAGAACTGACAACCCCATGCGATGCAGCGCCAGCAACATAGCCGACAACCTGTTTAAGAGAGAAAGCTATAATCTTGTTCAACTTCTCGCTTTTCATACCGGTCCTCTTCTTCCACGTCGCAGGCGCAGATTCAGAGCGGGGGTTGTCGGAGAGATTCTTGACAGACAGTGCATCTGCGTCGTTCTCTTTGAGTGCCCGTTCGTACGCTAGTTTAGCGGCGAGGGCATATTTGGCACTATCAGGTTTGTTTTTGAAAATCATGACTGCAATATACGAGTGGGAGATGTGGTGATATGAACTGACGCGCTAAGGGAACTCCAGGAGAAATTGAGGAATCCTGCAGTTCCAAAGGGCATGGCTTTAACCTGGGGCTTTAACCTGGGGCTTTGAGGCGCGCAGGCAATGAACAGAACGACTGGGGTTTGCGTGGGTCGTCACAAGGCCAGCTCTTATCATAGGGTAGGATAGCATTCGCCATGTCAACCAACGGCAACTGAAGATAGATAGGAAGTTGCACAAATAAGCAAAGAACCACATAACAACAGTAGAGTATCTGATGTTTGAACAATCACGATTCTCCTGCTCCGACGTCCAAGGTCGATCGAGGAGATGAGTGGACTTTCCGTGTAGGATGTGTGTATTACAGACAAAGAGCCTGCCACGCTCTGATGCATCGTTGCCTTGATGTGATACTGGGACTCAGTGGGGTCGGGGGGCTAAATGGTGAGACTGCTAGCAATAACACCCATGCTGCATTTCCTTCCAGTCTCGACAAGTTCGGTGGACGACAGTGACAATGGATGCAACGACGCGGTATCAGCGTCAATCACTTCCTTACGGCCTCGCTCGAGGTTCGCAGATTGAGTTGCACGGTCCAAATCCACTCTGACGAAACCTTGATTAAATAATGACAGATGGAATGAAGACAGAAATAAGTACACGCACCAGAGAATGGAACGCAAGCACAACATCAACTACATATTTGTAGAATGGAAAGATTGACAGACAGGATGACCACGATCATGATCATCTCATTGCCTTGCCCCCGCGCCGCCCACGCGGAGACACCGTTGACAAAATAATGTTCGCTGTTAATGGAAATGACTTAGCTGCGGCGCCCGTTGGGATAGGTTAGATGCAATGCTCACTGTCAGTGTCAGAGCCACGATCGTTTTTGAAAGGTTCTGCCTTTCTTCTTCAGCAAAATGTTTCAATACGCTGGAAATGTATTTTTCATCAAAAGTTCCGATCTAAATGACTTTCGATGTTACCATGACATCGGCAACACATGTAGGTTCAACTTCAAGCGGGTTTGAAGCAAGTACAAATTCCAAGGTCTCATCCTTGACAGCCCGACATCCACGCCTGGTGACACCGGGTGCGTAGTCCCAACAACGTTTGTCAACATGGGTAAGGCCTTGAAATGTCTACGTTCAAATTCATGGGACCAATACTGTCTGTGAGAGGAAGTCAGCAAATTGGTCACGCTCGACTGTGGTGTATGACTTACAATTTTACCGCAATAAAAAATAGCCTTAATCGTCAAGCGGATAATAACGCCCTCTCACTGTCTCAATGGAAACTGGAACCTTTGGCGTGAGAAATCGTAGCATTCTCAGAAGAGTGTCTGAAAGCACAGCGATGCCACGGCGGAAAGCGGTTCGGCACGAGAAAGGAAATTCTAAATGACCAGAATCACCAGCATTGATGATGTTAATTTTGACATGCAGCGCATGGCTCAGATGAGATGTCAACATCACTGGCACTGCTGAAGAGTGTAGCTTGGGTCGACCCAAGTCAAAGAAAACGTCGCAAGTAAGCTGAGCAGCTAGGACGATGTCCACCTTCACGGCGAGCATCCAAGGAACGTGAAATTGGACACACAACGGTCGAAAGTAGACGCTTGTGGGCATGTGAGTCAGTTGCCCCGGACCGCAACGATCCAGTTCAGCAGATCCCTGGCATTTCCTCCGAATTGAACAGGTTATTGATTTGGAAACCCAAAATAGTCAATGTTGCGTTAGGCCAGATGGGTTCAGGTCATATATCACCGTGACTATATGGCGACCTTCGACCCGCCAAGGGAATAGTAGATGTGACTCGTGTTAGTCTATAGGGGGAACGAAAATAATCCTCCAGCATCACATCCCGCCGCGCACTCTGGCATCCATCCAGCGCATGCCTGGTCAATCTCGGACGAAATTGCTCGTCAGCGAGGATGTTGTAGCACCGACTCTGTATGGACGAAATAAAAGCTTGTATGAACGGTTTGAACTTTCAAACTTGAAAGCCTCATATATGCGTGGAAAGTTGGATGACTGACGAAGGTGAGTAGTGGTGTCGACGTGTATTGCCGAAATGAAGTGTATATGTAATCCTCCCACGGATCTGTATTTCATTTCCTCTCCCCAAAACACTCACTTATAGAATTCGAATGACGGGTTTGAAGAAAGAAAGAGATGGAGCTCAACGGAAGCTTGGCTAGAAAATGCGAGCACATCACAGTCCAACTCATGATCCATAATCCACATCCATCGGAATCCTTATTCGAAGGGACCAACTTTCCGCGCACGATCGATTCATACTATCGAGCCATCTCGTCAGTTAGCATGCGTTATAACAATCCCAGCTACTAGTACTGTACACAGCATCCTAGTGTCCCTTGAGAGAAACAACAAAATGAGCCCAGGGACTATATCCCCTTTGAATCTCCATGTGAGCCTTCACTCTACGCCAGGAGTAATGTTTCTTCTCGTTCGAGTACGTCACATATTCATGAAGTTCGTTCGTCAGACCAACGGGGTTTGACAGGTCAACAATATCACGATTGGGATCGTCAGCGTTCAATTCGACGGCGCTAATCATATTAGTCCTTATCCCTGGCACTTTCAGTCGCAGCCAGAGGTAAGAGACAAGCTGCGCCCCTGAAGAACGAAGTCCTAGTCGACCAGTTCCCGGTAGAGGTCCCCACAATTCCTCCACAAGTAGACGTAATTTCTCCGGATCGGCAGGGGCGTCCTTCAACATGTATAAGGCGAACCGGAAGCAAGCCCGAACGCGAGTCCCATACCCACCAACACATATTTTCTCATCTGGAAGCCACACCGTGTTCTCATAGTAATAAGAACCGTTCGAGTATGCGTCGTCCAAGACGAAGATGTACGGCGTCTGATTTTCTACTTTGCAATGAAACCTTGTCTCCGATTTGGTGTTGATAACATCTCGCGAGAACGCTTCCTCAGACGACTCTCCGAATTTCGGATATGAATCGAAGAGAGAAGACGGAGTGAGAATGATATCCCAGCTCTTCCTCATAGCTTTCTTGTCATGATCGAGCCATAGCAGACGGACACCCTTGTCTGACCTATGTTCCAAGGGAATGATTTTGAACATTGAAGGTCTGCGAGTGCATATAGTCAGTATTGCTCGGTGAATGCGAGTGAATGTGCTCACGATCCCCAGTCCTTGAACGATGGGTCTTCACGATCATCCCTCAGCAAGCCCCAGCGTGCAAATGGAACACAATCAACGGAACGTTGCAACGCAGGACTAGCACGTATTTGCCAGACGCCATCCTCGAGTCTCTCCAATCCAAACGCCTTGCTAACCTGCGTACCCTGACCGTAATAATCTTCACCAAATGCATGAACAACCTCCAGAGGTCTGTATTTGTTGCCGACACACATGCTTCTACGAGGCTCAGACCGAAATTCCCATAACTGAGGGAAATGATCCTCGAGATTCGCACTGGCAAGTCCGCGAAGCAACTTGAAGGAAGGGCAAGTAGCGATGTCGCCAAGAAAAATATCGTCTACCCTCTTTCTCCTGTGCTCGCTATCGTCACGACGTCTGGTCTGCCATTCGAGTTTGCTCGCCTGAGGAATTTCTCGGAATTGCTCGTGCAGAACAAGAAGTGAAGTCCCCATTCGGTCAATGCTGACAACGAGATCGCGCCAATGAGTGACTTCAGCCCAGTATTGCTCGACATCGAATGTCAGGGAATGGTTGGTACTGCAAAGTGCATTCTTGTAAAACCTCTGAAGTGATGAGGCAAGCGGGTTTGGGAATTTTCCATGCGGATCAATCAGTTCGTTGAACATTTCGTCTAGAGCTTTCGACACTCGATCTGTTTCGACCCGGCCGATATTAGCGAAGAATCGCTCAGAGTCATTGTACTAGAAAGATATCAGACTCGATGATGATTCCAACAAGCATTCCACTACCTTCATCGCGAGGTCAAGCTCTTTCCAAATGTCCGAAACCAAGGAAGCGGTCTAGAGATCTTGTCGTCAACAGAGGCAAAGGCAAAACAGCACGCTCTGGAAAACCGACCGTTTTCACTGTTTTGATCTGATGCTCTCTACTACTATGCGCCTTAATTTCTTCTTGACCTTCTTCCAGGCGCTCCATCATCCTCATCATTGTCCCCAGCCTTTCCAAGACAAGCGCCTGACCGTCCTTCGGCATCTGTACACCAGCGATATCTGCCATCGAATCAACGATGAAGTCGGTGAGTGTAGAAGTAACAGCCCCATGCGATGCAGCGCCAGCAACATAGCCGACGACCTTTTTAAGAGAAAAGGCTATGATCTTGTTCAACGTGTCGCTGTTCACGCCGGTCCTCTTCTCCCACGTCGCAGGCGCGGGTTCAGAACGCGTGTTATCAGAGAAGTTCTCGACGGACAGTGCGTCAGCATCGTTCTCTTTGAGTGCCCGTTCGTATGCTAGTTTGGCAGCGAGGGCGTATTTGGCACCATCAGGTTTGTCGTTCGACGTCATGACTGGGTATTTTCGGAAGGGTATGAGCTGAAGTGCTAAAGGTGACTCCGGGAAATGTTTTAGAGACCCTGCAGACACAAAGATTTTTAAGGTGCTGAGGCTTTTAGGCGCGCAGGAATAAACAGACGACTGGGTTTGTGCGTGGTCATCACAAGGCCAGCTCTTATCGTAGGGTGAGGTGGCAACATTTGCCATGTCAGTCAGCCTCACGGCAGCTGAAGATGGATGGGAAGTTGCACAAACCAGCAAAGAACCACATTGAACCAGTAGTAGATCTGATGTTTGGACTGCCTCGGTCCAAGTTTGATCGAGGAGATGCGTAGATTTCCGTGCATGATATGTGCGTTACAGACAAAGAGCCCGCCACGCTTTCAAGTGTTTGTCGTTGTCTTGATGTGATATTAGGACTTAGTGGGCTTGAGACTAAACATTAAGACGGCTAACAAAGAGACCATGCTGCATTTTCTTCCCAGTCACATTCGGTGGGCGACAATAGCATCGGATGCAACGATGCGGAATCAGCGTCAGTCACTCCCTTGCAGTCCATGAATTCGCTCTAAAAGACCTTGATTTAATCTGCAGGCAGAATGAAGACAGTAAAACACGCACCAGAGAATAGAAATGAAAGCACAACGTCAGCTATTATGAACATCGGAGTTTGTTGAATGAAAGATGGAGAAATTGACAAGGAGGAATGACCACGATCATCGTGGTTCCCTTGCTCCTGCGCCGCCCACACGTGGGGACGTTGACAAGATGGTGTTAGCTCCCTCTCTTCTTCAGCAAAACATTCCGATTCGCTGGAGACAGGCGTCTATATTCTAAAAGTTCCGAACCAAATGAAATTCGATGTTATCATGATTTTGTCAACACATGTAAGTTCGACTTCAAGCAAGTTTGAAGCACGTACAATATCCAACATCTCATCCTTGGTAAGCCCTACGGGTCCACATCCACGCCTGCTGACAGTGCGAAATTCCAACAATGTTTGCGAACCTCAAGAACAATCATGCGTAAGGCCATGGTCGAAAATCATGGGGCCATACTGTTTATGAGAGAAAGTCAACTTGGTCAGTAGCTCGACTGCGGTGTATGACTTACTGATTTTATCGCAATAAAGATGGTCTAACGCCTCTCAATATCTCAGTGGACATTCGTCTGAAGCATAACAATACAACAGCGGAACCGCATGCCAGGACGTTAACCAACGTCGATGGTGCATGATTTTGGCATGCAGCACAAAGCGTAGATATGAAATGCCAGCTTTAGAGTGTAGACTCTGTCGCTGGGGGGGCCAAATGAATATGAGTAGCTATGGACATGCCCAGCCATGCCCTTCTTCAAGACAGGCCTCCGAAAGGGAGGACAAAATTGGACATTGTGACCCAACCCACACGACGATCGATAGTAGACGCTTGCAGGTGAGTGAAAAACTGCTTTTGCCCCGGACCGCAACGATCCGTTGATCCCCTGGCAGCGCTAGAAGCCAGACGGGAGACTCCAAGCTGAACAGATATGTAGACCCAGACCAGTTGCCGATCAACGTTGTGTTGGTGGCCAGATGGTTCAGGTCATAGCTGATGATATATATCGGCAACCCGCCAAAGGGAATAGTACATGGTGACTTGTGGTAGTCCATGGCGGGGAACATGCATCTCGGAGCATGATCCTCCAGCATCACACCCTTCCAAAAGCAACCCGCGCACTCTGGCATCCATCCGCCCAGTCAATCAAGGAAGTCGGACAGGATTGCTCTTCAATGAGGACGTTGTGCAGCACCAAATCCGTATGGACGAAGTGAAAGCTTGTATGGACGGCTGCTCTTTCAAGCCTCGACAAGTTCGGTGACTGTGACGGCCGAAGCTGTACAGCGAATCAGAGACGCACTTAGAACATTCTTCAGATGTGCCAGAGCAGCAGGTCGAGATCGCGAACCACTGCTCAGTTTAGGGTACGAGGTCAAGAACATGAAATTTTCCACCGAGACTTGATTAATTCGACAAGCCTCCTCTGAAGTGAAACCTTTCAACATCATACAGCATCTACAGCGCGATCGGACTCTTTGATGTGCTTGAATTTGGACACAACGAAAGAAGTCGTTCCGGGGAACGATGAAAGCTTTATGTGCCTTCGGTGAAATGTGAAGGTCGACAGGCTGGTATGGAGACACTTATTTCTTGCGGTACCGGCTTGAGAACCATTTCAACCAGAGAGTGAAATGAGTGAAATGATAGGTAGGTAGTTTGCAGAAGATGCCAAGGCGATGAAATGAATTGTCGATCGAGGAGATGAAGCCAAAGCTGTACGCATGAGATGGTATGAGACTCGCGCTGGCAGAATTCAGAATTTAGGGAATAAAAAACTTACACGACTTTCCGGGAGATCGACAACTGAAGGTAATGCATGCTAGATCAGCGCATGGAAGTGTGGGCATATTCCACAAAAAGTAAAATGAGTAATGCAATTACTTGAGTGAGCCGGGCCCGCCCCAAAACAGCTTTCTAGGTCTTCCGAATTGGCTGTACAGTATACACTTCTCATACAGACTCCGTGACTGCCACTGATCTGTCATTAAGATGCGCCATCATCGCATCATGTTCGAGATGCAAAGCTTACTGAACTGTGAGAGATCGAAGTTGTATCAGGTGAGACAAGCTGAAAACATACGGATAGTACTAGTGGGAACTCACCGAGAACAACAGCCACATCTCAATACAAGCGCAGCAACAGCAGAGTCTGGATTTGGTAATTAAAGAGTAATTGCGGCGCAAGTGCAACGAAGAATGTGGAGTTTGTTCCTTGGTGGAATCAGGTCTGAGAAATATAGGCCTGTGCGGCTAATAGAGAAAAAGCTGAAGGAGCGATTGGGCCCATTCATTCGCCTGATCGTAAATTGCGTTTCTTCTTCAGCCTGGGCAACGGGACTGCGGGAATATAGTATCCCATGATACGACCGACATGGGGAATGCTTCTTTTGAAATGCCCGGGGTGGGAGGAATACAAGGCACCTGGTAAAAGTAGAAGTACATAAGTAGCAGCGAAAAGACCACGCTTGGATAGAGGCAAAGCACACGTATTTAGGGTGGGTGAAAAGGCAACCATTTGAAGGTGGCCACGAAACGAGCCCACAGTCGAACTCCAGACTCGAATTTGGTTGCGAAGTCAACGCCCTTATGGATATTGGAAATCGGGAAAACTCTTGAATGAGGTCATTATTTGGGTTTTAAGCAGAGATTCGAGAATTCCAAGAACTCCAGGAAAATTCAAAAGCAGGATTTAAAAAAGTCTTCCAGCGACAGCTACATAGCATGCGTGTCGCTGACTTGCGCCCAAGATGTACGGCGAGGAACGTTGACAATGAGGGTTTGAATTGAAAGTTCTGTAAATGGAGTTTTGGTCCCAGAATGTCAGTTTGTGGTGAAAACGCTTCGGCAAGAGTTACCAGATTTGGAGAGTACGGCTTGGTTAGACATTCCTTCACAAACTTCATCCTCGCCGTCATCCTCGTTGCCTTCGCTGTCATCGCTGTCGTAGTAGTCCTCGTCGCTGTCGTCGTTGACGTAGCCTTCGTCTTATATTCTGATATCGACGCAGGTCGTCTCTCACCATGGATTTCCCTGGCGAACGGCGTCCTCCCCGTGCTTCACGCCCTGGCCAGCAAGCACAGCAGCCAGCTCCCTCGTACTCAGATCAACAGCAGTCTTACCCCCAAAGACCACCGTTCTCCCCTTTAGCTGACAATCCGAGAGGCAATGTCTCTTTTCAAAATACCGAGCGTGGTGATCGCCATGGTCAGCTAGACGCCCAACGCCAAAGGGCTCTTTACCAGAGCCAGCTGTCGCCTGGATTAGAGCATGATGCGGAGTATGGTGGGCTAGATCCTGCTAGGGTGGCGAGGAAGAAGAGTCTAGTAAGACCCGACCGTGAAAAGATTGAACCTGGGCATCGCCAGTGGCATTACCGAAACCATGTTGAACAGGCGGAAGAGGAAGGAAACGCTAGAATTGGGGTATTCCCTTCCAGTACGTTTTATGTGACTCTTGGTTCTCTACGTTCCATATAAAACCTGTTATAGCGACCGGTAATTACCCTCAGGGACTGAGACGAGGCAAATCTCTACTCGCTCGAGAGCAAGATGTTCAAGAGTCCGGTCTTGCTCTTTTCAAACGAGGTGCTACCCTTCGAAGGAAAAAGTCCGTGAATTCGTCACAAGTACCTCTCAAGGAGCCGGAAGCCAAGCACCGAAGTTGTTTAGGCGACTTCGCACCTGGGCCCAAAGGTCCTTGGATGATTTATTGTTACTTTTTGACCATTTTAGTCCCCCCGTTCCTTCTCAGATCTTGCGGTAGGTTCCACATGTCGTTATTCTAGGTCGATAGCTGATTCTCTTGCTCGCAGGCATTCGCAGTCCGGAGCAGCAACGAGCCTGGCGAGAGAAAATGGGCCTGATCAGTGTTATCCTTAGTGAAATGGCTATTGTCGGGTTCATTACTTTTGGCTTCACCGAGACTGTCTGCGGAAAGCCTGCCAATCGTTTTCACGGCGGTGCCATCGGTGATGAGAATATTGGCACAAGCTCTGTCGTCATTCATGGCTACGACTACGACTTCTCCAATTTCAAACATCCTAGTGCAGGATCTACTTTCAACGGCAGCACCAATCCCTTACTTACTGGTGGATGGGATCTTGCCGGCAATGATGCCTCTTTCTTGTTTCAGAACGTTAACCAGAACTGTCTTGGGCTCATTACGAAGGCATCGAATTCCACCATCACTGGTAGTGGCGATGATTTGGATTGGTATTTCCCTTGCAATGTGTTCAGTCAATATGGTAGCACGGGCGGCAATTTGACAGGATATGAAGACTCGACAAATTGTCACACATCATCGACTGCACGCACTGATCTCAGTCAGATGTCGCCGCAGGGACAGGTGTATTATACTTGGAATGACGTTCGCGCTGGCAATCGTAGTCTTGCGGTTTATGAACAGTACGTCGTGCCCTACCTGATGTGACTCTTCTTACCGACATATGTCCAGGACCGTGCTCGATCTAGAATTGCTGAACTGGCTGAGCAAAGCTCAAGTTAACTACCCGTCTGTGTTCGACGAGATGATGTCGAATGCGAATGCCTCTTACAACGGGCGAGACTTGACTATGCAATTGCTGCGTACCAACCAGAAGAACATCGGTGCCTGTTTGCAGGACATCATCACTATCGGTTTTATTGACACCAAGACCATTGGTTGTGTCGCCTCCACCGTCGTCCTGTATCTTTCCCTTATTTTTATTGTCGGTGTCGTCGCTATTCGTTTCATCATGGCCGTCATGTTCCAGTGGTTCTATTCCTGGCGTATCGGAAACTTCCCTCGCGAGACTTACGAGCAGCGGATGCAACGTTCAGCAGAAATCGAAAACTGGACCAACGACATTTACCGCCCAGCACCGAGCGATTATCGCCCGAATGTCTCAAAGGGCGGAATGAAGCTGGGGAAGCCAAAGAAGTCGTTCCTTCCCAGTACCTCGAGGTTTACACCTGCGGAGAATTTGCTGAAGAATGGGCGGCCGACAACTGCTTATGGTATGCTGGATTCATCGTCAACAGTTGGCTGGAAGCAGTCAGTGTACGCACCGTCCGTATCGAAGAAGGGTACACCACCGGATTCTCCTGGTTATAGACAATCGAGAAGTACCATGTCTGTCAGCGATGGCTACGCCCGCGGCACGTTCGTTGATAGTCCTTGTCCTTTCCCTCTCCACAACGTTATACCCCAACCACCACCGGATTATGAACCCTTCAACTTCCCGCTGGCGCATACTATTGCCCTTGTTACCGCGTATTCCGAATCTGTAGAGGGTCTGCGAACGACTCTTGATTCTCTTGCGACAACAGACTATCCTAACAGTCATAAGCTCATTTTGGTCATTGCCGATGGTATGGTGAAGGGTGCTGGTAATGACCTTACTACTCCCGACATCTGTTTAACTATGATGAAGGAGTTTATCGTAGCCCCGAACGAGGTGGAGCCGCATTCGTATGTAGCTATCGCTGATGGACACAAGAGACATAATATGGCCAAAGTCTATGCCGGATTCTATGATTATGACGATGCTACTACGGAGCGGTCGAAGCAGCAGCGTGTCCCTATGGTCCTCGTCGCTAAAGTTGGCAACCCGCTCGAGGCAAATGACCCTAAACCTGGCAATCGAGGAAAGCGCGACAGTCAGATTGTATTGATGGGCTTCTTACAGAAGGTCATGTTCGACGAGCGTATGACTACCTTCGAGTACGAGTTCTTCAATTCCATATGGAGGGTGACCGGTGTCAGTCCAGATCGATACGAGCTTGTGCTCTGCGTCGATGCCGATACGAAGGTTTTCCCAGACTCTCTGACGCGCATGGTCAGCTGTATGGTTCACGACCCAGAGATCATGGGCCTCTGTGGAGAAACGAAGATCGCGAACAAGGCAGAAACATTTGTTACCATGATTCAAGGTAGAATTCCATTTTATACTCATTGCTTTCATGTACTGACTGGATATGTCTATAGTGTTTGAATACTATATCTCCCATCATTTGACTAAAGCCTTCGAATCTATGTTTGGAGGTGTCACCTGTTTACCAGGTTGCTTCAGTATGTATAGGATCAAAGCGCCCAAAGGCGACTCGGGCTATTGGGTGCCTGTCCTTGCCAATCCCGATATCGTAGAACATTATTCGGAGAATGTCGTTGATACCCTGCACAAGAAGAACCTCTTGTTGCTCGGAGAAGATCGATACCTAACCACTCTTCTTCTCAAGACCTTCCCTAAACGAAAGAACATTTTCTGTCCTCAAGCTGTGTGCAAAACTGTCGTACCTGATACTTTCCGAGTTCTCTTATCGCAACGTCGTCGGTGGATTAATTCCACGGTGCATAATTTATTCGAATTAGTGCTTGTGCGGGATTTGTGTGGCACGTTCTGTTTCTCGATGCAGTTCGTTGTCGGAATGGAATTGGCTGGAACCCTCGTTTTACCGGCCGCTATCAGTTTCACGCTTTACCTCATCATCATATCTATCATTCCTGGAGGCACCGACACTACTATCCCCTTAATTCTGTTGGCTATTGTGCTCGGTTTGCCTGGTCTTCTTATCGTTATCACCTCTCGAAAGATCGCATATGTAGGATGGATGTTGGTTTATCTTCTCTCCTTGCCCATCTGGAACGGCTTGCTCCCCGCCTATGCTTTCTGGCATTTCGACGACTTCTCGTGGGGTCAGACAAGAAAGATTTCTGGTGACAACACTGCCAATCATGGTGATAAGGAGGGTGAATTTGATTCGACACATATTGTGATGAAGAAGTGGGCTGAATTCGAACGTGAACGTCGGTGGAAGAGTGGCACACAGTCTCGCGATTCGACCTACTATGATAGAAAGACTGATTGTTTTCCCTTATCGTGCCGTGCTCCGCAGCTAATGAGTTTTAATAGGACTGATAGCAACCGCTATTCGCTTGCGTCGAATTCAGACACTTTCCACCCTCCATCCAATAATGCCTTCGACGCAAGTACAGTGGAGTCTGCAAACTATTCCACACCGCGTCAACGGCATGATAGCAACACCCTTCTCATGCTTCCTGCGCCATTAGCGGTGAATCGACAACCGATGTCTTCCACGACGTCTGTCAGCGGTGCACGCTCAAGCGAGGATGCCAATTATTCAGATTCCGGTTCTGGGTCGCACCTTCGACTTGTCCCGAGCTTCCAATCTGGAAGTGAGCAGCATGGCGATCATGATTCATCCGCTTCGGGAACACGGTATGCCTCTCCTGGTCCTCCATACGAATCACCTGCGCCTCGAGTTGCGCCGGTCAATACCCGCAGTCCGCAGGCAGGCTACTCTGAGGTGGCCAATCCATTCCACACCACATCTCCGGTGAGCTATGAGTCTGACACTGAAGAAAGGAATGGTGGTGGTGGTGGTGGCTATCGTGCTACCAGCCGCGGTGTACGACTGACGGATAGCGGGCCTGTTCCCGGACCAGAGGGTGTACGTCGGGTGTCAAGACAGACAGGTAGAAGACCGCAGTCGCAGAATCGGTACTCACGGAATTCTACGGTGTTCAGCCTTCCTCCTGGAGCTGCGCCTCCTCAGCCTAGTTATAGCAGTGGTATTAATTAGTGACACAGACTGGCCAGTGACCATCTTTCGCATAATTTCCACGTATTACCTACATAGCAGCTCTACGTCTTCTTAAGTACTTTCTTGTCTCCTCATGAACTTCAGACGGACAACGATTTTCTTCATTCCAGTACATTCATGATGTTCATTTTCTCATTGGTATCCATGGAAACTTTCTTTTGGATCCGTTCTTTTTTTGATTTTAGCGGACTACTACACTATTGCTTATGATACCTGATGCCCTCCTTCTTGCTCTAGCCAAGTACCGTATATTGTAATGAATGTATTCAAGCTCAGTTAAGAAATCGTGTTTCAAGCTCAAGTGAGCATTTCGACAGGAAGTAATCACGCAACACGCGGCAACCAACCAATTCAATTGCACCATTCGGTCTGCCCTTGACTTACTTGGCCTGTCCCTGACAGGCTTTGTTTGTTGCTTCTCTCTACTCTAATGGCCACGAATTCCTCACCAATAACTCAAGTGTCCCAAACACCAGCTCATGTCAATTTACAACATCAGCCTCAACTGTTGACGAGACTGCTGCTAGACCTGCGTGGCAAACGCTATGAAGTCGATCGAGAAACCATAATGAACCTGCCAGAATCTGTTCTGCTCTGTCTTTTTCCCAATGGACTAGTTCTGAGTCGTCAGAGCGCGGTTATGGATGGTGGAGAGGAAGAGGAGGAGGATGTATATGTCGTCGACGTACGTGTTTGACTCGTGTTTTAGTTCAGTTTGAGCCGCTGACTTGTAAGGGCTTTCAGTTTGACCCAGATTGTTTTCAATACGTTCTATCGTTCTTTCGCAATGCCTCAGAGACGTTCTACGGGACCGACACAGCGCCAGGGTTGTTTGTTGCGCAACAGAACCTGCAGGATCTAGCTTCGTCTGATCCTGGTGGCCCAACACCCTCACAAAACCCGTTGATCTCAAAACAGGCTATTATTGTGCTGCGGGAGGAGCTTGAGTATTTCTCTATACCGCCCAAGGATGGTTCGGCGAGTATAGACCAAAATGGGATCGCGTCTGAGCCGTTGGTGAACATTAAACGGCGTTGTGGGGATTATCTTATGAACAAGCGCAGTATCTTCACGGCACTTCAGAGGAATGTGAATAAGGAAAATAATGTTGCTGAGCAGCATCTCATTGACATGCTTTGCATGAGGTGTGTCTTTTTATGCTATGGCTTATGCTTCCTGTCACTGACAGACGCTTTGGGACAGTGGTTTTAATCGTGAGGATGAATGGGGTTTTCGAGCATTGGAACCTTCGAGATGCTGTATATCGTCAATAGCACTCGTGCTTCTCAAAACTGGGATTGTTCATCATCCGAGCAACGAAAAGCCTGTTGATATTGATTATCAACAGATGGCGACTGCTCAGAAATTGCTTCTTTTCTGGAGGAAACCTGCACGTATGTGCCTTGCTTGGAATACTGGGAGCTAGTACTGAATATGAAAACCCTATATATATAGCGTAAATGCTGGTGGGACGGTCTGGATATCGAATTACCGGCTTCCGAAACCGATTCTGGTAGAACTATCAAGTTATGGGCGCGCCGAGTATGGACACTAGAGCTTAGTTTGGTACGTTGAGAGTATATTCATGGTATTTTTGAATTCTCCTTCTCACGCACGCAAATGTACTTTTTTTTTTGTCTGGCAGATCTAGTTTCGTTTTCTAGGTTTCTTCTCAGCACTTGGCTTTTCGGATTTCTTCATAGTCTTCTACACCTCACTGCACGGATACCCTCTTTTCATTTTACAATAACATATACGATCCTTGTAACTTCCATCCGTCAAGAATCCAGCATGCACGATCCCTGCGCATGGCGTAGGTGATGGGTGAACGTGAGGTTTAACCCGCCCTCTCATGTCTCCGGTGACTGCGAGTTCGTGGGACCTTTCATACTGCTTTGCCTGCTTGCCAGGCACATTCATCAGCAAGCAGACACATTCATCAAACGGCGATGGACACGCGGAAACCTTCTAACTTACTGGTGTAGTTATCGTAAGAACTGAAGTCCAATCATGCGAAATGCTATGCTAAGTTGGTGTGCATACACCCAGTAGTGTAGATTACATAGTAAGCATTGCTGTTTGGGTTGAGCGGACAAGCTGTGAAGATGGAAAAGATAGGAACACAGTGATTGTAAGGAGTGACGTAATTCGTGGTTTATATACGGATTGAGTGTGGCGTAGATCCCTTGCTTTCCTTTGTCTCCCGTACACCCTCAATCAGGTTTTTACCGAGCCTTTCAAGTTTTCGCCTCGAGGCTACCACGCGGTCCAAGGTGTCTCAAAGCAGTGTTATTCTTCTTACATCCTTTGCTATCCCGCTTTCGGCTTTCGGAACTTTACAGATCTGGTATTTATATCAACTAATACCCTTAATTCTGGATCGACAATGTCCTCTTCTTCGTCTTCTCCTCCATCATATACGTCTGCAGTGGGTATTGTTAAGGATGAAAAGTCTTCTTCGAGGACTCGTGACGGTGACGGTTCCCCTGTGCGGAAGAGCGAAGGCAGGAAGGAAGACGTGGAGCTGCCACGGCGGAGAGCTCGACATTCTAGGCAACTCTCTGAAAATGATATTCAACACTTGTCCGCCCAAATACGCAGTTCCAAGAACTTTGACGCTGAATTCCTGCGTAAGCTCGCAAAGCAGGGTGGCTTACCAGACGAATATAATGGAAAGGAACTTCCCAAGTTCAGGGTGATTACTGGATCAGAGGCTGCTGAGGTGTATAATAATGCTATACGGTGAGAGATGTCTTGAGTTTCTGTGGCTTTCAGTGTATACTAATCATGAGGAGCGACTAGGGAGGATGACCATCGGTCTACAACATCTCACGATCGGTCAAGAGGCGCTCGAGTGTTCGATCAGCGTCCAGTAGTCTTTGCATATCCTGGGATACGCGCAGGTCGGAAAGTGGTAGACTTCTACATGTCATGGAAAGGCAAAACGGTAGGCATGCGGTTGTGTTCTTAATTTCCGGTCCACACTAATCATTTGACATGTCAGAAAGCACATCGTTTGAAAGGTGTATACGATCTCCTTTGTTCCCCCACTTGTTCCCGGTCATCCTGATACGTTTCGCTGCGTAGGTGCCGGCCGAAGATCTGACATCCTCGATGAAGAATTCAAGAAAGTCATCAAAACGTTCGATAAGGACCACAAGCGACTATCGTAAACACGATCTCCTATCTGATTTATGCTCACATTGCTTGACGCTGTGTTACAGGAAGATGTCGACTTCGACAGATGAAATACCACTGCTTCCGAAGAGCACAGTCGGAAGTTCGCGACCTCCGACGGTTGTTCAAACAGAGTCGGCGCCTGCCGTGCTCACTACAACTAATTTGGCAGAATCAGGTTAGAACTCTTTGTTCTCAGTGATTTTCATGCATCTCTGACTAGTACAAGATCCCAAAAGGCCTCCGCTGAGCAGCAGAGAAAGTAATACTAGTGTTGTGTCTCTTCCCTACCTTGATGCACTTGGAGCTGGTCCTTCTGAAACCCGAGGTAAGGAAACCGCTGGCCATGTCATAGAGGTTAAGGGATGAATTCTCATTATCTGTGCTTTGTATAGTGCCGCTTCGGATTGTCAACCCTGATCCGGCGTCTTCGTATGTATTCTCAGAATATTCTCTTCACAGTTTCTCATTCGCATGATCAATAGGTCTACCTCTTCGGGTACGGTTCATCCTTGGAGATCGTGCTGGCATTACTCAACACCGCTTTCCCTTCATTACCAGATTCTAGACGTTCTTCACTCGTAAACAACAACGGCAAGTCGAGTAAAGGAGGTAAGGCGGCATGTTCTCAACGGCTTGCCTTGCGGCCAAACTCATCTCCGTTCTCATTACAGAAACTGGGTCTCCGAGAACCTCCGGGAACAAACTTTCGATTGTCGAGGAGGAAGGTTTGTTTGATATTTTTCGAACAGACAGGCATTCACCTTGCTGATCGATCTTTTTGCAGCCGAAACAACTAGCACTAGAGAGTCAGTTTTTAGTTTCGTTTGTTCCGGACATGACCTAATACCATGATCGACAGTCATTCCAAACATTCCAAACATCGACATCGATCAAGTGAACCGTCGTCAACTCCGTCAAGCTCTTCCGAGAGTTTGCCAAGCTACCGTGGCAAAAACGACAACTCCGATGAAATCTTGATTGTACTATTGGATGACAAGAAAGCGTGGCACGGGTATGTCGATATCGATGAGAAAATGAAGTAGCGGAGCTGATGTCGGTTTATGTAGGTTGACTGGAAGACGTGATTCTACGAAATCAGTCGCTTCACTCGCTCGGAAGCCTTCCCAGCGCGTGTCTCCTTGGAGTGGACCTATAGCTTACTCTCAAGGGGAAATACATCGCTACTTGCCTGGCGCTGTAATAGAGCAGGATGCGGTGTTTGAGACGGACCTCTCATCGTCCGAGTCTGATGATTCGGACTCTGATGATGATGATGATGACAGCGACTCTTATCCGAATCAAGCAGTCGTTCCGCTTCGAAGAGCGTTTTCGGGGATGGGAATGCACTCTTCTGCACCTCCTACCCGTGCTCCAACTCCTGCTTCTCATCTTGTTTCTTCGCCCCCAGCAGCAATATATGCGAATACACCTGCAGCACCGTCTTATATACATCCTTCACCAGCTGGCACACATGTAGCCTCATTACAGAGTCCCTACCCGGTGTCCGTTCTCAATCTTCCCCCTCGAACCTCGACACCCTTATCTCATACCACAGTCCCTGCTGCTATATACTCAGGCGTTACTGGAGCCTCACCCTATATTCATTCAACACCTTTGGGCGCACATCCTGCCTCGTTACACCAAAGTCCATACTCAATGTCAGCTCCCAACCTCCCTGATAACACACCCTACGTCTTTCCATGGATATCGGACGATCACAATATGGCTGCAGCTGCGATGTCTCCTGCACAGAATCAGTCTCGGCAGGCGACGTGGGTGACTCCCGCGGCTGTGTATAGTAGTCCTTATGTGCCAGCTGCGCAGTTACCGTACCCTTATGGTAATACGTCAGCGTCTCAGGCGGCTCCGCCGTCGTTGTATGCGTCAACTCCGTATACTGGCGCGTCGGTTCATCAGTCGCTACCGCCTATTTCGACGTATGTGAGTCCGTATATGGAGGCGTCGCAGCAGCCTTTGCCTCCTTCCACTTATCCTAGTCCTTATGTTAGGGCACACACTCCTAATTATTTGTAAATATTCTCTTTTTCTGCATTTCGAGTTTTCGGGGTTTTCGAAGGATTGCTATCGTCAGGTTACGCTCATTTCTCGCTATCATGCTATCTCTTTGCTCTCGAGGTCACAGCTCCGGCGGCGGCGTTTGTTGGCTTCCGAGTTGAAGCTAGCAAAACAAAAATATTATTCTCGTGTGTTTATAAAGATAACGATTGTATGAATATCCACTACTAATAGCTCATTGTATATACACTGGATAATAGAACTACGAACACTGTAGCTTGGATTCGAGAATGGTATCACTACATACCACTATCTGACGGAAATGTGCCTTACTACTTGGTAGCATCTGATCATGTTCAATGTCATTAGTATTAGTAACAGCACCGCCCATACTACAATTCCAACTCGACGCCCCGCCAAGCTCTCACTGACTGCGCATTCTGTGGCATTATATATATATCTCACTGCACACTCTTAGTCGTTCTTTACATTTACATCCTCACTTCGCCGCAGGTCGCGTCTTACTAGCCCGCAAAATCACACACGATATAGAAGAGCTATTTACAACTTTCGATGGCGGAACAACTGGCTTCGGATACACGAGCTTCAATCGCTGATGTTTGGTATTTGAAAACTGTAGAGTTTGGAGAAGACGAGAGCAAGAGAAGGGTTACTATCATAACACAGAATTATAATGGGTGCGTTTCAAGTCTTCATTACATATGGCCCCTGGCCCCTTTTTTCCTAGCAAACAGTCCGTTCTAACCTAACGCGTTGTACCCACAGACCGTGTTCTTTCATTGCAATATGTTCGTATATTCGGATTTATACATCGCAGAGCGTAGCTGATCAGAAATGGGGGGCCAGGTAACATACTCATTCTAAGAGGTTCAATCAAAATTCTTCCTCCAACTCGACAAACCGTGTCATACGAGTTTTTATCGCAACTTGTCGCGGATTACCTCTTGACAAACTGTCCTGATGTTGATATATCAGCTGCTCTCTCTATAATGCCTCATACTCAAAGTAAGTAACTTCACTTGTCCATTCCACCACCGCCCCCCTTTCGAGTTGTACAGAACCCTACGACTGATGCTGTAGTGCTCGTGTCTGTGTCTGTGTCTCCATCGTCTGGTGACTGTCCCCTTCCTGTTCTGTTACTACCATCACCACCACCATCTAGAGGGAATGGACCTGAATCCTCTATTCACCGGCGCAAGATCTTTTCGACCAGGCGGAACAGGCGGAGAACTCAAATTGTTTGAGCAAGTCGGTATCGAATTGGTACACGGCTGGCTAGTCGACCCAGATAGCGCAGAAGCAAAAGTCCTTGCCAAGTCAGAGGACTACGATACTGCAGTCACGTTAATTGCTGATGCGGATCATGTAGCAAAGGGACAGTTGGTTGTGGAGGAATCGGATATACCTCAAGCTGGGTCGAGTAAATCGCCTTCGGAGTCGCCTTCGTGGACGGATGAGGAAAGAGAGAAGATTGAAGATGGTGAGTTGTGCAGTATGCCAATATACTAGCGCTCTGCGCGTGTTTAATGTGTATTTCTCATACTTCTCCCAGCTACCGTCGTACGCCAGTTCCTCGACAGCACACAGTCCCAATTAACCTACCACGGTCTCTTCCACCTCGCCACAAGTATAGAACCAGGTTCTCTAGTAGCCCTCTACCGCAACCTACACCTCTCCGTACTCTATAAACGCGAGTCACCTTCAGAAGACACGTCGTTGTACACTCTAGTCACCGATCAAGTGTTCCTGCACGAACCATCGATCGTCTGGGAGAGACTAGAAGACATTGACGGAGGCTGGTCAACGTTTGTTGATCACAATTTCGTAAAGTCGAGCCCGGCGGGAGGAGATTTCGCTGGACAAACAGCGGAGCAGGCTTTGAGAGCTGCGGAGATTGAAGCGGGGCAGTTTGTTCCTTCGGATCCTGCAGAGTACGGGTTTTTGTCATTTAGCCCTACTTCTGGATTGAACTAACTCTTTACTTTAGTCTTGCACTTGCCCAACAGCTTCAAGCGGAGGAAAATGATCGAGCGCGCCAGGAACGAGCGTATTATGCGCAGGAGAAGGAGCGTAGACGGATAGCTGAACAGCAGGCTATAGAGGGTAAGAAGCGCCGCAAGTCGAAGAAGGATTGCATTATTATGTAGAGGAATCTTATACCATCACAATCTGTTTTTACGAAGATCATATAGTATACGTATACCTAACCTATACAATTTTTAATATTCAAACTCTGACACGGTGCAGCAACACTGACGCAAACTCTCTTGAGACGACCTCTAATTACTCGGATACATCAAGAATAAGTATAGAAAACTCTGTGGAGATACAATAGTAAATTGCAAAGATATGCAGCCAACACGAAACACCAAATACACAATGTCTAGTAACCGTGACGTCTATATGGGAACCCTCGCTGGACCTCTAAGCACCAACGGCCTGCAGTTCGGGCTGGGGAGAAATGGAAAGACCAGCAACCTTTTCAGCAGCTTCTGTGATGGCTGAGTTGGAGGAGAGAACAGATACTTCCTTAGTGTGGGTCTCTTCTTTCTCCGCTTGCTCCTCGCTGAATGAAGAGAAACTCGTAAGCTAAAGCAAGAGCTGCAAGCTACAAGGGATACGAACAGTTGGGGCGCTGACGATTCAATCGGCACTTCGGTAGAAGACTCCGTCGAATCCTTCACGCCGTTGGTTTGAGATTCTTCAGCTGACCCAGCATCAAGATCTTCATGAACACGAGTACCGTCTGGAGCAATTCCGCACGTCCTTCCCATTCGTTAGTGGACCACATTAACCTTTCGAAATATACCATTGAACACACTCAATGATTTGTTTCCAATAACTTTCATGCTCAAATTCAAACGCGTACTCGCCACCAAATTCAGCTTCGAGTTGTGAAGCTGGTACTAGCTCGAGTAGATCGGGATTGAAACGCATCTTTTGGCAAGTATTAGACGCGATATGAATGATCCTTCACGAGCAATCAACGCATCTTGTCTCTAGTGACTGGATCCAAGAAAGGTGAAATGCCTTTGTAGAAGAAGTTGAGAAGAAAGGGTAAGTTGGTGACAATAGCTCTTCCCAACGTTTCGACATAGTGGTGTTGAAGGATAGTAAGCACCTGCACAAGTAATCAGATACTTATACGGAGACAAATAGAGGTCATCGAGGTGAACCTTGCTTGCCACAGAGATGGAAGGATTGGTGCGAAGGGTCGTGGTTTTGTAGTCAACGATGATGACCAAAGATTCTTGGCCAGGAGGCATGAGGTCTTTCGCTCGTTCTCTAAAAGCCGCGCAGAAACGTGATCAGAGAACCAACAAGGTAGGGATAATTGAACAGCGCGTACAAACACCAGACCAGATGTCTGAGTTGTCGTGGGCTCGTTTCTGTGTTTTGCCGCCCAGGTCGCATGTAGATAATAGGCCGGCCATCTTTGTCAAAACCGTTGATGAGGCTGTAAACATAAGAACGGCCGTCAGAACCCAGGTTCTTGTGGACAAAGAAAAAAAGACGAGTGTACATCTTCCCGCTCTCATCCTCAATCTTGATTTCATCTGGCGGTATGAGTTCAGGTTTGAAGTTTCTACGCCATTCCAAAGTTCCTTTGATACGTTTCTTTCCGTCATTCAGATTCCACTTTGCCGCCCGCATATACCGAGGAATTGTATCTGGCCTATTCAACCAGCGTTTCTCCCATTTATGATAGGAATCACTTTCTGGTAGCATTAAGCTATAGGCATACTAAAAATCCCCAGCCGTTAATAAACACAACCTGGAAGCAATCTTAATACTATGAATTTCACCTCGCGTAGATCGTCTATTAAAGACTTTTGATGTTCGTCATAGTCATGAACGGGACCAATTTTAACGTCAGGATCAGGCTTGGTTAAGATTTTCGTCGTCGCCGTCGCAGACATCGTGGTGGTCAAAGAAAACAATGCATTCGTAAGACCGCGTTGGCTGTACCATGTTCGGCTCTGAAGCAATCTTGATTTACGTAAAGCGCGTGGCATAAAAAAAGTACCCGGATCCGGTTTTTCATTCGATGTCGGTCAGGTACGGCCAAAGCAACAAAAATGGTACCGCATTCAAGTGACCTGCAAGAGATTTGTTACAGCTCAATCACAGCTACAAACCAATCTCGTAAAGAGTATTGCAGCAGAGGATACTCACATACTCACATATTGTATATCCTGACCCATGCCAAGCCTCCCTTCGAATTTTCGGCGTTGGCAGTGAATCAATGACGGAATTTGACAAATGACACCTTTGACTCAAATATTCCGTTGGTCCGTGGTCGGCCGCCGGGGGAGGACATGGTCGAAAGATAAAAAGTATGGTAAGACTGGGACTTGAACCCAGGCGGGATTTCTCCCATGAGAAGGGAAGTTCGAGAATGAACTTGAGTCACACGCCTTAACCGCTCGGCCATCTTACCCATGATGTTTATGTGAAGCTGTAAGGTACAGATCTGTACCGAATATACTGGACACCTTTTGTACTACGAAATTCTCCTTCTGTCTGCATAAACATTGATATTCTCATGGAAGGCCGTTTCATTTTTGCTATCGAGTACATACTTACAAAATACGCAAACACCTATATTCCTTCACTCATCTAAATAAATCAATGATGACACGATCCACCTGCCGGCGCAGAAGGCGCTTCACCGTTGTCGAACGCTGGTTTGCTATGAGCATCGTGTGTTCCAGGTACATCCATACTAGGATTCTTGTCAAAGAACGATACGGGTCTAATTGCGACGTTCAAGTGCTCGACTGGCATCCTGTAAAAGGGGGGGTACATCAGACGTTTGACAGAAATTTTAAGGATCCCATCGACTTACACAGGCCAGTCCTCCGGTCTAGGAATATGTGTTACACCTAGTGAATGTGATCCGAAAAAACAATCAGCACAGCGAAAAAAAAAGAATGAAAAATGTAACTGACCGACAGTGAGAAACACTAACAGATCCTCATTCTCGATATTCTTCTCCCCCTTCACCCACGACGCAATCGAATCAGCAGGGGCCTCCCTAGTCTGCGGAACATACTTCCCAGCAGGCCACATCCTACTCCCATACTTCTCATCCTCAACATCTTTACACACCCAAATCGGGTAATGCGTGAACGAAGCCCTCTTCAACGCCCAACCATCTTTCCTAGCCATCATAGGCGTGACACCACCCTTCAACGCAACAGCATACCCAACATCCTTCCCACTGGCGTAATGCTTCTTGCTAGGGTTAACAATACGCCACCTACGCTCCTTCTCAAAGTCGTAAGATCTACCAGCCTCAGTCTTAAGTACAGTGTCGCGCGTGACGAATGCGTTTCCGGCAAAGTTACCGTCGGACCCTGTTGGTGCGTCGGGGAGGGGAACGACGTCTGTTTCCACGACAGTATTGTTGATACCGTCTATCATGGGATCAATACGGAAAGAGAAGAGATGTTGGTGGTAGTGCGCGTTAACGTTGGGTGCAACGGTCGTTCCAAATGGATTTGGCTCGCCGTCTTTTGCGACGTATACTTGAAGGATACCAGTGAGACGTGCTTCTATTTCGATACTTCCGTCTTGGTAGAAATGGTAGTTCCATATGTACTCTGTGAACGAAGTTTTAAATAAAAAGGTATCTGAGGGCATTCTGCGAATTTACTCATAATTTGCCAAGGTACACACCATGCTCACGACGAGACGTCTCCTCCTTGTCGTTTGAGAGCGTCCTCCTGGTCGGTAATCGGAGTGCTTCCAAAGGACACCGTTGTCCTCTTCATGAATGCAAATGACGTTCTTGATCACAACAGCCGAACCATCATGAGCGACGTACGCGCCGGGCTGTCGATGATCCTAATGAGCAGAGGTTCATGAACTAGTCAAGAAGAAAGTTCGAGGTACCATATAATGAATTTGTCCGACACAATCACAACCGAGAGAAAGCTCATTAGCCATCGTACCCATGCCATATTCACCCCTAGTATCACAGTGAGATATGGAAGAAAGAATCACGAAAGATAAGTAGAGACTCACGAATCGAAAGCAAACTTCCTGGGATGAGGATATTCGGGAGCTCCATAGGGAACAACCATCTCCACCAAGGAAAGTCGATAGATGATGGGTCTAACGACACCATGATCATTGTATGTAATTGTGGATAGCACCACACCCTCTCGATGACTATATCACAGAAAGGAGGTTTCAATGTCAAAAGAGCACCTGGGATGCCGTATCATACCTGAAAGCTGCACGCGTAGAGTTAGCTCGAAATCAAAAACATCCCGAATAGAAGTAGTGTCCTGACCGATATGCATCTTCCAATTTTGCCACTCCAGCTCATGACCATCTATCTTAAAGCTAACTCCTTCAGGTTGAACAATGTGAAGTGGCTTGATATCATCACGAGGTTTGAAGTTCTCTTCGGTCTTGGCCATAAGATCCGGGAGGAAGTCGAACGCTTTCTTGGGAGGGGGAATTCGTTCTCGGTTTGAAGCGGTTAGTGCATCTACGGTCAGTGCGGGCAAGTGGGTCTTCGAAACGGATAGAACAGGTCCATTCACGGATGCTTCGTAGTGCGGGGGAAAGTCTTATGGATAAGAAAAGGCTTCAGATTAACGAAGACGGAGAAGAGCGAAACGTTATATGATTTACCAATGTGAACAACTTCTTCTGTATTGGAGTCCACGATCGGAATAAAATCCTGCAGCTCTGGAGTTGATAAGTGTTAAACATATCAATAAAGTCGCGCGCACCATAGGATGAGCATACAAGTTGTCATGTTCGGAGAAACGAGCGAACACCAAAGCTTGTTGAATTCTTCGTTTATGCGGAAATCTATCGTCATATCCTATCGCCCAGCCGTCACAAGCTATCTGCTCAGGAAGAACACCTTTTCAACAGATTCGTTACATGCAACGTCGCGAGACTAGATGACTGTTTAGCTCACCAACTTCTTTAGCAAGCGCTTGAACGCGTTTATCAGCCTTGATAACTTTCTCGCAAGCGACTAGCTCTTCGACCGAGATCTGAGGCTGCACTCCTTCAGGGAGTTCATCCAATGCATCAACGAGCCATTTTCCATCCTTGAACGAAAGGACAACGTTATAGTTGTTTCTGGAGAGATGAGGTTAGCCAGGTTGAAGGAAGAGTCTTTCCTGACGGGTCACGCACCCGTTTACGACATCCAAGAACTGAGCATCTGATCAGTATGATATCCCTGCTGATACACCCACTGGAATGCACTTACGTCGACCTCAGCCCTTCTCACAATCGGCACTGGTTCCTCTGGTTTGCTTCCTGGAGCCAAAGGAATGCCCAAGAACGCGAGCACAGATTTCTTCGGTGCAGGCAGAAGATAGCAAGTGATGAATTTCACGGCCTTGATCTCGGTGTTGGTGGTTACATAGTGTCGAACGCTGAGAGTAACGGCGATAATCTACCACAGATCAAAGCACTCATGAGTCGAGAGAAACTAATGACTGTCTTTGACGCACCTCATCGGGAGTAAGTGGATCCAAAGGATGCTTGAATGAAGTAGGAAGAACGTTGAGAGTCTCTTGAACAGTGGTAGCAGTACTCGGAGCTTTAGTTTCTTCAGACATGGGAAATCAATCGGGGTCAATTGAAAGAGTAGTTACTAGTTAGAGAGACTTTATATACAGATAGTACAGAAGACAGTTTATTATCTCAGATAGGTTTCCGGAGTCCCGACACTCCCTATCTCATCTCCAATCCACTGACTACTCGGACTCCTCTTCCTCCCTTTGCAACTCCTGCGGAACTCATTAACAGATGTACTCCGTCCCAAGTGCTATCAATCGCGTTCGAATTTCATCCTCATTCAGCTTCAGAGTTTTTTAGAGCAAATATGCCTCACTGAATTCGCAAATATGCCTCGAAACCACTTTAACCTTGACCAGCACTATTCAGTTGGAAACGATGCCTTATACCTGCTCTGCTGGGAATTCAAGCCTCAGGAGGACATAAGTTGAAGGACTTGGACTTACAAGTCGACAAAGGCCACCGGCCAAGGATATATTGATGAACCTTATCATTTCAAAACTCCTCGAGCTCCCCGTACGTGACCTAGCAAATTCCTTTCCAGAATTCTTCGAATTATGTCGTGAAGTTATACAACCTCGATCTGGACCGGTGGTTAGCTTACACTTGGGAACCTTGCTAGTCTGATGAATTCCGGATCCTGCTATTTGAACGGCCAAAACTGACAATATCATTTAGTTTTTGACAGTCAACGTAAACTCTCATCGTCACAACTCCAAGGTATCTGAGCATCTGAGAGGGGCTTTTCGTCCCTCTATGATCACTGTCATGCCATGTATTTCGGAAGCGTAGCATTGTTGCTGGTCTAGGCGTCAGGATTGGAACAATTCGTAGAAGAGATTGTTTCAAAGTACGTTCTCGGAATACAATCGGAACTAAAGAGAGGCTAATCATCAACTCATTTAGGTCTCATTTCCGAGATTCCAACTCCCCTCCTACCCAGACTTATTTCTTTCGCCATCGACGGACTCCCGAGTTCATTCTCCGGTACCGCAGTGGGATCCAAAGTTTTCGTTCATTCGGTTCCCCTCAAGGTTCACCGTTCAAGTAGATTGTTGATCTTGATAGGATGATACAATCAATCCATTCAGCAATTGGGAACGGATTCGCGGAACCAGCAGACAGGCGCGTTGAAGACGAGTCAGTACTTAGCACTCACTCATCGACGAATAATCATGCTCTTTACATTGTCATTATCGTCATCGTCTATCTACGCCATCCCCGTGAAGGACTACTTCTGCTTCTTAGCCTTGCCAGTGGGCTGTAACAATGGAGGCTTAGCTGCGGTTACGGGCTTCGGAGCTTTAATATTTGGGTTATACTTATTGTAGGCCTCAGCCCAATTTGCATGCGGGCTGTTCCCAGGGGCTGCTGATCCAGATTGGCCGTATTGAGTAGATCCATGTCCCCCGTAGGCTTGGGTACCAGGTTGCCCGGCGGGGGAGGGCGAATAATCGGAACCTGGATATACTGGGGGAATAACCGGGGTATAATCTGGAGATACTGGGGGAATGACCGGGCCACTATGTGAAGCTGATCCATATGGATTGGAAGCTGCGTATACAGCGCCTGTATTTGATCCATACGCGCCGTATGAATTAGAAGCTGGGTGTGAAGCACTAGCGCTACCATACGGATTGGACTGCGAACTTGATCCATACGCGGCGTATGGATTAGAAGCTGGCTGTGGAGCACCAGCGCTACCATACGGATTGGACTGCGAACTCGATCCATACGCGGCGTATGGATTAGAAGCTGGCTGTGGAGCACCAGCGCCACCATACGGATTGGACTGCGAACTCGATCCATACGCGCTTTTGGGAGGGCCATATATATTAGGTTTTGAGCTAGACTGCCCATACCCTCTCTTATGATAGTGAGCTTCAGCAGCATCAGACGGCTCTTCATTGTATCCCGAAGGGGCGTCCTTTAAGTTTTCGCAAGAATCGTTAGGAGGGCAATTGAATATGTAAATTATGGAATCCTACTTGCCTTTATGTGTAACGACTCGGGGACATCTCGTTGGGAAATGACCGCAGAGGAGACGGTATCAGAAAGGAGCAAAGCGCAGAATAGAGCGAGCGATGAGAGACCAGCTTTCATGACGGTGTGTGTATAAGATGCAAGATTTGTTAGAGGGCCAGCCTGAAGAGAAGGAGTGAAATCATGGTGCCTTTATACTTTAGATGCAAGCCGTGCTACCGCTCGCTTAGTGAAGCTCAAGTCTGGCAACACCGAAACCTATGTTTATTTTCCTGGTCAGCGTTGCGAACATCCGAATGGAATTTGGAAGTCTTTTGAACATCGAGCAATGGTTCCCGACTTCGCCTGCGCAAGCAAAGTGTACGGATGTGCAACGCAAGGTGTCGCTGGGCAGACTAACACCAGTCTATACGCCAGCGACAACTATAAACCTGGGATGGCTGACACGTAAAGTGCCAGCCTAAGCACTGCTGTATCCGGCAACCCAATTCGCTTTGGTCTCCAGCTCATCTGCGATTCCAGTGCGATTCCTGATCGCTCACACGTGTTTATTTTCCTGGTCAGCGTTGCGAACATCCGAATGGAATCTGGAAGTCTTTTGAACATAAAGCAATGGTTCCCGACTTCGCCTGCGCAAGCAAAGTGTACGGATGTGCAACGCAAGGTGTCGCTGGGCAGACTAACACCAGTCTATACGCCAGCGACAGCTATAAACCTGGGATGGCTGACACGTAAAGTGCCAGCCTAACCACTGCTGTATCCTGGTAACCCGGAGGTCACTTTCGTCTCCAGCTCATCTGCGAAAGCGCTGATGGCTCACACGTAACGCGTAAAGTGCCAAAGTGCTAGCCTGACCACTGCTGTATCTGGTAACCCCGAGGTCACACTCGTCTCCAGCTCATCCCGGCTCATCCTCCTTCGAACTTCCCAATCGCCAAAGTGGCGACGTGCAACAAGTTGCCTTGAGACACATCAGGCCCCAGGCTTCAGGACTCAATAATCAGGCCCAGGACACGTCGTACCGACATCTTGCTCAGTTACTGAACATCCGACCTAGTTATTCTCGTGTAATTTTACCAAATCATTCAAGTTCATGATATGTATTTACAACTCGTAATAGTATCCCACTCTTCCTTCTGAAAGATGAGATGCTTCTATTCTAGCACCTCTACAGCCTCCATCTCCTCTCTCCACGTTCCAAATTTCGATTGCGCCTCACATAAATCACCCGCAATATGATCGCAAGGACCGAACCAAGCAACGAAAACGCTGCATTGGTGTAGTGGCCTGTCGGGTATCCAGGAGCCTCAGAGGACTTGTATATGTACACACCTAGCATTGGCGATCACTTTTATAGGTTTATACAGTTATTTCAATCCAGCTCACCAATGATCTGCCCTATAGCTCCCATCGAAACGTTTAGCGGTACCCCAAGCGTCGCTGAGCCCGTACTCTGCAGGTTTGCTGTGAGCCATGAGAGTAGTGGCGGGATACTCGCGAACGCAAAGGAGACGGCGACACAGAGAATTCCGTATCGCGCTTTGAATGCAGTCGGTGAGAGCACGCCTTATTGGCCAAGAATATTGAGCACACGCAGTCTTGATGGCGAATAGATACTCACCCTCGATAAGAAAAGCGAACCCAGAGATGAATAGCGAGATTGAAGTCCCAACAGACCGCATTTCGTACTTGTCACTTAGCCATGATATCGTGACCGTCACTACGAAAGCGACCGCATACGGAGGGACTGTGAATAACTAGACGTGTGTTCAAATCAATCAGCACGTTAGAAGGAACGAGTTTAGAGACCTCACCTGAGCGTTGAGACCTGTATAGCCCAAACCGGACACAATTGTTGGTGTGAATAACGAAATGCTTGAGAAAGGGACGGAGATGCAGATATATCTAGCAATAAAAAGAAATTAATAATCTAAACTGTACCCAATGCAAAATAATCAACCTACATCACATAATGAACATACAACCTCCAATCCGTCAACGTCCGCTTCGCCTCTTCCCAACTAATCTTATCATGTCCCAACGACGCAACTCCCTTTATCCTCTCCACAGCCAGCTCTTTTTCCTCTTCCCTCAACCATCTCGAGGTTTCCGGATAATCAGGAAAGAACGCGAAGATGAGAAACGCACATGCGCACGACGGCGCACCCTCGATGATAAACAGCCATCGCCAGGCTTCGATGTTACGCGTGCGATTCATTTTCCCAACACCATAGGCGATGGCACCGCCAAAAGCGCCAGCTAGGGTAGCACAGGCGAGGATGAGAGCAACGCGAATTGCACGTTCAGAGGGTTTGTACCTAGTCAAATGGACACATATATAATTGAAGGTAGGAGTGAAGAGTGTTGTGGTTAGGATCAGCAGACCTTGGAGAAAGTAGTTCATGCTCACCAAAATGTCAAGAAGTAAACAAGTCCGGGAAATAACCCAGCCTCAAACATCCCAAGGAGGAATCTAATTGCCGTCAAGCTCCCGTAATTACTTGCTGCACCGAGGCACATGGTCATTGCGCCCCAGCAAAACATTAGAATAGCAATCCAACGACTGGGGCGAAATGCTTTGAGCATATAATTGGAGGGGGTTTCAAAGAGGAAGTACGCGATGAGAAACACCATGAGTGCAGTCGTGTACTCGTTGTTGGAGAGGTCAATGCTCTGCTGAAGTGAATCCCCAACGTCACTGTTGAGGACCCTCGCGTTACCCTGCAGTGGGAAGAAAAGGTGGGGTCTGAGTAAGCCCCAACACAGAAGGATATTCGCAAAGAACGTACAATGTTTGAGCGATCCAGTGAACACAGAAGATAGATAAGCATGGAGCAAGGGATGATTCGAACGTCTAATTTTCGAAGTAACCTGATTAAACAACATGAACGACGATTGCAGATGACAATTACTGTTACAAACCTTCGCTCAGCAGTGGCATCGACTACATATGTCGAAGTAGACTTCGACTCTTCGTGCACATAGTCAACCTTCTCGATATCGTCCTTTGAGGAACGTGACATGCCGACTATGATACGATTTTTAAATGTATGGGTCGATAGTCACTATGTCGCCCTTGCCTCAGAACAGCGACCTAGAAAGCTGAGGGTATGGGAAGCAGTTCCTACGAAGAGACGCGTAACGGACACCTAAAAGATCGAAAATTCGTTAATGTCTGCAAAGGAACGTTAAACTCGGAGTTGCTCACGGGGTGCGAATAGGTGCGAATGCGGGGTATAGAGCCTGCACTCGTGATCATCGAATATCGTTGGACAGGGCTGTCATATCCGCTGTCACAAGACAACTATTGAGGAACATTTCAGCAGCGTAGAGCGTCTCTCGGCCCGTAATACGTAGCGACCTGATGAAAGTGAGCTTTTAAGTTATAAGATTAAGTTGGCAGGTATGCAAGGAAACGCACCAGAGTCACAGGTGAAGAAGGGCAGAAGAAGAGAAATCTAAGTATCAGAAATCTATCCACAACAGCTATCATCTCCGAGTCCAGATTATCTCTTTTACAATCATTGATTACCCTAGAGTTCAAGTTGCAGTAGTTCAGCGGCTTGCTAGGTCGAACGGCCGCTGAAGACAATATTTTCCCTGAAGGTCACATCCTTTCTAAACGGCAGCGTATTCGTGAGTACGTAGATTTTGACAAAGGTACTGAAAGGTAGAGGGTAGAACAAGATCATAGGCAAACGAGATTGTGAGTGAAGCGCCGGGCGGCAAAAATAAACGTTGGTTGCATAAACCCTAACCTCAATCCGCACCTCAGTTTTGTACCACCACAGTTTTTCGCCATGCATCTAATGTATACTCTAGACGAAGCGGGTAACAGAGTGTATACCCTTAAAGTATGTACTAAATACTCTGTAACTCGCGTCCTGACACTCACCTCTTCGTCTACCTTCACCAGAAAATGACCGACACAGGGAAAATCACAAAATCGGCGCACCCAGGTGAACTTGACTCAATCCCTCCAACCTTTTCAAGCTTCTGAAGTTTATGTGGATATACAGCTCGATTTTCTCCTGATGACAAGTTCTCGAGACATCGCGTTACGATTAAAAAGCGTCATGGTGTCTTATTGACCCAGCTACCTGCGAAACCAATGTGATATATTCAGCTCTCCTTAGGGCAGTATTCACTCCGCGAGCGAACTGTATTGGTCGGACAATATCAGGGATGGTTGACCCGAGTTGGCAGCTCACGGCTGGTCTGCTGCCGTGTGCTGAAGTAGCTTCTTGTATGTTTTACTCCACGAAGTGTGGGGTTTCATTCTTGGAAATTACTTGTCTTTACAAGATCTTCAAGACTCCATTACGCATTTTACAGTTGTTCACAGACACCCACTTGTCGCAATACATAAAAAAATTGAACTACTCGTCTGCAAAACTTGATCGCATGTCATTCCTACAGCTACATCCATAATGGCCAACACAAAACATGAAACCCTCTTTGGTTCCATCTACATGATCAAATGGAGCCGAGGAGGATGGTGACAAGCATGGCACACTGGCAAATGATGGCATAGAGGAGTCCAAACGTCTTGATGACTATCTCGAGAGACATGATGCAGATGACGAGGATGAGGTCCAGCCTAATCTCGCGCCGAGAACAAAACCATCGAGAATAGCCGTCTCTTGAATCTTCAACGCGGCGGACTCGTTAAATCATTCCCTGGCTTGTATAAATTTATTTTCCCTCTTTTGATACCATTTGCATCCGCTCGCACATATATTGTTTTCGTAAAGTATCTCACCTGAACACTTATCAACACTATCTATGTGTATGTATAGCATTATGTACTTTGATTATAGTATCCCTTAGTTTGAAGAACTCATGATATTTGTCAGCATTCACTTTTGACATCGGCAGCTTTGGCCGGCACCGAGCGGTCACGCGCATAGGCAAAAGTCAAGACATTTTATTTCCTCTCTTTCTCGATTCTCGATACAACAATGAGCGACTTCACGCGCCTGGTTCGACCAGCTCAGTCGCAAATCAACGTTGAACCGACATCGAAGGAATGTCTTGCTGAGGGTATCAATGTGAGTCTCAAAAATGTAAGAATCGTACTTTCTCTAATTCACGTGTACCGTGATAGTACCCACTCTTCCGTCTACTCAATAAAACGAACCGAATCTCGCTTTCTCCTCAATATCTGAGTACAGATCCAGCATTCGTGTACCGAAATCTTGCAGTCTCAAATAGTAGAGGATGGTTTGCTGCTATTCAGAACTCTGGCTCTTTCGGTATGCCTTGCGTGATTTTCGATTGTACATCGCCATTCTTACTTTGAAACTCTGCAGGTGTTATTCTTTCTCCTCTGAGCGACCTACGGAAGGTTATGAAAGAGGCTAATGGCAACAACCCATTCTTCACATCACAGCGCACACTTTCGTTTTCGACTTCTGAACCCACTTATATCACTTTCGCTTGCAACGACACGCGACTTATCGTTGGATTTAAGTCTGGGGATATAGTTTCTTATGATACTTCAGCCGTATTCTCTCCAGGAACGACCGACATTGCGCCGCTGAATATCTTGCGTACCTCTGCAAGTCCAATTATTCAAATTCAATCAAACCCCAGCCATGACGATCAGGGCCTTGCTGAACTGACTGCTGTGGTTCGTGCAGATAGTACTGTGCAACTACTGAACAAGAACTTGGAGGTGCAAGGTGGCTGGGCTGCAGGAGATGCGAACTCTGCACCCGTAACAGGTGTGTCGCTAAAGTCGTTCAGATTGAAACAGTAACTCATGATCATCTGTAGTTGCATGGTCTCCCAAAGGAAAGCAACTAGCGATCGGACTTCAGTTTGGGGACATCATGACATTCACTCTGAGCAACAAAGCTTCTCCCCAGAGGCACATACCTCCTTCAGCAGACGGCAAGTTGGTATCCCTTAACTGGCTATCCCCAGGTCACACCTTCCGCACGAGCTATGTTTCTACCACTCCCGGCAACTCCGATCCTGTGCATCATATAGTACATTCAGACTCACGAACCTCTCCAATCAGTTGGACCCGACTTGAGCATTCGTTCCAAGCCCCAGACAGGACAAGACAGAGTTCATATGTCGCTATCCTTCCCAGATGGGACGACGATGCTGACGACAACAGACTTCTCGTCATCGTCGGCGATTTCTCTTGCACGGACCTCGAAATCATTGGAAATATGGGGAACCAGTGGTATCAGCAATCTCAAGAAAACCCACTTTCTATACCCTTGGATAAGGAGTCAGAAGATACCTTCTTGTTGTCCCTGGAGCTTGACTTGACCGACATCGATGAAACGGAGGGAGGTTATCCCATCGTATACGCCTACCTTAATGATGGAACAATACAAGGCTGGTATGTTGATCACCCGGAAAGGAAGCGCTATGTGGGATTAGTTGGTTCCACGAACACCCCTGCATACACGACTGTAGCTGATAGTTCGACTTCAACGTCGGCATTTAGCCAGTCTCGAGAGCCACAAACCTCCGTCATCAGTGGCCCAGCTGCAACAAGCTCACCTTCAGTGTTTGGGCAGGCTGCATCTGTTTTTGGTAGCCCTCAACCTTCAACTACTTTTGGCCAGGCTGGATTCGAGAAGCCAGTCACTACGTCAACTTTTGGTCAGCCGTCTTTTGGTCAGACTGCTTTTGGACCATCTTCTGCTCCTCAGACAGGATTTGCATCTTCATCCTCTTCAGGTGGTTTTAGTGCGTTTGCTTCGACTTCCCATAGCCCGTTTGGGACGGGCGGCTTCGGTTCTGCAGCACCTGCCGCCAGTCTTTCCGCCTTCGATTCAGCTGGTACTACCTCTCCTCAAATAACGCGGGACGAGTCCATGTCGGATTCTACACCTGCGTTCGGAGGTCTATCTCTTGGTGGAAGTTCTGAATCGAGCTCTGGGCAAACATCTTCTACTTTTGGCGGGGGTGGGATTTTTGCCACCCCAACTCCAATACCGCTACCCTCTGATCACTCAGAAAATCAATCGTCCCCCTCTCAGCTTCCTACTTCTGGGTCGGGATCGGGAGGCGGAAGTGTGATCAAGCCTGCGACGGGATTTGGAGCATTTGGTAACAACTCTAGCACCAGTGCATTCGGCAGTGGGGGTGTATTTGGAGGCACTAGTAGTACCTCCGCCTCAGCATTTAGTGCCGGCGCTTTCAGTGCTAAGCCCAACCAACCATCGGCCTTTGGAAATGTTAACAACGAGCAGCCCAAGTCTATATTCGGGCAATCCGGCATGAGCCAACCCTCTTTCGGCCAGCCAGCATTCGGAAAATCAGCATTCGGACAACCTGCCTTTGGACAGTCAGGTTTCAGTACGAAAGCACCTCAGCCTTCAGGTAGTCCGGCTAGCGGAGGTTTCACTGCATTCTCCCAGGGTGGGCTCTCAAGTTTCGGAAAACCGACAACATTGCCTTCATCGGGAGGGTTTGCCAGTTTTGCTAATGGCCCATCTGGATTGAATAGCGCATTACCCGCAGGAAAGTCTGCTTTTGGCGCTGAAACGTCGCAGAACTCTAGTACATCAAGTCCAAATGCCTTTGGTACCAAGAAAGCTGATGGGGCGGCTACAGTCTCATCTGGAGGTGCATTCAATGCACTTGCATCTAGTGGGCCTTCCGTGTTTGGCCATCCTGCACAGTCAAGTGGAGGGCCCTTCAACACGTTGAAATCGGAAACTTCTAGCGTGTTCGCGGCGCCTGCATCATCAGCAGCATTCGGAGGAGCGCCTTCTGCGTTAGGCGGTGGCTCCGTTTCCGGTACTGACTCTGCGTTCCAAAGGCCGGTCTTCGCTACGGACAACTCCAGTACCTCGCTGGACTCTCCTACACAGTCTCCTACACAATCAGGCAGCTCGTCGCCTGCTTCCGCGGCGTCAGGAAGCCCTACAGCTACGCCAAGTCGTTCAAGTCCGAGCCCAGCTAAACATTCCGCGTCTCCACCTGCAACACCCGCGCCAGGAGTTTTTGGTTATACACCACCATCAGGCTCCGTGTTTAAGCCTTCGACCGGCTTCGGGGCCTTTGGTAGCGCGCTACCCACTTCTTCGCCTTTCTTCAATGCCAATAAAGACAAGCCTTCCACAGTCTCCGTGTTTAGTAATCTGAGCCCGGCCCCTAAAACGTCTACACCAGATCAGCCAACCACACTCTCTGTCTCGTCGACACCTACTTTTGGGTCTCCCTCCAAACTTGGATTTGGATTTGGTCTTGCTAAGATTTCATCGGACTCGGTTACCCCGACTACAACGCCTACGAAGATACCAGCTTCAACTGCTTTCAGTGCGTTTAGTGGCTCAGCGTCCGCCTTTGGAGTGCTCCCAGGGCCAAAAAAATCTTTTGGGGAACTTCTGAAGGGAGATGAAGGTGATAAAGGACAGGATACGGTAGAAAGGAACCAGGTGTTTGTATCACCTTCGAGTAGCAAATCGGCTGATACGGAGCTCCCTGTACCAAGTGCCACTACGTCAGTTTCCAGTAAACAAGATCAGCCCATTGGTACAATCATCACAACCTCGCCTTCAACAACAACATTAGTTGTTGATGCTGGAGAAACGACGACGTCGCATGATAAAAACACAGATGGAGGTGAACCATCCTCGGTCAAGAAGGAGAACAGAGATGTCTCTGATGAAAATGTCGGCGTAACAGGACAACCTTCCCATGACTCACTCTCTTCGCAGGCTAGCTCCTACGTAGATGTGTCTCAGGCGGAGGTCAACGACAACGAGCAGGAAGTGCCAGACTCTGATGAAGACAGCGATGGAGACAGTGATCAACACGGAGATGAGGGCGACTTCTTATCCGAAAGCTATGACTCTCAGTCAGGTGCAGAGGATGAAGGCTTATCAGAGATTGAAGAGAGAACAGAAGAAGAGGAGGAGGAGGAGGAAGAAGAGGACGCTGCATCCCGCATACCATTACCGCGATCCCGCTCGAGTACTCCTCAGACAGAAGTTCCACTGATTGCTGTCTCAACATCTCCAGTTTCGGAAGAGTCCGACTCTTCAAGACTGTCCACTATTCGCGAAGAAAGCACCACACCTCCGGGATCTCCAACAAAATCGCCTTCTGAACCTTCTATCGCCTCACCTACGCCTGTGGTACCTCCTGCGTTACCAGTCGGTCTTGGTCGGCCTAACACTCGACCGACGCGTAGCTCGCCACTGGCTAACGTGCCTCTTTCAGGTGACGACGAAGAGGATATTGAGAACAAGACAGCTGTCACTAACAAACCTCGTCCTGCCTCACCGAAGCAACCTTTTGGTGTATTACCGTCACTGGTCAAGTCAGTAGAAGAGGAGATTAAGCCGCCCCTAACCAAAAGGCCAAAAACTCCCCCACTGTCAAGCATCTTCGGAGGAACTGCAACAGCTTCTCCTGCATCGTCTCCAGCTGCGCCAATGACCTCAAGCAAACAGTCTAATTCACTTGTAGGACCGGGAACGCCACTCTTTGGTACCCGTGTAGCAGGAGGTTTCACGCCTCCTGCCCCGCCAGGCACACCAAGTCTATTTGGTAATGCCTTTGGTACCACTTCCCCTTCTCCACCCATCGGCTCAAATAGTGAAAATGATCGCGTCAAGCCCAGCAACATTTTTGCTACGCCATCACCCCCTTCATCAGCCGGTGGGTTTTTTGGTGGCAAACCTCTTGGCGTTTTTGGCCCTGCGAGTGGAGATGCAAGTTTGAAGCCAAGTTCTTTCGCTTCTACGTTCGGCGGAAAATCTGGTCAAACACCGCCTCTGGGTTCTCCTCAGACAAATGTACCTCCTGTCGGGGTACCCAAGCTAAGCTCTTTAGCACCTGCTGGTGTATCTGGCAATGTGGTTGCACCTTCTGCTGGCTCTGTCGCTACTCCTTTGAGGGCTCCTGTAGAAAACCCTTTGTCTTTGGAGGATGGTATGAGGAAAGAATGCGCGATTTTGTTTGCCCAAATCATGAAGGAATTAGACGATGTAAACTACGTGTCAATATCTTTCGCGATACTCTACTGATCATTCTTCTACCTTTGATCTTTCAGCTGCGTCAAGTTGCTGAATTGACAGCTAAGAAACGCGAGGCTTTATCAAGGTCTGCTGGCGGTTCACGAAGGAAAGAAGATCTCGGTGACGATAAGAAGTGGTCGCTGTGCGATGCTGTCCAGTTCGGAGTCGTATTGAAGGAATTCGAATCAGACATCAAGGATCTAAAAATGGCCACAGAAAAGCAGAAAGAGGCTCTCAGCATCGTCAACAAGGACATGGTTAAAGGTTCATACCATGATATCTGGCTATTTTCTTTGCCGAGCTGACCTTCATCACTAGCTGGCGCGAGAAGGGAAGAAATAGCTCGATTCAACAAGGCCAAGAGCGACAATGAATTTTCGAAGATGCTGAAATCGAGGACTCTTGGTCCTGAACACTTGGAGAATCAAACACAACTTAGAAGAAATATCCGGGTAAGTGCAATGTACTTCTGAATTGCGGTCGGCTGAACCAGTGCTAGACCTTGCAAACACGCGTGGAGCAATTGGAAGATCAACTGCGCGCCCATAAGAGAAAGCTCAGTGAGCTCAATACAGGGCGACCTGTCTTACGGTCAGAGCCGTCATGTCTACTGTTTGTAATAATGTGCTCAATCGATGCATCATAGGGCGCCTTCTCTCGATACTGTCAACCGAACATACCGGAACATTGACATCGCGTTCCAGCAGCAAACAGACGAATTCAAAGCACTCACATCGCGGATTTCCAAACTAACTCTGAATACGGCATCTGCTTCGTCTGCGACCTCTTTGGGTGCGAGAGACTCACGTCTCCCTCCCGTCGCTCCTCGGGCACGTCCTTCTATTATTACACCTGACGTTGCGGTAACCACCGCAGCGGCTCTAAATGCTGAACGTTCTGCCCACAAATTGAAAACAATGTTGTTGAAGGTTAGAACAGAGCCGCTACTGAATACGAAGGCCAGAGACGCTACTGAGGGGGGGAAAAGAGTTCCTGTAGCTTTCAGCACGCCTGGGAGGATGCCAGTGCCTAATAGTTTATCTGCCGCGACACCAGCTTCCCAGGGGCTGCAATTCAACACGCCCATCATGCAAGGTCCTCTCTTTGGTCAATCAGCCATTCCCACGAACTGGGACACGCTTTCTTTCCCTGAAGATAAATTCCAACCAGTAACCCCAGTTCCTGCTGGTCGACGAGGTGCGACTCAGAAAAAGCAGCATGGGTCTGTTGCTCTGAAGAAGAGTCCTGGTGTTAGCGCCGGGCAGTCGGAATCTCCGCCGGCGACTTCGTTTGACTGGGGACCACTGCCAACGTTTCAAAAAGCATCACCCGGACTGCCTGGTTTTGATAAAATCCTGGCGAAACCAAGTTCATCACCGTCACTGTCGGCACCTGCCACTCCGCCGGCGAAAGCAACAGGATTAGGATTCGGACTGGGTTCATTTGGGCAGGGACAACCGGGTGGTTTGTTTGGAAATCTAAAGCTCGGAAACGACAAAGAGAAGTAGTGGGTTATGTGCCTCGGTTATCGAATGTACCTTCAGTATCACGCATTTATGTAATGACTACATGTACTTTTATATTAGAGCATTCGCAGACTGGTAAATTTCCTACATAGGCCCCGAGACTTCGCCTTTTTGCCATATACCACCACCTGTCATGGGTTTTTAGCCTCGACTTCCAAAATTTCCTTTTCCTCATCGCGCTTCTCGAACGGATCATAAATGATACTCTCAAGGTGTGCGAGTGCTCTGTGATGACAGGCTAGTATGGCGCGTAACGATTATCGTTGACAAAATCACTGCGCACCCTCCCGACTTCACTTAGCTCTTGCTCCTCCAACGGCCGCTGAAGACGATATTTCCCTGGAGGTCACATCCTTTCTAAACGGCAGCGTATCCGTGAGTATGTAGATATTGACAAAGGTACTTGAAAAGGTAAGACCTGAGCGAAGTGAAGCGCCGGGCGGCAAAAATCAATGTTAGTAGCATAGCGGCCCTAACCTCAATCCGCACCTCAGTCGTACTCGTTGTACTCTAGACGAAGTGGGTAACATAGTGTATATCCTTAAAGTATGTACAAAATCTTAGATTTCGCGTCCTGATACAGGGAAAATCACAAAATCGGCACACCCAGGTGGACTCAGGCTTGACTCAATCCCTCCAACCTTTTCAAACTTCTGAAGTTTATGTGGATATACAGCTCGGTTCGAGTCTCCTGATGACAAGTTCTGAGACATCGCGTTACGATTTAAAAGCGTCATGGTGTCCTATTGACCCAGCTACCTGCGAAACCAATGTGATATATTCAGCTCTCCTCAGGAGCAGTATTCACTCCGCGAGCGAACTGTATTGGTCGGACAATATCAGGGATGGTTGACCCGAGTTTGCAGCTCACGGTTGGTCTGTTGCCGTGTGTCGAAGTAGCTTCTTGCTGTATGTCCTGCTCCACGAAGTGTGGGATCATTCGTGGAATTCAGATTCTACCTGTATCAATTTTCTTTACAAGATCTTCAAGACTACATTACCATCCACACTGGGTTGTTGCAATAAATTAAATTGAACTACTCGTCTGCAAACTTGATCGCATATCATCCTACAACTACATTCATAATGGTCAACACAAAGGCTGTGGAACCCTCTCCTCCCATCCTGCAAACATACGTGCTCAATTTTCGGACATCATAGCCTTCTCGATGATGCTGGCTGAGCTGGCTGAACGGGGTGTGATGCTGCAAGGAAACGGTAACGGATGGCTAGCAGCAATAGAACACCAAAGGGGATGAGAATAATTCAGCAACTGGAAATCTTCGCGTTCAAGCCCACGAACACTCACATTATGGCACCGTCCGTGTATTCATAGTCTGTGATATCAATATCATTGCCATTTTCATCTTTGGCTGGTGATATGTTGAAAATGGACAAAAGACAGACAATCGTGTACCACACAGTTGCATCCGCAAAGAACCGTCCAACGCATATTCTACATCGTTTCGATAAAGTCAGTCCGAGTTGAACGAATAGTGGTCAAGAGGATACCGCACACCTTCGTCCAAAGCCGAATGCTGGGACAAAGTCGTCATCGTTCGGCTTTCCGTTCTCATCTAAGAATCGTTCAGGCATAAAACGGTCGGGCTCTGCGTATTTCCTTTCGTCATGAGTCATGGACCTTAAAGAAAATCCTTTTGGAATGAGAGCGTACGACGGAAACAAGTGAATACCCACCAGACATTCGGATAGCACAGAGTTCCTGTAAGCATGATGCTTAGTAGGAGTAACAGGCAACAAGACAACAACTAGCCTTTAGGGATATAATATCCGTTATACACATCATCCTGGCTCGTGGTATGTGCAATACCGAGAGGCGTAACCGGGTACCAGCGCATAACCTCTCGATATACTGCTTCACAATACGGCATGGATTCCCGATCACTGAATTCTGGTAATCTGGTGCCTCCAGTGACGTCGTCAATCTCCTGTTGAGCTTTGCGCTGTGCCTCAGGATTCATAACCATTGCGCGGAAGATTGTTGAGAGGGAAGAAACAGTCTACAAATTCCTTCAGTTTTTGAGACATGGGGTCGGTTTTGCACCAACCGTGTCGACACCACCTGTTTGTCCGGATGAGAGACGGGAAGGAGAAATTGTACGAGTGAGGCTGACCAGCGTATGAGGTAGTGGCGACATGCCTGAGCACATCTTCCCTTTCTGCTCCTTTGAGATCATTGATATGATCCGTATCTGCTAAGTACTTCGCAACCAGCGACTCCCCACCAACTCCAGCTTTCTAATGAAGTAACTCAAGGTCAGATGGAAACGGAACGAATACCGGAATATCAAGAAATACTCACGATTTGCTCCTTGGTAACGTTGAATGGTGCATGCTGCATCTCGGTGGTGAGCTTTGCTCCATGACTAGCGAAAGTCTGGAAAGAACATCCAGGAACCCAGGAGGGTAGATACTGAAGTGGTGGAAAAGTTTCGACGAGGAATCTCCCCGGAACAAGACACTCCGACATTTTGGACATTGCCTGTTTTCCAATGACAATAAGATGATCTTGGATGTCGGTAACATCATACCCGTAGACTATAGACATCATGATGGAAATCGAGAGACTGTTATAGTGGAAATCAAATGAGATAATCGTGAGGATAGGAAATGGGTGAGCGACTTACAGCGTGTTGTGCTGTAAAAAACTCCCGGGCGATTGGAGCAAGGAGTTGAGCCACAGACAAATCTTTCGCCGTTGTACAGGCTGATAATCACCAACAGCGTCCGGCCTGAACATTTGTTGAAACATCCGTCGATGCTTCCGCCATTCGTCATTGTAGCCCATGTGAAGGAGGTTGAAGTCCCATGCCGTCCTTCACGAAATACGGGTCGTTGTGATGTATTTGATTACAATGATTCTCGTCGACTTACAGTTTGATCATGGTACTGTATGTGCGGTCCGAATAGATCTTCGACCTCTTCTCTAACAAGTCACTTGCTACCTTGACAGAGTTGATGAATAGAATTGATTTGCCTGGGATTCGTACAAAAACCAGATCACCTAGTTGAAGAGATTTTACGATTGGCAAAACAGATTACAGCTGAACATGTCGCTCACCATACATTCTCGCCCATTCTGTTGCTGTAACCCACTGTTTGCCCGATGGCAGTTGGCAGGCATTACCTATGAAAGGTCTAGGTTTAGGTCCGGGGGGAAGTGGAAGACGATCAACAGCAAGAAATTGCCTAAGAAGGATCACTGCCGCGATTCCTAAAAGTACGATGACAAGGATAGCAAGCATCAGCGATGATAGTAGCAGTTTTATGCTGGGGCTCAGACGTCCCAACAACACCTCGCGATTTTATGAGTCTTTGGAATGCAGCTCCACGTAATCACAAGGCCAGTTCTAGGAGCAACAAAGTGCTATATGGTGTGTATTTCCGAGGCAAGTCAGTCATACGGTGTTATTGTCATTCCGGATTCCAGGATTGTGGGAAGAGGAATCAGGAGAGAAATCGAAGGGCTTCTTCTGGACAGATTGAGATTCATTATTACTCATGCAAAGATATGGGCAGCTCGAAATGAAGGAACTTGGCGAATTGATTATTGAACTTCTGAGATATCATCACGGCCATGTTTCCACAGGATGCATGATTGATACAGAATTTCAAGATACTAAACCTGCTCATCCCAGTTGCTCAGTAAGAAGGCCAACGGATATTGAGAACGGTAATTGTATGTCATACTACGCTATGGATTAGCGAATCATCTTGATTGAATCGGATGAACGAGCTGTAATGCTGCAAGGAAATGGTAGCGGATGTCTGGAATATTGCTGGTCAATAACAGAAAGAAGAAGTCGAAGCAATTGAATGGTCTCTGTGAGCCAATCAAGTACACTTACATTATGCCACCGTCTGTGTAACCGTAATTTGCAAGGTCAATCTCGTTGCCATTCTCGTCCTTTGCCGGCAAAATCTCGAAAACCGCTAACAAATTGACCATGGCATACCAAGTGGTCGAACTCGCCATGAATCTTCCGACGCATATTCTGTGATATCGATTTAATTGAAACCATAGAAGAGTGAATACGACGATTGAGAAGTAGCGTGACATACCTTCGTCCAAAGCCGAAAGCAGGGATAAAGTCGTCGTCATTTAGATTCCCGTCCTCGTCTAGAAATCTCTCCGGCATGAAGCGCTCAGGATCTTTATATTTGGTCTCATCATGAGTCATGGCCCTGAGGAGAAGATGAAGTTCAAAATCTTAATTCCGTGTCCGACAGACAGCCAGGAAGGTGCTGACCAAACATTGGGAAAACAAATTGTTCCTAGTAGAAGTCATGAGTCGAGGATCCTTTAAACGCTTAGAAAGAAGACACCGAATATTTACCCTTCGGAATGAAGTAGCCCTCGTACACATCATCTTCGCTCGTCGCATGAGCAATTCCTAGTGGTGTCACTGGATACCAACGCATAATCTCTCGATACATAGCTTCACAGTACGGCATCGATTCACGGTCGCTCAGTTCTGGTAGCCTCGTGCCACCTGTGACGTTCTCGATCTCTTCTTGAGCCTTCCTCTGTGCCTCAGGATTCATGACCATTGCACGGAAGATCGTTGTCACTGAAGAGATGGTCTATTCACTGTCAGCCTCGGACATCTGGAGATCATATTGTCGTATACCCACTGTATCGGCACCGCCTATGTCATGATACGTTACTCCCATATGATTGACAATGAAAACGAACACTCACCAGCATACGACGTTGTGGCGACGTGTCTAAGTATTCTTTCCCTTTCTTCACCCTTGAGGCCATCCACATGGCTCGTGTCCAACAGAAACTGCGCGACTATGGAGTCTCTGTCATCACCGGCATTCTGTGGCGTTAAGTGTTGAGTCCATGATCAATTAATAGGGCACGAGTGGTAAACGATAACTCACCATTCGTTGTTTAGTTGCTGCAAAGGGAGCCTGCAGCATTTCTGTTGTCAGCTGTTTTCCATGCTCAGCATATTTCTTGAAAGAGCATCCGGGTAGCCAAGAGGGAAGATGCCGGAGGAATGGGAAAGTCTCCACCGCAAACTTTCCGGGCACGAGACATTCTGACATTATAGTCATTGCCTCTTTACCAATAACGATTAGATGATCGTCAATATCGTTTATGTCGTGCCCATAGATTATAAGCATCATGATCGAGATCGAAAGACTATGCATCTCTTTAACCGACAAAAAATTCAGAAAAGTGGGCGAAGTAACGCACAGTGTCGTATGCTGCATAAAGTTCTCGGGGGATCTAAGGAGCGAGTGAAGCCATTGGTGGACCTTTTGTCTTTGTACGGGTTGATAGTCACTGACGGCATCCGGTCTGAAGATTTGCTTGAACATTCGCCTATGCACTCGCCATTCATCATTGTGTCCCATGAAGATGAGATTGAACCCCCATCCCACCCTAACAAACAATGTCAGGGCTGGTAAAATAAGAACTGGGAGACATACAAGTCAATCATATAAGGCCGGGTACGGTCGGAATATATTTTTGACCTCTTCACCAACAGATCATCTGCTACCTTGACGGAGTTCATATACAGAATCGATTGTCCTGGTATTCGTACATGCACTAGCTCGCCTGCCCAAGCATGATGATTCCACTTCCGAATGAATGCTTAAAAATGATGCTCGCCATATTTCTTAGCCCATCTCGTTGCCGTTTCCCACTGCTTGACCGACGGAAGCTGACGAGCATTGCCAAGGAAAGGCTCCGGTTCAGGTCCGGGAGGGAAGGGGAGCCTGCGGCGAACATACAACTGTTTCTTCAACAGGACTCCTACTAAGAGTGTGACCACAAGAAGAATGAGGAATGCAGGCATTTGGACTGCAAGGTCTCGTTATGGGGACCTTGAGATCTAACGACTTCCGCTTTTTTAAATGCGACCTTTCAGTAGCTTTCCCACCAATGACGCCAATATTTCTATGAAGACAATCGCACGGTGAGATTTCCATGAACCGGTTCTGCAAATATCGCAATTAGTCAACCGCAAGGGTCGACATCAGGCGATAGTCTCCTGTTTCGCGATGGACCGATGGTGTTAGATTTCTGGCCGCTTCGCAAGTACAATGTATAGAACGTCTTTCCTCCCGGCAGTTTCAATACGAGTGTACGTAATAATAGAGTTTTGAGTCGAGGGTGCCGAAACGGAGTCCGCAGAGCATTTCACCAAAAGATGTACTGGATCATGCGGCCTTAAAATCACTGTATTCAGTGCAGCGTTCTTTACTTAGCCCTGACTGAACATTACCTTAAAACCATAAGAGCATATGAGCACAAATAGCGCTGCTTTGCTGGTACATTTGAGTGGTGTATGCCATGTAGCGGTATTTCTCCATGGAACAGTTATATCGACCATCAGCTTTAATCCCTTCTGCTCTACAGCGGACCGAGGAGATCGTAGTAATCCAGAATAACAACTTTGAGTCCGTCCGTCATGCTCGGAATTCATCAGATTCCACAATACAAAAGCAACGTCGGGCGAGATTCGGAAGAATACCGTCCATAACAAGAATGGCCCGCTCTTGCCACTTCGTGCACGAGGTAATAGCAAAACTCTGGGTGAAATACATCAGATTTTCGGACCCTATGTAATCTTAGGCCCTCACCTCAGAATCATGATGGTCGCGCAAGGCGTGTAAAGTTGTTTCCTTTGGCGGATAGTATTAATGAACATAGAATTCTTGAGGTCTGAGAACATCGATAATGAACAAATGCCGTACGTCGTACGACGCCACTCGTGTGGGGTTGCTCCATATGTAATAGCGAAGTTGGCAATATGTACACGTCCTGCTCGTTGGTCATAAGTCTGAGGAGTATGTATAGGAAGGGTCCTTATTATTCGGGTCTCCCGAGAGTCTATGCAGAATTCCTGTTACCACATTTTCTGGTGCGGCCAATATACGAGGAACTCACCTGACTTCCCTGCTTAAGCGATGGTATCCTGCGCAGACCGGGCGATAGGACATTGATGAACATTGTAGGAAAGAATGTGTTCACGACACATTTGCCGAAACGGAGCCGCCGAATCGAGCATCATCTGGGCTGTCCTGCATCTTCGTCTTGCATCTCGTCTTGCATCTCGGTTCACGGAACATTGTACATAACGTCGTTCTCGATAGCTTCTCGCGTGGAATGCGTGGCATTACCTGGCATTACGCTATGTACTTTGCAATAAGCACGTTTCTTGAACAGATTAGGCAGTCATGGATCTTGCCACCTAAGCAGCCAGTTAGAACCTCCGGAAATTTTAGTCGACGTATTCAGTCTGCATACCCAGATATTTCACAAATCCAAGGTCCCCGTGTAAGTTCCGCCCTTGACTTATGTAAAGCGAACCTTAGGATCTCAGGAGGTCTCTAGCCTGAGCTTGATGCATGTTCGAGAGATGACAATAAAAGCGTCACAGTTCACCAACAAATTTTGAGGGTACTGTTTGGTTGAAAAAGCGTAAACAAGCTTTGACAGTGCCACATTACATAATCTGCATACTCTTCCTCTGCTCTTTCAATGTGACTGCCATCGACTTTTGCCTTCTTATAGGGAATTACACTTTCAATCGCGAGTGGGACCATTCAAGAACTCGGAACAAAGCTATAGACTTATGATAGCGCATGACGCATCGGTGAAAAAGTAATACATCAAGACTACCGGTACCCTCTGAATCTTCGCGCGGAATTATCCCTAATGTTGCGTGAAGGGTTGTCTTCTGAATCTTTATCTTTGCCCTGACTTGTGAGACGTGCCCTTATTATTTCTTCTACAAAGTCTTTCTTTGATCGATACAGATCTTCCATGTATACAGGAAGCGACCGCCGACTATTCTCTACGGGTTCAATCATCTACCTGCCAGTGCGTGGATGTTGGATGTACTCGGGGTCACCGGTCATCGTCTTTCCATCTCTGGTCTCGTGTCATGGGGATGACGGGGTAACATACACGTTTTGCCAACCATATCTCACAATCAGATTACCCTTTCTGATGACTTTCTTGCTCTCGCATGAAATGTGAATGTGGTCTCTAGTCGCCAGCCTCCGTTTCCTGACATTTATCATTGCAAGTGGCCTTACTGCTCTCATGAGCAATACGTTCAACCGACGTTGCTCATGCATGTCTCCTTGATCGCTTTCCTTAGCTGCATCAACTTGAAACTTTCGGGCGTGTTAGCAGGTACTCTGGTCTACATTGTCAGGCCTGCTGCACTGTCGCCGCTCAGGTACTGATTGCAACATTCGAGTTGCTTCAGTACTCGGATTATGAAGGCCTCCTTTGCACCGATTGTAATAGTTGACGTTCCTCGTACGTCCGTTTTTTCTCCCGTTCAGGCGAAGCATCTGGTTCGAACTCGAGGCGATCGATGCTTATGTGCTTGACCTGGTTTCAACAGCGTACTGGTGTTACTAGATTTCACGTGGGTTGATCGGAAGGCGAGTATCGCCGTTCTGAGAATCTCCGGAAGCATTGTCAAGCAAGGAAGGCCTGGCGCAGCCGCATTGTGAAGTAGCCTGAACCCATGACGGTGCCACCCAGCGTCGTCGGGCGTACTACTCTGGATGAGAGCTGGTCACTTCTACTATCCAGCGAACGATCCTTGGCCAGCCTCGCTGTTTGTGCCAACTACACGATCGAGTCGAAGCTATGAAAAATTGCGGCAAACTCGCGTACTCAGTTGAAGCGATTTGGCCTTTCTGGTTATGTGAAAGCTGCCTATCATTGGCTATCAATTCACACTGTCGTTTCCCAACATTCTCCTTGTCAACCTGTAAATTTACTACAGCCACGACCACAATGAACCTAGTGAAATACTTTCTGCAGCACACTGAGCGTGCCTTCAAGCTCTCCTGGAGACTCGAAACCTCATCGTCCAGATACCAGCAAATTATTTAATAAAAGATAGTAACTCAGTCAGGGGACAAACAGTTGCCACTGATACATCATCATGGTGATTTGATAAGTATAGCCTTGCCTCGAGGCTCGAGGCTCAGGCCTGTGAAGCTTGAAAGCATTTTCGCTCGGCTAAACGCAGAACGTATTCTCCTCCTTCAACTATACTGTACTCTTCGCAGCTACTCTAATACCCAGCAGCCCAAGTTGTAGCTGCCAAATGCCTCGCGAGAACAGTTTCAGTGACTCTGATGGACGCTCCTTGACTCCTGACCTCGATGAAGAGGCCACAGGAGGAATGTCACCTGTCTCTCCTACTTACGACTCTCGGCCACCATTCTCAGAACCAGAACCGAATGCAGCACCACAATTTGGAGCGATAGCTATGCAAGAAATTTTACAGCCAACAGGTCCCTCAAACAATCTCCCCGGCGCGTCATCTTCCAAACGAAGTCTGGTCAACAAAACGGCATCCACGAAGTCGGTTCCGGTACGACCAGAGCTCAGCCCTAAGGATCGCTTTCGTTCCTCAGTACGAAAGGTCATGGCCATACGCCGGAGCACAACTATCATTGCAGGTGGCGGGGTCGGAGCTGAACCTGGTGTAGACCCACGAAGAGCAACCGCCGACCTGCAATATGGCGGTATCAAACAAGATTGTGTTATTGAGTTGATTGATTACTCGTCGGTGAACAGCAGCTATGGGCGTATGACGAACAAGGAGTTTGTCAATCTAATGGCGGATCCGAAGGCGAGCCAGCGGGACCACTGGGCGAAAGTTAGATGGGTTAATATCGGCGGCATGAGCTGGGATGTTATCAAGGCAGTTTCTTTGAAATATGGTGCGTTCAATGCAATCTCTGGTTTGCTATGTCTCTAAATGGGATTGCTTTTGATCAAAGATATACATCCGTTGGCTCTCGAGGATGTCTTTCATACGCGCAGCCAAACCCGGTCCAAGGCTGACTATTACAATAAACACCTCTTCCTCAGGATACTTTGTCATATGCTCGGGGATCCTGATTCTGAGCCATCTGCATCCTCGTTCTCCCCAGCTCTCGGCTCAACCCTCACCGATTTACCGCGCTCATCATCACCCCTGCCTTTCGACGATGCAGACAGCTACGATTTACGAAAACTAGAAAAGGACGAAGAACAAACCGTGTATGGTGGCTCCTCTGCGTCGCGGAAGTCCACGATGAGGAGAAGGAAATTGTCACACAAGGACCTGGAGCAAGGACCGCTTCAGAAAGCTCCGTCAATGTTTTCAATGAACCAAGCAGTGAGATTGATTCACGTTGTGGCTTTTGATTTATTGACAGCAGTGTAGTTCACAGCTGACCGCCAGCAACGGCGAGAGGAAGAAGTCAAAGTCGAGGCACTCAAAAAGGGTGAACGAGTCAAGGTTGATGTTTCACCCATGTACATCTTCCTTTTCAGAGATGGTAGCTATATCATTTGCTCTTAGTCGTCAGCTAATCATAAGGTTGTTGAAGGAACGGTCATCTCGATTCATCCCAATGCCGACCTGACATTGACTGAGCCCATTACCCGCCGTCTGCAGCAACGGGACACTGGACTCAGGACATCGGCTGATCCCTCCTTGCTTGTGCAGAGTCTACTTGATCTCAGTAGGTCGCAATCCTTTGTATACTTGGAATAGACAGGAGTAATTGGTATTGGAATAGTTGTCGATAAGGCCCTGGAGGTCATCGACGAGTATCACCTCAAAATCAAGAAGTTTGAAAGCCGAGTTTTACTCAGGCCTGATGTATCGACGGTTCGAAATTGTACGTTTGTTTTCTGACTTTTTGTTCGTGCAATGATCTCTTCAACACTATATAGTGCACATCCTTTCCGGGGATCTTATTCTTCACAAGCGTACCTTGGAACCCATCAGGACTGTTGTTTACGGTTTGAGGCGTTATGACCTCGACCGGTGCGCTGCCTTGGTGGACACAAGCATTGCTGCGAACCGGGATACCAAAATCGTCGGTTTCATGAGCCACAAGTCAAAAATTTACTTAGTCCGTTCACATTTTATGCAACATTTCATCTTCGTGCTAACATTACATCTATCTTACCTTTCTCGTGATTAGGCGGATGTACACGATCATATGGAATACATCTTAACAAGCATAGAAATGTTCGCAGGTATTGCAGAAAACCTGATCAATTACACTTTCAACGTGCGTACCTCTTCCTGATGTCTAACCCCAGTATATGGGTGCTAAGAAGACTATTGCTTTGCAGATGACATCTTATGAAATGAACGAAGTCATGTAGGCCGTTTAGGAGTCGTCATATACTGTTTCTGATGAACCTTTCGTCCAGGCGTCGGCTTACCCTTGCTACCATAGTGTTCCTTCCACTGACTCTTTTGACGGGTTACTTTGTTTGTCTTCTATTCTCACAGATTATGGGACAAAACTAACGACCCTGCGTAGGGAATGAATTTCGAGTCCATGTGGTCGGTCCAAGCGAATAGCGATGTCCTGTACGTCTCGGTTCGCCTTTGTAATCTCGCACCATTAACCTAGCGATCGTCTTTCAGGTTCTGGGAGATTGCCATCCCCGTCATGGCCGTCGTGATACCCATGTTCCTAATGCCCGATATCAAACGGATGCTGCATTATATCAAGAAGCGAATGACGTCGAGGAGAGCTATCAGGGTAAGGGTGCGAAACGGACCGTTAGATACAGCGACTAACTGCATGTCTTAAATCAATAGGACATCAGACGCAACTGACACACACGACAATTCATCCCTGCAAACAGGTTTTTGCAGAATTGGCTCTAGCTTCACAGCTTCACCACAATATATCCCAGACTGCGAACTCTTGAACTCTTAGACTCTTAGCCTCCGTCCTGCTATCATCAAAAGTGTTCCCTGTTTTGTTTTTCGTATCGCAACTGCACCCTATCTTCACCATTCTTTTGAGGATCTAGATATCTATGGTTCATTTGGATTCGGAATCATATTTATGTACTACTGACATTTCAGCTCTGAGCATTCCTTGTTTTGCTGCTCTCGATATCAACTTCATCATAATCAATGTGCATCCAGGATTTACATAAAGTTACTTTACATACATCCTTCACGCTCCTTTATACTGTCGTCCATTGCTTGTCTCGCATACCCGAAATCACACACACCCATTTATGTAGTGTCGTTCAGCGTGATCAATCTTCACCCGAGAGTGTAACGTATGAACATGCTCTAATATTACAAATGGATAGGTAACCAATACAACTTTGAAAGTCTTACAGTATTCATCTCATACATCTACTTCATCCTTCTGGTCAGGCTTGATGACAACGAGCACATCCCCCTCCTGGACTATATCCCCAGCCTTGCAGCTGACAGTCACCACCACGCCGGTAACATCTGCGTGCAGAGGGAATGTAGTCTTCATGCTGCCTTCTTCTACAACGCGCTGTCCCTTCTCAACCTTATCTCCGACTTGCACAAACACCTTTTCTATTACGCCAGGTACTGGAGCCTTCACGTCACCTTTCTTCACGGCATTCAGGACATCGTCGCCTAGAGAAAGAAGCCATTTGGGCGTGGGGAGCACGAGCGTTGTCTTTCGACCACTGCTGAACACATGCAAGCGTTCCATAGTATTGTGCGCTGCAGACGCAGGTACGGACGGTGAAGGGGGTTGTGACACAACAGTAGCTTGGTATAACTTGTCACTCAGCGTTACGGAGAGTGTGGTCGATGACAGCAATTGGGCGGAAACATTGTGAAATCGTGCAAAGGTGGTGGGTGTCTGAACATCTATGTCGAAGAGACCCTGTGCTGAAATCTTGATGAGGACACTCGTGGGTTCGTCCGTAGAGTTCAAATCATCTTGTAAAGTTATGACTCGTTCGTAGACATCCCCGCCAAACCGCCGAGATGCTAAAGACGACCAGGGCGACGAGATAGAGCTAGAGCTCGGTAAATCACGAAGAACGACAAACAGCGCGGCTTGTGCGAGAACCTCCGGAATCGGCTCACTAAGCGGAGGGAAGAGCTCATCGAAATGTTTCTATTCCAGTCATGGCATGCCCTCGGGTCAGATTTCGTGGCACGGCATCGAGAAAACTCACTGGAATGAAACCAGTCTCTAGCTCTGCGTCGATGAATGCTTGATTACCAGCCAAAGTCCTCAAAAACTCTATATTCGTCGAAACACCCACGACGTGATACTCGTCCAACGCCTTCCGCAATATTCTCAGAGCTTCTGTCCGATCCTTCCCGTGCACGACCAATTTAGCAATCATTGGGTCATAGAAGACACCTATCTGAGAACCTTGCGTGAAACCTTGTTCGAGGCGCACCGAAGGTTCCACAGGATCATAAGCTGCAGTAGACGGCGTCAGTTCTGATGACACAGGCGAGGTGTTCGAAGATGTTCTGAAGGGTTGAGCGAAGGTAAGGGTGGGCGTCGGCGTGGATAAATATAAAAGACGTCCTGAATCCGGAAGGAAGTGATTACAGGGATTTTCAGCATATATGCGTGCTTCAAAAGCATGGCCCACCAGAGGAACAGCGGACTGCTCCAGCGGAAGAGCATTTCCAGCAGCGACCTGGATCTACTGTTAGATTCCAGCCTGAGATTGCGCACTACAGAAGCTAACCTCCAATTGCCACTCCACGAGATCCAGCCCTGTCACCATTTCTGTTACTGGGTGCTCTACTTGCAGTCTCGTGTTCCTGTCAAAAAACAAGATCAGCGATAGGAATATACGGACTGACAGAAAGCAAGGTACATCTCCATGAAATAGAACTCTTGGGTATCATTATCAAAGATGAATTCCACAGTGCCAGCACCGACATAATTGACTGCTCTAGCTGCAGCGATGGCTTTTGCACTCAAGTCCGCACGTAATTCTGCCGACAAGCCAGGAGCGGGGGCCTGGAAGCTGACCATTAGCCAGACGATATTGGTAGCACAACAACTAGACATACCTCCTCAATAATTTTCTGATTCCTCCTCTGGACCGAGCAATCTCTCTCCCAAAGACTGATCGCACCACCGAGCCCATCAGCAAATACTTGTACCTCCACATGCCTGGGACGCTGGATGTACTTCTCTACGAGGACCGTATCATTACCAAACGATTTAAGTGACTCGCGCTTTGCAGAATCCAATGCCTCATGAAACGCCTCTGCCGTAGGAGTGGTGACGGTGCGCATGCCTTTACCTCCGCCGCCATGAACGGCTTTGATCAGCACGGGGAAGCCTATTCGTAGGGTGAGCTAGAAAAACGGCCAAGACTTGCGCACCATACCTATCTGTTTGGCTTGCTTATAGAGGAATTCCGGGTCTTGATTGCTTCCGTGGTAGCCTGGTACGCAAGGTACTCCAGCCGCTTCAGAATCGGTGAGTTTCGTACCGTGAAACGACGATGCATATCTTACACGACATGATGTTCTTGGATTCACTGTGTATGCATTAGCTTGGCATGAAAAGTGGAAACTACACCAACACACCTTTTGGACCCCATACTTACAATAGCGCTAGCAGGAGGCCCTATAAAAACGATGCCTTCCTGAGCAAGCCGGTCCGCAAACTGTGCATTCTCGCTTAGAAACCCATAACTAAATCATTGTTAGAGCTATTTTGTCACTCTTGCATGGTAAATCGCGTTACCCGGGATGTACGGCCTGCAATGGATGTGCGCTCAGCAAAATTTCTCAAGCAATTTATGCAAAATTGAATACCTGGGCACCACTTCGGCGACATACTTCGATTATTCTGTCCATGTTGAGCTAGGGAAGAGGATGAACCGTATGAACCACGATTATCTTAGGCCTCACTAACATAGCTCTCCGAAGAAGGTGCAGGACCAATACAATATGCTTCGTCTGCCTGAATTGAGATGAAGTGTCAGACTAAAGTTACGGTCGTAATCACTTTACTCACGAGCTGAACATGTAACGAGTCCTTGTCTGCTTCACTGTAAACCGCCACGCATCTAATCCCGAGCTTCCTCGCTGTACGCATCACCCGACAAGCAATTTCTCCTCTAATCACCGATCAACAAGTATTCGAAAGTACAGCCAGGAAGGACGTACCTATTTGCTACTAATATCTTATCGAAATGCGGTTGACGAGGATTCCTTGAGGTGCCTACACTAAGATGTTCAATCGCTACGACCAAGTACGAAAGTTTACTCGCGACATACTGGACGCCGTGTGAGACGCGAGACGCTGCTGTATTCTTAAAGGCTGATTCGCCGACGAATGAGTCGATCGCTGTGCAGTGACACGATAGACGCTATCCGCTCGTTTCGCATGATTGAACAATCTCTTCAAACCTGCAGTAGAGGACAGACGCTGTACAGTGTAATGGGGCAGCCTAACAGCGCCAGATGACAGAGAGATACTTAAGGAGACCATGGTGGAAGCAGGAAGAAAAGGTGTATTCACCGAATAGCGGATTTATTCCCTTAGACCCAACTAAGCTCCGTGTCCCCATTATTGCTCATTTGCTCCTATAGTAGATCCGGGGTAAGCTTTGTCTAAATCTTCTGAAGCACACAAAAGGACAAATAACGCGTACAGTACATACACAGCCACCTTCACTTCCAGGTCTTCTAATAGTGGTCTTCTTCATTATCTTTTGACAGCCAGCATTTTTCCAGAGAAACTCTATAGTCTCTCGATCATCTGATATTGAAATGGACATGTTCACCAGGACGACGAAATTTGCACCTTTTGGGCATATTCAAAACCAGCTTTGTCAATTTTCCGATATCCGACAAGCGCCTTAGGTTCTTCGCCGTTTTCCCGACGACCGTACGGTCTATAAATTCAGATGCATTGGAGATGGTGGACCCTGTTAATGCCCACTTATCATGTCACTTGCAACCACAGATTTCGTACTGGTAAATCTAAAATCTCCAATTTGGATGTTGATTTCATTATTAGCGGCCTGCAGGTTACCGGAGCTTCAGGATACCTTGGCTCCTACATTACTTATCAATTGCTAGAAGGTGGATATAAGGTTAGAGGGTAAGCGTCTCGCTTTATTCTCTGTTCGTTGTCACTCGAATAGATCTGCTCAGGGCTGCGCGTGGGCGCAAGCTTCCGCTGCTGAAGGAAGCTTTCTCCAAATATCCCAACTTTGAAGCAGTAGAAATTTCAGATATCTCTACTGGGGACTTCAGCGAGATTCTCAAAGGTGAGGTGATATCGTCTAGCATCAGAATTAAAAGCACTGACGTTTTGTGCCTTCTTGTGTCCCAGACGTTCATGCAATTATACATCCAGCTACACCCATGATTTCAGGACACGCTGATCCAGAAGCCGCGTTAAAGGTAAAGCACGTAAAGCTTGTCGATTGCAAACAAGACTAACCACCCTCGCACAGGGGGCTATTGGGGGTTCTGTGCATGTGCTCGAGGAGGCAAAGAAAGCGAAGGTTGCGAAAATCATTACTACGAGTTCTATGGCCTCATACCCGATGCCAGATGGGCCCTACGGTGCCGACGGTACGTTCGATCCCACAGTTGCATCTACCCTTTACTCATACTTCTCTCGTGTGATGCAGACTGGAATTCTGTCACAATAGAGGATGCTATCAAGTCTGACGACCCCTCCGTGATATACTTCGCCCAGAAGAAATACGCCGATCTCGCGGTGCTTGAATTCGCAGATAAGAACCCCGAGATTGATGTTACTATCAGTACGTTCGCGCATCTAATGTTGTTCAACGGAAGTAATCTTAACAGACTTCAGTCACCCCGTGTTACATATTTGGCCCCCTCGCTCCAGGCTTCGAGCACCTCGTCCCAGAACCACACTTCCGATCTTTCAGCACCGCATTTTACATGTACTCCTTCATCAACGGCGAGAAAGCCATCTACCCCTTCACAGCAGGCTACTGCGACGTTCGTGATGTCGCTCGCGCGCATATCCTTGCTTTGCGTTCTCCACCGGCGTCTGTTGTCGGAAGGAAACGTCTCGCCCTTGCTGCTCCATACCCAAACGGTTTCCGAGAAGCTTTGAATCATCTCGCTGAAGGTCGTCCGGAGCTGAAGGCTCGCTTAGCTGATCCGGATAAAACACCTGTCTTCCCTGCGCTTCAAAGTGACAAGATTGATTATAAGAGACTAGAGGAGGTGCTGGGATTGAAGAAGGATTCCTTCAAAACTTGGAAGGAGACGGTGCTTGATGGAGTCGACAGGGTCTATGCTGTTGAGGAGTTTTGGAAAGGGAAGGGCTTCGAGGTTGTTCCTCCCACCGGCATGCCACACTAGATTATTCCTTCTGATAGTCACTGCTCATGCTCAATGACGAATTCCTTGTTTACTCGCGACTTTGTACTGAATCACTAGCTGTCGCAAGATAGAATCTCCAGCACTGACATATCATGAGTCTCGTTGGGCACCAGCGAGGCTGTCTCCCTGTTGAGAAGCGTGCATAATGCATAGTACCAACGTTTAAGGCGGCATCGACGTCAGACGGGACACCACCGATTGTCCCTTTGACAATTCTGAAGGCCTACTTCCTACGAATTCAACTGTTGTCTGGCGTAAGTTTCCACTTAAAATCATACATCCCAAGGAGCGATGATAAAATGATTAAATTCTATACGATTAATTCGCCCTCCACACTCTCAGTTTCTAGTGCTAGCCGTTCCAGCAGAATCTCGTAACGTTCACGGTTGGTTCGTCTGAGGTATCTCAGGATTTTTGCTCGATGATGAACCAACTTCCGCAATCCCAAGCGATTACCTACATCGCGTTTGAAGGTCGTCAGATGTGTCCATAAAGTACGAATTCGATATGTGAGAATAGCGGCTGGAAACCAGAATGAGGAGCTCAGTGAACATAGAAGGAATATGATGACGGACCTTGAACCTCGATGCGTCCTGGATCATAAGGGTTCTCTGGTGTTGAGAAGGCCAAAATAATCCTCCTTCTGTTCTCGTAGGCTATACCATCTGCATCTGCATTACGCAAGTCCACCAACTTCGCAAAAGTCTTCGCCTTTTTCAACTCTCTCGTCTCGGCAGTTGAGTATTTTGCTGCAGCATTGACTTCATATCTACCCGTCGACGTCGACAGCCTGGGCAGTTCACCGAACAGCATCTTTGCCTCAGCATCTGCGACCCCGAACGCCATTTGCACAGGTATTTCAACAGTGCCAACAGGAGTTTTCATCTTTTTCATGACAGGCGGTCCATTCAATTCTTCTTCCTTGACCAGGAGTTTGGCCAAGTCGCATTTGTGCCATTTGTCTTCCTCGCCGGGTCGTGTACCGAGAATGACGCTAGCAAGGTTGGCATGTTCCTTCTCCCATCGAGCAGCTTTCAGCTCCTGTTTAGCCTTGTTCGTCAGCCTTTTCTTGGCCGCAGCATTTACAACCGCGGAGGTGTGAAGGAATGCGTTAGAGCTAGAAGACGCGACACAGCGCGAGGTCTGGAGGTAAATAAAGCAGGTCAGCGCTTGAAGCTTGAGCGAAGTAATGTATCAGTGACTTACTCTGAGCTACGCAAGCTCTGAACATTGTAGAACGCAAACCAATGTCTGCAGCGATTTCTTAAGCTTGACAGTGACACAAAGCCCAGGCCTGAGCGAAAATATCTGCTGGTCACATGCCCGTGAGAAAGCTATCTGGGAGGTATATATAGTCTCTTTTCCTGGTAAACCCTTCTCTTCCAGGGAATCTTGCCACGCTGCGCGATGTAGTTCGCTCAACCGTCGATGACAGTGCCAGAGACTCGTCGAGTCGCTGTTTTCCCCAGAGGAAGTACAGTCTAGGAAGTGTCGTTTTGACGTTCAGAGGAAACGGCATGTCGATTTTTTGCTGTAACATTTTCTGTACCACGTAGCACCGTCTTGCTGAATATCATTCAGATTTTTTTTTTCTTTCTTAACCGCCTGAATGTGTTGATGCATCGAGTAATTGGATACGAATAGGCTAGGGCTTAAGGTAATTGTGTGAGTGTCTAATTTTTTTTTCTTTTTGGTTCACGACTTAACTAGTGTGGCTGTAGCTCTTGCAGCATTTTCCTCGTCCAATTGTCGAACACGTCGATTCTCCCGCTGATTCTCCCTCTTCAATTTCGCCGCATCGTTCATGAAAAAATCCTTATTGGCCTCCCCCTTGGGAAGTACGGTCTTTGACAGGCAGCTTTCGCGAGTTTACGCAGCACTCACGCTGGGAGACTTATCGCTCCACATTTCATTCTAAATCCTGAATCCTGACTTAAAATGAGTGTTGTATTGTCAGTAGGTAGCATTGATGTATTCCGAGTTTTTGAATTAATCATTCCCTCAGACAGTTCCTGAACTGGAAAGAACGTTCAGGTCGCCAACACAGCACTTTACCAAATTTAAGTGAAAATTTTCAAACTTGTCCGCTCGCAAACCTTGACCAAGTCTTGATCCAGGCTGCAAATCAGGCGCCATCATAAGCGCTGTTTACATTTGTGGGGCCAAGCTTCAACAAACCACTGACCTATTTCAGCGAAACCCAACTGTGAAGGCCCAAAGAACACTTCAGAATCGTTCACTCAAAGATGAAATCGGGGCTATTTTTGCAGTCGTTGATCGAGACGCTCTAGCAAAGCGTGCCAGCGAGCTGCGCAGTGGCGTCCCTTGTTCGGTGCCTCCTCTATCACCCGCGAGTGACCTGAAGGTTCCCATGGGCGGCATGAATATCCATATCCTTGTCACCTTTGATGATGGCGTTGAATGGATATGTCGGATACGCCGTCGGAACGCGTCTACGCCTCCTGTGGCGTTATTGGACCAGTTTGTTTCGAGCGAAGCGGCAACGCTGAAATTCTTGTCTTCAAAAGGCCTTCCGGTTCCTCGAGTATATGACGTGGTTGTGCCTTCAAAACCGAATAGCGTCGGTGTTGGCTACATCCTGATGGAGAAGATAAGTGGTCAGGTCATGGAATGGCATTCCATGGACATGTCTTCTAAGACAAAAGTTCTCGAACAGTTGGCAGACATACACGCCAGTTTGTCCTTACATAGCTTTCCTGCCATCGGATGTTTGCAAGAGGACGCGTCTGTTGCCTCCATAGTCTCGGAGCACGCGACTGATTTCAAAGATGGAAAATTACGCATGTTAGGACCTTACAAATCTGCAACGGAATACTATGAATCTGTCATTCATCATCATATAGCGCAAGTCGTCAACAGGGAGAGTCATTCGAATAGTACGGACGCATACCTCGTGTACCGCGAGGTCTTGGATATCATTCCCCTCATTTCTCCACGACGGTCTTCGCCCTTGTTTTACCTCAAACACATGGACGACAAAGGGGACCATATTTTGGTAGACGACGAATTCAACATCACCGGCATCATTGACTGGGAATGGGCACAGACTGTGCCCAAAGCAGAAGCTTTTGCTGCGCCAATGTTTCTCATTGACGTTGGTGCGTATTATGACGGAGAAGACGGTCTAAGTGCCGACGAAGAGTTGTTCGCGTCGATCTTGGAGAGAAAGGGACACGAGGAACTGGCTAGCTATGTTCGTCGAGGTCGCGTCTGGCATCGTCTTGCTCATACTCTTGATGCGATGACGGCCCCTGAGGACCTTCCGGTACACTTTGGAAGACTGCGGACGGAAACGCAGGGGATTGAGCAGAGTTGGGAGGATTGGAAAGCAGGTGTATTGAAGAAGTACAAGCAAGACCCTGCTCTCATTTGCGCTTCTTAAGCCTAGCGAAAAGGATTGACGTTACAATGTAATAACCTATCTAAGTCTCTGCATGCTTGAATAGCTTCTATCATTTCTGGGTACACATGATAATGTCAGGAGCGAGATTCATATCGCTTCATACATTACTCTTTCGGCTCTCTAAATCCGTTCAATGCTGTCAGCTGGGGTACATATGTAGAAGCCACCTAATACACAGATAACTCAACCACGCCAGAGCTTAAGCTTGCCCTCTTTCCTCAAAGAGATGCCACTTGAGCTAGTCCCTCTGCCTCTGCCAGAATCTGCAAATCCCTCTTCACTCCGAGGTTTCGGGAGGGAGGTGCGTGGACTTAATCCTGCTTTAGCAAGCCCCGAAGAGTTCGCAGAGATAGAAAGGGCACTATATCAGGTGTGTAGATAACACCAATTCAGAGAGTGTAGACCAAAAGCATGTAGTACGACGCGCTATTGTTCAGGGATCTAGATTTGACACCAGAGCAGCAGTTCAAGGTCACGAAAGTGAGTCGTGGAATGAAGTTACATTGGTGTCAGAGTATGCATGTCGATTCGATTCGTAGGCCTTCGATCCCGACGCAACAATTTATGGACATGGTACGAAAAAGATACAAGAGCATAAAGGATCCATTCTCGCGCCCTATCTCATGACTATACCTCGAGTTCCGCAAGTGCAGCTAATAGGACACGGCACCGTTCGAGATCACGAAGGAATCCCTGAGGCGATTCTTAAACACGGCCACCATTCTTCTTTCCACAAAACACGAGTTTCATTGGAGGATGAAGAGAAGGGTGTGACCCGATTCTTTCGATGGCACATGGACGCCGCTTTGTATGACATGGCTCCTCCGAAAGTGACGACTCTTTATGGTATACGTGTACCCCAAGGTCCGAAACAGACAGTCCGATACGATGACGGGACAGGTGATGAATTGACTGTACCCCTTGGGACGACAGCGTTTGCATCGGCAAGGAAGATGTTTGAAATATTGCCACCGGAGCTGAAGAGCGTCGCTGTGAGAGCAAAGGCGAGATATGCTCCGAAGCCGTTTGAATGGATGAATCGAGCTCATGCGTTGCCCACTGCGCTCGGACTGGAGACAGAGGGGTTGGAGAAGACAGCTGACGAGTTGGGAGACTGGTCGGAAGATAAAGTCAAGACGTATCCTTTCGTTAGTCGTCTCGTGGTAAGAGCATCATGTGCATGAGCTAACGGACGTGATAGACATGGAAGAATCCAGTAACGGGTGCTCTTCACTTGATGGTACATCCTTGTGCCATCAAAGAAGTCGTGATAGACCCATTACCTACTGGAAGCAAGCGTGAAGGTGCTCTGTACCCAGATGGTGCGCAAATCAAAGAATTAAAGGCAGTGAGGGAGCTTTGCTACAAGATACAAAGACCTGGAATTGCACCCTCGGTAAGTGATATTGTCCCTTGAATATTCATGGGAAACGCACTGAAAGCTGTTACCCAAAGCTTGTATATCCGCACGATTGGTGAGTAGGTCTGCCAGCCACTCTGAATTTGTGATTGAACAGAAAGAATTGACCCTTTTCAAGGCAAGAAAGGGATTTGATGCTATTCCATAACCGGGGTGTCATGCACTCGGTTGTTGGGGTCTTCAAAGAAGGCCAAGTACGCGTCTTTCACCAATGTAATCTAGCTGCATCGGATGATCCCAAAGGACCTAGCGCTGAAGATGTGAAACAATGGGTGTAGCTGGTGATTTTGAAATGGAGTCTCCTATTATTCGTCACATCAAAGGGAAGATAAGCTTAAGGGATAATCAGAGTCGAGTAATGAAAGAAGACAAGTTAAGACTTGTGTTGATTTGAATTTTGAATGGCGCGGGTGGCAGAATTATACGTGGGAAAATTTTCAAGTATGATTGATTTGAGCCGGTACCACCGCGAAAGTTGTTTCCAATCCGCGACGACTGCGAAGGCTCGTCGTCCTTTGGGCTTACTTTTTTTCATCCAGTTTCGTCTATCTGGTGTACAAGAATGTCAAGTCCTGTTTATTTGACTTCACCCGATGATACTGTATCTCCAGTATCTCCATCTTTGACTGTATATTCCGACGAACCACTGAACACCGAAGAAGGAGAGCACGAGGTACCAGAAAACGATATTATCGATGCAGACTCTGCACTCTCTCAGAAGAAAAAGAAGAAGAAGAAGCCCAAGAAATCCGCGTCTGCAAAATTGAAGGAGGCTGCTGCTAAAGCAAAAGCTGCAGAGGCCTCAGAGGCTGAAGGTCGCCCACCAGTTCTTTGCATCAGCAGAAACAAACACTGGCGCTATATCAGCTCTTATCATGTACGTGTACTCTCTACGATGTTCCCGCAATCTCTAATGTCCACTTTAACTCGAACATGGACCTTGGCTCCAGTTGCCTCTGGAATTACTGGAATCGCTCCTGTCCTTGAATCTTGACCCTGCGACACTCTCACCATCTGAGTTGCGAACTCCCGAACCTTATCCTGCACCCGCAAAACCCACAATCACTAACACCAGCTCACCCGCTGTGAAACTCCGTGACCGAGGTTTTCAAAGCCTCGGTTCTGATTTTTCACCTCCTGACTCTCCCGGGGGAAGATTCATAGGCAGCAATGCGCAAAACATTACCCCAACGCCACTACCAGCTCATCTTCCTCTACCATTACCGAAACCAGGCAAAGCCCCGCCACCCCCAATCGACCCAGGCGTTTTTCGCAATGTCACTTCCATTCGCCGACTCATCGATGAAGCTGCTGAGCTCTCCGTGCGTGCATCTTCTGGTTTATCTGCTGCCGAACTGGGTTCCATGCGCGGCAATTCGCCTGGAGCGATGGGTGGTATGGGCGGGATTGCGCTGAATGGTAGCCCGTGGGCTGCGGCGCAGACCCTTGGGATCAACCCGCTTGGAACGGGAAGTGGTCGAAATGTTGCGATGAGTGCGATGCGTATTCATCGACTGAGAGCGCTGGCCGTGCAAAAGTTGGCGCAGGCGTATAAGGCGGATGAGATTGCTTCGAGTGTGATGGTTATGCAAGGAGGGAGCGTGTTTGATGATGTTGCTGAGAAAGTCTTGAAAAATGGTTGTTTCTTCTATTATCCTAGCTGTGATTCTATGGACCTGATGGATTTTCATTACCAGATCCAAACGACGCAGACGCGAAATATGTACATTTCTTCCATGAAAAAATTCCTTCGCGGTATGTAGCTCTATTTCCGATCTGCAGTAAGAAGCTCATCCTTTTTTTGACCGTGTTCTTGGCAGCCAACTGGCGGAATCAACTACCACTCAAGTTCTCGACGAACTCATCCAAATTCACCCGCAACGTCTCGAATACTACCGCACGCGCGGCATAGTACACTGTTTCCGTGACGAGTATTTGCAAGCTACCAAAGACTTCACCTACGCACTCAAAGAAGCCAGAGCAGCACGTAAGGCGAAGATGGCGAGTCACAACCATGCAGAGCATGGAAGTGGTGGAGGGAAAAATTCTTTCCGAGGTCAAACGAAAGGTGGGAAGAGCGGAAAGAAGAGGAAAGGGGGTAAAGGTAGTGGTGGAGGCAAGATAAATGGACAGGCTCCACCGAGCGGGACTAGCGCAACTGCTACGGAAGATTGGGATGAAGAGAGGGAAGGAGGAGAGGTTACTGATAATGACCCATCGCCTTTGTTGCACCCTTCGGTTCTCCCTGACGCTCCGGACCCTATCGAGCCACAACTTCTCTTCTTGCGAGGCGCGGCGTATCTTCAGCATGCAATCTATCTTATCGAGCAAGCCGTATTGGACTTGGAAGGGATTGGAAGTAATAATCGTAATAATAACACTAATGGAGGTAGCAACAACAAACCCAAAACGCCCTGTCCTCTCCCTGCCTCTCTTGATGCACCCGAACTACGCTTGTGCTATCTCGAAGACAGCCGGTATGGTGGGGTCGAGATCGGCAACCCTGCAGGGCCTCTAGGTCCCAACGATGGCCCTAAAGTCAAAGCCTATCGCGCTGTCCTAGCGGCTGACAATTTCCAGGAGCAGATAGCCTCGTTAATTAAGAAGAGCATTCGGGATCACGAACGATTCTTAGCGCATTTCGATACCCTCGAGGCTGATTTGAAAGGAAAGGGCGGGATGGGGAGGGAGGATCTGAAAGCTCAGACAGAGTATGCATTCACATTATCAGAATCTATTCGACCTGGAAGCAGCTATATGACACCTGGTGCATCCTCTCCTACCTCTCCTTTCGGCGAGCGCCAGCTCCCACCACCAGCAACGATGTTCACGACCTACCACCCGCTCCTCGTCGAGTCACATTTTAGTATTTTGCTGTCTATGCTTATGCTTGGGGACTTTGTAGGCATCTTGCCGGCGTTTATTAGGACTGCTGCGCTCGTGGATGGACTGGAGGGCTACCCGGTATTCCTACCGCCGAGGTCGATGTCACAGGCGGAGTTTGTGGAGGTGTTGGAGCGGCTGGCGGGTGGGTGGAAGAAAGGGTTTATGGAGGATGTGTTGGCTATGGTTCCTGCGAGTGCCGGAAGGAGAGGCGGAGGTGGAGGTGGTTCAGGAGGGTTGTATTCTCCTTCTCCAAGCTCGAGTTTGATTAGCAGCAGCAATGGGTCGAGTGTAGCGGGATCAGCATCGGCATCTGGGTCACTCAGTTCAGGATCTTCGAGTCCTGCTACAACTACGACTGACTTGAATGACGAACTCAGTCCGGTCCCTGAGGATAGAGATAACGAACGGGTTGATATGAACGAGAAAGCCGGTTCTGGTTCTGGTTCTGGTTCTAGTTCGAAGGCTGGGTCAGGATCTGGGTCCGGTTCAGGGTCTAATGCTACACCTCAAACGTCCTCGCCTACTGCCTCCGCCTCCGCTTCTGCTTCATCAAGCTTACACCGATCTGACGCAGTCGAGGCGCTGGATAGCCTGCGTATTCTACTTGCGCCGGTGATTGAGCGACAGCGTGTTAGGGCTGAGATGGCAGCTGCAGAAAAGGAGAGAGAGAAAGCTCATGCGAGAGCTTTGATTGCGAAGAACACTGGGAAGGGTTTGCCTAATGGTACCGGTAATGTGGGTGGGTCTGGTGCGATGAAGAAGAAGCCGATTTCAATCAATATTCCTTTACATGGACCGAGAGTTGAGGTTGTGTTGGCGTGGTTGGGAGCAGTACATTTGCCCGAGTTGGATGATGTGTAGGTCCCGAACTTGGTGATTTTATTCGTGGTGGCCACTGGTGGTACATCATTCTTTTCTTTCTTTGAATCGGCTTCACAGGAATACGTATAACTCAAAACTAGTGCTGGTACTCTTACTCTACTACTGGGTCTATTTGTCGAACATGCAGCCTATGATGTTTATCTGTAAAATTAAATATATCAAATGACAAATTCGAGTGCTGAAGAGAAGGCTGAAGATTACTTGATCGGATCTAGCTTTCGCCCCCACAGGCTTCCCCTCTGAGGGGTGTCACATCTGACACACATAAATACCGTATGGAGCCCGCAGTGATAAAGCTTGTCTCTTCCTCTTTCAACTTCGTCTCTGATAAATCCCTGGACTTTCTGTTCTGACATTGTCACTATGGCTATTGAGCTCGTTCCTCTACCTCTCCCAGCATCGGCTGATGCGTCTATGTTTGCTGACTTTGGAAGGGAGGTGAAGGGTGTCAATCCGGGAACTTTCACTCCTGAACAGTTTGAGGAGATTAAAGATGCGCTGTATAAGGTGGGTTTTGTTTTGTCGACGGTAGATGATTAGTTAACTAGATTGGCATGGGCAGCACGATGCACTCTTGTTCAGAGATGTGAACTTGAGTCCTGAACAGCAATATGCTCTTACAAAGGTATGTACTCCAAGCTCTCCTTGTATACACTTAGGTGAACATTATGCCTCAGGCATTCGATCCTCAATCAGAAAGCTATGGACACGGAAACAACAAGACTGAAAGTACAAAGAAGTCGATCCTCCATCCAGATCTCAAAACCATTCCTCGCGTCCCACAAGTACAGCTTATCGGTAACGGAACGGTGTACAACCACGAAGGTCTCGCAGAGGCAATGCTCAAGCATCCTTCACACACGACCTTCCATAAGACCCGTGTCTCACCTGAAGAGGAAGCGCGAGGTATAACACGATTCTACCGCTGGCACATCGACGCAGCTTTGTACGATCTATCTCCACCGAAAGTCACTACTCTCTATGGGATCAATGTTCCTCAGGGCCCCGCCCAGACATGCAGATACGACGACGGGACAGGCGACGAATTGAAAGTGCCACTGGGCACTACAGCGTTCGTGAGCGGTAAAACGATGTTTGATATTCTACCCAAGGAACTTAAAAGTCTCGCTGTGAGGAGTAAAGTCAAATACGCTCCACACCCGTATGTATGGATGGGTTCTGCGCATGCGATGTCTACTGGGTTGGGAATCGAGAGTGAGGGACTTGAAGTACCGTTTGAGGAATTACCTCAGTGGGAAGAAGAAAGGAGGAAAGTGTTGCCTGTTGTTTGGAAGAATCCTGTTACGGGGAATTTACATTTTCAAGTGCATCCTTGTGGTGCGGCGGAATTGATTGTTGAACCGTTGCTGGAGGGTAAGAGTCGGGAGGGGGCTTTGTATCCTGATGGAGCGCATGTTACGGATTTGAAGGAGGTTAGGGAGTTGTTGTATAAGATGCAGAGGCCTGCTATTGCGCCAAAGGTATGCTTGGCGGCCCCCTATTTCTTTCGTGTGCAAAGTGTTGAATGTATGTTTTTTGTAGCTCGTTTATCCGCACGATTGGCGAGAGAATGATCTCGTTTTGTTCCATAATCGAGGGGTGCTGCATACAGTTGTAGGTGCTTTCACGAAGGAGCAGGTTCGTGCGTTCCATCAGTGCAACTTGGCTGCTTCGGATGATCCTGCTGGGCCTACTGAGGATGATGTGAAGAAGTATACTTGAGAATAATAAATTAGTGGATGTATTACTATTACAAGACATTTGGGTTTTTTGTGCGGCGATAAAATGTGGCTGTCAATTTGAGGTCTCGCTCCACGTCTTACTTCAATTCGTCCACAAAGGCAGATATGGCTTCCAGCGCTCCTGGATGGAAAAAAGCAATATGCAACGCTCTAGAGAAACACGAAAAGTCGACTGGTTCGTTAGAATATTCATTGCGATAAGGAAATACACACTAATCGTATTCTGAAATGTAGTCGTTCAACTAGCCTCTATAGATCCAACCTCGCCAATTCCCTACGTCCGCTCGCTCATCTTTAGATCATTCGTAACACCATCTTCAAACCCTTCTTTACCTCTATTACTCACAACAACAGACGTTCGAACTCCAAAGACAGCTCAGATCATCGCTAACCCACACGTACACATCGCTTGGTGGATCGAAGGTACTCAAGAGCAGTTCCGCATCGCTGGACTAGGGAGTATAATTCCAGCTCCCGAAGACGGTCTATACAAGTATTTCGTACATTCTACGAAACTGAATTCGACATCTCAAGAACGTAGTGGGATGACTGCTTTAAATCAAGACGACGAGGGGTTTGATTGGGAGAAAAAGAGGAGAGAAGTGTTCAAGACGATGTCGGGACATATGAAAGCTAGTTGGTGTAGACCTGTTCCTGGGTCCCCGCTTAAAGGTGGTGAAGAGGAATCGCAAAAGTGGCCTGAGAAGGTTGTTGAACCAAAGACGCCTGAACCGAGTCCGGATGAGAGTGAAGAAGAGAAGGAGAATAGGAGGAATTACGAGAAGGCGCTTAGGAATTTTGCTTTGCTTGTTGTTGATCCTGTTGAAGTTGATTATGTTGAACTTGGGGTGTTGCCTAACAAGCGTACGAGGTTTTGGAAGACGAAGAAGGGGGAATGGACGGATGAAGCTATTGTTCCTTAGATGTTTTTTTTAATTGTTATTCTGTAGAATTACTATTATGTGTTATGTGTAAAGTAAAGGCCATTCATGCCACCATACCGATATCGCTTCAGATCGAATGTTAACAGTTGTTTCAGTAGAAGTTCTAGAAAGCTTTTTTTTCACCTTCTCTACATCCAACAAACTAGGCCGAGCGAACCAATTCCCAAAGCTGATACGTACATTCTTTAATGATGTCGATGAGCTGCATACCCGCGCTAGACACTCGTCCATCTCTTCACAGAGCATGGCGTTTGAAAGACGCAAGTCTTGCAACTTGTGCATACTCTTCGTGATCTGGTCTAAAGCTAACAATACCTGGTTGTTCTCGCATGGAGAAGCAATCAGCTGGAGATGCGTGACGTGAGGAAAGTTTGCAAAGACGAGTACACGGAGGTCGTCAGAACCTACAAGGAGGTCAGAAATGAGATTACACAGATGATAATAGAAACACTTACGAAGCGAGCGTATGTCTAGTGTGAGCCAAGTAACGCTTTCACCACATCCAGAATCAACGAGCGCGCGTACGTCTTCTTCATTGAAACCACCGATTAGCGCGAGTTTTTTCAACCCAGACCAATCAAACACTGGAGACCGAAAAACCGCGCTCATAACCCCCTGCGTCCGCTTCGCCTGAGAAACGAAAAACCCCTCGAGTGAAATCTGATTCGCTTTCACGAGCTCTAATTCTTTCCTTCCTTCATCAAACTCCAAAATATCATCTAATACAAGCACCTTCAACCTCATCGTGTACTCTCCCAACACGCCAACGATGACCCTCAGAGACTCTGCGTCCATCCTCAGTGTTTGCAGCGTTAAATGCTCTAGGAGTGGATTATTCATTAGGATATCCACAACTCTGGCTATCCTCCAGGGCGCATCACGCGTGAGATGCTGACATGCGAAATTCATACGCAAAAATCGGAGATTCGTGAACGACATACGAGGCGGGAGCTCTTGCGGTGCCTCCACCTCCATCTCCGCCACAGCAGACCCCTCCTCCCCATCTAGTTCTTTCCGTACCCGAACTAGAACATCCGCATCCAAATAACACAAAGTAATCTCCAACCCACCTACGTACCGCGCAACCCCGGGGTTTGAACCTACATAAAGGTGAAATTGCTCAACGAAAGAGTAAAGGGAGGACTTGTGTCGTAGGTCTATGGTGAGGTGTTGGAAGAGGTGGGAGCGTGTGCGGGGGAGCCATGAGTGGGAGATTAGGGAGCATTTTTTGAGGGTTGGTATGGAGGAGTGGAGGTGGTCGATTATTAGGTCTGTGATTTCTTGTGGGAGGGAGGTGGACATTGGAGTTTTTGGTAGGAAGTTGAGGGGAATTTTTTGAGCATGGCATACGCATGGTTTGCACTTTTGGTCTTGTCTTGCTTACGATGGCCAGATTACTGCAATTTGAACCCGGGGTTACCAGCTTCACGATGGGCATATTGAGCAAGGTCCCTTTTTTCTGCCTCCGAGCCTCAGGCAAATTACGCAAACTGTTGACCTGATTGGTGTTCTGTGATCCTGCGCCAGCGTATGAGATTTGAAGACGTTTTACGTGCATCAAGTGAAATGAGGCTTGAGATTCTTCCCTTGTGCTTCATGTTATTTGAATAGTTGATTGTGGAGGTCGAGAAGTAATTCTTATGGGCACAGCCACTCGGAAATACCTCCTCACGCAAAATAGGAGATCTTCTGGAGATTTCTTCAACGAATTTAAACGACCTTGGGCATATGTACAATCCATGAAACATACTGATATCTCGAATTCATTAAAGATACAGAATGAATTTATGATACCTTTTCCGTAACCGACGCTGTGCCCTCTGAGTCGCACGGACCAGGACACGACACACCCTGGCTCTATTCTTGACAACCACGACAATGCCTGACGAGGGACTACGAAAACGAAAGTCAGAGCCCAGAAAGAATCCTCAAACTACCAAAACCGAACATGTCCGATGCGAATTTCTCTCGCAATAACCTCTTCCGAAATTCTGACGTGTACTTACTGTAGGACTCGAATGCGAATGAAGCAGAGTTCGACATTGACAGTGCTGCTCTACTACAATACGTCAAGATACTCTGGATACCTTTACTGATATGCTTCAGTGTCTTCTTATACCTCGTGCGCCAAAGAAGTTGTTTCCTTCGAATTCGGGATAACTCATAAATAAAAAACGTTTTCGTGAACAGAACCCTTCGACGTTGTCGGATTTAGTCAAGTTTTGGGTTGATTCAGAGGATTGGCAGGTTACGCCGGGTAGTAGTGCTGGAAGTTTTGTTGGATTTAGTGCAGATGTGGAGAAAAGGGATGCAGTGGTTGAAGCGTTCAAGGTGTGTAGCCGCGTTGCGTCTGCTTCTAGCCAGCCTGAGACTCATGGTATGCCTGCAGCATGCTTGGCGCGCGTATGGTATGTGCTTCGGTGCTGTACCTTTGAAAGGCTCTGTGTCAGTTGCTGAAATGTTTTGTCACGGATAGAAAGGGATGCTATGGGAGCGGACGAATATCACCCCGTTAGCCAGAAGGGCACCAACTTGACCGAAGCAGGAGGCATCGGATACACAGTCATTGATTCTATTGATACCATGTTGATCATGGGTCTCAAAGACGATTACGCGAGAGCAAGAGATTGGGTTGAGAATAAGCTCTCATTCGAGCAAGATGCAAATTTCAATACTTTCGAAGTGAGTTGGCAGTTGCTTAGCTGTTTCGCGTTCTGACACCCATCTGATTTGGTCGAACTCGAAAGACTACAATACGTGTACTTGGTGGTCTTCTTTCAGCTTACGAGTTGTCGGGTCATGATCAGCTTTATCTTGACCGTGCTATTGACCTCGCTGATCGAATTCTTCCGGGTTTTGATACCGAGTCAGGGTTACCTCTTCCGATGGTCAACCTTGCTCAACGGAAAGGTGTTTCGGATTCTGAGTTTCCTCTGCTTGTTAGTACCGCGGAAGTTTCGACTCTACAACTTGAGTTTAGGTATTTGAGTTATCTGACTGATGAAGAGACGTATTGGGAGAAAGTCGAGCATGTAAGCTTTTTTTTGGGACATCATGTATTGGTTTCAACTTTTGTATAGGTCATGAAGACAATCAAGGGTTCGCTGATGCCTCATGGTCTTGCGTCTATATTCATGCATGTAGGTCATTTTGCACTCGAGGCTTGTTGGTACTCATGGTCTTCTGTGCATGTAGAGACGGGTCAATTTGTACCATCCGCCATACGTTTAGGATCTCGAGGGGATTCATATTATGAATATCTATTGTGAGCTAGTAACGATAGTTCTATGCCGCATACTGACAACGTTTACAGGAAACAGTATCTTCAGACTGTAAGATTCAAATACAAACTCATAGTCTAGTGACTGATTTCCTGCACTATCCAGAACCAAACAGAGACGGTGTATAGAGAGGTGAGTTGACGGGTCAAAAGCAAGCCAAATGGATTCAAATGAGTTCGGTTGAGAGATGTACGACGAAGCGATGAACGCCATACACCAAAATCTTATCCAGAAGAGTCCTTTTGCTCGAATGACCTACACCTCTGAACTTATTCCCGAACGTCATCCAGACGGCCAACTGTAAGTCGAACTCCCTCCCTGTAACATCCCACTTCAAAGTCGAATCGAATCAAATATAGGTCATGGCGGCTCACGCCGAAACAAGACCACCTAGTTTGTTTCTTTGGTGGGTCACTAATGCTAGGCGCAACAACCACAGGTGCTACTCTCCTACCTGTTTCCGTACCTCCGCGTCAAGATGAGTTGTCGGATAATGGGAAACGGGATTGGAAGACTGGTGCGGCGCTTATAAAGACGTGTATGGATACGCATGATACGGCTACGTATGTGGTCTTGCATTTTTTTCATGATGTCGTGGTGGATGGTTGATTTTGAAGCAACGGTTGCGTTGCGCAGTGGGCTTTCACCGGAGATTGTGCATTTTAGAATTCCGTCGGATAATATTGAACAGTTGTGGGCGAAATCGGGGGTACCGGCTGATTGGTATATTAAGGGTGCTCGGTATGTCTGAAGGTCGCTCGTAGTAGTATGGAATGATGAGACTGATTTGTTGTTTAGACCCGGCGAGTTCCCGCCTTACGATGCGAGATATATCCTCCGGTAAGATGCGATGCTCGTATTATCTCTTTCTGGATAGGAAGCGCTCAATGATATCGAAAACAAGACCAGAGACTGTCGAATCGCTCTTCATTGCCTTTAGGCTTACTGGCGATGCTAGATATCGTGATTATGGATGGGGTATTTTCCAAGCTATTGAGAAGCATTGTCGTGTCGACACGGGAGGATATGCGAGTATTATCAATGTTGATGAGATACCATCTAGGAAGGAAGATAAAATGGAAACGTTCTTGATGGTGCGTTTTAATGTCTTTGGGAGGCTTCGTTCAGCGACTGACATGCAGAGGGTTGTTAGAGCGAAACGTTGAAGTATCTTTATCTTCTGTTTGAGGATGCTAGTGTTTTGCCTTTGGATAGTAAGTGTTTCGTTTTTGTGGTTGATGTGTTATGATGTGTCTAATTTTCTCCGCAGAATATGTGTTCAACACGGAGGTGAGTAGCGTTGAGCGTTGTTCTGTGAGAAGGACTAAGTACTTTGTTAATAGGCGCACCCGTTACCGATCTTCACACCGCACATGCGGACAGGATTCTCATAAAGAATCAGTAGCGACTGACTATTCAAGTCGGATCATATCCTTTACATGTAAAAGTATCATAAATTATATGAGTCCAGCGGTTTTACTCGCTCTTCCCGGCCAGATCCTTCTTTGCAGCGGCAGCCACTTCTTGTAGATACGCATTGACGCGAGGCACAGCAAAACCCAACACCGACAGTAGAGGTAGTAAGAACCAGAGAAGAGGTACCACGGAAGCTGGTATGAGTTTGAAATAGAGAGGTTCCAATGTGACGATGAAAGGAACTGGAAGAATTTCTTGCGATGGGTATGTATGTGCGAATACACCGGTGTCAACGATACGAATCCGCGCGTACTTGATACGAGTCAGAGATGGTTCGTCGAGAGACGAACCTGTGAAGCGTGCGGCGATTGCTGTTGGGTTGAGGATATCCAGAGCAAAGTCGGCGGGTGACTTTGGAGTTTCACATTCACATTGCGAGTCAGAGAACAGAAAGAGTTAACAGAAGAAATTAGGACTGACGAAAGCTGGCCAAGAAACACGCAATGTAAACTTTGAGTACTGCTTCCACTCCTCTGCTTCTAGATCAAGTTTTATCCATATTTCATGCGGACATGAAGGATTCCTTGATATTAGATCCTCTGGAGCAGAGCAAACTGCTTTGAGAGACGTTCCGAAAAGCGCAGGTATGATATTCCATTGTTTTTCGTGGTTCGTAGGGCTCAGGGTAATCCTTTTGAAATAGGATAGGAAATTGTAAGGTGAAGGGTGTAAAGGGAAGGAGATATAGGGATTAAGACGGTACCATTGATTTGCGATGGGTAGGTTTATATCTACTTGTTCAGATGCATCGAAGTTTATGATCTCGGTGTTGGCGAGTACGATGGTAGAGTAGCAGAGTAGAATTAGAGAAATGGGAAGTTTGTGGAATAGCATTTCGGTGGCTGTGCCAGCATTCGGTATTCAGAAACTCACATTATAGAGCTTCAGGCGCTCGACCTGTGTCCTTCTGGGCCTCTAAAGACAGGACGCCGGGAACTTAAGTGGCTACTAAGGTGGCAGATTATCTGGATTTGCTTTCAGTGATGCTATATTCTACATGCAAATATATACTAGGCCTCTATCTGCCTTCAACTTCGTCTTTCTCGACTATTCAATTCGATGTTTACAGATGCTCCAAGAACCATTCCACAGTCGCCTTGAAAGCACCTTCTTTACCAGCTTTCACTACAGGATCGCTCAAATCACCTCGAATACCGAATCCATGGCCGCAGCCGTCAAAGTGTACCCGCTTGTATCCAGGTTCGAACTTTGTGCTACCGAAAATCTCAGCAGTCTTGGCTTGGTGGTCCGGGGGGAACTGGGGGTCAAACTCGCAGGTTACCCAGAGAATGGCGGCTTTGGATGTCGAGATGTATTTCTTTGAAGTTGTTCGCGGTATGAGATGAGACGATAGTTATTTAGATGATATGTGCTTACCTCGACGTCTTCAGGAATCTTGAGAAGTGAAGGATGCAAGACCACGACTGCTTTCGGGACCCCGTCAAATGCAATGTCGAACGCGTATCGAGCTGAAATGTAATAGGGATCCCGTTGATCATGTTTTCTCGGACCTAGATGAAGCACTGACCTCCAAAGCAGTATCCAGCAACACCAAAGGCGGTTACTCCCTGTGCCTTCAAGCCTTCAATGACTTTGTCTAGAGGAGGACGCGTAGCGTCCTGTCCGTGCTTGCCGAACCACTCCATCAGGTTGAAATTGGTCTGTAGAGTGCGGATGGTATATTCAAAACGCAAATAAACGTTGGGTGAAACCACTTACCCCCGGGTCAAGAGCATTAACAGGTGCGGGGTCGCCATTGAAGTAATCGGGAACAACTGTCTAGTATAAAGTCAGGACGCAATTCTTTGTATCATCGGCTGGTAAAGTACCTTGAACCCGTTCCCAGCAAAGTCGTCTGCGAGAAGCTACCGGGACGATCATCAGTACGGCTGGGTACATGATACATGCGATAGTACGCCACATACCTGACAGTTGATGAACTGGGGTCCAAAGAGGTCTGTCAAAAACAAGATCACTTTTTCCTTGGGGTAATCAACAGTGGGCGTTGCGACATAGCAGTCGACACCGTTGATCTTCTCCCACTTTCCTAAAGAAAAATACCCTAAGTCATGATTGCCTCCCACCGCGATACTCTGTGTATGTTACCTGTCGCAGTGCCCTCGTGGGTGACTCCTGCAAGCAATACAGTCAAGCACATGCAAATGTATAGAACAACAAACCGACCTCGAATACAATCCTTGCAAAAGCTCATGGTGGCTTATGAGCGGGTATGTATATCCTATCGGACGCGAGAGAGTTCGCACTCTTTATAATCGATGAACGGTTCCTGTTTGTCATCCGTCCTTCGGAAGGTATCCGTATACCGCTTTAATTCGCAGGAGCTGATTAGATCTTGCTTATTTTGTACCGCACGGATGAAATTGGATCCTGGAAAAAATATCCGTATCTGACCACGATGGCATGAGAGAAGGTGTTGTGTGGCGCTGACTTAGGCTCTTGCTTCCTTTTTGGGTGAGCCTGTCGGAAGATGTCGGCCGACGGTGCATTTGCCTCAAGTTCACTGCTCAATGCTTTTGCACCCTCTTGAAAGTTTTGTTTGTGCTCCGAACTGCTGGAGTAGGTCGCTTGAATGTTATACTTGGGATAGTCAAGACGTCTCCATTGGTATAACACTGGTCAACGCCACTAATCCTTTGAGGACCCACTTGCAATTGAACCTAGCGGCCATGCCGGGTATTTTACTTCCTTACATCCTTTCTTCCTATATGAAAATATCCCAGCTTGAGATAGATCTTGAGATTTGGGACTCGGGAGTGCCACGGAAGCTTGGAAAGTTCAATCCCAGTCAAACAGATCGGCCTTTATTCTTCCTCGCGGACTACCCTACTATTTTAAAGGTAGGTCATGAACCACTGGACAACAGCCTTGAACGCGTCTTCCTTCGCTGTCTTCACCACTGGGTCATTCAAATCTCCTCGGATAGAAAATCCATGGCGGCAGCCATTAAAGTGTACCCGCTTGTATCCAGGCTCAAATTTGTTGACTCCGAAGAGCTCAGAAGTCTTTTCTTGTTTTTCAGTAGTGAACCGCTCATCATGTTCTGCGGTGACCCAAAGAATGGGGGCTTTGGCAGTCGAGATATATTTCTGAAGTAGATCGTACTTAGATGAGATGAGGATTTAGGTGAATGTCATACACGCGTACCTCGATGTCCTCTGGGACTTGAAGAAGCGATGGATGAAGGATGGCGACAACTTTGGGTATGTGATCGAATGCGATGTCGAACGCGTATCGAGCTGAAAAAATGATGGGTTACACGGCACTATCGACATTGCTGAAAGTTAAGAGATGGCACTGACCTCCGAAGCAGTATCCAGCGGCACCGATTGCAGTGACCCCTTCAGCTTTCAATCCTTCAATGACTTTGTCCAGAAGGGGGCGCGTAACGTCCTGTCCGTGTCTCTGGATCCACTCCCATACGTCGAAGGAGGACTGTGGAGTGACAGGCTCAGATCCCAGGTAACAAAAATGGATTGAGATTACATACACCCTGTTCAAGGCCATCGACGGGTGCAGGGTCACCAGCAAAGTAATCAGGAGCAATGGTCTACGCAAGAAATCCAAGAGTCAGGGTCAAATTTGAGAACGCAGCCGGTTTTGTAAACACCTTGAGTCCGTTTGCGGCAAAATCGTCTACTAGAAGCTAGGGAAAACCATTAGGACCGAGGGGGGATATGGTAGTCGGAACAACATTTACCTGACAGTTGATGAATTGAGGTCCAAAGAGATCAGTCAAGAACAAGACGACTTTGTCCTTGGGATAATCGACGGTAGGAGTAGCGACATAACAGTCAACGCCGTTGAGCTTTTCCCATTTTCCTGTACACAGGCCATTCAATCATCTCGCGTAGCACGGTCATCATCGTGGTTTATACCTGTAGGAGTACCCTCGTGCCTTGCACCTAGGTATACATATATCGTAGAGTGACTAGAGTCAATGTCTTGAACAGCGCATACTGAAGAGAGCACAAACCTCGAAGACAGTCTTTGCAGAAGCTCATGGTAGGTGACAGAAGACTTATGAAAGGTGGATGTAGATGTTGGAATACTAGACAGGATTTATAGTCGAGGGTCTGCCTGCATGTCACTGCTTAAACTCGGGAGGCATCCGTTGAGACCCCGAAAGAACTTGCACCTCGACCAAGCTTCACTTGGAAGATGCCCTCATGGATATATCAGGGTTCCAATATGGTATCGCTTCTTCTATAAAAGGCTGCCTGACAATCGTTTCCTTCTTGGTACACGGAAAGTAGCCGGCGGTGCTTTCGGGGTCCTGGTCAAGGCGATACGGTCTGAAGAATCCAAGGACGTGAACGCACAAAATGCTTTTCAGAGAGCAGGATAAATTGAGTTCATATTGATATATCTGACCTTCTTATGCCATATCTATTCGTCCAGGAGTAGCACGCCCTGGTCACATCAGATTCAGTGCCGCGGCGCTCTGTAGACCCTGTCTACACAAATTATACAAAATACCTACGTACAAAAAGACCCTCCTCCGGGTACATGGTATCGTTGTGAAGGAGTGGATCCAACTCTACACGTCTATTTGGACACTAACCCGCACTCTCTCAATTCTGAGATTGCAGAAAAGCACGGAGTTTCTCCAAAGCTCTGTATCGATGGGATAGCTTATTCTTTTGCTCTGGAGGCATTTCCGCGTATCTAGTTGACCATATAAACTCACGATTGGAAGCACACCTAGCATCATTCACTCACGTTAACCCTGTACCGACAGGTTCAAATACAGGATCCCATCCGAATTTTGCCGGTCCTCGAGCTGGTACGATGACCCCGTCGGTTCTTCCTTCGAAAAGAATTGGCTCCGTGCCTTCATGGTAATTAGTCCTCCCTTAAAATGACTACAGAGGGAATCCACGTACCTGGGCCCGCAGAATACGCGAACGTGCAAAGAGCCCAAGCCATCTTCGACGGGAAACCGGCCAACATATTGTTTATGCCTTCATGGCCTAGCTGAGCTAGAAAATGTTTGATGTATGGTCCAGGAAGCCCATTCATAGCTTCGAAACAGAGAGCAGTATCTTCAGTGATACAGGGTCCATTTATCTAAAAGCATCTCAAGACAAATCAAGGTATAGCTGTAAAGTTGACCACAAACCAGTTCTGCAGCACGTCGGCATTTGGCTATGGCGACTTCCTGAGTGGTTCCTTGGATCTCATCAAATACAGCACGGATCAGAAATGAATCAAAAGCCTTAACGGTTGTGATCTTACATACTGTCGAGGCTCTGGGAGTCGATATCGATTGGTTTAGCACCATCCGACAGAATTGTCTTCACTTCACGGAGTTTGTTTGCGTTTCCCGTTACAAAAACTATGAGAGATTGAGCATTAGAACCGTCAGTGTACGAACTTGGCCAACTCACTCAGATGTGCCATGGATATTTGAATGATGAGCAAGATGTTGTGAGTGAGAGTGAGTCAAATAGAGCACGAAAATCAATACGCAGACCGTGAGAATTGTTGGCTGCCTTTTGCGCTAACCATGATCATCATCAATGCAGGGACTGCGTCTGCTGTGCATGCCTGGCTGGGGACATCCGTTTATTTGTGAGTGCACATGAGTCTCATTCTTCTAATCCAGCTCCTGATAGTCTTATTACCAGTCTACCTGCTAGGATACACGTGTATGATATATGTATTTCTCCTAGAATGATTTCACCAGCGTAATTCCGATAGACAGCCTGCTTCTTCAACATCATCTTGCCGTGATTCTATTTCCACAAATTTCACACCCTCGAGCTCCCAGCTGTACTGTGAAGCATCCCTGAAGGCTCAAAGGACACGTTCTATTGCTCTTTTGTATGCCCAACCAACTTGGGATCGCTCAAAATGATACATCTGGTCGCACTTCTCGTCGTTTTCATCTTCACCCAGCTCCTTACTTCCGTCAACGGTCAAATTAGCGTGCCCACATGTAGTTCAATCACTCAGTCTAGCTGGGTAGTGGAAAATGTTTTGAGAGCGTTATTGCTGTATTCACTGACCTTCATTGTCGCACTCAGGCGTTCAATTCTCTAAACCAGAGTCCGTGCTTAGTCGCTGGAAATTTGGCCGCAGTCTGTAGTCCATCAGGACGTGAGTGGCCTTACGATTTTACTTTCAAACCGGTTGCTGAAGTATTCTGCTCAGAATTTCAAATCAATCCTATTGCGTCGAATCAAGAGTATTTAGGTCCCAGTCAAGGAGCACAGAATTCATGCGTGTGTAGTTCTGTATACTACACATTGCTGAGTGCGTGTGCGATGTGCCAGGGAGCAGGTTATGTCTCGTACGTCCTGGCCACTGAAGCCGGAGGTTCACCCGCTCATACTGTTTTAGATGGTCCTCGTGGGTGACGAATTGTAGTGCTTCATACCCTATGGCGTATGTGAAAAGCATGGCATGCACAATGCGCACAACGCTAAGCGATCACCTAGATTTCCGGCGAATATACCTTCAGGCACCGCCCTGCCGAACTGGGCGTACATGAATGTGACACGTGAGTCGGATGAGACAGTCTGAGTTGTCGACTTCTAGTCTAATCTTTCTGTAGCGTGGCAACACCTTCAATGCCACTCTGGCAAGGCAAATTGGAGGCAAGCTTCATGAATTCTACTCCCATCGCCCGCTAAGCTGTTGAATCCAGATTTACCAGAATCTACAGCTCTATCAGCATCCTCCACAACATCCTCCACACCCACGTCCCCGGTTACTGCCACGACGCCACCATCGTCATCATCGTCAAGTAGTAGCAGCGACTCAAAAGCAAAAGCGATCGCAGGCGGTGTTGTTGGCGGACTAGCAGGCCTCTGTGTTCTGGTCGGGTTGATATCTTGGTTCATTCACCGTCGACGAGTTTCTCGGCTAGCAAGACCATCGTCACCGATACTCTCCGATGGTCACTCTGTTAATATGTCTACGACTCCCACACCGTACGTGTATCAACCATCGGTACCCTCAAGTCCGCCTCCCAAACTCTATGTGAGTTCTTTGTGCGTTGGCAATCCAGTTGGCTGACTTCTATGACCCACAGAACCCGTCTGACCCGACCACTTATCCTCAGCCCCAGCCGACGTCTGCCCATACGCATACTGTATACCCTTATCAATCCCTGGCGCAAAGTGGAAGGACAGACTCCTCCCGCCGTACTGTGTATTCTGGTTTAGCTGAGATATGACTTGTGTTCGTAGAGGTGGTTTGGTATCTATATGACGATGCTGTGTGGTTATCGTTCTATTTTGTGTCTAATATATGATCTCGCTAGCGTGGTCAACCTTTGGTGATCGGCGACGCTGGGGAAATGAAATCGTACACCTGTCATTTGGCATGAAAGCGCGTGCTGTGGAGAACATCTCTCAATCTCGCTGCGGTTGGTATTCTATAGTGTGCAACTGCCAATAGGTATGGATGTCACATTATCCTATCTTTGCTGAGCTAATTTTCCTGTTTTCCGAAAGCGACTGGCGATGTGATCTTTGGCTAGAACGACTTAAGTTCTCGGTTGCTTACAGCAGACTATTCTTTAGCGTCGCTCCGTCGGATTTCTTACAGAGGAAAGAAGTCTCCGACAAAGTGGGCACAGCCACATTTAGCCTTGGCTGAATTGACCGTCGGACACCTTTACCCACTACACGGCGAGCGCTACAACAACGATACATCAGCACATTCACTTCAGATGGCCCCGATATAAAAAGTGAGCTCGAAGTGAATGAAGGAGGTCTCCGCTAGACTTCTTCAATTCCCGAATGTTTCTCTTTTCCAAATTTTCGAGTTCTAGCATACAGTTGTTTATAATCTTTGTTCATGTCCTCCTTCATTCTGGGGTAGCAGGTAAGGGCTTTTCATGATGACTTGAAGAAGAATAACTTACGACTTAGTGATATCTAGATGTAATAACTGTTCAACAAGCGTTGGGTTACGTTCCAAACAAACCGGCAGCAATTATAGCTGCTGTGATATATATCATTATCTCAATCCTATATTTCGTGTCTATACTCAAGTTTAAACACTGGTGGGGCCTTTGCTTGCCTATTGGTGCTCTAGGTAAGTACACTTCACACTAAACAACTTCGTGTCTGATTCTTTCTATAGGCAGCGCGTTCGGCTTCATCACGCGCTATATACTCGCAGAACGTCAGGACTCTCGAAAGATCTTGACCGCGGAGCAGATTTTGGTTTTGTGTTGTCCTGCTGCATTTCTTGCTTTCAACTACGTGGTCTACGGTCGACTTCTCCAGAATTGTATTGGCGCACGACATTCGCTCATCCGACCCAATTTAATATCAACGTTCTTTGTTGCAAGTGATGTAGCCACATTCGTCGTTCAGGTATGTGTTCCTGTGATCGTGATTCGTCTATCCATTTTACTGACATTCTGATTTCAGGCTGGAGGAACGGCTTTAGTTTTACAATCCACGGGAAAGACTGTCGTCAAAATCGGAGTCATTCTCCAAACTGTATCTTTCCTCATTTTCTGTGCCCTGCTTGTATGGACTTGGTGGAGTGTGAAGAAGGAAAACCTCTACCCTAGTCGTGAGGTATGGTGGAAGGCCTACATGGTTCTCTCCTTCTCTTCGGTATTCATCGCAGTAAGTAGTGCAGTTCCCGCATGCTAAAACCGCGCCGGAGGGCTTGATAGTGACCATGATCTATGTGACTGTAGGTTCGAGCTATCTATCGTATGGTCGCATCTCTAGAAGGTTCAAAAAGTACTTTGTCCACTGATGAAGGTACTCTGTCCTGCTCCAATGTTTTGAACATCTCACGCTTACCTCCCTTTTCAGTTTACCTCTATGCATTCGACGTGCTCCCGTTGATGATAGCGATAGGCGTCTACGCTCCCTTCTGGCCGGGAAAGTACATTGAAGATAGGAGAGATTCTATTGTGACTGTGACGCGTGCGCAGCTTAAGCTGACTCCTTCAGTCAAAGGATGGTGTGTTGTATATGTCTCTTGGCTTTTACGTCTAGTTAGATTGGCAAAATTACCATCGGCGAAGCAACATATACCACGCATAAATAGACGAAATTGAGCTGATGTGACTGTGGTTTGTATATTCACCATACTCTCTTGCTCTGACGCGTTCATTGACACGATTCGGGTTTCAACTGATTACGTTTGTCAGTCTGGCCTGGCCATCCAGCAAAGCATCCTTTCCAGGTCATTCACAGAAGGACAATTGCAATGTACAAACATGGAAGAAGAGTGGAATATGCAGACCAGCTAGAGTAGCGAGGAAGTGGGGTGCAGACCACGCGTGAGTTCGGCAGGAATCTTCCACCTCGAATTCTGTATTAACGGAAGATCTTCGCAATGGCACACTTTGGTCTTAGGATGTTCTTCATTTGCATTACACGCATATTTGAACGACGAGCATCGCAGCTTCTGTCTCAACAGTGGTGGGTCCTGGCGAATCAAATACGAGGCATGTCTCATTCTGATACCTAGGCAAGTTTCTGCATATTTGATCTACCTGCACCTGCATTCTCTGGATATCAATCTACTATCATAAGTGGTAGTAGCGCGGTGTGATCGCCGAGAGTCTTGTCTATATGTCTAGATGCGTTGGCGCCCTGGTCCACGGCGCCCATCCCGTACACATAACACCACCCTGCCACCACGAATCTGACCTGGCTTCATATGATCATCATTGCTGCACTTACGCCCTCCGTGAGTGAAGGGGACTTCTCTAGCTCAGCGCACTCCCTGACTCTCAGTTGTCTCAAGCACGAAGCTCTCACATCTCTTCTTCTATCTTCCGAGACACCTACGCCTTGGCTTCCTCTCCGCTCAGAAGTTCAAAAAGACGGAACACTCGTTCTTCGTTGAGACAGGCCCTTTGGCACTGCCACATATTGGTCTCAACTCGACGATACTGTCCGTCGGTATAGAGTTGCGTACTGGCGTCGATGTTTCGGCCGTCCTCACATTAGATTCAGCAGTTTGATATAAAGGGTTGATCTATGGTCAGTATACCATCAGAAATCCAAACTTTCTCGCAAATTCAAAGGATGTCTTTTCTCAGGTCTTCGCGCTCCAGTCTACATCTCTTTATAGTTCTTCTGTGTCTTGTCCTCAAATTTGGGGTGGCAGGTGAGCACCTTACACCGGTGTATGACAGTCTGAATTCTAATTACTCTCATTAGATGCAGTAAGCGTTCAGCAAGCGCTAGGTTATGTTCCTAGTCAAACAGCGGCCGTCGTTGCTGCAGTTCTATATATCGTTTTCGCGATACTACTTTTCGTGAACCTATTCAGATATAAAGATTGGTGGGGCTCTTGTTTGTCTATTGGTGCTCTTGGTAAGCATGCTTCCTGTCACCCTCCCCTAGCCTGTCTCATTCGGTTTTCTTAGGTAGCGCACTCGGCTTCATCACACGTTACTTCCTTGCAAAACCTGAACACCAGAATTCTAAACGTATCTTAATCGCGGAGGAAATCCTGGTTCTATGCTCACCTGCGGCTTTCCTTGCTTTCAATTACATTGTCTACGGTCGACTTGTCCAGAACTGCATTGGCGCCCGTCATGGTCTCATCCGACCCAGCTGGGTATCGGCGTTCTTCGTTCTGAGTGATATAATCACCTTCATCATTCAGGTATCTATACTTTGATCTTATATTTACTCGTCGCTGATTATGGATATAGGCTGGAGGTGCGGCTCTAGAATTACAGCCAGACCATTTAGCAACTGGGGAGACCGTAGTGAATGTCGGAGTCGGTCTCCAAACAGTATCTTTCTTCATCTTCTGTGGATTGACGCTTTGGACTTGGTGGAGTATAAAAAGGGAGAAGTTTGCCAGTGGACGAGAAGTGTGGTGGAAGGCGTACATGGTTCTTACATTCTCTTCTGCCTTTATGCTGGTGAGCATATTGTCATGGTGCAAATACATAGAACCTGATGATTATGACCCTTGCTATGTTAGATTCGGGCCATTTATCGTATGGTATCATCACTAGAAGGTCGGACAAGTACTTTGTCAACTCAAGAAAGTATGCTCCTCCCTGGCTCGACAATCTCCATTTAGCTCATTTCCCCTCCATTGTTTCAGTTTGCCTATATCTTCTGGACGTTCTACCTTTGATGATAGCCATCGGTATCTATGTGCCTTTCTGGCCGGGCAGGTACATTGACGGAAAAGATTCAATCGTGAGTATGACGCACGAGGAGCTGAAGTCGACTACGCCATCACGCCAGTCTGCATAGCGCTCTTAGGATACCTTGTGTCTGATAAATGGACATGTCAAGAAGTTGTAGTTGTTTCTGTAAATAGACGTGGCATGGTACTCGTTGATAGTAATTCGAGCTGTGCTGTAAATTAGAATTTTTTTACAAATTGCATATTTAGTTTCTTGGATGTTTTGAAGATTATGGGCATGACGCATTCAACTGCCGGAACAGGAAATATGACTTCCGTTTTGAGCAGGGCTATATTGCACGTTATCTATTCACGTGATTGTGTTCAGACTCCGAACTCATCCGATTTTTTCGAGCTGTTGAATAGCTAATTCCAGGTCTCTATTGGGATTGAAATATGTATAGCTCCATTATCTCTCGAAGACGGCACTGTCGAGCGCAAGCAAAGTTGACAAGAATGTCTGACGACTGCCCTGGAGGTTCAAACATCATTGGATCAATAAGAATTGCCCGTGACACTCGTGCTACCCTTCTCATCAAGGCGAGGCGACCTAGGTCGACCACTTGAATTCTATTCCTATAAAGAAACTACTTCTGTTAGTTCTCGGCGCGAGTTCTGTATCTATGGTCATCTGCTTCGGAACGAACCAAGTTCCATTTTCATGGCCCTTATTCAGCTCCTGTATTAGCGGCTTATGGCTGTGATTATCTCTTGCTTCTTCAAGGCATTCGTCTCTTCCAGGTCTTCCAGGGACCTCTTTGTTTGAAGTTTCGGGTCCAAAAACTGACCTAGTAGCTGGCATGGCGCGGTCCCACACGAGCATTCTGACGAAGTTGGTGGTGCTCATCTTCGGATATGCAGTGGTCTGGGTAGTACCTGTTAATGCTCAGATACCATCCGCAGTGGGGAATATACCGACGTGTTTGCCAAATGCCAGTTTTGCCTGGGTAAGTCGTCTCTCGCACCTTTCGTTTCGTCTCTGGCGGGCTGATTTCATTCAATGAGGTTAGTCGTACAATTCGCTCAACCAGAGTGCGTGTCAAGTTGCGTATAACCTCGGTAATGTTTGTGCTCCTGGACGCGAGTGACTTTTCCCTTCGTATAAATCGCCATCGAAAGGCTGACACCGAGCGCTCTAGGATTTGGCATACAGTCTATGGTACCTAACGCCGGAAACTTTTATTCTGGGCCATCTCCAAGTACTGCCTCCCCCTGTGTATGCAGCTCTGTGTATTATTCGGCGTTGAGTGTATGCGCCATATGCCAAGAGGGGCTTGAATTGCGGTATGTAAACTTTGGCAAAGATTCTTGTATCTTTGGTCTGGGCTGATAGTCTCGGACACACGTTATGTGTAGGTGGTCGGAGTACACGCTGAATTGCACAAATGAAAATGTCCACCTCACTGTGTGAGTATAACGACTCGCGCCTCACGCACACGAACAACTTAAATCGATCATTGATGAATGCGTGTCAGATTCCCAGAAGCCGTTCCACCTGGTACCAATGTTCCTCATTGGGCCTATCAAAATGTCACGGTACGTTCCTTTTGGCGTGCACTATTATTCGTCCAAGTTCCGATGTGTCTGATAATGTACTATACATAGCTTGACGATGTGTTAAACGTGACTTTGGCACAGATGAGCGGCGGTAAGGAATCAATTATCAAATATAGTAGCCTAACAATAATCATGGTCATCTAGATTCACCGGAGTCGACCGGGTTACCGTCGACACCAACAACAGCAGTACAACCTTCAAATTCCGCCACTAACGCGAGTACTACAAAAACTCGGACCAACAGTGGAGCGATTGCAGGAGGTGTTGTCGGTGGCGTAGCATTCGTTGCTGTTCTTGCTGCTTTAATTCTTTTTCTGCGTCGGCGCCGACGCAAAACTTCTAATTCATGGACAGAGAAGCGCGCGCCAATAGACCCCACAGGCGTCGGCCCTTCATCGGATGCAGTTCATCCAGGGTACACGAAAAGCCCACCTCCCAAGCTTTACGTGAGACGATCCTCAAGTACGCCTTGACGTTTCCGCTGACTGTCCCTTCTTGGTAGAACCCTGCAGATCCGAGTACATTTCCAGACGCGAACTATTCGATTGTTTCTCGTCCCCAACGGACTGATTTCAGTCCAGCCAACACGTCTGAGTCGCATACCATGATCGGGCATAAGCATATGGCCTCTGAGTCGAGTGGGGGATATTCAGGGGTGCCAGAAATTTGATTCAGAGAGTAGTAGGGTCTTACATGTAGTGCGTGTGCAATTGAAGCCTAATCTCTGACATTTTCTGTGCGCGTATGATGAGACAAGGTCGCGATGACGCGCCGCTTTTGTATCGTCATAACACGTTCCGCGTCACCTTGAACGTCATTCCCGCCACCTTCCTTATCCTTTATGTGGCGTGTTCAGCTCAGAGGTTTGTATAAAAGGGCTGCCTTTCTAAGCATTCAAAACACCAACCTGTCAATCAACTTTTATAACAACCACTCCAACTCAAAGTTTATTATCATCATGTCCGATAACGCTCGTCAGTCTTTCACCGACAAGGCTTCCTCCGCAATGAAGGTATCTGTCTTTCTCTCACATTGCAAAACCTTCTTATTCAATCAATTGTTCTATAGCCTGACTCTGAGAAGAGCACTACCGAGCACATGGGTGACAAGATGAAGGGTACCATGGACTCTGGTCTTTCATCCGTTCAGCCTCAGGTGTGTAACGTGTTCTCATTCTTGTTCTGCTCATTTTTGACATTCATATAGAGTGACAAGTCGATGGCTCAGAAGGCAGGTGACACCATGAGCGGCAATTCCAACAAATCGTCCGACGTGCGTTTCTACGTTGCGCTATACTTACTAATTTTGCTTATGAATCTTACAGAGTTCTATGCTTGACAAGGCTAAGGACACCATGGGTATGGGAGACAGGAAATAAAGGGCTTATTTGTATTAGTGTTGTAACATATTCTCGATACATTAAGAATGTTTAGTTATATGATTTCGCCAAAATAAATGGTGTGAATATTCTGGCTATATTTGATCTGAGACTTTTCCTCTAGTGCTCTCAAAAGCACTTTTCCCTCATTTGCTGTCGCAATCATAATATCTGTTACAATTCTTCATCATGCGTGTAAAAGCACAAAGTTTCAGCAAAGTATAAACTGACAAATTATGTTACAATCATAACAATATTATATATAGTTGACAAAAAGTGTGTCTACTTGCAGTAAACGCAGTTTGTATCTAACTTGAAATATTGTTAATTCAGCGTTTACTCTTTTGTGCCAACTTAACGTTAACGTTTTCGTGCTACCGCCAGTTGCAGCTATCTGGCAGTGCAAACCTTACGATCGTGTGAGCAGCTCAGTGGAATATGTGCCCTAGAAAGCTGTTGACTACATTTCCAGGCTAACGTCATTTGTTTGCTCGAGCGGTGTTCTTCGTTTCCTTTGTAGGATCAGACTTTAGTAACTACTATGCTCAAATTCGTATCAGAACTCAAATCTAGGCCGAGATCGTTCTGAACTGACTTGAGGATGATGAGTACATATTGCAAAACTCCTGATATGCGGCGTATGTACTTGGTCATACAATTGTGCCATGTTCACGCATTCACGCAGCCTTTTCTATATCCCATTGTGTGGCGTTTTTTCTAACGTTTGTCTTTCATACCCTAGTTCAATCTTCCTTAATCCCGTGGCTCACATATGCTGAATCTATTCTGCTTTATCTCTATTTTCTATCTCAGTCTGGCATACTGTTAAACCGCGTACGTATAGCGGTGATTAGCGTGTGGGCGTCGGCGGTGGATCTTTGCTTCACATCAGCTTCACATTCACATATAGGTACGGATATTGTCTTGTTGAACTATCTTTGGTACTTTCAAAGCTATTGATCTCTTCTAATAGACGCTGTGACTTATGATTCAGGGTTGCCTCGTGGTGACTAGTATCTTGCATATAAAGGCTTGAACTCCAGACTGGCAACTTACTTTTCGATCCTATCATGAACACTCGAAAGAAGATTTATCGTACAAATTTGTTCGAGGCCTCGTGTATTAATTCGCTTCAGGCCGTCGAACACGCGCTCTTTGAGTTTGAAGGTGTCGTCAACGCGCACGCGAATAAATGCGCAGCTATCGTTGCAGATCTCCTCAATGAGGAGCAGTTCGTCTTGCCGCTTGTTCTCTCGAACGTTGAAACTCATGTCTCTACTTTGCTACAGGACTCCCTTTTGGGAATGTTCGCTCTGGATGCTGCTGGGTCGTTCAACAATTCAGTTGCACACCAAGTACTCTCAAGGCTCTGCTTATTTACACTCTTTACTTCCAAATCCATCACTGCGCAAGATCTCGAAGCCCAACGCCAAAGGGTTGTTCTGGTCGCCCCGGAAATTCTACAGGCCCTCTCAACAATGGAGTTTCCGGCTGCCTCCCCCATTAAGCCGGATGACGATGATGCGTTCGAGTCTGGCTTTCAAATCAATCGAAAGAAGAAGGTTTCCAAGCAGCAAAAGCGTCTCCTTGCCAAGTCGAAGGCTCTCGACCCGAAGCCGTTCACCAAACTGGGATGTGCCATTCCCAAAGACCGCGTGGAGATGGAAGCGTTGAAGCGTAGCCTGATCAACCAGCTGCTCGATGCTTTGAATGTACATGAGGTGTCTCGACTTTCTTTGATCGGCGTCGTACTGACATAAATTTTAGTTCTACATTGATACAATCCGATCGGAGGCTATGGCCGCCTCAATCAAGGAGAGCTCTGTAGTCACACCCAACATCGATGATGAGAAGAGCTTTGAGCCTGTATACCAGGAGACTGAGGAAGTGACGCAGACTGAAGTACCTTCCGCCTATCCCAAGGTGCAACCTATGAAATCGTGAGCGCCGTTTCTATTGCGCCAAATCCATCTTACACACTCCTTCGTAGTGCGCTCCACTTTGACAGTATAGAAGGTTTCGGCGAATGGGTCGTGTTGATCAGCCAGAATGCTGATACCGATTTGCGTATCCGGCACAAGAAGAATAAGAAAACGTTCGATATCGTCGTGAAGAAAATCAGGTGGGCATTTGTGGCTCTATGGCTTCGAGGTTTCTCTCGCTGACACAGCAATTGCTTGACTACAGGGAGCTCTCAAACGGTCATTTTTCAGCCGACAATCACAAGAGACTTAGTGGGCCTGGTATTGAAGTACCAATTTTTGAAGCCAAGATGACTGCAGACTTGCGTTTGGTCGTACGTAGCTGATCTTGTGGATGGCGATAGAAACTAAAATCATATGGTTTGCAGTATCAGGTCGATGTTGTTGCTAGTAGTTACGAGGCATGTTCATTTGTTTTTACCATGCTGGCCGGTCTAACTCCCAAGTATAGAGAGAGCAACAAGGTTTTCCTGGTCTCTAATATATTCTCAAGGAAATTAACCCATTGTCCTGTTTAGCTATCAAGATCTTTGGCGTGTACACTCATGCTCAAATGGATAGTCGTATGTGGCAATCCGTTGGAAATCTGCTTGGGAGAAAGGGGAAAGAATACAGAGACAGGTACGATTTCGATGCGAAGTTGGACTGTGCATTTTGGTTTAGATTAAAGTTCCATTAGATGTGCAGTTCGAATTCGAGCTGAGAACGCTGATGAGCAGACCTTCATCCCGGCATCGTTCCCTCCCTTACCCGAAGTGACTGAAGACAGCGAGCAACGGAATCTTATTTCGGTCGATATTGATCCTGTGAGTCTTAAAGAAAATTCTATCCATTTCAGCTACTGATTCACATCATTTACTCTAGGTGTATTCCCGACTTTTGTGAGTTCATCGCTGCAAGTTGACAGCGTTCAGGCGATCTCAAACAGTGTGATAGAATGGACAAATATGTTTTGTTTTCCCAGGTAGGCACCAGCCTTGCAGTCTAAAGGCCTGCGTCGCTGACGACCTATCGATGTATCTCCAGCCTCTACTGAATAGTGAGTTGGTAGAGCACGTGCACCGTGCAGTTTACATATAATTCTCTACTTTTCTCCAGCAATGATAGCGGATTTAGAGGCAACTTTTCCTCACTATGTTTCGTAGGCCTCTGTTTGACCATGGCAACCTATTGATGCTGATTATCTTCTGATCAGGTCGCAAGAGAGGTTGATCATTGAGCATCCTTACTCTTGCTATGTGATCGGACGCAGCGGTACTGGGTAGGTGCTACTCCCATTCCGTTGAATTTTGGTGAATGCTGAAAACCGAATGTTCTCGCCGGCTGTAGCAAAACTACCACCCTTCTTTTTAAGATGCTCTTGGTGGAACGATCACATCAAATGGCTGGTGGTGATATACCCAGGCCAAGACAAATCTTTGTTACGCAATCTCGAATTCTCGCTAAAAAGGTCGAACAATATTTTGCGACTCTTCTAAGGTCCTTGGCTGCGACTTCACAGTCACTGGATGAGCTTCGATTGTTGCGTACCAGTCAAGGGGCTTCCGCACTTGATGACGAGGGTGATATGATTGATGTCGACGATGTCGCTGACTGGAGTGGCGACCTTCCTGCTAGATTCAGTGAACTCGAAGATAAACATTTCCCCTTATTCACGACTTTTAGTGGGCTGAGCTCTTGCACATTATTTCTCTGCAATACGTTGCTCAGACATATTACTAGCTGTGCACGATGCTGGAAGCTGATATCGCTTCGACCAAGAAGAGTCCGCTATCATCAAAGGCCCCAACTTCGATCGTCCGGGACTGGGATTCTGCAAAGCGTAACAGTTTCACATTGACATACGAAGTCTTCTTACACCACTACTGGAAACATTTCCCTCAGTCGCTCACTAAAAGACTAGGTTGGTACTTCTGATAATTGGCAAACAAACTCTACTCATTGGAATCTTAGATCCGTCGCTTGTCTTCAGCGAACTTATAGGTGTGTATATTACCTTATCCCTTGCGAAGTTTTTCACTTAATGATGATATGCTTTATGCTTGTAGGGGTAATAAAGGGATCAGAAGAGACTTTGAACAGCGATCCACATTATCTTACCCTCTCCGACTATCAGAGTATGAGCATACGGACTCAATCCACCTTTTCCGAAAGCCGGGATGATTTATATGCACTTTTCAACGCTTATCTTACTCGAAAGAAGAAATTGGGCGCTCAGGATGGAGCAGACAGGTGCGCTGACCAATACAAGATTTCTTGAAAGTGAGCTCACCAAAATGCAGAACTCACTCTATTCTCGATTTCTTCAAGAGTCATGGAGTTCCGGGACAAAAGATCGACCATCTGTGGGTATCCTGTCACTTACAAGCGACATTTACCTTTCTGACATTCTTCATCCTATAGTTATGTTGATGAAGTCCAAGATAATCTTCTTATTGATACCTTAGGTGAGTTTTAGTGCTAGTATGTCTATGGCTTACATTGAACTGGAGATATCAGTACTTCGTGCCCTGTGCCACGATGCAAACGGGTTGTTCTGGGCTGGTGATACTGCCCAGACCATCTCAGTGGGAAGTTCATTTCGTTTCAATGCTTTGAAGGCATTCCAGTGGCGATTAGAGGTAAGTGTTCTTGCTTTATACTCCCTTCAACCCCTTACCGTCATTGACATGTAGGAACGACGACGTCAAATCTATGGTGGTTCTAGTCAATTCGAAATTCAGCCCAAAATTTTCCAACTAGCCGTGAACTACCGCTCGCATGCAGGAATTGTCGATTGTGCGCATTCAGTGATTGACCTCATATCTCGCTTTTGGCCGGACTCGATCGATAAGTTGTCCCCGGAGAAGGGTGTCATTGACGGATTGAAGCCGGTGTTCTTTGTGGGGTGGGATGAAGATGAGGTGCAGCTTGAACACTTCATCTTTGGTGATTCTGGAAATCGCATTGAGTTCGGTGCTCAACAATGTGAGTATCCTCGCCCCATGTATCACATGTACTCAGTGAACCTGCAATGCATATTGGTCCGAGACGACGCTGCACGCCAGAAGTTGAAGCAGAAAGTTGGCAACATAGCTCTTATCATGTATGTGTTGCTTAAGGTTCTGCCACTTGTTCTGGAACTTTTGTAGGACCATCTATGAAAGCAAGGGATTAGAATTCAATGATGTGTGTAACTTGATTCATGCTTTTAACACCATCCAAGTTACTCACCGTTGTGCAGGTACTACTATACAACTTTTTCGAGGATTCTCCCGCCCAGCTCGCGCAATGGAGAGTCATATTGAATGGGCTCGACGAGGGGAATGTGCCCACACCGGACTTCAACCGAAATAAATCACGATACGCCAGCATTTGCGTCGAGGTAAACTTGAGATGACTATCAATGCTACTTGACTACTGATCTGTGAGCTTAGCTCAAGTTTCTGTATGTAGCAATCACAAGGGCCCGAGAGAATCTGTGGATAGCTGATTTCTCCGACAAGGGTGAACCTGTGAGAGTGAGTGGTCTTTGTATCTGCAGCAAATTCAAACTCAGGTAAATGTTGCCCAGACGTACTGGACCAAAAACGATCTAATACGAAGTCTGACTCCCGGCATGGATGCTCCCCGACTAGCGACGTCTTCCTCACCTGACGAATGGAATCAGCAAGGAAAGCATCTTTTCGACCGCAAGAAATATCCAGAGGCGAAACACTGCTTTGAGCGTGCACAACGTCCAAAAAGTGTCGCTATTGCGCATGCATATGCCCTCCGCGAAAGTGCTGAACGCTTGGATTCCGATTCGAAGATGAGCAAACTCAGGAGAAAGGAGGCATTCTGTCTGGCTGCGGAGGCCTTCCGGAATTGCTCTAACTTTGCCTCCCAAAGAAGGCGATTGGACTTTTTGAAGATTTGCGGTAATTGCTATGAGAAAGGAGGCGAACTTGTACTTGCGGCTCAAGCGTACGATGAAGCTGAAATGTTCACGGAAGCGGCTCTGTGCTATCGCGATGCTAGTCACTTTGATGAAGCGGTCAAGGTTGTAAAGGAGAAAGCAGTATTCATCAAGAAGGATGTAATAGAGAACATTTCTAGGCTGGCTCGAATCTTCTATTCCAACCAGATCCAGTCTCTTCCTCCCGGAAGCGTGGAGCAATCAAGGAAACTCCAGTGAGTATCTCTTTGGACTCCAGCTCGTGCGCGAGAAAGGTACTCATTCATGACGTAGACATTTGAACGGACTCTTTGAGTCTTTCGAAGAATCACTGGAATATCTCGAGGATAGAGATTTTGATATTGCGCAAGCTGTTGTTCTTGAGTCTTGCGGAAGAATACGCGAAGCCGCAGAGTTACATCTAGCAGAAGGACGTACTCTGGAAGCAATCACCTTATTCTTGAAGGACGAGAGTGAAGAATCCTCTCATACAGCTACCAACTGCATCCTCACAGGGCTGTGGCAAAAACTCACGTTTGGTGTTGTGCCGGAGATGTCAGACTCAAACTTGCGGAAACTTCTCGACTTGGCCTCTAAAGCGAACCTCTCACTGCTGACAGTGAATGATCGTTATGAGGTATGCATGTCACTAGTTGCGCAACTGTTCGTGTTTCATACTTTCGACTTCACAGATACAAATGTTTCAAGCAATCAAGGCTCACGCTTTGACTGAGCTTCGCGAATTGAGCATATCCCTATTCTTTATCAACAACCGCCCCGCTGCTTTACTCTGTCTCGATCATTACTTCACAAACCCACCGCCCCTTCATAATCTCTCTATTCTCCAATTAGCCGAGGAACTCAGGCTCTTCAAATTATATGTGCAAGGGCTCTACGAAGTGATTACTTACCAGAATCCAGCCGCTTCAACGAATATATCCAAGTTATTTGGCTTCCAGCGACTCTCGGAGAATCAGATCGTACTTCCACATGGAACCTATCTCAACTTGCTGTATCATAGCCGTAGGGCTCTTGATACTTCAGATCAAGATATTACCCTTTCGACTTTCGAATTCACTTTCTTCTTTCGCAATGTCCTCATAGATCGACTAAAGGTGCATGTGTCGAAGGAGGAGGATGCTTGCAAGCGGTGCCCTGCGCTCACTCCTTGCCTGATTTACGCCATGTTTAGAGACTGTCGTCGGCCGGAGTGTCCGCAAAAGCATGTGACGGGATCTTCTATGGACGTCTCTTTCTACAACGTCCGAGTGCGAGCTCATCTACTACAAATACTGATTCTCGAAACGCTTACAAACCTCGGTCCAGAGTTTTTATCCCTCCGCAGGTATGCTCTTCACATTTTCCGATCAAATACAGTTCTATACGACTAATTATTGCCACAGGTCATGGCTGCTACGATTGTACAACACAATTCATCCTCCGAATCACATTATGGGCACTCCTGCATGCCTTCATTTTAGTGAAATACCTGAAGCTACCGAGGCCTGTCGAGTTCTCAGACAATGGATTCAAGGGTTCATATTCATGCACAGTTTTTACCCTTCGCCACCCTTTTTATCGGAATTGCTGCAAGTGGCTACTTTGGCGCAGATCTTCGACAAGAGTAACGCCCCATTTTATCTTCATCGGGGTCGATATGCAGGTGTGCCACCTCCAGTACTCATAAGGCCAGGGGGTGTATCCGTCGTACACGAGCTGGTCTGGACCCTAGAAAGCCCAGGCCTTTTTGACCCTGACAATAGTCTCATTGCCGGTATATTCTCTCTGAGGTGCGTAGTTAACTCTCCGGGATTTCTTGGAGTGTGAATTAACGAGCAACCAGGCACATCGTGAAGCAGAGAGTACCCATTGACCTTGGTGTATTCTGCGATTTCCTGGATCACCTCATCAAGAATCTGATTCTATCATATTCTGTGCAACGCAGCATCAACCCTCATAATGTTACAGTACCTCGTAGTTGGCTCATTAATTCGGCGATTGGCTCGGAAGAGCAGTGGAGGAAAGGAGTAGACTATCTGTCAATGCTGATGGAACCAATTCAAGAAGTTCTGCAGCAGATTTACACTGGGAGTTTTGCAGGTGTCTAATTTCTGCTTTCCAACTTCCCTGAGCCCAGTATTGATTAGTCCATCTTTCTAGAACACCTCCTGTATGAGCGAAGAAGAGACTTCTCGATGGCAAATATTCCAGGAATCATTCGCTCCGTCTTCATTGCTCGCATGTATGTCAGAATAATAAATATCTGTTGTTGATGACATTTTGACACCATTGATTCAGCTGCAGAGCTCTATGTCTTCGTAAGTGACATATCGACATCTTCCAGCCAAGCAAGTACTGATGAAAGACCTCATAGTTGGGTACAATATCTCGAATTTAAGATTAAGGGAGCAAATTCTTGAAACTGTGACTCATCTCAGAAACGTCCAAAAGGCTGGGAGCTATTTCCCCTCGACGTATAACCGTTACGACGCTCTGTAATAATCCACTATCGCTTTCGTTTCACAATGTATCTTGACAGTTACGTGGTCGCCGCAACTTGGGATGATCTCGCGAGAGCTGTTCGCGGCTCGACGAGATACTCGGCCACAGACGAGATGATTCAGCTTGTTCACAAGTCAAATCCGCCGCCTCGAGCACACCCTGACGTGCGCCAAGTGATTTACGAGAAATTAAGCGACATCCCCAACATTCTTACTGAAGCCTCTGTTCCTGCAGCTCCGCCTTCCACTGATCCAGGTCCAGCCCCTGCCCTCAACGCGAATGCAGTTGGTAAACCATCAGTCCCGCAGCCGTCTGCACAAACAGAGGTCACCGAGATGGAAGAGAAAAAGGAAGCGGAGGAGGAGGAGGAAGAAGAAGCGGAGGAAACCGAAGACGTTCCTGATCAAGCTATCTCCAACATGATCTCAGGGCCATTGAACGAAAACCCCGAGATCCCAGAGCCCACCGAAGAGGAACATAAGGCAGTTATCGCAATAGAAGTGGGGTACAAGCGATATCGGTCTCGTCAAACAAGGTCGAAGAATCAGCTTATGGACTCGCTACAGAAACAATATGTCGCGTTCCTGAGAGAGGCTGAACAAGTCAAACCTGGCTGCTATCGCAAGATGATGCTCGGACCTCTTCCGCATGTCCTGGTCGTCTTGGAGTTGCTCTTCATGGCCAACATGAATTTGAAGCATCAGACCAAGAAGCGCTCACGTCTGCCATTGAAGGGTGAAGAATTGGATATCGTTGATCAACAATTGACGAAAACCAAGTACGTGCTTCCTAAACTTCCTTTCCAGAGAATTCGTAAACTAAATTGGGCCCTTACATTCATTCAGCCAGGCAGTGAGGAAGATCAAGTCCCTTCAGGAGAAGCTTGGAGCTCGCTCGCCCATGCATCCCAAACGAGAGACCTACGAGTTGAAAAAGCTAGTTGGAGATGTGCAAGGTCTCATTCGCGATGATCTTCCTGATGACATCAAGATATCAGCAGAGACGATGGCAGAATTCGAGATTGGGGTTAAGGGGATTGTGAAGGAGAAAGCGCTTCCGAAGCCAAAGCCGCCCAAACCTGAGCTCAATGTCGAGGATATATACGAATACTACTGATACTGCACATATAACAGGTGATCTTACTCCAATATATATACTATGTGAATTTTATTCCCCACTTTTGCAGCTTTTTTTGTTTTGTGATGATAGGCTCGCTTGATGTGAGCGAGCCAATGGTACTAGCAATGCGAAGTGTTGAAAACGTGAGGAATTGCTATGAAACAATGACATCTGTTAGAGACTTTTCGGACTAGCTGGTACTGCTGGCCTGGTAGACGAACGATAAGCTCTGAATCGCTTTTGCGCGCATGCACAGCAGGCCTCTATTTACTCAGAACAGCTCAGAACCAATTCAGAAGGCACACGCTCCTGTGGCCACGTCATCTAATGCGGACTGGTACCAACAAGTGATTTTTAGGTTTTCCATTGCTGTAATAAGGTCAACGTCTGTAAAGTAAGTACGATAAGTGTAGGTGTGGTATATGCCAAGTCTAACAGCAACGTAGCCCAAAAAGTATGAGCAAAGTCTAGGAACAGTATATACAACCCCCAAACCCATCTCATGTCCTCGACTACAAGCCCGTTTAACCAGATCCTGAATAGAAAAGGCATTCGTGAGCAACACAAAACGTATGAAAACGCGTAGGTGACACTTACCACCAGAGTAGACCTTGCCGAAGAGGAGCTCTTGGCACTTGTCGTAAAGCGACAACACACCAGCACCAGCAACACCACGGAGGATGTTGGCACCAGCACCCTTGAAGAGCGACTTGGTACCCTCCTTAGCAACAATCTGTCGGCCAGCATCGAACATGGACTTGTAGTGCTGAGTAGAACCAGAAGTCATCATCATACGACGACTGTTTAAGGTTCATGAGAATCCATGCTTTTCAAGGTACATGTGTCAAGATACTCACCGGATAGTGTCAAGAGGGTAAGAAGCGAGACCAGCAGCGTTGGTGACAGCCCAACCGAGAAGGAAGGAAGCAAGGAAGGAACCCTCGAATGCACCGACGAGAACAACAGGCTCTGCAAGTGTGGGGAATTAGAATTACTGAGCAACAATAGAAGCAAAGAACACGTACTGAGCGAATCGTAGACACCAAAGTAGAGACCACGGTACACGACGATACCAACGACGGAAGGACCGAAACCACGGTAAAGACCGGCAAGACCGTCGGAAGCGAGAGTCTTTTTGTAGACATCGATAAGACCGTTGAACTGACGGGCTCCTCCACCCTTGGAAGACTTGGCATCGTTGGCAAGACGAGTACGAGCATAGTCAAGGGAGTAAACGAAGAGGAGGGAACTTGCTCCAGCGGCAGCACCAGAAGCAATGTTTCCAGCGAACCATGTCCAGTAACCCTCGCTCTTCTTGAAGCCGAACAGCGACTTGAAGTAGTCCTCTGTGTTCAAAGAGCAATTAGTTCGCATACATGAAATGAAAAGATAGGAAACGAACTGAAGGCAAAGTTCAAGGCTTGAGTCGGGAAGTATCGGATGACGTTGGCGGTGTTACCTCTCCAAAGAGAGAGGAGACCTTCGTCAGCGTAGGTACGCCGTGTGCAGTCGATGATACCCTTGTAGGGAGTGGCAAGACGACCCTGCTTGATCTACAAACACGGCGGGGGAAAAAATTAGTTTTTGCAAGTCCCTACTCAACGGGAAACCAGACGTGCCATCTCATCCTGGTTCTGAACCAGCAGCTTGACTCGCTCAATGGGGGCGGCAGCAGTCTTCGAGACGGCCTATAGTACGAAAAAAAAATGAGCCAAAAAAGCAGGAAAAACGCCAGCGAGAAGAACTTACAGCAGAAACACCACCCATCAAGAAGTCGACTGAGAAAATGGTGACAATGAGCCTTCACAGCTGGAAAGAAAAAGGATACATTGCGCATATACTAACCAGCGAAGTCCTGGGGGGTCTTGGTCCTCTTTTTGTCGGCCATTTTTTTGAAATGAGATGAAGAAAGAAGAGGATGGAGTGGGGAGGGTGATGAAGGTGGAGGAAGGAGCGAGAGTTTTTCAAGTGAAAATTGCCGACTTTTTGATTTGATTGGAGGGTCGGATCACTCCGGAACCATTCGCCGTGTAGCAACATATACAAATAATGAGCGTAGTGGCTTCGGTTGGGCTTCGGACTACTGTTGCCCCGCGTACCTGGTCCTCTCTGCTCAGCTTCTTGCGCTGTAAGTACCGCAGCATGTGCTCACTGAGGCTTGTTCGTATCTTTTTTTCATACTGTTTTCTCGTCTTTCTACTTGCACGAAAGCAATGCACATATTTCAGTCTGATAGGAGAATACTATATTCTTTCGTTGGCGGTGCTCCTTTGCGTGATCGTTTGCCGCCCTTTTTGCCAGCAAAGCAATTTCCTTGACGGAATCACATATTTCACTTTCACGAATCACCGAACAACGGGTGTCGAGGAATCCAATAAGCGTATAGCTTTTATCAAGCCACTCTTTCTTGCTCTGAGAATTCAACATCACAATCTTGCTCGTATTCAGCTGTATCTAGATATTCCTTCTCATCGTTGGAAAAGCCTCCTCTCAGGCCGGTACTTGACGCCCATGACAATATTCACGTTAACTTCAGGGCCAAACTCCTTCGCTTCGGAGCACATTTTTTCCCTCGACGTTGTCGGCCGCCAAATAATATAGTATTAGCACGCTGGCCAATGACATATCGGTATTCACGTCGTGCTTACTTACCCTGTCCAGTGTCAAACAAAGCTCTTCGTAGCCTTACGGAACAGGACGCCTGCCAGGTGTCCTTGTCGTGTGCCTGTGCGCCTGCCGGACGAACTCTCAAATCTTTCCTTTGCCTGGAGGACAGAAGGATTCATAGTAGGAAGGCAACGTTCATTGAAGCCGCCGATATCGGTGCGGAGCGATATAATTATGATCCAATGGAATGGTTAGAACATAAGCCGGGCCGGCGGACACCAAGAAAATTTAAATGGGCGGTTGTGTGTACGGTCAGTAGGGTCTGGCGAAAAATTGGTTATTTGCTCACACGATTTATTCACATTGTTATTAACACGTTAATAACTTGTTACTAACTCGAGGGTCTTCGAAGGCCTGTTAGAAATTGTGAAAAATTCAGCTTTTATATTGCGCTCTGAGGCGAAATTTGAGTGATTTTTGACTTTCTTCATTGACATGCCATGACCAAAAGTTGGAAAAACGCTCACGGCCACAGGGCAGTCCTCCCAAGGCATTTCTAGCGAGCACAGTTACCTGAAAAGATCTGCCATCATGTAAAATCTGCTACCACTTATGACTTTTTGACTGATAAATTACCATTGACAGACTTATTGCACTGAAGTACTGACAACTGGCCTACTACTTGGCTGAGATTGCCTAAAGCACCATTTATAACTAATTGTCACACCCATTTTATTTCTCACATGTATTTTTCACTTGTTATTATCATTTTTCACAAGATTTGTGAGCAAATGTTAATAACTAGCGTGAATAATGCTCCTGGGAGGGCTCATGTTAATAACATGTTAGTAACTCGGGGTTTATTTGCTCACCAAACCCTAACGGTCAGCCTGTTGCTACTTACCTTCATGATAATGATCAGTGAGTTATTTCGTGCTACCAGCAGCTGCATCGTCGCACACCAATGCTTAACCCACCGTGCATCCTTTGCACCACGATCCTACTTGCAACGAGTATCTCATGTACCATGACCCACCCATTCCTATCCTCCGCAAATGACAACGACCTACCGACTGGAACATACATAGCAGCAGGCCTATCCAGCGTTGCCTCATTAGCAGATCACCTAGACACCAACCCCAACGTAACCGTCACCCGACTGTTCCTCTCTGACTCTTCTGTCTGGGACTTTGATAACAACTACGGTTTCTCCAAGACAACAGAGTACGATGATGATATCGACGTTCCAGACGAGGAAGAAGACAGACGAAGCCATAACAACAAGGTGCGCCGACGAAGAGCCCGCACGATGAGGGATCACTCAGAAGTACTTGAACGTATATTAAATCGTACTTCACACACCCTCGAGGCTTTCTCGTATTTGTTGCATATCGAAGAGTGGGAGTATCTTCCGACCAGACCCAGACCCAGACGGTCGTTCTACGACTCAGGCTATGACCCTCGACAACCAGAAGATGAGGGCCCAAAATCACATTTCCTCTCAACACATTCTTTCCCGCGACTTCGAGAATTAGTACTCAAAGATCCCAAACTCTGTGACTACCGTCTTTCCCCTGATGACGGGTCCGACTATAACTGCCAGCCAATGCTCTCGCAGCTACCAAACGTTTCCCATTTGCACCTCATCGGGAGATATCCTCTTACACTCGCGACTCTCCGGAGCTCCCTCCCCAACCTGACTTCCATTCGATTCACAGGCGGGGCACCCAATGGACTTTGGATTTGGAAAGCTGCAAAGGTCGGATGGGCTCAAACTGTCTGGATAAATCTTGGAGCGTCACCGCCGATGGAGGAAAGGTAAACCTTTCAGCCACCCACAATGCACCGCAAGTTTGTTCATAAACCTCACTTCATAGTCTCGCTCCAATTCCAGATAACCTCACTGTTATCATCCACCCGGACTATAACCCCGATCTTGGCATCTCAGGTCCAAGATTCTGCGCCACCTCGAGCGTGGAGTACGACGGTAGATTGAGGAAACTTGGTAAATTCAGCGGAGGAAACATGCATCTTAGCTGGCCGATTGAAGAAGATTTCAAGAAGTATTCTAGGATTGGACTATTTCCAGTGGTGAGGGCTATCGAAACCTTTAAAGACCTTATGGCAGGCGGCGAGGGCGATTGGAAGATCCCAGAAGGGAGAGAATGGGAGCAGCCTCCATTGAGTTGGTGGTGGTAAGTGAAGCCCGAAGTCGATCATACGGGATATTGCATTAATGGATAATTTTAAGGAGAGCCGACCGCTACTATGATTCAATAGAAGAGGAGCCTGTTACGCCTTATTTAGAGCTTTGACGAAAAGTATTATTCATACGTAGCTGGCTTTGCTGCTACTCTTCACGCAACACCAGTATCAACGTCCTTCTTAAACCGCTCTGTGATCGGAACCATCCCTCCTTCATCTACCACAAAACCCAAGCTCAGCGGATAATGATTATTAAACCTTGCCGGCCACGATGAAACCACACTCCGATTGACCGGATCGTCCTTGAATGTAACACGCCTCAAAGCATCCTCTCCGGCAACTTTCACCAGAGCCTCGAGCTCCTCGCGTATCGTCGTAGTGAATCCAGGCAAACATACCACCCGAGTGTGCTCGAAGAACGTGTCAGCAGCGATGTGCTTTGCAATGACGAGATTCTTGATTGTAGTTTGAGGGCTAGCTACCCAAACGGCAAGGTCGAGTGCGGGGGAGTCGAAGGAATCTCCTATGGGGCATACGGCCTCTAAGCCTTTCAGAGGTTCTCGGATAATCCCTTTTAGGAGTTTCGATGAGGAAGCCGGAAGGATAATGACAGGTTACCAACGTACCGGACATGAATGACGAGGTTGCGGCGGAAGGAGGACCAGGTCTGACGACGACCGTTGGCAGACGGACGATACGCCCATCAATGAATCCTCTTCTCGTATATTCATTGATGAATAATTCGCATGTCAACTTTGCCATTCCATATGCGCTTTCTGGAGTAGCGATGGTCTGGGGTGTGACGATGTAAGGCTGAATGGTTTGGTTCAAAGTGTCAATCAAGGATTGGCCTGAAACACAGCTCGACCACGTCGACTTACGAGTGGTCCACCATAAACAGCGAGGGAAGAAGTAAAGATAAACTTGACTAGTTTCTCTGATTCACTTCCATATCGACGAGCCGCCTGCAATAGCTCTCGTACAGAATCGACGTTCACCTGCGAAGGCGTTAATGCACCGATCAGTCGATGTCTCAGGCAACACAAATACCTTGACACCAAGATCAAACTTATCTTCAGAACCTCGCGACATGATTCCATGCAGACAATAGACCGTATCAGGTACTCCGAATTCTGTCTTGAACAACGCGTCGATTTCAGGAGGACTCGTTAGATCAGCTTTGATAGTCAGCACTTTCACTTGCGCGGGCTTCTTTGGTTCAACTATATCCGCGAGAATGAGATGTACATCAGGACTCCTGGGATCTCCTATAAGAGCCTGAGCGAGCTAAGTAGGGAAAATAAAAATTAGATACATATGTTCACTTCAGCCTTACATGATATCGATGACTGGGAACCTACTAAACTGCCCAGAAAACCTCCAGCGCCAGTTATGAGAACGACACTCTTTGAATTCGACATGGTAGTAAAATGAGTTGAATATAGCTCTTCATCTGAAAATCATCCGTGGTATCTGTGGGGAAAGACGGAGAGCAATAGCTTCACGTGCCATGGAGAGAATGACCTTAAGATCTGGAAGAGTACCTACCGCGCCGGCGTCGATACTTCTCAATCCCACCGTGGAATCTGAGAAAATATCTGGGTTATTGGACACCACTAATATTCGATTGTTTGTGAGAATAAAGTTAACAACCACTCCGGATTTGACAAAATGCAATAATGCTTGAACAATGATTAAAACGAGTGCTCTATGACTGTGAAGTGTTTGATACCAAGTAATGACTGATAGAAATAAGTGATACAGCGCACTCGCGAGCGCCAGCGTGAGGCTGGGAAGAAACGGTTAAAAGTATCGAAAGCAACCAGGCTCACGAAAACCGCCAAAGAATAATCAGTGGTATCAATATTAAAGAAAGAATTGCAAGGAATGTGGATGAATGTAGGTTTGGAGGATAGTTAGTCCAGTTGAGCATAATATAAATCGGGCTGCTAAGAAAAGGTGAGAAATGCATACAGAGAATTATTTTGGCGTTGACACGATGACAAAAAAAAGGATTCCCAACAAAGATAGCAGAGCGAATTACCATAACAAGAGGAAAAGAGACGAGGGAAAAAAACCAAATATGTACTTATTCAATTCTATCCGCGCAAAAGCACAGGTTAAAGGATCATTTCTACGACTGAGTTGGCTGGCGAGGAGAAGCAGAGAAGATCGAAAACACTTTCTCAGCGTTCTCCTTGTATTTCTTCAACTTCTTGTTCTTCTGCTTCTCAGGGCCTTCTACAAGAGTTTCCGGATGGAAATCTCCGTTGCCCGACGTGTCCGACGAGTAACTATGCGCACCCATCGACATCGCGGACTCTTTCGACTTTAACGAATGCGAAGGCATCGAGCTACCTCCAGCGGAAGGAGATGGTGTCATGATACCGGCGCTCGACGAAGTGGTGCTTATGGTCCCTGAATGACTAGGAGACATCGTCTTCGAAGTCCCACTCGTTCTAGAGGAATACGACGACGGGGGTGATTTCGGCCTTAGGAACTGCCGTGGAGTTTTCCGGAAGGTAAGTCCTGGATTTCTTCCCCTTCGCATCGACGGACTGGGAGAGTCGCCGACTTCTGAGGGTGTCATCTCAGAGTCCTTGGACATGCCCGAGACTGAGCGGGGTATGGTGCCGGAGCGATTCGGGGTCGAAGCTTTTCTGAATACAGCCAGACGGTACCGATCGACGACGCCACGAGCAAAGAGACTTGTACCCTTAGACCCGTTACGGTCTTCTCCACCGTCAGCCTCAATGAAGTCCCAATCATCGTCCTCGTCATCGTCGCGTTCTGTGACTTCGGCATCTTCGTCGACGCCGTCTGACAAGTAACGATCCAATGCAGGCACGCCAGAACGCTCCTTGCGGGGACGAGCAGCCCGATTGTTTTTGCTGGGCTGTGGTTTGGACGATGCTGGCTTCGACTTCGTCTCCTTTTCTGGTGCGGGGGTAAAAGCAGGCACAGCTTCATCCTTACTCTTCCTCACTTTCGGTTCTGCCTCTTTGGTTACCGGAGCAGTCGCAGGTGGCACTTCGCCTGAGTGGAGTGAAGGAGGCTCTCTCAAGGGTGTCGCAGTAAGAGGTGCTGCTGTCTCGTCATCGGGAGGTAGTGTCTTCGGGCGTGCCTCGGGAGTCTTCGGCTCAGGAACATCTTCTTCCTCATCTTGTTCCTCAATATCTGCGGGTATTTTCGACACCTTCTCGGATACAAGGTCGGGGCGCAGGTTACTGAGGCTAACTTCTTCATCTTCCTCTTCTTCATCGGGCGTTTCATCTTCTGATTCCTCCTCTTCCTCTACCTCATCGTCGATCAATACCGAATGGCGGCCCTTGAACGAATATCCATCAAAGACGTCTACGGATTCCTCTTCCTCTTCCGCTCCAGACCGTGGACGAAGAGACGAGCTGCGTGATTGCGAAGGGGTCGTGTTGGATTCCTCGCCATCTGTGCGGTCCGTGTCCGTGTGTTGATCCTGGTCAGTGTCGGTGTTCTCGTCATTTACATCATCAAGAACAGGTTCCATGTCCAAAAACGTGTCGTCAAAGTTCTGGGTATCACTTGCGTTTGAAGGGTCGATAGGAGGGATGTATGGAGCTAAAGAGTAGACAAAATTAGCAGCATAACAACGACGTCGTTGGGTGTGACTGACGTATGTAACGTTTATAATATACATGAGACCAATCTCTGCGAAACGAATGTGAGTAGAGGGCATTTCAAAAGAGGCACGTTCAACTTACATCATAGAAAAATATGGGTGACGCTTTATCCTAGGCTCACGAAGTCTGAGAGCAGGGTTGCGTTGAAGCAACTAAGTAGAATTGTTTGAGTCAATTATAGGCGATTGCAGTCCAGAGAAGGGACATACCCCTCGAATGAAACTCTTTGTGTCCTGATCAATTGCCCTGTCATCAGGGAACTGCAGCTCATCCTGCAGCACCTTCACATACATATCCGAGTGATTATTTGCCCAGAAAGGTGTCTGAATTATATCTCAGCCAAAACCGCAATAAACCATGCAACAAGAGTAGAATAGCTCACGATGCCAGTCAACATTTCGAACAACATCGTCCCGAAACTCCACCAGTCGATCTCGTAGCTGTACGGCAGCCCTTGAATCACCTCAGGAGCAAGGTACTCCGCTGTCCCACAAAATGTGCTCGTCATATCCGTCTGTCCAGGATTCACTTGACCAGACCACTCTCCACCGTTCTCAGGACCATTTTTCATCCAGGGTGCTTGAGCACCTACAAATTCGCCTCTGGTCCCAGACGGTGTTGGAGGAGCAGTTATAGCATTTGACCGTCTAGGGAACTCTTTAGATAAACCAAAATCAGTCAGGACAATATGTCCATCGGCACCGATGAGAATGTTTTCTGGCTTGAGATCGCGGTATATGACTCCTGCGGCGTGGAGTCCCTCGCAACCCTCTACGATTTCAGCGGCGTAGAACCGCGCACGGTCACGACCTAGACGGCCCCAACGGGCGAGCTGAGTAGCGAGGTCACCACCTGGGTGGAAATCCTAAGGGGATTATAATGATTGAAGTGAATGAATAACAGCAGCCTGATGTGACCCACCATGACCAAAAACAAATTCTCTTTATCGTGGAAACTCCACCAGAGCTTGACCACGAATGGATCCTTGACCACCCCACTCCCATGAATATTCCCATTTTCATCTACGGCGGCCATCCTCTTCAGCACCGCCTGTTCTGTTAAAGTATGTTGAAGCTCTTGATGCGCTAAGACATGTCTCTTCGTAATCGCTTTCATCGCATACAAATCCGTGGTAGCTTTATGTCTGACAAGTAACACTTTCCCAGCACATCCTTTACCAAGGACACGTAACATCTCAAAATCGTCCACGACAACTTTGCGTTGTGATTTCCTCTTGGCGAGCTCCTTATTGATACTACTGCCGTTGAGGGGGGAGCTAGTGGTGGAAGCTTTGCGTTTTTTGCGCGCGGACTTGCTTCGTGCGGCAGTTGATACACTCGAAGATTCATCTCCAGTCTCGGTTTGAGAAGACGAGAGAGTGCCTTCAGTGACAGAGGAAGTGTAAGCACGAGACAGACGGTGGTCAGGGTCGGCGGACTGAGAACGCGGCACGCGATGAGAAGCGGGTGCTTCTGATGTCGGTGCAGAGGCGGATGGTGTACGAGGCTCATCCTCACTCACGCGAGGCGTAGAAAGGTCGACCACGTCGGCAGCAGCAGAAGGGACGACGTCAGCGGGAGTAGAAGGTTGTGCAGGAGCAGCTTTCACGTCTGCCACTGGGGAAGACTCATCGGTCTTGGCTTTGGGTTCAGACACAACAGGTTCTGCATTCACCTCGCCCTCCTTGGCCTCGATCGTTGTGCTTTCTGCATCGTCGCCTTCAACAGTAAGATCCTGGATCTCTGTTTCCGCTGTGCCGTCTTCACTTCGCGAGACATCGGTAGATTCACCCTCAACTGTTCTATTCTCCTTGTCCCTATCCCTCCTGTCTTTCATACCAACATGTGCTGCCAAATCAGACCGGACTCTCTTGATCGCTCTCTCAACTCGAACACTCTCCAAGTCATCTGTTCTAACGCGAACAAAGCGCTTCCAGGTTCGTGCATGTCGTACGGCCTGGGAATTCGAAAGTGTGGTGAGGTAAGCAGCAAGGGCGGTGCTATTAGCTGATGGCGCAGGAAGCGTGGCGTTAAGGAGTGCATTGGTAGCAGAAAAGGAGAGAAATGGATCATTTTGCTCCACAGAAGGAGAAGCAGCTGGTGTGGGTAAACCGGAAGGTCCAACAGACGGAGGATTGCTGCTGGAAGTTACAGGCTTGCGAGAAGCTGACTTGTTCGATGTCGGCGAGGCAAGCCGAGAGAGTGTATTAAGGAATGCAGACTTTCGCTTAGGTGCAGCCGGTAGGGTCGACGAATCCAAGGGAAAGGCGGGCAATTTAGACGTCGGTGGGATAGTATCACGAAGCTTCTGGTCGAGCTCGACGATTTCCATGACGGTTCGGGTGAGAGTGAGGTGGTGCGTTGGCGCTGCATGTTAACTGTCAGCAGTCGAGGCGGAATGAACGAGCATGACACTGACTCTTTATGTAAAGACTGTAAGAATGGGGGTCGTGTGGACTCTCCGCAACACTGACACTCCAGGGCCCATCTTGATCCATCCTCACAGGCATCCTGCGGGAAGGCGTAGCATCCATGTGATGATTCTTCAACATCTCTCGATCGATAAAAACGGTGGATTCCGACTCTTCAAAGGTTAAAGTTGGGGCACCGGATCTTCCTTTCCCTCTATGTAGCTTCTTGAAAGAGCTGCTCCTGCGAGGTGTACCTGTAGATTTACGAGCACTATCGGTGGGATGAATCAAAGAGTGGCCGAACGGAGCGGTTGCTTTGTGCGACAAGCTACTGCTGCTGCCTGGCCGACGAGAAGAGATGGTACTGGGCATCAACTTGTATTCCCGATACTACTCGTTCTTGTCGTTGGAGGATAGAGAGTGAATGAAGCTGAAAGGGTAGAAAAAGGAGATTAAAACGGGTGAGGAAGGCGTGTTCCTGTTATAAAGCCACGAGGAAATAAGTCAACACTGAGATCGTGACCAAACGAGCACGGAAGCCTCGAGGCAGAAGAAATATCCTGACTCACACGAATTCCAGCTGGAAATAAGAAGAATTAAAATGAATGTTGGAAGACGGGAATAATTGCTTAGCAAAGGTGGATTCGATTGTAGTGAGTGAAGTGGGTAAGGGTTGGTGACTTTGAAGCAGCCCAACTTTCCTACGCCTTCGATAACTAAGCACAACAGTAACTGTCAACCCCAATTTACAATACACAGTGTACGGATACAGTGCCATAGCTACTTATTATCGACTTCTAGTTCTACGAAAATACCCTAGACCCACACCAAGAACATTACCGAGATTATCATGATGGAACGACGGAGATCTCATTCCTCAAACATGACAATGTCCAGTGCTCTCTGTATGTTGTAACAAAAAGCAGAGATCATCAAGACACACTTGATCCTCCTTGATCGTCCTTCAGCGCTTCAGCGCTGTCAGCTTCCATCCCCATCTCACTTCTGTCCTTCGAATCACCGCTGGTGAAAGAAGCAATTAACTGGCCCAGGTTCAACAAGCCAAGTACCCCCAAAGAGGCTTCCAAAGACTTTCAAAGGTTGCTTTGACGTCTCAGGTCATTGTAAGTTGAATTAGATGTGTTCTGTGATGTACATCCAGTACTGATCAGTGAAAAAATAGATGTTTAGAATCGGAATGAAAGGGGGTCCGAGCGAGTTACTGTTAACTCTCAATGGACCCTGGACCTATCTGAATCCCATGGACCTATCTCATGGACCATCACGCACCATGATGACGTCGCCCTCACGTGCACGTAGGAACCCTCTTCTTCCTCTTTTTTGCTTCACGAATCGGAACCCAGACTTGAACATATTCAATTTTCACACCGGGCGCCCTGACTTGAAAAGCAACACCGGGGCTGCCCGTCAATTATCTTTGTCGCTTCTTCTGTCACTGACACCCAAGACTACCTGGACTCCCTCAATTTCGACGCTTACCTCCTACTTCCCAGACTCGCGTTATTCTTGTCTAGCTTTCTCTCGTCGCTCTAGTGCTATTACCTGGCTATTACCGCAACCGGTTGCTTGGTCTGGATACATCTTCGCTCGTCTCGAGTACTCCGATACATACAATGTCAGAACCGCCATCTACAGGAACTGTTGCTATCGACCAGGCGCTCAATGGCAAAGAGTCGGTTCCACAAGAGTCCGCTAAGGACGAAACAAAGGCACCCGTAGGTGATGACGAAGGAGAGGAGAGCGACACTTATGACGATTTCGAAAACGAGGTCAGTCTCAGTCTACCTTTCTATCGTGTACCAACAACGCATTATTTCTCGTAGGAGGAGCAAGAGGAGGACGGATACGAAGACGACGAGAACGAAGGAGAGGACGAGGGGAAACCAAATAAAGCAAGTTTGACAGCACTTCTGTTGGAAAATGTTAGTTCAATACATTATTCCGGAATCATGCACTATTACTAATATGTTCTGCCTTTTTCTGTAGCCAAACGTTTTTGATGCAGACGACGCCGAAGAGGACGACGACGATGAAGTTGCTGAAGGGGAAGATGAGGACTATATCGACGATGGCGACGAGGCCGAAATTCAAAAAGCTCCAGCTGTCGAGTCCAAGTCAAGTACAAACGGCAAAAAGCGTCCAATTGATGATGTCCACGACCTCGAAGGCGGAGATGAAGGCGGAGAAACTAAAAAGGTTAAAGCTTGAACCTTCAACTTCAAACTTCTGCTTGTAGAAGGCGAAACACCGTTTACTCACATACTGACCATTCTCCAAACAACCCAAGGACTGAATTGTTTTCTGATTTATACGTTTTTATCTCTGGTATTTATGTGTTGTTGTTGTAACTCGGCTTGTTCTTCGTTATCGGAGGTACTATGTACGCAGTCACTAGTCATTGCTTATTCTGTTTGTAGTACGTAGTCAAAGGAGGATGTAAGTATCTATGGACATAGAAAATTTGACAATGAATGTACTTTGTTTCATTGCTTACGCAGCAGATTTTACGCTTGGACTGGATCGCCCATCATCGCGACGCGTCTTACAGGCTCAGCATATAAATTGAAAAATATATCCCTTTTTCATGCCACTCTCAGCCCATCGTCTTCGACAACCAAGACAGCAGTATGTAGGCCAAAATGGCTTTACAGAACCTCCACGTACTATGGCCCAAAAGATTGAAGCGCATGAGCATGCTCAAGAGATCCTGGCGTTGCGTTCAAATCCCCTCCCAAGGTAAGGCAATCTATGTTTTCCTCTGATATCATTTAATAATTGCTCGTACGTAGCATGAAGGAAATACGCGCAACTGACTGGACAAATGATTCTGTTCCAACAGCAGCAGATATAGAAAAAGAAATTGCCGACCTGCAACAAGACCACAGCATCTTCTTATCCAAACTATATGACCTTAACGCTACTTCATATCTCGCAGATATCAAGTACAGATACCAAAGTCGAGATGCGAGCCTGGATATAGACCCTAGGGACTGGGTGAAGACAGAGTTCCGGAACAATTCGAACGCGATGCAGGTGGATTTCGAGGATGAGGAGCTAAATAGAATGACTGAGGTCAGTGAGGCGCAGAAGGTACGCTCTTGCATCTCGACTATCTAACATAAAACCATAATACGCAAGAATCCCTGCAGAAATTGTACAACAAATCATCTCCCTATCCATTCTCCCCCACTTCTCCAACCGCCTATACTCTACCTTCCGTTTCACGTCACAACTACGAATATCAAAAGCGTCTTTCAAAACTACAAACCACACTACATATACTAAAAGAGGGAGAGAATCGACAGCGAGTAGCAGATCATAAACGAATGGAGCAAGAGAATTACAATGCACGTCGTCGTGAGGAGGAACGAAAGCGACTTGAAGAACGCGAGCGGAGGGAAGTGGAGAAGAGATTTCCTACTTCAATAGAGGACTTCAAGTCAAAGGGGCGTGATATGCAGCTTCGAGTGGGAACCTTCCTGGATGGAGGTCGATCAGCTCTTGCAACAGGAAAACCTTCGCATCTACAGGAGAAAATGATGACGGAGTGGCATTGGAAATGGGAGGAGGTGCAACCGCTTCTGAAGGAGTATGCTATGAATGTAAGTCGTTTTCATGGTGATGGTTTCTAGTTACTAGCATCTGACCTGAGTGAATGCATGTTAAAGGACGAGTTCCGGAATGTTATACAGATTGAAGCCAGGCAGACCACTACCACCGACCCGAGGAGGGCAGGTAGCTCAGCTTACACTGGATAGATAATTACTGCACGGTGGTGCTTTCTTGACTACTGCGCATTCAAACGAAATGACGGCCAAACACTGGCGAGTAGGCGTAACGGTCAGCTCAATCGATGGTTCGATAGACTTTTCATACTCTGTACATACAGACACGGTTGCTACTGAGAGTATTCCAGTCTGGGTAGTTATGTAAATATCCTGTATGATAGTGTACTAAAAGTTTTTAGTTCAAGGATCGATACCGTAGCCGAGTCGTAGCCTGTAGGTACTAGGAAGTATCAATGTCAAATTGATCTGGAACATCGGGGTTGGAGGGAGCTGGAGATACCGGTAATACTTGTCACTTTGCAAAGTTGATGTTCGTTACTTATTGGGTGAGCGTAAGCGAGCCCAATTGTAGAGGGTGACCCAAAATCCGTTGCACAGCCACCGCGCGCGGCGCTACATTTCGACACAACACAAGTAAATACAGAGCTTTAATGTGCCGCAGCTGTAAGCAGATTTAAGAATGTAGAAATAAATCAGTTTCTTTTCCTCTTTTCCCCTAAGAGTTCTGGGAAGAGGTTCCTTCCATTCAATAGTATCAATACAGCTTATTACTGTTTCAAAAAACTCAGACAAAATCCTAAAAAAAATAATGATGAAGTTGTAGGTGATATTCTCACTCTGATTTTTGGAGAATAAGTTGCTCAGCTCTCGTCAGTTGAAGTGTCTCCTCTCTACTCCATTACTCATCAGAAGCCAAACAGTCATCTATCACTTTCAAAAGTTGGAAATTTTCAGACATATCATTCTTTCACCAAATCTAGTATTACTCTGACTCAAATCTTTTGTCCATCTAGAGGTAATCCAGAGCATAAGCTGTTTAGAGATGTGCTCCTTTGTCTGAGGGATCATGAACCTACCTCTGCTGGTTATCAGCAATGCAGAACTCACTTTAGGAAATATCTCTCTCCTGATGAACATTTCAAATTTGACAAAAGATCCTTTTGGCTGATGATGATAGAATCATGATTTCAAGGAATCTGTGGACTTATTATGATATTTAGTAGCTCTAAGTTAAAGCCCTAATGCTTGAAGAAGCTGGTGAATGGTGTAAGAGACTTTGTCAGGAAAGATTGGTATAACTCTTCTGCAAATGCTCTGCATGAGCATCTATCTTCTGTAGTATAGCTGTAGATTGTGAAGGATACTAGATGGCAACATTACTTCACAACAAGCATTGTGCTGAGATTTGGTATAGGTCCTCCAATCTAGGCCTGGAAGACGTTAATCTTCCTTGGATTCCCATTGCTTAACAGTTAAATGGAATACTAGAGGGTGACACTGAATTGAACATAACACAGCTATTAGAGCTAACACTGGCTTGGGCTATAACAATTCACAAGAATCAAGGTTTGACCTTAGACAAGGCAACTATCTTTCTTGGTGAGGAGGAATTTGCTTTAGTTGAATTATCCTTTGTGGCCATGAGTGAAGACATTGAAAAAAAAGAATTGCCTTCCATGACTCATTTCTAGCTCATTTGCAAAAAGTTAAGAAACCTCTTATGAGACAGGATGATGTTTAGATTTAAAGAGAGGAATTAAAGTTGGTACTTGATGATTATGGAGTTGACTTTGACTTCAGTAGTGAATTAAATTTTTATGATAATTAATGTCTTTAATGAGTATTTTTGCATACTAACTGGGTACATGCAAAAACAGTGAATTTTATCATAAAATACGCTCAACCATATGCAGTAGGAGCCTAGCTCGTAATGCAAACCCTAGTCAGCAATCGCATCTACGAAGTCCAGTTGATGAGAGGCTCAGGAAGAAGAGTTTCAACGCAAGCCACGTGCAACCAGAGGCTTACATCATCTCAATTTTTCTTTCCTTCACCGTCGGGACTGAGCATTGCAAAAGTCCTGGTCTGAACCGATCCTATATTTCAGTCATCTCGAAGGACTTGTTATCATGGCGCCTCAGAAGAAGTCAGGATCCACCCCGAAAACCCGTTCTTCTTCCTCTTCCTCAGGCATGACTTTGAAGAGGGTTAAAGGAGAAAATTTCTATCGAAATGCAAAGCAAGCCTCCCGCCTGAAGATGCTGAATGGAGGAAAACCTATTCGAGATAAGGACGGAAAGATCATACAGGCTGCTGCGTTTCAGAAGGGCGAAGATGAGACGAAGCCAGGAAGGGTGCAGCCTGATCGGAGGTGGTTCGGTGAGTCTCGTTTGGTTATTTGCACTTTTTATATGTTAAAAGAGGTTACGAATAGGAAACACTAGAGTCATTTCTCAGACTGCACTCGATCATTTTAGGACGAGTCTGGCGCTCAAGAAGGACGATCCGTACTCTGTTTTGTTGCGCCGGAATAAGTTACCTATGGCTCTCCTAGATGATGCCGCAAATCCGAATGCACGCAAAGTACGTGTTCATCTGTCTGATTCCATGTAAAATGTCTTATTTTAATGCAGAGAACGCATATCGTCGAAACAGAACCGTTTAGTGAAACTTTTGGACCCAAAGCTCAGCGCAAGAGACCTAGAATAGATGCTGGTGACTTTGAAGAGCTCAGTAAAATTGGCGCAACGGCAGCGGAGGAAGCTGATAGTGCTGTGACGGAAGCTGGTCTGACTATCGGTAGGGATGATACTCAGATTATATGCCTCTAGATGCTGATTTTAGTTCAGAGCTTTCAGCAGAACCTCAGACACACGCTGATTACAATGAACCCATATACGCAAAGGGCACTTCAAGGAGGATCTACGGCGAACTATATAAAGTGATAGATTCTTCCGATGTCATTCTCCACATTCTTGATGCTCGTGATCCTATGGGCACTATCTGCGAGTCGGTACTAGAATACATCAAAAAAGAGAAGGCACATAAACAAGTAGTCCTCATCATCAACAAATGCGACTTGGTGCCAAATTGGGTTACAGTAAGCGTTAGTTCTTTGTGTCCTCGATAAAAAGTCTCACGTATGCTATTTTCTAGGCCCGCTACATCCAACATCTAACCCCGCGTTATCCTACAATCGCGTTCCACGCGTCCCCTAACCATTCATTTGGGAAGGGATCACTCATTCAGCTCTTAAGGCAGTTTTCGCAACTTCATTCTGACAAGAAGCAAATATCGGTAGGATTTGTGGGATATCCCAATGTTGGAAAGAGTAGCGTCATCAATACCCTCAAAAGCGGTAAAGTTTGCCGCGTTGCTCCCGTTCCTGGAGAGACGAAGGTGAATAAATCTTATTTCATTGCTAGCATACACTCATCCTCGTACAGGTCTGGCAATACATCACATTAACGCGTCGGATCTACTTGATAGACTGTCCTGGAATCGTGCCTACCTCCGCCCATGACTCGCAAACTTCCACTGTCCTTAAGGGTGTCGTTCGGGTTGAAGCCCTTCCTACGCCATCTGAACATATCCCTGCACTCATGGAGCGTATCAAGCCTCTCTATCTCTCACGCACTTATGGGGTACCTCTACCGAACCCAGATGATTCATCTCAATCTTGGGAACCAGAAGTATTCCTCGACAAGCTCGCACGAATGAAAGGCCGGTTATTGAAGCACGGTGAGCCTGATTTGGATTCGGTCGCGAAGATCGTGTTAAGCGACTGGGTACGGGGCCGTATACCGTTTTTTGTACCACCCCCTGAGAGGTCAGAAGCGCTTAACAAGGCTGAGGAGAAGGCGAAAAAGATAAAAGCCCGCGACGATCCGAAAGGAAAGGGTAAAGCGGTTGAGAGTGGTGGTGATAAGGCGGATGTGCCTATGGTCAAGCAAAATCTTGGCTCTATTATGCAAAAGAACAGCTTCTTGGCCGAGGACGTTAGGCCACTAGAGGATGAGTTCACCGAGGATGTTGTTGATGAGGAGGTGGGTGAGGGCTCAGGTGACGAAAGTGAGGAGGAGGAAGAGGAGGAGGAAGAGGAATTGACGTGGAACGATGTATTTGAAGGAATAAAAGAGGGTCCTAGTGAACATCCCGGTACTGAAGAGCATGACGACGATCAAGCCGCTCCAGCTACGCCAGGTGAGAAGTAATGTTCGTTGACCATTTGACTCAAGAAACTAAAGCTCGTCTTAGATGAATCTGATGATGAATCTGCGGCACTGAAGAAAGGACCCCGTATGACAACGAATAAGGTATGGATATATGCCTGATCTATTGAGGCCACTTATCTGATTGAGAAACTCTTCACGCATGTAGCGAAAAACCTCCAATTTCTATTCGACAGCCAATGTGAAGAACAAAAATCGCAACAAAGCGGCCCTCATGAAATCTCTGCCTACAGGGAAAAGGCCTGAGAATAAGAAACGCCGAAAATGATCTGGGACCTGCCCTACAGCCTCCTACAACAGCTCTCGTTGCACGTTTGTCTTCACATATAGATTGTTGTATCACGTTGCTCCGAGTACAACCTTCTATGAAATAATACAGCTCTAGGTCGAGCGTTATCGATCTGCATCTCGAACTTGTATGTACAAAGACCCCGAGAAGGCGCCAGATTCGAGGGCCAGTGCGAGCTCGGGTTAAGCATGTACATTCCTCCGAAGCTCTTTTGGGGCCGATAGATGAAGAAATTCACGGTTACGGTGGTCTATACACGGTACTATTCCACGGACCCGGGAATGCATTAGGATGAGAACATCTTTTTTCCGACTGTCTCCGAGAAAGCTCGAACTCTATGCAAACACTGCTGCAAGCCAACCGTCGCGTCTCCATGTAATGAGATATATGTTGTTCGAACGATTGAAAATTTACAATATACATCCGAGGGAAAACGGTTTGCGCGGAGGGACTTAAGGGACTTAGGCCAATTTGGACTTCAAATTTGCGTCGATGACCGTGGGAAATGGCCCTAGACGCGACTTAGGCCAGCTCGAGATCGATAACATCTCTTCCGTCTCAACCACCATCATGTCTATTACCAAGATCCACGCTCGCCAGGCCAGTTCATACTGTACTTTCCACCTCATCGTTGCTGACGGCGATGATGATTCTTAGATTTTCGACTCTCGCGGTAACCCTACCGTCGAAGTCGACCTCCACACCTCCAAGGGTGAACGAATCTCTGTCAACAGATCATTGTAGTAGTGACTTACCTAGCATATAACAGGTCGTTTCCGTGCTGCTGTACCTTCTGGTGCTTCCACTGGTGTCCATGAAGCCGTTGAATTGCGCGATGGAGACAAGTCTTCTTACGTCGGAAAAGGTACGCGTACATTCGAGGATATTCACGACCTGTATGCTATATCTTTTCTGCATAGGTGTCTCCAAGGCCGTTTCCAATGTCAACACTATCATTGCCCCCGAACTAATTAAAGCGGGTATCCCTGTTACCTCCCAAAAGGAGATCGATGATTTCCTCATCAAGCTCGACGGAACCCCTAATAAGGGAAAACTCGGTGCTAACGCAATCTTGGGTGTCTCCATTGCTGTTTCTGAGGCTGCTGCCGCTGAGAAGGGCATCCCTCTGTACCAGCACCTTGCTGAGCTCGCTGGTGTTAAGCCTCCTTATGTATTGCCTTGCCCGGCCTTCAACGTTATTAACGGTGGATCACATGCCGGAAACAAGCTTGCTTTCCAAGAGTTCATGCTCCTGCCCACTGGTGCTACCTCCTTCACTGAGGCGATGAAGATAGGCACTGAAACATACCACACCCTCAAGAAGGTCATCAGTGCCAAATACGGTATTGACGGTATGTCATAGATGACCCCATGTTTACTAGTCTCCATGCTCAGCCGTGTGTAGCCGTCAACGTTGGTGATGAGGGAGGCTTTGCTCCTAACGTGTCTGGCGCTGAGGAATCCCTTGAACTACTCTCCGAAGCTATTAAGAAGGCCGGATACGAAGGCAAGATCAAGATTGCCCTCGACGTTGCTTCATCCGAATTCTACAAGGAGGGCAAGTACGACTTGGACTTCAAGAACCCTAACTCTGATCCTACGAAGTGGATCTCTGGTGTCGAACTCGCCGACCTCTACATTAGCTACGTGAAGAAATACCCCATTGTCTCGATTGAGGACCCCTTCGATCAAGATGATTGGGAGGCTTGGACTCACTTCACCAAGAACAGCGGTATTCAGATCGTTGGAGATGATTTGACTGTGACCAACCCTCTTCGAATCAAGACTGCCATCGAGAAGAAGGCATGCAACGGTCTGCTCTTGAAGGTGAAACTATCAGATCTTCTGTTTTTACGTGGACTCATTGTGATTATGTGCTGCTAGGTCAACCAAATCGGCACCATCTCTGAATCCATTCAGGCGTGAGTGACTTTGGCGCTTATACCTGTATCGTTGTTATGAACGTCTTTCATCTCAGTGCTCAGCTATCTCAATCTGACGGCTGGGGTGTCATGATCTCCCACCGTAGTGGTGAAACTGAAAACACAGTTATCGCTGACCTTGCTGTTGCTCTTGGTGTTGGCCAAATAAAGACTGGTGCTCCTGCCAGGAGTGAACGTGTTGCCAAATACAATGCTCTTCTCCGTATCGAGTACGTCCATTTGTTATGCTTTACAGGCTTCTTGAAGTTTAACAAATTATAGGGAGGAACTTTCTGGCTCTGGTGCCTTCTATGCCGGAGAGAAAGGTCTTTCAGCTGGACTCACTGCCCCCGCCCTTCTCAAGAAGTAGTGTTGGAATGTCAATGGTGACGAAGTTCTCAAAATTGCCTAATTGCTGTATAACCATACTTATAGAACAATACTTACTCGTGTACAAGATTGAATACAAGAAATCACATTATCATCCACTGTGTGAATAATCCTCCATAACACCTTCTCTGCAGCTAGCGGACATGATTCGGATTGGTGTAACTATCCTAGAACGATTTGGCGGCTCAAGTCCCCTGACAGGTGACGGAGGCATTTTCTAGATTCTAGTATCTACTGATTTTACGTAGCTATATGAAATCACGTGCCTTCCCCACTACATCGCGGGCTTTATTATTTTGTCGGTCATAAAGGCTTCTGTCAGTTTCTTGTCTCCACACCTTTACGACCTTCTACTTTATTTCGCCTTTTCTAAACATGGCAAGACATAAGAATGAAAGATATACCCAACGTCGATTCTCTGATCCTTTTGATGCTGCCTTGTTACCTCCGTCGAACGAAACTCCAGAGGCGAAGGAACTTCGCATTCAAGCAGAGATTGAAGCCAAGAGAATCAGCGATGGAATCGACGAGATGATAAGGCAGGAAAGAGTAGAGCGAAAGAAGACGCGGGCAGATGTCCACGTATTGCTTTTAGGACAGTCTGAGTCGGGCAAGAGTACGACATTGAAGCGTGAGTGTTTCTTTAATTCGTTGGCGTGATGCTTGTCTTCGAAAGTCTCTGGAAAGCAGGGTACTATGCTTGAAGCTCAGGTAAGGGTTTAAAGCAAGTTTACTCGATTGCTGTTAAGCTGATTCGCTGGAATGTTCCAAGCATCTTATATATTCTATATTTCTATGTTGTCGGTAAGTTTGCATCTTCATACATCCTACATGCGGCTCATTTCTATTTCTCTCAAGTTCCTTAATTGTGGCCATATCCTTCCCTCCTCATCATCTCTCGCCTGGGACACTCATCTAGTGCTTTAACAGAATTTCAACTACTTCACTCGCCGTCTGCCTTTCATGCCGAACGCATTGCTTGGCGCACGGTCATCTATCTGAACCTGGTGAGATCAGTTAGAAGGTATCTAGTTCTTTTGCTTCTTACACACTAGTACGCTAATGACGCTCGTAGAATCCTTGACTCTCTATCTCCAGAAGCGGACATAGACGATCACGATGACGATTCGCTGGAGACGGCGACAGTCATCATCTCGTCTAATGGCCGACCTCCATCCGCAATATCTGGAACTCGCGTTCCAAATTATGATCGCTATCGACAACGTCTAGAACCACTAGTAGACTTGGAAGAAAGACTGACACGGCTACTTTCGTGCCCTGACGAGGATGAGCCTACACACCTTGGTCTGAACCAGCCATCATGGCAGGATTATGGCCCTACCAACGGCTTTACAGCATATGCTCCGAACGGCAGACCGACTCCGACCATCCAGATACCTCGAAATATGCAATCACATTCTCTACCTGTTTCTCCGACAACACAACCTTCCCCGATAGGAACTAGCAGCAGTAGCGGTTCTTCGAAGTCGAAAGAAGTATCCGTCCATACTTCGACAAATTGGAAGAAAGCCTTTGCGCTGGGTGGTAAATCCAAAAGCCCGAAGAGCGCGCATTCTGGGGAGATTGAAGGCTGGTGGGAAGATCCGGATGATCCTGTTCACGCTCTCAATGCGTGCGCGCCGGCTATGCAAGAGCTTTGGAGAGATCCCATGGTTAGACAACGGTTAGAAGAGAAACGCATACGACTTGAAGAAAGTGCTGGCTTGTGAGTCGATGCGTATTTTTTGGGTGTGTTTTGAGTGCCTGATTCTTCTCGAATCAGCTATTTGGACGAGATACCTCGCATAACGGCGAAAAAGTACATTCCGACGGACGGTACGTCTGTCGTTACCTAAATTGATACAGGTTGAACGTTGAACACGGAAACTGATGAATAATTGACAGCTGACATTCTGAAAGCCCGACTGAAGACGATCGGTGTGGTTGAACATTCGTTTCTCATATCCTCCGGGGCAAATCGAGGAGCTCAATGGAAGATCTATGATGTTGGAGGTGCTCGTAACCAACGCCACGCTTGGGCACCGTATTTTGAAGACGGTCAGTTTTGTTTCAATTGCCCTCCCAGCAAATTCGCATGTCATGACCCAGATGACGATGACTGCCCGAGAGTCCTTCGTTTGCCCGGATATAATTTATCTCCGTGGCAGCTTTAGCTGACTTCTTCACTTTTTTTTAGTGAACGCAATCATCTTTCTGGCGCCTATATCAGCCTTTGATCAGGTTCTGACTGAGGTGAGTGATACTGTGTAGGTTTGAACGGCTTTCTTAGACTGAATGACGCAAAGGATCCTCGTGTCAACAGGCTAGAAGATTCTCTACTGCTCTGGAAGCACGTCGCATCCGATAAGCTGCTTGCGAATGTGAATATCGTGCTGTTCTTGAACAAATGTGACCTTTTGCAGGTGGGACCTTCGGTCCCTTTTGTGTGCGCAGCGTACAGAGCCCAGCTAACATGAATTGCATACCTACAGGCGAAGCTGGATGCCGGAGTCCGGTTGAACCAGCATATGGTCTCATATGGGGACAGACCCAATGACTACGATTCTGTATCGAAATGTACGTTACTTCAGATCACGTCCAATCGTACATGTACTCATGCAGTAACCTTCTAGACTTCCGTAACAAGTTCGGCGCCATACACTATTCAGTCACTCCTAATAAGGAGCGGGAGCTTTACAGTGAGCTACGTTCGCGATACAGCGAGGAAAAACCCGATTTACATCAGTCTTTTCAGTACACTTGACGGCAGTAACAGATACTAGAAGGACGGCAACTATTATAGCTGATGTGAGCTTGCTTCTAAACAATTTTATGGTTGATTTATTCATCATCGATGTTTAGTGAGGGACATTATAGTCCGAGGTAATCTGAAGAACCTCAGACTAGTATGAGAGTATTTCGTTGCTTCTCCCATGCTTTCTTTTCTATTTCTTCATTTTAGTTTATTGCACGCACCAAACAACGTCTTCAGTTCTATCTTTATGTTAATTCCTTTGTTCTTCCAGCGCTTTAAATAATCACCTCTCGCAGATTGCTTTCACAATAATTCTCGCTATATGTTGTTCTGCTGCTTTATATGTATTATTTCATGGACGTTTAGGTTGCCCGCTTTCTGTTGCTCTTCTACGTTATTCCATGCGCATGACACCTTATTGCTGTGGAGTGAAGAGGCGCTTTATACACCTATACATTACTTACTGTCATTTGTGGTCAGAGTACACTTGCACTTCTGTTTAATCCAGATAATGTATAATACAATCATGGTTCACATTCCCTACTTTGACCATTGCAGATGAGGGAGGTCCTCAGTCAATTGCACACCCATGCAAGTTCATCACGTCTGTGACGTTATTACCGCGTCGCAATGGTGTCAACCGTTTCGTTTTCTAGCTAACTTGAAGATCGCGAACATACATGAACCGTTTGACTCGAAAACTACAATTACAAGTTTTGCATCATTGGGATATTTACATGAAGTCTGCTCTGCATTTAATTTGGCTCTCGTCGCCCGCTAAATACCTCTTTATTAACAAGCCAAATCACATCAGTTCAGCGGCTATGTTTTTAGTTGTTCCCGTCAAACCTTAGGCTTTGGCCGTGCTTTGCAACCAGTTTCATGCTGTGTGCTCTGTGCTATCCAGCGGAAAAACCAGCCCGTCCTGGAGTCCATGTTCTACCGTGATTCTGACGACCGCTTGCCTTTAACTACAGCGTGTAGAGGTTTCCGCCTTCCCACAATGGGAATGAAATGACAACGTACGTCCTGAATATCTTCAAGACTACAAACGTTTGGATAGTATCATTGCTAGAGAGAAACATGAAAGAAAGAAAGGGCTCACGTCATGTCCTCGTCCAGTTCTAAATCCACTCTGCGGAAGATACTCCCAAATAGGAAGTAGAGCTCGCACCAAGAAAGACTGGTGATAAGTAAGTTCAGCCAATTCTGTTGCGTTCTGGCAGTCGCGTTATGACCACTCACTTGATACCCATGCATTGTCTTGGTCCTCTTGAAAAGGGTACTAGATGAGGATCGAGAGTCTCGTGGTCATCAAGCCAACGATCAGGCGAGAAGTTCAGTGGGTTTGAAAATACGTGTTTATTCCAATGCATGAATGTGGTGCTGACAGATACTATGGTCTATATCAATGCGTATGAGAATGACGGTTGAAGAATACAGGCTTGCCACTTACACCTTCGGGTACCAAAAACTCTATTATTTTTGCTGGACTCGGCTTCACCACCCGACGAAGGCCAACTGGTACACCATGGCTAAGTCGCAAGGACTCTTTGATGACTGCTGTCTGAAAAGATATCAGAATTCAAGTACCACAAAACAGCGCTTAATCGATCTTACGAGGTAAGGCAGTTTTTCGAGTGTTTCGTATGATACAGTTGCTTGAGGGTCTGGCCAGTTTAACTGCAATTCTTCACGCAGTCTGGCGAGGATTTTGGGGTTGTGATGTACATAAAAGAAACCGACCACGCAGGCGTTTGCAATAGCACCTGCCCCTGCAATTGTCCAGTTTAGACTTTGGTGGCCCAAAGGCGCCTTTGACCGTGAGTCTGCTCCGCTTAGATGGTCGGGAACTTTGCGATCTGCGCTCTTCGCAAGTCTGCCAACCTTATTCCTAGATTCGTCTATATTGTGCTTTAAGATATCCATCATCCGTATATGACCTTCCTGGAGTATCATTCTTCGTATGAATGTGGGCAAGAGCTTGAGTAGGTTTGGACAAGACATCGCAATTTGATTAGCTAAATGTCCTTTCGAGAGTGTCGCGACCACAGGATGGTTGAAATCGGGAAACGATAGAGTGTCGTCATGTTCTCCGTAGACATAACTCCAAGTCGTGTCGAGCGCGAATGACAGAAACGCTTTGCGTAGATCTACAGCCTGGTACGACAGCAGTTTCTGCGTGAGCAAATTCGCCTGCACGCCTGCACTGTAAGACGTCATGCAATACATGCATTTACAAGGATACTCACTTTGAACTGTATGTGACCTTCGACCTTCAAGACGGCTCTGCGAGAATACATAGGACCTAGGTAGTCTCGATGCTTTCGGTGTAATGTGGCGTCTCGAGTTACAAACGAGCTGTATAATTGATTGGCAATAAAAAATGATTCTTTGTTCAGGAATGTGGATGGAATCTGGTAGATGTCCCTGTAAGCGTCTACGCTGTCGAAGTGAAGCTAAAACAAGTTCAATAGTGTGCAACTGCGGTCCAGCGGGATTTACTCTACCTCATTAGGCCCAATGCGGACAACAGGACCTAAGAGTCAATGTTAACAAGGACGTAGTAAATGGTGACAGGAAGCATGGCCTCACCGTATTTTTGATGAAGTTTGTGTAACTGATAGACGAAGTCCCCATCCTTCCAGTAATCATAGTATGCTTGATACACAGATGTCACAGCAGCGAAACGAGGACCGGGAAACGCAACCAGGGGACTCCAAAATAGCCTTGAAAACACAAGAAGCAAGAGGTAACACAGCAAGAGCGCAGCTATCGCAAGACATGAACCGCTGGTCGGCAGGAACGATAGTGCAGGATTCATCAAGCTGTTCTTTATGGCTTGAAGTGTTGCAGCTGTAGAGATTCAATGTGCAGAGCTTCGCCGGAGAGATGCACTCGAAATCCTGTCTCCAGCAAAGGCGCTTGAACTAGTATGCCTCCTCCTCGAAATGAGCCACTATGACCGTAAAAATTCGAGTAATACAACTTACCAAACATTCATGATTCAAGACAAACCGAATTGTTTCTTTTTTCTGTTCGGCGTTCGCCAAATCCAGGGTCGACCGTCGACGAGAGTAAGTGGGCGACGGCGTTTTGGCCCTGCAGATAGGAAAGCCTTACCGTTTACGGCAGCGCCTGGTGGTCCAAGTGTACTATAAACACTGGACAATTGTCGTTACTAAGTGCAATTTAGATTTTGAGAGAAACGTAGGAGGTCGGAGTATGCAGGAGTGTATTGAGCCTCGTTTACAGGAATTTGAGCATTTGTTGCGCATCTGCTACAATGTTTTGCGCCGTCCAATGAGTCATTTCTCATCATGTCAGAGGGACCCGCAAGCTTTGCACCAAAAAATACATATATCATACAGAGAACTAAGTAGTCTTATAGTCCAAGTCTAGTCCGAGAAATAACATCGAACCCTATCTCCCGGTATTACCGCTTCCACCAACGGCGCCGACGTGTGGTAGTATCTTCTTCTAAAACCTTATTTTCACGGATGACCTTCAAGAACACGCTTTCTAGGCTGGGTCTCTCCACAGTGTGCTCTGAGAAGCCGACATCACTAGATAAAAGGCGAAAGAGCTGGGGCAAACTGATGCTAGATGGGTCCTCGGAGCCAGAATGAATTCGAACTTCGAAGCGAGTGGCGACATCATCTACCAAACGAGCTCCTGGCACTTTCGCCATGAGAATCTGGGCTTTTGAGAGTTCATCGCGAGTACGACAGGTGAAGTGGACTTCGTAAGTAGCATAGCGAGCTAATAGCGAATCAGTTGTCCCAACAGCTGATGCATAGAACATTGGTCAGCGGACGAGAATCGTCGACAACAAGGTAAAATAGTTCACCGAGCATACGCTTCGCCAGGATTCCAACTTTGGTCGCCAGGGCTGATGCCTCCTCCATTGAGTCTGTTGCATTTTAATGTCAACTACGAATTTTAGAAAGGCAAGAAAAAAATGACATACGTGTCGTAATGATGACTGCTTTGCCAATCGCCACGTTTCTAAGGGTTTTCCACATCTCTCTCTTCATCTTCGCATCAATACCAGTGGAGAACTCGTCGATGAGAACAACCGACGGGTTGCCTGCCACAGAGTGAGTACTATAGATCACGAACAATGGGTTGCACTCACCGATCAGAGCAATGGCAAGAGAAAGTTTCCTTTGATTCCCGCCAGAGAGCTTACTGGCGAGACGATCCGCATATACTGACAACCCAGTAGCTTTCAACAAGATATCAATGTTACTTGCTAACGTCTGGCCTCTGTCCAGCCCTTTTAATCGGCCATATATCATCAAATGCTCGCGCACTGTAAGCTGAGAATCGATTGCGGTAAACTGAGGACAGACACCCAGGGAGAAGCGGGCAGTCTTCGGATGGCGGACAATACTAGTACCAGTAATAAGAACATCGCCTGAATCGGGGACGATATCTCCACCTAATAAGGTCGCGTCAGTGAAGCGAGTAGGAGTTAACAAATTCGATACAAACGGATCATATTGAACGTCGTTGTCTTTCCAGCACCATTGGGACCCAGTAGTGCAAATACTGTATCGCGAGATACCCCAAGACTAACATCATCTACAACTTTATTATCTCTATAAGATTTCGAAACGTTCAGGACCCGGAGTATATCGTTTGAAGCTGATGCATCGTGAGCTTCCTTGATAACGTCCTCTTCGACTAGCCTCGATTCAGATAATCCTTTCGAGGAACTTTGGAGCCATTGTTGTACAGGCCGAAGAGAACCGGACGAATCGTGCCAAACTAATATGGCCATGAGGACGAAACAGTACACGATCAGGTATACTATTGGTCCACCAAAGCGCATGATATCCCCCATGGCAGACGTCGTGACGTTATCGCCAACACACAACAAGGAGAAGAGATTGACGGACACAAGAGCTGCTCGTACCTATGGCACAAGCTGTGAGACGGACTCAAGATCTGCAACAGAGAAAACGCGTACAACACTAGCGACCGGGGATAGAATAGAAAGCGTAAAATGGATGATAGTGATTATCTCGTTCGCACTCGAAGTTTTCGCAAATGTGAGGGTAAGCAAATAGCCAGCAAGATATAGCTATAAAGTTGTTAGCTCAGGAAAGGTGACTAGCGTTTTTTTATACATAGCAAGAACATGATGATCTGATACCCAGCCACAGCAGCAAACGCAGCCAGCGGCGATGATACAATTAACGACATGCAGTAAGCGAATAAAGTACTTGCAATGCCGTATAGAATGAGCACTACCCACTAAAGCCAACAAATTCAGCTGAAGTAGTCAACAGCACACATGACCGTTCACTCACGAATAGCCCCAAACCATGAAACTGGTTAGACACCGCAGAAAAGATGATGATCGTGATCGAAGCAGATATAACTGAGAAAATCCAATCGAACATAAGATGCCCAAGCCAAAGTCCAATGGTATTTGACAACCCATTCGAGAATTGCATGGCCTGTACGGAAGATTGTCTTTCCTTGGAAACGTATATTGCAAAGAATGCGGGATAAGCCGACTATTCGGAAAATCCATTAAAACAACGTCGCCGAGGACAGTCAAGGACAAATTTTACTCACCATCGCAGCGCCAAAGAATGCTACCCATTTCAAGGCAAACAAGGTCCCGGAATTTACTGGAGGAAAACTTTCATAGTTGGCCTGTATGATTGTTGGTGTACTCGAGCTATGACCAGAAGTATTGAGGGCATTGTTATATAGTATATTTGTTGCGAGATTAAGCATAGCTGGTCCTGTTAGTCCAGGTGCGGTTGCTTCCCACGCCACCAGCGTTGATCCTGAGCCAAGGTCCAAGGAGACACCACCCAAAGACAGGTTACGAAAGTTCTGCTGGATATCGCGTACAAAAGTTACATTGTCAGGTACATCTCTGATGCGGAATATGTTTGTGCTATTGCCAAGGGTAGATACAATTCCCGCCGGTGTTTCTAGCACACGAGATGATGCGGAAAGAGAGAACGGATCCAAAGGAGATCGTGGCAGATAGAGAGAGATGCTTGTGGAGTTGGAAAAAGTCCTGACGCAGGTCGGCGCTCTTCCTTTGACGAAAACAAGGGGAATAGTAGACGCTAAGACCGCCACCAAGACCGCTAGAAAAGGCGTCAACCAACTCCGCCGTGCAATCAAGACCCGCTTGTAGAAGATGGTGTATGCTTGACGAAGGGGAGAAGTAGATTGACCATTCGACAACTGCAATGCAGTCGAAGATACTTCGGGTTGAACGGACGAAGACAACGTTGATCCTCTGCTCGTTCGGCCTGACGAGACATTTGTTGCCAATGAGTCCTCTTTTTCGGACATAATAGCTTCTTCATTTTTCATCAAGCCCAGGAAGATGTCCTCGATGGAAGTGCCCAATACATCATAAGATGCTATGTTAAAGGCAGCTCTTCGGTCTTCCAAGAGCTGCAAAACTTGTTCGACCACGATGGGGTCCCTTTCCTTTAGGTGATACGAAGTTTGTAGTGAGGTTGCCACGCTCAGATAGGCGTGGCGGGCATGCAAGCGTATCTGCTGGAGCAGTTCTGCCGATGCACCTGTCTCAGTAGTCAACATGTCCTTCTTCTCCGAAACGGAGGCGTCATTGAAAGTGACTTGAATTGTATATCCCTCGCCAAATTCACGTTTCAGTGTAACTGGTGGACCTTGTGCGACCAATTTGCCCGGAGCTGCCAGGATGGCGACATGATCACCGAGCAAGTCCGCTTCGTCGAGAAACTACAAGGAGTTAGGTGTTTGTAGTGGAAAGTAATTGACCGGACTGACGTGCGTGGTAAAAACAATTGTACGATCTTGTCTGAACGAAGTCAGTGTTCGCCAGAGAGCGCGTCTAGATAAGGGGTCTACACCAGAAGTGCACTGTTCACAGCAAAATGAGGACAAGACTACAATCGGTTTAGCATGGATCTACCGACCTCATCCACAAGAACAACTAGGTCAGATTGACTGCTTCAGCGAACGCAGTCAACGAGGAGACGATAAACGCACTCTTAGTACCTCCTACTAGACCTATGGCTAGTTGGAGCTTTCTCTTCTGCCCCCCTGACAAAGTGTTGGCATTGGCGTGTACTTTCGCACCAAGATCGCAATCCCTGAGCAGCTGTTCTAAGTCCTCGTTGGGATCGGAATTATCGGACCATTTGATTGCTCGCCAACTGCGAGTGATAGTAGTTGAGTGAATGAATGCGATTCGAACAGAGGAGTAGCACTCACACTTTCAAAGTTTGATAGCACGTCAGTTCAGGAAATAATACATTCTTTTGAGGTACGATGCCTAACGTCCCAGGAAGAGGTCTTTCGGCGCCCTTATGGTCGTTCTCTTCACTGGTCCTAAACCGGACTAAACCACGCGTACGTCCCGTCAAACCTGCAATAATGGAAAGCACCGTTGACTTTCCCGCGCTGTGTTAGCTACATATCAGTAACGCAAGCGGTGAAAGTGTCAATCAACTCGCCGTTCGAGCCTAGCAGCACGAAAATTCCATACTTCGGTATGTTGAGTGTTAGATCAACAACAGCTGTTACAAGACCCTTCTTCGACCGCAAGAGAGATGTATTGAATGTTTTCCCCAGGTGCTTGATGGAAATAGCGGCATCTAGAGGAATAGGTTCCAATGTCTCTACCGATGGACGCTTTCTTCGAGAACAGGACTTCCACCAGGGTCTAGCCTCAGAGGACGGCGGATTGCGGGCATCGTACAATCGATTCTCTAACAAAACAGCCAAGTAGGGCCATAGAAAGATATTGATCTACAAAAGATAGAATTATGCGTCAACGAAGTATTCTGGATATATGCACTACTTACTATGGCAGCAATGATCAAGGGCAGCATGATAAGCCCTGTATCTGGGTCCTTTCTCAAAACATCGGTTGCCTGTAGGTTATTCTCCCAGCCGCACATCACCCTAATTGCAAAGATGTACCATCCTGGGGGAAAGATGATCGAAAATATGAATGCAGACCCGGTACCAGCTTGCTGAAATACCAAAGCCAAGATCGCGAAAACTATAGAGAGGAATGTGGAAGCGACAGCAGCGAGCTGTGGACTCTTTCCGAATGGTGCAGCAACGAAGAACGAGTAACTAGCGAGCATCAGTCCAAATAGAATGTGGATCATAAATACAAGTCCAGCAGAAGTCATAGTGAATATGCGATAGTGCCAAACGAGAGAGACGATGGTCCATGCAGGTAAATAAACTAGTGAAATACTAGTGTGCCAGGATCTGCCAATTTGTGAATAAAGTCGAATTCAAAGAATGTATAGTGATACACACAGAACTTTTGCGAAATCAAGCAACCCCATTGCCTTCATGTGTGAAGTGATGAGATAGGCGCGCTCTGCGGTCACCGCCCCCGGAAGTTGATACGCAATTCCAACGTAGCATATAAATCTGAAAAACCTGTTGGTGAAGCCGAGAGCGTACAATGCAATAGCTTACAAGGCAAGCACAAGTAAGGTACGAAGACCACGAATATAGCCTGAGCAAGAAAATGAGTTCAACTTTGATGGTGTGAGAAAACACATAGCTGAGCCGTAAATCGGTGTTTTGTTGTTCGTTAGTTTCTTGCGTAAATGGCCATTCTAAAGGAGTTGAAAGCCGAACACCTGTTTGCAGTTCGACGATAGCCTGGATGACCTATAAGCGTCCCAAAACAATGAAATGAACCTGATAGTCACACCTGATCAATTTCCCACTGCAGTGGTAATATCCTCTTCTCGAAATCGCTTGTATGACGAACAACGTCTATATGAAACAGCCCGCCATCGGCATGGATAGTATAATTGATGGGCCTGGAGGCGGTTGACTCTCCAACAGCCGGTATGTCGGTGAAAGAAATCGCAGCAAAACATTCCGAAAAAAGGTTGAAGTTTTGGGGACATGCAGAGGGTATGTCATCGGGACTGGAAACTTTCTTGACTGCATTAAGTTGAGACATAGTGAAGTTGCCCGTGATATGGGATATGATATCTGCTGGGGTTGGGACACTTGTTCCATCGGTACCATCTGCCCATATCAACGACGTCGAGCCGTCAAACTGGTCTTGAAGTCGTAGCACTGGTATGGGATTGCCGATTCCATACTGGAAAGAGTGTCAGGATAGCTACCACATAACAAGGAATAGTGAAACACACGTTGTTCGGCTTGACAAGAAATAGCTGAGCTACGGCAAGGAATATACCATATGCAACTGGCAAGATGAAGCATCGTAAAACATTCAGCTGTATATAAGTTAAGCGTTAAGCATCTTAACGAAAGACAGTAAGTCATGATACAGTTTCACGTACAAACGGATGCTTCGACAACACAATCCAGTTCTTCCAAAAGAGCGCTCTATACTGGCGCCAAAAGGACATCCCCACTCTCAATAGGATGCTCCTCGTCGTCGTCGGTTACACGAGAGTCTAAGATGGCTGCCATGAGAATATGGTAACCTTATGCGTAAGGCTTAGCATACCATATATATACAGCCTAAAACGGATTGCTTCGACAACACGATCCAGTCCTTCCAAAAGCCCTCAGCGCTCTATCTGGCGCCAAAAGGACATATCCCCCACTCTCAATAGGATGCTCCTCGTCGTTGTCGATTACACGAAAGATGGCTGCCATGAGATTCGAGATACTAGTAACCTTGAGTAATGCGGCAGAACCCGCAGTTGCCTGCCGTGATGGTATTCATTTTCGCCACGCCTGCCACGCCTCGCTGTGATTGCAGTTGTTGACACCACCGGCAAGTCCGACTGCTCACTGCACTATTCGTCCCTGCTCTCGGCACAACTTCCACATGGGATGTACGACCAGCAACATATAGCTGCAAAAAGGGGTCCCAAATTTGCTACAGGTATTGCTCACTGCTTCGCCATGTAGTCTGATCGTGAATCCCGATTTTCAGGAGCTGGTCCGTGGCGTACTGGTCCTGGATCCGACTCTGACACCGAAAGGGACTATGGTTCCTCAAGATCGCGTTCAGAGCGACATTTTCAGGGACAGAATGGCTACGAATCCCATAGTCCTGACTTAGATGAGAACCAGCAACGCGCTTTACCTGCTTCTGTGGATGCCTCACTTGATTCAGCACCTCCAATATCATATTGGTCTGCGAAACGCCATTCCACATGTGGAAATCCCACTCCTTTACCACCCTGGTCAACCAAGCCTATCTCATGGCGCCACACATCTTCACTACCAGGAAAGCTCAAAACCGCGAATGCAGCCCTTGTCCTGTGCCTCAACATCGATGTTGACCCACCAGATGTTGTTAAAACTAGCCCGTGTGCTGTGCTCGAGTGTTGGGTTGATCCGCGTTCGATGCCTTCACACAAGGCGCTTGAAGCCATTGGTGCGAACTTGAAACATCAATTCGAAGGACTCAGTTTAAAAATTCAGTATAAACCAATATTGGATCCATCATTCGAAGACCTTCGGAAAGCTTGTCAACAGCTGCGAAAGCAGGCGAAGGATGATGCTGTCTTGTTCCATTACAATGGCCACGGTGTGCCAAAGCCGACGTCAAGCGGAGAGTTATGGTGTTTTAATCGGAATTACACTCAGTACATACCCGTCTCGCTCCAGGAGGTCCAGAATTGGTTAGGGTCGCCAGGGGTATACATTTGGGATTGTTCTGCTGCTGGGCATCTGCTTCACAATTTTAATGAATTTGCCAAACGCAGAGACGATGATATCAGGAGGAAGCACGGTGGCCAGTTTCCTGAGGGGATGTTACCGTTTACGCAGAGCTTGCAGTTGGCTGCATGTGCAGCAAATGAGACCCTTCCTACGTGCCCAGATTTACCGGCCGATATGTTCACTTCTTGTCTCACCTCCCCAATTGACATAGCGATTCGACACCATATGATCACCAACAAAGTCACTCCCGACGTCGATGCGGCGGTCCATATGCCAGGCGATCTCAAAGACCGTCGTACCCCCCTTGGGGAGTTGAATTGGATCTTCACTGCTATCACGGATACGATCGCATGGACGACCTTCTCTCCTGAGATTTTTGCGCGTCTCTATCGCAGTGACTTGCTCATCGCCTCGCTCTTCAGAAATTTCCTCTTAGCTGAGAGGCTGATGAAGGGATATAATTGTACCCCTCATACATCTCCTCCGTTACCTCCGACCAATACTCATCCTCTATGGGCAACATGGGATTTGGCCCTTGATGCGTGTGTTCGGCAACTGCCTGAACTTCTGGCATCAAATGAGACTCAACAAGGATATGAGGGTACAAAGCCAGCCCCATATCAGTATGTACCCAGCCGATTCTTTGCAGACCAGCTAACTGCATTTGAGGTGTGGATCTCGAGGGGCGGGTCGGCACTGACTAGACGCGGGCCAATGGCTCTTCCATCTGGTACATCGAGCGATTCCCCTTCTTCTTCTATGGTTGTTCCCCATAATGCTCCTGTCTCACCAGTATTGTCGTCCTGGTCATCATCACCCCACCTTGTACCTCGCAAGCCTCCTACTCAGCTCCCCATCGTCCTACAAGTTCTCTTATCTCAGCCGCATCGCCTTCGTGCTTTGATTTTGTTGTCGCAATTTGTCGACCTTGGACCTTGGGCGGTCAACTTGGTCCTCACTATTGGTATTTTTCCTTACATCTCCAAGTTACTGCAGGCTCCAGGACCTGATCTTCGCCCTGTACTCATCTTCATATGGGCGCGGATTCTAGCAGTGGATCCAAGCGTCCAGGTGGATCTCTATAATAACGCGCAAGGTTACAGATATTTCTCTAACATCCTTGCAATAAATCCACCCTCCTCTACTCGTGACGCACAACATATTCTCCCCAACTCTTCCGAGCATCTTGCTATGTGCTCTTTCATCCTGTCTGCTCTCGCGCGTGATTTCCCTAAGGGTCAACAGGCTTGCTGGGATGAGCGTGTATTCGATGCTTGCTTCAATCTGCTCGATGAGCAGGATTACTTACTGCGCCAGTGGAGTTGCTTGTGTATGGCGCAGATGTGGTGCGGGTACGATCAGGGGAAGATGGCTGGTGTGGCAAGAGGAGCACAAGATAAGCTCGCGGTTTTGCTTTCCGATGACTCAGCAGAGGTCAGGTGTGCGGCGCTGTATGCGCTCAGTACTTTCATGGGTGCGAATGGCTCGAAGGAAGACGGGGAGGGTAGAAGAGGTGGAGGAGGCACGGGAGGAATGTATGACCGTGATGAGCGAACGCATTTTAGGATGGAAGTTGCGGTTGTTACGGGCGCGACGCTTGTGGTGAGGGAGGATGCGAGCCCAATGTGCAGGAAGGAGTTAGTGGTGCTAATTAGCTGTTTGGTGAAGGAGTGGAGAGGGTATTTTGTTGTCTGTGCATGGCTTTATTGGGAAGAGGAACGCAAACGAAGGCGGGCTACTGTGTATCCCTACAACACATCCGCAGAAGACGACATTTCTGGAGCCGCCGTTCAGGAATGGCTGGACTCGATTTCTGACCCTGCATTGAGAGAGGAATCGCGCGTGCTACTCTCTTCGTTCTACACGATATTTGTTGTGCTACTTGATCTCTCCGTAGATCCCTATCATGAAGTCGCCACACATGCACAGACAGTTGTGGATTATGTCATGGCGCTTTTACTCGAGTCGCCCTTCACTAGACTTAATGGAAGCCTCGGGAGTCCGCCGCCTGCGCCTGTTAATTATAAATACCAGGCTTCCAATGCGCATGCTGGTAGTGGTGGCAGCACGCGTTCACGTATGAGCTCAGGCTCGTTGCAATCCTCACCCTCACTTGCTGCTTTCCCCCTCTTTCCCACAGTCGCACCACCATCACCAAGTATTGCGAGTCCAACCATTGGTGGTGGCGGCCTCGGAAGCGGACTACGTCCCAGTCTCTCCCGTAGTGACACCATGACTAGTACCATATCTACCACAGTCTCCAACACCGTCAAACGCACCTCTTCCTTCGCAAACGCCCTAAAGTCGTTTGCTGGTGGCATTGCTTTCCCTACGTCTGAGGACGGACGAGCGGCATCGCCTGCACCGTCGGTGTATAACTTCAATCGTCACATTGATACGGGAAATCCAGAAATCTATACTTCAGACGCCTCTCGTGCTCCTTCACCTAATCTTAATGTTGCACAGTACACTTCGCCTTACTCCCGCCCGCCTACCCCTACACAAGGGGATGGATATTCCTCTCACCCGTCTTCACGCTCTCCCACCTTACAGGAATTTCCGAATCAGCCACAATCTCAGAGTACTATAGATTTCCAGCCATCAGATGTGATGGAGGCATTGATGGAAGAAGATATGGAGCGATTACGAGCGCGAAAGAGACCAAAAAGGGGACACCATCAACAGCAACAGTATCACCTTTCAAACCACTACGGGACTGTGCCAAGTCCAAGTAATAGTACGTTCTCTGTGGACTCAGGGAGTAGTGTGATTCTAGGACTGGGAACGGGTATGGGTATCCGGGATGTGTTACCATTAAAGAGTACTTTCTTTGACTGGTGCTGTGAGTACTTCACGGAACCCCAGATGCGGGTAAGTCGGCTGCTGACAACAGTAGTTTATTAAGCTGAACGGTGATTTTATGCATGTAGCAAACAGAGGCAGATGAGCCGGGAAGCATTCAGTATAATTACCAGGTGTGGAGGCAGCAACGTAACGAACAGATTGAGACGGAGACGCATTCACAGGCAGAAGTGGCCTGTAAGTCAACACTCCAAAGTTCCTTTGTTCAATACTGACTCTCCATAAATTTGTAGCTCAATGTCGATGGGACCGAACGGTTGCTACTTTTCAAGGTCCCGCACATCCTCTGAATATGGTATTCCATGCGTACGATCAACATCTCATAGTTGCGAATGAGACAGATGTCATAACGTAAGGCAAATCTTATGGCGGTTTGTGACGGACTTACAGTCTTTTGGTCTTGCAGCCTTTGGGATTGGTCGCATAAAAGACGACTTCGGACGTTTTATAATGGAAATCCTAAGGGAACGAGCATCACGTCTCTGCACATCATAAATGAGGATGTGGGTGGTATCATCGCTACAGGATCAGGTATTTGTTCTGAAATTATATGCCTAGAGGTAACTGATTTTCCTCTTCTGAAGCTGATGGCATTGTACGCCTTTACCGTAATTACGACCCTATCCTGGATCCTGGTCCAGTTCAAATGGTAAGTTCCTTCAGAGGGTTGAACGAAATTGTGCCTATGCGGCATGGGGCCGGGGTTGTGATGAATTGGAAGCAGTCTGCTGGGATTCTTCTCGTTGGCGGGGATTCCAAGGTTATCAAAACTTGGGATGCACAGACTGAAATTCAAGGCTTGGTAATACCCTACTCTATGGAGGCAATACAGACCGTGTACTGATGATTTCAACACCTAACCAGGATCTTGAGACCAATTCTGACGCTCCAACAACATGTATCGTCTCCGACCCAGGGCCTTCTCAAATGTTCATTGCTGGCTTTGGAGATGGCTATGTAAAAGTATTCGATCGGCGGCTAGAAGATGATGAGGCTATCGTACGCACATTTCGAGGGCATTCATCCTGGGTACAGAATGTTCGACGATCGCCTGTGGTAGGCTATCAGTTCCTTTCGGCTAGGTATGTCGTGATGATCTTCGCTGCCATTTATCTAGTTCCTGACATCATGCTTTTTAACTAAGTGTGGACGGGGAGGTGAAGGTATGGGACTTGCGTGGACACGACAAAGCAGTTCAAAAATGGAACCTAATGCCCATGGGTCTATCATCCTTCGATGTTCATAGCACCGCAGAGGTTTTTGCTGGGTAAGTTTCGCTTATTAGCTGTAGTGCGCAGAGAATAATGTCTTTTTAGCACGTCCGCAATCACCAGTAATAATTATAGGTCACAACGAATCGCATTCCGGTCGTTATCTAGTGCGCCAGAAGACCCACCATTATCTCAGTATAATGTATCCTCTGGTCTGACGGTGATGCCTCCAAAATTGCACGTGTCCCCATACATTCCTCGAGCGACTTCATTTGTCTTCCACCCTACGGAGATGCTGTGTGGTGTAGGAGAAAGTGATGGTTCCAGTAAGTTCCCAAAATATCTTACCCAATGAATGAAATTCTCATTCGTTTTAGTCCGGATTATTGGGTGCAATCTGACTGAAAGTTACGATACTCACTGACCGTAGCATACCAGCTAATATCTAAATAAGTATTTACTGTACTCTGCATTTTGTTTTGTAATAATGCAATGAAAGAATTCGAAAATGTCTGAAATGTTGTACTTCTGAGCTGTGCCTTATAGAATACTGATTATTACGGTAATTTCGGGGCGCGCTGCCGATTAGAGCTACTCTCTTTCCACCTTGGTCATCCTCCCTACAGCACTGTGTGGCTCTGCGAAGTATCATTCCTATCAAATTGGAAACGCGATTGCGCTGCTTGAAGCCAGTATATAATTAAGGTACGGACATGGTTCGGATGGAAAATAATGAAGAGGTGAGTACCCCCAGTTTGCCAATATACTCTATCAGTCTTACCAGTAGCCCGATGTCCAGGAAGCGACCTCAGTCAGGAAGAAAATCATATCTAAGAAGAAACCTCCAACGACGGGAATATGGCCTTGCAAGATGAATGGATGTAACAAGCAGTTTGCGAGAGAGGCAGACCTGAAGCGACATCAGAGGACGACGAAACTTCATTCTATGCCTGGCTTGTGAGTCTCGGGACTGTTCTTCGGGACGTTCTTGAATCACTCATATCGTACAGTGCATGTCCGCAATGTGACGCTACGTTCACTAGGGTTAGTGCCGCGAGTTCCACTATTATAATTCATATTCAGACCGACGCTTTACAGACAGACGCTTTGAGGAGGCATCAGAAGTCAAGGTATGTAGTTCGCGCCTTTCTCTCAAGCATGTCTTTGATGAATTATTCAGACATAATGGCGTTGTCATTGAGCCAATCGATCAAGATAGAAAGGAGAGCGATGAACAAGGACAATCCTCCTCTCGCAGCAGCAGCGCGACCCCATCATACAATGGGAAAGAACGAGCAAGTGTTGCTGTAGCCCATACGACTCAAGGCTTGCCCAGCGCGTTCGGACCCGCAACTGGACACTCTAGTTACTACCGTTCGCATACGGCAACAAGTACTCGTGTGTATCCGGTATCTCTTTTACGACCACTATTTTCATTTACGTCCGTAGCTTATCAACCCCCTCGTGCGACGGCAGGAGCACGGTACGCCAGGTTATTATATTCGCATTCTTTCTGGCTAATAAGATCTCAGGTGGACAAGCGCCCATCCATGGCCAGATGGACGAGCGCCTCCCCCGATAGGCCAAGTGGCTTACATGTATTTCCCTACACCTTACTATCGGAACACCAATAGCACTGTGTCACCCTCACCCAATGCCCCTCCTTCCGCCGCCGCCGCTCCTACAATCTCCCCACCCAATGATGCCCAGGTCGAATCCCAAACGCCGCAAGCCAAAGCAACTAGTCCGGCATCGACGTCAGAGTCGAGTCCTCGCGATTCGAACGAGAAACAGATCCCCACGGCTTCTATTGATTCCGGCCTCGAATCCTCTCCTTCTTCCTCACCTAAGCCTACTGACCCCGATCACATGCAACACCTGTTATCATTGGAAACTGCGCAAGCCGCCATGGTAGCTGTTCTCAAGTCCGCAGAAACTCCGGAAAAGATGGCGTCGGAAGGTTTATCGTTTGAGCTCAGGAGCATCGATAATCAGGCGGCGTGGAACGACTCCGATGGTGATGATGGTGAGAGGCTGTCTCCCATGAGTGGAGGTTGCGACCATTCAGGAGCACCCCATATATTACGCGAGCATGGATATGGTGCGCGACTCGACCGGCCGGAGCCAATGGAGCATATGCTCACAGAGGATGGTGAACCGATGCTCAACCCAGGTATGCGATCTATTCGCTCAGAAGGAGACTTTTAAGCTGACTTAACCCACTTCCCTTGCTCAAATGGTATGCCTAGCTGAGCTTCTAACACAGGTCGGCTGGGTCGCGCTGTATGATGAACCCGGATCTGCTTCTGACTCTTCAACATCACAGGAATCACTGGCATCGCCGGAGCCGTCATGACCCTATACGAACTCCTATTTGCTCTACTCTGCGAACTTGAGTTACTTTCCCTCGTTCATTGCTACAGCATCCATTCGAGTTGCACGGGTAGCATACTAACAAGCTTGTATATCTCCTCATTATTTTTCACTTTTGGTGTTTTTGGTGTTTGTAACATTCCGGACAAGTTTTAGCTTCGGTTCTTGTTCCTTTTCTGCGGCGGGTTAACGTATTTTTATTCAGTTCGTAGCAAGGCAGATGATCTATTCTTTCGTGTTTGTCTGCTTGTACGGTATATTCTTTTTGGAACCAGTTGTATATGATTCCAACTCTTCGTCCTTCTTCCCTTTTTTTCACCTCGGTTCCTTTGGGACTCTTTGCTTTGATTAGCTTTACAAGTCAACGATAATGGACTATCCATCATACCTTATAGTGAGCGGCTTTCTTTACATGCTGCTCCCTTCGTTCGCTAATGATTCATTATGACTTTGTAGGGTACTTCAATAATCTGTGTTATAGTAGTTGTATTACAAGAGTTTCGGTATAGAAACACGTATAGCTAGTTCAGCAAGGGATCCAAGAACAGCTGGCAGAGCATTATTAGCATATATGTAGGTAGGCTACAAAGAAGACCTAAGCATTATCGGTAAGTATATGTATAGCATAATTAGCGAGAGGCTCGCACGCGTATAGCCCAGAAGCGTGTTTGTAGATCAAGCAGGGTCGTCTTGCCACGCCGCCGCGGACGTACCCTGACGAAGGTCTCCTCTCTCCTGGAGAGCTCAGAGCAAGTCAGAGCACCGCCAACGTCATCCGGTACTTCCCGACTCAAGCTTTGAACTTTGCCTCCAGTTCGTTTCCTGTCTTTATTTCATGTATGCGAACTAATCGCTCTTGGAACGCAGAGGACTACTCCAAGTCGCTGTTCGGCTTCAAGAAGAGAGATATGGCCGACAGATTGTTGCTAAGGAGCCAAGTCGCTCTTCAAGGGTGCTGGTGCTAACATCCTCCGTGGTGTTGCTGGTGTGCTGGTGTGTTGTCACTCTACCACAAGTGCCAAGAGCTCCTCTTCGGCAAGGTCTACTCTGGTGGTAAGTGTCACCTACGCATTTTTTCCCCATACTTTGTGTGTTGCTCACGAATGTCTTTTCTATTCTTCTATTCAGGATCTGGTTAAACGGGCTTGTAGTCGAGGACATGAGATGGGTTTGGGGTTGTATATACTGTCCCTAGACTTTGCTCATACTTTTCCGGCTTCGTTGCTGTTTAGATTTGGCATATACCACACCTACATTTATCGTACTTACTTTACAAACGTCGGCCTTATTACAGCAATGGAAAACCTAAAGTTCATTTCTTGGTACCAGTGTGCATTCGCCGCACAAGGCTTCGATTACTACATATTTCAGAGCTTTCGGATTGGATTCACATAGTATACACATAGCTATATATTGGGATAAGATCATCTGTTATATGTGCAGTTTGTATCAGTAGTATTCATATATATCCTCAACATTGAGCTCGGGTTTGGGCGGCTTTGACTTCGGAGGTGCTTTCTCCTTCACAATCCCCTTTACCCCAATCTCGAATTCTGCCATCGTTTCGGCTGATATCTTGATGTCATCAGGAAGATCATCGCGAATGAGACCTTGCACATCTTCAATTAGCTTTTTCAGCTCGCAGGTGTCTCGTTTGGGATGCATGGGCGAGTGAGCTCCGAGCTTCTCCTGAAGGGACTTGATCTTCTTCACTGCCTGGCTGAATGAATGTAAGAGCCCAGTTTAGTTTACGAATTCTCTGGAAAGGAAGATTTAAAAGCACGTACATGGTTTTCGTCAATCGTTGATCAACGATATCCAATTCTTCACCCTTCAATGGCAGACGTGAGCGCTTCTTGGTCTGATGCTTCAATTTCATGGTGGTCATGAAGAGCAACTCCAAGACGACTAGGACATGCGGAAGAGGTCCGAGCATCATCTTGCGATAGCAGCCAGGTTTGACTTGTTGAGCCTCTCTCAGGAACGCGACATATTGTTTCTGTAGCGAGTCCATAAGCTGATTCTTCGACCTTGTTTGACGAGACCGATATCGCTTGTACCCCACTTGTATTGTGATAAGTGCCTTATGTTCCTCTTCGGTGGGCTCTGGAATCTTGAAAATTTCGCTCAATGGCTCTGAGTTCATGTTGAAGATGGCTTGATCGGGAACATCTTCGGTTTCCTCCGCTTCCGCTTCCTCCTCCTCCTCTTCCTCCTCCTCCTCCTCCTCCTCCTCTCCCTCAATCTTCTTTTCCATCTCGGTGACTTCTACTTGTTCAGACGACTGTGGGACTAATGGGGTACCAATTGCATTCGCCGCAGCGTTGAGGGCCGGGGCTGGACCTGGACCAGTGGAGGGTGGACCTGCAGGGACAGAGGCCCCATTGAGAAGGCTGGGGATGTCGCTTAAATTCTCGTAGATCACTTGACGCACGTCAGGGTGTGCTCGAGGTGGCGGGTTTGACTTGTAAAGAAGCTGAACCATCTCGTCTGTGACCGAGTATCTCGTAGAGCTGCGAACAGCTTTCGCGAGATCATCCCAAGTTCCGGCGACCACGTAACTGTAAAAATACATCGTGAAACGAAAGCGATGGCGGGTCACTGAAAGAGCGTCGTAACGTTTATACGTCGGAGGGAAGGAGCTCCCAGCCTTTTGGACGTTTCTGAGATAAGTCACAGTATGAAGAATTTGCCCCCGTAACGTGAAGTTCAAGATATTGTACCCAACTATGTGGTCATTCATCAGTACTTAGCTACAAGATGTTGATATGTTACTTACGAAGACACAGAGCTCTGCAGCTGAACCAATCGTGTTAGAATGTCATCAACAACAGATATTCATTGTCCTGACATACATGCGAGCAATGAAGACTGAGCGAATCCTTTCTGGAATATTTGTCATCGAGAAGTGTCTTCTTCGCTCATACAGGAGGTGTTCTGGAAAGATTGACTAGTTAATTTCTGGGCCCAGGGAAGTTAGAAAGCAGAACTTAGACACCTGCAAAACTCCCAGTGTAAATCTGCTGGAGAACTTCTTGGATTAGTTCCGTTAGCATTGGTAAGTGATGCACTTCTTTCCTCCGCTGCTTTTCCGAACAGATCGCTGAATTAATGAGCCAACTACGAGGTACCGTAACATTATGAGGGTTGCTTTTGCGTTGCACAGAATGCGATAGAATCAAATTCTTGATGAGGTGATCCAGGAAATCGCAGAATACACTGACGTCAATGGGTACTCTCTGCTTCACGATGTGCCTGGTTGCTCGTTAATTCACAGAAGAAGAAATCCCGGAGAGTTAACTACGCACCCCAGAGAGAATATACCGGCAATGAGACTACAGTCAGGCTCAAGAACGCCTGGGCTTTCTAAGGTCCGGACCAACTCACATACTACGACCGGTCCCCTCCCTGGCGTTATGAATACCGGAGGTGGTGGTACCCCTGCATAACGACCCCGATTAAGATAAGATGGAGCATTATCCTTGTCAAAAATCTGTGCCAAAGCAGTCACTTGCAGCAATTCCGACAAAAACAACTGCGAAGGGTAATAACTGTGTATGGATACAAACCACTCGAGCCATTGTCTGACAACTTGACGAGCTTTAGGGGCTTCAAATATCTCATTGAAATCAAGGCATGCAGGAGTGCCCATGACGTGATATGGGGGATGGATTGCATTGTACAGTCGTAGCAGCCATAATCTGCAGCCATAATAGTATCAGAACCTCGTTTCCTCGGGAAATGTTACGAACATACCTGCGGAGGAATCCGAACTCTGCACCAAAATTGAGGAGTGTTTTGATAATCAGTATTTGTAGTAAATGAGCCCGCACTCGGGCGTTATAGAACGAAGTATTCATAGTTGATCCCGGAACGTGCTCTTGCGAACACCGTTGTCGATGGCAGTCTCCAAACACAGCAAAAGTCAGGCAAGGAGTGAGTGCAGGGCACCGCTTGCAAGCATCCTCCTCCTTCGAGACATACACCTTTAGTCGATCTATGAGGACATTGCTAAAGAAGGAAGTGAATTCGAAAGTCGAAAGGGTGATATCTTGATCTGAAGTATCAAGAGCCCTACGACTATGATACAGCAAGTTGAGATAGGTTCCATGTGGAAGAACGATATGATTCTCCGAGAGTTGCTGGAAGCCAAATAATTTGGATATTGTGATCGAAGCAACTGGATTCGGGTGCGAAAGCACTTCGTAGAGCTCTTGTGTATACAATTGGAAGAGCCTGAGTTCCTCGGCAAGCTGAAAAACAGAGAGATTATCAAGGGGTGGTGGATTTGTGAAGTAATGATCGAGACATAGTAGAGCAGCGGGGCGGTTATTGATGGATTTCAAGGATATGCCTAATTCGCGAAGCTTGACCAAATCACCAGCCTTAATTGCTTGGAACATTTGTATCTGTGAAGTCGAAAGTGTGAAACGCGAACCGTTGCGCAACAGCTAGTGACATGCGTACCTCATAACGATCATTCTCTGTCAGCAGTGACAGGTTCGCTTTAGAGGCCAAGTCGAGAAGTTTCAGCATGTTTGAGTCTGACATCTGCGGCACACCACCAAACGCGAGCTTTTGCCACAGCCCTTTGAGGATATAGTCAGTGGCCGTACGAGAGGATTCTTCATTCTCGTCCTTCAAGAACAGGGCGATTGCTTCCATAGTACGACCTTCTGCTAGATGTAATTCAGCGGCTTCGCGTGTTTTTCCACAAAACTCGAGAACAACAGCTTGTGCAATATCGAAATCTCTCTCCTCGAGATATTCAAGTACGTCTTCGAAAGACTTGAAGAGGCCGTTCAGATGTCTATATTATGAATGAGGTCTTCTTTCATACAGACAAGCTGGATCCCAAAGAGATACTCACTGCAGTTTTCTTGATTGCTCAACACTACCAGGAGGCAGAGACTGGATCTGGTTGGAATAGAAGATTCGAGCTAGCCTGAAGATGTCCTCTATCACTTCCTTCTTGATGAATACTGCTTTCTCCTTTACAACCTTGACCGCTTCATCAAAGTGACTAGCATCGCGATAGCACAGAGCCGCTTCCGTGAACATCCCAGCTTGATCGTAAGCATGAGCCGCAAATACAAGTTCGCCTCCTTTCTCATAGCAATTACCACAGATCTTTAAGAAGTCCAATCGCCTTTTCTGGGAGGCGAAGTTTGAACAATTCCGGAAGGCCTCCGCGGCCAGACAGAATGCCTTCTTTCTCCTGAGTTTGCTCATCTTCGAATCGGAATCCAAGCGTTCAGCACTTTCGCGGAGGGCATATGCATGCGCAATAGCGACACTTTTTGGACGTTGTGCACGCTCAAAGCAGTGTTTCGCCTCTGTATATTTCTTGCGGTCGAAAAGATGCTTTCCTTGCTGATTCCATTCGTCGGGTGAGGAAGACGTCGCTAGTCGGGGAGCATCCATGCCGGGAGTCAGACTTCGTATTAGATCGTTTTTGGTCCAGTACGTCTGGGCAACATTTACCTGAGTTTGAATTTGCTGCAGATACAAAGACCACTCACTCTCACAGGTTCACCCTTGTCTGAGGAATCGGCTATCCACAAATTTTCTCGGGCCCTCGTGATTGCTACGTACAGAAACTTGAGCTAAACTCGCCGATCAGTAGTCAAGCATCATGAATAGTTGCCCCAAGCCTACCTCGACGCAAATGCTGGCATATCGTGATTCATTTCCGTAAATGCCCGGTGCACGCACATTCACGTCAACGAGTGCATTCAATACGACTCTCCATTGCGAAAGGTGGGCGGGAGAATCCTCAAAAAAGTTGTAAAGCAGTACCTGCACAACAGTGAGTAATGAATGATGTTGGAAGCATGAATCAAGTTACACACATCGTTGAACTCCAGTCCCTTGCTTTCATAGATGGTCCTACAAAACTTCCAGAACAAGTGGCAGTACATTGAACGACACGTACATGATAAGACCTATGTCGCCAACTTTCTGCTTCAGTTTCTGGCGCGCAGCGTCGTCTCGGACCAATATGCCTATTAAAGGTTCAATGAGTACATGCGATACATGTGGCGAGACACTCACATTGTTGAGCACCGAACTCAATGCGATTTCCAAGATCACCAAAGATGAAGTGTTCAAGCTGCGCCTCTTCATCCCACCCTACAAAGAACACCGGCTTCGGTCCGCCAATGACACCCTTCTCCGGGGACAACTTATCAATCGAGTCAGGCCAAAAGCGAGATATGAGATCAATGACCGAATGTGCACAATCGACAATTCCTGCATGCGAGCGGTAGTTCACGGCCAGTTGGAAAAGCTTGGGCTGGAGTGCAATTTGACTAGAACCGCCATATATTTGACGTCGCTGTTCCTACATGTCAATGTAGGTAAGGAGTCGAAGGCAGCATGGAGCAAGAATACATACCTCTAATCGCCACTGGAATGCCCTCAAAGCATTGAAACGAAATGAACTTCCCACTGAGATGGTCTGTGCAGTATCACCAGCCCAGAACAACCCGTTTGCATCGTGGCACAGAGCACGAAGCACTGAGGTTTCTGATTCAATATAAACCATAGACATCCTAAAATTGAAACTCACAAATGGTATCGATAAGAAGATTATCTTGGACTTCATCAACATAACTATGGGATGAAGAAGATCAGAAAGATAGAATGCGGCTCAGATGTAGCTGGTAAGTGACAGGATACCCACAGATAGTCAATCTTTTGCCCGGGAACTTCATGACTCTTGAAGAAGTCAAGTATAGCGTGAGTTCTGCATTTTGATGAGCTCACTTTCAAGAAATATTGTACTGGTCAGCGCACCTGTCTGCTCCATCCTGAGAACCCAATTTCTTCTTTCGAGTAAGGTACGAGTTGAAAAGTGCATATAAATCATCTCGGCTTTCGGAAAAGGTGGATTGAGTCCGTATGCTCATATTCTGATAGTCGGAGAAGGTAAGATGATGCGGATCACTGTTCAAAGTCTCTTCCGATCCCTTTATTACCCCTGCAAGCATGATGAATATCGTGAAGTGATGGCGTTTTCAAGGGATAGGGTAATATACACACCTATAAGTTCGCTGAAGACAAGAGACGGATCTAAGATTCCAATGAGTATAGTCTGTTTACCAAACATCAGAGGTACCAACCTAGTCTTTTAGTGAGCGACTGAGGGAAATGTGTCCAGTAGTGGTGTAAGAAGACCTCATATGTCAATGTGAAACTGTTACGCTTTGCAGAATCCCAGTCTCGGACGATCGAACTTGGGGGCTTTGATGATAGCGGACTCTTCTTGGTCGAAGCGATATCAGCTTCGAGCATCGTGCAGAGCTAGCAAAGCATATGTCTGAGCAACTTATTGAAGAGAAATTATGTGCAAGAACTCACCCCACTGAAAGTCGTGAACAAGGGAAAATGTTCATCTTCGAGTTCACTGAATCTAGCAGGAAGGTCGCCACTCCACTCAGCAATATCGTCGTCATCAATCATATCACCCTCGTTATCAATTGCAGAAGCCCCTTGACCGGTACGCAGCAATTGAAGCTCATCCAGTGACTGCGAAGTCGCAGCCAAGGACCTTATAAGAGTTGCAAAATATTGTTCGACCTTTTTAGCGAGAACCCGAGATTGCGTGACAAAGATTTGCCTTGGCCTGGGTATGTCACCAGCAGCCATCTGATGTGATCGTTCCACCAAAAGCATCTTGAAAAGAAGGGTGGTAGTTTTGCTATAGCCGTGAGAATATTCAGCATTCCACCAAAATTCATCGAAATATGAGTAGCACCTACCCAGTGCCGCTGCGACCGATCACATAGCAAGAGTAAGGATGCTCAATGATCAACCTCTCTTGCGACCTGATCAGAAGATAATTAGCATCAATAGGCGGCCTTGGTCAAATGGAGGCCTACGATACTAAGTGGGGGAAAGTTGCCTCTAAATCCGCTAACATTGCTGGAGCGAAGTAAAAAAAGATATGTGATCTGCAAGGTGCACATTTTTTCATAACTCACTATTCAGTAGAGGCTGGAGATACATTGATAGGTTGTCAGCGAAGTCGCAGGCATTTAAACTGCAATGTGACCTACCTGGGAAAACATAACGTATTTGTCCATCCTATCACAATGTTTGAAATCGCCTGAAACGCTGTCAACTAGCAATGTTATACTCACAAAAGTCGGGAATAAACCTAGAATATTGACGTGAATCAGTAACTGACATGAATAGAAATCTCACTAAGACTCACAGGATCAATGTCATCCAAAACAAGATTTGGTTGCTTGCTATCTTCAGTCACTTCGGGTAAGGGAGGGAACGACGCTGGGATGAAGGTCTGGTCATCAGCGTTCTTAGCTCGAATCCGGACTGCACATCTAATGGAATATTAATTTGATCCAGAAGGCAAAGCCCAACTTCGCATCAAAATTGTACCTGTCTCTGTATTCTTTCGCCTTTCTCCCTAAGAGATTTCCAACGGATTGCCACATACGATTATCCATTTGAGCATGAGTGTACACACCAAAGATCTTAATAGCTGAACAGGTCGATGGGTCAATTTCCTTGAGAGTATATTAAGTAGAGACCAGGAAAACCTTGTTGCTCTCTCTATACTTGGGAGTTAGACCGGCCAGCATGGTAAAAACAAATGAACATGCCTCGTGACTACTGGCAACAACATCGATCTGATACTGCATAGCCAAGTTATTTTGGATTCTATCGCCAGCCGCAAGATGAGCTACGTACGACCAAACGCAAGTCTGCAGTCAGCTTGGCTTCAAAAATTGGTACTTCAATACCGGGCCCACTAAGTCTCTTGTGATTGTCGGCTGAAAAATGACCGTTCGAGAGCTCCCTGTAGTCAAGCAATGACTTTGTCAGCGAAAAACCTCGAAGCCATACAGCCGCAACTGCCCACCTAATCTTCTTCACGACGATATCGAACGTTTTCTTGTTCTTCTTGTGCCGGATACGCAAATCGTTCTGAGCATTCTGGTTGATCGATACGTCCCATTGGCCGAAATCTTCTATACCGTCAAAGTGGAGCGCACTACAAGAAAAGAGAAGGGGTGTGTGAGATGAATTTTGGGCAACAGAGACGGCACTCACGCTTTCAGGGGTTGCACCTTGGGATAGGCGGAAGGTACTTCAATCCGCGTCACTTTCTCAGTCTCCTGGTACACAGGCTCAAAGCTCTCCTCATCATCGATGCCGGGTGTGACTATAGAACTCTCCTTAATCAAGCCCGCCATAGCCTCCGATCGGAGTGTGTCGATGTAGAACTATCAAATATGTCAGTACGATTCCGGTTAGAGATAAGAAGACACTTGATGTACATTCAAAGCATTGACCAGCTGGTTGATCAGGCTACGCTTCAACGCTTCCATCTCCACGCGGTCTTTGGGAACGGCACATCCCAGGTTGGTGAACGGCTTCGGGTCGAGAGCCTTCGACTTGGCAAAGAGCCGCTTTTGCTGCTTGAAAAGCATCTTCCTTCGATTAATTTGAAAGCCAGACTCGAACGCATCATCGTCATCCGGCTTAATGGCGGAGGCAGCCGGAAAATCCATTGTTGAGAGGGCCTGTAGAATTTCCGGGGCGACCAGAACAACCTTTTGGCGCTGGGCTTCGAGACCTTGATCGGTGATGGATTTAGAATTAAAGAGTATAAAGAGGCGGAGCCTTGAGAGTACTTGGTGTGCTACTGAGTTGTTGAACGACCCAGCAGCATCCAGAGCGAACATCTCCAAAAGGGAGTCCCGTAGCAAAGTAGAGACACGAATGTTAACGTCTGCAGAACTAGTCAGACCACGCAATAGACAGGGGTGAGGACGTACTCGAGAGAACAAGCGGCAAGACGAATTGCTCCTCATGGAGGAGATCTGCAACAATAGCTGCGCATTTACTCGCTTGCGCGTTGACGACCCCTTCAAACTCAAAAAGCGCGTCTTCAACGACCTCAAGCGAACACATGCACGAGGGATCGAACAGATTCGTGCGATAGATCTTCTTTCGGGTGTTCATGATAGGAAAAAGTGAGTTCCCAGTTTGTACTTCAGGTCTTTATATGCAAGAACACCAGTCACCTCGAGGCAACCCTGAATCATGTCTCACAGCGTCTATTAGAAGAGATCATTAGCTTCGAGAGTACCAAAGATAGTTCGACAAGACAATATCCATACTCTATACATATGTGAAGCAATGATCCACCGCCGACGCCCACATGCTAGTCACCTGGGGCAAACGCTACACGTACTGTACGGCTTGGCACCACCATACCTACATACATACTTGATCCTTGTGTCGTTTAGGAAGATCTCGGCCAGGATTTGACAGTAGTTACTAAAGCCTGATCCTACAAAGGAAACGAAGAACGCCGCTCGAGCAAACAAATGACGTTCAGAGCCTGGAGGTGTAGTTAACACAGCTATTTAGAGCACAACTTCCACTGAGATACTCACAGTCGTAAGGTTTGCAGCGACATGAAGGCAAACTGCAAAAGAGAATAATAGATGCCGAATTCCAATGCAAGCGAGAGACATTGAATGGACATTCTAAGAGTCATTTCATCATACACATCTCTCAGTTGTTGAAATGTGAACAACATAGACAAATCTGAACGTTGGAGTATGTAGCTTGAGCAGCGTTACTACTAGCTGGGCGGTGGCGTTGTTGATTCCTCTACATACGCGCAAAACAATGAGCTACAGACCAAATGACAAAGGAACTGGTACATACTAACAGGTACCCTCAGATACCTCATCATCGCTTCAAACGCCACATATCCTTGAGCAATTCGCTCCGGAAACAGTATGATTCTCAGCATCATCAAGGTTCATCCATTATACTTCGAGTCCCGAATATGTGTAACATTTTAGGATAATGATGATGAAGGTGAGTGAATGAACGAAAGCGCGCAAACTGATCCAAACTGATCGATTACCGGGTACCGCTTTACCTCGGTCTGCCCATACATAATAATATTTCTTCTTCCTACGCTCAAACCCATCTATCTCACTTACGCCCAAAATGTCGACGTATACTCTTTTCTGTATGGGTAATCCTCTGCTCGACATGCAGGTCACAAACGGAGAAGAGCTATTGAAAAAGTACGATCTGAAATCAAACGATGCGATCCTTGCTGATGAAAAGCATGCACCGATGTAAGTAATGCACTCATTGTGTATGGTGTTCGACGTTATAGACCAAATACCATAGATACGAAGAGCTCGTCAAGAATTACAAAGTAACCTATGTTGCTGGAGGAGCTTCCCAAAACGCTGCTCGTGGTGCTGCTGTGAGTGTACCCCTCATTGAAACTTTTTTGATAACTAACACATCGCGTCTATTTTCGCCTGCAGTACATCCTACCCCCGAACTCAGTTGTGTACACCGGGTGTGTCGGTGACGACGATCTCGCTGAGCAGCTTAAAGCTGCGAACAAGCGCGAAGGTTTGCATGAAGTGTATCTAGTGAAGAAGGGAGAGAAGACTGGCGCTTGTGCAGTCGTTATCACTGGTCACGATCGGTCAGTTCGTCCACTGAATCCCCCCAGTATGATGTTCTAACTTTAGGGGTCGATGCGATTTCAGATCGCTTGTGACGACTTTGCGAGTAGCGGAGAAATTCGAGCAGTCCCATCTGTCTTCGCCAGAGGTCGCTCCTCTGATTGAGAGCGCGAAAGCTTACTATGTCGAAGGATACTTCCTGACCCACGGCACGGCCTCTGCTCTCGAGCTGAGCCAGAAAGCCTCCGCAGCGGGCAAAGTGGGTATTCATTTCTGTAAAACCCTCTCGTGACTTACTTGACTGACAACCCACCAGGTCTTTGCCCTAAACCTCTCCGCCCCCTTCATCCCTCAGTTCTTCGGTGCCCAACTCCAACAAATTCTTCCCTACACTGATATCCTCATCGCCAATGAATCTGAAGCTGAATCCTGGGCCTCCGCCAATGGTCACGCAACTCCAACTGACTTGGCTGCCGTGGCCAAAACCATCGCGATGCTCCCCAAATCCAACAGTTCTCGTCCACGTATTGTCGTTCTCACTCACGGGCCCAAATCGACGGTGCTCGTGAGCTCCGCGGAGCCGGATAAACCAAAGGTGTATGCCGTCCATGCGCTCAAAGACGAGGAGATCGTCGATACGAATGGTGCTGGGGATGCGTTTGCCGGTGGTTTCATGGGTGCATTCGTTGCTGGAAAGAGCCTGGATGAATGCGTTGAGGCTGGGCATAAAATGGGTGCTATGTGTGTGCAGCAGGTAATTTACGTGTTATCTTGCTTGCGAAACTTCCTTGCTGATTGGAAATGAACGATAGGTTGGTCCTCAATACAAATGGCCCAAGGTCAACATTCTCTAGAAGAGATTCCAGAACTCAATGACGACTTCGCCCTTCATCAAACTTGCAAATCTGATTTTGTAGCAAAATATTCAACATGTAGCAGTAAACACATTAGTCACTTTCAACAGTGAACCCATTCATATCGTAGACCTTTTGCATCAATGAATACACTTGCATATTCTTCTTATGGCTGAAGTCAGAGAGGTTGCAACCGCCGCAGCTGTCGGGACTTATCTGGCAATGAAAAAGGGGCTTTTACTCGTTTATCATTGGGTAGTGTGGTATGCCTTCAGTGCGTCCGCCCAAGAAGAATTAGCCTAAAACTCACTGAATGTTCAGCCTCACGTCGGCCCCAACCTTCTTCTGCTCCAGTCCTTTTCCACCTCTTCAAGTGGTTCAGGGAGTAAGACCGGTTCGAGGATGCCTCCTAGTCATGTACATATAGAGTATGAGACCGTTTGCAGGTCAGGCCAATTTCATTGTTTGTTTTTCTGAAAATCGATGACAGAACGACCTTACTCGTGGCACTTCGATCAAGTGCGCAACGATAAACTGTAACATTGCAGGAGATACATATGTGTACGTATAAAAACAATATAGATCTTCTTCACATACTGTTAGAGTCGCCTTGTGTTGAAACAACGCTATACACCAGGCGGGATATCAAGCACTTCAGGTAGATACCACGCTTCTGCATTAACATTAGTCACTGTGTCCATTGAGAAGAGAAACCGGAACGCACTGTCGCTGCCAGTTCTTGTGTCAGCTTTCGTGTTACCGTCTCCCAACCAGTAGAATCTATTGTTGGCAGATGAATCTAACGGCTCGTAGTCGAAATCTTCCCATCGTGGATGGGCCAAAGCTTGGATGCAATGTAAAGTAGACCCTTTATTGGCAAGAGTCAGCAGCTCATTCAATAGAAGGGAAAATTCTTCGTGGTTCACCAGGCCAAAGAGCGACGACTCTCCCTTCCTCCTTTCCAACCTTATACCACGATCGGCATTTCTCCCCGAAGACGCTCTAACAAAGAAAAAGATCGTTTGAGTAAATCAAAGCACCGCGCCTCACGATACCAAAACACACCGTAGGAAAGAAACTCTGAATACACGAGAGTCAGTAAGGTGATAATAAATGATTGATCGTCAGATCCCACCTCGATGTATGCGTCAAAATCGTCCACAGCCTCCTTTTTCACATCCATACTCTTTAACCGCTCCCTCTGAAGTTTCAACGTAGCAGCAACAGCATAATCCACCTGACGCTCAAGGATAATGAGCAAAGACCCTGCACCGACGCCAGAGTTGGGTCCTAATGCCGAGAACCAATTCGGGAATCCGTCAACTGCAACCGAGAGGTAAGTTCGTGGGTGGGGTTTAAATTTGTCTTTCAGGTCAATGCCTCCACGCCCGATGAATGGGAATCGGAGATCATAAGAAGTATCGAAGCCTGAATGTGCTAATGATTAGCGGAAGGTCAATTTTAGGGTGTACGTCCTTCAGGAACGCACCTGTGGCACAGACAATGATATCGAGGTCTCTATGTTTCCCATCTACTGTCTCTACTCCAGTCGGTGTTATTCTCTTGATATCTTCCGGTACGAACTCGACCTAATAGGCTAATCAGTGTCGTGCTGACGGAGCATTATTCCCATCATCTAGACTCGACATTGTCTTCACAAAGGGCTTCTAGATACCCAGGACCCGGAGTCAGTCGTCGACAAGCCACAGAAAAGTCAGGTATTATGTGACATTGCCACATTAATCCAAATGGCGTGGATAAGGTGAAAGGGACATACTGTGGTCCGCAATCCATGGTTTCTTGGACAGCTTTTGCACCATTCTCTCTGTAAACATTTTCCGGGCACTCTCTGTTAAAGGATGTGCGCGAAGAGTCGCTGGATGTGCGCCCTGTAATCCAGATTGTGTCAAGAGAAGCACTCAGCTTTTAAGAGGACCAATTGACCTACATTCAGATCCGACTCGAGCTCTCGCCTAAACTTCCTATAATATTGAGGATTCTGAAATCTCTCCTTATCAGCGTCAGTGAAAGTATCTGAACATCCAACAGAAAACACGGCGTAAGATTCTGTCTTGAAAAGATTGAATAGAGTTACAGTTTTCGGCTTCCATATCTCCTGTAAAACGGGCAAGATGTTCCCTAACAAAGGACACTGATACCCATGTCTTCCCGCGTACAAAGTTGACAACCTGAGAAACCTTTGGCTGCAACGCAGGTACAATCTGAATCGCAGATGATCCCTAGAATTTATTTGGAACTCATCAGATTTTCCTCCGACTTCGTCAGCGTAGAATACAAGACAACGTACAACGCCAATGACGCCAACTTTCTTGTCACCCCAGCTCTTGACGGTGTCTTCCCATTTAGTCTTTAGATGCGTCCCACCTTCACCCGTCTCCCACTGCGCGCTATGTATTACTTTCCCTTGGAATGTCTCTAAACCCTCGATGTCGGGCCAACTCCATCTGCTTAAACTTCCGACTCCTGTAAATAGCACGTCAGCCGTGTCCTCGAACTCTTCGTAATCCTCTGGCGGTTCCGAGTCTTTGCCTGATTCGTTATGTTCACGAGAAGTAGGGTCTAAGATGGCTGGTCGCCGAATGGTGAGGTGCCATCTACCCGTGTCTTCATTGTACTTGGCGCAAGTCAATCGGTGTTGGAGCTTGATGAAGGGCATCAGTTGATATTTCTCTGCGACTGACTCCAGATACGCGAGAATCTCGGGCCCAGAAGAGTAGAACTTTGACCAATTTGGCTGCGAGTGAGGTTAGTTAAGAATCGCTGCAGCTGTGCGGTGAACTTGAAAGGAGTTATGCTCACGTTTTCGGCAAACGACAGCTGGTACTGAGGAGAATTTTGGATTGTAGTGGTGTCATACATGAGAATTACACGACGTACACAGTGAGAAGGTATATCACAGGCTAGGCCCTACAACAGACGAATTAGAGAATGTCACTTGGGCACAGAGAGGAAGCATACGGGGTATCTGTTGATAAACCAAGTACCTCCAACACCAGCATTCGCTTCATAAATCGTCAAATCAATGTTCTTGACCTTTTGCAAGAATCTGAACGAAAACTCAATGACTATTCGATCAAAAGATACGATGTTGATACCGAATGCCAGCTATGATGCCTATATTGCGCGTAATAGTAAGCAATTGAACAGTAGGACGGATCAACTGAAATTACGAACCACTGTAGCCTGCACCTATAACAACCACTTTCATCGGGCGTACATCGTCTATGCAGAAATTTCCCATCTTGTATCCTCCATCAGCTCTTGATTCGTCCGCTATCCCATTCAGCCCATTTGTAGGAGGTAGGTCTGGCGTCTTCAAAGTACTGGCGTCTTCACCGGTACGACCAAGAGCACCGGTTTCAGATGTGTTATTGGGAAGCACCATGATAGCAGCTTTCAAGGCCGAGTCGACAGTGAGAATATATATGCATTTGAGAAACCCGGTCGATATATGGACTATGCGCGATGAATCCCAAAATGTTCTTAGGCCGGGTCAGCAGACACGTCTGTGAGTAAACCTTGCTATTACAGGACCCAGATGCGAAGGCCCGCATACTTGGGCCTGGGAGGATTCCGAATCCATAGACTATAATATCATCGTGGTGATGAAGATGCGATTATAAAGCTGAAGTTCATGTGAAGGGGCGCGCATGGATTCTAATTTCGATGGCAGCGGACGTCGGGAACACGAATGCACCGATGATGCTCGCTTTCATAACTTGCGATAAGAGACAGGAAGTGCTTCTGCCTTGAACGTTGAACGTTGAACCCTCATCTGCAAAACAGGATCAATGATAGAGACTTAAATATCAAGCACAGGTTTACTGACTTGTACTATAAACTATCTCCCAGTGACCCTTCCCAAATTTGGTACATCTGCTCAAATTGTGCGAGCGTAAGTAGAGATCATAAGGTCATAGAAAGGACTCTGGAGATATGTGGTGAAGGTGATGGAAGAGTGAAAGGTGAAAGTAAATGGTCAGCTGCAACAGGACAAAAAATTTCCGAGAAGATATGGTTCCGAATGAGAGCACCGAGTCAAACTCACTGACCAAACATTTTTCCCGGATTCACAGCGATCGAGCAATGGCTGGCTAGCATCTTCTGTCGAGAGAACCAATGCCTCGGAGTTGGGTCTAACATGAGCTCGCGAATTGTTCATGGATACCAGGAGATAACCATTGCTTGATTTCAGCCAGCGAACCTCAGGCTCTGACGATAATTGCATCAAAGCAGGGGTCATGGTTCAAAATATTGAACGTTAACCGGTCCAAGTATGTGTCATAAGACGAATGTGGCACAGGACTTAATTGTAGAGGGAGAGCTAGAGAGAAGAGCGAACACGCTTTCGAGCGTTTACTTTACGGTCCAGTCTGAACCGTCACGGCGCCGCACTAATTCAGAGCCTGAGACTCAAACAATCACCCTTTTTTCAAAGCAACGAAAGCGTAAACTGCGATGCTATGGAAGGGAAAGTCCAATAATAAGATAGTTAATTACAAAATTCCCAGACCAATTGTCTAAACCAAAGTATATTACAGGTTCGCTCCCGCATATGCATGCCATAACTCAACGCCTCAAATCATACCCTCTCTCTGAGCAACCGCAATTGGTGCCCGATGGTTAACCGCACTCCCAGGCCTATTCGTCGATCTAGGCGGAGGCGCCGGACTACCCCTCACTGACCTCGGCGGTCTTTCCCTCGCACTACCCATCCCACTAGTACTTGCATTCGACATACTACTAGCAGTATCAGGCCTCAACGACGACGCCGAGCTCGGCGGTGGAGACCGATTCCCACCGCGTCTCGGTACAGGCGACGCCAGAGGGAACGAATTCACCGGCGCAGACATCGGGGGTACAAGGTTTGAACCAGGCGTTAAATATGAGTTGATACTTGTGTTCGAAGTTGCTGGTGTGCGAGATCGGGTGTTTTGTTGATATGACTGGAATTGAGAGGGTGTCTCGGCGTATACTGAGCCAGTAGAAAGGGCGGCTGAAGCGGGTACAAGGGGGGTCATTGAACCTGTAGTGGAATTTGGGGAGTCCAGACCGTGAGGGGGTATTGTGAGGGCTCCGGGGATGCCTTTACGAACGTTAGTCACGGTGACATTATTGCTAGTTGAGGCGGTGGTGTTGAGAGATGTAGTGGATCTACTAGATAGCCTAAACATTGCCGTAGCCTTGAATATAGGCGTAAGTTTGGTGGTTTCTTTGGGGTGTTCTAGAAGTAATTCGTCAAGTAGGAATCGAAAGTCTAAACCATACTCTTCGAGGAGCTAAGAGAGGTATGTCAGGTTGACTGATAACAGTGCAAAGTCAAAGAAAATACCTTTTAGCTCAAAGAATAGGTAATTCTCATTGCCTCTTCAACGACTTTAGCTTCCACGCCAGAGCTATAAACCTGATTTCTAAAGATTTCGGCATAGCTCTCCACTTGACATCTAGCCCAATCAATGAATGCTATCATGAATCACCGTTAATATCATCGTGGTCAAATAGCACATTGAAAACAACATACCGCTAGCCACCTCATTTTCCTTGAAACTCGCCAAGAACCAGTCTGCGGTATGCTTGATTCCAGTAAAATACACCATAGCCAGATCGGCTACGTATGCACCGACATGTCCCTCGAACTTGATCTTTCGGACATGACTACGCAGTACCTGTGACCGCATACTGAGGAACGTCGTTCGCGCAGCTGGTCCCGCATTGAGCCGTGTCAGAAAGCTTATAAGTGACACTACCATCGTCTTGCGATTAGAAGTATGGGACAAGGTATCGAGAATAGCAGTCGTTAGCTCATTTGTTAGGACTGGTAACTTGGATGCGAGAAGAGGCATAACAGCGAGTTTCTTCTTGCCTGTGTTTCATGAGACATTTTCATCCTTGAGACAGTAATTGAAAGTGAACAAACCTTCTTCTACTAAAGCCACAGCTTTCTCCCACTGTCGCAGGGCGATGGCTACTGTTAGGTTGTCGGCCCACTCGCTAGTCCATCGAGAATCGCGCTCAGCCTTGTCTTTCGCGTCTGAACCAGATGAATCCCCATGACTTTTAGCCATTTCCGCCATCCAATCGGTGTTGGGGGCCATGGTGGCTCGCTGTTGCTATGAGTACAGATGATTGGGCGATCTGAATAAAACGAGCTTACATCTCCACCAGTCCACAAAGTCTTCCGCTTTTCATGTTCACCTTCGCGTTCTTTCCGTCTCCTGGCGTTCCATTCATCTCCGACTTGGCGCAGAAGGACGAGTAACGACTTCTTCTCAGGTACAGTCTCCGTTCGAAAAACATGCGTCTCTTTCCCGTTTTTAACCTTGAAAACGTTTGTCATACCTAAGAAAGAAAATCCTCAGCTCTACGAGTGAGTGTTCGCGTGTCAAGGCATGCTTACTCGGAGAGTCCTTCGTATCCAGTACCATAACTTCGTGCAATGGCCAGCACTTATCCGCCACTAATTTACCTTCCACCGCATGATCTCCGCGTCTGGAGCTATCACCTCCCGCCGCCCTTCGCCTCCGCTTCGCAATCAGCAACGCATCATCCAAAACCACAAACTTGACTCTTCCCATAACCTTATACGTAGCTGCGTTCAACGCCAGCACACCATCTGCTTCGCCTACGATGTGCCTCCCTGGTGTAGTAGGTGCAAATTTGGCCGAACCTTCGATCTGAGCGTGTAGCTGCTGCATCTGGTTGAAATACATGATCCGGAGGTCGGCAACGGAGGAGCGTCTGAAGGTGGAGAGTGAGGATGAGGAAGTTGACGTGGGATCGGGGATATGCAGTAAAGAAGGCATGGATTTGTACTCGGATAGAGATTCTTTGAGCTCAAGCATTTCATTCTCGAGCGTGGATATCTCTTTTGAAATGAGAACGAACTCGGCATAACTAAGGCACACCGTCATTCACAGAATGTTAGGAATGCCAGCATACAACACGCACTTCTTGAAGACATTCCTTTGAAGCTCGGACGCTGTGTCGTTCTTCGCATCACGGAGAGAAGATTGCAAGGACTTGAGTTCTGCTTCGGTAGAGTTTGCAAGCTTGGCCTTCAAATCTTAAGCGGTGACAATTGAATACTAGTTCCTAGAAAATAGAGAAGAGAATGACTATGACATACAAGTATCAGGATCAAATTCTTCCTTGTCCAGGAACTTTTTGTCATCCGCCGCAGCTCTTTCTTCGTCGGGTCTCATTCCCACATCCTCCCTGCTCCTGACAACTTCGTCCTGCTCTCGATTAGAAACTGCCCTCCTTCCAGGCACCAGTGCTCCCGGTATCGTAGGCATAGGTGGCATATTCAACTCTGTCGGACTGGATATATCTGCATATCTCATCGACATACGCTTCTTGATCTTGTCGTCAACCCGCGACTTGCGCGAGTCTCGAGGTTTAGGTTTGCTGCCATCTTTTGCAAGCTTATTAGAAGAAGACTGGCCTTGACGAGGAGATTTTCGTGGAGGAGCCTGCGAACGACGAGTCCGTAAAGATTGCATTGTCGTCGCGAAGTGAGGGTATAAGAGCGAGGTTACTGCTTAAAGTTATGGTAGGTTACCACAGTGTCAAAGCTGTAGCACTGCTATCCGCATTATTTCAATAGCTACCGTCACCCTGAAAAAAGGGATCTTATTCAAAGCGCGAGCTCAATCTGCTTATTTCCAGCTGGTAGCAAACGCCTACATCCGACTCTTTGCCCACTCACCTAGCATTCGTAACCTCCACTATGCAGGCAGTCTTTGGGCTATAAGCGGCTGGCTGCATTTATATTATAGTATCAGTCTGTGTGTAGCCAGTACTGCTATTCTTACTCAAGGGCTCTGTCTAATTTATGGTTCACAATTGGCTGGGGATTCACAAATACGGCTTTGTCCTCTGAAATAACTCATACTCATTGTTCACGGTACTATGTTTTTCCAATTTGTTTTCCTAGTCAAGCATTCTTCTTCTGCGCCTTGAGATCCGCGAACCTCTTTGTAAACGCCACCTTGATATAGTCCTATATCCACAACCCGCCGTCAGCCAACTTGAATAACAAAACCCACGCCAATGACATACCTCATCATAAGTCTCCCTAAAGCTGTCTCTCCCCTTCAAACCCTCATAATACTTCCAAAACTTCTCGTACTTCTTATCACCCGTAAGCGTGTCATAAAATTTCCTCCCCTCACCCTCATCCCAAAGTCCAATTTCATTAACCAACGCAACCTCCATCCTCGCAATAAAAGGTAACACAGCAGCATCAGCAACCGTGAAATCGTTCCCTACAGCAAATTTCCCATCTTCAGGAAGTAATTCCTGTAATTCCTCGATGCCTTTGTAAAGCGCATCGGGGGCTTCGCCACGGAAGAGTAAAGCAAAGTATCCGGGTTGTACTTTGTTGGCGAATGTGTCGATAAAGAAGCGGACGCGGGCGCGGGATACAGGGGATGTAGGGAGGAGTGTGGAGTTGGGGAAGAGATCGGCAATGAATTCAAGGAGGACTAGGGATTCGGCTAGTTTGTGAGACGAGGGGGAAGGGGAGGAGGGGGAACTGTTGGGAAGTCCACCGTAGACTATTGCTGGAACCTTGGAAGTGAAACAGGATGGAGTGAGTTGGGGGAGGAGACGGAAGGAGAGTGGAGGTGTACCTTGGAAGCAGAATTAACCTTTGATTGATACCACTCGGGTTTATTCTGCAAGTCGATTTCGTATCGCGTAAAATCTTTTGCGCCTGCTTCTGCTAGAGCCAGCTCGACCTGTGATAGATATGCTTTAAAACCTAGAACTTGTGGTGGTTCAGGATTGGATCGAAACATACCCTATGAGCGAACGGGCATATCTAAGTGCACACATTCAGTCAGCATATTGATTCAGCAGCCGAGCAGGAGGCATAGCATATCTTTGCGGTATACAGGATTAAAGGTTCAGCTAAAGCCATCTTCAATGTCTTTCCACTAGCGTATGTTGCGTATGAGCGTCCGTCACTGTGTGCGAGACGTCGAATGAAAGGAGTGAGAAATCTCATCATATAAATGTACCTTCGAGCCTTCTTTATGTATAAGAATCATTTCCCGATTTCCCTACTCCTCATTCGGATGGTGACATTGGCGTAGTAAGCTGAGCCAGGCTGAGCCCTGTTACAAATCACCTAGTCTTACATATGCCGAGATAGATGGGGATGCGAGTTTGTGGGAGACGTACGTCGAGGGTCAGGTAGGAGTTTACGAAGGTTGCGACGGATCCAAAGTATGATTAGTCAACGTGTTGAAATAAGAAAACTGTAGAAAAGACGCGCAAGTAGCGAAAGTAGCGAAGAGTAGCGATTACAATTAAAATCGTTTGATGGCGCCAGGCGGTGAAAGCAGCGAAAGAAAAAAGCTGACAGAGGCGGAAGTTGAAGCTTTGAAGTTGAACGGCCCACCAACGGTCCGGGATAGTATCAAGATCCCGATCTCATCACAGGCCTCTGTAAATCTCTTCTAATCAACGCAACAACCAGCGAAACCATACCTCACTCATCCAATACTTTTGTATGACTGTTATAGGATGATCATCACAATGGAATATCGACGGTTATCGTTGCTTCTGCTGCGATATTACCATGTTGTTCATCGAATCTGACTAAAGACTTGACTTGGGGCTGCAACCGAATGTCATTTAAAAGAGGAGCGGCTTCAAGTTCTCAATAACCAGCTCATTTTTGAAAATGATCACCTTCTACGACCTCGATTCAGCGCTCGAAGGAAGAGCTCATAATCCTAATTGTTGGAAGACGAGGCAAGTGACTGATTCATAGAGCACGACTCCATCTTGTACTCACCATTGTCCGTCTCATCTCCCTCACAGGTTCACGCTCAACTATAAAGGCCTTCCCTATAAAACTGTATGGGTCGAATACATCGACATACAAGTCCTAGGCAAAAAGCTTGGCGCGACTCCCGTCGTGAAGAATCCGATAGACGGCGAGCTCATGCACACCTTACCCATGATTCACGACGATACCACTGGCGCCATCGTGACCGATTCAATTCTCATAGCCGAATACCTCGATAAAACGTACCCAGACACTCCGGCTCTGTTTCCAGCAGGAACCCACGCTTTACAGGCGGCCTTTGTAGTCGCATTATTGTCCACACTTTCTGTTTCTTTCTTCCGCTTCGCCGCACCGACTCTTCCCAAGGTCGTTAATGAAGCCAGTCGTGAGTATATCTCGCGTAGGAGGGCTCAGCAAATGGGCGTTGCGAGTTTGGAGGATCTGATTCCATCGCCGGAAATTAGAGATGCGGAGTGGGCGAAAGTCAAGGATTCGTTCGGTGTTATTGATGGGTGGATGAAGAAAGAGGACGTTTGGCTGATGGGTGATGTCCCATCGTTTGCGGATTTTGTGTTTGCGGGCTTCTTGTATGCTTTTAAAGGTCCTTTGGCAGAGTCTGCGGAGTGGAAGGATGTGATGAGTTGGCATGATGGTAGATGGGCACGATTGGTTGAGAATATGCAGAAATATAGTACTATCCAGTGATATTCAGATAGATTGTGTACTTGCTCAATGAGTTTGGTGTTCTCGAGATGGACCCGGCCCTAAAGACGATTTGCCTGTCGATAAACGTCATGATATTTATCGCTTCGAACTACGACATCCTCTCGCTCCGGATTTGAGTAAATCTACAGTAATTTACAAATGGCAGCGTTGTTGGCCCGAATGTGCACAACTTAGTCGCTTCAAGTGTAATCCTGCACCGTTTTCTGCTCATATGTTCTCAGAATTATCGGGAAAGACGATGCTGAGATGCATACCATGCCTTGGAACTTGGTACTTTTGCCTAGGCATTGAAGATTGGTCCTGAGTAATGCCGATGAATCTTCGATTCGAGGTGAGATGTGACCATGGTCTATCTATATCAGCTTTTGAAAATATTGTTAGCATTCATTTTCAGGAGGTCGCCGGTCAAAACAGTCTCGATGCTATCCAGGACGACAAACAAAGGGACAGACTGCTACCCTAATCTCATCCACCTACAATGTTCAGCCTACAGATTGATGTAGACCCGAAGGAAAGCCTCAGCGCGACTTACCTGGAGCCGTAGCAGACTCAGAGCCGCACGGTGGCATGCACGAAAACTTCACTGAGTGCGAGACCGAGCAATCCGGAGGATGATGTACTGTTGTCGGACAGATTACAGCAAGCCTCGGAGTGACGTTGGCGGGAAGTCCACGGCAGGATTTGCATTCGCATGGTCGCTTCGTCGTTCGGTTCAGTTTGGCACGTGCAGCCTACTTAGATATAATTTAAATTTGTCCAGCGAAATGGTGAAGGTGAATAATAACTAAACAGCGCCTGTAGGTCCTTACTTTATTTGATGCATTGTTAAAGATCCTGCCCCCCGTAAAGATTAAATATACACTATTACAAGACAGAATGAAGAGACATGGTAGATACAGTTCAGTGAGTTGCATGATAGGTATCAAGGCCCTTCAAGACCTGTATAATAAGGGAGGAGCCTGTAGAAAGGAAATCAGAAATAAAAGAGGGTAAATATCAGCGATACATGCGAAGAGGCTTCCGGTGGATAGGCTAGCAGTGCACAGAGCGCCTGCGGAGGTTGCGGAGGGCTTGGACGGAGGTGCGCTCACCGGCACAGTCGGCGATGCGCTTCGCAGGAACAATTGTCCGCATTACGTAATAACGGCAGACATGATAAACACTTAGTACAAGTTCCGTCCTCTCCCAGCTCGACTGGAGCTCGTACAACCGAGCTGGATGCGAAAGATGTCAATGAGCGGTTGTTTTCTTGGTCTTGCCCAAGGCCAAGAGTGGAGGGCCCTGCCGGAAGGGCGCGGAGCTGAGATTACATAAGTAAACTTCGGCGCACATCCCGGCCCGACAGCGAAGGCTCAGCTACATATAGAGAACTGGCATTTTCTTGTATATTTTCTTGCCTGAGGCTAGTTTTTCACATCATGAGTAACTTGAAGATATATCCTTTGCATGGTCCTAGATATTTAGCAAGGGAGTACCCTAAATTTGACACAAATTGAACAATCCGGACTCACGCAGCCTAATTCGACCTGAATCATGTAGAAGCCGGATGAAGGCACGCTATATGTAATCTGCGAACTGAGCTGAACCGAAGGTCGAATGCAAAATCCTGCCGTGGACTTCTCGCCAACCATACTCGGAGATTGCTCTGAGGCTATGAATTAATCCGCCCGTAAACAGTGCGTCAAGAGGGGGAGCAAATCAAATTGCAACCTACTTCAACAGCAGTCCAACAGCAGCATGAAAAGTTAGTGTGGTTCGCTGCGCACAAAAGGCTTTATTTGATAGTTTCTTGATATGTAACTGTTGCCATCTCTTCTCATATATGGAAAACATATACAGTTTGCTGGTCAGACTCAGCTATGTACATATACCCACACTGCAAAATAATGAATAATGAATGGTCAGAATGAATTTGTCATCGCACTTTCGATCGTACCAACGAAAACGACGAAAGAGCGAGGAATAAGGATTGTGAACCTGGCCACAGAGAATATCTTGTCCTCCTCAGTGGATTGAATAGCTTGTAATTATCGAACTCTTGACATTTGTTGAATAATCCACTTACTCATACACCGCATAATTCAATTCGTACTAGATTCCTACCTTGCTCCCAACCATCATGTATGCTCAACCCGCGCCGCAGCAGCGGCCAGCTTCTCAGTTCTCTTTAGCCCAGGAATACCAGCAGGATACTCGAGATCGTTTCGGGCAGCGACCGTACCAGGAACCCGAACCAGAGTTCGATGAGCCTGCCGATGACGACCAAGAATACACTCCGCCGGACACCGACCCAGATGACTTTTTCGCTGGTAATGGTAATGGCAGCCGTCCAGCATCGACATATATGCCCGAATCTTACAATGTTGGCCTTGTTGGCAACGGCGTCGCTCGTTCCGTCGCTACACAATCAACCCGAGCACCTTCTCCTCCCCCTGGCCCCATCCTCGACCATTCCCACCTTAGACCAGGCAAACAAGCCGCTCTCCTCTCCCACGAACGAACTCTCGAACTCTACCGAGCAAACGCCAAAAAGACCCAGGATCCGGACCTACAGTTCGAATTCGCGGTCTTCATGATTGATGCTTCGAAAACGATGCCAATACCAGAGAACACTCCAGGCAACCTCCTTCAGGTCGAAAAGGCGATTGAGAAACGTGAAGATCTTATCCGCGAGGCTTTGGCGTTGCTCAAGCGTCTAGCGGACAGGGGACATCCAGCTTCGCAGTATTTCCTTGCTGACTGCTACGCCAACGGTATAGGTACGGTCAGGAACAAACAAGATTTTGATCGCGCATACCCTCTCTTTGTGCTTGCAGCTAAGCATAGTCATCCTGATGCTGCGTATCGTGCTGGAACGTGTTGCGAGAATGGGTGGGGGTGTCGTAGAGAGTCCGCCAAGGCTCTGCAGTTCTTCAGGAAGGCGGCTGCTGCTTTGCATCCTGGGGCGATGTACCGGCTAGGAATAGCAGAGTTGAATGGGGAGCTAGGGCAATCAAAGAGCCCAAAGGAGGGTGTCAAGTGGTTGAAGCGGAGTGCGGAGCACGCAACAGCAGAATTCCCTCACGCATTGCACGAACTGGCGTTGTTACACGAGCGGGGAATAGATAACGTGGTCTTTGTAGACTACGAGTACGCGACGGAGTTGCTCGCGCAGGCAGCAGAGCTGGGATATGCACCCAGTGCGTATAGGTTAGGTGAATGCTACGAGTATGGCAAGCTAGGTTGTCCTCAGGATCCTGCACTATCTATTCATTATTATGTATGTCCTTTCACTCATATCCTTCTGTCTTTGGCTTATTCAAACACTATAGAACATTGCTGCACAACAAAACCATCGTGATGCTTGTTTTGCACTGACAGCTTGGTATCTTGTCGGTTCACCCGGCGTGCTACCACAATCCGACACCGAAGCATTCCTGTGGGCGCAGAAAGCCGCAGAGGCCGGTCTGGCCAAGGCAATGTATGCCGTGGGGTATTTCTTAGAAGTAGGAATTGGTACACCTGCGAATCTTGCCGAGTGAGTGTCACAATGTCATGCTTCCCGACATCGTTTATTGACAGTATTTCTCCGATAGGTCCATGTCATGGTACAAACGTGCGGCCGACTTGGGGGACAAACGCGCTTCACAACGTCTAAAAGGCTCACAAACGCAAGCTATGAGGCAACCTGGCGGTCCTGGGGCTGTCTTACATCGAAATGGGCCTGACGATGGTGATGACGGTAGCAAAGGCGGGAAGGACAAAGAATGTGTTATTATGTAGATGAAATGGTTTTTTCTTTGAGGGTCAGCAAAGTAGTTGTGACAGCGAGAGTGGAATCGGGGTTTGCATGCACCTGCCGATTATCAGGAAGATGGTGCTTTTTCGAACTTTTACCTCTCGAAGGGAGTAGCAGGTCCAGGAGAAGGGAGGGTAGATGCTGGAAGAGAGACCGACTGAAGACTATTAACTGACACCTGATGTTGGTTGGCTTGCACGGATGACGGTGAGGGGTCAACTACCAAACTTTCCTTGGAATTTGTGTATAGACTGGAACATTGGAGAATCTAAAGCAGAACACCACATACACACAATGAAACCTGTAATCATAACATGTTACTTTGCTCTTTTTCGTTTATATTCTTTGTCGCTCGATTCTTTTTCGGGGTTTCCTTCACTGTTCTCGTATAATTTCTATCTAGATAATACCTACTCATTCATAATTTATACTAGTAGAGCATTGAATCCATTTCCTTCACGACTAGCCGCCCTCCGCCACCAGGGCAGTCACACGGGAAAGAAATGAGATTAATAAAAGAAAAAACTTTTTAGAAAATTAAAGCGCCCCGGGCGGGACTCCTATATATGGGAATCCCGCCGGGGGCGCTTTAATTTTCTAAAAAGTTTTTGTGTTGATTAATCTCATCTCTTTTCGGTGTGAGTTGCGCTGAGCTAAGCTTGTCTGACCTCGGAGCCGCAGAAATATTCAAGACCCTGGCCTCTGCTTTGGACGTCGTTGAACCTCCAAAGTCAATTAGTTATTGCACTACAACAAGGGAGTCTTTTGATTGCTTCGAATGTTCCTATACTTACCCTTTACTTTACTTTCATGCAGTGATGTGGGAACAAGTTCTCGCTGATTCCATAGCCCTTGCTAAGGAGTCGGAGAACAGCCAGGACTCGACACCTTCTTCTCCTGGCTCTATTTCCAAAGCGGAGACCAAGTTCTACTACGCGGGCCTATATTCTTCCCCTGAGCTCGTGTATCGCTCAAGCACTAGACCATGGACAATGCCCACCGGACCCGATCAAATGAAATCGCTCCGACCCGTCTACGCTCACAAGATTGACGACGTCTGGGACTCCGAGCTGGCTTCAAAGGTTTTGCAGTTATTGAAGGAAAATGACCTCCGCTGGACTACCATCGATATCGTTCGTTTCAAGGTCGGAGATGAACCTACCGGCCCCGTCGTTCTGTGGATTGGTGTTGCCCCCGACACGGTCACTACGGAGGAAGCACGCATCTCTTCGGATGGCTGCCTGGATCTTCTCAAGCAGTTCGGCATAGAAGACGTTGAGGTGGAGTTTCGGACTTCTGTCTATTTTCTGTTACGGTCTGTTGGCCCAGGTTTATCGAAACCTGTTTTTGGTCTGCATACAACTGTCGACGTTGGCGGACCTCTTACTCCTGTGGTTGGGCTCTCTATCGCTGCCCAGGATACATCTCATGCTGAAGGTACCGGTGGTCTTTACCTCGCTGAAGGTGGTGGTAGCAAGAACATTTTGCTCCTTACGGCTCGTCATGTCATCTTTCCATCGAACGAGGGGTCAAACATCGACTACACTCTCACAGACACCAGTGCGCCCCGTCACAATGTCCTGCTCGGCCCTCATACATTCGACGATCTCGAGAAGCGCGTCATTGGCCATGTCGTTCACTCCCCTCCCATCACTACCGACGCCGTGGAAGGGTTTACCGAGGATTACGCTGTCGTCAAACTCGATATCGCCAAGCTCAAGAACACTTTTAAAGGCAATGTAATGGATCTTGGTGCGTCTCGAATTGATCTTACCAAAGGCGTCTTCGAAACTTGGTACACTACTGTAGGGACGAAGATTCCAGCCAGTGAATTCGCGTTCAAGATGTGTCCCTGTGCTGACGCCGCCACGAGCTTCAAGTATCCAGACGACCGCCTCCTTCCACTTCAAGGCATCATGTCCGAGGAGCTTATGCGCAAACCAGATATGCTCGACCACGACGGTGAAGCTTCTCTCTTCGTCATCAAGAATGGCAACACCACCGGCGTCACCATTGGCCGCGCTACCGGTGTCTACTCGTATGTTCGTGAAGACTTTAGCAACAATGCCCACCGGATCTCGAAGGAATGGGCTATTCTCCCTTATGACAAGAAGTCTGGTGTTTTCTCTGACCGTGGCGATTCGGGCTCTATTATCGTTGATGGTCATGGGCAGATTGGTGGGTTACTCACTGGTGGTGCGGGAGAGACAGGGTCCTTCGACATGACGTACGCGACGCCCTTCTTTTGGCTCCTCCCTCGCATCAAGGCGAACGGGTTTCCGAATGCCCACCTCGATTTACAGATTTCCTAGGCTTTGATTCGTCGTGTACTGCCTTACCTGTTCTTCTATTGTATTAAGTTGTACTAGTGTTGTATGTTGAGTGTATTATGTTGTACATGTATGATGAATCGGCAATGTCGACTTTGTTTGACTCACGCGCGATGAAATAAAGCTTCTTGCTCTAAGATCTACCTACTTCGGGTGATAGTCTATACGAGATTAGGTCCCTTTCGACAATTATATCCGATATCTTCTCCGCTAAAGACAACTTCCTCGGATGTGAATGATGATCTCCTCTACATGCTACACGCCCCATCCAACAAGGCGAATGCCACTCTTACCCAAAGACGACGATCTTCATTGGTACTAAAATAATAACATGCCAGTTTAATTGATTTTAACGACAACCTTCTCCCCGCTGACTTTGTTATTTCTCAACAAGTCCAAGCCAGCAGCCACACGCTCCTTCAACGTCCCAAAAGATTCGTCCATGAGACGAACTTTGTTGGGTTGAATAGTACCAGCTTCGAGAAGTGAAGGCAGAATCTTCGGCATGAGATTGTCTCTCATATATTCATTCTAAATCAAGGCAGATAGTGAGCAATGAACCGTAAAATAACAAAGCTAATAGCTCCACTGTACTCACCTGTTGATACAAAAATGTCCTCACACCAGCTAACTTCGTACCCTTCGGTAATGGGTTCAAACGATCAGGAATTTCCAAAAACATCTCGTCGCTCTCATCACTCCGTACTTTGCTTCCTATTTTGAGTGGCAGAAGGACTGCCACCGTCCCAAGGGGACTCACGACCTTAGCGACCGTGGCCATCGTACTCTGCGCGGTGATACAGTCCAGCACCAAATCAACTTTACCGTCTTTCTCATCGCTTGATTCGGAAGCAGCTACGACGGCAGAAATCTCATTGATGAGCTCCGGGCTGTTGTAATCAAAGACATGGGTAGCACCCAATGAGCGAAGATATGGGTGATGTTTGGAGGATGCAGTAGCGATGATGTTTTTATACCCTGCACTGTGGAGGAGTTGAATAGCATACTGACCCGCTGTGGATCCTGCGCCGTAGATCAGGATGGGAGCTTTTGAGAGGGGAGGGGATTCGGGTGAAGTGAATGAGGATGGTATGGGAAGTCCTAGATTGTCAGGGCTGAACAACGAGTAGAAAGCAGTTACGAAATTGTCGGGAATAGTAGCTGCGGCTTCCAAAGGGATGGAGTCAGGTACCTGCGACCAGCAATGCAGTTAGCACCCGCATCAGCCACGACTTATGTTGTGACATACCTTCGCGCAGACAGTCCTTGGTTGGAGGGTATATTGTTGCATGGCTTTAGACTGCGAGTTTCGAAATGTGAACGCTGTCACCTATATTAACCGTCGCAAGTCAGGAGGCACGCTCATTAGCCTCGCGCTGAGAATAAGACGTACTCTGTCCCCAATCTTTAGATTTTCAACTCCTTTACCAACTTCCGCAATTGTTCCTGCTGCACTGAAGCCAAAAATCATCGGGAACGTGGTCGTATAATATCCCAAATCGTTAACATAGGTATCGAACGCGATCATCGCTGCGTATTCGACTTTGATGAGCACCTCATCCTCGGCTGGAGAAGGAGTAGGCACTTGAATGGCATCAAATTGACCTATAGCGACGCACGCTATCGCGGTGTGGGTCTTGGATGTTGTCATAGTTTATGCAGTGGGAAAAGGGTGAAGTGTTGGTTGGAGGTATGGATCAAACAAAGATTGAGCGACGACATATTTATGGCGTATAGATGAACGCAAAAGTGAGCGCATTGATAATTGCTGACAGAGACATTGGATGAGTAAGTCTCTTAGTAAGTAAAGCAGTTCTGCGGTCAAGAGGTTCCTGACCAAGAATAAGAAATAGCAGTCGCTTCAGTCGTCGATTTTTGAGAGTGAGAGAGTTGAGTGGGAGACACGGCCAAGAAGGGGGGGTGCGAGACTGTCAATAGGTTCCGGCTGCACGAACTAAGAGTTTGCGACCATAGGGTTCAAATTCATGATCGAGTGGTTATTTCCAGTTTCATTCCCCACGGTAAATCGATTGCTGTAATTGGTGAGTGAACGCATATACCGGTGAACAGGCTCTGGCGTCACTAATGGTGACTCGGGGGATCGCATAAGACATGCAAGAGTATCTTCTGAAGTTCGACGATAGCAGTTTATAGTACAGCATTCCAATTGGCATATTCAATGTTATCACATTCGAATACCTTACTTCAAGCTGAGCAAGGGGAATGAGCAAAACAATGATAATTATAATAGAGTGCGGAAAGCGTACCTTGCGATACATTCAATCTCCACTAAAACATCCTTCGGTAGTCTAGCAACCTCCACAGCTGATCGCGCAGGCTTGTGAGAACCAAAAGCAGCTTCATAAATACCATTGACGGTAACAAAGTCGTTCATAGACTTGAGAAAAACCTATGTGCCCAGGAGGAGAAAGGTTGACTATCAAGGCTGGTTTATGAAGGATATATTCACTTACAGTCGTCTTCACGACTTTCCCTACTTCTGACCCTCCTGCCTCAACAACAGCCGCCAAGTTCTTCAACGCCTGCTTAGCCTGAGCCTCGATGCCTTCGACAATTTCACCAGATGCAGGATCGATTGGGATACATCCAGAACAGAACAACAGGTCACCGACTTTAATAGCCTGAGAATAAGGTCCAATGGCACCAGGTGCGTCTATGGTATTCACAAGGTGGTTCATCGATTACACGTTCTGCGAAAGTTGCACACTCACTTGCTGTAGAGACGATGGACAGAGAAGGATGAGTCGTGGCCGTAGACATTGTTCTGTGTATGAGGTGAGAGCGAAGAGAAGAAGGTTTTATAACGAGTGAGCTTGCTCGAAATGATATTTGCCCAAGGCCGGATTTGAACATGGCCGCGGCGGAACAATAAATTTGGATACCTTTTTTGCGTGGGTAAAGTCACGTGTGCGTCAGGATCCGCGGGTGGTCAAAGCTGGGCTTATTTATAATTCACCGAGGGATACTTGTTTATCAGAATCAAATTGACATTCAAATGCCATGTACGCTCCTGTCACTTAGGAGTGAAGTTGTTCTAGTACATACTGACGATACCTTACATATATATTTAACATTGTATAGTTTGATAGCTCTGATAGCTCATCTCACGAAACGTTGTAGTCCTCAACAGTGCTGTAAAACTCCCCGATGAGCCTCCTTTGTGCATCACGTCCTTTCTCGGACTAATTTGGAACAAAAGTTCAGCTTGACGCGACTAACTCGAATTGAAAGCACTTCACCTCCGAGTCTCCAATAGCACGCACGACAATATACTTTCGCCCAGTCAAGACTTCCTCAGTAGGGTCCCCAAACACCGACGAGTCCTTTGTTGCCTCATATGTCGCGTGCGATCCAGTGACCAACCCACCTGCCTCTGTAGCAATAACCATTCCAGCGCATACATCCCACGGCCAGCAACCGATTTCCCAGTAGATGTCCAAGCCACCTTGAGCAACCATAGCGAAATTCATTGCGGAGCTCCCGAGGGATCGAAGAGAGTGCGCCATGCGGCCGCCTTCGACGCCGTGGTCTGGGTCACCAGCGAGTTTATGGAATGATGCGGAGCGTTTGGTGAGGGGATCTATGGTGCGATCGTTGCCCCATTCAACGGCTAAACACAAATAGATATGTCAGAGAAGGAGTAGAAGAGTCGAGGTCTTGCGTACCAATCTGAGCATGGTTGAGGGTTGCCAGTGGCTTGGGTGACTTCGCAAGAGGTAGTTTGACCGGTTCAGCACCGTGCCTGGACAGGTACGAACCCTGACCTTTGATTCCAGTATACTGAGATCGAGTCAATACAAGACGAAGGTGCAGGTATTGAAATTAATCGTACCAGCAGGTCAAGGAAAGGATTGTAGATGACACCGAGGACAGGACGTTTCTTGTAGATCAGACCAAGGGAGATACAGACCCAAGGAAAACCATGGACGAAATTCGTTGTTCCATCTGCATATGTCAGATGGAAGGGGAAAGGATACGTAGCCTGACACACCAATAGGATCGACGCAGTAGGTAGGATCATCCGTCAGAGGGTTACGGGAGCCTGCAGCATAGGACTCCTCTCCGATACTGTATACAACGTCATAAAGGAATCTTGATAGAAGATGGACGGATGTGCTTACAATTTGAAACTAGGATACTTCACAGATATTTCCTTCTTCACCAACTCCTCAACTCGAACGTCATATTCAGTGACCAAATCTACCGAGTTCTTTTTCTCATCGACGTTTGATCCAGCCGACTGGATTGCCTCTCCGCCTTCGAGAATGAGTTTGCCAGCGGTACGTGCCAAATCTTTGGTGAATTCCAGAATAGATTGAAGGTCGGTAGAAGATAGTTCGGGGACGGACATGATGGTACTTGGTTGAAAGGAGAAATTTTCATATTGCGTGATCGATAACCCATCGCGAGACGGTGACAGAGAGAATGGAAGAGAATATATTCTGAGTGCATATATACAAGTCGAAATATTTCAAAATCCCTGTGATTCAAAATCCCTGTGATTCAAAATCCCTGTGATTCAAGTAGAAATGTTCTCCTGCGTAAGGAATTCATGGATCAGCGAGAGTGCAAGCTTGGGCGGCGGGGAAGAAAACCAGCCATGTTCCCACGATCAGCCTCCTTCGGACTCGGATGCACGGAAGACAATTTCTTATGGCCACACTTAACTCGGAGTCGTTTACCGTACGTCGCGTGCGATATAGCTGTAGCGGTCGACATCGACTGCACGTGGGTAGTTCTGCAGGTGGTGATGGCAGGGGTTATTTGGCCAGTTACCCGTACCGGAAACCACCCCCAACGAATGAGAAACCCAATGTTTGCCTTCCGTTACTATCTCATAAATCCTGACTCTTTCTACGAGAACACAGGCAACTTCTCCTCAGTTGGGATTCATGCATGCGTAGCATCTTCCGCGCAACGGACTCGCTTCAGTTTTGAAACCCAAGTGGCAAGAGCCTTGATGCTGTTCCCTATAACGAATCGATACGCATGTAAAAGTTAACGAGCCCAGAGTGTTCCGGTGGCAGCGGCAGGAAAATAACTTCGCCGACCAGCGATCCTCTCGCAAGCCGTTCCCTGACTTTGATCTCTTGACGCATGCAATCTTAGCAAAAACGTTTGTGCCGAACGGAACCCACATGTACTGGCCTTCTGTGTGCTGCAATTATTGGTCCATCGGCAGCAGGAGTTCAAGTATCAGTGACACTCGCCCCACGACCACTGTAAGTCACTCGTATCCGCTATCCGCTTAGCGAGCGCTGTTGGTCCTCAGGCCTTTCGGAGTCCTTATGGAATAAGGACTTGCATGGGTGGTGCTGGGTGGTACCGGTGTTGTACTTTATTACTAACAGGACTACAGGGAATCACTTGCGTCTCTCCGGCTATTATTGGCCCTGTCTCGGGCTTTCCTTTATGGACTGCGCGCTCATTGGCTAGTGTAATGCGAGAGCATATAAAGCCAGGCCAAGCTCATAGGTGAATCAGTCAGAGGCAGGTTTCCTCGAGATCTTCAAGTTCTACACTTCAATCACTACACCGCTGGTCCGGTAAGTTCAGGGCCTTGACTCTCATTAACTTATTCATTGCCCCTCATCATAGGTCGTATTGCCACCCACTCGCTTTCTGAAAGAGTCTTATCATCAATCTCGCTTCCCTTCTACTGTCTGTGCATCCACGGTAAGTAAGAGTGTTTAAGGGGATTCAGTTCGTCTTAACCTTTGAGATAGAAAGTCCACGATGCGTTTCACTCTTTCACCTATCGCGCTTCTTTTCAGCGTGATGACGCTCCTTTTTGCGATGCTCGCCCAAGGTGCTCCCGTCGATGAGGACACGCAGCATCTGCAGGCGCGAGGTAATTGTGTATCTGGTCGTTCTTGCAGTGAGTACGATGCATTTCACGCAGCGATTTGTCTCCACTCATTTGTGTTGTGGTGTAGATGAGCTTTATTTGTTGCGATGGCATGTCGGAACTGCCCGTGAGCATTGGGGACTTTTCATAGCCGGCAAGGATGGTTCCGACGTTGGAACGCTCGTGCATGCAATTGGCAAGTACGAAGGACGTCCGTTAATAGCCCAGCAGCGTCCAGCAGACCTTGGTAGATTCAAGAGTACTGGTGACATGAAAAAGAACCTGCTCGGCGAAGTGTACCAGGGGGCACAAGCCGTGAAGATCATGGAGAATGTGGCGCTCTCGAAGCCACCCCCTGCACAGAATTGTGTGGACTTTACATTATTAGCTGTTCAAGCCTTGCAAAAAATTGGCTTGGTTGATTCACAAACAATGGCCGTCATACAAAACTTTTGGGACAAGAACCAGGCGCAGGTTAGGCAGGTGACAGGTGCAACTTTGACAGCCCCTAGCTAAATGTTGCTAGCCAAATGATGATGAGCAGGGATTAGTGCGCGAATACATGTGTGTGCATGTAGAGGGCTTAAACAAAGGCAATGTGTCTGGATGGTAGTAATACTACATTGTTCCAGTAGTTATAGAAGGAGAAGCTATGTACAAACTCTGCAATTCAAGTTCACTGATAAGTAACCGCGAGCGTAGACTACACTTTAAGAGGGAATACATAAGACCACCATTCGTACAGGAATATGCAGCATCTGGTGTATAATAATCATTTCATACCATAGAACTGCAGGGTGCCTGTTGAGCCGCGCTCAAAGTTGGTATATGGTCGGCGATGACTGATCACGGAACAGTGACATGAAGGATATATGTCAATAACATGCACAGGCCGAGAGGTTCCATACTTCCTAATTTTAGTAGGAAACATTTCCTGCTTCAGAAATTTTGGTGGCGACTGCAGTTTGCAGAAGGCGGTCAAGGATTTGAAGACTTCGCGCGAAAGTCCTAAGCGCGTTTAGTTGAAGTTCCCACGATCAGCTCAGCAACGCGCGTCGAGTATACGCAAGCCCAAACTTCCATCATCCATCTAGTCCCTTCTTCGTCTTGCTCTTCCTTTGAAACAATATGTTCTTGACGCGTTCAGAATACGGTATAATAAAAGTACGATGATTATGTCGGAAACTCGCTCACTCTTGTTGCATAGACCGTGGTGTCAATACATTCTCGCCGGAGGGACGTTTATTCCAAGGTATGTGTCAATCTTGCATAAAGGAATGAATGTCATTGGGTTTAACTTTGTGCAATCTACCTAGTCGAATATGCCATCGAAGCCATTAAAGTAAGTCGAAAGATCTATCAGTCATCGCAGACCTGACTGACTCTTCCCAAGTTGGGGTCAACAACCGTCGGTGTCCGGACAGATGAAGGTGTCATTCTTGGTGTGGAGAAACGCGTACAGTCACCGCTATTAGAATCCAACTCAATCGAGAAGATCATGGAAATTGACAATCACCTGGGATGTGCGATGTCCGGTCTCACAGCGGATGCAAGGACAATGATTGACCATGCTCGAGTGACGGCCCAGAATCATTCGTTTACTTACGACGAGAAGATCAAGGTGGAGAGTGTAACGCAGGCTGTGTGTGACTTGGCGCTACGGTTCGGAGAGAGTGTGCATGATGAAGATGCAATGATGAGCAGACCATTTGGAGTGGCGTTGTTGATTGCTGGGATTGACGAACTGGGACCGCAACTGTATGCACGATCTATCTTTATCTTTCGATGTTATCCCTATATCTCAACCTTCACTTGCAGGTACCATACAGATCCGTCTGGAACATTTGTGCGTTATCATGCGAAAGCTATTGGATCTGGTTCGGAAGCTGCACAAGCTGAGCTGCAGGACAAATGGCACTCTGTACGAAGTCTAGATTTCGACGTTGCCTGCCCGTGACCTGACTCGTGAACCACCATATTTTAGAAAATGACTCTCCAGGAAGCACAGATATTGACGTTGCGCATCCTGAAACAAGTGATGGAAGAGAAGCTCGATCACCATAATGTACAACTAGCTCAGGTGAGTTCTATTGCCTTCTTGTCTATGCGCCATAACTTAATCATATATATTTGTACGTAGGTTACAAAAGCCCAAGGGTTCGAAATTCTCGATGAGACAAAATTAAAAGCAGTCATTGACTTGATGTAGATTATTCTCGTGGACCACATAATCACTTTCCCTGTTTTTGTGAAATTGCAGCGGTCTCGTTAAGCGCATCGACTGTTCGTGCCCTCTGAGAGGGTAGGCGTGCAAGGAATCCCTTGTTTGAGCTCGTACAGACGTTGTCGATCAAGACAGTGGTTGCGATACTCGCGGCTGAATAAAGGAAAAATGGATGCCAGCCAGATGTTTGATGTTGTCCAAGGAAGAGGCCAATGAGCGTGTAGACGAGCATCAAACCAAGAGTGGGGTCGGGCCCTGAACCAATTGTCTGTAGCGGAAGAAAGTCAATACTTTCAGAGGTTAGTTCCGTGAGTTTCACTGACAAGAAGAAGAAAAATGGATTCGGTTTGTAACTTCTGCATTCCGGTAGGGTCGACGGGAACCTTGCAATTCAAAAACGGTCAATGTGTAATGAAATGCCATGATCGTCAGGATTGCTTACATTGATCATTCCCCAGGTGTGCCATAGATGCATAATAGTAGTACCAAGGAAAACCTTTGCAACTACTAGAGTCAACCTGTCAATTTCGTTTGAATTATCCCCCAGCACAAAGATTAACGCGTATATTTGTGCCGCAACATTTGTGAGCAATAGAATTTGCCCCAGTGAATACTGAAGACTTTGGTATGCTGCCGCCCACATTGCTGTGTTAATGATGAGATCGGATCCTCGACCGACGGGGGTGAGGGTACATCTTACCTATACACAGGTTTCCGAAGGTGTACACTAGGATGTACGACATCGGCGGGCGGGTTTCTGAAACAGCGGTAGGGCGTTGATCTGACTTCTTCTGAGGATTCCTTGGTTGAGATGCCGACTCTACATCCAGTTCCACAGAAGGTTGTTTGGAGGTGCAGTAGTAACGCCATAGCCACCGCAACTGCAGAGCAGTCTGTGCTGCAAGCGCGGTGTACGAGAAGCTGGGATGTACAGAGTATGTCGGGGTTTTGTGGATGTTAAGCTCGGCTGCGAACATCTTGACGTTGCAAATGACGTTGAGGAGTAGGCTGGAGAAGCCTAAAAGACAGAGTGCGATTTCTCTTACGCATAGAGACATCCAGGACGTAGGAATTGACTGAAAGAAAGGAAGGGCAAAAGGAAGGGAATACCGAGTAGGGTTGGTGGAATCGAGTTGAAAGGAGTGAAAGGGGATGGAATTAGCAGACCTGGGCGGTATTTTATGCAGGAAAAGACACAACGGCGAAGATTATTCCCGAGAGACGCATATATTTTAGCGAACTTGAACACTGGTACATATACGCACACGGGGATTGGAACTCGGAGTAGCGGCCAAAATCACCGTCGAATCTGGGGAGATCTGGGGTCGGTAGCTCAGCTGCCCATATTCCTTTTTATCCTTCTGCATCCTTCTCGTGTGCGCTCATCACGGTATGAGGTGACCGACGAATTACCCAGTACGGTCCTGCTTATAAGCTTAAAGATACAGATAGAAGCAGGAGCTTGAGTCTTGCATTTTAATTGGAAGCCCCAGTAATAGAGTATGATGTTTATGATCTTCCGAGGTCGAATTTCAAAGTGAAAACCAGCTGAAAACAGCGAGTACCACCCATTGTCACGCTCGTCACGCCGTGTTCGTGTTCTTTTGAATTGTTTGGTTTTTCGCGTCTGTATTCTACTACTATCATGGTTTCTCAATCTGACATCGCAGAATGCCTTACGGCGACGTTGAGCTCAAATGCAAATATCAGAATGTCTGCAGAGCTGAAGCTAGCGGAGTATATGGCGATACCAGGTGCGTAAAGGAAGCGTCAAACCAAGAAACTAGTTCTTCACCGCTTTCCTTGCTATGCCTGACAGAGACGGGATTGGCCTTATCGCAGCTCATTATAATGCAAAATGCAGATATGAATATCCGACAGATAAGTTTATCGCGTATATCGTCCAAGTGACGCGTCTTGATTGCTTTGTCGGACCAGCAGTCAGCGAGCATCATCCTTCGCAAATACGTTAAAGAGAGATGGTCACCGTATTTTCAAACTTTCAAAGGAAATGCTCCTTCAGCGGAGGTCAGATTTGTCCATATCGTGGTCGACCTTAAGCCACTAGCCCACATTTGCAGATAAAAGCGCACATTCGGTCCGCAGTGTTCCAAGGATTATCAGATCCTGCCAGGAAGATACGCACGCTTTGCGCTCATACCTTGTCTTCTATCGCAAATTGTGACTGGCCTGACGAATACCCTGAACTTCTAACCTCCTTAATCAACCTCTTGTCTTCGAATTCGCCGGAATCCGTACATGGAGCCATGCAAGTTTTCACCGAGTTCATCAAGTCTGACTTGACCGAAGATCAAATCCTTCCTGTTTTACGAGATCTCTTACCCGTGCTGTTGTCTATTTTGGGATCCACAGAGGTATGCGAATTTTCCATTGTAGGATGCGTATTATCTTCTCAATGAACTTTAGACCCAAACGCCTCTCACGCGCTCAAGAACAGTCTCTGTATTCCGTCAATGCGTCATCTCCTTGTTTATGGTGAAGGAGCAGCATCCTCAAGCTGTGAAGGAAGCAATTGCCACTGTGCTTCCTGTCTGGTTAGAAGCCTTCAAAGTGTTACTCGGCATGGACCCGCGGAAGGACGTTGCTGATGGCAGCAATTGGGAAGGCCTTGCTGTGAGGATACAGATATTCAAGGTGCGTGTAGTCAGTTGAGACTCCATTGTATCTTGTTACTGACTAGGTTATTTGTTAGGCTTTAGATACTATTCATACATCCTTTCCTCGTGCGATCGCACCATTCCTTCTTGACTTCATGCCCGCATCTCTCAATCACCTCACCTCCCTCTACCCAACTTTCGATCGTTATTATTTGGCGTCTAGCGAGTCGGTACCATCATCTTCCGAAGACGAGCCCATTGAACTTCCTCAGCTCATGACGTCCATTATGGACTTTGTGAGCGCAATTGCTCGGGGTGGCCGAGCCAAGGATTGGTTCATCGGTGAAAGGTCGGATGCCTTGGTTTCTGCCGTCTTCGACTATATCCAAATGACTGATGATGATGTCGGTGGCCACTTCATACCTGAGAGTTTTTCTCAATGTTAATCTTTGTCTTCGTAGGAAGAGACTTGGGCTAACAATGCTAACGCATTCGTTGCTCAGGAAGACGATGATCTTGCGGCATATAGTGTCCGTGTCGCAGGGTTGGATTTACTCGCTGTGAGCTCGGTAGTTCTCACGTTTTCGCTAAGCTTACCTTTAATCCTACCCAGTGCTTGCTGTATAGAACTCCTGCTCAGACAACAGCAACATGCCAGCGCGTACTCCAAAATGTGATCGCGTCTTCTGACCAAGCACGTAGTTCAGGAAAGAGTGACTGGTTAGTTATAAATGCAGCATTCAATTATATTTGGCTAAAACTCGCCGTATCAGGTGGAGGCCATTAGAAGCTGCACTTGCTGCTGTTGGCTCTCATGCCGATGCTATTCAGGAGTGCCTCGAGGACGAGCAGGAAGCTGGACGAAGCAAGCCTATTGACATAGAATCTTTGTTAACCAATGTTATCCCTTCAATCCTCGGTCAATCTGGTATGTGTTCTTGTCGTCATGAACAATCTTTTTTTCTCCTCGCTATCGCAGAATTCCCCTTCCTGCAAGGCAGAGGCTTCGTTTTCGCCAGTCAATATGCCAAGCTGTCACCAGTACAGCTGGCAGGTCAGTACCTCGACGCTGCGATTCAAGTAATCGAAGCTAGCGAGGCCGGTATTCCTATCAAAGTCTCCGCAGTGAAGGCCGTGCATAAGTACGTTGCATTACCGTTGTAGCATTGCTTTGTTTCATGATTGCTTTGTTTCATGTTAACTTTACTAGTTTCTGCGTCGGCTCGGAAGATTCTGTACTGGCTCCGTTCATGCCACGCATTGCCAAGGATCTGGGACCGTTCTTACTGGTGACATCGGAAGACACTTTGTCGCTAGTGTTGGAAACTCTTGCTGTCGTGGTTGAGGTGGACAAGGGGAAGTGGATGACTCCAGATCTGGCCGGCTCTTTGGTCGCAGCGACCCTCGAGGTCTGGACAAAGAACAACAAAGGCATGTGTATCTCAAGAGTATTCCGTCTTCGAAGGATCTGATGAATATTTCGACTTTCATACCCCATTTTCTTTTCTATTTTCCCAGATATCATCAATTCTCTGGCTGCGTCCGAATCTCCAGGTATATATGAAATTGTTGTCAAGCAAACACTTCCTCCGCTGTGCAATGCGATCTCTTCTGCGTCGCCAGAGAAATCATGGGCAGCAAGCTCAGCTATTGAGCTTGTAAGTAGCCTTGTAAGAGCCTCCTCTAATGGGCTCGGGGATGGTTTCTTCTCCTTGCTTGCGCCGAGTTTATTCAAATGTTTGGGAGATGCTGAAGACCGAGACGTCCTTCAAGTTAGTAACTTCCCGGTCAATTCTAACCGAAGAAGGCCCTTACTAACCTACGATGCTTAGAACGGAATAACATGCCTGACGCTTGTCATCCGTAAAGACTGCGATCAACTTCTGAATTGGCGTGACTCTGTATCAGGTCAGAGCGGTCTGGAGTACGTTTTGCGGCTCGTTGCGAAAACTTTGCAAAGCGAGGACGAATCTGCTGGTCTCACGATCGGTGAATTAATCATCCATTTGCTACGTCGAGCAGGCGAAGCCGTTCTTCCTGTCTTGCCTGAGCTTCTACATGCCATGGTCATGCGTATGCTGACTGCGAAGACGGCTACTTTTGTACAGGTACCAGTGATATTCTATAATCTTGATATGACGGAATGGACACGCTGATAGGGGACTGATCTGATTTGTGTTAGAGCCTGGTCATTCCCTTCGCGTTCCTGATTAATAACCAGCGGGATACAGTGCTAGCACTTGTGGAAGAAATGAACATCGAAGGTCGAACGGGGCTTGATGTCCTGATCCAAACATGGTGTGAAAATGCCGAGACGTTCCAAGGATTCTGGCCGTCCCGCAGTAGCACCATGGCTCTGATACAGTTATTTGTATCCGAACGGCCCAGTCTACAAAACCTTACGGTGAAGGGCGACATTATCTTGAAGCCGGAAACTAAAAATGGTGAGCCTTCTAGTGGATAATTTCCCTTTCTCTGGTCCTTGTCTGGCATCTTGGCTCATTACTGTGTCACTTTTTTCGTGCTAGTCATTATGACACGGTCACGAACTAAGACTAGTGCTTATGTTTCTTGAATAATGACCAAACCGCCGGTATGACTGACTGATATCTTTGTTGTTTACTAGCCCCTACGGAGTTCACTACTGTTACGTTCCCCGTGAAAGCCATCAAGATCTTACTGCATGAGGTACAGTCTGGTGGTGAAGCCGCGACGTTGGGCGGTACCCAAGAGGAAACATACGATGTGGACTCTGATGATGGCGTTAGTGACTCATCTCATTGACAGGGATCTTCACGACTTACTTGCTGATCATTTTAATTAAATTTTGGACATTTTAGGACGAGGACTGGGCCGATGCAGACGGGAACAAGGAGAGTGAATTCCAGTTCCTATCAGAGTTGATCGGACCGAAGGGAATGGCTTTCGATAACGATGATATCCTGGAAGATAGCGATGATGAAGATTTAAAGAGTGATCCCATCTCACAGATGGACATGCAGGTATGAGTCTAGGTTCCCTCCTTGAATTGCCCGCATATTTCCTTGCGAGGACAAGTGTGCGAGGACAAGTGAACTCATTGCCTTATTTTGAAGGGCCACCTTGTCACGTTCTTACGAGAATGCGCTGCGCGCAATACCAATCAATTCTCAAGCGTGGTGGAACAGCTCTCAGCGGAAGAGACGATGGTCGTGCGTCGTATTGTCTCCGGTTAGAAGTCACTTGTACTAGGTGTTACATATATACGGAATGTTCCTGTTAAATAGAGATGCTTATGAAATATCATGCGTGAAGAGAAATGTATGTCTAAATCAGAAAAATGTAGAAAATGTTTCCTAGAGGCCTTCCTTGCCCATGTCCCATTCTCGAACAGAGCCTCGCTTATTGTACTGAATATCCATAATGGTAACACCACCAGACCCAGACCATCTCTCTTCAACACCGCTACCCCCAGGCGCGACACCCGACAATGTCTTCTTAATCTCGTCTTTACTAAACCCCAAACGCTCCAACCTCTTTTTCTCTGCTTTGTCTTCCCTGCGCATGCGTATGAGGTCCAACATCGCATCCCACCCTTCAAACTCTGTATTATCAATCAAACCCGTCGCAGGAACTTTAGGCGCTGAAAGAGGCGCCACGTCCAACCGTGGGTCGTAAGACTCGTCGAAATATTTATCCATTTTCGAAGGAGGCTGCACCTGGCCACCGGACTCCTCGGGACCAGGACTAGGTGAACGTGAGATAGACATCCGTGATGACCGAGCCGAAGAGATGGACGTCCTGCGTCGCTTCTTGGGTGGTTCGGGTTCTGGAGAAAGGGAATGATGTTTGCGGGAGGAGGGAGAGGTGGAGTCATTAAAATGTAATTTAGCCTTTGCGTTGGAGGATCCGCCTGCGAAGTCAGTCTGGCCTTGTTGTCTCATAGTGTTCTTCTCGGTTTCGTGATCCCGTTCTCGTTGATCTCGGGATGACGATGACCTTGACTTGAGTTTGTTACGTAGCTTGTATTCGAGGTCGTCGGTGGTTGTAGAGGATTTGGATTCGGGGAGAGTAGGTGATCGGGAACTCTCGTCGTTCGGTCGACGGTCCCTCCTACTAGGACTACGTGAATGGCTTCGTGAACGAGATCGACGATGTCTACGACGCGACGAACGAGTTTCTTCGCGTTTGGAATCTTCTGGAGACCTACGGTGACCATCTCGACTGCTAGAGTGTCTGTGACTGCGCCTCGAGTGATGATGATGACTTCTTCTATTCTTCCTTCTCTCTCTTTCGTCCTCCTCATCCTCCTCGTCCTCCTCGTCATCTCTACCATCCCAAGTCTCCCAATTTCTCTGCTTTCTCTTATGTCTATCACTTCTCCTTCCATCCCATCTATCCCAACTCTCACTATCATCTCCTTGTCGACTCCGACTCCATCTACGACTGCTACTGCTGCTTTCGCCACCCGACCGTCGTAAACGCTCAGCAGCAACAGCTTCCTCCGCACGTGCACGTCTCTCTCTAATTTCCTGTTCTCTCCTCTCACGCTTCACCTCCTCTGCAGCGAGCGCCTGACTTCTCAACACAGTCTTGTTATGGTCATCCGTACTTCGGATAATAGAGGAGAGAAACCGTTTGTTTGCTTTGGGCGCATTACTATCTGTTCTATACACAGCTCAGTATTAAAGGACTTCCAGTGTGAAATAAATGTTGTGCTTACAACCCGCTAGCGAGATATGCTCGAATGCCTTGTTGACCGTACCGCTCCGCTCTCTTCTTCGCATCTTTGATGAGTAGTTCTCTGACATGACGGTCGAGATCTTCGTCTGTCACTGTAGGAGATACAGACGTGCCCATTGATGCACGAACAAGATTCGAAACGACAGAGGATAAGGAGGACATCGCAATGTCTATTCAAGACGTTTGTCGAGCGACCAGAGCGTTGGGCAGTGCAGATTTATTTACACATGTGTATACGTGGTGTACCAGAAAGAAACATTGACAAAGAAGCAAGAGCACCGCCACACGTTCACACGCTGCGCTTTGATCATGAATTTTTTGAAACACTTTCGGCAATATCTCAGCTCAAACAGATTTCAGGAAACCAACACGGTAAAATTTTGATTTCGCCTCTGTAACACGTCAGAGAAACAAACTGCTGTAACCTAAAAACACAGAGGTGGGGTTGATCATGATTGTAAAGGAAAAATAAAATCAAGAAACGTCGTTGTGTGAAATAAATATATACAAGTCCAAGAGTAGAAAATTCGAAGTTCGAGTATCAAAGATGGGGTGGTAAGTTGAATGGCAACTCGGTCGAACAAAGCGGGGAGTCGAATAAGAAGAACAAAGTTAAAAGAATATTCGAGTGCCATATTATAGAACGAATGGTAGGTACTAGGAATTGGGGTGGGTGGAGTAAGTTGTACTAAAAAAGAAAAAAAGTGTCTTCCGAATCCTTCCAGAAATCCCTCTACAACACCCGCCACAAAACGAAAAGTGCCCGGTCGAATCTAGAAAGGTTCAACTCGCGGGCTAAAAAAAACAGGGAGACGGAGACCGTATAGTAATAGAAAGTTCGAATAGCAATGTGGGGCGATAGAATAGATTGTGGTAAGTGATGTAAGGTGAGGTGGACGTGAAGAGTGTTTTACTTATTATATAGTATGAGTTAGAGGGGCATGAAGGGGAAGGGGACAAGGCGAAACAAAACGAAACACATGAACGACGGATTGTGAATGCAGTGTCTATGTCGGTAACAAGAGGCAATAATTTGGAGTAGATAGAATGCGACAATTGTGTGTGTGTGTGGATCGGTGAACAAAATACAGCAAATGTACGTGCGTTATGATCGTAATCACCAACGACCAATCGATCACCCCCCTTCCGAAAAAGGTGGGGATACGACGGACGACGGATGGAAGTCGTGTCGGAGAATATGATACAGTAGCAGCTTTTTCGGCAGATTAAAAAATTTGGCGTATAGCATGAGGCGAAGCAGAGATATAGTTTGAGAAAGGGGGTGGGGGAAAACTTCTTGAATTGAGTTGATTGAAGGGGTGCGCGATTCCGTTAAGCCATGCAGTCGCCTCGCTAAATACATGCAGCTTGTCAGTGTCAAAGCTCTATTTCATGTACGGCGCCATCACGTACAATTATTGCACGGAACACCCTGATATCATGCGTGAGCCTCAGATCAATCCCACGGAACGCGCATGTCATCTTCAGAGAGGGCAGCTGCCGATGCAGTTCACCACCGTTCCAGACGTGAACAGTCACAGCCTTGAGTGATTCCTTTGTCTTGATGTTATCAAGGACAGCCTGAAGTGAGGTGTCCTTGCCGAGACCAAAGGCAATGTGCTCCACCTGATTAGGAAGCTTCTTATGAACGACGGGAGAGGACAACGCGTCCTCGACGCTGAAATGGCGAAGATGGGAACACTTGTCTAATCCACGTGCAGTCTCACGAGAACAGACGGGGACTGCGAGCGACTCGAGGCTGGAGTGGTGAGCATCAATAAGGTAGCTCAGGACAGCGGGGGAAGGCTCTCTCTCGAATTCGAGAGCACGAAGAGATTCCGAAGAATTGTGTAGAAGCCAACCCAAGAACTCGATAGAAGGGGACGTCTGGAAGTTCATACGGAGCTCCTCGAGGGCACAAGGGAAGGGGTCGGATGCCGGAGAAGGAAGCTCTGGAGCTGACCCGCTGATGACGAGAGACTTGAGCGTGGTCCATACGCCAAGAAGCTGCGTAATAGACTGGCGGTTCTCTGACCAATTACTGAAGCGAAGAGCGGTGATGCTTGGGCCTGATTTGAGCAGAGAAAGAGTCTCCTCATCGAAAGAGGGTGCAGCACGACGCATTCGGAGGACATCGGGGGAACCAACAATATCCTTACCAGGCGAGGCGCATCCATAAACGGCGAGACTCAATTCGCGTAAGTTGGGACAAAGGATGAAAGCGTGAGCAAAGGAGTTCTGGGAAAGACCAAAAGGCTGATTATGGTCTATGGAAGCACTCATGCTGAGAACGGCGTTTCCGAGGACGCGACCACGCTCGGTGGAGTGATCAATTGCGTTCTGGAAAGCAAGGCAAGCTGTCTCCGTGCTAAGCTTGACATGACGAAAGAGCAACTTCTGGGCAGGCAGAGCCCAATCTCTGCAGACCAGTGCAAAGGATCTAAGCATGTTCTTGCTCAATTGGACCTCCTCATCATAGTAGGCAGCCTCCAAGATATTCATGACGATCTCCAACGGCAGTGATGGAGGGAAACATTTGGGAATGACACGACGAGTGGGTGTCGGTCGAATAGAGTGGGGGATCGTCAAGTCAAATGATACATTACATGCCGATGAGTTCTACACTGTTGTGAGTAATGAGCATACGAGCAAAAGAATATGGAACATACCTGGGAAGACAAATCAAGAAAGTTGAAGAAACCCATGATGGACGTGAAAGGGAAAGCGGTCGAAATGCCGGACGACGACCTTGCTGAGGAGCGAGCGCAGGGAATTGGCGTACAGGCGGTGGTACATATTTATATTCACAATTGGCCACGGATAGCTGTATGAGTCTGACACAAGCCAGCGCTCCCAATTAGGAAATTAAACAACAAAAAGAAAAATAATAAAGTCCCCGTTGACCGATTATTGCATGACCGTGGGAATTCCACTATTTTGGTTCTCCCAAGCGAACCTTTCTCTTTTTCTTGCCATCTCCACTAAGCCAGTAAGTAACTTGAGTAAATCCAGAACTACAATATCTGTCTTAATACGGATCTCAGTTTGCCCCGTCTATCGTTACGAAAAGTCGGATGCATAACATACAGCCTACTTATGACATCCTGTAGAGTCACTGCCATCCAGTAAGCCAGTGTATCTCCGTGGACGACACTTCACATCGCACAATTCCGTTCAAGCCGCAGTGTTGGCCTGATGGCTCGCTCCCGTCATTAACCATCTCTAGGAGACTGCAAATGTCGCCGGTATGTTTTCGGACGTGCCCAAATGCAGTCAATGTCATTAAGATGACTCCCAGCTAAAGGGTTGGCTTCGCTTCATGTTCTATTCCTAATCAAGACAACCGTCTCTGGCGAAAATCCGGAAAACCAACGTAAATGCCAACCAAAGTGTTGAAACATATGCGCATCTTGATAGACGCCAATGTCACCTCCTCATTGTTCTTTTCGGGCGGCATTCCGACTTGTCCGAGTCAATTCAACGCTGTGCGGCGCTTTCATGCATAATGAACTTCCATTGCCAACGTTGACTCCGGAATCACTTACTCACTGCAATCCACACTTTACATAGCTTCTGCGAGGAAGAAATCTCGACGGATGGTCTAAAAGCTTACTTCTTTTGCTGCTCGCCGGATGTACAACTAAAAATTCATGCTAATGTCGATGCGTACACTCCCCCGCTCTCCGCCATCCAACTATAAATGCACTTTAAAGGACGATTCTGTCGGATATCAACCCTCCACAGTTCTACTCAGGTGTCCTCCTACTCCTCGAGGTCTTTTTGTCTTTCGGCAAGCTTTTGCGTTTTCTATCCGGGCGTGAGGAAGCTCGCATCGCGCTATCCGATTACTTTTGCGATCACAGGTCCCTCGAAATCAGCTGTAGAAATACAACACAGCGTTCTGACGTCAGCCAAAGATCCGTATGTCGTCTGCAAAGTTCTCCCCAACAAAATGTCGACTCATTGCCGCCGAGTCACTCGCATAGGTTCATCTCGAGTCATTTCGTTCGGGCGTCTATCTTTTTCTTTATCCCGCCAATGAGAACACCTCTAGACACCTTTACTCTCGCTCTCAGGGAATAGGAGGCAGAACTTCTACACGTTCAAGATGCCACACCCGCCAAGAACGGTCTGCTCACCAATGCTCTTACGGCTTCGATCAAAACCATATCAATTTCTCGAAAAACCGCAAAACATCAAAGCGCTCTAATGCCTCATCCGAGCGTCGCGCTATACAGCTATTCCTTGCCTCGATGTTATACTAAAATCGGATGAGTTTACGACTCTATCATTAGGTGCAACATATTTCATATATGTACCCCAGGGGCCCTAGTTTCCTTTCGGCACCCCGTAAAGTTCGCTTTTTGGTATAGGTACAACTTTTGGACGGCATTCTCCTGCCACCCCTTTGACCAAGACAAGACTCTACTCTCTACACGGACCGTAAACAAGCCAAACTTCCGGGATTCTTGCGAAGCCCCTCTGCTATTCCCCCTGGCTGTACTTCAGTTCTTCTGTCACGAGTTGGAGGCTCTCGCACACTCAACATCTCGAACTCACCCTCAAAAAGTCTTCTTACCCCTGATTCTACTGCTGGTTCTTCGCATGCGCTCGGTATGTTCGCCGTGGACAACTACTGGTGGCTACTTCTTACACATTCTGCTAAGACGTCGGAGAGATCAAACTCTCTCAAAATCCTCATTGTGGCTGGACTATATGCGGTCGATGAAGAGATAACACGGAATCTACGCCACTCTTTGCGACACTTTGATTTTCCCTGGGGCCAATCAAGCCGTTAGATTTTCTATCTCGTGGCATCAAATCTGGTGGCACTCTACACAATACCCCTCAATTCTCGTGATGATCGATACACCATTTCGACAAACCCAACGTTTTGAAAGGTTTCCTTAGTCGCATCAACACGAGCTTTCAAGAAACGCACCTTGCGGCCTTGCGTTCGTCGGTTCACCCTTACCTGCACCCCTCCCTCCTTTCCTTCAGAATGTTCCATCGCTGGCACTTGAAATAACTCATGGGAGCTTGTCGAAGTGCCCTGTCAAGCAAGGGTATAGGGCGTGGCTCATGAACTGCGGTGAGGTATACACGTGGTGCGTGTAAATTAGTAGATGATGCCTAGATGACGCAGTTCATCCAACCCCCCCGCAAAAGAAAAACTTTGCAAGTATGTACTTTGTACTTTTTTGAAGTCCTAAATTAAAACTGACCCCCCCGGAGCGTCTACGCCGCGAACTATCATGGTACGAGAACGGTGTGGCTTTTACTATTCGTCTAACGTTATACACCTGCAGGCTGCTAATGCCACTCAGGGTTAGACGACATGTAGAATGAATGGTAGACCCTTCGGCGTTCTTGCCCGCTGCCAGCAAAATGGTGAACCTGCAAAGCAATTTTTGGTATGTGGCGTCTTCCCTCCGCGCGATCATTTGCGAAACGCGAGCCGGCGCTACTCTTGACAAATTCGCCGGCGGCTTGACCCCGACCTTTCCATTGTAGGGAATACTTGTAAATGAATCAATCATCGGCACTTTCAGGACAGCGGGCTTGGAGGCTGGGACAGGTATTAGCGAATATTTGGAACATGAAGCGGCTTGGAAGCAAGAATTCTCTTGATACATGTGTGTTTTTTCACGCGCGGCGTTTCATGACTCGGAGGCTCTCGCGTACCTTCGAATGGACAACGAGCAAAGTTTCAGACGTCTGCTTAGCGCCTTGGGTGTCGTCGGCCCTGGGGGAGGGTATGACGCGGCGTCACGGTGACACGACATCGTGCTGGATGTGAATTTCGTTCATTGTTCATAGCAGGTAGCGGTGAGGCTTTCTGCTTCATGTCAATACTCTCAAACCGGATGCTCGCTGCGTCTTCTGTTTTTTGCTAGTGATTGACTACGTACTGTTCACTCGGCATCGAGTTCAACATGACAATACAAAACACATATGCGCATGGAGAAAGGGGGTGTGCTTGAAACTTCAGCGGTCTTCCGGCCTGGCGCCGGCCAGCGTATGTACTTTCGGGCCAAGTACTTACTTGCTTTCCCAAGGTGACAAGCGCTTAATGTGATCCAAATACTGAGATCTCTATTTAGTGACTCCAAGACATGGCAATCTCATTCGTGAGTTCCGGAACGTTTAAGGAGATAGATCAGCGAAATGCGTAGTGATATGGTATATGGTATGTATGTTTCTGAAAGTCTAGATCTCTAATCCGGGGGGCTCACTATAGGTTCTCTCCTTCAGACATGACCCGGACCCGACCTCGTGGTTGGAGTAATTTCTCGTCAGTCGTCGAACTCCAAATTGGATACACATATTCGTCAAAATGCATGAATGTAACAGGAATGTAACTTGGTGTCTCTTGGTGTTCAGCGGATTTCTTGAGAATGTCTAGAGCATCTTCTACGGTTAGTGGGTCATCCATATATTCTTTATTCTATGTATCTATCTGAGATTCGACGGGACATTCGTATCTAACGATCTTTCAAGTTTCACCAACCATAATGAATTAGTTTTGGATCTGGTTGCGATTTGGAGGTGAGCCGTCATCGAGCCGAGGGGTTGAGTTCAGGTTTGTGAACATCATCAGTCCGACGCACTCGCGCGATAAACCGTTTGACGAACCTGGTTACTTGTCATGAAACGAGTTACAGATATTATTTCTAATTTTCTTAGAGGCGATCTTTGGCTGCAAATGAATGTAGCTTTAGCCTTCAGGCGGCTTTGAACTATGGAACTTCTACTACCCGTCGGCCGCGCACGCGTGCTACTACTGAGCCTGAGGTACTAAGGTCGCAACAGCCCTTCAATGCGTAAATCCCTTCAACACTGACCCCGGAAAGCCCCAGAACTCATTTCCTAGATCTCGTGTAACTGTTCGCCTGCCACGACCGCACACCCTCCCCAGGCTCCCTTTGTAAATTTGTTCCTACATATACAGTTCTCAACAGTCTCAGAGGGTCCGGCTCCGCTTTTCGCGATCTGCGATATGCTGTGGTGGATAAAGAGTCTAGCCTCGGACCTCTTGGGTAGGGTAGGGCGAAGCTCGGGGCTGGACCATACTTACAATCTTACAAGGAGATCTATGTTCTGTTCGCCCCGCTATCCCGACCCTCAACGGTGAGATCTCATCCTGGGGCGGCGTCCTCGCTTTGTAGGGTGTATGTATTGTCGGGAATTGTTCGGAAGGATCCTGGAAGTAGGATCTTACAACTCTCTAAGTAGAGGAGCTTGAAGAAGTCACTCGGGAGGCATGTGCGGGAGAAACCCGCCGTAAGTAGGATGACCTAGCCCCATACCGACATTCATCCAGTCACGTTGAGCCCCGGGGGCGCGGGATGCTGCGGGATGTCGGAAGCTGGCGTGGGTGTGCGTGGGTATGCGTGGGTTATTCTTATTGTTTTAGTTGACCGAGCGAAGATCCATTAGTTTATTGAAATCGGATATACAGTAGTACATTTGTATTGTACTCCATAAATATGAGATCATATGTTTGAATCTAGGAGGACGGAAAGACCTGCGTAAATTACGCAAAGTACATATGATATTCAGTATTCATATGAGGAAATTACCAAGGAACGCAGTGCTACAATCACCTTCATCATCAGTACGGGCCGCGATTGAATGGTAACATTTGCACGCGTTCATTGAAACAAATTGAAACAAGTTCTGTCCCTTTATTTCACCTACATATGCAATCACTGGACCTGGTAAGTGTTGATAGAGGGCGAGCGGCGTGTGTCAAATAATCCCAAGGAATTCAAGAGAGGAACTATTAAATGACATTGTAAGTGCCTGTGTTACTGTACCCGCCACACAACTTGTTCCTAGAAGCTCAAATCACTATCAGAGAAATCCAATCAGCGGGAACATTGAATTAAGTGACAGAACTGTCCCGGTATGGTCTTGCAACGTCCCAGGACGATGTACCAGTGATAACACAGATATGTATCATAAAACAATTGGACCTTCGGCCGGCGTAGTACCTTGGCAACCCCAACCTGCGCACAACCAGCTGCAGGCTCGCTCAGGTGTTGGGTTTGGCGAGCATGACGAGATCTACGCAGAAATCACTTACCCCCAAAACCCATACGTGGTTTTCAACACCCGTGAAGCCAGATCCACTAGCAAACATGACGACGACAGGGTAAGAAAGAATTCATTCTCGCTTAGTTGTACAGGTCTTCTGTGGAAGAAACTATGTAGGAAGCCTGGAAGAAACTCTAGGGATTTGCAAAGGCTACGAGAACTTCTTGAGAACCCACCTCACAAACATGCGGGAGATGCGTGGGGTCACTTACCATGACTACAGGCAAGACGGCAGAATATTCAGATTTGGAGTAGCAACTAACGCTTGGTCTGGAAATAAAATTCAATGTTCGACTGCGACTGTTTACTCTCAGCCTCATGATTACAGCACGCCTTTTCACTGTCAGCGACCGTGAATAGCAGGCATATATACATATATATCCTTGTCAGACGGTAAGCTCTCATGAAGTGGGATGTATCAACTCACGCACGTAACTTCAAGTCCCGACAGAATTGCACCCAGCGAGTGAACTTTGTTGTTTTCCGTGAGATTGGCTGGCACGCCAGTATGGCACTTTCATTTGACCTCTGAAAGTAACGATGAAAGGTACATATAGCATCCGCAAACCGCACTCGGGAGTCGGACGTGAGGCGTATGTACACGATAACAAGTCGAATAGAATACGGAGTTAATGTTGTATTCCTCGTTACAGGCCCCGAAGTTCTGATGGATGGAAGAGCTGAACAAGTGAACGACGCCACTGAGAGTATCTCATGAATCCTACCTGCATAGACTCCCAGAAGTCCAAATGTAGTCAACCAGTTATCGAGAACCTTAGACGGTCGATAATGAACTAGAACGAGAAGACCTGAATTGGTAATTGACACATGAATAGAATAGAATCACGGTCACCTATCGTATAGAAAAGAGCGAAGACAACGAGAAGTTGGCCAAAGCAGGACTATCAGAAAGTGGAGAGGCGATTTAACGACTACCAATGACAATGTACATCCTAGACCGTTCGGGAGCTATCTGAGCATCAACGTCGAGAGCAATGCGGTGGCCAGTATACAAGCAAGGAAATAGTAGCATTTCTTTGGGTACGGGTCCGTGGTCGTGACGGGAAACGGCAGCAATTGCGACGCGTTTTCCAACTTTCCCTCTCACATTCACGGTCACCTAGCTCTTCTCAATCTTTCCACCTCAACAAATTAATTACCTCAAGCCTTCGAATGTCCCTCAACGCAAAGCTTCGTCGTAACTTGAATGGAGAGTCTCGTAAAGCGGTAGATTGCTGGCTAGACGGTTCTACGGAAAATCGTAGGTTCGGGAAGCTGGGTGGTTTGGTTTTCTTGGTCCGTTCACACGAGTTCTATACTTCCAGACTATGATATTGATAATGCCTTCGTTGCTCAGAATGCTGCTGACAATGATTCGGATTCGTGAGATGAAAGAGCCCCATGATCTGAGCAGATTACTCAGACTGCGTTATGAATGTTTGCTCAAGACTCGAGCCGTTTAGGAACCACGTTCAGACGCACGGATGCACGCTCATCATTCATGTACGTCGTATCTCAAATTCTCAAGCTTCGTCCGTGCTAGGAGAATGAATCGGAGTACTGAAACATGATATTTGCACCACAGAGCTTTTTGAAAATACACGCCAGTGGTGAAACGGTTATCATGCTTGCCTTCCATTACGATCTAGAGTTGAGCAAGCGGCGGGGGTTCGACTCCCTCCTGGCGTATTCCCCTAAGACGATGCCATTTTTGTATCTGACGTTGGTATGTCCCATTGTTTGCTGGTAGATCTAGTATCCTTTTTGAAGCTTATTTACTTAAGTAGAAGAAGAGTTCAATGTTCAGGTGTGATCTGGTGTGATACCAACACTAGTGGACTGCGAGGGCTGCGCAGTCGCGCAGCGGCTGCGTGATCTTCTATCGACAGAAAATAGCACGCGGAGATCTATATCAGTGTGCTGAGCTGTCTCTTAGTTCCCCCAACCTCAGTGCCCCTTCGCGTCAGGACAGACACTCGATAAGTCCAGCTGGGCGGTTCACAGTTGACAACATAAAGATGATTATCCTAACTGAAAAGCAACCGTTCCCAATAACGCAGGAAAGGAGCGGGGGTCGAAATGATAGTCTCAGCAATGAGGGGAGTGGTGCTAGTTGGTTGTCGAAGAGCGCTCGACTTCGGACGTCGAACTTGGATTCTAGAGAGGGTGATCACACGGATGTGGTGAGTTTGCCTGGGTTTCACGATTGTTCGCTATTTCTCACTTGCTTACTTGTATAGGATCTTCCCCCTCAATACGAGACCATCAATACCGACGGCAGATACACCGTCGGTTCGTTCTCGCCTTCAGTCCTATCGCCCGATTCTACTGTATCCGCACCGCTGACGGCAGTACAGTCCACGCATGCGGTGAACTATGTGTCGATTAACCAACCTCTGCGGTCAATTGAGTGTGCATACACGATTGATCCAAGCATCGATGTACCTGTGCCCCTGAAAGCACTACGTGAGAGGGGAAAGGGACGAGATGGCGACCACCACAGGCATAGGGAGTGCAGGAGGAATCTAAAACTTCGAACAAAGACGGGTAGTATTGAAGCAAATATAACACTTCTATGTCGTGAATCCGTCGAGGGCCCAATAAGGATCGACATTGGCTCGATGTTTGGTACGCTCGATATTAGACTCGTACGTCTCTTCCGAATCTATTGGAACAACTCATGTCTAACTTCTTTCTAGCGAACATCCCCTGCTAACCCACCGAAACGCCCTCCCATACGCCTGCATGCCATGACACGGACAGGAACAGTCTCACTGCAACTTCCGCGCTCGTTCCACGGGTTCCTCGTTGTGCGCACTGCAGCGGGGCTTGGGACGTGCTCACTCGAGTCCGAGCTAAGTGCGGCGGTACAGTGGGTTGAGGAAGAGATACGAACAAAGAGATATTTTGTTGGGAATTGGAGTAGGGAAGAGAAGGATGGTAAATGGGAGGGAGATCAGGTTAAGATTGAAACTGTCGTGGGCAGTGTCGAGGTTGCGTATGTCGACGAATGAAACTATGTATCTTGTATGTATCTTGTATGTGTATAAGTATTGTTCTATACCACCTGTATTTTATACCTCAACCAATGGATCTCACAGTTTATACCCTTGAATATTTGACTGACTTGACTTTGTTTAAATCCTGTGAAATACGAAGGAATATTCATTTCGCAAAGTTGGTACGTATGTAAACAGATATTGATAAGATATTGCTATATAAGTATTAGACTAGGGTTAGGGTTAGCGCTGAGATCCGGCGAAAAAAAAAAAGGAGCCCACCCAGCCAGAGTGGCCGATGTGGGACAGGAAAATATTGAGACGGTGCATGAGCCTGAGCCCATACAAACCGCAGACACCCTCTGTATGGACAGGGTCGCCGTGCTATGAAGGATCTCCACGGCCCACAAACCACGGTACGGGAAGGGGCTTGTGCCATCAAGGTAAGTATGAGTTGTTCAGGTGTCCTCCGAGTCCTTATATACCACCTGGGTTGCGCACGGACCACCTGTGCACGGACCACTCTGTCACGGGACTTCGCTGAGGTTTGCAGGAGGTAACCGGTAGAGTACGGTATATCGTTCCAATTTATTTCCGTTTCACGTTCACTTTTGTTACAAGGACGCCCGGAGAACGCCCAAAGATGAAATCAAAACAGCGCTTTCTATCAGCCTCAACGCCGTGCAAGCAGTGCTAGTGAGCATCGCCACCAATGTCCTTTTATCTCGACTCGGAGTTCGCATTTCTTTCTCGAAATTCACCACAAAATCTACAGTACTGAACATGGCCAGCCACTCTGTTATACCTACAGAAGTCATCGAGATCATAGTCGATCATCTAGAACACCACCATTCAGCTCTCCTCGCTTGTCACCGGACTTCACGCGCGTTTCTTTCTCGAACGAGAAGCTACCTCTTTGCTTCCACGGACCTTGAACCCAGGTCAACCTCATTTTTCTTGGAACACGATTACCTTATCCCTTTCATCCGTCGGGTTTGTATTCTCAGCGTACATGATGTGGCGTTTAGGACAGAGAATGAGCTCGTTGAAGCGGGCGAGTTTCTCCGCCGGGTACCTACTTTGGAGGTGTTGAGAGTCTTGCCACCCCTTTGGAATGTCGCGGTTTCGGTGAAGAAAGCATTTGCGATGGCACCTTTCAATCCAAAGCCCAAGAGAAGTACGTGGCGTAAACTGCGTATGAAAATCGCGAACGAGAAACCGGGACTCGAAGGGCAGCTAACCGCAGAAACAATCTTGAGCTTCCTACGTGTAGTTGACGCTCGACAAGTCGAGCTTCTTTCTACTTCGTTCGAAGAATCCGAGGATTACCGTGAATTCCTCCTCTCCTTCCCATCTCTCACCTCCTTCAGGATCGACTCCGACGTACCCATGAGCCACAGATTGATTGAACATCCCTCTGCAACCGCAGCAGGACTACAAGTCAAAGTACACTCGCTGAGCATGACTTCAAATCACTTTCCAGAGAATTCGACTCTTCTAGATTATTCCGAGCTCGTTTCGCTCTCCTTGAAACCTCATCTCAGCGGATTCGGCAGTTTTTTCTTCCTCCCCACTCAAATCATCGCTTCTTCACGAGCTACTCTCCAACATCTCTGCTTAGACATCAGCGGCGCAGGCTGGGTATCGAATTGTATGTCGTTCTTCTTCGTCTGACTGTTTCTGAACTGACACCCAACAATAACAGCCTTCAAACAAGCCCTCGACCTCACCGAGTTCCCCTCATTGAACTCAGTAGAATTCAAATCTGCCTCCTCAAGGCTCACCGATTTCGAGGGAAACGAATCCGACGGAATAGATGTTCTCCTGCAAATGCTTCGTCCCATCCGCGCACAACTACAAAAGCTAAACATAGTCTCCACCGTGCTTTATCACGATTCCTCCAGTCCTGCGACAGAGATGTCAAATTCATTCCTGGTGTCTCTAGCAGAAACCTACCACGATTGGGGATCAGTAGTGCAGAAGGTTGAGGAATACGAGCTTTCTCACAACACGCCTTTGTTAATGACCGCCGAATTTCGGCTTTATGGACCTAGGGACCACGCACTCGCGAGGGAGGTGCTCTCTGATATTTTCTTTCCTTCCATCCCGCCGGAACTTTGTAGATTACCCAGAACACAGTTTCAGTGGGATACTCGCGAAGCGTACATGTGAAGTGTGCCGTGTAGATATGTGCGATGTATGGGTTATCTAGTGTCTTGTATAATGCATGTCGCATCTAAAAACATACAGCCATGAAGAAACGAGTGTATTCATCTAGTATCGTACGAGTCGCGCGAGCTTACAGCCAATCGTAACATTAATGCGAGGGTATATACGCTGGTATAATCTGTATTCAACATCCATTAAGCTGAAGGCTGGAGGTTACACTGGAGGTTGGACTGGAGGCTGGACGGGGAGCGAGCCGGAAACAGGACCCATGGCACTACCCGGAGACACTGGAGGCTCGACAGGAAGTTCCCCAGAGACAGAGCCTAGACTGCCTGGAGGCGCGGGGGACTGGACAGGGAGCACCTCGGGTGCAGAACCCACCACACCCACCACAACACCTGGAGATACTGGAGCCTGGACAGGAAGTTCACCAGAGCCTACACTGCCTGGAGACACCGGTGGAGACACAGGTGGATTCTGGCGTCTTAAAGCACGATGGCGGCGACGACTAGGAGGAGCAGCGGGAGTATTCGCAGGTACTTGACCTTGACTGCCTGCGTCCGAAGGCGAATCCGAAGGTATTTGATTGGTGCTATCTTGAGACTCTTCGGAAGAGGAAGTAGAATTATCCGCTGTGTCATCTTGCGCTGCGGCCCCAGACACAGGAACAGGAGGCTGAACCGGAACTGGTAGCGCATTTGGATCCACGGGAGGCTTGGCTGGCAACGCATTCGGATCCATGGGAAGTTGAACTGGCAACGAATTTGGATCCATAGGAGGCTTGATCGGAGGCTGAACTGGTAATTCACGACGGGAGGGAGGCGTTGACGTTGCTGAGGGCATGGCAGGAGTATTCGGGGGCGGACTTGGCACAGCCTCGGGGTCAGCGCTCGACGAGTACGATTCATTATTGACACCCGAATCATCAGCGTCTTGATTGGAGCCATTGGGATCATCCATGAACGAAGACGCCGTGGCAGCTGAAGCCTTGTCGCAGCCAAGGACGCCAGCAACAGTTGAACCCAGCTGAATAGGAAGCAGTTTTGTTGAGTCAATGGTACCCAGGACGGTGTTGACAGGTAGCTCATCTAGAAGGCTGCACACTGGGTTTTGTCGAGCGTGAATCCGAGACTCTATAAAATTCACGTTAGGCGAGTTTTTATAATAAAGTTTTCAAATACCTCCAGGTCGTTCTGCATCCGAAGTATTCATCTCAGTTCGAGGAATTGAAATCGAACCTCTCCTAGAAGCCACAAAGTTATTGTTCGGTGCATTGATACTAGAGTGGGCTTGAGATGCATCGCCAGCAGGAGCAGCAAGACTAGAAGACGAGGAGGAAATAGCGAGAGTCGCGAAAATCAACGACGAACTAGATGAGATTAATCTCATGACTGAAAACTGTTTGCAAAGCGATGGAAGATCGTAAAGATATAGAGCGGAATAGAAATGTGCAAGAAAAATGGGGAATAGTATGATGATGGTTCACGGTGAAGAAGAGAGAAAGTGGGCACGCAAACATTTATACCACAGATCAATTGGCATGTGTTTTGGCGCGAACCGTTTCCAGTGTGAAAGTATCCCACGCGTCCAAGCTGTATTTTGTATCTTTGTACCCCGCATCTCTGTTTTTTCACAAATATAGCATCATAAAGCCACGAGAGACAACTTTTGGTTCATTTGCTTTGGGCGAGACGAATAAGACTCGATCTGCATGCTCAAAAGATAGTCGTGGAAGAGCTCAGGTATTTTAGGCCATCTGCGAATTCCCAAAAGAAAACCGTGGAGCGAAAGGATTAGAGAGATTATTTCAATGCCGCTTCATGATCGTTGGCGGTCCGAGGAGATTGGATACGCCCAGCCAGTGATATTTGGAGCAATCCTATGGCCTGGGACACGCGCACAGCTTTGCTTGGTATTAACTGAAGTGTAGAAGCATCAGAGTCCACTTAGCATCATGACATGTGGAGTTCCAATATATATTCACTCGTACCAAGCTCTAACAAAAAAGACGCTTCTTTTCCTTCCACGATGCACCAGAGGTAGATTCTCTGTGGTACATGTACGTTTGCCGAATCGCATGCGGCAGTCCATAGAACATATCTCTTCGTCTGCTCGAGGCGTGTGAGCCTATTCTGTGCGAAGCATTCAGATGATCTTTCAACGATAATCAGCTCAGATACTCAGCTGATGAGGTCTAAAGGAGGATGGTTCCCATCGGCTAACGCCCCTACGTTTACAATAGAATAGCACGGTGGCTGAGACGGAATTTTTCTCGAATTGTGCCGACGGTATTCAAGAACGGATCGAATTTGAAGGTCTTCGTTGAATCATTTTCTTGTCAGGGGGAAGAAGGTGTCCAAATTATACACAGAAACAATGCGATTCTCTCTCATAGAGGTCTTCCTCGGTTTTCCATCTCCCATATATCTCCTTCAGCATACCCTCCTCTTCGCCGCCCATATGGTGCCCTATCGCTCCTAGCACTCAGAAGAATATATTCCCACAGCGTCGCACCATATCGACGTATAGGAACCCCTAGACATGACGATAGAAAACACCATAGCACTGCAGCCAATCTTGAGAGAACAAAAGTGAGGCGTGAGCGAGATATTACAAATACGGTCAAAAAGAACGAATTTACATCAAGCAAGTGAAGAGAATCATAACTAGCATCAGGGATTGGATGTCGTGTCGCTGCCGTTCAGTCGAAGGATCCATCAGTCTTGAGCAATGCTCCGAATTTCGAAGTTTATATGATGAGAAATTTCTCAGAGAGGTGAAATCTGATAAGATAGTCAGCGCTGGTAGCACCAGACCCTTGTTTTCGCGCTACACCTGCAATTCCTGGCAAAAATGCTCGTCAAGCCTACTCTGTCGAGAGCTCAGAGAATTGCTGGTACCTGAAAACCGAGGCACATGGAAGTTGGCAGCTCTGAGTCTCAGCGCCGTTGGAGACAAAATCCGGAACCTTAACCGGGTTTATGAATGCGTGGAAACCGAGAGAAAAAGATTTTTCGCAAAAATTTCGCGCATAAATTTAAACGAAGAGCTAAAAAGCTGGAGAACCAGTACATAGGCCCACTTTTCTCAATCTTCTGCTCGCAAGCTTGACTTCTGTGCTTCAGCCAGCCTCAAGTTGCGAAGTCTTTTGGAATTTGGGCTGAGGACCCAGAAAGCCGGTAACCAGATTGCCTTGATCGGCTTTACTGTAGACGTGCCAGCCGTTCCACTGTGTCGGGTTTTCCCACTGCTTCGTTCCCTCTCAGCTTGAACTTCCTGGTCTCCTCTTAGGTTCCCAAGAACATTATGCTCATCGACAGGAAGGCTGTAGAGTCGCTGAAGACAAGCTCAACAACTGTGCCAGCGACGGTGAGCTGTATTTTGCTTCCGCTTCTTTCATTTTTTGACAATTGCGATCGCAGACCGACACAGCGGAACTCCACGATCAAGCCAAATTCAACTCAAATGAGGATATCGAACGTACCTCAGAGTCGGCCAGCGTACTCCCTGCAGATCCTTTTCATTTCCGTGATGGTCTCAAGAGCGAGGGGCAGTTGCTTGAGATTCGTCAGCGCAAGAAGAGCGACAGGATTGTGAAGTATCAATTGAAGCAAAATAATGTACGTGTCGTTGCTGTTTTCTCAATTATCCTTGACCCATCAATTTCCAGTTGATCGCTTCAATGCTCAAATCCATGGAAGAGCACACCAGTGAAGCCAGAGTAGAGGAAGAGGCCGCGCGTCTACCAGTTGGTTTCTCAATCAAGTTGTCATAGGTGTAGATGAAATTAATCCGCCTCCGTTCACCAGGTGAAAATAGCCGTCTGGGCCAGCCTTATAGCAAATTTCAGTCTATGCGTGCTGCAAAGTGCGTCCCCCTACATCGTGCCAAACTGCCGTTTGTAACTGCTTCCTTCGCAGTGTATGCCGCTATTTCTGCCCTCTCTCTATCTCTCCTTGCCACCGGGATCGACTCAATATTTGACATCGGAAGTAACATTCTGCTTCTCTGGCTACATAGAAAAGCAGTGAAACTCGACGTGAATAAGTGGCCTGTTGGCGGTGCTCGCTTAGAAACGATAGGGAATATTGTCTACGGTACGTGCCTCCTCAAAATCGCATTGAGAAAGATCTTACGTTTCTCATCACAGGATTTCTGTATGTATTCACGATTCAATGCCCGCATGAAACCCAAATCTTACTGCCTTTCGACTCTTGAGAATGGGCTCAGTCAATTTGGTGGTCATCGTGGAATCCGCACGTTCTCTCATAACACATACAAACGGTGACCTCAAAACATTTCATCTGCCTTCGATCATTGCTGTGGGCTCTGCACTTTGTAAGTATCTGTGTTATAGCCTGTGAAATACCTACTACTGTCTAACCATTATCTCTTCGATACAACAGTCGTCAAGTTTATACTCTTTGTCTACTGCTTTTCATTGAGAAAGAACTCTAGCCAAGTTCGTGTGTTATGGGAGGACCATCGGAATGATCTCTGGATAAATACGTTTGGTACGTTGATTTCACCAAGTTGCGGTTTGGGACTCAAAGTATACTTACACAGGTATCCTCATGTCCACCGGCGGAAGTAAACTGCGATGGTGTGCGTATGCATCTCCTTTCGTCTGCCTGATCCCTGCCTCGTACCTCATTCATGCGCGCTCTGCTCTGATGATTTGACCGAATACTAACAGCGTCATTCATTCTTCTTCTTGTCTAGACCTAGATCCAATGGGAGCAGTAATCGTAAGCAATTACCCATGTCGCATCTGCCACGCTGACATTACCACGCACCTGTACTTCATCATACAGATTGCCCTAGGTGTCATAGTAGCATGGGGTAGAACCATCTATGGGCAGTTCGAGCTCCTAGCGGGGAAGTCTGCGCCCCACGACGTGCTGCAGTTACTGACATACAAGACAGCGACTTACAGCGAGGAAATAGAGAAGGTTGATACTATTAGGGCGTATCATGTCAGTGCCTTACACCTTCCCGTACTTGCGACTTAGTTGACTGACCCCACCTACAGAGCGGTCCTGTGTGTGCTCTGTATCAATTCGGGAGAACAAAGACTGACATAGACTGTTTGGTCGTCATTTGCAGGATTACTTTGTCGAAGTAGACATTGTGATGGACCCCAAAACGCCCCTATGGAAAGCACACGACCTCAGCCAGAAACTCCAAGACAAGATTGAAGTTCTACCGAATGTCGAGAGAGCGTTCGTTCATGTCGATTACGAAACCTCACATGCGCCTGTGCGTCTTATTTGATCTTTCTACATGTATTGAGCAGAGGCTGAATATATTCAAACCCGTCAGGAACACCGAAAACAACAATGAATATTCATGATGTCCTTCATGTATCTGTAACCTTTTTCCTGTCATTACGCTGTTCCATCCATGTGTTTGAAATGACGTGCGTGCTGTATCAATGCTATCCTCTTCACTTTTTTCAGTTTTCTTTGCTATGTCTGTTGTATATTCTGTTCCGGGGACCCTCCCTTTCTTCCACTCATGAAAGCTTCATCACAGACGACTGATAGGTACCTCTCGGACTGGGATTTTTAGATGTTAAGTTATTGCCTGCATGATTAGTAATTATACCATAGCATTCAATCGATTGTATTTCACGGATGTTCTCACTCTGGGTGCTCTTCCCTTCAGTTCTCGACACATTGGGTTGCTATATAGAGATACTTCTCTCGTCTACTCAATACAGGAATAGCACTGACCGCAATCGATGGGCTTGGTGTCCATGAAGGAGTTCATTTCCCATTACTCCCCGAATTTGGTACTTTAACAAGTAGGTTAGTCTGTTCACATCCCGGCTTTTGATGTTTCTTCAGGTCACCGGCTCTATATCTCACCGAATCAAGTCCCAGGGCTCACCGACAGATGAAGCCCTGCTGCAACAAAGGTATTAACTCTGTTACTTACAAGGACAGCATGGAACAATTGCGGATTGCGGAGACGGGCTCATTGGAACGCCTGACTTCGCAAGACGTGAAACTGGGTCCCTCTCTTTCGGTCGATCATTCGGCCTGCGTGTTCCGAGTCGAAAAACGTTCCAAGTTCTTGGTACGACTCCCACAACGTGGATTTAACGTGTCCATGTAAATCTTATCGCCTATCTTATCGTGGTTCAACGTTCAACTTCTGAAGTTCTGAGATGTCATTGGACAACACAGGTTATAGCAGCCGAGGATTCCCCACCGCTCTTGACCCATTCTCCAATTAATTGCACACCGCTCGCCTTATAACCAATGAATTCACTGCACAAGGAAGTCTCTTGGAACCGTTATCAGCGAGCTCGAGCACCTCCACACTTGAGAAGAAGAAAAGATACGGTGCCGTCGTGTCGTTCCTCCACAAGCACTGGGCATGGGACCGTTCGGACTTCATTTCTCTTTCATTTCTCTTTGAACTTTCTCGACGTGTTCACTTCGTATTAAACGACTCACAAGACATGATCAAACGGACAAGGTCTTCTGATCCTTACCCCACAATATTATTGTGGTCTGTCCTATTCCAATGCCCAGTGTGTACCCCGAGATGTGGCTTGATGTATTAGCTTCGCGTGACCAGAGGTGCTTCGTTCTACTACTAGTATCTTGGAATGTCCACAGCTGGGAGCCGCAAAAACTAATTCTGTTACTTTCCAGATTATAGGACCCTTTAGACTATAAGTTTAAGTATGAGAGTTGGCGGTATCGTACATCAGTCAGTTCCTGGGACTCCTGCTTGGTTAGTATCAATAGCCTTGCCTTCGTCTGAAATGCCTAGGGGTGATTGTGACCTCGGCCCGTGTCTTTTCTGCTCTGAACTGTCATGTCATGTCCGATCAACGAGTGGCAGTATCCAGGACACACCAATCGATGTCTCCAAGATGAGAAGGTTAACGAGCCAACTCGAAGCACTACGAGAAGAATTGCAAGGAATCGATGGGACAAAGGCAGAAATGGCGGAAGTGATCAAGCATGTGAACATAATGGAAACCCATTTTGAAGTGGAAGCCAAAATTTTTTTGCGCTCTGAGCTGTTTTGTTCGAACGCGAAGTGGGGGTTTTAATGTTTCATTAATTATGCTATGCTATGATCACTGCTCATCGGCTTCAGGAAGGTCACAGTACAATTTTGTCTCTCAGATGGGACAAACTTTATCTTTTTCAGTTTGAAGGAGGAAAAGGGGAATTTCACTTACTATGAATCGACCGTTAGGGAGCTAGGCCGACCACGGGACGTCGATTTCGACAAGGAACTGCGAGAGCTTATCCAACTCCTTCTTGCATGGGTTCGTAGCTTGTCATTACCCTTTGTGTGTTTCGACGTCTTACTATACGTTAGCTCAACCCTTGTCGGGAAGATTTGTTCGAACTCAAGGACGTGTTAATCAGTACATAGTGCTCATATCTTGACCTCAGAGGACATATGAAGTGTTTGTCACTGATCAAGTATCAAGTTACTTTATGTGCTGGAGATGACCCTGGAATGAACAGCAGCTGACAACATCTCCACCACTGCTCCAAATTATGAGTGAATGCCACATCCCGAGTTGGTTGAATTTTTCCAAGTTCAATACCATTTCACGTTCAAAACAAGCTCGATCGTGGAATGATTGTATACTCAAGTAACAAGCTATTTAGTTTCATAGGTGTTGTGGCTAACATTGCTATCTTTCATTGCTATCTTCAATCAAATCCCCAGTCTTGCGGTTACCTTACGAAAGTCAGTGTACAAAAGAGAAACTCTGGAACCATTATCAGCAAGCACCTCGTGCACTCAAAGACAAGTCAGATAGTATCGTCCCTCCGAGCACTGGGCCTGGGACCGTCTGGCCTTCATTTCTTTGAACACTTCGTGTCAACGACACAAAACATGACAGATTTCTGATCCTTGCCGCATAACGGTATTCTGATTCCATGCTGTGTGCCCCGAGACGCGGTTTGGTATAGCTTCGCGCGACCCAGGGTGCTTCATTCTAGTATCTTTGAATGCTCACAGGTGGGAGCGGTGAAGACGCGATTGTGTTGTTTTCCGGACTTTACACTCTAAGTTTGAGTATGAAGGTTTGCAGTTACGTTCCGCAGTCAATTCCTGGGACTGCTTGGTTATCATAGCGTACTTCAATTGAAATGGCCAGCCATGGTTTGCCCTTTCTACTGGCAACAAGACAGGGTGGGATTTGAAGTGATTCAGCGTGGCTTGTGAAAAACCAGGTTGAGCATTGTTCGTCATGGAGTTAATTTCTATACGTTGATTTACGTCCTGGCGTAACTGAGCTCATGGCAGTCAGTGGCATAGGTCATCCGAGTGATGCAGATGACTCACAGCGAAGTCTGACACACGAGGACAAGATCAAGTGCAGTGTGCAGCGGGCCTTGGAAATGGTTGGGACCGAATACAGCACGGCGACGACAGGGGGCGAGAAACTGGTGCAGCACACTAATATGTGCAGAAATAGTCAGGCACGGGCCTTGGGGCTCATATGACTTGAACATATGTAGAAAAGCAAGAGGAGGCGGAAAGGAAGGTCGTTACAAACCTGCGACAGTCCCGGATGCGACCGTCGGGATCTTTCAGCTTTGGGATTCTTTGGGCTAGACTACTACACTTCTCCAAGGGGGAGCATTCTGTAGTACATCGACCCTGTGCGCAAGTACACAGACCGAAGTTCAGCGACGTACTGAGTGTGAGAATATACATACCTTGCACGAAGGCGTACATATACTGATAGCTGCCTTGGATTGAAGATAGCAGCCTAATCATAGAAGGAATTGTAGCGTATGCTCAAGGGGATGTCCCGAAGCCATCATTGCTTGTCGTTGATGCGACTACCAAGGCTCGATGCGCACAAGACCTACCAATCAAAGTTCGAATCGGAGCCTATTGCAATGGAGTTATCGAATGCGCGATCAGGTCTCGGGGATTGTAATCCTATCGATAGATTTTCTAAGCCTCGAACTCGAACAGCAAGAAAAGATAAGCCTAGTGGAGTCGTAGATCGGATGCTATGTTTGTCATTCTGTTAAATCAGCGATATGACCGGCCATCATGAAGTAGCGGTCTATTATTTCCAGCAGATATTTGTGGCTCTTGAAGGTCGAATTTCGACAGTGAAAAGGAGGAAAAGTATTGGAAAGTAAAGGCAGCAGGTGAAGGTGAAAAGGTAAAGGGATAAAAATTGCCGGATTTAGGCTAAGGGATGTCGTAACCAGGAGGCGCTCATGACAGCGTCAGCCTTGAGACACTTAAATTAAGCCCTTTCTCCGCTACCCTTTGCCACTATCTCCTTGCTTTCTTTCATTTTTTTCTTCATTCTCCCTTTAAAAGCTCCTGATACCTGTTGCTTCCTGGCTTCTATCGGAGCAGCTCGCTGTAGAGGAACAGGAGTCACATATTGTCAACACTTGTCGCAACTGGTCGTCTTCACGACGCGACCCTCATTTCTGTGGTTGTAAGCCTTTTTAATCGATAACCATACACGATGGTGAGTGAAATAGAGGAATCTGTTCAGCGATTCGGCTGGATCTGATAGAGATTGAACAGGACGCTCATCAAGATCCCGAGGACTTTTATGTCAAGCAGGACAGGATTGGTATGTGAACGATATGCACCTATTTGTGGCAGTCATAAACGAGGCTATATAGGCAAAGGATCATTCGGAGAGGTCTACAAAGGGTGTGCAACACTCTTGATCATCGTCTGTTGCTACTGACTTGAATGATAGGTACGACAAACGAACACAGAAGACAGTGGCGATCAAGGTCATCGACTTGGAGAGTGCAGAGGATGAGATAGAGGACATCCAACAGGAAATCCAGATTCTGTCGCAGCTGGATTCACCCCATGTCACAAAGTACGTTGTGTTCAGTCATTATAGGGATAGTCAGGGTGGCAAACTCAGCGATGAGTTAGGAGCTGCATCTGCTCTGTGATTTCTTCGGATCCTGGAGGATACCTTATGCCACTCTCAGTGTTCATGCCGTTTTCTTTCATACACTGATCACCCATCTAGATATCATGGGTCATATCTCAAGGGTTCCAACCTCTGGATCGTCATGGAGTACTGTTCCGGTGGTTCCTGTTCCGATCTCATGAAGCCCGGCGTGTTCCGTGAGGAATACATTGCCATCATAGTCCGTGAACTCCTTCGTGGATTGGAATATCTTCATTCTGAAGGCAAGCTTCACCGCGACATCAAAGCTGCCAATATACTCCTTTCAGCAGGAGGCGAAGTGAAGCTCGCCGATTTTGGTGTCTCTGGCCAGCTGTCCGGTACCCTCTCCGCGAAGAAGAACACGTTTGTTGGGACGCCGTATTGGATGTCGCCAGAGGTCATTAAACAGAGCGGGTACGATCACAAGGCGGACATTTGGAGTTTGGGAATTACGGCGATTGAGTTGGCCAAAGGGGAACCTCCGTATGCTGAGTTACACCCTATGAAGGTGCTCTTCCTCATCCCGAAAAACCCTCCTCCGACGCTGGAAGGCAATTTCTCAAAACCTTTCCGGGAGTTTGTGTCGTATTGCTTGCAACGTGATCCTCGAGAACGTCCATCTGCGCGTGACCTATTGAAACACAAGTTTGTCCGGATGGCGAAGAAGACTAGTTATTTGACTGAGCTCATAGAGCGACATGAACGGTGGCGTGCAGAAGGCGGCGATCGCCTGGATGAAGAGGAGAAGGAAATGGTTCCCGATATGTACGTCTCTGATTCTTTCAGTGCACATGACGAGCAATGATTGAGTACCTTGCGTTCCAGGCCATCGAGCGGAGATCCAGAGGACCTTTGGGACTTTGGCACTGTACGACACGTTGGGACTACTGTCGGACGCTCCCAGAACCCTATCCAAGTTTCTGGTCCTCCTCTCACATGGGAGAACAACGGTACTCACTCGTATGAGTCGTCCTCGTCGAGCTCCTCGGGTGGACGCAGGGGCACTAACTCCGGCTTCAGCCAATCTACAGGCTACTCTTCGCATGGTTCATCCATCACTGTGACCCCGAATAATAGTAAAGGTGATTTGCCACCTCTTCCTGGCTCTGTAGCGAAGCGATCAGGGGTATCTGGGTCCAAGTTCTCGGACCAGCAGGCCACGGTGAGGCACATGCCTTCTGGCGTAGCAGTTGCTGCTGCGAGTACAGGATCTCACAAATCCAGCTCACGCTCCGTGCAAAGAGAACCTTCAGACGAATATGATGACGAGTATACTTACGACGACGACGAGGGATATGTGGATGGGTTTCATCGAGGAGATCAAGTCATAGAGGAAAAGCTTGGTGGTATGCACTTGGCTGAAGAGGAGGTGGATGTACCGGACACGACGATGCTGGATTCGGTTGTTTTACCCGCAATTGCTTCGGTATGCCTATCCTACGTGTGATTGTTTTGCTGGAGACTAATATGGTTGTACACTAGCTGTTCCCTCGCGTATCTTCCCAGGAAGCACGAGTGGCACTTAGTGCACTCCAACGGGCATTCACAGAAGCCGAGCGTATTATCCCAGGTATGACTTTGGAGCTCGTCAATGAGATCGTGGACTCTGTTGAGCACGTCGAGGACGACCGATAGAGAGGGGTGTAATCCATGGTGATTCATCGGAATCCCATCGATATTCTCTTGATTCATCCCAGGCTTGTTTCTCGGGGTCTTTGTATAAACCCCGGACATATTCTTAATACCTTTTTCCCGTATGCAACCAGAGACCACCAACGAGTGGTTGTACTGGTCTCGACCTCTGTTTTAATCTTGGCAGGGGTTGTTTCTTATGTTCCTTTCCTTCAATTCCCCTGACTGTTACCTTCAATCACATAGTTTCCGTCATTCATACAGGTTGTTGTCCGCATATATGTCCGTATTTCCATCATACGCACTCACCCGCCCCAACAAGCAAGCCCTCCGTGCCCTGCCCATTTTGTACTTCTCATTGCATATCGTTTCCTTTACAGTCCTTCATGTTTTCTTACCCACTCACTTTCCTTTACTGTCCTAATCATCTACCTTTCTTTCTTACCACCTCACTGCTTTCAATGCTGCTAACGAATGTATTCGATACCGGCAACAATACACTACTTATGTACTTAGTCTTTGCCAATGTTCTCTCTAAGACAAATTCATTTCCAATTGTATTGTATATTTACAATTCCACGAATCTTGTCCAATGAATAGGAGGTATGTACCTTCAGCATTATGAGACGGTGTATGGACCTCATAGCTCCTGGGTCCGCTTCTTCTTCCCAGTACCCTTTTTCTTCTTCGATGTCACCTTGACTGGTTGCGGAGTAGCAGGTCGTGAGTCTTCGCCGACCACTTCGTACTGAGGAAACGCAGAAACCGATAAAGGTGACGGAACCCGTGGCGGTGTGAAGCTTGCGCTGGACAGCATGGTCGCACTCGGCGTTGAGCGATGAGAAGAAGAAGTTGATGTTGTTGGGGGCAAAGATGATACGAACACTGCTCCGCGGGGCATTTCTCCTATTCTATCAATCTGGTAGGCTCCCGTAGATGATGAATAGGGAGTTTCACGTAGTGATGGAAGGCGAGAATCGGATTCAATGTTTTCTGTTCGCGATGATTGATGAGATGATACTGCGCCGGCAATATTGGACTTTACACTCACCTGAAAACGCTGGTAGACCCTCTAGCTTCACAACTGGTATTGATTCAACATCATGCGATATTGATAGTGTTTTCGAGGGTGTTTTGTCCATGATATAGTAGGGATCATCTCGGAGACGCTCTTGACGCTCTGCTCTCCGCTAAACGCAGACTTAGACGACAGGTTGTGATTAGAGAAAAATCAGACTCACCCGTTCTCGTTCGGCCCGGTCTTCCTCTGTTTCTACTTCAGGTGTTTCTGGCGTCAAGACAACCACACCATTCCCATTCTCCCGCTCATCCTTCCGTTTCTTCTTGTGACTACCATTCGTTACTTTCGTGCCCAGTACCTCCTTCCCTTTACCCTTTTTGCTCTTGCTGACCTTCTTCCCGTTCTCCACTACAGGTTTCACTTCGGGGGGCGGAGGCACGATCCACGCGTCAATATCAAGGCCGTCAGGTATGGGCACACTAGCTTGAGCTGTTTGAGCCACAGGATTAAGCTCGTACGTCGAGAAAAGTGGTTGAATCAAGAACAAAGACTTGGGGTAATGCGGCTCGCTTGAATCGAAGGACGGTCCTGCATCGGCAAAAGAGTAGTCCATAGGCTTAGGGCGATATGCATTCAGGTCGGCTTGAATAAAGTTGAACAATTGAACTGTATTTGCTGCCTGTGAGACAAATTCGATGAGCTGACTCACGAGAAGCCGCAGTGATATACGCACTCGCTCTTGCACCTCTGTATTGGGATTGCTAGCAAAGGCACCGATACGAGTTACCACCATCTGGACCAAATCCTTCACCTCCTGCAGATCGTCGTCAGACCAACGCTGCGCAATTTCGGACGCCCAAAAACCAAAGATCTTGGTTGCAGCCTGGATGTACACAGCAATTATGTCGGGAGAGAGATTTGATATCTCTGGCTGCAGAATGAGGGGAAGAAGCTTCTGCGGATCCGCAAGCTCACTACGACAACTAGATCAGGACTCATTCAATATGTTTCTAAGAGCAAACTTACCTGCAACACTCGCCACATATCCACGCTGCAGCCCATAGTACTTCAGAGCAGCTCCCTTCATCTTGAGCGTTCCGCAGCATCGTGTCGTCACTTAAGAACGTAAACATGAGCTTCACTGCATAACGACGTGCACCGCGCACACGTCCAACGATATCGACCAGCTGATCTCGGATCTGAGCCCCAACATCGACGTTGGCAACGTGTGCCAGATCGACGAGCACAGACAGATACCACTCAAAATTGGTGACCCTGTTATATGTATCCTGGGAACACATCTGTAGTATTCGTTGAGAGAGAACAAGACGATAAGCGGAGGACTGTGCTGGTGAAGGAATAGGAGATCTGGTGCCATTCGGAGAAGTAGGGACGGCTAGTTGCGTCAAGGATTGCGCAGCCGTAGGCATACTAGAGGTGGATGGGTCCGCAACGAGATGTGATAAAAGTTGCTGAACAATAGACTGTAAGTTATCTTGGTCAACCTGGTGATAATTATATCAGACGATGTACTCGGAGGTAAGAGGAACAATACCATAGCAGACACAAGATCCAGAGCACGCATCCGAATACTTATATCTTGATCGTTCACACTAGCTATGATCGTGTCTTGGTATTGAGCGACAAGATGAGGATGGGTAGGAACAATCTTGACCATAGCGAGGAGAGCAATGTACTTCACTAGTTTAATATCAATAGCTCTTCACCAAATCTATGAACATCCTGACGTACAATTCTGATCTGCGTCTTCAATGAAGGCGGCAAGCTTAGAGACACACATCCTTGCCAAGTCATCCCCTGATGATCCTTGTAGCATACCACCAATAATACACGTATGAACGCACTCATACAGCAAGGATATTGCTGGCGTGGTTGAGATGAGTTCCGTGATCGGTGGCTGTAATTTACGAGCTAGACGAGGTTCGTGCGGTGATAGTATTCCAAACTACTCAACGCATTAGCACAATTCCGGCCTGACGAGATCTGAACTGGCAGTACCAATTTGATGATTTTTATAAGCATCCAATTGTTGGAGGAAGTGGTCAAGAGATGAAATAATGGCGGGGCAAGTGACAAGTAATCTTCGGGATTGCTACGAGTGAGTTCACAGAGCACATTGACAGTGGCAGCAATGACACCTGGCCAGTCTATGAGATTGCGGGGGAGATTTCAATAAACAGGTCCAGTTACCAGGATCCTCGTCCTCTAACTTCTCTTTGAGACGAGACCTTGCTTGAGGCGCAACTTCAGGATACTTTGTGATAACCTTATACAAAGTGAGGACTGCTCTTTTGCGTATATTGGGGCGTGAATGCGTCAGCATCTTGATGAGTTCGGGAGAGATATCTCTGGCCAAGTCTGGCGTCAAGATATGCGATATGCCATTTAAAGTGACAGCGATATCTGCAGGATTAGACATCAAGTCCTATAACAAAAATAATATAGCGAAGAGCGAGGACCAGGAGTCCAAAGGACACACCTTCTTTAAGAGATTTGTTGTAAGCATCAACACATCTGTCTCCTCATTGAAAGACTGTGTAGCGGAGAGATATCCAACACTCTTCAAGTGGAACTTTGGTGAAGACATAACCTCCACCACATTAAATGACGCCCAGCCCATGTCATAACCCAGCATATCGAGCTACGAAGCGGTCAGTACAGAACACAGATTCATATAGTCTGAACGCACATAGGTCAATTTGAGCACAGCGCCCGCCTTAAGCTCCATATCATCGCTCTTGATTTCATGTCTAATTTCTTCGATAGCCTTCGCTATGAACTTGGATTCATCCTTCTTGTTGGCGCGTAAGCCACGAATCAGGTCCTGCAACGTCCGTTCCCACATCCTGGATAGCGCGTGGGTGAGCCTTACAACCACAGATGATACCTCAAGATAATTGAATATCTGAAGCTCTACAGCTGGAGGAGGTTTGTTAAGCGAAGTTGTACCCCTAACCCTAGCTAGAACACAATTTTTACAAGAGACATACAACCTCTTCCTTTCCTTACACGCATATCTTTACAAGTTTAATTCTACTATTCATCTCTATCGGTCTGGGCTGCATAGGCAAAGTGCGGGTGGTACGGCCCCCGATAGCATTGGCGACGAAGCAAGGTTCATCAGATTTGTTGGGCTCCAGCCCTCAAATAACCACTGTGTACAGTCTGTACCTCCACGGGCACAAGACGGGAGGGTATCCGAGCGAGCGCATCACGAATCACTACGGAACTGTACAGTGTACTTCATCATCTTGCTCCCTTCGTGAAGACGTTGTATAGATATAACTCTCGGATTCAGTGAGTCTTGGCACCCGGAAGTGAACGCTCAGCTGAATTCTCCATCTTCCGAATTCCCCAGGCATTCATGTTTATTCATTCTCATTTGTATGATGCGAAACAGTGCGAAACCCGAAGCGTTAAACGGAAAGCCCCGCAACTTCATTGAACAGTTCGGCACCATACTTAATTCATTGGACGTCCCCAATGAAGGAACGTCGAGGTCCGATTACGGCGTCCGGCGGCAACGTATGGGCTGCTTGGCAGAATGCTTCCTTTAAAGTTGGCTTTTCGTGATGGAATCAGATATTGGGACTATGTGCCGTTTGATCCAGAGGTGGAGTTGCCTTTTTCGGTGCTGCGATGTCACCGAACCACCTTCACCAAAATCACAGCGGGGCACTGCAGTCTCGTCATGACTACCCACTTGATCCCGAACAGCCGTTAAATACAGCAGTGATACGTTTTCCATTGAGCACCCAATTTGATCCACTCTCATCTTCGGGGACCCAAGAGCTCAGCTTCGTTTGCACTTTTAAGGACGACAGTGTTGCCCTGGGGCTATCGACTGGCAATATGGCAGTGGAAATCCCTGATTCTGTTAGCGTTCTCTCTATCCCAGAATTGTCCTCTCCGTCCATTTCAGTTTCATCGAATGAAGAAGGCTCGTTCTTCTCTGCTCGCTCCTCTGACAGCTTTGCTACCAGTTCGAGCCCCGGTAATAGCGCCAACTTGAAACCTCTGGTGTTGGCATCGGAATCTCGGGCTCCTTCACCCATTTTGCTCAAGTTCCCTGCAATGGCGACATCGGTACTATCTTCTGCGAAGAATGCCGCTCTTTCCCAGGGTAGCAAACAATCTACGGGGAAGGTGTACCGGAGGCCTGAACCTCTTGCCATAGATGAGCCATTCGATCTGCCTCCTCCTCCTGTTCTGTCCCCTCTTCGTGGGCGAAAGCTGCATAAATCTAGGCCTAGTCTCCCAAGTACTAGCGAGACGTCGTCGATTGCTTCTCTTTCTAACTCTTCGAACATGTCTTGCGCGTCCAACAAGCCCTTGAGCAGGATACCTTTTGGCTCTTCGGGACTCCTTTTCCGTCGACAGACTACTCCTCATGCCCCAGAAACCAGGCTCAGGAAAAAATTGCATCGACAGAACTCTCTTCCAAGCATTCCCTCTGCAACGCTTTTCCCTATCAAAACTGACAATCTGGATCTGGAAAGTAATGGAAGACTGGTGAAGTTTCGGTCACCGGATGGTTCGGAAAAGGTACCTTGAGCACGCCAATTCTTGATTCTGTCCAGTCATCTTACTTCACGCTTTACGATAGCCTCGGCCCAGTACATTCAAAAGCCAACTTTCTCCGTACCCTACCCGCTCCACCCGTGATCGCAACACTGAAGCATTGAGTTCCCTCGCCTGGACTGGTAGTTTACCTTCGGCTTGCCCAAGCGGATATGCACTCTCAGACACTGATGCCGCTTTCTTCCTACCCGCAATGAAATCAAGTGGCTTACGGTCTACTTGGAGCCTTTCTGAGCAGGACGGAGTAGGGGGACCTTCCTCTGGGCTTGGAGACGAACTGGTGTCCTCTCTCATTAGTCCTCGGTCTGCATTGACAAAACCGCAGCCTCGCGGACGGCGCTGGACTCTGGCGATGGTCATTGCCGATGATGATATCTCAGATGAGATGTTGGTGGCCAAACTAGAGAGCATGAGAGTCAGAGGCAAAGGCAGTGGGTGGCGACGTAACATGGACTCTTGGTCACCGATCCTGTCACCATCTTCAACTACAGAACCTTCAGAATCTCCAGTCGCAAATGAAGAAGAAGATTCTTCGGGAGCGAATATACAGCGCGCATTCACGTTTCCACCCTCACGTCGAAACTCGACTTCTACATGGCAGAGTGCTCGGCGTGCGCTCCTTATTTGCAGGGAATTTGTCCGTACGGAGAGACACTATCTTTCTTCCTTGCGGATGCTTCTTTCGCATGATACTTTAACACCGCCCCCAGCGCTCATGCTTACATATGTTCCGACGCTTGTGCAGGCGAGTGAGAAGCTTCTCACCTCCATGGAGGCAAATCCCAGCGCGCAGGGGATCGCTGATGCGTTTCTTTCCGTCGAGGACCAGCTGGAGACGGCTTTTGTCAGTTGGTGTGGAGTCGTCGGTGGGTTCTTCATTGAGCCACAGGAAACCGTCAAGCGAGGGCGTGCCAGCTCTATTGACCTTGGGAAGCCGTCTTCGGAGACCAGTATCATGCGTCGGATGGGCTCTTTGAGCAAGAGGATCAATTCCATCAAACGTAGCTCGAATGATGCTCGCGATAGCGACGCAGACCGGCCAAACCTTGTCAGGCGGCCTTCTGTAAGAGATTTGGCTATACTGCCTACGCAGCGAGTTATGCGATACACACTGCTGTTCAAAGGTTAGTACACTTTACCCTTCTACCGGGATGTGCTTGTTCTGAGAACTTTCATGTTTTCGTAGACTTACTCTTGTATACCCCTTCAACGTCTCCATCTCAAAAGAAAGTAGAGCTTGCACTTCAAGCAGCGCTGTCACTAGCTCAAAGGTGTGATAAGGCTCAAGATAATGCCTCCTTTTTGTTAGATGGGCGGCCTTAGAGATGTTGGATGTTGATCAACTGCTTTGCAATTTATTTATGTGCTTCCTTGTCTTATCGTTATTTGCTGATCGCCGGTTCTCGTTTGCAAAACTTATATAAATGTATAATTAGCTATTAAGTTAATTCTTGTATTAACTACATTCTAGACAGTACATATAGTACTTATGTTTTCTCTTTGTACGATAGAGTTTTGAGCGTTGCGAGTGATTGCGCGGCATGTCGTTCGCACTGACCGCTTCGACTTGTATGAGAGAAATAGCTTTGACACATCCACATCCAATTATTTTTATCGGGTCATAAAGTGTCCTGCTATATTCCCATAATTAATTTAGTGTAGCAGGGTAGGGACCTCCTGTAGCGGTACATTTATGACAGCGATAGGATTCAGAGAGGGCCTTCGACTTGTCCATTCCTCCACCCATCAAATCTTTCCCACTCAGCCTGAAGTATTGCCTGAGCCTGCTCAAAGTCATAGCACACCAAAGTACTCCGGACCCGGTCAATCGTAAAGTCCTTCTCTATAAAAGGCCCTGAAGAAGGCGCCAAGCTTCTTCCAACTGACGACCATACTGTGCACGTCTCCTCCACTGTAGCAACGTACACCGTAACGCTCTTCCACCAGCTCAAATGCTTCGATATCATCCGACGAGAATACGGGGGAGAAGTATCCATCGACGCCCGAGTCGACCCAGCACTGTCTAACTTACTTTCAACAAACCATCTTGTGTAGACCTTCCTTGCCACTAGAAGTGACAAAGAACGGCCGCGACCGCAAAGAAGAGTCGGGAAACGATGTGCAGAGATTGGGAAGCCATCTACAGCGAGGCGGAGAAAAATCAGCAGGCGTACTTCGCGATGGCCACTATGATTATGTAATATACCTTCAGTTCAACTCAATCGGTTCGTTCAACTCTTCCATCTTCCAGCTCGGTTCAAGTATGGAACTCGATTCGAGCGCAGACCCGCGCAGACCGAGATAACGCGTGGATTAGATGCGCACCCTCTAGGGTCCCACAATTGATCTACAGTACATTCATATAGCGGCGCTGTACTCCTCTGTGACCTGTGACCTGGGTTAACACTTCAGTCGACTCTCGAAAAGGCACTTCGTTTTGAATTTTCTTGCATTTCTGCATGTCTTCAAGCACCGGAACTGTAGACTTCGTTGTGGGCGGAAAGACTTACCAGACATGGTACACCGTATTCGGTGATCTTAAGTCAGGGAGAACGCCAGTCGTTGTTGTACACGGCGGCCCTGGACTAACCCATCACTAGTGAGCGACCTTCTTGTGCTGCAATGTATCCTTTCTTTGACATAGTCTGGCATGTAGCATGCTGTAAGGATCTCATTGCTTTTCGGCGAATCGTAAACTGTTCTTGAACGAGATATATATAGGCCGAACAAGGCCCTTTATGACAAGTTTAGGTTCGTCCTTCTAAATCACTCAAGTGCATTTCAGTTCGCTCATATGGTGCGTCTCGTAGTATTCCAGTCGTATTCTACGATCAGATTGGCAATGGGGCATCCAGTCACGTCCCGGACGCGCCAAAGGAGTTTTGGACGCCTGAACTCTTCATGGACGAGCTCGACAACTTATTGAAAGGACTTGAAATTCAGGACAATTTCGATCTGCTAGGGCATTCGTGGGGAGGCAAGTTATGTCCTCTCGCTATTGCTTCCCTTTTGTAGCTTACGCCTCGATATACTCGATTAGGTATGCTTGTCGGCCATTACGCTGCGGCACGAGTACCCAAGGGCTTAAGACGACTAATCATCGCGAACGCTCCTGCTTCAATAGAACTGCACGAGCTGGGCGCGAAGAAGTTACTCAGCCGGTTCCCTAAAGAATTCACAGAATTGATGAGCAAGCATGAGGCGGCAGGAACTACGAACGATCCTGAGTATCAAGGGGCTGTCATGAAGTTTAATATGAAGCATATATGCACCCTAGATCCCTGGCCTCAAGAGTTAATGGAGAGCTTCAATGCGATCGGACAGAATCCTCAAGTGTATGCTACTATGTACGTTGATCCAACCTCGTTTACCTTGTCGGTTAACTTTGTACCCACCTTTCTTTCATTTAGGTGGGGAGAAGTAGACTGGAATGTCACGGGCACCATGAAGGGCTGGAGCGTAACAGACATCGTGCAAAATATCAAGGCGACAACACTTTTGCTTAGCGCCCCGTTGGACGAAGTCCAGCCAGAGGCTACGCTTCCCTGGTTCTTGGGAATCCCGAAGATCAAATGGGTCGAGCTTCAGAACAGCACTCATTTAGGACAATCTGAAGAGCCGGAAAGGTAAGTGTGTTTCATTGGTACAGTAAATGACGCTAATCTGCGTATACGTGTGCAGGTACATTGAAGTAGTACACGACTTCCTGAAGTACTAGTTGTGATGGTTGCGTATTTCCAAATCACGGATGTATAAATATATATTGAAGTAGGTGGTATCAAAGAAGTGAATACATAGACAAGCGACGCGAGCTGGACTCTCTTCTTATTTGAGTCGCGCGACCTTAGTCCTGCAAGCAAACGACCGAAGTACATGATGCTGTATGTAGGTCCGCTGTAGGTGCACATTTTCTTCGGGTGCAAGACATTTCGGAATAGCAAGTACAGAAAAGGGTTTTCTGTTGAAGCTTGTGATGGAAAAGAGTGTCTTATCATCAGAATTACCATCAGAAACAGACTTGATAGTCAAGTTGTTTTCTGTACCAAATTGCGACTCACCAACGCTGGATACGTACTCATGATCAACGTACACCGCCGAGCGAATTTGTCAAGTGTTTCTCACGCACATAGACGAGCCACGCCTACATAGCCGCCGAGCGTTTCGAGCTGATCGTTCATCATCCTGAGCTAGAGCTGCCCCCTGAGTAAAAAATTTGCCCCGTTCTTTCGAAAAGACCGTTCGCTGAGAAGATGCGACCGTTAAACTTAGATCTTGAAAGTCGTGTGTTCGAGGACGCCGACGTTGTGGCTGATTTGCTCTAGCTATCATGGGTCACTCCGCATCTACCACACCAACGAGGTCGGAGGGCACCGTCGATTTTGTCGCTGGAGGAAAGAAGTTCAAGACATGGTATATGATTGTAGGTGACCTCAAAAACAGCAAAAAGCGACCAGTTGTCCTTTTACATGGCGGGCCTGGAATGAACTATGTCTAGTATGTATGTCCTCTCGATATACTTGCATTGATACTGAATGTTTCATGTCTAGTATGAAGTACGTGTTCGCTCAGGAAGAGCGTACTCGATTGACCTGCAATTGAGCAGACCACACGAAAAGCTGTTCTTCGATGCCGGGTCCGTGTTATTCGATGGATTGAATTGCTCAGTTTTCAAGACTGAATTTGAGTAGGATTCCGCTTGTATTTTATAACCAAATAGGCTATCGTGAGTATCCCGACTCACCACGCGAGTTCTGGACAATGGATCTATTCAAAAACGAGCTCGATAACCTTCTCAACCATCTTGGTATCAGGGATAACTTTGACCTTGTCGGTCACTCCTGGGGAGGTAAGTGCGCGCCATCAGAAGCAAGAACTTTTTTTTCTCAAACCACTCATCTGGTTATAGGTGTGCTCGGTAGTGACTACGCCGCCACTTGTATGCATCCCGGTCTGAAGAGCTTAGTCCTAGCGAACACATTTTGTTCTTCCAAGTTGTACCGAGAAGGTGTCGCGTATTGGATTGACCGTCTACCAGGCAATCTTCCTGAGATTGTGAAGAAACACCGAGCTAACAGAACAACCGACTCGAAAGAGTACAAGGCTGCGATGCAGCTCTACAACAACACGCATATATGCACTCTTTCTCCCTGGCCCGAAGATCTCGTCGCCTCTCTAACATTTTCTGACGGTAATCGTGAGTATCATAGCATATCCAACATCTTTAGCTGTTTTCCTCGTCGTCATAGACCATCCGGATTTTAACACCACCAAGATACTCCGAGAATGGAATGTCGTTGGTGACCTTCACAAAGTCACTTGCCCCACTTTCTTGATCAACTCGCCGACAGACGAGATGTGGGAGCCCTGTGTACGTCCATTCTTCGATAACATCCCAAACTGCAAGTGGGTGGAATTCCAGCAAAGTTCCCATTTGCCAATGTATGAGGAACCAACGAAGTGCGTTGACCCATCTCCCCGGTGCTCTACGAAGTTGATAATACACACTTCTTGCCAGATATCATGAGGTCCTTTTGGACTTCCTATCCCATGTTGAGAAGTAGCTGCGTCACTATGGCTTGTCATACACGCGCATCTGTATCTTAATCTCATATAACTGCGACTGGACTATGTAAATGACTCGTGAAGGGCCCTGCTCAATCCATGCTTTCACTTCTAAGACTTGTATGACCTAGAAGGCTTTGCCGGCGTTCTGATAGCCCTCGACTTGTTGGCATTATATTCGAGATTGAGAGTGCAATCACAGTGACCTCAAAGTATCAGTCGGCTATGCAGCGCCAGGCTTCAGGCCAGGAATCAGAAACTCCCAAGCTCCTAATTGCTAGCTCGAGGAATCAGGATCATTACTACATATGTTATGATATGTGTCGACGTCTGCATGAGAATGGGGGGCTTCTGAAGGCTTCTGAAGGATCTTGAAAAACCCATAACACTCCCCGCACTTCGTAGTAAGCGACGGTCGATTCGCTTCGATCCGTCGTTAAACGTAGACCCAAGCGGTTTCTCTGGATTACGATTTTCGGCAGCGCTCGCCGCTCGCGTTTTTGAGTTGGACAACCGACTCTCCGCCGTGTCTACTCCGTATGCGCCTGAATCAAGCCTGGATCATGCTGAGGCTGGATGACTATGATAGTCTAAAGTAACCCTGCCTAACCCAAGCATTGTGACATGGACTATGAAGGTGCGGACAAACCAGGACGATCGTATCCAGCAAGATTTCCGTTGCTTAGGGGCTCGCTTACAGCAAAAATAAATCAAATGCACTTGAAAATGCGGGGTACAGCGGCCTTTCTAAAGGTCATCGTTTGGGACACTTGATTTTTCGCTCCAATCGCTTCACTTTAGCCCGAAGCAACCATGCATTGAGAGAGCTAGCGCGTAACGAGATCTGTACACCTTCATACCGTAAGAATGAGTCCAAAAAAGTAGTCCATAGAAATACAACACACTTGCAGATCTAGATGAACGAGTGAAGACAAGGAGTGAGACTCCTGTCTTACGACTATCTACATGAAACATAGCGTGAAGGAAGTGCCCAAAACGTCCAAGATGAAATGTCCAAGATGGTGCAAAGCCATATTGCTATGATTTCGCAGGCATACGATGCCAGTTTCGATAGATTCGTTGCACACGGTGCTCACGACGCAACGCCAGGTTTACGCGGCATACAATGCCCGGCAGCTATTTTTGATTAAGTGGTGTCTGGAGACGTATAAAATGAACACGAAATGCGAGCGCATCTAATCAGACCACCTCTCTTTCTCAACAAATGCAGTTCAAACTTAACATTGTCCTTGCCGTGTTCACCGCTTTCGTGGCGTCTGCTGGTGTTATGGCCGCGCCAGCTGTTGAAGGTATGCAATACTTTTTCTACCTTATGTTGAACTTGTGCCTAAATAGCCGTTACCCCAAATAGCCCGCGCTTGCACCTGGAGCAGTGAGCGTGGCGTTGAGGGCAGAGATCCGGCCATCTGTTGAGCAATTGGTGCTTCGTGATTCTGGTGAGCGAGAGGCGTCATTCAAAAGATAAAAATGAACAAGTACATACTCACGTTTTCCTTCAGGATACGTAGTTTCATGTTAGCAAGCACAATTCATAGTAACGTTGGTTGGTCCTAGCCAGTCGTGTGGTCGCTTCAATGAACATTGCTATTTATCGTGATGTAGGCGTCCACGGTGACAGAATCTGAAAAGCATACCCAACCGAAGGAATAGTACTAGTGGCGAGAAAGGCCGATATGTAACACTGAGTGTTGAACACATCAATGAGTGCACGAGTTGATAATCCATATTATCCGAGCTGTTATTCAGTACGCACCATGTATGCGCGGTGTATGCGCGGCACTCCCAAACCTCCTCTAGAGTCCAGACAACTCTCCTTCAACTAACAAGGACACGAATATGTCTGTTGAGATGTAAAGAGAAGGCTTGCTGATCGACAAACACGAATGGGGCACAATTTCAGCCAATGCCATGCAAACTTGTCAATGAAAGTACAAGTAATGATTCCTGAACGTTTGACGTCCTGAACATTTAGATCTATGGTGTACACCGCGATCAAACTTTCGTATATACCAGGACATAGGCAACCCTCAGGAAATCATTCTTCTCCAATATAGCCAACTGCGGCGTGCAAAGGATCATACAGCGGTCGATGTTATGGCAGAGGTGTATAGAGCCCGTCGAGCCAAGACGTCGACGCATGATGGTGACTTCGTTCATGGATCATGAACCCAATATCCTGGGTCAAACAAGTACTGGAAATCACCATCCTAACCACCCTTCGCCTGTCTCTAGGTATCCCATTACAGGGCAGTGTATGCCCAGAATTGATATCTCAAGACTGAACTGCTCATCGTGGTATTTGAAAGGCAGCTTCCAAGATGTCATATATAAGTTGGACTTGTTCCGGTCGCTGGACCATCCCAGGTCTCTGCTCTCGGAGTGAGTCAATCTCCTGCACAACCTGGTCTGCCTGCAGCTCTGCAGGTAAAGGGTCAAGCGGAGATTCGGGTAACACAGAAGATGACGTGGGGGACGACGCCGGTGGTAGGAGTCCATGTGCTCGAAGAAGAGATGTGAGGGCAATGAAAGATCCTGTTCGGCCAATGCCTGCAGAGCAACCGACTACGATTGGTGGATCAGGATCAACGGGAGAGCCGTTAGCATCAGAGACGAGAGAGACATCTCTGTTTGTGCTATCCACGAGACGTATGAAAGACAACAAGCCTTGTCTATCTTCTGGAGCGGGGACGCCATAATCGGGCCATGCGTAGTAGAGGAGGTGCTGGAATGTCACCGTCTTTTCCTGATTCTTTTTGGCATCACTAGAAGAACTGGCTGATGAGGAAATCGGAACAAAGGCGACAGTACTCTTAAAGCAGCAAGCCTCGTCAACTCGTTCCTTCTTCAAGAGTGTAACCTTGAGGGGAAATCCCTGAATACCCTCCTCCGGTGCGATGATGACACTCTGTCCTACTGTCTCTGGAAAGTAAGGATGAGCTTTAGTTCGACCACCTTCTGTGTTCTGAGTCAGCTGCACTACAGTGCGCACACGAGTGACAGATCCAGAGGCAGGGAGACGTAGTGGTTCGGAGAACAAACTGAGGAAAGTATGCGAGGTGTTCGGAAGCGGGGCCTGCGACGCAATCCACCATTTCCCGCCGAATCGTTCCAGCACCCAGTTCGCATTCAAGTATCCATGCGAGTCATTTTCTCCAGTATCTTCCTTTGCCTGTAACACGACGCGAGTTCTATCGTAAGGTATGATGTCCCTGTAGCGATTTCGAAATGCGTGATCTGGTTGAGATCCAGTTGCTACAGAATAATGACTGATCATAGCTACTGCAGACGGATGTAGAAGTTTGTATAATGCACGACGGGCATGTTCTGGTTTGCCCTCACGAGTTACAGAGGCCGCTCGAGCTCGAAGCCGCACACTTTCGCGCTGCGCGAGGGTCTTGAGAGCAAGGAGTATATGAGCCGAACTGTACGCGTTCTTGAGCCAATCTGGAGCTGATGTGGTAGTTATGGGATTCATCGCACCGTTGGATGGAGAAGATTGAAGAGGACGATAGGAACGCCGTTGAAAGGACATGCCATTTCTCACGCTTTGACCCCACTCAGAAGGCTGAAAATCCTTCCATGTCAGATTCAAAGAATCTCGTCTCACTGATAACTCCAGAGACAAGAGTAAAGTATGTAGTATCACGATAGACCGCAGATTCACAGGATCTCTCATATACAGTCAATCATATCAGAGTCAGCTCCACCCTTGATAAATCGGTCGGCAAAAAATACCTCACCGACAACAGCCCAGAGACTTGTTGGACGTCTCAACAGGTCAGAATATCGTTTCTCATGTAGGAGTAGCCTGATCGAATCTATATATAGGGTCTTCCTCAATACATTCAACTGAATTTCGAGTCTCCTGTAATACCCAAGTCAATTTCGCTCACATTTCAAGGTGGTTTTGTTGGAAGGCGATGTGCTGTCAATGTGAAGAGTCCAAGCGCAGATGACAATCCGGAATCCAACCCTGATGAGTGGAAGCTCTTAACTTACATATATCCAGAAGACGTGAATCGACGTCAGACGTTCTCCTTGATACCAGAGTCGCGGACAAATGAAGTGGGCGATCAGGTAGTAGCTCTAAAACTCACTTTCGAAGAGAGCTCGGATTTCTTTGGTAGAATAACTATATATGATCTCAAGTTAGAAGGAATAGTGCATGTTTAACAATGATGCAGTAGCGGCTTGATACTCGCTGCTTTGACCAGCAATGCCCGTTTGCAATAGAATTACTGTCATAATAATACAAACAAGTTGGATGCGATGAAACTAAAAGAGGTTGAAAGGCGTCCAAGCGGGAATAATCTGACCTCTCTCGTCAATCTCCACCCATCTACTTCTGGTCCGATCAACATATCCCATCTCGTCGACCTGGCCAAACGCCTTTTCCCATCCAAAAGCAACGGCAGACAATTTACATATCGCCGACCTACCAAAACGTTCAGCATTCACTTCGAAGTAGTGACAGAAGAACGCACGTTATCGTGCAAACCACTGCCTCAGGAACCACCGTTAAATCATCCGCCTGCCAAAGCCCGCTGATCAACGCCAGATCCACAACCATGCCTCTGGTCAGTGCGATACGTTCCTCAAGCTCATACATTTCATTAAAATCTTTTTGAAAATATTCGTTCGGACTAGCCAGAGACTTAGCCTCGTCGTACTCGCTATCAATCAGTGCGAATGCCCTTCCACGGTCCCCCAAGGACTCTTTGAACTCGTTCGCAATGCCAGGAGAATCCGACGCGACATAGCTCGCAGACGTGCCGGAAATCCCTAGCTTTGTCCACGTCTCCGAGACGGCATCCACGAAGTCCGGTACAGGAACATAGTGATTGGTGTTGAATGAGGTCTTGCGATCGCCGCGGCGGATGTGAACACCGACATATTTGAATGTATCCGCCTCTCCATCCAATGAGAGAGATTCAACGAGTTCCGCTCGCGCAGACCGAATGAGGGCAGCATTTTGCTCACTGGGCCGTATGGTCTGGGCGAGGGATTCGGAAGCTTGTATAAACATTGGCTTCATGCGGTTCAGATTACGAGCATATCTGTGAAGTTCGTCAGTTAATGAATAGACTACGAGAGGAAATCAAGCATTCACGGGTCTTCGTATTGATCAGAGAATGCGTGTCCGAAGTGAAACTTGGCAGTATGAGAATTAATGACCTGCATGACAATGTGACTCTCCTGAAAAAGGACAGAATATGGACAACGCTGCATACCCAGTGTCTAAACGACGAGGACTTAGCTAAAGAAGTGACGGATGAAAGAAGGTAAAAGGTTCACCTGGCCAACCGAGGACAAGCAACAAGCTCTGAAATATGATCTACTCAGTACAATATAGTTAGATAATCTCGAAACAAACGCACCTTCCGGTGGTGGAGCCTTGCACCCTGGCTCAGGACCAGGTTGCATTTCTCGTATGTCCAGGAAATGATCTGTCCATCTGTGAATGCTCAGAACATTGACAACCAAAGGGCGATGCTTGACTCACTTTCCCCTGTTCCAATATGTATCGTCCACAAGGAAGGTCCTATTCCTCTGAGTAGCAGTATCAGCACTGAGTAGATCGTATACGCCAAGTGAAGCCCACTTCTCGAGCAAGAGCAGCAGCTTGTGCCATCAAAGCCAAGTCCGAAACCAATCCTATCCGTCCATCTAGCATGTAGGTGATGGTGCTACTACACACAGCGTCATCACTGGCATGAACAACGTCCTTTGTGCCATTCATCGGTGGGTCCCAGAAATCTCCATGATTCATCCAGCCTTGATTTAATTTGTAGCACTCCGAGACGTATTCAGTCGGGAGAAGGGGAAATTGAGTGTAGTTCTCGTAAGAGATAAGGAGATCGGGTGTAGAGTCGGGTGTAGAGAATGAGGGATTCTTGCTTCCGGGAATGGCTGCTCCAATGTAACGTTCGAGCGTGCCCGGACGCTGATATGCCACCACGGAAAGAAAGAAAAGTAGACCAGCTAATATAGACCCTGCAACGATGGGTATTCTCGATACGATCGTCGCCGCATCCAGACTGCTCTTCCAACCATGGAAGTCTTTCGAGACGCGGTGAACCAGTTCATTCCCTCGACTATGTTGCCTGCTCGAAGGAAAATTGTCACTGGCTGACGACGACAGCAGCGGAACTCCCTGCAGTTGCGTATTATTCCGATACTCTTCCAGCTCATCGTCATCTGCGAGTTCTACCTCCGTGTACCCCTCCTCTGCTCTGCCTATCCGTGCCGTGTGAGGCGTACGAGGTGTAAGAGAATGAAACTCGGTAGCACCAGAACGTGCAGAGGAGAGATTGTCCAGTGGCCTTGGACGAGACATCGTATAATGGACGCCTGAGGAATAAATCTGATCACAAGGGAATTTTAGACGCTGTAACGATATTTATTGCATGCCAGCAACGCGTCGTTAGGTAAGTAAACCACCGCCGTTGATTTGTATAAATGTCAAGAATGTGAAGACGACCACCAGTGTCGAATTGTAGCACCGTCGCACGATGGACTATGACTTGAGAGTTGGGTGTCGGTATGGCCTGTGGTTCTGGGTCCTCTGTGGTCGCGGGCAAGTCTGGTCACACGCGACGACACTCGCAATCTGCTCTCCCTCATCATCAGAAATCTCTGACTACGTGACAGGCCTCAAAACTTCTGAACTCTATATCTATCTATGGAGCCCTACCCTTTTACAGCGTGGTGGCTACATGCAATCGGTCAAGTACTTCGAATGGCAGGGTATTTAGACTTTTAGGAAGATGGAGGTGTTATGACTATCTAAAGGAACGTCGGTGGGCTTTCGAAGCCCGAACACAAAGCACCAACAGCAGGCTTGTCCAGTAGCATGGTCATAAATCCACCACACATTTGAGCCGAATTTTCTGTATCGAAGCAAGCTTTGACGCTGTGGGTCTTCCTGTGCCTTGCCACTTGTCCAAGAAGGCAATGCTATCAATCAATTTGAGGTCCAACAAATTTCATTAGGATTTGATGTTCTGGGCATCGTCCCCAATGCCCTTGTCATCGTTCGGCTCTTCTCCTGCCGCTGCAGACGGCCAGGTAGTGCGGGAGACGCGGTGCCCCTGCCCGATTCCAAAACGTCCACGAGCAATATAAAGCTGGACGTCCCGTAACATGGTTCTGTGTTGTTGAGATGGAATGCCGAGAGATGAGTGCCTTATAATATTGCAATTCTGGACCCATTCAAGTCGTAATCTTGCGTCAAGATCCTAATCGATGGACTACGGATATCTCTGCCATAACAGTTGGAGCCCATTGCGATACACTTTCCGTCGATATCATCAACGAAATTATGTTCTATCCGTCGTACACCGTAACTGGAGGAGAATTCACCGAAGATCGAATACACATACCTCTTCCTTCCGCAGAAATTGATATAGATTCGATATGTACGTAGAGGTTCGATATAGATACGTATACTCAATTGTATAACTGTACAGAAAATAGTACAGTGAGCTGACTGTCCGACTTACCGGACCCCGGGCCGGGGATAAGCTCATCAATAATGGACTCGTTACTCAGCCTCTCACAAATTCTCATGTCCTGTACCCAGGCGCAATCCGAACCGGGAATGGCATAAAGCGTATGCCCTTTGTTTCTCGTATTCAACATCTTTCTCGATCTCAAGCAAGAACCCGGCAACTACTCTCTCATCTAAGTCCTCAACGTCGTAGCCTGATTAGAAGAATGTCAGACTTAGAGTTTCCGAAAAATGTGGAAGCTCTGGCTATCTCCAAGGTATGATATATGATACCTTGTCGGGAGCAGAAAAGACGAATCTGACTATAGCTTGGTAAAGACTGGTGGCTATGAAGTACTTGAGAAGATGACACTTCCATTTCCCAAGATCGAGCCTGATCATCTCGTCGTTAAAGTACGTGCAGTGTTCAGATATACGACAGTATCTGACGCGAGATGTTTAGGTCGAATACATCGGGATCAACTTCATCGACACATACTATCGGTCAGTCGTTGTTCTATGCTGTGTAGATGTGTCTCGAATGCCTAACCTTGATGTAGCCAAGGCTTGTACCCCCTTAAGAATTTTCCTGCGGTGCTAGGGAAAGAGACATCGGGTACAATCGTCGCACTACCCACCGACTCGACGGTTTTGAACGATCCCAATTTCATCAGACAGGGATTCAAAGTTGGAACCAAGGTTGCCTGTGATATGTAACATAAGTTTCTGTTGCTCTTATCGCACTGAAAGCAGGTGTCCAGGATATGCTTGGGACACACCAGACGTACTTTTCAATCCCTTGGATCAAAGTGTACCCTATCACGAACGGCGTGTCTACGCGGGTTGCTTGTGCAGGTATTCTGCAAGGTCTGACCGCGGTCAGCTTTTTCGAGGAGGCATACCAGGTCAAGAAAGGCGATACGATACTTATTCATACTGTGGCTGGCGGTCTAGGTCTTCTTATGTGTCAACTAGCGAAGCACATCGGTGCTACGGTCATTGGGACAACTTCTACAAAAGAGAAAGCAGAAATAGCCAAGGCGCATGGTGCAGATCATGTCATTCTATACAAGGACGAGGATACTGTCAAGCGTGTTTTGGAGATCACCAACGGAGAGGGAGTTGATGCCGTCTTTGATGGAGTTGGGAAGGATACGTATGTTCTTTCCCCTCTGTGTTGCTAGGATCCGAGATTGATCTGTGTCTTCTAGGTTCGATAGTAATTTTGAGATGCTCAAGCGCAAAGGGACTCTCGTCTCAGTTGGCAATGCCTCCGGAGCCGTTCCCCCGTCCCCTCCTATTAAACTTATGCCGAAGAACCTAAAACTTCTTCGACCTACGTGCGTATTGATAAATTCCAACTATCATCATGGCTGACTTCAGACTCGTTGTGTACAGCATGAACAACTACACAGTCACGCCTGATGAAGTGCATTACTACGGAAACAAAGTGTTTGAACTTATTTCCAGCGGGGCCTTGAAGGTCAATATCTTCAAAGAATATCCTTTTACGACCGAGGGTGCTAGACAAGCACAGCAAGATCTGGTCAGTGGTAAAACGACAGGGAAACTGATCATCAAAGTTGCAGATGAGTAAGTGAAGGAAAATATATTAGAAGATGAAGTGAAGGACCTATTTATGTTGTATACTATAAAGTAAGAATATTCAAGCGTTACAAGAATTGCAACTCGCCACGTACGGACGTACAGTATAACATACGCATCTAACAGTTTCTGGTTTTGCCGCGGGTTATACCTGTATTACGTAACACTCAGCCAAACCTTTGACCTGCATTTCTTTTACGCTTGCCACCATCAGCTATTGAAGTCGTCGGGTTTCTCATTGATTTTTCGTGCATAAACCGAGCGACTTCACTTTCTGAAAACGAATTTCTAACCAGGTGTGCAGTTCGCAAGCCTCTGAACAACGAATTGGAGATTCACCTTCTGTGGATAAATCCCCTGATTTAATAGACATCCACCATCTACAACCGATGGACAACCAGGACACGACAAAAGACGCACAGAAACCTCGTCGACCTCTACCAGTTCCAGGGGCGCCACCTGCTCAAAGACCTAATACGCCAGTACTTTCCCAGCAGGCGCCAATTTCGATTTCTCCTGCCTCATTCTATGCCGATCCAAGGTCAAAGGCTCCATTACTGCCTGAACGGCCTCCTGGCGCTGGCTCGAGCACCACTTCTTACATTCCACCTTCCGAGTCACCTCCGAGCTACAGATCAGATTTTCGGGAGCCGGAACTCGTCAAAGACGAGACTATAGACAAAGAAGTTGATGACATATCTGATGTTCCTCCTCTAACTTCGGATAATTCCATATCTTCGAATGTCACTTGGTGGGGTAACCAGAATGGAAACACGCCTTACGAGGCTGGTTGGAATACGGACCCTAAAGTGACTTGGGACAATAAGAATTGGGAACTTGGTGCGAATTGGGAGGATGCCTGGAAGACCAATTCGGATAAAGTCTTTGTACCCATTGACGGAAGGGATACCGATGAAGAGAATATGTGGTGGGATCCATACTTCCAGCCGTCGTTTGCGCGTCCAGGCTCTGGTCTACTTCCACCAGTGCTTGCTGATCAGCTTCACGAACCGGAACACTCGATTTTCTCGGTGACCGCTTCCAATCCTGACATTCGACCAAAAACACCTCCTGCACCCACAACGGAGACCTCTACGGGCTCGCTCAATGCTTCCACTTCTGGCGAACGCCCGAAAGCTCCTCCGCCACCTCCTCCAACTGCGCAAGACGTACGAACAGCTGTTCCACACCCAAATGCCTACTATTGCCCGAAAGAAAATGGTTGGGTTATTCTCAGCTGGAAATCATCTTCGGTTGTTCCTCCTCTTTCCCGTACCTTCCTGACCTCTTCACATTATCCTCTTCCCGACCAGACACGACGAAGACGCACCTCTAATTGTATCGCGGACGAGGAGAACGTTTTGTGTGGCCCTTCTAACAAGACCCATCATTTCCATAAGTACAGTAAAGCTGTGGACGCATTGAAGCTCACCCCACCCTATCGCGTGAACGAGTGGGAGCTTACCGAGACGAAACAGAAGCGTCGAGCTGGCACGATTCTTTCGGATGACTTAAACCTCGAAACGATCAAGGCCAAGGCAGAAGAGGAGGACCGGATGGAAATGGAGGAAGGCAAGCCGGAGGATGAGGGCATGCTGCTCGATCTATATATGTGCTGTCAGTGCTCGTTCTACTGTGTCGCTTCGGGTACACTTCCTGGTGTCATCCCTACGGACATGTGGAACGAGTTCCTGTCTTTCAGAATAAACAATCCAGTTGCTGGAAAGTCAAAAGAGTTTGGGCCCGTCATTGCACTTGAAACATTATTAACGTGCGTCTATCTCACAGCTCTTGTAGATATATAACTTGACCGTCCCTCAGAGCCATCCAGAACCATTTGTGGAAGGGTGAAAGCCGTTCCTTGAAGCTGAACGGACCTGGATTCATGAAGAGGATGGGATGGAATAAAAATGTGTCTGTGCAGTGGTTTTGTACCACCCCAATCTGGGTACGATGCTCACGATAATATTGCAGTGAACAAGTTTTTGAAGCTTTGGGCTTCTGGTGCGAAAACGTCGGCACAGACGCACTTCTTCGTGCACCAGTCATCGACACTACTTCTAGTCAAGGCAAACAAAACCGGGCTAAACTCCTCCGAGCCTGGGTAGAAATTAGTGCGTGGCTGGTTGATTGGAAGCGGATACATGGTGAGTTTGTCCTCTCTTACATGCCCAAGAGAATATATCTGAACAACAACGTTCTAGCGAGTGTGCTCAGAGAGGTCACTGAAAACTATAAACCGCTTGAACTTTGGATCAAGATCGACAGCGCTAGGGAGATGTATCAAACTGCCATTGGAGCACATCCTGATCAAAGTCGGACAATTTCCTATATCCTATCTTCATCCACCACTCATTCATTGCGATTTAGTCCCTAGAGGAGACCTCACCGATACGGTGTTGGAGCCTATGCGAACCATTGAAGAATGTTTTCTCAACCTAGGATTAACTCCAATGTCTTATTCTTCAGGTCAATTCATCATAACATTCATCCTTCTTTTGATTGATTCCGAATAATAGAATTGCTCGCATTTGGATACTACGCTCAATGTCGCTGCGACCCCGCCAGGACAATGGAATATTTCAGTTCCTTCTCCACGATCATCAAACTCATGGGCCTACTTGATAGTTGTCCCCCGCAACTACATGAATTGATGATCACAGAAGAATCCCGTCAACGGTTTACCCTTGAAGATTTAAAGAAGTCTACAGAATTACTGGGATTCGGAGCAAACGGTCCGTTACGGCTCGACTATGATGGCGACATTCCGGATAATTTCATCGAGAATGCATGGAGGGAGTGTATCAAGAGGGCATGGGCAGATCCCGACCAAGGCGCTGCGTTACAGAAAGATGCCAATGACGCCCTCAGGCGGATTGCAGAAGCCAGGGGAAGTACAGAATTAAGGAGAGTTTGGGAAATGAATAAAAGCAATTTCATGACTCCTAGTAGGGCATATGATGTCCTAGAAGTCCCAAAGGATGTGGATGATGCCATGCTGATTACAGTGTACCAGATGAGGGTAAGCTATCACTCCTTGGTACAATTGGTGTCTTGAGCTTTTTTCCTCTGCAGTTGGACGAGCAGCCGTTGCAAACGGAAAAGATGCGGGAGGCTCTTTCTATTATTGCAGAGGTTCGAAATAGCGAGCGTCTGCGAGAGTTCGCCAGGACGTCCCAAGATCGTGTGTTTCCTTTCACGAATTTGGTGACTGCGTGTTCTAATGACTTCTTAACTAGCCGGTGATATTGTTGCTCCTACTCGTGCTGATTGGCCAAGGGGTCTTAATCAGCTAGGCAACACTTGCTATCTCAATTCTTTATTACAGGTACTTGAACTTCTAAACCGTCATCCCTGCGTGACCTGACAAATACGCTATTTCAGTATTTCTATACCATCAAAGACCTCCGGGAGGCAGTCATACCTATGGCTCAGATGAATTTAAAAGCTATCGAAGATGAGAAGTTGTCAGAAGATGACTTGAAAAAGCACCGTGTCGGCGGCCGCCTGGTGACGCGACGAGAAATTCTTCGGTCAAAGAGATGTATGTGTAGTCTTTTCCTTATGTTTCTGGATCTTACGCGATACTTAGTTGTCAGTCAACTTGCGGACCTCTTCCATAAACTAGAGTACGACGGTAATGCTTCCGTGACACCTAGCATTGAGCTTGCCAAGCTGGCCTTGGTCACATCTAAAGATGAAGAAGACGAAGAAGCGGACAATCAAGTTGATAAAGGCGGTACTGACTCCTCGAATGACACAGATGCAACTCTTGTAGAGGATGGTCCGTCGAGGTTCTCTGTTGAACCCCATCCTTCTTCTCCATTATCCCCTGCCCGTTCCTCTAGCTCAGTACTCGGCAAACGACCTCGCGATCTTACCCGACAGGACACCGAAATGGACGTGGATGCGTCCGGTTCTGGCTCCTCGCCACCTTCATCAACCTCTGTATCTCGTGGAAGCTCAAAAGTTGCTGATACTTCGACATCAGGATCGGTTACTGCTGGTGGTGATGGTGATGTGGTTATGCAAGAAACTTCTCCTGCAAAGAGAACGCCTCCTCCATTACCGCCGAGAAATCGCACTGTCAACAATGATTCCGTCATGATGTTTGGAAAGCAACATGATGTGGCCGAATGCATGGACAACTGCATGTTCCAGATCGAAATTGCACTTCTGAAATTCGATGCTCTCAACGACTCGTCTTCGGATGACTCGGATAAAATCAGCATCATCAAACGGTGAGGCACATTCACGGAGGATACTATTTTGTATGAGCCTGAGATTTGTTCTTACTCTAGGCTTTTCTATGGCACGTTACGACAGAGATTTGTTGAAACGGTGAAGGGTCGACCGAATACGCATGTGAAGGAGGATCTATTCTCTCATCTTCCTGTCAATGTCGCAGAAGACGGCTTCGACATATATGAAGGACTCGGTCGTTATTTTGACGATACGATCGAATACGAAGGACAGAAGGTGCCGATTGAGGTTTCTCTAGTCAAGCTACCGCCGCTGCTGCAAGTGCAGCTTCAAGTAAGTTTGTGTTCATCGTAATGCCTACTATCAGGCTGACTGTTTTTGTACTGTAGAGAGTACAGTTTAATCGAGAACTCCTACAATCGTGGAAGTCGCAGGCCTACGTGAAATTTGAAGAGACCATCTACATGGATCGATTTATGGATACTGCTGATCCTGAGAAGAGGAAGAGGTCAAAACTGATTCAGGAAGAGCTAAACACCTGCAGAGAAAGAGTTCGGCTTCTAAATCAGAGCAATGTAGGTGTCCGTTTTAGAGTCCTACCTTCTGTCCGTCTGCTCATGCAATGCTCTTCAGGATCTTCCTGTTGGAACAGCTCTTGAGAACACTCACAAATTTCTAACTCGTGAAGGCTCTTCCTTGGTCACTTTGGGCATACCTCTGGATTTCGATCAAGTGGAATACCTTGCTCAGGAACAAACGTTCGTCAAGGAGGAGATTGAGGAACTTCGATCGCGAATTACACGCCTCAAAATTGAACTCGAAGATATATGGAAAGACGAGAAAAATGTCCCGTACGAGCTGACGTCGGTGTTCATTCACCGTGGAACATCGCCTTCATGGGGTCATTACTTCTTTTATTCGCGCAATCTTCCCGAGAAGCCGGATGAGTGGTTCAAATACAATGACTCGGAAGTGACGGAGATTCGGAAGGAAGAGGTACTAGCAGATACGACAGGGTCAACAGCCAACCCCTACTTGGTATGTTTTGCTTGTATGCGTTGCTTTCACGATTCTAACCTACTCGTAGCTCGTTTTCGCTCGTAAAGGATCAGAGGTTGTAGATACTGTGAACCGCTTTGACCCCGCGGTTCTGGACGTCGAAGATCATGATATACCGCCATAATGCTCACTCAGATGATATCTACGGACCAACAATTGCGAAAGGCTGGATCTTGTTTGATGATCGCTGGTTTGTTATTTTACTATTAGACATGTATTGGAAGTATGACACCTACATTTTTATCTTCTTTTGCCACCTCGCACATTGCATATCTGTATCAGCTAGTCAATATCGTATATCTATGTCTTTTTCTCGTCGTTCTGTTCTCCACACTACTGTTTACTCTTTGACATTCTTATTGACCTGTGTTCGAGTATTATTAGTATATCATCTTGTAAGCTGGCTTAGGGATAACCTCGTTGTCAGCTAAGTACACTGCTCAAGGCATCTACGTGAACATCTGAATTTCATCACTCTTTTCAGTGCATGTGACATGTCAAAGCGGGACATCGCTCCAGGATCGGAATCCCGGGCCGACTTTTCCTTCCAGCCTCTGATGACCACCGAGGCCCCCGAACTTAACGGCGCTCCTGCTTCTTCTGTATCTGCTAACGTCAATGATACTACTTCAAATGCTTCTCCTGATGACTCAAACGGCGTCCGAGACCAGGTTGCTTCGCTCGACCATGATGTTGCTCGCTTATCTGCTGTTCTCTCTGGAGCGAGCCTAACGACATCCTCTGATACTGAGCTGGAAGGGCTGGATGAGTCGAGCCTTGCTACATTACTAAAACAGCTCGAAGGTGCTGATGGGGTGTTGAGCGGGGTAGAGGATAAGTTGGAGGGTATCTTGGGCAATCTGGATGCATTGTTGGAGGCGCTGGAGCAGGGCGCTGAAGTTAAAGGAGGCCAGGAATCAGAACTCAAAGACGATGAACAAAAGGGTGAATCTGAAAATCAGGTTAAGGAAGAGGATGCAATAAGAACAGATTGATCATGATAGATTCATAAAAGGTGACTCTTCAATCTCTGATATACGATCCACAAGTTTCTCAAAGATCCTGATGCAGCCTCATCGCATATATTCACCTGATCAGCCCACATAAGCCATCAAATTAGACGGAACCATCCGCCGCGTGGTCCCGTCTAGTTAGACGGCTAACCGGGCATCTTCCCTTTCCTCTGAAAATGCCTCGCGAGAGAGGGGACTTGCCACCTGGTCGTCCCTATTACCTGAGCCTCGCTATAGCCCTCCCTTATAAAATTATTCAATACCTTTCTGCTAGGGAGACTTGACTCAATTCACTTGAGTACTGATATGTGTACTGATAAAAAGCATTGAATATGTATGTCTGAAGCAAATAAAATACGAAAGCCAGAACATATAATAGTTAAAGTCTGGACACAAATATGGAAGGTATTTCGCACGTGCTCAAGTATTTGTCAGATACTTGCCTTATATATCACCTCATCTCCTCCTGACCCCTGCGTACTTTGGCTGAAAATGTAGCCTCCTCGCCCTTCATGTTACATTAGCCCTTAGAAATTATGCAGGTCAACCTCCTTATATATACTCTGATTCTTGTGATCTCTTACATCCTGATCCTTTTAGAAATGAGTGAGTGTATCTCTGGATACAACAAAAGTGGTCTCAAAATTTTCGGGACCTTGTATTGAGGTATGAGGGCATAGTGAGTGCTCATAGGGGGGTGTATATACATCATTATGCTATATAAAAAGTTACAGCACCCTCATATGCTTGTATGCTGGTCTATGATGTGTAAGTATTGAGCCATTTTCCATGGTTTTTTGAGCCATCAAAAAAGATCAAGACAATTCTAAGAGAAAGCACTTGGTGTATTTGGTCTATGAGTAGAATACATCGGCTTCAAGCAGTTTGGAGCAACTTTTAACATTTTAGATACCACATATATGAGGCATATAGAGAACTCGAGCACCTTTAGGTTCAGATGAGGACAACTGAATGGGATCTTCATAGTACACCAACGTAACTTCATAATCCCATGAGGAGCATATATAGATACTCCTTATATAGTTACTTACAGAATATATTGCGGGAGAACACGTATTCATCGTTATTGACGTCGAACTCGAATACTCGGAAGACCGGCCCGCTACTCATTAGCCAATCATATCGCGGAATTTCAGTAAGCGCCAAATTGGCGCCGAGAATGGAATGGCGGGGCGTTCATTTTCCGCAACCGCAAATGCTGCAATATATTATGGGTACATACACACTAAGTAATCTACTATAGTGTGCTGCTCACAAGGTATGAAGCTCAATGCCTTAATCACACAGAGGTATTTAGTGGTGACTATTACATACATGGTGTCGAGGTGTTGAGGTGCTTCCAGGCTTCGCTCCGAGGCCTTCAGGATGCTAGGATAACCTCTGAGCACGGATACGCAGTGCTAGCAGCACGACCGCGACCGTCTATATTCACTGGGAGACCGAAAATTCACTCTCATTGTACCCTCTCAGGAGACCCACTATGTATCTGTATCACTAATTATCATTTCAAGTAGAATAGAATATTTATTGAGTGCGGGTATCTAGTATTACATGAATTCAAGAGGAAATACGAGGGCGGAATGAAGGCGGGATGATGAAGGCGGGATGAAGGCGGGAATCGGTGAAGCACGGGCAACGACAGCCGCCGGGAGGTGCCGGGAAGGCTCAAGGCTGTCAAGTCCCCTCTCGCGAGGCATTTTCAGAGGAAAGGGAAGATGCCCGGTTAGCCGTCTAACTAGACGGGACCACGCGGCGGATGGTTCCGTCTAATTTGATGGCTTATGTGGGCTGATCAGGTGCATATATTACTTCTAAACATCAGAAGTGACCAGATGGACTAAATCTGACGGCATCGAATCACACCTTTCGCACCCTAGTTCCTTCAGTGCGACGAATTGGTGCGTCTCAGGTAGTGGCGCTCTGCTGTCATACCGGTCGACGCATCCCTGCTGATCAGTCTTTCGGGGATACCGTCTCAGAGTCATTGTTCTGACGTTCTTGTAGATGGAGCGTCTTACTTGATGCAGTCTGTGATCATCATCATGTCCTTTAGCAATGCATGTGGCATTTACAGTCATCGTAACTCTACAAGTGCATGATTTAGATCAATCTTGGATCAACTACCTTCTTCCTATTTGTCCATAAGATATGCGCAAACCCGGGTAGAGGCGTCGATGTCACTGGAATACCATTCGTCATTTTGAAGCGGTCGTAACAAACGTCCTTCAGTTGCATTTCCAGAAAACTTGCATTACGTGTACTATTCACTATTCATGAGCTGGTGGCTCACATGAATGCATTTACAGTTGAAAGAAGGTTCCTTGTAACCACTCCACTGGTTGTTTACTGCGGTCCACCGAGTCTATCTTCACGTTCTACATCGAACAGCTCTGGATGGCGCGCGAGCTGTAGTATAATTGTTACAACTCCATGAAATATTTTCAGTAGCAAAAACTGTTGACTTACGAATGACCGCACCCGCTTCCCGTAAATGTACATTGGGATTGACGCCAAGCAGCAAAAAGTCTGACAGGCTGCTAAAATCAACAAAGACACCTTCACTCCGCGATTAAGTACCATTCCGTTGGCAAAGAACGTAAATCCATATAGTATGAGATTTTTGAAGAAGTTACTGAGGGCGAAACAATGGATGGAGTTGCGGCCGTGCGTGTCGAGGAGGTAGGTCACAGCAGCAGAACCAGAGGTGACCATGCTGAAGTTCGCTAAGGTAAGACAGGCGACAGCACCGATCCACGGCATATGATGAGTAGTCCCCACTGCACAATATCGAAAATTATCATCTCTGACTCGCAATTGCGCGCATGAAAACCCTTACCTGCCCAACCAGCATACCCAAAGGTTCCAAACAACATCGTGAAGATGAAAAGGATGCGAAACTCTGGTTCGTAAATGCCTTTGTTTCGCTTAGATAGCCAAATAGTTCCCCAGTCGGTCAAAGGGCCAGTTATGGTTGTGGCAAGGATAATTCCGACAATTCCACCGAGGTTCGTCAGTCCAATTTGGGATGCGTTGAACCCGTACTCAAGTGTAAAAATCGTGGAAGAGCATATAGGTAGGAGGCCTGTGTATATCATCTTGTCAATCAAAAATGACGTCCGCAACAAACACGATTAGTGCTCACTAAGCCAGACTGTCTGCATCCCTTGGGTCAAGAACAAGAACACGGTCTACGGATTGCGAATGATAAGCAACGATGAACGACCGGTCGGGAAACTGTTAGCCAACCACGTACCGCAGGTGATAAAAGAAAAGGAAACGGTTTGAAGAAAATCTTAATGAAACTATCGTCCCTGAAGGTGCCATTCCACAACTTCAACTGCGATATGTAACTCGGTTGGCCGTACGCTCTCGAAATTTGGGGCACCTCATCCACTGGCACGTCGGCAATCTCTTTTAAATCTTGCTTTTCACTCCCGGCACTTGGTAGAGATGTCTCTTCAATGCCCGTAGTCTTCTTTTCCTCGAGTAAATCGGGGCGACGGTATGTTGTCTAATGCAATACGTTACTCGTCCCATTAGTTTGAGAGACGAACGGATGTAGCTTACTTCTGGAACGAAGAGGAAAACCAGGATCATCCCGATACCGAGAGGGATGGAGACAAACCAGAAGCCCATCTGCCATGACAGATTCTGGACCACGTATCCATATAAAAGAGGACCACTGTATCAGCCTTAGTGTCAGCCGAATCAAGGGATGAGGGGTAGAAACTAGAACATGCAATGTTATACCAGCCATAAGAGCGAAAGTCCAGATCATAGTTCGGTTTCCTCTTTCGTGTACGCTGTCGTAATTTAACACGAATTCCATTGAGATCTGGACAGAACGTACAAATACATCTGCTCAATAGTAGAAGCAACGAGACTACCAGAATCACACTATCAGCGCAGATAGCAGAACAATCTGCAGATGCAGCTTACCTTTGAAGGGCAGACATACCGAAACCTTGAAATACCCTCGAGGCTCGAATTGATACGAGGTTCGGACTGAGTGCACACCAGATACACGATATAAACATCTACGTTCCGTGAGTCTACAGGGAAGACCGGGGAGAGCGCCAACTTGCCAGAGACACAGAACCAAAATATACGATTCTGTGCCCAAATTTGACCGCCAGAGCTCCCTGGAATAACCTGTTGAGTAGAATCATTAGCCAGATTGCTCATAGTTTAGACGCAAGGTGACCGTACATGAAACAAGCAAGGCCAATTATGATAGCACCGAAGCTCGATGTGATTTCGTCTACGCTTACACCGAACTGTGCTGACAGAAGGAAGTATCCCGGACCCGTCATAGGGGAGAGAGCGCCGTCGATTGATGTAGTAAACGCGCTATGAGTGGGCGGATAAGTCAGGGTGATATCCTTGACGCCTACTGGTAAGGCCAACGTACAGTGTCCAAAAACAGGCCTCCTTCTTCCATCTAGGCCAGTTCAGCCTATCATTACGTGGATTTAGCAATAGATAGGAAAGCATTCACACAAGAAAAGACTAACGGGTCTTTAGGATCGTCAGAGGGTTGAGGAATAAGTATGATATGGGATTGTCGGCCACTTCCTCGTTTGAGACCTTCTGCGCTATCAATGGAGACCTACAATGTCGGAGGCGACTGTTGGACCTCCACGGGAGCTGTAGAGTACATGGAACGAACCTGATGTCCACGGACAACGCCAAGGTCGGACAAAAGAGCAGTACCTGGGACGTGTTCAAGGTGGCTATCCTCTGTGAAATCACACAGGGCAAACAACTCAGTACCTCGAATGACTATTCAAATTGAAAGTGCTCACCTAGAATTCCGAATACCATTGGTCTCGCTCTGCCTGTGACAATACTGATCTCGTCTTGATACTTTTCCGAAGGGAAGAAAGAGGATATTGGATTCAAGAATCCTCATCTTGAAATATATAGGCAAACTCTCAAGCACATCAACGAATGACCAACCAACGCTGGGTATACTATACCCATTTCGCAACCTCGTTGGGGTCATTTGTATTCTTTACGCGCCAGTCTCTCTTGGCAAGCGAGAGAAAATGGCCAATTAGAGCATTCCAGGGAACTTCCAGAGAAAGAAGAAATCCAAAAATGTGTTTTGGGATAGTCACTGGACCACTTGTAATATCATGGACTGACACGAGGGTAAATTGCAGTCTAATGCAGTATTGGAGATCCCGAGGTCCTGAACGTTTTCCAGCTGAGTGAAGTCCATGGAAATACGGCTGCTTGAATTTGACGCGAACGTTTGTATTGACCTGCAAGTTGTATAAGGAGGCGACTACATTGCGAGACAATAGATAATCAGGCATTAATCAAGCCCAGGCATGGCTCGATCCATCTATCCAAGGAACACCAAAGGCACGATACTAGATAGACAAAACACAGCGCTCCGCGATATGCGTCGAACCTCAAGGGTTCAGCAAGGTTCAGCAAGTATGGCATGCGCAGTACGTTTGAATTCCGGCCAGTAGTGAGACCAAAGTTAATTATAATCCATTCCCATCGTAATGACTCTGTGGAATAGGGCCAGGTGAAGTACTGGACATTTTTGGAGGGCTGATTTGGTCATGGTGGTTGCGGTGGAAGTTCGCAAATGGCCACGCGACCTGGACCAAGTATAATGGTCTCTCTCCAACCATCACTCACTAAACTTTTATCTTCGCTTCCTCCTTCTGGACCCTCACCTATCGACCAAGAAAAGCTTAATGTGCTTGTAAGAGGAATAGTAGACGAGTCCCGGGGAAAATCCTCTGCAGAGACTAGAAAGAGTCAATGGGAGTACTTATTGAAGAATGAGGTGTTCCAACTCGCAGTATGTATATATTCGTGAATTTCAGGTTGAATTGCTCAGTCATGAATCAGGCTACAGAAGGCAAAGCTTTGAAGGAGAAGGACGAGACCTACTACCACCGACTGAGAGACCAATTAGATTTGGTGCTCACACTCACTGAACATGATGCGCTATAGTTCATGCTTAGCACAATCCACACTATTCTGATGATGTTATTCTTGCTAGATGCATGCGAGCAAGCGTTTCCGTTCATAGTCCTTCAAGATCTCCTTGAAACTCAAACTATCGCATCATGTTCACATATCTTTTCATGGATCGAGTCGCGCGCGCGGCGTCTCACCGACGGCTTGGTCCCTCAAAAGGGCAAAGCACTCGTATTGCTACGAACATTGAATGATTTGTTAAGAAGATTATCAAAGATGGGAAACATGACAATGTTCTGTGGTCGGATACTGACATTCTTGAGCGGGGTATTCCCACTAGGAGAGCGGAGTGGTGTGAATTTGCGTGGCGAGTATGGACCTACCTGGACGGAGGTCGAACTGGTGAAACCTAAGGAAGAGGACACGTCGGATGAGGATATGAAGGTGAAGACCGAGGGACAGGAGACGAAGACAACTCAAGCTTCTGAACAAAAAGATGGTACGGGCGATGTTTTAAATCCCATGGTTCAGCCCTTTGAATTGCTGTTTTCGCAGATTTCTATCACACCTTCTGGTCTCTACAAAAATATTTCTCGAAACCTCCTGAATTTGCTCAGCCTTCAGCATTTGCGCAGTTTCAAGAGGCCGTCAACAAAGTGTTGCCAGTAATTAAGGAAGCAACAGCGAAGGAGCGTGCCATGATGGGAAGCAAAGCCGTCGCTGCATCCAATACCAGTACTCTCAAACGCAAACGCGATGTAGTCGAGAACGAAGAAGAGCTTTCTTCGACCGAGTACTTTTTTGCCAAATTTCTTACTAGCCCCGAATTATTGGATCTCGAAGTAAGCGCGTTAATCTCTCCCTTCCCTATCTCCTAATAATACGTTCCACAAGATTGCGGACACCCATTTCCGTCGACAGTTCCTTTTCCAACTGCTCATTCTCCTCAACCATCTCCTCACCTTCACCAAAGACGCTAAAAGTTCGTGGCAGACAAACCGAAACCGGTCGCTACACATGAACTTTACTCTTGAGTCTGAAGCGGAGCAATGGGTTCAAGATACGGTAAACAAAGCCATGGAAGAGCTACGGCAGACTACACCCAATGGACGGGCCTTTGCTGAGAGCGCGGCGGTAATATTAGAACGGGAGAAGAACTGGGTTAAATGGAAGGCCGACCTATGTGCTCCGTTTGACAAGGAACCATGGGCGCAGGAAGTCGAATGCGATGAGGCTGGAGAGAAGAAGAAGCGGAAAGTGGGATTGGAGGAAGCCACGAAAGAGATTAGGGTTAAGATGAGAGAGCCACCGAAGGAGTGGGAGTGGAAATACGGCAGCGAGAGTCTGTCGGATATTTGGGACTGGGGTTACAGAGAATTGGAGGATTTACAGAAACCTTTCAAGTTGAGTGCATCTTATTCCTGCTTTTCGTTCTGATCTAACGCCGTGCCTGATAGTCCTGGTGAGGTCAAAGATTTCGTCAAAAAGGTACAGATGGAGAATCGTAGAATTGAGCTACGAACGAAGACGCTGAGACAACAGCAAGAGAGACGGGAAGCCATGAAAGCAGCAGCTGCTGCTGCTACTCCTTCATCGACATCTGGGACCTCTTCTGTCGACGTCGAGATGAAGCCTATAGACGCTGCTTCAGAATCTACCACCCAGGTTGCTCCAGACGCGTCTTCGGATCCACCGGTAGCTCCTTCGTCCCTACATCCGTCATTGCCCGCAAAGCCGGTAGCTTCGCCTAGGCCGTCGTCGCCCAGCAAAGGACCGGATCCGGGCACTGTGGCATCTGCGGCATCCGTCATACCACCTTCGAGTTCTAATTCGCCCGCTCCGGTTCCTACTCATTCTGCGCCGCCACCACTCCCACCTGACGAACACCTTACAAGGGCCGAGGAGGTGGGTTTTCTTTTTTGCGTTGTTTTTTCTTTCTAGGCTGATTCCACGATGACTATCTGATTCTCTCTATTGGTTGCAGAGCAAGCAACGTTGGGCCTGGCTTGCGCTCCGGACGGCCCGAGAGCAGCATCTGGCGCACTTCGGTAAAATCGGGACGGGTGATATTGAGCTTCTTGCTCAGGAGATTGAGAAGGAAAAGATTGCAAAAGAGCACGATAAGGAAAAAGGTATGAATACCTTGGATGATACGACGATGGGTTCAGCGAGCCCTGCTGCGATTGCAAATCGATTACCTGGAGCTGGAGAGAGTACAATTACTGATGGAGAGGGGGACGTGAAAATGGAGGAGCGGTAGTATTCAATAGTAATTCCATAATGATTTCTAGACTGCCAGAGTGTTGAAATGTTGTTATGTAGTACGGTAGTTGTAAACAGCATGATCGGTTGACCTCGCGTGGATCCATGATCAGATAAAATCCCATCGCTTTTCTCTTTTTTACGTTCCAATTCTCGCTTTTCTTCTCCGCGTTCTATTTCCATGTCGAACCAGCAGGTGCCCCTCAAAGTACGTCGACAAACCTGCTATCTTTCAAGATTGAATATATACGTAGTGTTTCTTCATTTAGACCGTCCTTGTGACTGGCGGCGCAGGTTACATTGGTCGGTTTCAGAAATAGCTCCTTTATTCGATGAAACAGAGATCTAATACTATTCGATTTTTTTTTCAAGGCTCTCATGTTGTTTATGCCCTGCAAAAGACTCGCAGATTCAAAGTTATCTCAATAGACAACAACCATAATTCTCTTCCAGCTGCGCTTGAGCGAGTATCTGAACTTGCAAAGGAGGAACTCCCCGAGAACCACACAGAGCAGGATCTAGAGAGCACAATCGTTGATGCACACGTCTGTGACCTGACCCAGATAGACCAAGTCAGAGCAGTGTTTGAGAAGTATGGAAAAGGTGGAATATGGGGCGTTATACATATAGCGGTGAGTATTGTCGACATTTTCCAACATCCATCCTTGCTGACGCTTTTCGGCAGGCGTACAAAGCCGTTGGCGAATCTACAGAAATCCCTCTCACATATTATCAAAACAACGTCTCTGCCACAATTTTACTACTGCAAATCATGTCCGAATTTGACTGCACCAGAATAGTTTATTCTTCCTCTGCGACCGTGTATGGTACACCACCCGTTGTACCAATACCCGAGACAACACGTCTTAAAGCAGACAGCCCTTACGGAAAGACTAAAGTTATGGCAGAAACAGTGATTGACGACTTGTGTCATGGTATGTCGTAATCCGTTCTCCTATCGGAAAACTTGAATCTGAAATGTCGTTTCTTTCATCATGCCGAACCGACGAGATGGCAGGCCATCTCTCTGCGTTACTTCAATCCTGCTGGTGCACACCCCTCAGGACGAATTGGTGAAGACCCGAAAGGCCGTCCGGGCAATCTTCTTCCCCTTCTCGCGCACATGGCTGTTGGACGTGTCAAAGAGTCCATTCTCAAGGTGTTCGGAAACGACTATCCCACTCCTGACGGGACTTGTGTACGCGATTACCTACATGTTCTCGATCTGGCATCGGGGCATCTCCTCGCGCTCGACGCGCTTGAAGTGGACTCGGAGCTGTACAAGAGAGCTTTCCATGATCGTCCAGATGCGAAATTCAAAGCATATAACCTGGGAAAGGGAAGAGGAATGAGCGTTTATCAGATAGTCGAAGCGATGCGGAAGGCTACTGGGTTCGATTACAAGACAGAGGTAGTTGGTAGAAGGTGTGTTTACTCCGTTCATTGCAAGATCCGATGTTTTTTTTTGCTCACGATCGGCTTTATAGACGGGGAGATGTTCCCGAACTCACCGCCGATCCTTCGTTGGCGTACAAGGAATTAGGGTTCAAAGCTGCTCAGGATCTTGAAACGATGTGTCGTGATCTATGGAACTGGCAGTCCAAGAACCCCGAAGGCTATGGAGCACAAGCATAGGTAGTTGAAGGCACGGTTATATGCTGCTCCGCGAATGGATGACAATGTGTACAAGCTGTCGAGTACACCCTTATTCAACAGCTTTGTAGCGGATCATGTAGCCATCAGGTTGGGAGGGATCTGTACACTGGAAAGTAGGGCGGATCTAAGAAAGGACAATCGATTCATAGTAGAGTTTATGCCAGGAGATGCATGGAGGTACTGAGTTGAATATCAGCTACTTACTAGATACTCGATAATATAGGATTCAAATATTTATTTGGTTTTCTCCTCCCTTACAGTAGCGCCGTTATTGTGATAATTAGCTTTTAGTCTATATCGAGTTTTGCTTTCTAGATAAGCGCAATGAATTCAATACTACCTCATATTCATATCTTCTCTAACTCGATACTTTTTGAATAATTCCAGCATTCTGATAAAATGCAAAAGTTGGGGGTAGTTGCATACAAAGAAGGAAAATCATCATGGGGAGATTAGATAATCGTGACCAGAAACAACCCACCGCCGCGTGCCCTACCCCCGTCCTGCATACGACACTTAATCTCTGTACATCCCACCTCAGAAGGTTATAATGACGGTCAGCGTTGCTTCAGGCATTCTATTACAAACACTGATTTATCGACAGTGGGAAATTCGCATGTCCAACTCGAGGGGAGTGCCCTACTTCTACAACGAAGAGACGAAGGAGTCGGTGTGGGACATACCAGCAGGAATGACGCAGGAAGAGGCTAAGCAGTTGCCCGGCGCTCATCTACTTTCTCAACCCCCGAAAGCCCCCGCAGGCCAAGTTCGGGCCAGTCACCTCTTGGTGAAGCACAGCGGCAGCAGGCGACCCTCGAGCTGGAAAGAGGTGCGTTTTACTAGATCCCGAAAGTCCCCGCCTTTGATTGAATTATGTGAACTACAGTCAAACATAACTCGTTCCAAAGAAGAAGCAATCGAGATACTCAAAGGCTACCAAGCTGAAATCGGTGGTTCTGCCGAAAAATTCGCACAGCTTGCTTCTGTTCACTCGGACTGCTCGTCTCATGAAAAGGGAGGCGATCTCGGGTTCTTTGGTCGTGGTCAGATGCAAAAATCGTTCGAAGATGCTGCGTATTCTTTGGAGGTTGGACAGATTAGCGATATCATTAGTTCGGATAGTGGTGTGCATTTGGTGATGCGAACTGCTTGAGATGTGAAGCTTTGAAGTTCCACATTCGCATTGTTATATGCGTATGCAGGAGAAGGGCAAGTGAAAAATGAAGCGTCTGCAATGAACCCCTGTAAATTAGTTTGATTATACAGTGACATTTTTGTTATCTTATCGTGTACGCTACGGCAGCGGGCGCTTCTCCAGTCAAAAACGCTACCACGCCGAATCTGACCTCAAAATTTTCCTTTAGTAATGGGCATTTTCTCCCTTCTTCCTCTTGTTCGTTATCTATCCCAACTATAAAAACACACTCTGGGACACATTGTACCTTTCTAAGTTATGTATCTCCAAGGTCACCTGTCAAGTTCCCTCGAGAAAGTCATCAGCGAATACGGACTCGGATATGCTGCTTCTTACACCTTTTCATACACCATTGTGGCAGGTCTTGCGATTATTATCGCCTTCTATTATCCTACTATAGCAGTATTCAGCTATCTGAAGCAAAGTACAAGTCTAATAGTACGCAAAACCGTTGGTCCGACCGTACTTTGCTCTCCCTGACCCACTACAGGTACCCCAAATGGAGAAGATTACAGTTCCGAATCCTCTTCGGCATGAAGAACCCAACTTTGGCTATGGAAATGTAAAAGTTTCGAAACTGTTGATCCATCCTATAAAGGTGATTTTAACCTTTCTTATGATCCTTTCATCAAGACCTAGATTCCCGTTTAATGTTGCTATTCAAAGGATGCTAACCGGCCCACAGAGCTGTCGAGGAACTTCAGTTGAATCTTGCCGATACACGCCAGAAGGATTAGAGGTGAGGTGGCGAATTCTCGTAGTTCGAAATCACTGAGACTCATTTCCAAGGGAACAGAATGATAGAAAGTGGTGTATCATTGAGGCCGAGAGTCATCACGTTATAACAGCTCGTGAAGTGTCGAAGGTGGGCGTTGCATGAGGCCTCAATGTGTTTATGATCATCAAGACCCTTCATCTGAATTGTAGATGGTCTTGATAGTTCCACGTATAGAGTTAGACGAACACTCTCCTCACGGAGGGGTCCTCCATGTTTCCTTTCCTGAACATTCAGGATGCGAGGATTTCGCAGTACCCTTACGTCCTACGGGAGAACTCCTTCAGACCTGGGAATTGTGAGGGTTGCTTTCTCGAGTGAAAGATGTTTGGACTGATCATAGACGTTTTAGGTTAAAGAATGTTATGCTATTTTCCCGTGTACTGGATGGTCATATCTGCGAAGCACTACCTTCTCCTTCCTCAGGAAGGTCGGCGTCGTCTATTCTTTCGGCATACTTTGGAAGGCCTGTACATCTAGTCATGAAAGGGAGCTCACCACGGCCCTGTGATCCTACGTCGCTATTTCCAAAGTTAAAAGCTACAGCGGTGTACCAGGACGGCTACCCACTTCTTCTACTCTCAGAAGAGAGTATGAGAGAAGTGGAAAGGGAACTCCGTGATCATGTAGGCACACAAGGAATCGAGGACCGATGGAGTAGAGACAACGTGCTTATCGAAAGGTCTGTAGATATTTCTTTTGAAGTGTTAGTCCGTTGAGAAGGTCAAGGAGTTTCGTTTTTCCGAGGGGTTTACTCCTGATAATGTATCGGGGTAAACTGCAGCGTCAGCTGATACTTGTTGCTCCTCTCCCGACAGATTCAGACCAAATATAGTGTTACGAGGCGCGGGGCCTTTTGCTGAAGATGACTGGGAGGAAGTAACCATCAGTTCCGACTCGGCTGGATCTCAAAACGCGACGAGTTTCCTCGTTGTATCTAAATGTACTAGATGCCTGGTATGTCTGCTGTCGTGTTCAAGTTGACCTGTGACTGATGAGATCGATCTAGCTTCCCAATGTCGATACGGAAACAGGCATTCGAGACAACGCCGTGCCTTACAAGGTTTTAATGAAGTTCAGAATTGGACTTGATCCGAAAAACAAGTGGAAGCCTTGTGTTGGCTGTAACAGTGTGCCACTGGGAAGTGGGGTGATCAAAGTGGGGGATTCGATACATGTCAAGAAAGTCATTGTACCACAATAGGACATCCCTCCATGTGCAGTCGATGTTACAGATAGAGAGACACTTCAGTAGATATTGGTCAAAGCATTTTGTATGCGAAAAACCTGCACTCCTTTGCGTCACATCGGCGTTGTCTTTTTCCGTTGTTCAGGATTCTTGAGATACATTTTCCAGACCGCGCTGTGCCGGTGAGACTAATCACTCTATGTATAGGTGGCCCGCTATGGCCCGTGTAATAGAATTAATATTAATCATCTGGCCACGTACCAAATGGAACTAGTCGATAAGCCCTGGTCCAGTAAAAATGTCCCTCTCGGAATAAATTTGCTTAGTAGACCTTGGCACGTAAGAACGGGTAAAGGATCCCGGCGCCATGGTTAGTTTTCTGCTTGATCCACGACTTGAAGAGCGAAACATGGCTCCCACACAATATCTGGAAAGAAAGGGAACCACTGTAGAGTGTAAATGAGAAAGAATACATGTCTATATAGCCCTGGCTGATGGAAGCCCTTGCAAGGCACCCATATGATGATTCGCGTGAACCTGATCTAGAGTTACAGTCACGTGCCTGCTATACTGTTTATAGAAGCATGTGCCTTCTGAACTCGCATGTAAGAGCAAATTCGGACGTCCAGTACTAAGTTGATCATTTTGTAACATCAGCATCGCTCCCGGAGACGAGCTGGGTCTCTTCGACGGCGGCGACCACAGTGAAGGCCAAGGATTATGGCCAGGTCAAGATGGATTTTTGGAAACCAACAGAATCATCCGGCGAGAGACCCCGCCCAGCCTATCCCGCTTCCGGTAGTTCCCTCTGCAGATGCGAAGAAATTTGGTCTCGAGAATGTGCGTATCATGTCTATCATTCTATCTTATATGCTAAGTTTTGTTTACTTGGATAGTTTGGCAATACTTGGTATCGTACTTTTCTTCAATGAGCGCCTTTAATTGCTAACTGGTGAACTTGAAGCTATGCCAACTCAGTTATTCAGGCTCTGTATTTCTGTACACCCTTCAGAGACCTGTTGATTCAGTCTCCGGATTCACGAGTACCTCGCAGTTCTGCAGAACAACTAGGACTAGGATCAGTACCTCCGCAACCTCTAACATCTCTCGTACCCGTTCGTCGACCTCCAGAACGGCAATCTTCTATTTCAGGTTCGTTCGGCGAAAGCTCAGCAAAAGTTCAACCCACCTCCATTCCCCCTTCTCCACCTACCCTTTTCTCCGCACTCCGTTCCCTCTTCCTACACATATCCACCCATCCCTTAGACAAGGGCACAGTCGCTCCAAGTGCTTTCATCGAACAACTCCGGCGCGCCAACGATATGTTTCGCTCGCCAATGCATCAAGATGCTCACGAATTTCTTAATTATCTCCTTAATAAGATTGTAGAGGAAATAGAAGAAGACAGAAAATCCTTACAGAGTGGATCGGCGGATGAACGTGAGTACAGCACGTCGTTTAGTGTCCGATTTGTGTATGCTGACTCCCGGTAGTAACTAATTCAGTGGCCACCCTGGCTTCAGGAGTGACACCTACTATCACTACTTCTACAAGTGCCCATTCGAGCGGTTCTCAGGACGTCACTCTCGTACATAAATTATTCGAAGGGACACTAACAAGCGAAACCCGATGCCTAACTTGCGAAACGGTTGGTACATCGTTTTCTTGCTAGCGTGTAGAGCTCATGTGTCCTCTGCAGGTGTCTGCGCGGGATGAATCGTTTCTCGACTTGTCTCTTGACATTGAACAAAACTCTAGTGTCACCGCTTGCCTACGTCAATTTAGTGCGAGTGAGATGCTCTGTCAGAAGAATAAATTCTTTTGTGACGCTTGCTGCGACCTTCAGGAGGCCGAGAAACGGTACGTTACGCACAGTTCCGCAGTACCACACACACTAAAGCAGTTTCTATGAATAGAATGAAGATTAAGAAACTTCCAAATATCCTTGCCCTACACTTGAAGCGATTCAAAATCCAAGAGGACCCTCAAAACCGTCAGAAATATATAAAGCTGGGTTATCGCGTCGCGTTTCCCTTCCAACTACGACTTTTCAATACCGTAGACGACGCGGCCGATGCCGATAGATTGTACAACCTTTTTGCGATCGTCGTACACATCGGCAAGTGCGTAACTCTTTTTTAGCCGTTTGCTTGTGTGCGTGCTGATACACCTCTTGCCTCATTTCAGCGGACCTCATCACGGTCATTACATCTCCATCATCAAGACACTTGGCACATGGTTAGTGTTTGATGATGACAACGTCTACCCCATCACAGAGAGCGAAATTCCCAAGTACTACGGTGAATCCAATTCTGGAGCAGCGTACGTACTATATTATGAAGCCGAAGATATCGATCTTCCGGCCCTAGGACTCCGCACTCCGCCCCCACCGACCATGTCAGCTGCTTCTGTACTCCACTCGGAAACCGAGCCTGCGTCGCCGCCGCACTCAGCCAATCCTACCCTTCCTCCAGGTCTTACAGAAGAGGGCGATACTTCGGACCTCAGTGATTCCGCTTACCATGTGACTCCTTCTCAGTCCTCACTTCCGTTACCAACTGGTGAAAAGCCGCCTCGCCCCGCGCTGGAAGTTAATGTTTCGAATCTAAACGACACTTCTATCCAGTCGACCTCCTCTGTAGCCAACGCCACACCCTCCAGCCCCGCTGTCAATGGACGGGGTAACAAAGGACTTTTCAGTACGATTCGGCGTACACCATCCGCAAAGTTAAATTTAGCTGGGATAGACACCCGCCGAGCCGCCAATGAGCGAAGTACCACTACTCCCATAAGTGATGATGCGAATGGGAAAATCCCGCCAAATCGCACCCCTTCCCCTACGCCTCCATCAACCTCACAGTCCCAGCCGGAGAAGAAGGAGCCTGAGCGCAAAACAAGTAACTGGTTCAGTAAACGGAAAAGCTTGAGAGTTGCAGAGAAGAAGGATAATGATTATCCTCCAAGCCCTGTCATTCCTGTTCTATCCAAAACAGATCAAACTTCTACTAGCCAAAGCACTTCCAGCTCTTCATCTGCGAACGCGTCATCTGCACAGGTCAAGAGTCATTCCAATCCACCTCGCGATATCAAAGGTCGTAGACCAATCGAACCTGTTATGTTCGACGTGGGCGCCTTCGCGCCTATACCACCCATGAGATCCAGGCCAACGGCAGAACGTCTCACTGTAAAGCCTCAAAAGGACAGGCGCTCACAGACGTACGAAGCTCTTCCTGAATCTGCGCCACCGGCATCTTTCTCCTCATCAGCCCCTGGGCCTACGTCTGCCATGCAGCCACCTCCGCGGAAATCATCGCTATCTACAGATTCTCATAGATCTCCGGAACATAAGAAATCTCTATCTCATCTATCTAGGAAAGATAAACGTCGTAGCGCTCCCAGTGATAACCCCCCACGGCCAGCCACAGCGGGGGGAACAACTGCTGAAACCATCTCCACTTCTCGGCATTTACCGCCTGTACCATCTTTACCAGCGAATGTCGTTCCGGATATGGTCAATGGACATGCGAACCTCGATAAAGGCAAACTGCGAGATGACAGGCCACAAAGCCCGATACCTCGGCCAATGTCTGCGGGCGCTGTACCTGTAGCACCAAGTCTCGCTTCGACTGCCGGTACAAATCTCAGCGCAGCTAGTACACCAAGTGGTAATGCTACGCTAAATTTGAAGCGGGCGACTCGGAAGCTGAGCATGTCGGGGCAAATGTTCGGTTTTGGTAAGAGGGATAAAGAAAAGAAAGAAAAAGAACGAGAAGAAAAGGAGAGTGGTAAAGGCCCACCATCTTCGTACAATCACTACTAGGTTCGGCGCGAGCAGTGACGTATCGGTCTTTTCACCTATCGTTTAAAGTGTAACGTTGTATCTTACCAAGGACGGACAGGTGATTATTTTACCTTTTTTTATTTCTTTCAAGTTCAACCCTCTCGTTTCTTTTTGCTTTCTACATCTTTTTCGCTATCTTCCTGGTACAGCAGAAAATAGTTTTCTTATACTTGAATGCCTGCTATCATGTACATATTGCGTCCCCTTCCTATCCTTTACGGCGCAATGTCACCCCCGATAATTCAGTACCCTCATACTACATACCACAAGTGCGCTTGTATAATGTATTTCTTAGCATGTTATCGATTGATTGCCTGCAGTGTCCACACAACTGACCTACTCCATAGCTTTAACTCCGCATCGTTTATAGACGCTGTAGACTTTTCTAGAGCCGACTACAGCTAGACGCTCGACTTGTAGCGCCGGGTAGCGCATACAGCAATGGGCGCTTACAGCAGTTTTTTTTCTCAACACGAGGCTTGTCGCCTACCCCATTCAACATCAAGCTGTACCAAGTACTTCTCATTATGAGCGTAAAAACGGTGCGGGTCCTTTTTTGTTCCGGGAATCTGACTTGCGCTAACGGCGGAAATACCAATTCAAGGAATAACATAGACTTCGAATCTCAGATGGTGTATATGATATCTTTTGCGAAGCTACTTACGCTTGATGCGAAGTCAATGCGAAGTCTATCTTCAGTTTGTGACTCATAAGTTAAATCTCCGGGGGTTTCGACACTGATGATTGCGGACCTGAGGTGTACAATTGGTATGACTACATGTGTACGGTAACAGCAGGGCTATTGGTGGAAGAAGCAAGACGGAGTCATGAAGGCCTGCGTCCCAAGGTAGAACGCCTTTCGGAGAAAGACTGCAGGTGAAGATCATTACAGCCTTCTCTGTACTTGGTTCATACAATGCTAAAGATGTTATTCATCCCCTTTCGTGATTCTAGAGCAGAAACTTATCGATCGAATTGACCGATGCGAGTCATTTCTGCGAAACTGCTCGCTCCTACTGGCTTTGTTTCCTACTACAGAAATGAACGCCACAACAATGTACAGCGCGCAGTGCATATTTGGCAAATAACTTTCACTATATAAAGGCGCTTTGTTGAGTACTCACTTCCTACAAGTTCTCTACTACAATGCCTTCCACCACCGAGCAAACGATTATTGATACCTTCGATAGTCCTGCAGAATTCCCCCATCACGTTTGGGAGTCCCTCAGGTGCAATCCCACCAATTTCAATGTCATCCTTCCATTGGCAGAGAAGGCATTGTCTAGCGAGCAATGTGGCCGGCCAGTGTCAGGGCAATTCTGGTTGGTTTGTATTTCCTACAAACCTCATCCCGTCGTGGAGCTCGTTCTCTCCTGCACAAGGAACGAGATTGGAGAATACCCTATTTTCATCGCGACCACTATCCCTGTCAGCCAACTTTCATCCGAGTTTCTCGAACCTCGTCTTTATGCAATGGCATCATCGTTGCGCGAAGTAGTCCCTGTTGCTCGAGTCTACAGTGTTTTCGCCCCCGATCTCATCGCTCGCATCTTTGCGGAGCTCTGGACGGAGCTCACAGATGTACAGTTCTACAGCACACCTTATTACGCCGCAAAGCTGTCATTCTGCACTTCCGGCACTTTCATCAACAGCTATCCTACAGCTGAAGCAGAGGCTGTCTATAATCTACGGCCTGCCACTCCGGATGATCTGGGACGAGTAGCCGATCTATGCTTTGCATTCGCAAAGGAGTCCCCGCCGTTCGTTTTGAGCTCGGACGAAGCACGCGAAGAGGCCACTGTCTTGATTCGTAATGAGCAAGTTTGGGTGCACGAAGTCCGTTCAGGGAATGCACCCCCAGAGATTGCCTGCATAGTCGCGTTTACGCGCAACACCAATACGACGGCCACGATAACGAAAGTTTGCACCAACCCTCGATGGCGTAGTCGTGGTTGCGCTCAGCGTTTAGTGCGTCGAGTATGCAAGCACCTACTTACCTCCAAGGAAAGCGTTGCGCTCTATGTCGCTCATGATAACACTGCGGCAGCTAGAGTCTACCACTGTGTAGGCTTTGTGGGCCTTGATAGTAAGAACAGCGTCCCAGTCGAAGGAGTCGATGGTTGGAGGGAGATTGGGTTCGATCGCGACCGAGTTAACCTTGGACATTGGTAGTATGTCGTTGTCGCGAAGATTTGATGTGCTCATATATACTTTTCGACACTGTAGCGCTAGTGAACCGTATCTCCCAACTCAACTGTATTAGATTTTTTAGACTATTGAAATACCACTTATAATGATATTGATACTTAAAAGCTGTCAACTCGATAATCATAAGGTACGAAGTGTCTGGCTGGCTTCAGATATTCACCGATGAGTGAAGGCAAAGGCGCACACGACCTTCAGTGAAGCTTGCTGCTCGTCGAAAATAACTCGTGTAGTCAGGTGCCTGTGGCCTACTTTATATTACAGATTTATTTAAGGTGGGTAGTCCAAGGATGAACGAAACCAAATGTATTACTACTGACACTCCTCCAGTGCATTCACTATTCGACCGGCGTGAGCTATGTATATATCTATATTAAGATAACGACAGTAAAGCACAAAGCGGATACTCAGCGTGCCATATTCCAACCCAATCACTTTGTCGCGTCGCGACTAGAGAATAAGGATGAAAGAATGCCTTTCTGTTATCATCCCATAAGTGACAGTCGAGAAGACTGCAAAAGATCCCCTGCTCTCAGGTATCAAGTAGCAACAGTGAAGCTACCCATGAAAGCTTGAGTCCGTCGCCATTGTGCAAACCGATCGTCAGGCTGGACAGTTTTCTCGATGTCAATCACCAAAATTTGCATATCGTCTCGGGAAGCAATACATATCCGCCCAGTACTCTCGTCCCAGGCCAGCGCAGAGAACCCGCGCTCAGAGATATGTTTGAAAGTCGAAGAATTTATCGCCAAGGTAGCATACGACTTTGCTGATCTGAGATAACGCGTCCGAACGACTGAATCGTCGTCGGGTGGGCGAGGATATGGATAGGCTTCACCAGGGTGTTCAGGATTGAAATAACGGCGCAGGCACACTAATTTCGGATTGTCGGATCGGTCGTCTCCGGGTACGAGATATACGAGTGAACGGCGGACTCCTGGGATAACTCGAATGTCATTGGGTTGACTGATGTGCGTAGTTTGAGGTATTGCCCAGTCTAACGAGTAGCACCAACGAGATATTTCCTCCCCGTCAGGTGTATATCCAACGGGTTTTTGGCAGGGGTAGATGTTGTAGTGATGAAGACCCATTGGGTTCACACTACGCAAATATATCGAGATTGGGGCTGGACGTGCATCGACGTCGTAGAGATCTGGATGGTCGGGTCCTTTGTGGGGTATATAGTAGTCTGATATGTGGAAGGAAGCAGCATGTTTCTGTTCTATGAAAGAGGGCGCTTCTGTAGGGTTGGAAAAGACGCCGAGTTGCCCAGCAGGAGGAGTGTTGAAGAGCTCCAAGGTATGGAGGTCATAGGCGTCCTGTGGTCGTGCACTGGTTTTGATGGTCCGAATGACAAGGATCTGCTCCTGGAGAGGAAGTACCCGCACTCCTCTTATCTTTTGTTCCTAGCCAAAAATAATCATGAGCGAGGTTAAAAGATATACGAAAAACGGACCAACATATTCATGATAGGAAGGATTTGGCAAGCATTTGATGCTACTGAGTTCCTGAGTCGTCAGGTCCATAATAACAATTTCGTTTGGTTTCTGTACTGCGACCGCATATGGTAAACCATTAGCCTCGAACAGAGAGGGATATTCTATCGGCGAATTAGATACAAAGTGTATCACCGGTTGAAACGGAGCAGGAAGTGTGGCAGCTCGGTTCACGAATTCTTTTGATCCTGGAGCAACCCAGGGATCTGTAAGAAGCTCCAGCGAGTCAAGTGCGATGTGAGTGCAGAAGCACTCGTACGCCAAAGGAAAAGGAGGGTCAATATCTGTCCTCGAGCTCCACTCTGATATTTCATATCTAACACGAAGGTTCAGTATACCTTTAAGGGTGAGGAGAAATACATATTCATGACAGCACTCGCCATCCTCTGGCCTTCTCTGCGAGTACATGACCATTATTCCTAGCCTATCTCCATGCGGAAGGAATTTGGCTTCAAGATTAAACGCTTTCGTCGGTACAGGCAACCTCGCCAAAGCAGAGTGACGCCCATGAACTGTGCGATCCATCGAGAAAACACAGATATAAAATCTGTAGCTCTGGGCATCTTTAACAGATCCAACAAGATATCTGCCCCCAGGCAAGAGCTTCATCTCAAGGATTTCATAGTATGCGAAGATGTTCTCCGTGTAACGCATCTTTGGAAGCTCTTTTCTCCAGGTGTCGTCTGTCCATATTGCTTTCGCGACTAGTTGTTCAATTTCGAAGTCTGTTTCTTGAAGGCCATAACGGAAAGTAGGTCGGATTGGGGGTAAAGGAATGACCATACGCGTCAGAAACCGTTTCCAGATTATGGGTTCGTGAGTGAGCAAGAAGAAGGCTTTATCCACCTATCGAATAGTCAGTACTTCGTTCACCAAAAAAAACTACCAGAGGAATGCCATACACGTCTTAGACAGATAATATCCTCGACGGCAAGGTAAGGAAACACATGGTCAACGTATATGTCGACCGTGAGGCGATGTACAAAGCAGGGCGCATTCCTTTTGAATCTTTCCTGCAAGAATGGTGGAATGTAGAGTGAGAGATCGTTATGAACAGGCATTGAGCTGAAGTTTGAATTCTTGGGCTCTCGAAGGCCATCGATTTAATACGGTACCATTGCAGAACGCGTTGCCGTAGATTCTTTGTTTCAGAAGTGAGTACAAGCAATAGACGATGGTAACCTTGTGTCCTATTTCTAACAGTTGCTTGTACTTTGCGCACTTGTAAGTAGAAGATTCAACAAATCTATATAAGAGTTGCCTAAATCGGACAGGGACGCGATCAGGTGACTAGTGAGGCCGGGCAACCGACCCACGGTCGGACCAGGCCCGGCCGACAGACTTCCAGCTTGGAGTTGACTGCGCGGAGTTCGTGCCGATACTCCGCCAGTTCCAGCGGAGCGAAGCAAGAGTGGTGAGTTTGCTTTCCCACGCCTCTCCCAGCTTTCAGCGATTCTCATCTACAGCAGTGTCGGCAGCAGCAGCCTCAGCATAGCAGAAATACATCAACGCTCGTTTTCTTTCACCCACCCAGTCCCTCCCTTTTTTCAAGGCAACCAAGTTACTTTGTATTATGCAGTCTTAAGAGTAATCAACAGCGCAGCTTATTTTCGTTGAATGCAGTAGATTACAGATCATGACCTTTGAGCAATGCAATAGTTCTCATAGACAGTAGTCAGGTCGTCGCAGTTCAGTTACCCGCGAGCATCGGTGAGGGTGAGTAATCGTAGGATGCGAGGGGGCCCACCCGCCCAGCGGGCGACCCCTTGCGTCCCGCGTTCGCGCATGCTTCGCATGCCCAGCCCAACCTCCCCTTAGCTTGCCCTCACCCAACGGCTTGCGTAGACGAAGCTGGAACCGTACTATGTATGTAATTCCCCGAATTTTTCTCAGATTCGTGGCCTCGTCTATTCCACATGTTATTTTCACTGATAGAATAAAACCTCGAGTACTCGACTTTGTAAGCTTCGGCCATTTTTCAGAACAAAAGTATCCGAGATGAAACTGTGGGAAGCGAAATTGTTCGGTTGCCTCAAATGGAAGATTGTGCGTTGTGCTATTCGTGCGGGGCGGGTCAGAAAGGAGCCTTGAAAGACTTATCATGAACGGACTTGAATTCTTGGATAGACTCTGCGTAGCCCTGAGAAGTAGATGACCCAGATCTCGACGCCTATGGTTTTTCATCAGGTTTTTGTGAAGTTGTGGTAAATACATGTGCCGTGCTGTTGCAACGAACATGAAAGAACGTTGACATGTCTGTTTTGTACAGCGAAGACAGCATATAGCAATAGTACTCCCAGGGGAGGGCCCCACTCAACAACAGCAATTAGCAGTTCCTGGGGTTTTAAGAAGTTGGTTAGGTGCGGGGGCCGGACTTTCCATCTTCCTGGGATCTGTCCTCATTTTTTGGTTTTGCTTGCGTCAGTGGAGGACTTCATGGTGAAATAATCACCTTTACAAACTCTGGCTATGCTTCCGGGGAGCCGTATCGACACGCGTCTGCTCTACCCAATTTCCGAAGTGAACGCAGTAAACAGACTGAGTCAGACATAGCTGTATCGCTGTTGAGTCCAGGCTGAGCCTCTTCTTCAGCTTCAAGGTCCGTATAGAGCAAGGCTCCGAATCAGGACTTCGAGTCATACTGACAACTTCGAATGTTGATAAGTGCGCCATATTATTAGCGATGTTTTCCGATGCCGAATGTTTCACAGACGAAGCTGTTTGTCCCTGTTCTTCAGCTTCATGTCCCATTGAAAGCCATGCTCCGGATAGCATCCGGACAGTTTCGAATATATCGATGATTAGGCCTTACGTCTAATCGGGACCGAAAGACCAAGATGATTCGAATAAGTTCAGACTAGTTGATGAACGTTAAACGTAACTCTTCTGGTAAGATTGGAAGACCTTGGTGGCTGCGCGACTCGAGAAGCACTGATGATGGAACCCGACACATGATGGTGTTCAGAAGGTGGCGGTATGTGTTCATTGCGGAGTTGGCAGCGGACGAATAGTAGCTCATCATGCTACAACTTGCCAAAGTCTCCAATATTTTGCGTACTTGACTGAGAAGAGTTTATCACGGGGAAAGTTTTGGTCATTGGTGTGTTGTCAGTATGCAGTGTACGGTAAATGTGCATTACTTTACTTACAGAGTGCTCCATGCATACGATGAGATAGACATACACATTAGAAGAATCAGCCCCTCCAAATTCGAAGTTCAAAGCACGGTCGTCGGTGGCTGAAGGCCGGCTACCTGCGTGCGCCACCTACCACCGCACAAAGTGCTGGGTAGTGCGGCCGTATGAACAGTGGTAACCACAATACCATTATCAGGCGAGGAAATCTATTGCTCTTACCGCACGCTCCCAGATCTAAACCTCCTCTGGTTATCAAGTACGGTGTTACATCAAGTACTCACTGATACCGCGGTATGCGTTACCGCTCGGAGCCAAGGTTGTTAGGGCTCATACGCATATACAGTGGACGTCCAAATAGGGTATTAAGTGTATATTCACCTCCGTAAGGATATATCCAAGGAAATCAAAAAAAATAAACAAGTATGTAACGAACGAATCAAAACATGCCTCGGGAACCATACACCTGGCCAGTATGACGAGCTGGCTGATGAATCCTTCCTGTTTAGAAATCACCCCAGTTACGTCGGAATTTGTACTGCATTCGAGACTTTAGATTAGTGATCTTAGATTGAGCAGGGAATTAGAAACATAAACACTCATACCTTGTACGGGAGATTTTTCCTGAATGGTAGTAGGTCAGTTTCAAGGAATTCAGTGATATGATCGGCATGACTAACCTCATCTTGTCACCGGGATTCACTGGAGGTAGGTAGCCATCTTCGCCGGAACCCCAAGCACCTTTCGCATCTGCCTCAGCTTTGGCACTTCTAAATTTGACTGCAGGATCCTGCTTTTCCGGTGGTGTCACTCTTGTGTATCGGGGGTTGGACGCCGTGGATGCTTCTTCAACAGGAGGGACAGGCTCCACTTGCTCTCCGTGTGGGTGGTCGACTATCAATGGGTCCTGGACATGGCCATCTTGCACAGGTGGCTGTTCCTGCGCAGAATGTTCCGCCTGGTCGTGTGAGGCTATTACTTCTTCAACAGAAACACCCTGAAACGCGGCCTCTTTCTCGGCTTCCTTACGCTCAATCTCTTCATGCATAGCAAAATGCTCAATATCCTCGGGATGGTTGTATGACTCGTCAGTCTGAGTGTCAGGTGTCGAGTGAAATTCCTCTGTAATAGCATGTTAAACGAGGCGAGAGGCGTAGTTGAATGCTAACCAACCTTCGTGATGTAGGAAAAATTCTGTGTGCGCGAGCGTCAGAAGAAACCCAGTAAAACTATTGATACACGCTCACCGCTCTCGACGTCGTAATGATGCCCTTCTGCACCCATGTGATCAAAGTTGGGTAGGCCCTCCAAACCTACTTTCTCAAACTCTTCTGGGGTCACCTTTCCATCCTTGTCAGCATCAAGTATGCGGAGAACTTCGCCGGAAATGTAGTCTGCCTTCTTCTGGTGATCGGCCTCGTCCTGAGGTTGCACCGTCAGCTACAGCGTGGCGACACTATGCCAATAACACATACTTTTGATTTCTTCTGCGAGTAGACGTGGTGCACACCGTAAATGGCTTCAATCTCCTCTCTGTCCCAAACGTTATCCCTAGTGAAGTTTAAGTCTCAGCGAGAACTCAGACACGCTGTTATGAACATTGAGACAAACCGGTTAAGATCGTGCAGCTGGAAGAAGCTCCGCATGTCAAATGAATCTCTACGGTGTGTTGCACGTTTAGAAATTGATGAGAGACACGGAAAGTAACGTCCATTACATATGATGTTCCTTCGCCATCTGCAAGGGAAAACAAGTTAGCCTTCCGGAAAGGGTCCCGAGATGAGAAAAAATGTGTAACGGACGTGTCTTCGTGCATACTGTTGGATGGTTTCTCCTTCTGCGGGACCACTTGCTTCATGTCCTCCATGAGCTAGCACAGCCGAGAGTGTGTAAATGAAAGACAGTGAAGTGAGAGCTTTCATGTCAGGAAATGATGAACGAGTGGTAACTGGTCGTCGTCGAGCTTAGCAGCGACCAGAAGCTTGCTCTTGTTTGGCAAACCCGTCTTGATATAAACTATTCCCACGGCTAAAGAGAACGAAATGCATCCGTTGTTGGGGAAAATGAAATCGACAAAATGCTTTTTTTCTTTTTCTTCGAGTTTGACATGTACGGGAACCAATCAATTTCTTGACTTGTCTTGGAGCTATTCCAGTACCTACAGAAACGCGTTGCCGAGAGTAATAAAGCACATTTCGGGCGTCGGCCTACTGGACGTCATGAGGGTTTACTCAAATGAGCTGACTTTTCTGGGGACACGGCCTCCGGGATACACTCACTGATACTCGATGTATGTTCCTATTTTATTCTGTACCAAGCTTTTGACTTTGATTACACATTCACTGAGAAAACTGTGGCTGATTGCTGAGTCACCGATACATTCCCCGTTGCCGGCGGTATTCATCTGCAAACTTGTCAGGGTGAGTCAGCCAAAAAGCGGAGCCGTTTGTAGGGCCAACAAACCGAATCGTGAAATTGACGAATAACAGTCTGGGAGGATGTCAAATGATCAATCGTCGAGTTTCTGCTGGGGAAAGCCCAATTTGAAGTGTTGAATTGTGAAGTTAAACCGAATTGGAGATTGCTCGAGAAGATCGGTATACGGCCTCAAGGCCATTGATCAGTAAGTAATCGGCGATATTTCAAACTCAGCGCGTTACTTCCCCATCTGACAAATGCCCTTTAGCCCGTCTTTATAAGGCTCAAAATGAGAACTCATTTTTTTCGCTCGTTCCGTCCTCGTAGTACTCATGGCTGATACCCCCGATGCCGTCACTCTCTACGACGGTCGTGGAACCGACGACGTCGAGAACCTGCGTCCTCGAAACAACGAAGAACACCATGTCGATGTTTCTGCTGCCGAGCGACAATTCAACGAGCTATCGCGTCAACTTTCGCGTCAACTTTCAACTCAACGCAGTATAAGGTCTGAACATGGCAAAAAGCAATCAGGAGCAACGAGTAGCATTGAAACTGTACAAGGAAAAGATCTGGAGAAGGGCGAGCAGGGAGACGTCTTCGATCTGCGGGAATACCTACAATCCTCCAATGACGCACATCAACAAGCTGGAATCAAGCACAAGGTAATCAGTGTTACTTCTATGCAGGGTGAGAAGATATCAATCCGCCTTTTTGTAGCATGTCGGTGTCACTTGGGAGGGCCTCCAGGTTCAAGTAATCGGTGGGGCTGATAGCAAGGTAAGTGCATTCAAGGCGGTTTTCGGTTGGCGAGTGATGTTTTTCAAACGCTTCTTTCGTTCAGTTTTACGTGTCCACATTTGCGAGTAGGTTTTCTTTGTGCCTTTTGCTTCGATGCCAGTTACTTATTTCTCACAATCAACTCAGATGCGATCCTTGGTTTTATTTTGAGTCCTATATTACTGGTTTGGGGCTTCATTGCGCCTTTACTTCCTCGCAAAGAGCTTCCCACGAGAACCATCCTGCATGAGTAAGCTTCGATCTATTTTGCACCCGTGCCAGGGCTGATAACACGTAGGTCGTCCGGCGTGCTAAAACCTGGTGAAATGTGCCTTGTCCTTGGATGTCCTGGAGCGGGCTGCACTACCTTCCTGAGGTCAATTGCCAATCAACGAGAAGGCTATGCTGCGGTCAATGGTAACGTGTTATACGCTGGTATGGATGCCGCCGAGATGGCAAAATACTACAAGGGCGAGGTCGTCTACAACGAAGAGGGTAAGCTCAATGGTGATATTGTGCATAACTCCGTTTAACCCCCCTCGTTAGATGATATTCATATCGCCACGTTGACGGTTGCTCAGACGCTGAGTTTCGCTTTGTCAACCAAAACCCCTGGTCCCAATGGCCGTCTTCCTGGTATCACTCGCAAGGAATTCGATAGTCAGGTTTTGGAGACTCTGCTCAAAATGCTGAACATCTCACACACCCAAAACACTCTCGTCGGTGATCAATTCGTCCGTGGTGTATCTGGTGGAGAACGCAAACGTGTCAGTATCGCTGAAATGATGTCTACTCGTGCCCGTGTTCAGTGCTGGGATAACTCTACGCGTGGTCTGGATGCCTCCACTGCTTTGGACTTTGCTAAGAGTCTGCGGATTATGACGGACGTCTTGGGTCAAGCCACTTTTGTTACGCTGTAAGTTTTGTCGCAACCAACTCTTGATCTATATCTAATGCCGTGCACTACAGCTATCAAGCCGGCGAGGGTATCTACGAACTGTTCGACAAGGTCATGGTTTTAGACCAAGGCCGTCAAGTGTTCTTCGGCCCACCCTCTGAAGCTCGGGCTTATTTCGAAGGCCTTGGATTCAAGTCTCTTCCTCGTCAGAGTACTCCTGATTACCTCACCGGATGTACGGATCCCAACGAACGGCAATTTGCTCCTGGTCGCTCTGTCAACGATGTCCCTGCCAGTCCCGAAGCTTTGGAGATCGCTTATCGTTTATCGAAGTATGGCCAGAGCAATGAGGATGCGCTGCAGAAATACAAACTGCTCCAATCTACGGACAAAGCTGACCAGGAAGCATTCCGCGCCGCAGTCGCTGACGATAAGAAGAAGGTGACTAGGGTTCTGCTGCGACAAAATTCACTTGTCTAACAGTCTTCAAAACAACAATATATAGGGTGTATCAAAGAAGAGCCCTTACACTCTCGGATTCACTGGTCAAGTTCGCGCGCTTGTGGTCAGGCAATTCCAGCAGAAACTGCAGGATAGGTTCCAGCTATACACGAGTTTCACGCTGTCCACGGTAAATAGTGTTGACTTTAGCGGAAGGAATGCGACGTCTGATGCATTGTTCTTAGGTTCTGGGTCTGGTTATTGGAGGCGCTTACTTTGGTTTGCCCACCACCTCAGCTGGTGCTTTCACTAGAGGAGGGTAGGTAAAATCTATATGATTATGCCCTCTTTTCTGATGTCCCCTTGTCTAGTTTGATCTTTGCGGCGCTGCTGACAACCTGTCTTGATGCGTTCGTGGAGGTCCGTAGATTGTATTCATTTGAACAGTGATCGAGTATGTTGACCGCTTGTATAGATGCCTACACAGATGTTGGGAAGGCCTATTCTGCGTAAACAGGTATGCATTGAGTTCTATGGTGTATGCAGATTGGCTCACCTGCTAGTTGTTTATTTCAGACCAATTATGGAATGTATCGACCGTCCGCCACCGCTATCGCCAACACCCTGTCCGACATGCCTTTCTCTGCAGTTCGTGTGTTGATCTTCAATATTGCCGTGTACTTCATGTCAGGTCTCGCCCGGTCAGCTGGGGGATTCTTTGTCTTCCATCTGTTCAACTACGTCGCCTACCTCACTATGCAAGGGTTCTTCCGAACTTTCGGTTTGCTCTGTACTAACTTCGATTCTGCATTCCGAATTGCAACCTTCTTCATTCCTAACTTGTGTGTACCACTTGGTGTCCAAATCTCGAATGATGAGACTGATTACTTGTTTTAGTATCGAATACACCGGCTACATCGAGCCTGTAGACAGTATGAAGAGATGGTTGTTCTGGATCTACTATATCAACCCCATCGCATATGGTAAGTATTGGTCCTCGACCTCCTTACTCGGTTACATCTGACGCGGATTTGTAGCCTGGCAAGGTCTTATGGAAAACGAGTTTATGCGACTGCAGTTAACGTGCGATGGCAACTACATCGTGCCACGTAACGGGGGTGTATTGAACAACTATCCGTAAGTGGTCCGAGTCATCTGTACAAACTCGATTTGATGTAATTACAGTGAGGGCCTTGGTCCTAACCAAGTCTGCACCCTGTTCGGTGCTCAAGGCGGAAGTACTCAGATCGCGGGCTCTGCCTACGTCACTGCCGGTTATGGAATCTTTGTGAGCGATCTATGGAGGCGATGCTTTGTAGTCCTCGTCGGCTTTTTCATTGCGTTCCAAGTCACTCAAGTCATTGCCTTGGAGTTCTTCCCGGTATGCACCTCGCACTCGTTGTTCCATACCCTCGCTGAGTTCCGTTTCAGCGATACAACAGTGGTTCGGGATTCAGTGTGTTCGCCAAAGAAAATGCCGAGACCAAGCATGCCAACGAGGTTCTTCGTGAGAAGAAGGCAAAGCGCTCTCAACAGACCCAAGCGGAGAAGGAAAGATTAATGGACGCGCAGAACACTAAGGTCGAGTTGGAAAAGCAGGGCGAGCAGCGCTATAGGAAGACCTTTTCCTGGGAGAATCTTAACTATACCGTACCTGTTCCCGGTGGAACTCGTCGCCTGCTCCACGATGTCAACGGTTATGTGAAGCCTGGTACTTTGACTGCTCTCATGGGTGCTAGTGGAGCTGGTATGTTTATTTCCAGTGAACGTAGTTGGTGTCGCAGCTGCTAAGATTATGGTAGGTAAAACAACCTGTTTGGATGTGCTAGCTCAGAGGAAGAACATCGGTGTCATTACCGGTGACATTCTGGTCGACGGTCGGCCTCTGGCTTCGGACTTTGCTCGAGGGACAGCTTACGGTTTGTTTCTGACCCACTTGTTACTGGAATATATTCATTGACTTTGTTCGCCTACAGCTGAACAAATGGACGTCCACGAGGGTGAGTCGGAAGTTTTATAAGCGTGCACATTTCATGATAACGGGTGCTATCTTAAAGGCACTGCAACTGTTCGGGAGGCCATGCGATTCTCAGCTTATCTGCGGCAGCCGGCGGAAGTTTCTATCGAAGAGAAGAACGCATATGTCGAAGAAATCATTGAGCTGCTTGAGCTGCAGGACTTGACGGAAGCCATCGTATATACTCTTGGTGTCGAGGCTCGCAAACGACTTACCATTGGTGTTGAACTCGCCAGTAAACCGGAGCTCCTCCTGTTCTTGGATGAACCCACTTCTGGTCTTGACGCGCAGAGTGCCTGGAACTTGGTCCGTTTCTTGCGCAAGCTCGCTGACCAAGGCCAGGCTATTCTTTGCACAATTCATCAGCCTTCTTCTCTTCTGTTCGAGAGCTTTGATCGTTTGCTCCTCCTTGAGCGAGGCGGTGAGACTGTGTACTTCGGTGATATCGGCTCTGACTCGCACATTCTGCGCGATTATTTCGCTCGTTACGGTGCTATTTGCCCTTCCAATGTTAACCCTGCTGAGTACATGCTCGAAGCCATCGGCGCTGGTGTTACTCCTCGTGTCGGTGACCGTGATTGGAAGGATATTTGGCTTGACTCGCCTGAATGTGCGACTGTCAGAGCTGAGATTGCTGCCATCAAGGAGCGTGGTTTGGCAAGGCCGGTTTCTGATCAGAAGGAATTAGCTACCTGTTTGTGTTCAATTTTGGCTCAGTAGATTTTTTACTGAAATTGCCCTGTCTAGACGCGACGTCTTTCCTCTATCAGCTCAAGGTTGTGGTTCAGCGTAACAACTTGGCTCTATGGCGTTCGCCCGATTACATCTTCACTCGCTTGTTTGTCTGCGCCTTCATCTCTCTTTGGGTTTCTCTCTCCTTCCTGCAACTTGGCACCAGTCTTAGAGATCTTCAATTCCGTGTATTTGCAATGTAAGTATCAGTTCCGTCGTGGCGTTTTTACCACCGGATTGACGATCGAAACTTGTAGTTTCTGGGTTGCTGTCCTTCCTGCTATCATCATGTCTCAGATCGAGCCTATGTTCATCAACAACAGACGTATCTTCATCCGAGGTAAAAATCTTTCTACGCGAAAGTAGATCATATACTGAATTCCCGAGACAGAATCTTCCAGTCGGATCTACTCTCCCTACGTTTTCGCTGTCGGACAACTGCTTGGCGAAATCCCTTACAACGTTCTTTGCGGCATTGTCTACTGGGTTCTGATGGTAGGTTTTGTTCTAGTACGCTCGATGCTGTAACTCATAGCGTTTTTAGGTCTACCCTCTAGGCTTCGGTCAGGGCTCCGCTGGCACTAACGGTACTGGCTTCCAGTTGCTTGTCGTCATCTTCATGATGCTGTTCGGTGTTTCCTTTGGACAGTTCATCGCAGCCATTTCGCCTAGTGTGCAAGTTGCTGTGCTGTTCAACCCGTTCATCGGATTGGTGTTGACTACGTTCTGTGGTGTCACTATTCCATACCCGAGCATGATCAAGTTCTGGAGAGCGTGGTTATACCAGTTGAACCCTTACACGCGTACTCTCGCCGCAATGGTTTCGACCGAGCTCGTGTAAGCTTGTTTTGTCTGACCTTGTGTGTCATGTTAACGTGGTTTCTATCTACAGTGGGCTGCCCATTCGTTGCAAGTCTGATGAGTTCAATGTGTTCACCCCTCCTGCCGGTCAGACCTGCGGAGAATGGGCTAACAGCTTCGTGACTGCATTCGGAGGTTACCTGGCCGATCCTTCCGCTACCGACGAGTGCCAGTACTGTCAATACAAACTGGGAGACGAGTTCTTCACACCATTAAACATAAGTTTCTCCAACCGGTGGAGGGATGTTTGGGTTCTTTTCGCCTTTTTCGGTAAGTTTGCATAGTTGCAAGTCGAAGTAATCTGCTGAAATCGTGTGCTGTCTAGTTTTCAACGTGTTATGCACTATCGGTGAGTACTAACCACAGACCACAGAATAGACCAATTTGTTCTGATTATGATACTTCTAGTTGCTTCTCGATTACTCAGATATGCCAAGCGGTGATACATACCAACTTTGCAATTCGTTATAGACTAATAGCGTCGCTATTTCATGAGTATTCCAGCACGATAAGTACGACAGTATCCAGAAAAGTATCCAGCTGTATTTTTGGTCCATTTCAACTTTTTGTCTCGCGCAAGATTCCATAGATTGCTTAGATTTACGATTATAATGCTACCGCTGTCACATTCATTCCTACATTCATATATAGTACCATGCATCGTATCCACATACTTAGTGTCTGCAATATTATTGCCATTTTTCTTGAACTTCGTACAAGTTAACCGCCGGGAATTGCACAAATTTCCATGGAGGCCGGCCGGCGCTAGTACTGTAGCACTGTAGCACACGTGGTCACGTGATTATAGTTGAATTCGGACGCGTTTCGTGACGGTGGCTAAGTTCCTCATTACTTTACCTTGGAGAATGACTTCTTCATCTGCTCTGCTCACATCTCTACTTAATACTTTACACTCTCATCTTCAATCTCAAACCGAACTTTTGCCCACTTTTCATGCCCAGCTTGGTCTGCCACCAACAGCACTCGAGGATGACTTACAGAAGCTTCAACACACCCTCATGGAAAGCGTCGAGAGCCAGGTTGACTCTCGGAGGAAGGAAGTAGAATGCTGGTTAGGGAAATGCGACTCTGTTGAAGTCGAATGCATGAAGTATGCGAAAGCTCTAGGAGGAAACATCAAAGCTACAGGTAGTAGCATTGCCGAGCTCAGGAAGGAGCAGATGCTCCCGAGAAGATATGAAATGGCCTCAGAATATCAAGAGAAATTACGACAAGTGAGCTGCGGCATATCATGATTGCTCTCCGACTCTAAACTGTTGCTCTGTCTCAGCTGTATCATTCTAAATTAGAACAACTGACGAACCTGATCAATCGTCTCAGCACCCTCGCCAGATCCCTCGACCGCGATTTTTATTCTCATGATATCCTTGAAGCTACACCTGCTGCAGAGGATGATGACTCGATATCTCTGAAGGATGTCACACCTGAGCGATTCTCTAAACTGGAGAAAGAACTAGTGCGGGGGAAGAGTGAAGTCGTAAGTGCAATTTATGTATAGAAGTATCTTGGCTCATTAACGTCCCTCAGGCCAAACGACTGAATCAACTTTCAAATCTTTTCGTACAGATTGATTGGCTGTATACCGAACTTGGCATCATACCACCATCACTGGAAGATTTAGATACTCTACCCTCACCACCATTAACATCTTCAAGTTCTCGATCCACGTCTCTTCATCCGCCTTCTGATCCCTTCACTATCTCAGTATCCACTCCGACACCATCCTCGCGCACCTCCAAAACACACACTCCGTTACTTATTGCTGACGATGAAGACACGTCTGACGTAGCGTACCAACGAATTTTTGCTACATTTGTGGCACGAGTGGATGAAGCCGAAGCTGAAGGGCGCGCACCGTCAAGTGGAACTTCTACCTCCACGCCAATAGGCCTCAACTCAGTAGACCCAACACCTTCTCTACTTTCATGGGCTTCCACTTTACGGGGGTCGTTGGAGGACACTAAACGCCGGCGGGAAGCTCATATCCAGGCGATGTATGATCAACTCGAAGCGCTCTGGCGACGGTTAGGTGTAGCAGAACCAGACATGGATGCATTTGTCGACATGAATCGAGGGAGTACCGAGGAGTGTGTGAGGGCCTACGAGGAGGAGCTAGAGAGAATGTTAGAACTGAAGAGAGAAAGAATGGGGGTTTTCATTGGGAGCGCAAGGGCGGAGATACAGAAGCTGTGGGATGAGCTGATGACTGGGGAAGAGGAACAAGGCGCTTTCGGTGCTTTTGTTGATGGTAAGCTAGTATATGTGATGGTCTCCTTCGTATGCTGATCATGTTTGCAGACGAGCATACCGAAGAACTCCTTTTGATCCACGAGGAAGAGATCAGAAAGTTGAAAGAAGAAAAGCGAATTAAAGCACCTCTCCTGGCGAGCATCAGGAAGTACTTTGATATTTGTGAGGAGGAGAAGGAGTTAGCTGCTGCTGCCAACGATCAAACGCGACTTCTCGGGAGAGGCTCGCGGGATCCAGGAAGACTGCTGCGTGAAGAGAAGATGAGGAAAAGGGTCAGCAAAGAGAAACCTAGAGTGAGTACGCATTGAACCATGATCGCTCAGAACTAACTAACGAAGTGCTTGTTTAATTTAGCTTGAACAAGACCTGCTAGCAACTATACCTGCATGGGAACAGGAGACTGACCGGCCTTTCCTTGTACACGGAGAGAGTATCCTCCGCATTCTCATGGAGACAGTTAGTGCAGCTGACCAAGAGAACAAGCGGCGACCTCCCAGAGCAGGCTCTGTTCCTCCCCGCGCTACCACCCCCGTCAGTCAATCAAGCCACAGTGGTTATATGCCCAAAGGCGTGGTAACGCCTGCTGTGAGATCTGCACCTGGAGGCGCAAATTCGGCGCCAAACAAGCGGACGAAGTACGGAGACGACTTAATGCAATCTCGTAGCAGCCACAGAGCCCCACTTGGTGCTTCCAGAGGCTCAAATAACACTCAGGGACATGCGCAGAGGAGGGACGTTTCGCCATCAAAGATACCCGGAAGCAGGTCGAGTCACTCGGTGACTTCATCGTTACCTAGACCCATAGCGATGCCAGTCCCTAAACCTGGGACACAACACCATGCCCTAGGTCATGGGCGGGTTCCGACTGGAGGCATCTTTACCTTCGGAGTCGCAGGTGGAAATACGGCGTCCGGCGGGGCATTCCCCATAGGCATACGAAGTGCATCGTCTGCAGCTACGAAGGGTCTTGGCGAGTCTCGCTATGCGAGCGGAAAGTTTGCTGAGAGGAAAGCTTCGAGAGCGCGAAGAGAGAGCTTCAGACCTCGGCCCAGTACTGATGGGGACCTAGGGGCAAGTGTGGGTGTGTCGCGTTGGGCGACGAGAGGTTTCTCGGACGTGAAGGAAGAAGAAGATTATTGATCTTGCAGTGCAGAGATCTGACTATGAATGACTTTGAGTATGTACAGTATCGTTTCCTTTTGATCTTTGATCATTTTTATAATCTGGGCCTCGAGTATGCTTGTATTATCTAGAACTGTTATGCCTGTCTTATGGATTATACGTTAAGTTAAATTTGATGACTTTATGAGAGTAGCCTAGCTATGCGTGTAAATATTCGTATGGAATCGTTAGTGCTTCGATGTCTTGACTTAGCGGTTCAGGCTGAGTCTGTCTCACTGCGAATGTTCCGAGTCTTGGCAGACTCAGTGTAATGTCTCTTTTCGGAGCAGAAATGAACGACCTTCGCCTCACCTTTCTAGACTTCTGAAGTGTTCAGACAAGTTGATGTGCATAAATACCTTCAAGCTAATTCGTCTTTGTGATTTGTACAGAAAACTTCTTTGAATATTTTTTATTTGATACAGGTACCACAACTAGATATTGCCAACCCAACTTTTTGAAAGCCAGTCTAAATGGTTAGATAGTCTGTACATCTATAGATACGATTTTGAGTGACAGATTGCGACCTGAACGTCTATTGTTGTGTTTTGTTCAGAATTTGTATACCTGTTGATGCATATGAGCCATCGGATCCTCATTTGAGAAATACAAAGCCAATACCTGATCCTCGGTATATCCGAGTTCCTTGAGTACACCGCCTAATTCACCTTGCTTCATGCCAGCCTTCTTACCAGCGAGCGCAGACACTTGTCCCGGTGGTCCTAAGGTTTGCCGGTGAGATTACGAATTTAAACAAAGATGGGACAAGCGTACCACAAACAAACACCTTAACCTTCTCGTTCAGACTGGGAGCCGCGACATACTTCTGGATTACATCCTTTGAGACGTAACCGGTGACACCAGTCCAACCTTGCGGGGGTTTATCTAGAGCATAGATAACGTCAAACTTGCTCGGGTATTTCTTCTTGAGGTCATCGAGCTCTGAGCGCAGGAGAATATCAGCCTCAGTGACGTTGGAGAACACTAGGGTAAATTTGGTGCGATTTGAGGGGGAGGCAAGGGCATGTGTAACGATTTGGTACAGGGGAGTGCTGAAAGCACACTTATGTGAGAAATGACCTAAAGGCAACATGGGTAACACGCTTACATTCCGCTTCCTCCTCCAATGAGGGCGACTTCCTCGAATTCATTCACTAAGTAACACAGTGTAAGTGGCGATCAAGGGATGCATGACATAAATCATTCCTTACTCTTCCAAGGCCATTTTGGAATGGGACCCTTTATAGCAAGAGTGTCACCTTCCTATGTAAGCAGGACTATGTCAGAGCCTTGTCCAGGATGAATAAGATGCCGCGTCACCTTCAACTCGTGAATGTACTTGGAGGCATTGCCATTGTCGTATTTCTTAACAAGGAAAGTGAGCTCTCCCTTCTGCTCCGAAGGGGAGATAGGCGTGTAGGGACGGATTATAGGTTTGCCCTTGTCGTCCTTCAAAGCCTCAGGGTCCGAAGACTTCACGATAACACAAGAAGACACAGGAAGCAGCGAGGCTTCGTTGTTAGGGAGCTCAAAGACGAACCTGAAAGTTAAGACGAATCAGCCCATATAAGACGCGTCATTCGAAGAAATAACGAACTCGGACGTATTGTGGTTGTACGGTTTGATCTTCTTAAGCTTGAAGTCGATGAACTTCTCCGGGTCAAGAGGGCTTTTTTCCTGTGAAACAGTCTTCCCCGAGAAGTTCAGGTAGTAGTATCCTCCTAGCCCGACTGTGCCTGCACCAATAAGATACAGAGGCAAGTTGGATTTCTTGGCTGCAGCTTCCGTAGCATAACTACGACGAGCAGTTCGCAAAAATTGGGTACGAGCCTAGAATTGGTATTAGAAAAAGTTTGGGACGTCTGAGAAGATACTTACAATGGAACGTGTAGAAGCAGTAGCAAAGAAAGACATGATGACTGTTTTATTCAGAAATTCGACTCTTTATGCTTACGCACGTGCCTGTAGTCAGCAGACTAAGGGAGAGCAACCACTGAGTGACGTCATGCGTTGGATAACTCCAATAAAAAATTGTTTTTGGAAAATAACCATTTATTTCCAAGATAGTAAGATCGCTGCTCATCGTTTCCGACGACGTTGAAGCATCTACATTTTACCCCTTCACGATTTCCTCAGGCGCTGACCCAATCGCCCGCACTTACATCGGCTCCTCATTCTAATCAATTTTCTGTGCCTTTTCGGTTCTTATTCTCTCTTCTTCTACCCTGATCCCGAACTTCGGATTCTTGACGACTCGCAATGTCCTTTGTGAAACTATCAATCTTTGGGACCTCCTTTGAGGTTAGTTATATCTTCCACCTAGTGACGACTGAGGAAGCTGATTGTCGATGTCGAACAGGTAACCACCCGATATCTCGACCTGCAGCCTGTAGGGATGGGTACGTCTCTTTGTATCTCGAGCGTTGATCAATCATGAAACCCTAACTGTACTTTTATCGTGCAAAGGTGCTTTCGGGCTTGTCTGGTACGTCGGTTTCGTGCTGTACTGCTCTAATGAGATCCCTTTAACGATTTTTTTCTTTGACCTGTTTGTCGATTAGTTCTGCCAAAGATCAGCTCACTGGCTCGTCCGTGGCGATCAAGAAAATCATGAAACCTTTCAGTACCCCAGTGCTGAGCAAACGAACGTATCGCGAGTTGAAATTGTTGAAGCATATCCAGCACGAGAATGTGCGTGTCGATTACCTTTCATGAGCGACCTTCAACTCACACTTGAATTCAATACAATAGATTATTAGTCTCAGCGACGTCTTCATATCTCCCCTGGAGGACCTGTATGCGATTTTTCGCCACGTCTTTCTATCCCTCGCGTCTCATATTGTTTCAGGTACTTTGTCACAGAGCTTCTCGGTACTGATTTGCACCGACTGCTCACTTCACGACCGTTGGAGAAACAGTTCATTCAGTATTTCCTTTATCAAATATTGGTACGTTGCTGTCTATATTCGAATCGCGCTATGCTGACATGCCCATCAGCGTGGATTGAAATACGTGCACTCGGCTGGTGTCGTCCATCGGGACTTAGTGCGTAGTATACATTCCAGGAGTGTTGATTGCTCATTGAATATTAATACCTGCATAGAAACCAAGCAACATTCTTGTTAATGAGAACTGCGATCTCAAGGCATGTATATCAAATTCCTCCTCAATCGATTGCCGATAACCATGTATTCCTCTCGCTATAGATTTGTGATTTTGGTCTTGCAAGAATCCAAGACCCTCAAATGACAGGCTATGTCTCCACACGATATTATCGTGCCCCGGAGATCATGCTTACATGGCAAAAGTACGATGTCGCTGTCGATATCTGGAGTACAGGGTGTATATTTGCGGAGATGCTGGAAGGCAAGCCCCTGTTCCCAGGCAAAGATCACGTGTTTTTCATCATTGATCCCTTTCCCTGCACTTGTCCCTGCGTATCAAGAAGATCGTGTTTTATTAACTGAGCTCATTGCACGTTTAGACGTTGACCAGTTCTCAATCATCACTCAATTGCTCGGTACTCCTCCCGATGACGTCATAGAAACTATCGCTAGCGAGAATGTATGTCTCATTACCCAACGCCAGTATTCTATGTGCTTATCGCGATATTCTTCAGACGTTGCGTTTTGTACAAAGTTTGCCCAAGAGAGAACGTGTACCTTTCAGTCAGAAATTAAGAACGACAGATGCCGATGGTCAGTCCCCTAATGCGTTTATCGTTGGCGAATCGCTAAAGGTCCTCTCTTTTCTAGCTCTAGACTTGTTGGAGAAGATGCTGGTCTTTGATCCTCGCAAACGGATAGATGCCACCGAGTCACTAGCACACGAATACGTTGCGCCATACCATGACCCGACTGACGAGCCAGAGGCAGCTGAGAAATTTGATTGGAGCTTTAATGATGCGGATTTGCCCGTCGACACTTGGAAGGTCATGATGTACAGTGAGATTTTAGGTCAGTCTTGGTTTCTTGTCACTACTCCACCTTCCTCTCTATTACGGACATGCGTCAAACACTCAAAATATCTCTAAATAGATTTCCACCAAGTTGGGGAAGCTACTACAACCGCATCGGGCGTACCCGAAGGTGCTCTGGCAGGACCTGACACAAGCGAAGCGGAGCAGGCGATTGCACAATCGGCGTAGGGTATAGGCTGGTCTATTCGCGGAGGTATTGCATTCCATTTTCCCTTGGTTTCCTTTTTTTTTTTACCCGACTGCAATACTCCGTCCCGTCTCTCTCGCCAGCGTCGTGGAGTCCTCGCCTGTTTTTTCATGGCTGCATATAAGATACCTACTTTATTAGCTTTAGACAGCTCTGCTTCCTTTTGCTTAAATATGTTTACTTGCCCAGTCGTTCTCTTACCCAATACACGGACTGTTTTCATTCCTCATATGTCTTCCATAATCCCTTCACTCATTCCTGTCTGATAATTTCGATTACGGACGTCCGCAACTCCCTCCTCTTCTCTCCGGTTTACGGGCCTTTTCACTTCTATTCTGTCGACTGGCAGTTTCATGATCACGATTTCTCCTTCCCGCAACCTCTACGGTTGACCCGTCATACACATCCCTTCCCTTTTAATTCTGATTCAAGTTTTCCGATTGTTTATTATCTGTAAGACTAGCTATCAAGTAAGAAGTAAAGTAGTAGTCTAAACGAACTGTAACTCGCCACGAAACCTATACACGACGTTATTCTGGCTTTCGTCCTGTCGTTGACTTTGTATAGAACACATTCCTCCGCACCTGCTTCTGTACGAGGTTGATGGCGCGTCGACTGAAGTCTTACAGGTCCCTGTCCCTACATAGTTGCCATCCACTTCTCTTGCCGAGAAGCCGAGCATATGCAACCTCTCAAGAATTCAAGAATTCAAACACTCCTGTTACCGCTGTGCAATGGCTCCTAATGGCTCCTGGCTCCTGGTTAGTTCAGAGTTGCTTCGAGTTGACAATCTCAAACTGCAGTAGAAGAAAGAACGCTCATGGGAAAGCCGGGTAAAGAAGCTCGGGACTCAGAAGTCAGAAGGGGAACTTCTGAACCACTCCGACTATTCATCATGATGCACGGCTGGCGAGTAACAGTAAACGTTTGAACACTTTGTCTAGATGCTTCAGGGACCGATTCGGAGCTTGACCTCTCCCTTATGCTCGCAAGTGACGCCGAAGTACTGAAGATTTTAATGGAACTTCTGATTTTTTAATACTTACACATGTATATCATTAAAGAACAACAACAACAACAACAACAACAACAACAACAACAACAACAACAACCACCACACCCCAAAAACCCCAGCCCCTGCCACTGCTCAGTTTCTCGTGCTCTGCGTCTAAAAATCTCTTAAATATCCCGTTCTTAGAACTAAGGAAAACCGTCCCAAACAAGCTGTAAAAAAAAAAAAAAAACATCCGAATCACTGCAAAAAAAAAAAAAAAAAAAAACCTCCGTTCGCTAAGAACTATTCTAGAAAACTCTCAAAATAAATCCGGTTATCGGCCTGGGCTATGTTGCCGAACGAGGACGAGCCGATGCTGGCGAAAACACGGTCAACGCCACTGCCGAAACCCCCCTCCACTCCAACCACCCCAACGAAAAACGACCCTGCCCTGCAGATGAATCCGAAAAGCTGCCCGTGTTCACTCTCGAAAACCCAATGCATTCCTTGCGAACGTCCTTGACTCTCCCTCGACTCCTCGTAGCCGAATGGTCGCTGTGAGACCCGTTGGAAATGAAACTGATAATTCGCGGTGCCTACGTGGAGAACGACGCTGTACACGACCCGGTCCGTACGGGTAGAGCTCGCTGTGCCGAAAATACAGAAACGCGACCGCTCCCTACGTCTGATCACGGTTGTTGCTCAGCCTTTCAAACAGACCTCACCCCACCCAGCGACCTGCTATCTCGCTCTCGCTCCATCTCTCCGACTCCCTGACGACGAGCCCCGTGTCGACCTCCTGGATGCGTGGAAATCCTCACTAGCCCAGGCATACTCTGACTGGAGAGATTGAGTGGGTGCCGAATAAAGACGGAACGGACAAGAGAAATGTGGCTGCGAATCTCGGTTGCTAGCATTAGGCCCAAACCGCCCGAACTCTCACACCACCAACGACGCCTGGGCCGAACATTGCAGGAAAGTCATAACGAGCTCACTGGAAGCTAGCGGCAATCTGGTCTACAGCAGCTTTAAAATGGGCTCGAGCGCCATCGTACTGGAGATGGCACATCCTCAGAACGTGGACGACGCCCTCGCCCGTGGGTCGATCCGAGTACCCGAGCTGTCCTCCCTCCCAATCCCCGTCTATTCAACTCGCTATCACTCCCCGCGCAACCCCTTCGAAATAATCGTGACCGGCATCGGATCGTGGGAGCCGACTCTTGACGAAATCATTCGCGAATGGGTGCACAAAAACTTCCGCAGCCCCACGGGCCTGTCTGTCTTTGAGGAGCGCACCGTCGGTGAAAACGAGGAAGCATATATCTTTCGCTTGCTCTACCTGGGAAATCACGGCAAACGTTCTTAGAGCCTCCGAGCAGTTCAAGGCAGAAATCGGCTCCAACTACCCCGAGCTCTCCACCCTCCAACTCCTCTACAACTACAATGCTTCTGCTTTCTCCCGCCCCGGTTCGTCGGACTGCTCGCGAGGCAGTCAACGACGGCGCCACCAAAAATTGCCAGCGGTATGGACACATTCGCCCAGAGACTCGATCGCATTGGAGAACCGTCTGAGAGAATCGAACAGGGACCTGCGCGACGAATGGCAACCGACGAGCTGCGGACCAAGTCATGCAGAATAACGTGATGGCCATCAACGCTTCGATCACGGAACTGCGTGAAGGCATGGGCTCTACTCAGCAACACCTATTCGCACTCAGCCAGACTATGATTCTCGGTCAACAGCGAGCGACTCTGGAAGACAAAATCCTCACCCTTCGGCTCCAAATACTGGAAGGAGTCGGATCTCAGGCGAAGGAACTTGAATACAAACAGGTCATGGAGGACTTGCAAGCGCAGCTGAAAACGGTGCGAGAAAGTCAGTCAACATTTGCAGGTCTACAACCGGCCCCTCCTGCCTGCAACGATACCCCCTCCACACTACCCGAGAGCCCTCCATCGAACTGGTCGAAACCACTCCGACTCACTCCACAACAACAACATCGTACGCCCGCCCACCACGCCGTCACTGACTCGCTCCTCATCCTCGGTGTCTTCGCCTTCGCCTTCGCCCACCATACGAATTATGGCCAGTTAGGTCCTCCCCCAGGCAACGATCTATCACTCCCACTCCGTATACCTCAAAAGGAAGGAAGACCCGCGCCACAAAAGGAATCGTCGAAGACGAAGACATGGACGACGTCTCCATAGTAGCAAGTGATGTAGGTCTCAATCCCCTTTACCCATTTCCTCCCCCGGTCTTACGAAGCAACGCATGACCCTAGCTACAACCACGATGACACCGTCAATGGCTCAGATCTACACTCGCGTCCTGACGGGACTCGCGGTTTTCAGAGAAGACGAAGGTGGAGTGGAATAGCAACGGTTGTCAAAAGTTGTCGAGTTCGCAATCTTCTTGTTCATCACCTATACCACGAGTACATACACCACTCCCTATACCCTCCTACCCGTCAACATAATTCTTTCTTGTTATCAACCTCTTCTTGTAAATCACTCCCACCGTTCCTTGTTATTTTAATGTCGATTCTGTTACCCTCTCGCTTGCTACTCGAGCGTACGCCATCACCCCGACATCGACTTTCTCAAATATACTCTCTAAACGCCAACGGACTAGGACACAACGTAAAGCTGGCCCACATCAACAATGCAATATCACTCAATAAACCGCACGCATTTGTACTCAACGAAAGCAAAACCAAGGCATCCGTACTCAACGACCTCCCAACTCTCGAATACGAAGTGTTCGAAGAACGAGCGGTAAAATGCGATGGAAACTCGGGCCTATTCAAGTGGGGAACGATTCTGGGGATTAGAAAGGACATCCACGTCATCCAACGACTGATCATCACAGACCAGCAACTCCGAGGACGAGTAGTGGCTGTCGACATAGCCATACAGACTTCGGACGGCAAAGCCTTCTCACACCGAATTTTCGCGATCTATGCACATGGGATCCCGGCTCAACCACTCCAGCGGCTTCTGGCCCGCGCTCACCAACCTCGTCGCAACGACACCCACATCATGGTCCATGACGGGAGAATCTCAACGCCCAAATCTCACCAATGGAACGAGCGACAGGCGGGCAAGACGCCAGGAACAATTCAGACATTCTTACTGAACACGGAATCAATTGACCTATGGTCGCTGAACGAAAACCGGAACAGGATATACGACGGGACGTGCAAAGCCAGAGGGCCAGACTCTGTGGGCGGAAGCATCATAGATCGCGACGGTTTATCTCCAAGGACGCTGCCTCAGACGCTCAAATAACGGTAGCAGGGAGAAGACACGACTACGTACCATGTACGGATCACAGAGCCATCATAAGTAAACTACTACTACTCCTTCCACCAACCAACGCCACCACTATCCTCCTCCCCCCACCGCATCTCATTCAATAAACCCAGAATCAAGTTCCCACAGAAGGCAGAGAAACACAGACACCAGACCTTCCGAAGCCTGTTCGATGCAGATGCTAGACGACTCAAGCTACACGATCTCGAGGTGTCAGACGACGAAACCTTCTTGGTCCTATACCAGAAAGTAGGAGAATCAATGAAGCGATGCGCGGAGGAAGCCTATGGGAGAACACCTCGACCCTTCAATCAAGAATCAGACCGGGGAAAACTAACCAAACGAAACGATTCAGCGGACTGTCGGATATATAAGATCACTGGGAGGAGCCATACAAATCTTAAAAGGCCGTATCAACCCCAACTACTCACTGGCGGCAAGGGACACACTTGACAAGATGCGTCGGAAAGCAAGAAAGGCTAGCATTGACCCGCTGCAATAACACATACAGGAAAGGAAACGGGCCCACAAAGAACTGTACCAAGAACGGGCCAAAGAAATTAACGCGCGTGCCCTACGGAAAGAGAAAGCCAAAGTAACGTCCACGCTGCTGCGCAACTCTACCAAGCACTTGTTCAATAAGAACAAATACGTCCCCCTACCGCGAGTTGTCAAGGACCCTGACTCAGACGAACTTCTTGCAAACCCAGAAGAAGTCCAGAACGCGTCAAAACACTACTGGTCAAACCTCTACGCTCGACAGTCGCCCCCCAACCTACCCAAACCGTGGCTATCCACGCCATCAATCAAAACAATAAAGGATCGCGTCGCAACTAAGCCATTCAACTGGCCTCAATTGGCATCCATCGAGGACTTCCGAGCCCTGCTTCGTAGAGGAAACGCTCGTCCCGCCCCAGGACCTGACGAATGGGAAAAATGGATAGTAAAGAATCTTTCCGACGACGGGCTTCTACTTGTCATTCGACTGCACACTACATAACCCAGAACTCACGATTCCCCCGGGCGACCTCAAGGATATGTGGCTAACCATGTTTCCACAAACGCGGACTACGAACAGACCTAACGAACTGGAGAGGAATACTTCTATCGAACTTCCTGGCTAACTCACCAACGTCCTGGTTGAACTTTCGCCTGGTTCCCATACATCGCAGAACTCCGAATTCTACCCGATACGCAGGTGGCCACACAGAAGGACGTACAGACCCGCGACCTAATGAGCTTCCTTGCGGGCATCAAATGTTGGTCCAATCGTCACAAACAAACCATTTACGCAGTCAAACGTGATCAAATGAAGGGCTTTGACTACCTCGCACCCGAAGGTTTCTACGATGCGATCATGGCATACGGACTACCTCACCAGATTATCGACTTGGATAAAGCATCACAGACAAATACCAACTGCTTCATCCGAACAGCATACGGTGTAACAGATCCAATTACGATCAATGGCGTAACTAAACAAGGCGGTCCCCTCTCACCCCTGAAATCGACACTCACCACCAGCCTCGGTCATCACTAACCCTCAACGATCTCCTACGCGCGGACAAAGATGCAGTCATCATCACCACCGAATCATTTATGAAAGGCGACCCTCACCTACCAGCGGATAACTCTACCATCATAATAGGCATGACCGAAGCTAACGGATGATTCGTTCCTATTCTCGCGATCGCTACACTCACTCAGATATATCACTCTTCAGATGGAACGCTTCCAATTCGTTTACGGCTGGCTCACACAATGGGCCAAGAACAATAGCGTATGTCCTCAATCCAGAGGGACCTCAACCTCTGACGGCATCATTCGAATCAATCACAAACGAAAAGGGAGTGGATCCATTAAACATCACTGTTCATGAGGTACCGCTGATCGTCGATGAGTTAGAATTCCTCAGAGCCAGGTCGACGACCCAACCTCCAGATACCAAGAACTACTACACGCTTTCATAAATGACTTTGCTTTCCACGCCTAAGCAGACGGGCACCGATCACCCTCCTTCGTAAAATCATCTCGCAAAACATCGTATCGAAATGCGGGCGCTGCTATATCACTACAACGCCATTCGTCAGACGGACGCCGAGAATTTAGACCGTCTGGTCGCGAGACGTGTTCAACGATCAGCTAGGCTTTCCCTTTCACCCTAGCACAGACATTCTGACCCTACCCATCCTATAGAATGGACTAGGTTTCCCGTCTATCGCACGCATCAATGCGGACTAGCATTCGAGGGACTCCGTAGAGACCTAAAACCACCACATAACCGTCGTATCAGAAAATTGGCCAGAATCACGCTAGCTGACTGGGCATGTTCACTCAACAACTGCATACACCGCTCGAGGGGGCCGGCCTACAAACCCACACCCACGCATCCAGGTACAAAAAGATACCCGCGACATGGATAACGGCACATAGAATCATGTGTAACCACAAGTTCGAACTTGAAATGGGCGCCACGGACAAATCAGAAATATTGAGAGGTGAAGTGTCGCTATCTCATCTCACCTCCATTTACAATCACTGCACGGCAACCATAGATGTTCAGGAGCGACCAGACGGACACACAATCCGATCCAATTCGCGCGAAAGGCATACAACAATGTCTGACATGGGACGGTGGAAGCTCGACGCAGTGACTGGGAAAGGACCATTTGAGAAACACAGCGACTTAAACCTAGATGGATGGTCCAACGCCGCTCTGAAAAATCTAGCTAAACTCAATACCATGCTAAGTGATTTTGACATACGATGGGTTCACTCAGGCTCAGTCGATATTCTCTTAGAACGTACGACGAGACAAAAAATAGCAGAGGAATACATCTGTCGACTAGCCGAGATCACCCCGCTAAAAGGATCGAAAATAGTAAAAGGAGAGCGAACAGGTCTGGGGATCAGACGATCCATGATACCCGCAGCAGCGACCATATTCGACGAGAAGAAAGTGACGGCAGCCATCACCAGGGCCCAAGACACTCGTAGTCAAGATGAAGGGAAACGCGACCTTCATCACGCACGGAGAATTAATGGGACTCATCATGGGAGGCCTTTTGGCCAACAATCCAAACGACAAACGCCCACGCTCTATGCAGACCCGCTAACCATCATACGCATAATTGACGACTGCCAATCCAATCCATCACACCGAATTCGCCTACGCACATGAACGGGAGATCGTACTACAAATGGCTTCTACACATTCTATCGAACAAACCCATCCGCATCGAGCACACGAAGGCCCATACCGAAAGTCTCTCACTCCCCCTCGCTAATCAACGCGGAAGCAGACCACTAACGCGTCGAAAGCCCAAAATACATTGACAATATACCATGCGCGCTACCCCCACATTCTACAATGGATGACTACACCCCACGATCCAAAACCTCGGATGGATAGAATCCAATGCACCTCACTATGTACAGCAAGTGATGGAACGGGACAAGGCGGGGACGACTGGCAGCATCACACACACTCAGAATGTCACGGTGGATGTACGAATCACGCCCCCCTCTGGAATTCCCATATACGAAAGCCTACTCCGCCTATTCAGCCACTGTCCCAACTCTATGCACGATCCGGTCAATTAGCCACGGCAGACACGCTAGTAAAAAGGGGAAAACTAGAGGATGATACTGCAGACTCGGATGCTCCGCAGTCGAGGACATGCATCACATCTTTGTGGATTGCAAAAGATATAGACAATGGCGAAGCGAAGCAGCGGAAGAAGTGGTCTCTCGGACACGAAGGAAAATAGAGGAGAAAGGGATTAATGAGGAAGCAGCTAGAAACCTTTTTAGACGGAGCTAAGTCCCTTTTCTCCCCTAACGCGAACGTGTGGCCGCTACAGAATCCCTACTATTATCTAGGCTTAACACCACCTCTCGAGAAGCTGATCACGAAACCACCCCATCTCTCCCATCTTGAACACGAACGACTTCTACATCACATATCAGCAGACTGGCACCTACACGCTATAACGGACTCACAGGACGGATATTTGGAGACTACCAAAGAGAAATGGCTAAGCAGAACACAACACCTAACGCGACAAGGAGAAGGGTTTTCCTCGCTCGATGAAGGGAGTTAATAAACCGCCCTGAGAAGAGGTTTTTCATCCCCTCCCATTACGATACATTACGATACAATTTACGATACACTTTATAACTTCGCACAAAAACCAGCATCGTCTGGCATTTACAATACCTTCTTACTTACATAACAGTCTGGTTCGTCGAGGTCGATTATCTACCTTAGTCTCACGTAGACGTAGACGAATATCATCATTGAAAACATTGAAAACAGGGTAACCGCCGGTCATTCTTAACTCCAGCTACACTTTGAATATACGATCATGATCGCCAGGTATTCTCAAGTTTTCGGATCTCACTTTACTACATGATAACGACTTCGGATCTTCCAGCGTCACTCAAGATATCTTCTCAACCGCTCGGATTTTCAAACACGCTCACTGCCATTCGCGTCTATTGTCGTGCTCAAATGATTTGTTCAAGATCCGGAGGATTCTGATAGCTACATATGTCAGAATAGAAGTGAGGTGTACAGATTTTCGTCTATGTCATGAAGTTTATTACTCAATGGAAGTTTTTCAGTACACGATTTCTCGGATATTTTCATCAAAAGGGGTCACTGCAACGAAGGGGTATAACTCAAGTGGCAGGATCTAGGTCCGGGGGTTGGCACTACCTCATCGCAGGAGGACATCAAGGACCTTGTGTTGTCACCATGTGTTGGGAAGGAGAACAAACGAAACGGCTCTCAACACCGAGAAATTTCTACCAGAACCTGTGCGAGTGAAAGCGCTAATGTCTGTCAGATTTTGACCCCCTAACTTGTGTATAAGAAGGGCGATCAAAACTCTTAGCCCGAATCATTTTCCCCTCTACTTTGTCTGCAGAGTAAGCCCATCGCGCCGCCATGTCGTCCCTCGTATATTGGCTGCTCGACAAGGTCAACTTCGCGAACACTTCTGTAGAAGATCCTGCAGCTATCCTCACCTCCCAAATTCTCGACGACTCAATCAAACACCCAATTGCGAATGCATTGAAGGAACTTATTGTTGAAGGAGGCGGAGGAAGTTGGCCTCCTAAAGCCACGCATGCGGAATCATGGCCAGATAGCTTGAAGCCATATCAGGCGGCGTTCAATAAGATAGCACCGTACCTTCCGGTGAAGGAATCTTCACTGGTCGACGCGGAGAACAGAGTTATAATTGACAAGATGAGAGCGCGTATCGTAGCTGCACTAGAAGACGTCGACTCTGTTGCTGTGCGCGAGACCCTCGATAATTGTGAGCGTGGAGTCGAAGGCGAGTCGTCCATTTCAACCAGCGGCTGGCTGGGATTCTACGCATGTATGGCTGCATTGCGGCACGCGTACCGGTAAGCTTTTTTGGATTCTTCCGTGAACTAGTGAACTGATTGGAGGCGTCTTCTCCAGCTGGGGTGTTTTACCTGTAGTCCGTGAAGCCCAAAACGAAAAGTCATTGGAGTTTCCGTCAAAGTTGAATCTTCCTTGGCCATATATACAGCGTCGCTTAGGAATTACGTCACCTGGAGGTAGCCTGTCCTCGAATTCCTATTTCAATTTGAACGCACGACGAGAAATTGTCTATAGCATTACAACGGGAATGGGCCCAGTGCACAATAACACGGAACGTTGGAATTCACTTATTTTTGTCGAGATAGAGGACAAGGTGAGAGCTAGTGTCTGGTTGATCTCAATGCAAGTTTACAAGCCTCGGGACAAGGCTCTTCCTTTGTATCGTCAAATTGCGCGCGCATCGTATTATTTAGAAAACAACGACATTCCCTCGACAATTGCTGAGCTAGAACAGGCGAATATTTCGCTCAAGGCCACGTTGAAGCATTTCTACGATAACATGAACGATACCAATCTTGTCCCCGCGATTTGGCTTCCTTATTGTCAAGGATTCCAAGGTTGGACTTTGGACGACATCAATGGTGTTTCTGGAGGTCAAAACATAATAATTCGAACATTGGACAGTTTCCTTGGTATTCGTCCCTGGCCTACTGATGAAGAGGAAGCTCTTCATCTTCCTCTTGCGCAGCGAAACTGGTTGAATTGTCTCCGACAGTTCGACATACGTGCTAAAGCTGAGGAAGCCCAAGATGATGAAGTCGTTAAACACCTCAACCACATGGTTTCCCAACTTCGGGTAAGTTTGCTTTTCAAGGAGCCCACGTAGGGATGTATTTCCTGAACTGAAATCCTCGGTCTAGTTGTGGCGAATGGGACATATGCGTCGCATGCAGCGATACCAAGTTGAGAGGCCGGAACGTCGGAAGATGACGGCTGGGAAATCTCTCGTCCAAGATGATACAGTTGTCGATGACTCTTCGATGATAGATCATTTAAAAGAGATGCTCGGAGAGAGGTTAACCCAAACAAAATGATTTCCTCTTGGGTCGCATCAGTTTTACCCCAGCACAAAACCACTAATAGTATGTCGTGTCGCAAGGCTATGTCCTCACTAGGGAGTAGGGTCGTTGAGTCGATTTACATGGATTTTTGATAGATGTAACATATACCATAGACCATAGAGTAGACAGTTATATCCCCTGGACAGTAATTTATATAGTTTCGATTCGTATAACATCAACATCTGGCAATAAGACCTTTCTCGATGCACAACGAATAACATGGGGTGATTAACTCACGTAATTTCACAAGCGTGGGGGATAAGGCGTGCAAAGCCTCATCGTTGTCTCTGTTTTCCTGAACATTCGATATATTCATGGCAGTCGTTCCTACCGAGGATCAAGTCATTGACGCAGTGCGTATCATCAAACAGTCGACTCCAACGCTGGGTCGAAGCAAAATCCTCGCGAAGCTTAAATCAGAAAACAGCTGGGTCTTGTCGGAGACTCGGTTGAAGAGAATTTGGTCTGGATATGAGCAAGTAAAATCATCGGAAGCAGGTGCTTGTAAACCTGAATGCGACGAGGCTGGGACTGGTAGAATTACCGCCGTGGCGGATACGAAAGAATCCGTGAGTGGCACCGATGACAAGCCACCTCCGCCACCGCTAGAAGTACGTCCAAAGGAAAGCGAGGATTCGGAAAGCCTAGGCAACTTGCATGATCCCCCTCTTCTCCCAGAAGATGCATTGGCTGCACAACGTAAATACAGGAGAAATTCGGGTTGGTACAGGATATTCGGTCGTGGAAATTACGACTATAGCTTCCTGCCGCACATTGACATGGATTTATTGCTTACGGTATGTCGCCCAGTTTTTACAACCAAGCCAGAATTCCAACCGTGCCATCGTACCCGAGTAGCTTTACTCCCACAAGATCATGGAGAGCGTTAGAAAGCAGGGCGGAATGCAAGCCTTGTCGGATCAATATAAGAGGGTACTTGGTACACAAGAGCAGGTTCAGCAATGTTTCTTGTTTTACGAGTATGCGGCCGATACAATGAACATTCCGGTTGAAGATGTTGGTCGTCAGTTTGAAGCCGAGTGAGTGCACCTTCTTGGTTGTTGTTCTTGTAATGTTGCCTTTCTCACACGAGAGATTTCACAAAGATATGGGGTCAATCCACTTGAATACAGACCGGCAGAGCTTGCAGATCCAAAATTGATGATCCTATGGCGTGTACAGATGGAAGAATCCTTTGAGCAGGCAAAACTGACACTTATGCGTACGGTGGGCAAAGGTGATTCAGAAATTGCAAAGTTGCTGTTGAATGAAGATGGAGAGCCAGTGAAGAGAATTGGAAAGCACAGTCAGTTTGCTAGCATTGTGAAGCGTATTGAAAAGAATTCCGGTGATAATCATGATGCGCCGCTGCAAGTTGATCTGGAGGAATACAGTGGATGGGTTTGATAGAGCTACAGTAGCACCTTCATTTGTTCTTGAATATTGTCGAGCAGCCGTTACATAATTACATATTGATCTCGTGACCGACGCCACGTTTACTTACAGCGAAGCTCAGCTCTCTCGAAATATTGATCCAACACTTGTACAACTACTACTTATCTTTCGAACACTCCTTTCGTCTTCAAACTTTCAATCTATCAGTCCAAAATGGTATAATCCAAAATGAAATCTTACTGACCTTTTGCTAAATCCAATTCCAGCCCACAGAATTCGAGATGCGACAGCGGAACGAAAAGTTCGCCAGGGATGCTCGAGCAGGAAAGAAGCCGACACATATGTCACGGCAACAAAAGCTTGCAAAGCAAAGTCCGATCAGTACTTGGGCATTGGGAGTTGTTGTATTCGTTGTGTTGGGAGGAGTGAGTTCTGACAGCTTTGTGACAATTGGCTTCCAAATTTATTGAACACGTATCGGATTGCAGTGATATTTGAGCTTGCGCGACTCATATTCTTGTAGTCCAAAAGTCACGGTGCTGCGTACATCTCTCTTTAACAACTACGTTTTACACTCGACGTGTTTATTCGCTTTGGAAGGTTATTTAAAACGTTTGTATCACCAGCACCTTCGTTATTTATTGAACTGCCTTTCTACGCTCATCGAACAAGAGGTCATCAGTGGTGAATACAACAATCCGAAACATACAAGATCAATACAGGCCACAAGGGCCAACGATGCTCATTCACTCGTCGGCACCAGAGATACTGACACTCCCGCTCCCTTCGGCCTTGTCCTTGCCTTCCGTACTCTCGATGCCTTGCATCACGTCGTCCTCTAGCTCCTTCGCATCAATCTTAACCTGATCTCCAGCCCAAACTCGCATCGTAGGCTGCCACACCATGACCACATTGTCTTCAGATGCGCTGGCTGCGGTCCAGCTTTCTGCTTCTCCTGGTGCCCAGCAAAAGTCCGTTGGTCGAGCGGTGTGTCCTGTGGCAAAGCTTAAATACAGAAATCTAAGAATTATGAGAGTATGTCACCTCCATGCACGAACAATAGCTCTGGCGGACCGTCCTCTTGATCATCTGGTGTCTGTTCCTGCCCAATCAAGGACAGGTCCCAGATATTGACTCGTCGATCACTCGATGCAGAGGCAAATATCGTAGGGCTGTGTGGTGACCACGCAAGGTGAAGAACTTCGTCTGTATGTGATTCAAAAACGTGTAGTCTTTTTGTTGGATTGCGGAGATCATGGAGAATTGCCGTCTGAAGGAGTATGAAATCAATTTGTTCTCAACAAAGCAGGAGCACTAGACCTTATCAGCGCTTCCCGTCACTAGCAGATACTCACTCGCCGGGCTAAACGCGACGGCAAGGATTTCTCGGTCATGGGCTTGAAGTTTCGTACTTGGTTCGGAAGCGTTTCTCGAGTCCCAGCTACAGGAGATTCACTAGGCTGTGAGAACCTAATAGACCGTCAGACACGCACATCATGAGCATTTTATCATCCCCGACGCTAGCAAATACATTTTCTTGCATTGCATGCCAGTCAACGTCCTAAAGGTCATCAATGAACAGAGTAGCAGTTAGAATAAATGTTAAAACAAACCCCAACGACCGAAGTATGACCCTTAAAAACAGATGTGGGTTCGATAGATGTTTTTCCCTTTGTGTACGAATTGACATCCCTGGTAAGCAAGGTCGTTAGCTGAGCGCTTTTCTCAAGCACATAGCGCCCACCAGTGACACACAGTCATGTCCTCTGACGCGCCTAGAACGTGGCCTGCTTTGATAGGATTCCATGCCAAGCCGTATCTTCAAGACATTGAACTCAGTATTCAACGCGGTTTACGACAAATTAAGAACTAAACGCACCCTTCTCTATTCTGCCCAATGAGTCTGATATCTGGCTTACACACCCCATCCTTTTCCGGCTCACTCGAATGCTTTGTCCGATCAAACACCAGCACTTCACCCGTGATAGCCTTTGTAGCAATCAAGTCGGGGTTTTGAGGCATATAACGTGCACGGTTGACTTCTCCGGGATGATTGATTTTCTGCGTTATCTGAATGCGTGGCGCTGGTGGTATAGTATGCCCACCAAGCTCTCCCCGTTCATCATCATAGTCCCCCCGGTCAAGTTTTTCGGCGTTTGGTGAGTTGTCGCGTTTGGGAATAGAGACTGTCGCGATTTGGACATAGTCTTGGGCTTGACCGGAAGTGTGAGTGCCTAGGAGGAGACGGTGTACTGTGTAAGATTTATTTGGTGGCCTGTGAGCCTATCTGTCAAGGATGCTGTCGTGGAGAATAGATGGAATGACGGACGATTCTTTGTCTGGGAACCATTGGCAAGTTAGACTGGGCCAATCCAAAGCGTGTGTGATAACCAGGTCGTATAGATATGGTGCATTCTTCTTCCTGAAAAGATTTCAAGACAGATCCTTTTGGCCTTTCTCGAACGCTACATACCACACTTTATATTCCTGCAATCAACCCATAAAATGAGCAGTGGCTTTAGCGCGTCAAACTCTCCGCTAACGTACCTCATTGATGAGTTTGTTTTCTTCCTCAGCTGCAAAATCATCCTCTACTTCTTCAACTTGAGGTTTCATAGTGCCGGAAAGAATGAGATATTGCAGTCTCTATCGATAATGTGAAAGGACAGACTGAGAGTTGTGTGGTCCGACGCGACGCGCTGTTTTCTCACGATCAGGTACATACTTGCTAAACTGAATAACGGAGGCATAATCTATCAGGAGACACGCTTTTTACGAGACATATTTCATGGTAGAAATAACAAAAAATGGTGTCTGGTGGTATCGGAGTGACCAGAGCAAGCGCGAACATACTAGGCTTGGGGTGAGGTGAACGCTGGTGAACGTGGGGTGACGCGAACACTGACTGCTCAAGTGAGAATGCTCAAGCCGAGTATGTAACAGGAATGTCCACTCTAGGATTACGGTTGAATAAATGCAGAGAGTGTATATATTATGCAGAGTTCTCCCATTTTGCAATAAGCTTCTCTAAGTCGAACCGCGGGTCTTCTGGGTCGGTGATCACTAAAAGTAAAAACCAGGGTGTCAGCATGTAAAGGGCATGAAGAAAGGCGGAAGGACACTCGCCGTCATCAGGAGAGTTTGCAGAAGCCTGCTTCCTTTTCCATGCCTCCTTTGCCTCAGCAATCAAGTGCTCTCTATCGTGAGCTGCATGCTGTAGCTTCTGAGCGTCGTGTGCTGATTGTAATGTTCGGCGATGGTAGAATCCGTAGAAAACACCAGCAAAAAGCGCCGAGTACCGCGCAACCTAGTGAACACGATTATTGAAGAAAAATACTTTGCGACATGAAGAGCAACTCACGTTAACTGTGGACGAAACCATAGAGGTACCTTTTACTTCCTTGACCAGCCACGCAGATCAAGAATGGAAGATTAACCTCTGAGAGGTGAGCTAAGTTCATAAAACTTTTGCATTAGAACACCAGCAACCGAACATTTGAAAAGGACAGACTTGCCAGAATTTTGAAAGGGAAGGTTTGACCACTGAATCACTCGTGGCGGAGAAATTCGGTATTACGTTTATGTAATCCAGATGGGATTAGGTAAGATTGAATGCGCCTCAGCACAATTTGAATTCCTCGATAATGCCCTCGCATATTTTTTTAATCTTCCCAGCAGCTCAGAGTTACCACTCAATAAACACGACTCTATCACCGATAAAACTCATGAGCTACTAGATCAAGAGGTGGTTGAATCGTACAACTGGTCGCTCGCACAAGATTACGTCGAAATGAAGGGCACTATCCCATCAAAAATGTTAATGAGGTGTTATATCTTGCACGACATATGCCACACTGCCTCAAAGCACATCAAGGTTGCGGTATTTCAAGGATCGCAATGACGCCCTAGGCATGATAGAGAAGTATCCCCAGCTGAGCAAAATGGTCAATGACGCTTGCGTCAATTCGTGGGGCTTCAAGAATATACTCACTGAGGATCTCCTAATTACATGCGCATCTGCCTTTCGGTTGACGAGTCGTTTCGCCATCGGAACCAATTGTCTCGGACGACCTTATGAACGATTCAAGAGTCAAGTTTCATGCACCTGCGGCTCCTTCTCAAACCTTGTATGGACTCTCTGCCAATACATCAAGGTGATCGTGGTGAACTTGTGGTCTTACTTGCTCTTACCATGGCTCGGGACCGCGTCGTGCACAATTCAAAGTCGCCCATTGCCGACGGTGTTTTCAACGTTGTTGCATTTCTGCGTGCACTCATCACTGGGCCTGAGCAGGATTCTTCTTTGTTTACCAACATACTGAAGGCTAGGCCATCTGTTTATCAGAGTCAGGAAGATCGGAGCATTCCTCTCGAGACTGCGTTCAAAGACGTCTACGCTTACTTCCACCACTTTATAAAGAGGCAGCAGCAGGACAAACTAGACGAGGGTGTCGCGAGGAGGTTCATCGCCCAAAGCGCGGCCGTTATGGGTGCCAGCAATCAGGCTGGATTTGACATGTTGGTTTTCACAGTTCAAGGGAGAGATACCGTCGTGGCCAAAAGCGCAATTGGCTTGATTATTTGTCAAGTCAAGAATGATCCCAGGTTCAGCAGTGACATTGTCCATTCACTCTTGACAGCATGGACCCGGTCGCAATGGGTGTTCTAGAAGACGGTGATATCCACAAGGTCCCTATCATCCGAATCGTCTTTGCTTTGGCTGCCAAAATGCATGCTATCCGCTGTGCTGAGAGTCAGAAGGAGGGGAACTTCATGTCTTACGATATCTGGATCGCAGGCTTTCACTCAGACGTGCTTTCCGCTATTGACCGGAACGATCAAGCGACATGGGATGGTCTGCTTTCTGCTTCGAATGGTTGGGAAGAGTCTGAACCCTATGGTTGGATCTGATCCCGAGTTTTGGGCCTTCCGAGACCGAAAGAGATGAATCTTCTCTGTGCTTGCTTGATACTGCAGAGCTGATATTCCTGAACCCTTCGTGAGTAATCTTTAATATATCACTGTGTGAGGAAAGCCGTTGACGTCGTTTAAATTGGCAGTGGGGAAGAGAATCGTGAGATCAGCATACATATGAATTTTCTGGATGTCGCAAGATACGGATGGAAAGCTCTCAGGAATATTCGGTTTAGCCTTCGAGACAACGACATGGCCACAATTTGGCATCCTCAAGACCAAGTATAGACTGGCGTGGGCCAAGTCGGCGATGTAATTATAACAAGGACTGGGAGATGAGTAAGGACCCGACCACGAAGCTGTCGGAAATGCCAGAGGTCTGATACGTTCATGGTAGTACTTGGAGTGTTTTTGACAAGGATATTGAAGTAAACGGCACAACGCCGAACCCGGAGAGAATCTGCGCTCTCTGAGTGAAGCCATGAAGAACTCGCTCGTTGGGTTAACTTATTTCCTTCTTGAGTTATCAAAAGACTGGAGATAGAACACCTTCATCGACAAGTCTTCGGTGAATTCCGAACTTTTGTGATCCCACGCCAGGTTTCGAGCCTCAGAGTATGGGCCAATCAGTCTACTTACTGATACTCAGATCACTATGTATCATAAAGGTGGCTGCTTCTGTGGCGCGTTGTCGTACGTAGTCAGTGGCCAACCTCTTCTTAGTGTGTACTGTCATTGCACCAACTGTCAAAGGCTGAATGGCAAGTCACCATCCTTGTTCGTACTATCTAGATGGACACCAACCTCTGTGACTTTGTGACTTTGTAGCCGCACCTTTCATTCATACCATCCATTTTCCGGCGAAATCCTTCCAGTGGACCCACCTTGGAGGTCACACTGCTATGGAGTGTTTCCAGCCTCCAGCGAAGCCCTGGAAACACCGTTACCGCTGCAAGACTTGTGGAGTCTGCATTGCTTCGTACAATTCCCAGAAGGATAAGTGGAGTGTATGGGGTACGCATTTGGAACGAGACGAATCAGGGAGATTGAAGGACATGGAAATGCTTAAAGCCACTGCACATATGTTTTATGGTACACGAGTTCTTGACATTCAGGATGGTCTAGCGAAATGGGAAGGCTACCCTGATCTGTCAAAGCAGCTTTCAGAACCAGATTTGTAGTAGCTATAGGGATCATGTGGTTCGACCTTCCGGGGCTCTTTCGGTCTCTAATAGTCCTTTTATGGCTCTTAAAGAGATAGCAAAGTACTTCTTTGTTATGCAGGAAATGATATAAAATAAGTCAGAACTGCTCAGAACATGCTCAGAACCTGCTCAGAACTTGACAAATGTCGCTTGCTAGGCGCGGAAAAGTCAGTCCTAAATTGGGCTTTTTCAGAGCCTCGCCTTGGGTCACTTACAATCCTCTTGACCATCAACAACCCACTGACGTGGTCGACAACATGGACGACGATGTTGACATGGACGCTCCTCAAATCTCTACCCTTCGCGAGGAGGAGACCCCTCCGCCGAAAGCTAATCCTAAGCTTCGAGTGAAACTAGTGGTGAAAGATAAAGCTGGCTCTTCTTCAGCTTCGGCTTCACGCCACCGCCAACAGCAACCACAATCTACTATCCACGATGATGACGGCGAAGAGGAAGACGAGGATCAAGAAGACCAACTCATAGATGATGACGATATGAGACCCATTCCTGCAGCTGGTCTTCCGCCCCCTCGTGTCGTCGAGCCCAAACGAAAAGTTCCCGCCAAGCGGAAGCCTCGTCGAAACGAAAAGCGTCCGCCAGAGGAAGGCAGACTTAGGGAGAAAGTCATGCAGCAGCCGGGTGCGCCGAATCTCGCACCTACAATCTTATGTTTCGAGACCAATCCTGAATACCAAGATCCAGGACAAGTCTCAGAGGCGGGGCAACTGATGGTTGATACTGACTCGGTCGACCCTTCTCTCTCCGTAAAGGTCACTGGGAAGAAGAAAGCAGCGGCGAAGAAGGCTCCAGCTCCTAAAAAGCCAAAGCCTGCTCCCGCTTCTGCCCCGATCTCAAAGTACGTGTGTTACTATAAGACGCGTCCTGCACTTTTTCTCAAGTCACTCTTAGGCCGAAAGTCCGACTAATTCCCCCTCCGATGCCTGAAGACTCTGGCATCATTAGCGAAGGTAAGACATCGATATATGCGTGGTGATACGAGGCAACTTTTAACTTCGCTTTGCTAGGGATGACAGGAACAGCTGCTTCTTCCCCGGTCGTGGGTCAATATGAAGATGTAGACCCTTCTCCTGAGCCTGAAGCTGCACCTGCACTCCCTCCTCCAGCACCCGTTCCACCGACTGAGGATATAAACCTCGAGGGCACGCCCGTTCCAGTCTATCCTCTTCCCACTAAACCCTTTCCTGTCCTTCCTCCACAGAAAATCAGCACCGGATTTGCACCCGTCCTGACAATTGACCGCAGTAGTCCACAAGTACGCCATTGGCGAGTTGCAAAACGCGAGATTCGGGGCATAGGAGGCGGAAGGTGGTTCACGAAGGCTTGGGTGGGGAGCAAAGAGTCACCGTACGCTAACCAGATGGAGGCACAATCTGAGCTGAGGAAAGCGGCCGGGGACACAGCTACGCATCTCGCAATACCGCGATTAGCAGCCGTGTCCATATCTGCGCCGGTGACTGGGAAGAAAGGTAAAGGGAAGGCTAGCTCGTCTCTGTCGGCGTCTGTGGGTCCGTCGCGCTCTGAATCACTTGCACCAGACTCTGCAGTGGTACGTGCACCGTCAAAAATGCGTATCTCCCAGATGGCGCCGTCATCTGAAGCTGGAGATTCGGACATGATGGGTCCACCAGGCTCATAGTTCAAAATGGGGGACTTCTCTCTCGGTTTATCTATACTCTTCTTTGCACATAATCGTATTGTATATTCTGTGTATCTAGTTGCTTTGGACTTGCATTTGTTATGGACGGATTGATACCTGCTAATCTATACCTGAAACATTTTTGTATCAAGTCAACGTGACTCGTTGCGGGGCGCAGCGGCCTGTATCATTGTCAACCCGCGCCTGCTTGAAGGGCAGCACACGAGATATACATCTATTCATCACTTCATTCTCTGGTCACATATTCAACTGCTCTTCATTGAGGCTTCTAGTGGCCTTCAACACTAATGTCTGCCATTTACCAAACTGGGAACGAGTCTGTGAAGAAGACTGAGTCCGCGTGGATCACTGAACGAATGAGCGAACGTGGTAAGTTTGTTGCTTCTTTTTGCCTCTACGTCGAACTTCTGGATACTGAATGGAATATCCCAATGCTGTCGCAAAATCAGCTGCGGCAGAGCAGGCTCTTGCATCAGATCCAAAGTATAAGAAATACACTCAGCAAGTCGAAAAATGTCTGAATACTTTCGACAATGTACATGAATGGGCGGACTGTATATCGTTCTTGAAGCAATTACTCAAAGTGCGTGTTATGCGTATCTTTGTAACTTTCGTGGCTAATTCTTATAATAGACGTTTCAATCGTATATGCAATTCAAGGAGATACCGCGCAAGTTAATCGTCGCGAAGAGGCTGGCTCAATGTCTGAATCCTGCATTACCGGCTGGTGTTCACCAAAGAGCTTTGGATGTCTATGCACATATTCTTGCCGTGCTTGGGGTCCGTGATTATATCCAAGCTGGTTTTACTGAACACTGACAATTCCCTCAGTCTGAAGGTTTGAAACGCGATTTAGCCGTATGGTCGTCCGGACTATTTCCGTTCTTTGAGTATGCTTCGACGTCCGTTAAAGTTCGTCAGCATCTTTCTTGAGGGGGTGGCCGTGTAATCTGACATTCGTTCTTCTCTAGCCGACGTTACTCAACCTATACGACACGCATTATCTTCCCTTGCAAGCAGGCCTCCGCCTTGTCATGAAGTCTTTCATTATTGCATTACTACCAGGCTTGGAGGAAGAGACGGGAGAGTTTTTTGAGAAGGTTCTAAACTTACTCGATCGACTGTCTGGAACAGTTTCTCCCTCATTCTTCTTCCAGAATATCTGGTTGGTTATGTTAACGACACCTTCTGCCCGTGGCACCTCCCTCAATTTCCTATCGCGTCGACTTCCTCATCTACACGGAGTTGAAGACATCACTGCCATTGTTGGGTCGGATATCGGGCTGATGATACGCGCCTTTGCTGCTGCGCTGGAAGACGACAATCTTCTTGTCAGACGAGGCGCGTTGGACTTGCTCTTGCAATCTCTGCGCGTAGATAGTAATGCGGTCATACGAGCGCAACCCGACGACCGCACAATTCTTATGCGTGCTGCAATCAGTGTAGTACTCCGCAGAGACCTATCTCTGAATCGGAGGTTGTACTCTTGGGTGTTGGGTACGGACGAGAAGAGCGAGAAGCAGATAGAATATCTGAAATCGAATTCATTGGGATTGCTCAAGGCTACGCTCAAGGAAGAAATGGATTGTCCTTCAGGGGAGTACTCTGAATCCCGGCCATTCAAGATTTTCATTTCACTCCTCGACAAATGGGAGATCGGCGCCGAGTTATCAAACGTCCTAGTATACGACTCCTTCAAAGCCATTAAACACCTGATTGAGATGTCGTCCGACGGAAATGAAGATGTCTGTGGATTTTTCCCGAGTTCTCCGCTTTTGGGTTGACATTTGCAATCAGGTTACGATGACGGCTAGTACTCTATATGAGGCAGTCGAGCCCCATATCTTCTGGAAGCAAATGATGTCTGTTGTTTTTGAGGAAATCAACGGAGATGGCAAGCAATTCGAGGTGCGATTCAGACTTTCTCTCCATGGTGTCGGATGGTGCTCACCGCCCCGCCGCCCTTTTAGGCGCTTGATATGGTGCTCTTTGTCCTCAAAACGTTCTCTCAGGACGAGGAAGTTCAGACGATCCACCTACCTCTCATCTTCACTGCTATTATCGATCTATTAGTGGTATGTCGTTCTCATACAGCATATCCTAGATCTTATAAAATCTCTCCGAGCAGCTGCAAATTCAAAAGGATGCTTCTAGGGCATCTTCTCCTTCTATGAAAAAGTGCCTTCTTCTCCTGGATGCCATGTTCCGTCAAATACCTCACATTTCACTCTTGCATCGTCCGGAAGTGACTAGCGAACTTCAAGCAGCAAGCGAGTCACAAAGGCCATATATATTCGCCTGTACCTTCTATGGTATCAAGCCCGTCGTCGAAACACCTTCTCCCGCTGGCTCATTCACCATCCCCTTTGCATCTGCCTTCGAAGGCTTGGCCTCACTAAGTATAACGTTTGCGCAGACTTTGACGAAGGCAAATAGTGATATACTCACTCTGAGAGAGGTATACTCGCAGTCGCTGTCTCTCCTTGATAGGCTCGTTGGAAGATTGGACTCAAAGATAGTGGTAACGTGGGATCCCAATGAATGGCTGTCCGTGGTACTGGAAAGTTTACAAGAGGTCGGTTTGGTATATCTATTCTCAGCTTCATGATTTGACCGAAATTATGTCCCAGTCTGCAAATTTCACTATTGTAGACCGAGTAATATCTCTCGTTGTGGCCCTACATCAAAGGAAGGAGCTAAAGCCCAGTTTCTCAGTGGACAACCGAACGACCATGTCGAAGATGGTGAACAAGCTGTTAATGTATCTTCGCCCTGATTCCGCAGCGTATCATGTTCGTGCGGTGAATTTGATATGGAGCCTTGAGGCTGCGACAACAAGACCTCACGTTGAGAGTATTGTGGCACAGACCATGACTTCGCCTGAGTCGCGGAATGTGCAAGAGTCTTACGAGGCGTTTGGTGTACTTTGGAGACTGACAGAGGATAATCTTTTGCCTGGATTCCGCTTCAAGGTTCCAATGATGATAGTATTGGATACTCTCAAGAATGATGACCCGAGTCTTCGGCGGATTGGTGAAACTTGGATGAGATGTAGTCTCAAATCATACCTACGTGTTTGTCCGTCTGACCCTTGCCCAAGATAAATATTTGACCATGTCTGCGCACAGTGTTCTGGATCCTATCATATTCGAGCTCATGGATCCTTCTATACGGCGGTCGCCTACCACTGTGAAAGTCAAAGGCAAGGAGCTCCCCGGGTTCTCGTATGAGCGCCCTCTTGATCAACGCTATACCAATCATCTACTGGAGTTGTTACTCGCTATCGTCCGTTTTGGCGGTCAAGGTTTTGCAAAGACCGCTCGAGGTTCTGCTATCAAGAGGTCTCATCATGCTGATTTAGTACAGAGAATTGAATCCGGTTTGTGCTTTGTCTATCTCTCCCATTTGCTTTTCTTATCTTCGAGTAGCTGGTTTCCCAGACCCTGATGTCGACTATCTTGAGGTCTTAGTTGAGATCTTACTTCAGTTAGTTATGCTCGCTGTTCTGCTCTTTGATGCATTCACTAATTTTTCCCCAAAGTTTCCTGCAGTCAGAACCCAAGGCATCTTGGGGATCAACCATGCACCCACACAACATTAGTATACAATCAACGACAATTGATCTTCTGCAGGCGATTGTAGCCCGAGGGGAAATCAACAACATCTCCGTCGATGCGATCGAGGCTGTTGTCATAGGCAAGCTATACTTCTGTATACACACCAACAGACTCAACCTGCAGAACAAACTTTTACATCTTCTTCACTCTGTAATTTCCGCATCAATCGCCCTGGATGAGTCAACGAGGCAACCAACAGTGGGGAAGCAACGGCATATTGACACGACAGATGCTCCAAGCACTATGGAGAGTCCGGATTCGGCAGGGCGCAGCTATTCGGTGAATCCGTTGCTCATACAGACACTTGTTGATGGGATTGCAACGCTCTCGAACCGACCTGTGCTTCAGCACTGGCTTGACTTTGTTCTGATGGCCATTCCTCAGTTTCAGCCTACTCTTCAAGCAGTTGTGACACCTCTGAACGATTGTGTTGGGAAACAACTCCTGGTATCTTTGAAATCCGTTCTGAGCGCGAGTGCGTCCAGGAAAGAGGAGTATGCTTCGGATATTGGGTTGGCATCCACGGATGCGGAGTTTCTCATGTTGCTGAATGGTCTTGAACGACTTGTTTTGTTGAGTTTGACGTACACTTCTGGAGTGAGTATTCCTGAAGAGGATACGATAGCTATTGCGGAAAAGTCGCCCGAAGGCAGTGGATTGCTGGGATATATGTCGAATGTGTTCAGCTCGGAAAGTGCTCAACAGGCAAATGAGGAGCAGTTGACTGTGCGTGTTCAACCAACCTATTCTTTATTTCAATTCGTACTGACTTGACTACTTTTAGGCTCGGTCTCCGGCGTATCGTGCTTTGAATGACGGTGTGCGCGTGCTGTATCTAATCTGGGGTGCACTATCATGGACAGATCCGGATGAACGTTCTTCGAAGGACGAGTCGCTATCGTTGATATACACTCGAACGCGGGCACGTTGTCGGAGAGTTTTAGAGCACATCTTTCGTGTTCAGTCCACGGAGGTGTTTGAGTCTATCGTTGATTGCTGGAATCGGGAGACTCCTGTACGCGGATACTAATCTCTATTCATGATCGTATCTAACTCTCACATTTTTAGGAATACGAAGTAGCCGTCGACGCACCTTTCGAGCTAGTCGATGTGCTTATTTCAAGCGCCCAAAATGTCGTACTCCTGATTTGCGAGAGTATCTCCGTGCGCATATCCCCCTTGTCGGAGAAAAGCAGGAAACAGATTGTTAATCCTGATTTGTGAGTGAGGCTGTTATCCCTGCTTGATCTCCTTGTAATTCAAAATGATTTGTAGAACCGATGCAGTGTTATTCAAGTTTTTGGAGCAGTATCTTAAGAGGTTGGAGGGTCCTTTGGCGTTGCAAGTCTGGGGAAGGTTTTTGCAGCTTGCGAAAGAGGTGCTTGGGAGTACCAAGGATTTCAAACCGCAAACATTCCCTACTCTGCGGTGAGCCACCTCTCTGGCCTTGTGTGTATACGGGAAATTGAGTTGGTGTAGATGCGCAAGTGTTCTTGCGGAAAAGGTAACGCAAACAACAGCAATGGAGGATCGACGGATTCGAAAGGATCTGCAGGTTAGAAGGTGTCTTGAGGTGACTCGTGGAAAGCAACTGACATGTTAGTCGGTAGGATATCTATGGGAGATTGTTGGATTCTTGCGTAGCGTACGTTGGCAAGATGTACGGATCTGGGTCGTGGATTCGTCGGTCGGCAAATGAAGCTTTGGTCACGAATGGTAGGGATTCGCCAGCTCCTCGGGGAGGTAAGCCGCGCTTGATGATCGTGAGGGCATAGAACACTAATGACACTTGGTAGCAGAGACGAGAACTGAAGAGAAACTTAACGCAAGCGTAACGTCCATCCCACCCGATACACCTCGTCCTGGCAGTACGAACGAAATCGTGATACAGATCATCGAGTTCCTCAGTACGACCGCGGTGCCGAATGTACGTCGGTTCCTAATGGACAACGACAAGATCGTGAGCGCATGCAGCAATATCGTGTACTACGTCGTTAGTCCTTCGTTAAAAGGCAAGTCAAAACCGATGGAAGTAGACTCTGTCGTCGTGTCAATCATCCAAGAGATGTCGAAGATGCCGTCGGCGTTCAAAGCATGGAAGTCGACTGTGGCAGAATTGTTGAACGATAATCGGTTGTTTAATGGGTCGCCTGAAGCGGCGGAGATGTGGAAGCCGATTGTGAAGGCGATGTTTGATTATGATAAGACTGCGTTTCCTGAGTTGTTGAGTGAGTCCCTTCCCCCTTTCTAGTATTCCTCAAATATTGATGTCAACCCCACCACTAGGTAAAATATCGACCGCACCCAGTGCCAATATATTTACAAACAGAGAATACGAGATGCTTCTACGGTCTCTCAATCTCCGGCGGTTATCGCTCGTTTTACTCGCAGGTGACAAAAACCATTACTTGGCGGTACTGCCTTCTATCCAGGAGAAGCTCGTTGACGTGTTGAGGAACGTACCTGCGGCGATTGTGCAGAGCGAGGTTTATTTATGCATCAGGGTGTTGTTGTGTAGGCTTTCGCCCCATAATTTGACAAGCTTTTGGCCTGTGGTGCTTACGGAGCTGGTGAGTGCCGTTAACTGCGTCTTGATTGGTTGGATACTGATTTGGATTGTATTTGACGTTAGTATCGGATATTCGAGCAAGTGATGATTAATATGCCTTCTGATGGGTCTGAGGAGCTTCCGCTGGTACTTGCTGCGTGCAAGTGTTTGGATTTACTGTTGGTTTTACAGACGGAGGAGTTTCAGATGTAAGTTTTGTTTGTCTTTGGGGTGAATTGAGGGTAGTAACTGATGGTGAATGAATAGACATCAGTGGATGTTTATAACTGATACTGTCGATGCAATCTATCGACCTAATGAGTGGTTCCCGGAGGCGATGATGGATCAACTTGCAGAAGTTGCGGGGAGTCTTCCGAGGGTGAGTGGTAGAGAGTAGGCGTGTCATTTCGCTTGACAGTTTTTGGTACAGACATCAAGCACTACATCACTAAATGGCCTTCCACCGGCAACCACCACCCCAGGTGGACCTCTACCATCCCCATCCATCTCCCCCTCGCCCAGCGCAGGCTTCCCATCTCATTTCCCGTCCACTGTACGCCCAATGCGACGCCTGCTCCTGGGTTCCGTACGGCAAATTGACAGCATCAGGGACCTAGTACCGTTTTTCTCGAGCGTGAGTATGAGTTCGTATGAAGGGGTGTACAAGAGTGCCGGGAGCGTGGAGAGTGTTGATTGGGAAGCGGTGGAGAGGGGGTTACTTGGGGATATGTTTGATGGGAGGTGAGGGGTGTTGAGTAGATACTCATCCATTTCGTTTTTCACGTATGTACATACTATGGACACGGCATTGAGATACCAAGGTTTTCTTCATTTTGCAATTGTATCATTATTATGTAGGCAAATTAGCGCCCAACACGCTTTCCGCTTGGTTCACCGATGGGTAAATCGAAACCGAAACTGAAATCCTTACTACAAACACAACAAACGCGGTTTAAAGCTAAAGAAAAGGCAGGACGTGCAGCAGAAGCAGCAGAGGCGAAAGAAAAGGCGAAGAAGAGGTCTAAATCGACTGCTCAGAAGACTATCACGAATCCATTCAAATCGACGGATGAAATTCTGCTCATTGGGGAAGGGGACTTTTCATTCGCGCGTGCGCTGCTCGCAAGGGGTATACCTGGTTCGAATGTAACAGCTACGACGATAGATTCCGAAGAAGAATGTTTCGACAAGTATCCGGATACTGCGCCTGATAATGTAGGTGAAGTGAAGGAGAGAGGTGTTGAGGTTGTTTTTGGAGTTGATGGAATGAAACTTGATAAACCTGGAGTGAAACTCAAAGGGAGAAAGTGGGATAAAGTTGTTTGGAATTTTCCTCATAGTGGCAGCGGGGAAAGTGATTTGGATAGAAGTGTTAGGGCAAATCAGGATATGTTGCTTGCATTTTTTAGAGGTGTAAAAGGCTTGCTTAAGGATGGAAATCTTCCTCTTCTGGGGAAGAATGAGGAAAATACGAGAGGTACTGTTCTGGTTACACTTAGGAATGTTGTACCGTATACTCTCTGGTATGTTTTTCTAGTCGAATTCATTCTTCGTTTCTTAGTTCTTCTACAGGGACATGCCTAGACTCGCAAAGAAACCTCCAGCACAAAACCCACAGTACATTCTCTTCAGATCATTCGAGTTTGATAGAAATATGTGGGAAGGGTACGAGCATCGAATGACAAAAGGCGACAGAGCCCATGGGACAGGAAAAACAGGCCAAGGTGGTGAAGACCGTACTTGGGAATTTTATATCAAAGATATCGATGATAATTAGCTGTAATATACCTATTGTTGTTGTTGCTGTTGTTGTTCCTCCTCCAACGTCTTCTTCAACCCTTCCAACGTCCTAGCAAGTTGTCCACCACCAGCCTGAGATAACACCCCAGCAAGCTGACTCGCAGGCGCACTAAGCAGACCAACGATTTGCGCCCGAAGCGTATCTAACCTAGGCAACTCCGAAACCTCCTTCATCTTCCCCGGAAGTAAAACCTTTCCTTCTACGAGCGCACCCATGACTTTAAGGTCAGGAGTGAGCACCGCACGCTGACGCTTTACACGTCTACCTGGCTGTGCGGGGTCAGCGGTTTTCAGTGCGAGTTCCGCAGCGAGCTCTTCTGGTGTTTTCGGTGGTCGAGGTGGTACGGAACGGTCCATTGCGCGTAGAATCGCGGTGAGGAGAGGTGGGTCGAGTACTGGGAGTGAGAGAACGGCGTAACCTCCCCCTAAGCCTTTTAACATCTCGTCCACCTCTGTGAGGTTCACATGTGGAAAGTCGCGCAGTGCAGCACCGAATATACCCGTTCGTACGACGGTCAGAGTAGGTACCTCTTCGACACCTCCACCCGAAGACGACGACGAAGACTTGACTTTTCTAGAAGCAGTTTGTATATCCTGCCGTAGTCTTTTAAGTCTATTCGCAGAGAAAGCATCTCTGTGTACGAATATGAGGGGTGAACCTTGGCGGGTTGTATTTAGGATTTTTGTGTACCAGTTGTATTGAAACAACTTTTTGTCGTGGAATACGCGAGGATATGTCTTTCCTGGGAGATGTTTACCAGGTGAGACTGAGATGGCGTATGTTCGTCTCGACGACGAGGAAGCTACTTGAAGTCGTCGAGAAAACATGACAAGGGAAAGAGAAGTGTGACAAGCGCGTCACGCGTCTTGAGATGGACGACGACGACGAGTTTCTTTACGGTCCTTCAACAAGTTCATCGTTTAATGCTGCACCTGGTGAGGATATTTCTGTTGTGATATTGGGTATTTAATAATGTTCTTGTTAGTTTCGCATCCGTGAGTTCTCGTTTGGTTTTTTGACTTGACAGAGTTTAGAGTGTTTGGCGGCAGAAAACCAGTGGAGAATGTACTTGCTACGAATGGTGTCGTTTCTCAACTAGAGGCAGCTGCGGAGGAGGAGGAGGTGGCTGAGGAGGAAGCTCCTGAGGCTGCCCAGGTAGAACAGGATGCTACGGAGGAAGAAGAGAGCGATGAAGAAGATGTAGGTTTATTCAACGAATACTGCTACTAATACTAATTAATGCTTTCCTAGATTGAATTCATAATGGACACTCCTGCTCGTTCTCTTGACTTTCGGTGCGTCCTTAAACACCCCAAGCGGCTAAAACTTATGATATCCACAGTCAACACCAGCAACGACCTCCGCAAACACGTACACCAATAAAACCACCCCCTGCTAGCACTCACCCTCAACCAGATCTCACGACCGAATACACACCAATTCAACGCGGCGATACACTTTCTTCCTTTTCACATCCTCACCCAGCGCAGACGCAGACGCAGTCAACGTCAAGGCCACCAGAGTCGATACCGGACGATACGACGTCTGCTATTGATACCTCTACACTACCTATCGCCCATGCCCCGCCTTCGCACCCCGACATCGACCCCTCAGCCCCGGGCACCCTTGACGGTCGTTCAATTTTCGAAGTTGATATTGCTGCTATGGCTGATAAACCCTGGCGCCGCCCTGGCTCGGACATAAGCGACTGGTTCAACTATGGCTTTGATGAGATCTCTTGGGAGGCGTATTGTTATAGGCGGAGAGAGATGGGTGAGCTGGCTGGGGTGTTGAAGGTCAACGTTTTGGTATGTACAAACTCTCTACTATCTCTACTTTTGGGTTTTAACAAATCCGTGTATGTATTGTATCACACTTATGAAAAAAACAAAAGAACTTCTCCGGCATGCCAGAGGACCAACTCGCATCTCTACCGCCTCAGATTAGGCAAATGGTTATGACGGGTACTTCAGCGATGATGAATGGTGCTGCGGGGGGTAACCCAGGTGGGATGATGGGTCCGATGAATGGAATACCGATGATGGATATGAATATGGGAAATATGGGTGGGATGATGAATCCTATGGCTGCAATGGGGATGAATGGTGATATGGGGGTAGGTGTGGGGATGATGCCGATGATGCAGCAGGATGTAGTGCAAACTGGTCCACAAGGCCCGCAAGGACCTGGACCGGGACAACAACAGGTTCAAGTTCAAGTTCAGGGACCTGGTGCGGGGGTTTCTGCGGGTGGTGGGGTCGGTGGAGGAGGAGGTGGGGGAGCTGGATCGCCTGAACAGAACGGAGCGGGGATGATGCAGGTTCCTGTACAAGTTCCCGTACAAGATTCTAATGGTGGTGCTTATGCGTCTATGGGTATGGGTATGGGTTTACCATCTGAGTTTGGGATGCAAGATCAAGGACAGATGTTTGCTGGTATGGATGGGGGTGGGCCTGTACCTGTTTCTGTGTCTGTTTCTGGGAGTAGTGGGAGTGGGAATGGACAGCAGGGTGTTGGAGCGTCTGGGCTTGGACAGAGTTTGACGAGAGGTGCGACGCCTACGGGGATGGGTGTTGGTACCTATCGTGGACGTGGGATGGGTATGGGTATGAGAGGGAGGGGTGGATTCACTGGAAGGGGGAGAGGGAGAGGTGGGATGTATAGTAGTGAGGGTGAGGTTCATAATTTCACGTTGGAATTATTTGCTAAGAGATAAAATGTAAGGTGTACCTTCTGCTCCGCCCAGACCTGCTTCGCCTCTACCGCCGGGCGTACCGACGGGACCAAGAAATCAAAACAAGTACAAGGACAGAGATGGGAATGCGCCTGCTGTTGATGGGTTGGATTATGGTGGTGATAGAGGTGCACGAACGCCTAGTGGGGAGCCGGAGGACAGAGGGAGTCGGTGAATCTCTTTCTTCTTATGTTTCTTTTTTGTTTTACTTACGAATGTCATTTCTTACAGCAAAAGAAGGAGTTCACCAGGTTTAGAAGAACGTGAACGTGAACGTGGGTTGAAGAGGCGTTGAAAAGTACTACACACAATACATACTTCATCTCTTTTTCTCGTACTTAAGTTTATTTTCTTTCCCTTTCCCTCTGGTTTCTTGCTGTCAGTGTATATCTTCAATTGCTATCAACTCAACTGAAAATATTATTATCGTGCTACCACTTCATTTTTTTTGAAGAAGAAAAAGTCTCGAGTCTCCCGGACCCAGTGAGTTCAAGATTTGAGTCTGGAGTGTCGTTCGGGAACAGGTGGGAAGAGGGGCCCAGCCTGAGCTTAGGCCGAATTTACCTTATTTGGTTGCGTAGAGTCGTTCCACCCTCACCCATATATGTCTCAATAAATAAATTCCAAAAAAAAAACCCAGTATTCAGAAACGAACACGACTCTCTCTTCTTCTTCTGTCTCGACAATGTCGCGTACGACTCAAAACACCTTTGACGTGCTCATCGTCGGAGCAGGCGTCGCAGGCTGCACACTCGCCTATGCACTCTCTACACTCCCCAAAGGCGACTCTTCCTCTTCCTCTTCGTCTAAACAGCTACGTATAGGAGTTATCGAGCGCTCGCTGGATGAGCCAGACCGTATAGTCGGTGAACTTCTCCAGCCAGGAGGTGTCATGGCACTCCAGAAACTTGGTATGGAGGGATGCCTCGAGGGTATCGATGCTGTGCCTACTAGGGGTTATTGTGTCGTTGAACGTGGTCGTTCGGTGCATATACCTTACCCTGGTGGTCATGAAGGAAGGAGCTTCCACCATGGGAGGTTCATCATGCGTTTACGGGAAAAAGCAACGAGTGGGCGTGGAGTTGTCATGCTCGAAGGGACAGTTAATGATCTCGTCGAAGACTCCACGGACGGTAGTGGGCGTGTTGTTGGTGTTTCTGCTACATTGAAGGGTAAAGACACGAAAGAAGAGTTTTACGCGCCTTTGGTTATTGTTGCGGATGGATGTTTTTCTAATTTCAGGACAAAGGTTATGGGTAGCAAAGCTTGTGTTCCTGTTACGAAGAGTCATTTCGTTGGTGTTGTGTTGGAAGACGCGACGTTGCCGTACAAGTATCATGGGACGGTATGCTTGACGGAATCTGCTGGTCCTGTTTTGTTATATCAGATTGGAACGCGCGATACGAGGATGTTGGTCGACGTTTCGACGCCTCTTCCTGCTGATTTGACAGTGAGTTACACAATCAAGTTCATTTGTTGTTGCTTTCTTATTCAACTTGATATGTAGAACACATACGAACCAAAGTAGTTCCCCAACTCCCTTCATCACTTCACCTCACCATCACCACCGCTCTAACTAAAGACCGTCTCCGACGTATGCCCAACTCCTTCTTACCCCCCGTTCTCCAAGGTCAAACGACCTCCAATACACTCACAAGCGCAAAAAAGGGCGTGTTTCTCGTTGGAGACGCGTGGAATATGCGGCATCCGCTTACAGGCGGTGGAATGACCGTCGCGTTCGCAGACGTGGTCATCCTACGTGATTTGCTAGCTGAAGTGCCGGGTCTGGATTTTGGCAACTGGGAAGAACTCAAGGAGGTCCTGAGGAGGTGGCATTGGAAGAGAAAACCGCTTTCGGCGACTGTTAATGTGCTGAGTGTGGCGTTGTATGATTTGTTTGGGGCTGATGGTGGGTTTTTTTTGTGATATATTTCTGTGAGATGAAAGTTGACGGGTTTTTCTTGGTAGATGAGGACCTTGAGGTACTTAGGACGGGTTGTTTCAAGTATTTCGAGTTGGGAGGAGAGTGTGTTAATGGGCCTGTTAATTTACTATCTGCGTAGGTTCTTTTCTTACTTTGCATAGGAGGTCTTTACTGACTTATTTCTCCCGTGTGTAGGATCAAACCTTCCTTCCCAACCCTCTTCTACCACTTCTTCGCTGTTGCGGTTTACTCTATCTGGGTCATGTTCACCCACCCACGTCTCGTTCAACGTTATCCGAACGAGAAACCGCAGCTTGTCACGCCGAGGGTAGATCAGTACCCGTTGTTAACGTTTAAAGCGATCAGTGTGGTACGTCCATCTATAGTCTTTTAACTTTCTCCGCTAACAAAAATTCTTTGGTAGTTTTGGAAAGCAGTTTTCGTTTTTACACCACTTTTGTGGTCAGAAATTAGATGGTGGTCGCCTGATGACAAGGCTGCGAGGAGGAGATCGTTGTTGTTGGGATTGGGTGTACCGGTTGTGATGGCGGGGGCTGCGGCGGCGGTTGGGTTGGGGTTGGTTAGAGTGTCGATTTGATTTTCTCCTATATATAAACATTACATACTATGAGTTGGAAGTAGACTAGGTTTTTGGATTAATGACTTTTGCGATACCATGGCTTTTTTCGTATAGAGGATGTTAGTTATTATTTGTGGTTTAAAAAGTAATTGTATTCAGCTCTTGTTCATGTCAGATTCTGAAGTACGAAAAATGACAATAAGATATGTTAGCTCTCGAAGAGAGTGTTAAGCCCAAAGATTAGAAACACGGCGTTAGGTGTGCAACCCCCACGGAATCCCCTAGTAAAAGGCGAGGGGATTGTTTGTTTGTGGGTTACACTGCCGCTATTGTTCAGTGGACTGCTTATCTGGTGGTAAACAGAATTTCATTTGTGTATGGATAACGGGGTATGGGATAGTTGCCTAATAAAGTAGTACCCTAATCGCGTACAGTCTGATAACTCGGATTTTTTTGAGTTCCTACTACTAAAGTCACCTAGCCCGTCTAAGAGGCGTGTATTTCAAGATTAAAGTCGGTGAAGACAATGGCTGGTTTATCGGAGGCAAATCGGGAGGAGTTGATTAGAGCTGCTATCGAAGGTGTGTATTCACTATCGTACGATTTACGACCTCTAATCGTGAACTGTAATAACCAGCCAAGGAATACGCTTACAATCCTTACTCAAAATTCCGCGTCGGAGCATCTTTGTTGACTGCGGATGGGAAGATCGTGAAAGGTGCTAATATTGAGAATGCGTCTTATGGTGGGTCGTACTGTGGATGGCCTCTCGTCTGGGTTATTTACTACTGAGGGACGTTGTAGGCGGAACGATATGTGCGGAGAGAACTGCGTTCGTCAAGGCTGTCGTGAGTTGTTTTTCTGAACTTTACTAGTAAACACACTCGATATTCATTGTATTTGCCTCTATAGAGCGAAGGCCAAAAATCGTTTATTGCTCTAGCAGTCGTATCGTGAGTCCCTACACAAACTCAATATCACTGTCCCTTCTATAAAATCTTTGATTTACTATGATATACAGCGACGTATTATCAGCAATATCACCTTGTGGAATGTGTCGACAAGTGATACGAGAATTCTGTGCGCTCGATATGCCGATATTGCTTGTACCGGGTGATTACCCAAAGAAAGATGTTGAAGATGGGGGAGTGAGAGTTACTTCGATTGGTGAACTTTTACCAGATAGTTTTGGGCCAGAGCATTTGGAATTGCCGAGAAAGGAGAATTAGAAACCACGTGGTCTGCTACGCGCTCTTTACGAGTAACTACTACATACTGCTTTGAGTTTATGTCGCGCGTCCATCGTCCTTCTGCCCTTGCAGTGTCGTTTGGTGAACCGGAGCCGGTTGATGTTGAACCCATACGTCCACCATCTAAACTTGTTCCTTCAAAGAGGAGAATTGATGATAATTCAGTTAGTATATGATTCAAGCCTTGTTACTTATCCATTTTCATGAACTAGCACAGGGTCGAAGGAGTAAATTATTCCATCGTCCTCAAGGTGAGTATATGCTTTATCAACGCATCCCTGCACTAAAGTCTTCTCAAGTGGCGTATTATGTACCTCCACAAGACATCCAATTCTCTGTAGAGTCACCCAATCTTGTCGTTATTGGAGAGGATCCAGAAGATGTCGATCATCAGACAAAACCAGTTCGATATCTGTCAGAATATTCACTTTATGATCCGAGTCATAAGAGTGAAATGGTTTGCTTGTCCTCACTCGAAATCGACGAAGGTGATGATCGTCACTTTGAAGCGGCGGGTATTGTGAGCCCGGTACTTGAGGATGAAGAGGATGAAGGGCAAGAGGATGATTTAGATGGAGGTGCTGATGTTCTTCAGCATATTCGTCTTGGTGCTGTCATGCGCTTTTCTTTTGATTATACGAAAGACAACGAGTGAGTGTTGTGACTCTCAATATGTTGTTCATTCTCCGATTTCACCTCTCTCTCTAGTCCGGTATACATCGAAACAGAGTATGCGTGGTATATTCTCCGTAATCCCTCACCACACTACCGGCCGTACTTTCTATACTTTTACAGTCCACGCCGGATAGCCCAGATCGTAGTCACTTCTGCTCTAAGAGAGCCCAAACAGCCATTCGATACGTTCCTCAAGACATTCCTCAAGAAAGCAGACCCATTCGGTCGACTTTTCGTCGAAGAAGATCTTGCAGTCGCCGTGCGTTAATTGACACCTTCCCATCTTGCCGTTCCGCACTTCTTCCCTGTGCAGATTCCTCATCTCTTGGAAGCCATCGAAGATCACCCTCAAAAGAATATCGGTAACACCTCGATTGTCAAACACCTTCTCTCGCGATATAAATCTACCCAGCCGGCAGTAGGTGAAACCCACAAGCGACGTCCGCCACCACCGAATTTTACACGAAGGGATTCGTTCAATCGGAAAGTCAACATCGACATTGCTGTACTTAAACCAGAGAACCAGACACCTACGCATGTTACACCGCGTATTGCTGCGCTCGCACAAGAGTATTGCCGTGAACAGCTATACGTAGTCGGTCCGCGACCGAATGCGGTGGACGAGAAGAAGCTTTCGTTGGAGAAAGAAAAGGCTTATAAGCGGTTATGTCAGGTTATTGCTCGTTGGCATGCGAAGCCAAAGTTTTTAGTGGATTATAGGAATGAGGATAGGTTTAAACGTGGGTCGAAGTATGTTCGTGCGGTTCAGGTTGAGGGTGAGATGTATTTTGTGAGTTTTTGTGTCTGTCTCTTTGGACTTGGACTTATAATTATGTGTGAAATAGGTTGGTGATGTGGTTATTGTGCCTATTGGCCATGACCCTTCGGATAATAGCAAGAAGGCTAGATCGCGCGCTCTTCCTGGACCTAGAGAGAAGATACCCTCCGATAAACGTATCCATGATTACTTCTGGTACGTCCAAACATACTCTCAGATACCAGGCTCTCTGAATAAACACTCCTCTGGTTCGCGCGAATCATATACTTTGACATCGACGTCCAAAAAGCTCACGTACAGTGGTTCAACCACGGTGCTCTGACGCTATTGGAGGAATTGGCAGATCCACAAGAGCTTTTCCTGCAGGACTTGTGTGGGCCGGTAGATCTTGAGATTATTGCGGGGAAAGTGTCGGTGAGGTGTTTATCTGAAAGACCTGAGAGTGGGTCTGTGCCTTTTGATGAGTTTTTTTATATGTACGTGTGTCTCTACTCAGAGTTCGTTTTTGTTTTCATTGTCAATTACTAATATTTCTTGTAGGTCAACTTACGACCCCGAAACCGCCTGTTTTAAATCAATAAACACCCAACCTTCACTAGCAGCAAAAAACGAGACACCACCCAACAACTGTCCAATTTGTCTACTAATCGAAGAGCATGAGCAGAAACAAGTCGCTGTGAGCATTAAAGACGGCGTTGCGCTCCATGATCGCAAGTTCCACCTCGACGACTTTGTTCTTTATCGAAGTACAGACGGGCCAGGGGATATAGGACAGATCGTAAAGATTGATATTCCGAAGAGGGATACGTCTATGGATTCGATTAGGGTGGTTGTTAGGAAAGTTGGGAGGATTTCGAGTCTTGCGGAGATGGATGTACTTCCTAGAGATGAAGTTAAAGATGAGGTTGCATTTATTATCTATTCTCGCTTTTCCGGGATACTGATTTTAAACTTAACTTCTAGAGACATCTCTTCATGACTGACGACCAGCCCAAAAACCATAGTACCATCTCAGTCGAGGACCTTCTCCGTGTCATATACGTCCGCGTACCCGACGGACGACCTCCTCTCGAACAATGGCTTTCCTATTCCCCAGACCACTTCTACCTCACCTATAGATTTCCCTCGCTCGAGGTAACACACTGGAGCCAAAGACGACGTGTAGAGCGGAGAGAACTCCACGTATGTGCGCATTGTGTCTTTGGGAAACGAATGCTCGAGATGGAGGAGAAGAAGGAGTTTTTAGAGTATATGGGTAAGAATCCTTTGAATACGCTTGATTTATTTGGTGGTGTTGGAGCTTTTGGGATGGGTGTGGAGGAGGGGAGTGGGTGTATTAAGGTTACGCATGCGGTGGAGATTTCTCCTTCGGCGGCTAGGACGTTTCGGTGAGTTGGGTTAGTACGTTGCGTTTGCTAGACTATTGCTCATTTAATTTTGGATAGTGCGAATTCACCGGATACGGTGGTTTATAATCAATGTGTTAATGTGGTTTTACCTTACTTTGTCAAGACGTATGGTGGTCTTTCTGTTGATACACCTCAGGATTTGGGTACGGGTCAGGCTTTACCGCCGCCTCCTGTACAAGGTGAAATTAAATGTATAGTTGCTGGGTTCCCGTGGTGAGTATTACAACTATCGAATGCATCTATGCATCGTTTGGGATCTACTCATTGGTTCCATCCGTAGTCAGAGTCACTCGGCTCTAAACATGTACAGAAGAGCTGACGACGTCAAGAGTAACCGTATACTCACCGCATTATCCTTTGTCGATCTCCTCAAACCGGACTATGCCATCTTTGAGAACGTCCCGGGGTTCTTATCGTTTAATCTCCTCTCGGTTCAAAAGGGACAACATGTGGTTGAAGGTGGTATTGACCAAGGCGGTTTGAAGCTTTTAGTCAGAGCTCTCGTAGACATGGGGTGCGTGTCTCTTTGTCAACCTGCTAAGTAGGCGTACTCTTACATTTCATCATATCATTTCAGCTACCAAGTCCGATTCGGACTCCTTCAAGCAGGACACTATGGCACACCACAAGGTCGTATACGGTTCTTCCTCTTCGCTGCAAGACATGGTGTGCCTCTCCCGGAATTACCCCAACCCACGCATGATTTCCCTCTCTCTGGTCGTCTCAATATTGAGCTTGCCAATGGGAGGAAGATCAAGCCTGTACAGAGCGTAAGGGGAGTTGGATTGCATCCGTTTGTTACGATTCGTGATGCGATTGGGGATTTACGTCGTTGGGATTGGTGAGGGGTTTCTTCGAACAGTTTTGAAGTCTTCATGGATGCTGATTGGATTGTTGTACTAATAGGGAACTTGCGGGATCTGCTGTAGTCAGGTATACTCTGAAGGAGAAACAAGAAGCAAAGGAGCGTAAGCGTAAGATACCCACTGCGATTTGTAGGTTGGGTGGTACGCATTGGGGTTTAGGAGGAGGAGACGGACAAGCGTTTTACGAGCATGAACCTTTCACGAGGTTTCAAATGCAAGTACGTCTAAGACCGCCGGTGGATATTCAACATTTCACGCGATGTTTTCCGTTGAAGACTGTCGAGAGGGTTAATGCGATGTTGTCCTCTTCGACCTCTGACTGAATTGTTTCTTTTTCTTTTTTTTCTTTAGGGTTATCAAGATTCGTTTGGAAGCTGGATCAGATTACAGATGTATGCGTGTATGATGCCTCCGTACTGTGTCGTGCTCAACACTCAACTATCTTGGCTAGGTCTTCCCCCTGGCTTGTTCGAGTTTCAATTCGCAAGTCCCGTCTCGTCTATTGCAAGGCAGACCAGTGCACCTAGTACGTGATGTCACATTCATCTACCCTCTGTCTTATGTACATGGTTCGTAGGTCTCTATGGCCGCCTTGATGCTGAGAAATTCTTCAACACCACCGTGACGAATGTCAGTCCGACTGCGAAACAATGCAAAGTCCTACATCCCTTTGTCAGTTACCCACAATTTCATGAAGAAAGTGAATGACTTATTCATCTGAATTATTTGGTAGTGCAAACGCATTTTGACAGTCAGAGAACTCGCTCGTTCGCAGGGTTTTCCAGATCACTTTGTCTTTGAGGCGATAGATGATAACGTTGTCACTGTAAGTGTTTTTTCTGTACCGAATAGAAGAACCAGGGGTTAAATTTTGTTTCCTTCTCTAGATGGTACGTTCCCATGTTGTCTTGATCTCAAATACTTTGCTTAGCCCAGAGACGCAGCATCGCTGTATAGGCAACGCAGTCCCTTGGCCTGTTTCTGTTGCTTTAGGGCGCGAACTGCAACACGCTTTACTTGAGAAGTGGAGAATGCGCGAACGCATTGTTATTGATGATTGAGTTTGAGTTCATGGGTTCATATTATCTATTTATTCTCTTATCTGAAGCGTTATATCGTTTATCTATCACACACCTCATCGTAATTAATTCTTTACACATAGTGCACAACCTAGGCCTAAACTGACTACCCATGCAATTGGTACTGAATTTACCCTTATATTGAATGCTCAATACATGATACACATTGCGAGGTACGAAACAGCAGAGCAAGGCGAATAGATATTATAGGATCAGAATGCCAAGGATGCAAAGCGAGATGCAGAGGGAAGAGACGTGGAAACAAAAAGGTAAGAAGGTATGAATAACGAGAGTAGGTGTGGCCGACTTATTACCGCCATAAGCTGGGAAGGGTGAAGGAGATCATTCTTGTATGTATGAATGATGTAGTAAGAGAGAAGGTAAAAGGAGTGTTGGCCGTGCGTAGCGGATGTGAACAGAGGGTGGAGCAAGTGGCGTGTGCGGCGATAAATGAGAAACGAATGCAGAGGCTGGCGGATGGTGGGGATGAGGTTGAGGGATGGCGGAGAGGTATTAAAAGAATAAACCATGCGATAGAAAGGCAACCATGAGACCCAATCACGGATAATACCTTTAAAGATAACGATAAAAAAAGACGTTATGAAAATCCAAGAAAACGTGAACAAGGGCCAAACGCTATATGAGAGCGTCGCCATCTTTCCCCGCCGTAACAAGTTCTCTCCAGTCATGTCTCCATTTGTTCATACTAGACCTAAGCTTCTTATCCGTCAACGTTCTCTCAATCCAACCCAAGAAAACGTTCTCGTCTTCCGGGACGAAGAAGGACGAAAGTAAAGAGAGGACTGTTTCAAAATTGGCTGCAGCGGATGTGATTTGATCTAATAAGAGGTGTTCAATGGGTTGTTCTAAAAAAGCCAGGGAATTTATTCTTACCTCGGAAGACCCATATGATCGCTACTGCGACAGCGACGAATACATCTTGCCCCTCTAACAGAAACACATCCCAAAGTCTCAGCTGAGTCTGAAACGGCACGCTATTGGAAAACAACGTGATATACCACTTGGTCGCATACGACGTAGTAGAAATCATATGCTTCCTGAACGCATTGTACACGGCAGGAAGCATCTGCTCAGTGATGCGCTCCTGAACGTAGATCGCCTCGAGTAGGCCGGGAAATCCAGGTGAGAAAATCGTGTGCATAGCATACACATCATGCAGTCGCACCAGAGCTGAGTAGACTTGCTCGGGAGTAAAGTAACATAGCAGGGTGGCAGCAATAGGTCCCATGCCCTGTACATACCCACATTCCTCACACCGCTGCGAAAAGGAATGCAGAACATGGAATAACGATCTTTGACCTGCTCCATATCTCGTTCGGAACATGACATGTCCACTTATAGTCCTAGGAACATCCAAGTCGATCTGAATGTCATAAGTCGACGGTTTATCCAGTACCTCTCGATAATCTTTCGCAAGCTGATTCATACTTAGGCTGAATTGGTTCTTGGGGTCGGTATGTTGTGAGGTGAAGCGCGACATGAGCACCTCCCATGCGACGGGCCGCCAGCGGTCAGGAATACCCTTATACGTGCGTTCACGCAGCTTGGCTTCTTTCGAAGGTCTGACGTACCAAGCCTGCGCAGCTCCACCTGGATCGGGTTTCTGCGGCCGTAGCATACGCTCCCATTTGCCGATGCGGGAGGTCTCTTTCAGGGGTGGTGGAGGAGGAGGGAGGGAAGTGAGGGAGGTTCCGGACGTTGGTGCATTTGGTGGGCCGGCGGATATCGGTGAGAGTCGGCGTAGAAGCGGGTTAGTCGGTAAGAGGACGAGTCGGTCGTGCGAAGGGACGGTGAAAAAGCCATAACTGCGGAGGAACAAGAAGAATGTTAATATTGTTCGCTTTTACCGTAAGGTTCTTAATAGACACTTACCGATCCACAGAAGCTAGTAATTCCAGTTCTTTCTGATCCAACTCTCTTGTTTTCTCCGTCCCGTCACCAAGCGCAGCCTCAGCATGCAATTGAGATGCTCGACTGTCACCCACACGAGCACGTGTGCGCTCGACACCCTCCTCGTAACCATCACCCTTGACACCAGATATGTCTAATTGAGCATATGTGTTTCGTACATGGAACGCGTCCAAGTCTTCTCCTTCGGAAGGTACGAGAGACGTCTTGCTTGCGGGTGAGCCGACGTATACGGGGTGCTTTAAAGGCAATGGTTTTGATGAGGAGGCGGGAGGTACAGTGGGAGCAGGCACTTCGAGAAGCTCGGACGTGCGAGCGGGCGGAGTACCTAGTGGAGTTATCGACCGTGGTATTGAAGGGAGTTCTCCGTTGGATGCCGCAGACTTTCTCTGAGGACTAGCAGATACACGAGAGTAACGGGAAGGAGAATACGACGACTCTTCAGACCTGCTTGTAGTGAGGGGCGCTGAGGTGGTAGAAGTGATAGTAGTACGGTAACTCTGTGCTGTGGATGCTCTTCTATGTTCGTTGTACTCGCTGGGCGAGTTGTAGTTAGACAAGGGCCGAGAATCCCGAAATGAAGTTCTTTGTACAGCTGCTGTAGATCCATTTCAGATACGCTAGTTGGTAAATCCATAGTATGTCCAACATACCAGGTGAGGTGGCATAGTCGTAATTCGACAGCCTGAACGCATCAGCTTGCACAGCAGCACTCGCAGGGTCTGTCAAATCTATGATTTGAGAATCTTCTTCAAAGTACGCCAATTCGCTCTCTAAATTCCCATTCTTCTTTAACAGCGACTTTCTATAGTCGAGCTTGATTTGAGGTGCATCTGTCATCATCCCTGATCCCCAGCTCGCTCGATTCTGCGGTTCGTCACCGTACATGGAATAAATGGACACGATAGCAGAGTCGGAAGAGCTTCTCTCGGCCTTCTCTGGAGGAAGTCTTGTGACGGAAGTGGAAGTGGCGGTAGAAGAAAAGGAGATGGCAGGAGAACTGTTGGGTGAATTTGATGAACTTGAACTAGAATAATACGTCGGTGTCGGGGGCACCAGTGCCAACGACGGCGCGTACATGCGGGATTATAGCAAGTAAAGAAGGGGTGGTAATCAAAGGAGAGACTGAATTTTGAATGATTTATTTAAGCGACTTGTTCTCATTATTTTATTACCACAATCATTTGACCAGCCACTTTGCCGCTTGCAATCCTGAAACTCTTGACTTAAGCTTGACTCCTGGACAGTGGAGCAACCCAATATGTCAATCAAATTCACTGCTTTTCTCTGTCTTTTACTTACAACTGAACAATGAGGATAAGTATCATCACTCTAATCGTCTTATATTCCTTTCTATCACCGCAACTGTCCTCGTTCATCTAACTCAACTAAGAAGACGTTTGCAATTGAAGTTTCCTTTTCCGTGTCCCCGGATGCACGTCTCACACGACAATCTGCCTTTCTGCCATCTCTCTGTCAATTTTAGTCTTATGACCATCGTGGCACTGTCCACACGGCTGCACGGCCTCTGGGATGAAAGCTGATGAAAGCCAACGGTAAGTAAGTACCAAGAGACCTCCGACGGTAACCACTGCGCCGTATGATCTCCGCCGCCTATCAGGAATGTTATGCACAGGGTGATGCCCGACTGACCTCCCCAAACCTCAACTTGAGGACGTGGACATACACGTTTACGCAAATCGAACGAAAGACGCGTGTGGTTATAAGTAACAGCTTGTGCTTGAGCTGTAGGCGAAAACCTCATGTCAATATTCTTGGCCATCTCTTAGTCTGGGCCACCTAGGTATAAGGAGTACGTGAACAAAAAAGATTCTGAAGACGTTATATCGAAGCACGTACACGATGGCCGATACCCTACGAGTCCGTCTTTTCTAGACCAACTCCTGAGGATGCGGATTTTGGGCATAAACATCACTGACCGTTTCCAGTCCGACGAGCTGATCCGAGAGATATTGTTGCACATTGAAAGTGCTCATGCTCATGGCTTCCGCGACTTGCGAGACACCAAGAAATGTATATGTGTAATGCGGAGCACATAAAGATACAAGGTGAATGAATTTAAAAAGTCGAAACGTTCACTCTGATAGCTCAACATTGTCTTCCCATACATCAGCAAAAGCTTCCAAGTCCTGTAAAACATAGGTCAGTTACCGAATACTCTCAGGATTGTAGAAGATTCACCTCTCTACTAAGTTCCATGGTAGATGCTGAAGGTTGTCGGCTTCCTGATGTAGAAGTCGATACAGTTATAGGGGGTGAAGGGACATCTTCATCGTCGTCATCTTGTACATCAGCATAGGCTGCGAGATCCTATAAAGGTTTGCGTCAGCATCACAATTAATTTATGTCAGTCCAGTAATGTACCTCCTCACTAAGTTCAACCACCCCTGCCGAAACACGTCGCCCCAGTTGCTCTCTAGATACAGCAGCAACACGAGGAGGGACAGCGGCCCCTTCAAAGTCCTCTACCTGACTCACGTTCACCGTGCTGTGATCTTGACTAGCAAGCTCCATCTTTGCCCTTTTCCGCATTCGCCGCGCCTCTACTCGTGCGATGTTCTCTTCAGCCCGGCGCCTGTAGTCCGCCTCCAAAGACACCCAGTCTCTCTCCTTCATCTCAGGCTCTAAAGTTCCTCGATTAGCTAACATGTCCGCTCCTTCGTTGCCCGGGATGCCAACATGGGCCTCGACATGTTGAAGTAGCACTTGCTGTCCATATCTGACCCTGTACTCGAGCAATGTTGCAACGTATTGGATCAGTGGCGCATTCTTGACTGGTTGATTACTGGCAGTGTGCCAGTTATTCCTTCTCCATTCATGTATCCATTGCGTTAAACCTATACATACAGGTTATTGTCGCAGTCACACTTTTCCGAGAGTAGGACACGTACACTTTATGGAATACTTGGAATCGGTCTTGATGATTAATTTGTTCTTCGTGAAAAATGTCGTCTCCAAAACCCGAGCAATTGCCTACACGTGGAATGTACAAAATGCAGGATATTGCTATAGTCACTCACGCACCACCAATTCCGCCCTGTTATTAGTTTGATCACCCGGACATCGTTCGTAGATGTTACTGAAATTAAAAAATTAATATGACTCTGACAAACGATATAGTGAAGTGACGCACCGTTCATCACCAGGGCCCCAATACACGCCAATTCCCGCAACTGAACCCGCCTGACCATTGCCTTTGCATGCACCATCGCAGTATACTTCAATAGGCGGCCAATCTTGTTTACCATTCTCCTTCTCATCCACTCCTACTTGATCCGGCCATTTAGTTAAGTCTTCCGAAGCCCGCTTCTTGCCTTTCAAATCATAATCAATTTGAACTCCTGACGAACTTGATGCCGAATCAATAGACATAGAGGGCCCAGCCTCTCCCGATGACCCCGAGCTCACAAACAGCGATTCAATATCGCCTGATGCTGCCCATCTCTCCGCTTCCTCGCGGGAGGGAAATTTCTTGAATTTTGCGGATGCAAATCCATCGATCTGCAATTTGCATTCGTCCCTTTTGAAATGGTACAAATCAACAAGAGAGACGACGCAATGAGTTGAATGGAGCTCACCAAGTTAGGTAAACACCTGGTACTCTCCCCTTATGTACCGCGTAGAAAGCAGGTTTAGACTTGCGACTACCCATTGCGACTTCTTCTGAATCGTCGAGTAAAGGCGTTGATATAGTCGAGTATTGTGCGAAGAAGAAATCTCGGTTCCTCGTATATCGTTTTAAGAACCCAGTAATGTTGTTGTTATCTCTCCTGAACACAGAGAGTGAAACTGACAGAGGGGCTCTCACTGCTTTCTCTGGAGATTTCAATTTGAGTTCAAGCCTTAGGAGGCGAAGAGAGAGGAAAATAAAAGCCACTTTCGAGAAACAGTTTCAAAGCGTAGTACGCTGTTGACGAAACTTAAGGTTAAACGCGCGCAATAATAATTGTGGCGCTTGAACCTATGATAGTCACGTGCCCGCGCCGGCAAGGACCGTTTTCTAAATTTTGAGACGCTTCGACTTCTTTCCTGCAGTCGACGAACACGGCCGCAGTGGCCGCTGCTTCGAGAGTATGTATTCGTCGTTGGAAGGGCTCTGCATCGCTGACAATCCATCCCACTTCAGCCCTAGCGGCGTCCACTTTCCACCCAACCAGAGGCAGATGCAGCATGACCCACCGCGGCGCTTTATCTCTTCGGTAAGCTCACAGTATAGAGTGTTTACTCTCAGGTGATATATCTAGACGCTATAGTAGATGAAGGCGTTGAGGTCAAATAATTGAAAGAATCAGCCAGCGCTTTTCTTTTACATGGACTTATGACTGCTGCCAAAGTTTCTCCGCTTTCCTTTGTGAGAACGTTTAATGCAAGGCTCGCCCACTCGGAAACTGGAAGGCTTAATATGCTCGGCTAGTTCATTCTAAAAGTCCGAAATACAAGGCATTCCCATACGCTCCGGATGATACGACAACACAAGCTTCAAATTTCAACTTGCAGTTCTGATACCGTGCTGACCTGGTGCTGACAGAGTGCTGATACCTGGACCCTCCATGTTGGCGGTAGGTAATCCCTTCATCCGAAAATGGGAACGAAGGCATCTTCCGCGAGCACGAGGCCACCTGTACTAAGCGACCTTCCTTACGTGGACAAGGGCGTCTACCGAATTGGGCACTTTGCTTATACTCCTCTCAAATTGGCACTCGCGCTTTGGCCGTATAAATGTCGTGGAGAAACAGAAAGGCAAAAGCAACAGACTGGGGTCGCAGGTTCTGCAAACTTGTCTGATATTTGGTCGTCGAAGAACTCGAGGATTTCCATCAGTTACACCTTACTCGATCATCGCCGTATACTCCGCCGAACAATTACAAGGTCGGCTCTACCCCATCCATTGTCACCGACATAACAATAGTGCTGTGACGGCGTCTACTTCCTATCACACGCTTAGTCTCTGGGCGTAGAGGCTTATTGTGTTGAGTCAATACACACCCACAACTTAAAAGCGAGAGGGTAATAGCGGATACCCTCAGCTGGCTCTTTCCCTGTTTGCGTCTTGCTACGCATTCACCATTCTAATATCTAATCCCTCTCTCATTCCTCACTTTCTCTACTTCTTCTGTGCGGTATAATCATAATATCCATTGCTGGTCATAATCATCATGTCTTCTTACACCTACAACGTCCCACCCACCTCACCCACTTGTGGATTTTTCCCTACTGGCATGACGTCCCCTAACGCATTCCCCACGTTTCACCAGTCTCCGCGCGACACACATTCGATGTACGCTGCAGCGTTCTCCCCGGCGACCGCTTACTCTAATCAGCCAGCTGGAGGCCAACAGCAGTCTCAGGGCATACAAAACCCTTTGAAGAAGTTCGTGTCGCGGAAGTAAAATCACTATCCTATGATTCATGCATCGTTTCATGACATTTACGTTGGTGCTCGAAACATTATCCATGACCGCACATGCACCGAATGGGTCGAGATGCCTTCGGGCGTCGAAGAAGAGGAACCGGAGGGTTGTCTGAGGGTAGGGGATAGATATCGATAGATATTGGAAGAATCCCGAAGGTTGTTTTAAGGCGAACGCGTTTTCTTCTGTTTTTTACGAGTGTTGAACACATCTGCATTGTCATCCGCATTTTCTTGCATCCATGCATCACTATCATCTGCATCATGTATTCCGTTGACTTATAGCATAGACCTCATATGTATTTTTCCCGAGTTCCAATAATATCGTTCGAAAGATCTTCGTGGTCAAGCTAAGAAGGAAATTCGGATATTTATACAATCCCAGTTGTTCCGTTATCAAAATAAGCGCCCAAAGCGTTGGATCGGGCCCGGCCCGAAATTTCCGTCCATGCCAAACAGCCCTTTTTCTCATTCTCCAATCACAAACTAGACCTTGCTCATCGTTCGCCACGACGTTGATGACCATGTCAACGCTGAGAGCTTCTGCATCTAGCTCTTCAGTTAACCCAGATACTGCTTACTCTCTCGCTCTCCTTTCCGAGTACACCCACACACTAGACTCTCTTCCCTTGGACCTCTCTCGCAATTTTGCAGACCTCCGAGAACTCGATGCAGTTTTGTCATCCTCCATGGCAGGTATCACCACGAAAATCATCGCGTTGACCGAGATGATCGAGAATGGCACGGGTCAGAAGGAGGAGCGTTTATGGCTTCTTACAGAGATTGCTGAGGAGGCTCAGCGACTTAAACCGGGTGGAGAGGACAAGATTCGTGTTGCTTGTCAAGCAGCGGATAATCTTAAAGGACACGCCAACCACCTGCGTGCGTTGGCGGAGAATGTTCCACAGTTCGACGCATCGACGTTGAACAGGCAGACCACCTACCCTCACGTCGCTCAAAAGTCTTTTATGCCCCTTACGTCGGCTGAGTCTGGAAGACGGAGACGTGGTGGCTACGGATCATTGTTGAGTGCAACGGATCCTAGTCCAGCCAAGAGAAAGAGAGGTGCACGAGATGATGATATGGGGACACCTAGGAGGGAGAAGGTCTCGGAGAGTAATTCCCGACAGCGTAACGGTGCTCGAGCGAAAAAGTACGCTCTTCATTTTCGTCGAGTTCCTTTCCTCCTCATTCACAAGTTTGAAATTCCACTATATAGAACGGACCGTGCACCATCCCCAGCAGACTCGGTGCTGTCAGTAACGTCGCACATGCTTCCACAACCACAGCAAAATGCAAATGCCGGTAGTTCCTCACGCGGGCATTCACACCAAGGATCTCGAGCAGGAAATGGACACAATGGCTCTTCCTCTTCTAACAAGCGGTCTCGTCCGTCAGCTCAACAACGCGGCGCAAGTCCGGTTCACAATGACCGCTTCACGGACGTGTACGATCAACGACAAGCCAATCAGTCAAATTCCAATTCTGCGAATTCTCGTCGAGAAGCTTTCAATGTACCTCCGTCATCCTCACATCCTTCATTACCGTTGCCGTACCATGCGAATGGTACCAATGGTTACGCTCAGTCGTCTGTCCCCGGTTTATCTGGCGTTGTGAACGACTGGAATTCGACTCGGAATCAGTTAGAGGGCCCGGGAATGCCTGTGGCAAGGCCCTTTACTGTCATCCCTGGGGCTTCTGGCGTTTTGAATGGAGCTGTTGGCAATTCAGGAGCGGTTGAAGCTGGAGATGGCGAAGGAGACGGGGAAGGCGAGGGCGATGATAAACCATACTGCTATTGCAATCGCCCAAGCTTTGGTCAGATGATTGGCTGCGATGAACCTACTTGTCGGATCGAATGGGTGAGTATATCAAATCACGATCTTTTACCCATCAACTCATCGAATGGTTTTCTGCAGTTCCATGTCGGCTGTATCGGGATGGTCATACCTCCGGATGGTACATGGTATTGCGATGATTGTCAAGCTCAACGAGAAAAGAAAAATGGTAGGAGGTCAGGTCGTGGTGGTAAACGGAAGGCTGCGGGGAACCGCTCAGGCGGTCGTAGTACTTCTGGTGCTTGATTTAGCACCAGAAAAAAAACATTTTTCGTCTCCTTTGGATTGTATTTTATTGTTACTGTAATATTTGGCTTCTTTGGGTGTGCTGTGTATTTACCTAACTTACCTTCAATTGATGACCCCATCTGCAGATATCAGTAGTCCTAGTGTCATGCTCAGCGGCGTTGAACGAGCACCCTACTAGCGGAGAGGAAGAGGATCGATTTCTCGGATTTGCAAAAACACTTGCCACTCACAAGTACTATCAGTGCTCCCGATGACCTGCCTCATTTGGTTCGAATTATCTTTTCAGTCTGTGGCGCATGAGCACCGTTGAGGGTGCCTTTGAAGTCTTTTGGGACAACGGAAGTAATAGTAAGACGCATGTTGTATGCCAACGTAGCACAATGGTAGTGCGTTGCTTTCCTATTCAAGGCGAATAGGCAAAGGTTGTGGGTTCGAGTCCCATCGTTGGTTATTTGAAAACCTGCGCATCTTTTTAGATCTTCTACATTGAAGGTCAACAAGGTGGTGTGGCAAGCCACCAGTTTATTCGGTAGTCGTTTTTCAGTTCATATTTTGCAAGGGTACTGATGTGTGCTCTCACATCTAAATATATATAACTTGTACTGTGAATACTAACGGCGCCATGGGCGAGAAGTGTGCGAGAGCGCTTCTATACTAGCTTGTCTACCCAAATCTTCCTACCCGTCTCGTGTGCACATCCATCTGCGTGTGCAAGTCCGCGAACTACTCTCCCACCTCCGCGTAGTACACCCGACAAAGAAAGGTTAGGACCGGAAGGCACGCCAGTTCCAGCCAAACAGAGTGCAGGGGCTCGTCCGCATCCAGTGTCGGTGACATCAACGTCAAACTCTTCCTCATGCTCAACCTCTACAAGCCCCGCAAGTCCTTCACCTTCTTGATCATCCTCGAAATCACTGATAGTTGATCGCGACGGCGACGGTGAAACAGAGCCATCACCTTTGCTTGAGTTCTTACCGGTTTCGGTGGACCTTTGATACCGCATGACTCTTACTAATTTATTCCTCCAGCTGGCCTTGATCAGCCCGCGCCTCTTCACTAACAGTGAGATACCTTCAGCCCATCCCCTCTCCCACTCAGATTGAATATCCGCGAGGAGAGAGCCATATACGATCTGCGGGTCTAGCGGGGCCGTATCATTTGATGCTTCCGGTGCTTCAGGAATGAAGGAAGCAGGGACTACCAGTGTAGTCGTGAGCGATTGGAGAGTTGGAACAGGAGGCAGGATACGTATGCGTTGAGAACCCTCTAGGTCAAGATGGATCGATGACGATCCAGCCACAGCAGATTGGGAAGTGACAGTAGGGGTTGGATTTTCTGTTCGCAAAGAGATAGTTGCAGATGCCAGACCTTTCCTTCCCCGGCGCGGAATCTTCGGTGGAGTTGGAGCCCCTTGACGTGGTGAATTTTCCCTATCAGCTGTCTGTCCTTTGTCCTTCGTGGCATTCAAAGAAGCCAGCTGAGCAGCTAACCAATTTGCCACTTTCTTTTCTCGTTCTTTCGCCTTGTCAACACCAGCCGATGCGCATTTATGAGATAATACCCCCCACTCGCGTCCACGATCGCGTACCGATGAATCGCCAAGTAATAATGCACAATCGTCCAAGACAATATGGCTGAGAGCTGGGTACCGTGCTATTACAGACTGTACATGATTCTCTGTGACGAGGGTAGTAGACGCGTCAAGAAAGGTGAGATGAGGGGAGGGAGTAAGATGTGCCGTCGGAATGAGTCTGTAATATCTCTCGCGCAAAGTATCCGGGTCAGAACTTGCAGCAATGGGGGCACCAAACGACGGAGGCTGAGGCGGGGGCGACCGCGTGAGTGCTTGCGTGATATTCCGCCCTGGAAGACGAATACGCAGCGATTTCAAGGTAAGTCTCAGGCCGGGTGACCGGAGAAGTTCAGGTATTGTAGACTCTAACTGGAAGAAGACGATTGGCTGTGCAAAGCCTGATCGAAGTGTGCGTTTAGGGAGGCCGAAAGAGAATGAAGGAGGTGGTAGTGGTTCAGAGCCTGCGCTTGTCTGAGACTCGATAGTCATCGGATCTTGTACGATGGATAAGGTAGGAAGATGTGCTTTCGGCCAGCGTGATATTGCGTTCAGAGTTGGGTCAAAGTATGCGCCCTTTGCTTGGGTATCAGGACAATCGGCATGCGTTGAAAAGGGCTACGCTTACACTCATGAACTGGTAATATGTCGCTTCTTGTACACTGCATGAACGTCGGGTTAGTTACTCGCACAGACCATTCAGAGGTTACGCACTAAGGCCTGAATCGTAGAGAAAGATATCTCAGCGTCCCGACACATTGAAGGCATCTGGAATCCTTCGAATGTCTTTCAATATCAAACAGTTCTTCTAGATGCTCCGGAAGAAAATTCGTTGGGCCGATCCATATCGTGAGGGTTTGCAAGTTAGGAAGCAAGCTAAGCAGATTGAGCACGATTTCTGCATCAGCTGTCCAGGTTTCTAAAGCAAAGGATTGAACCCATCCTAATGCTGGATCGATTTCTGTTTCTCCATCGGCATTAGAGATACGACGTTCGCGAAAGCGCCGGTAGAGCTGGATAATCTGTTCCGGACGGGTGATATGAATATCCTGAAAAAGCTGTCGAAGTGGAAGAAGATGATTCGGTAAGATTCGGGTCAAGGATAAAATAGTTCGCCGTAAATCAGATTTAGGAACATGAGAGAGTACGCATTCATAGAGTTCAGGTGGAAGTGTTGAGAGCGACATGCATAAGCTCAGCTGGGAACGTGACACGTTCAATCCTGGCTCATCCCAAACTTTGAACCTGTCTCAGTGGGATCTTCAACAACTCACGTTTCGAGCACGTTTCGAGACTCGAGTGGAAGACCGACAGCCAGGACAAGTAATCGAAGAGATGCATTCTTTCTGATTTCATGTTTCTTGCTCGCCCTTCGGAGTCCCATCGGCACATTTGAGAAGCTTCCAAGGATTCTCGTATTGTCGATCCAAAAGAAACCGTCTTGTTTACCCCTGTGGGTCCAGCCAAGGGCTTGAGAAGAAAAGGTAATTTCGAATGTTTCAATTCGGAGGAGGAGCCGTCTGAGGAGGGACTGGCGCAAGGGCGTACGAATTGCTACGTTTTGGGCTTGAATTCGACCTGGCTCAAAATACATCGGGCTTCGCGATACCACCAATATCTACGCGTCCCGCTCGCTGAGAAACGATGGCCTTTTACTCTCGAACGTTGACGGTTAAGTGGCTTTCACGGCGACCACATATTTCTATCTTAATCCTTCTTCTCATCCAAGATGCCGTGCGTTGTTCTTCAGTAATCCAAACCACTAATAACTTCAACTCCTGCCATTTGCATGTCTTAGGCATGTCGTAAGTTCTTTATCTTTGCCTTCTATCACCGGACGCTTTCAGATGCTTTGCACGATGGTTTTAGGGTGGGCACAAATCGATAAAATATAGGTCAGTAGGAATCACTCTTGGATGTGGAGGTGGAATTGCAGGGGACGAGAAATAACCAACGTATGTGTAAGGATCATCGTTCCGTTCTCTTCACGTGCACTGTTAACGAAGGAGTTCTTTAGAACACATCTGAGTGAGGATTGCTCGATTGCTAGTAGGGTGCATTGCTAGGTATGACTTCATTGACCTCCACACTGTACTGTCCTCCAGATGCTATCTCTTGCCATGATGTTATATTCATAGATCATGCGAATATTCAGATAAGAAAAGGGTCTTTGGGATTCAGATACCGCAAGGGTTCTGAGCTAGAATACATCATTCTCAGATGGTGTAGGAGTAAGTCGTGAGTATCAGTCTAACTGAACTGATAGACCTTCAAGCTTCAAGTTGGAATATGCCTCGAGGCATGGTACTCACAAAGAGTTCGACATTTCAAGTCAGAGGTCAGACAATCCCATGGTAAGCGCAAGGCTGCAGCCTCGGAAATAGTCGAATTACCGGCCGCGATTAATACGGAGTAGCGAAATATGTCTTTTATGAATGGTCGTCAATCTTGACACAGCCATCGTCAGAACTGGGGATACCGGTGGCTAGTGACCTGAAAGGAGAGCGACGAGTACCCACATAGCGGGATCGAGGGAAGGCGAGTCATTCCAAGTACATGAGTGAGTTCGCGGAGCTTCATACGATCATCGTTGCAACCGTTACATACATTCTTAATCAACTTTTCAGTAATGACTGACTTCGCGCTACTAGACCCAGCTGCCGGCCCCCCAAGTTAATGTGCCTGGCCTCGACAGTTTTGTTAAAATATCACACAAAGGCCTGCCATTCAAAGAGATGGTTTAGTGATGCCTCGAGGTCACGCCTCTTCTGCGAAGGGTGGCTTCTTTAGAAAAACGATGATGTGGATGTTGATATCAAAACTAGATATACTTACTTATTCGCCTTTCAGTGTTTTGAGGCTGCACGCTGCAAGCGGCGTGTTCCCTAAGAAATCCTTATTTCCCCTTCGTACTAAGTCCATCATTGACTCGAAGGTGGCTCTAAAATCGAGATATGCAACTATCCGATGTGTAGATGTAGATTTATCAGTGCTCAAGTTATCGGATCTCGAGCTAAGAAATGCGACTCGAGACTCGTAATCGGATTCTTAGTATGTTGGGATCACAGAACTGACTATCGCCGCAAGAAGATGAGACTCGAAACTCGTCAGCAGGGAGGGTTTCGGACTTTTGACGCTCTTCCGTCTCTGTATGCGCTCTTTCCCTTGTACTTTACCACCGAGTAAACCACATACGTGCCGCAGCAAGCGATTGAGACTTCTCTAAGTTAACTCAATAGACCCCAATAACTTTACCCCGAGAAAGAAACGCGGGGTAGATTCCGCTTAATTAACATTCTCGAAAGGACAGAGCTCTCTTCGAATGACTAGCATTTGACACGGAAGCGGAGCATCCAAGCATACGCGTAGGTTTTTGCGAGCCCGTAATCCCAATATCCTGCGATTCCAAACCTACTAATGTATGCAGAAGCCTTACACGGGCGTTTAATCGTTGATATTAGTACCAGTGAAACGGCGAAACTGAGGAAATGAATACTAAGTAGAATGAATACTTCGATCAAGTCGGCTGGTGGATATCAGGAAACTATATGAATTTACCCCAGGTATACTGTAAGAGAACTGGAAGGGATAAGCGAAGCTGGAGAAACACCGAATCACTTATAGGGAGGAGACAACACGGAGGACTGAATTACGTGTCGCGAGGTCACTTTGCGTCGGTTATCGCAAAAGGTTGCAAGAGCTTGGGAATCCCTTGGTCGTTGAAAATCCGTACATCGGGATCCATCTTGAAGGTGGCAATAAGCCAAAGCGTGACTAGTCAAGTCATTTTGTGCACGTTGGGATATCTACTCTGATGGAATGCATACGCGGGATAGGCGTAGGAACCAAGAGAGCAATGTGAGGGTCTGTGAGGGCACCTGGAAGCCACGCATTCGCATTCGACGTGCAAGGTCGTCCGCACTCCGGACTAACCAAAGAGAAACTGAGAACAACCGCGTTAGACGGGACACGATGCATCGCCAAAGGACATACATACAGAAACTGACAAATGCTTTCAGGTCCTTCCAATGCCACACTTCAGATGGAACACGTACAAGCCTCGCCTCCGGTCGGTGTTTATTTAGTGCGCCCATAGTACCCCAAGTATGAGCAGTTCAGGTTTGAATGCTCAATTGGACCCTTCCGTGCAGATGTTGGTTGTCAGGGAGTTGGAAACACGAGCTTTCAGCTTTGCAGAGAAACTAGGCAGCTACCTTTGGAAGGAAGGTAGGAGGTCAGGCACCATGATCAGACACGCCCAGTGTGAACGTCGCTGAAATTCGAAAGCGGAGGAATACCAAGCAGATTTCACATGGAATAAAAGTCCGGTCAAAATAGGCTCCGGTCGAATGAGATGCTGTTCAGCATCGTCGCTCCCAGCAGAATAAGCGTACTGAAAAGCCATCAAATAACTACAGATGCTATAAGATGCTATTCAGTACTAGCTGAGAGATAACGGGATACCGTAAGGAAGATAATCATGAACACGACAGCAAGAAGCTCGGACATAAGATATATGCGAGACATCAACAGCAAGATGCTGTTGGCGTTTTTGAAAGCGTCTAACAATTGTATGTACATTGACAGTGGCTGTGATCAGTCAATGGAAGCATACATTGAAGCAAGGTACTCACATTCGACTCCCGTAGGAGCCGTATCCATTGAACTATGCGTTTCCTACACGGCTCCCGTACAGTGTGTACTGCATTTCGTGGAAAGAGAGTGTTTCAAAATCTGCGGAAGCGAAGGAAGATATTCCAAAGAGTGAATAGTTCCTGACAATTCTTGAAGCAGACCGTCTCAGTACACGATACGGAGAGAGAAAGAATCTATAAAGGCTCTCTGCAGCTGGGCCAGAGACATTCTAGACCGGAACGTCTAAAACATATGACACTGACATGGTCAGCTCATTCCGTTGAGAATTTCCACAGAAAAGGAAGGAAAAGCCTAACTTTAGAGTAATAGCCTTTGTGAGCTTGTCTTGATGTACTATCTCCATCCCTCTACTTTCATAGATATTCACGAGACACTAGTACTAGTAGTGTTCGAGATTTGCGCAAGACTTCCCGTTAGGAACTGCTACCGCACAACGAACAACTCCGCGGATATCTTGGGGGCGCATCTTGTGGTCGCGCAATTTCCAACGCATGATATATAAAGGTTAGCTTTGTCATGGTGGCGGAGGTGTGTGGACTGGGTTGGCCGCCGATGTGAGCACAACCGTGGGTGTGCAAGAGATCATCGCGAGAAAGTGGAGGCGTTCACAGTGTGCCGGCCGGCATATGGCGCAACCACAGAATTCGAATTTCGAGGGGGTCAGCGGGAACGACTCGCTGCAGGAAGAATAGCATCGTAAGTTAGGACGTAAAAGCGTAAGGAGCCAGTACTTCCCAACATTGAATGATTATCCCAAAAATGAACTCTGCATTCACAACATTATTCAGCGCTTTTTATCTTAAGACTGGGCTGTGCACGTAGAAGTATAGTAAGGAGCCTGAGGACGTTGGATGTAGTCGACCATAAGAAATAAAACTCACAAGAGATACAGTTTCTAGCACTGAAGAGTAGGTCCCAGAACTCCAGCGACTATAGTGACCGTGCTAGGAGTTCACCGTTTCTTCTACCCTGCTTCTACCTGTTAATAGGGCCTTTCGTAACATCTTATCTCTGCCGTACACCCATAGTCATACACATCTTGACCTGTGCATGTCCAATGGGAAGATGGACAGATGGGTCGATATTTTTAGTGGACCGAGGCTCCAAGTCGAAGTGTCGGGAGGGTTTGATCAACCATTGATATCAATAGACCCGGAATAGACCAGTGTATTGCGTTGGGTAGGGATCAGTGTATCGCGCGCCCACAAGGCGTCGATAATGAATCAGCCTGGAACTGCGGACTCTGAAAGAACAGAGTATTGTTTGTGCAGGTTCGTTGAGTTATATGGCAGAGCATATATGGAGATGATAGGTGCCGAGTTCAACAATAGTTTCAGGAAATGTCGCGGGATGGGAGGCTGATTGACAGAAAGAGTAATTGACGTGGTGAACAAGAGAGTAGTATCAACCAAGTATAGTTCAATGATACCAAGTTAAGGTGGGATTTGCGCCGCAGCGCATTTATGCAGACAAACTGGAATGCGAGCATTGGCCAGATGTTGAAGGACGATTGCAGGGTCGTCAGTAACGACAATTGATGATAGAACGACACCTAGATGCGCGTGAATGAATTGGCCTAGAAGGGAGGAGGAACATTGGTGACTAAAATCGTTCTGTCATCTTTGAGCGAAAGATTGAACATACCTGGAACGCCGAGAATTGACGTGGAATATTCAAAAGTCTGGTTCGGGCCCAAGATAGCCAGTACACGGGTGAGAGACTAACTGAACCCAACTGCCAAGTATGGCGCTCGTTCGATGCTTGGAAGAACAGCCGGAGCAAAGCTAGATGTCGCAGGACTGTCCATAAAGAGTAGGGGGTGCATAGGCGTTAGAATCTCGGAAGATCCCAGCCAACAAACCATACCGGGGATAAAACGGATCCGTTAATCTCGTATGTATATCGCGTGGAACTGCGGGCGGTTGAGATACTGTAGATATGAGCCAACTTCCCAAGAGGTGTTAATGGTAGTTGTCTTTTCTGGCGTTTGTGGCAGATGGAAGGAAATTGCATCCGCGGGTATTTGACCACCTGCTGACCACCAAGCACAGTCAAGACTTGCTTTGCTGTACCGGTTCCTGACAGCACGGCGCGCAGCACAGTCGCCAGCTCATAAAACGTGAGAAACATTCGTCCGAGGAGGGTCCCAAAGACAATGCAAATCTTGGAATTGAGACAGAAATCCAAGACCCTGGCCTTGGAGAAAGGATAGCGTTGAATAGAAGCCAAAGTGGTTATCTTTCGTTTGAAAATCCCGAATAGCATTTTTAGCAGTGTTTCCATTCCGATATTTACGTAGGATTGCTTCGGTTGGTACCGGTGGGTCCATCAGCCTAAAGAAATTGAGGCTAGATCTCCTTTGCTGTTCTTGCAGGCACTGTGTATGCACCGTAACCTTGGCCAAAGCTAAGGAAAGTGGTGGGAAATAAATGAGAAATCCTGATTGGAAGATAACGGCGTAACGATATATCAGAGTTTCGGGAAGATATCTCTAGGATTTAGAGCACGGGTCAATGGTCAAAATGACCGTGTGGAGAAGCAATGAAGGGAATAGTTTGCCTGGAGACAAGTCGGACCTTTGTTCTGAAGGAATTGGTGACGCGTCGCACCTCGAGGACCGCTTGAAGCTCGGACATGATGCAACCGATTGGAGAAACGCAAGTACAGCAAGGATAAAGTACAGGTGGTCGGCAAGCGTTATCTCTGGAAAGGCTTTACACAGCACGGAAAGCGAATACATATGTTGATGTTGTAGGAGCCAGCATGAGACACCAAAGTTGCCTTGTTGGGAAAGTTGTCTTGCACACATATCGGGAACTGATACCGCATGGAGTCTGTTACGATATGCAGACATACATAACCTGTAGAAGAAGGCAGCAATCAAGGGGGAAAGGAAGGATCTCATCATATAAACAGATTCATCTCAACTTGTTTCTCAGCGCCTCGAGGCAATTTATTTGTTACCAAGCAAAGGAGGTATCGCAGTAAGGCAGGTGGGAGTCAGGGTTCGTTTGTTGAGATCGTATGTATATTTCAGGAAGATATCGTCGTCATACGTTTAGTTTTTCCTTTCTTTCCCCTGCGTTCTAAACAATTCCAGTTTTCTCTTGACCGAAGTGCTTGACGTTCTGGTGAGTAGCCGAGATTGATATTGATGCTTGAAGGGCTTGAACCGAATATGCTTTGTAGTCTGTCACCATTGAGAATCTCGCGCGCAAACAAAGGAAACGACACTGGAGACTGCTGCGACGGCAATATGCAGCGGCGTGGACGCTCCCGCCAAGTGTCGCAGGCAGCAGTGGCCAGACAAGCTTCTGAGGAGAGGTTACAGTGCTTCTTGAAGGATCTGATGGCCGCACGAACAGCGCCCGCACCCGCACAAATACCGCTTTCGTCGAGCTCGCCGTGTTCACGCGACCAAGTGAAGCAGCCCCTGTCGACGTCAAGGCGTTCTCCTGTAACCTCTCCCTCGAACAGTTCACGTCTATCACTATCTTCAGCGCTATCCGGGTCTCACTCAACTGCGATATTTTCGTCGTCGGCGCAATTGTTATCACACGGGCCGGCGACAGGCTTATCATCGGTAATGAGCTCGGTAAAGGTTGCGGACAACGTGGACGATGTGGCAACGTCGACGACCACGGCCTCGAGCGACCATTTGGTTTTGCCACTTTATGGCAACCCGAGCATCATCGGTGAGCACAGCCACTTCTTTCACTTCTTTCTTACCCTTCTGCCAAGTACTAACGTCCGTTTTTAAACCATTTTCTTCGACGGCTCTGTCTTTTCTTCAGATCTCACCGAGCCTGAAGTGTCTCTGTCTCAGGTACACACGCAGCAGATGTCGAGTCAAATTGAGACATACTACCAAGAAGACGCAGAAGACGTGTGCACTATAACTCCTCCATTTGACCATGCGTATACTTATAACTACACTTACCCACCTTCCGTGTCGGCTTCCCCACCCACTTCTGGCCTTATGACTCCCATAACTTCCGAATCTCATGCTTCTACTTCCGACTCGCAGTTCACCTTCGCTTTCCCTGACACACCAGAAGAGTCTACCCCACCACCGCCACTCACTCTGCATGACCAACTTCACATCGCTTACGCTTTAGATGACCTTCCGCTGGCAAAGATTTTGCTACTTAAACTCACTCAAGGCATTCATGACATCACCTCACCCAATGACCCACGTCTTGCCCAAGTCAAACCGGAAGACTTTGATGTTGCGTTTCTGCCGGCGGGTGGGAGGTTGATGAGCGAGGAGGATGAGAAGGCGTTGGCCCAGCGTCAAGAGAGAGAGCGTCAGCGGGTGCAGAAAGAAGCTCAGGAGGAAGCTGAGAGAGTCAGGCGCTACAGAGAGGGCGTTGAGAGAGAGAGGAGAGAACGCGAAGAGAGGGAGAAGGCTGAGAGAGAGGAGAGAGAAAGGAATGAGCGAGAGAAGGCTTGGGAAGGGTGGGTTGAGAACGTCTGGGGTGGTGCCAAGAAGGAGATGGCAGCCGTGAAGGAAGCTAGGCAACTTGCGCGACAGAGACAGGACGCGGAGCGGAAACGAGTAGACCTGCTTCGGTCGCAGGGAGAAGAGCGGCGGCGCTTCCTCTTGGAAGAGAGGAGGAAGTCGCAAGCTTCTTCCTCCATCACGATCAGCTCTACCCGACCATCTACACCCCGTCTTTCTTACGCCAACTTGCCCACTACTCGGCTCTCAACACCTGCTGCCTCGCAACAGCCTGAACTGCTGTATAGCTGTATGATTACACCTAGCACACCGCGGCCTCCACGGAAGAAGCGTATCGCCGGTCATACGAGTCCAATATCATCTTCTAGCGAGCCAAGCCCTTCGCCGGATGCCGCAACTCCATCTCGAGACACGCCAACCATCACGACGCCCCATTTCCCCTCTCCATTACGACATTCAAGTCATTTGTCCTCCAGCGATAATGAGGTTACTCTCTGCTCGGATTTTTCGTTCTCATCACAACACGTCGAACTGGACGTAATGCCTCAAAGTATTCCGATCCAAGATGTTCTAGCCGCGATGCGTGGGCCATTGTTTCCTCCGTCGTCGACCGAGTCTGTCAAGCCTCGAGACAAGCATTGTAGGACCATGTCGGACGAGCTTACTCAACTTCAAACGCCTGAGCGACGCAGGAGTAAGACGCCTCACCAGACACTGTCCGTCTCTACTTCTGTTTCTGCCACGACTCGTCGACGCAAGAGAGACGCCGAGTTGCTTGTGTCCTTACTGGTCTATCCTGGCGATGCAAGCACTGCTGATAGGCTACAATCTCGACGAAGCAAAGGCAAGGGCAAGGCCACAGAGGCGGTTGTACATTCGAGGAGAGCTATTCCTTCGAGAACAGGCAGTGCTCGTTCGATAGCGAGCACTGACTCTTTAGCCAGCCCGATTGGTTCGAAACCAAGCTGTGCTGCTTGTTCTCCGACGACCTCGGCGAGCAGCGGCGCACTGTCTCGAGCTGGGTCGTGGTTATCGTTTGTAACCTCCTCATCACCATCCTCATCGGCCGTAGCCTTCTCACCGGCCTCCACCACTATTACCACTCCATCTACGTCTGTGACTAGTTCCCCTCTCAAATCTTCGCACCGCAGTGGGAGTGTCTTTTCGTCTTGGTTCAGAGGTGTGTCCTCTGCTAACCAGCCCCTCTCTTCGCCTGGGCAGGTTGAGACATGTACGTGCAATTTGCGGACCTACAGTAGAGCGAGCACTGGCAGCTTTTTGACTCCAGTTGCGAAGTCGGACTCGCCTTTACCTCTTGACGTGCTAGACACTCCCGATCCTCGACTGGCGCGCGATAAAGAGGGTTCAATCTCCTCTTCTTATTTACTGCATAAACCCTTCAGCCCCTCTGCCTCTGATGCAACATCTTCCTCGTTGCCGGTCAGTAGCCTGTCGCGCTCAGTGTCACGTTTCATCGACATTGCAAAAGGCTTCCAGTCGGCATACATGCAGGCTACGATGTTCGCAGCTGTTTCGGGTGTTCCGACCGTTGGCAAACACGGTGCTGCTTGGGATGAGGAATATCAGGATCGCCAGGCTTCCCAGCGCCTGAAGGCGCAGAGGATGCTGGCGAGCAAGAGCATTCATGGTGGGGGTTCTGGGAAGAGAGGCAATTTACGACCTATTGGTTATCGAGTCAGCTCTGTTGATGTGAGGAACCTTGTGCCGACAGCTGTCCCGATGGGCAATAAGCACGCAAGCGCGAAAGAGAGCCTGAGTCAGCTGAATGACGCTGAAACAGTCGAAGGCGCCTCCTCTGGTGAGTCATTTTCGCTACAAATTCGCCTCAATTGCACCTTATTAAATCTTTTTTTCAGATTCTCAGCCAGCTGGGTTTCGAGCAAAGTTGTCAATACCAGATCTATTTTTTGGTGAAGGCGATATTCAGTATATTCCTCTTAGTTCGCCATACACTTATACGCGCGCGAATCCTCCTCGGACTACTCTCCCGAATCCCCTCCCTTTCCCTTTACACTTCAAGCCACAGCTGCCGCTCACGGGTTCTCCTCGCAGGTGGACCCAGCAACTGCAGGATGAGAACAACGAAGCATGGTTCGCTGGCCGTTCTAATTTCTCTCAAAGCAGAACCAAGCGCCTGGCATCCTCTCCTCCTCGATATGGATCTTCGGGCTTCAGAAGTTCACGGTCATCGAGGCGTTCTTTATCACCGCCCTCCTCTCGCACTGCTCAAGCTTCACAGCCCGTGTCCCGCCCTCGTATCGTTGCAAACCCCGTGTATCTCCGTGTCAAGGCACTGCAGAACTGCACCGGCATTCCCCTTGCGGACGCACAACTGATACAACTTCACGGAGGTGTGGTCCTCAAAGGCGGGCTGTTGAGCTGCGGAAAGGAGAAGGTGTTAGGTATGGCGTTTGAGGAAGTCGGGAGGAGCGCGCTTGGGAAGAGGCCGCAAGTGTATGGGACTCAGCGACAGGGGAGGTTGAGTATGAGGATGGTAGAGATGCCTGAGCCTCCTCGGTGGGAAAGGGATGATCTCGCTGTGAGGTCTGGAACTGGGTCGCGCGGCGGGGATGCGTACGCGCAGGAGAGGTGGGAGGAAGGGAGCGTGAGGAGGGGTCGGTGTGTTGTTAGAGGGTGATGTTGTCGATCTCGCAATCCTGTCTCGCATTTTTTCTTCTTGTTTTCGTCCATGTATATGCACTTTGCTTTGATGTTCGTTCATGCTATCTTTCTGCCGCTTCAAGATCGTATCATATTTTTTTCACGTCTGGACCTGTGTCTACACTACACTCCTGTTCACGACTATTACTCCTCCAGAGTTTGTTAATGTCTTGCTGTATCTCTTTTTCCCAAGTGCTTCAATCTTCCTTGTTTCCATAGTTCATTATGCTTTTTTCTGTGCGATACCTGCAATTCTTTGCACCATACTTCCGCCTCCATCATTTATCATTCAGAGGTACATTATCATGCTTTATAGTAAACTCTTAGAGTCACACATACGGTGTGAAATGCATCATGTTTTGTTGGTCTTCTTCTACACTCAGTTGAAACGAATCGGCTGCGAAAATTAATTAGATTGACAGGCTTCCACAGTTCTTGTGACTACTTGGAAGTAGAACAGAAGAGAAGTACTTATGTGTGTATGAATCCAACGCAGGTGTGGGTCGAGGAGCGTGGAACAAGGCGGAAAACTCATCTTTTGAGTCGCGTGAGCCTCGATAAAATTATGTTGGGATTTCTGGGGTGCATATCATCAGCCACTGGCGTCACACTGATGACGCTGAAGATACCAGAGAAGAAGATGAATCGGAGATCCGAACATATTCATATCAATTCATCGAGAAATCTCGAACAAATGTGAAAATCTGAAAGATTAGGCGGTCGACTATCTATTAGAACTTGTACAGAATCCAATGAGGCGCCAATGACATGAGTTACTCAAGAGGTCGGAACCTGGGCCGGTGTAGAAACTTGTAGAAACCGCTGTACCTTGAGTGTTACTCTATCGATTGAAGAAGGCCGAAATTCCTTGTCCCATATGTCAATATCTTTCCAGAACAAGTACTCCAGACTCTGCCACATTTCTAGCCGTTATTGAAGGCAATTCTTCATACTTCTGTCTCGAAAACTGACTATGTTTACCTCGTGCACGGGCTAAGAAGGAGCCGCCATCTCTGTTGCGGTCTAGAAGGTGAGCACCGGTTTCGTCATATTTCCACTGTGTGGAAGAGCTCAACAGTCGTTCGATAAATACTCAGATCCGCATGGATTCATTATTGGCAGTGGAAAACGGATGAAAACGGATTTTTCTGTGTTGTACAAGGTACAGGCAACCCAACTTGATTGGAAATTGTCATAAACAGTGGACTGCAGCTGAGGCAGGTTGAGGATCCGAAAGCATGCCTTCTGCATGTTAGTCTGCCGGACGTGAGAAGAAGGAAAGAAACCGCCCAGAGCCCTTGTGGTACCTTTTTTGCAGCCTTGCCAATTCCAATGTTGTATTTTCCGGATATCCAAGCCAATGGTGAAGAACGAGAATCTGGGGTTGCCCCAACAACACTCCTTTTGCTTTCTCTGTGAATCGAAGACGTCGTGCCATTGAATATCTAAAACCACGCCAAGAGCTTGAACACGAATCATAAAAAAGGGTTGCGCCTACGTCAACACCTGAACCCCTGGACCGAATATATTTCAAGCATGGGACTGAGTAAGGACCCAAGATATTGCAGGCCAAATGTATCCAATCTCCTCCTGGGCCGTAACCAGGGAACATCTTGGGAGGGTCCCTTCGAGATTGGGCGGAATGCATCTGCATCACCAGCGAATGACTGAGGAAGTCTGTCAGTGTCACAGGGAAAAGAATGAGGAAACTCCCTTGTTGCCGATGCACACCAGTGATTATACTTCTCACTCTCGTGCCGCAAACGGTAAAGAACCTTGGAGTCCAAAGTAATGTGGCGAAAGGCAGTATCGTTTGCTATGCCGCGCACGCCCTCATCCGACAAGGAAGATCAGCTAGTCAATTGATTGCAAGGTATAGACATGAACAATATCATCCTCCACTCACTTCAGTTCATCTTAAAATGTCTGACAATCGACACTCGAGCAATGGGCTGCCAATGGCAACTGCATCAGGTCCTTCAGAAGGCGAACGAAATATCCACCGTACTGCCGGCTTTGTGTTGCATTCTGTTGTACAATGAAGATCATATGTAAGATAACGCAGCTCACTAGAGATACAGTGGTTTACAACGAAAGACCCGAGACCGAGCACCGGTGGCTTCCAATAGAACTGAGAAAACACTCAGTACTACAGGGTGACATGCAGAGTTACACACGACCTGTATCCAATTTCGCCAGTGACGAGTACAAGCTCTAGAAGAGAATTGGTTCGTATGCTCTACTGCTTCGGTGCGTGGTGAAACTGAAACGCAATGAGATGAGGTCTGCAAAAAAGACAGAAAGTGTACATACGATATCTCGCAGCTGGGCCTGTGCTTCATTGAATTGTTTTTCTAGGTACTTCGACTGCAAAAGCATTGCGTGAGCACAGAATCAAATTGAAGCAGAACGTGAATTGAGATGGCGACTTCTTATTCAGGCTAGCAATATCATCGGAGAGTTCTTTCTCTTGGGCTTTCAATTCTGCCTCCATTTCTTTCCGTGGAACCATCATGAACCTAGGAGACTAGAGTCAGATAAGCGCGATACATCTGAGGAGCCAACTTCAACGTACATCTTTCCAACTCCTTTATACATATTCACATCTGCATCTAGTGTGCTGATCTCGTCTACTGTCAGCTGTAAGATACGCCTTTCGCGTTCCTTGGTGCTGGTCTGTTGAGTGGTGATATTGTGAGCCTTCTGAGACTGTATTGCAGTTTGTTGAATTTGGACAAGGATCTGAAGGTCGGCAAAGGCAAATAAGATGCGTGTGAGGGATCCACTGAGAAATTCTACCTACTTTTCGAAGAGTTTCATCTGGAAGGGACATGATTGTCAGTAATAAAATGTGCCGCGGGCGCTAAGCAGACGAGCAATTGATCACGAGTTTGAATTTTGTTCAGACGCGTCCAAGGTCGACGAGTCTAAAGACTGTTGTTCTTGTAGCGAAGGCTTCCCTCTCTTGTATTTCTTGCTGTACCAGTATAGTCTGGCCCTGGTTGTTGTCTGCAGCTTGACTTGGATCAAGTTCTAATTCGCCCAACTCCACAAACTCTCCTCTTACTATCTCGTCTGCTCACAACTTACAATGGCCTCTCTCGACGATTACGACGAGTTCGGTAATTATATCGGCGCAGATCTCGACTCGGACGATTCGGACAACGATGAGCCGCAAGCAAATGCCTTCATGCCTCAGTCTTCGGGCGCACCGGCGCCATTGGAGGGTTTTGACGACGAGGATGAACCTATGAGGATGCCGGAGGCGGGTGAAGGTGCACTCATGGAGGTTGACAGCGGTAAGTAATTGATGCAAAACCTGTCTATGTTACGCTTCTCAGTCTTGCCTTTTTGCTCATAATGCACTTTACTCGATGAATCAAACTTAACTTGTTGTATGCAACTCGTATCGCATACAGAGCCAGTCCACAATGCTGTCATTTTACATGAAGACAAGCAGTACTATCCTTCCGCGTCAGATGTCTATGGCGCTGATGTCGAAACGCTGGTTCAAGAGGAAGACGCGCAGCCCTTGACGGAGCCTATTATCGCCCCAATAAAAGTTCGAAAATGGACTGTGGAGGAGAAGGACATGCCGGAGACGAGGTTTGACAAGGGGTCGGTTCTTCCTTCTCTCCAACTGATATCATCTCATGAGCTTCCCAGTTTCCTGCTGAATATGACTGCTTTTCCGGACATGATTCGCAATGTCGCTGTGGTTGGGCATTTACATCATGGCAAGACGGCACTCATGGATATGTTGGTGTTTGAAACCCACAAATTGATTTGGGATGCAGACAAACCGGTTCGTTATTCACATCTCTCATTGCATACGCATACTCAGTGACAATTGTCAAATCTCACAGGTACGGTACACCGATACTCATGTGCTATCGCGAGAGCGAGAAATTTCCATTAAATCGTCTCCTATGTCTCTGATTCTTTCCAATACCTACGGCAAATCGCACCTCATACATCTCATTGACACTCCTGGGCATGTGAACTTTGCAGATGAAGTTGCTGCTGCGGTGAGGTTAGCGGACGGTATTTTGCTGGTGGTGGACGTAGTCGAAGGGGTGAGTTGTTCCTATTTTCCGGTTACGAGTGTTCTCAGCGGGACTCGCCACAACAGCTCATGGTAGGTACCGAGGCCATCCTTCGTCACGCCATTCAAGAAAATATCAAAATCACGCTTGTCGTGAATAAAATTGATCGGCTTATCCTTGAGTTGCGAATCAAACCCACCGACGCATACTACAAGATTAAGCATACCATTGAAGAAATCAACACCTTTATCTGGTCAGTCCTGTTCTAAGATCCGCGTGTCCTTCTGCTGCTGAGGGTTGGGTGATAGTTCTATTGATCCTGATCCCGAACTGAGGCTGAGTCCGGAGAATGGAAATGTTGCTTTTGCAAGCACGGACATGAATTGGTGTTTCACTCTACGCTCGTTTGCCCAGATGTATGCCGACACTTATGGTAAATCCTTTCCTTTTGTCGTGCATCTCAAGGCTGACTATCATTATGGCAAGGTTGACGTTGCGGCCTTCGCTGACCGTCTCTGGGGTGATATATATTTCAACAACGAGACTCGCAAATTTACTCGCAAACCCTCTGATCCCGAGCATGCCCGCTCGTTCGTGCACTTCATTCTTGAGCCGCTGTATAAACTCTATTCGCATGTCTTGAGCGAGGAAACTGCCGCTCTAACCGAGACCTTGGCAGGCTTGGGGATTAAGCTCAAGCCGGTCATGTACAAGATGGATGTGCGGCCTTTACTCAAGGCTGTATTAGACCAATTCTTTGGCCCTGCGACTGGGTTGGTAGATGTCATTGTGGAACATATTCCAAATCCAGTCGATGCAGCCATTAACAAGGTTGGCGATTCTTTCTCCTTTCTGGTCCATTCTGATCCAAATTCGCGTATCAGGTCCAGGGGACATACAATGGGCCTCAAAATTCCGACCTCGCTGCATCGATGCAGATGTGTGATCCATCGGGTCCAGTCATGGTACAAGTTGCGAAACTGTATCATACGACAGATGCCCAATCCTTCAGGGCATTCGGACGAGTAATGAGCGGGACCTTGCGGAAAGGCATGGAGATCAAAGTCTTGGGTGAAGGGTACTCACCCGAAGATGAGGAAGACATGGTGAAGACAACTGTAGAGGATCTCTGGATCAGTGAGGCTCGATAATTGCTAGAAATGTGTTCTCCGCCAGAACTTATTAACTGACAAGAGCGCAGATACTTCATTCCAGCGGAAGAAATTCCAGCTGGTAACCTTGTTCTCATCGGCGGTGTCGATGCGTCAATATCAAAAACTGCTACCCTCGCTGCAGCCAACTTCAACGACGATCTTCACATTTTCCGCCCAATCAAGCACATGACCGAGTCTGTCCTGAAAATCGCCATTGAACCGATTGCCCCCTCGGAATTGCCTAAAATGCTTTCCGGATTGCGCTCGATAAACAAGTCGTATCCGCTCGTGTCGACGAAAGTTGAAGAAAGTGGGGAACATGTGCTCATTGGCACGGGCGAGTTGTATCTGGATTGCGTTATGCATGACCTAAGAAGACTTTTTGCGGAGATTGAGATCAAGGTGTCAGATCCTGTGACAAAGTTCTGCGAAACAGTGCTGGAGACGAGTGCCTTGAAGTGCTATGCGGATACGCCGAACAAGAAGTAAGTTTCTCGCTTCAGTCACCAGTCTTTGAACCTTACTACGCTTGTCCAGAAACAAGATCACAATGATTGCAGAACCGATGGAGAAAGGTCTTGCAGAAGATATTGAACGTGGCCGGGTGAATATGCGCATGTCCGCGAAGGATCGGGGAATGTTCTTGCAAGAGAAATACCAATGGGATTTACTTGCCTCGAGGTCGATATGGGCTTTTGGACCAGACGAATCTGGGCCGAATGTCCTTTTAGATGATACACTTCCCTCGCAGATCGACAAGAAGCTGTTGGGAACTGTGAAAGAGCACATCAAACAAGGATTTCAGTGGGGTGCTAGGGAAGGTCCTTTATGTGATGAGCGTGAGTGCCGTATATGTGTATACAATCACTCTTGCTAATGTCTACCTGTCAGCCATGCGAAATGTAAAATTTCGACTACTGGATGCAAGCTTAGCACAGGAACCGATCTTCCGAGGTGGTGGACAGATAGTGCCCACTGCTCGTCGGGTTTGCTATTCCTCGTTCTTGATGGTGAGGCAATACAGAGGATATGTATTACTTTTAGGCTGAATGGGTTTCATCTAGGCTACACCCCGACTGATGGAGCCCGTCTACTACGTCGAGGTTCAAACTCCTGCAGACTGTGTGTCCGCAGTATACACAGTCCTCGCCCGTCGACGTGGTCATGTCACACAAGACATCGCCAAAGCTGGATCACCGCTGTACACTGTGAAAGCGTTGATACCTGTGATTGATGCTAATGGTTTTGAGACGGATTTGAGGACTGCGACACAAGGGCAGGCATTCTGCTTACAGACGTTTGACCATTGGTCAATTGTCCCTGGTAAGCAAGTGCTCTTGAACTTTTTTACTGATCGTGCTGAAATACGTCTTGTTCTAAAGGTGACCCCACGGACACTACCATCAAGCTCCGTCCTTTGGAGCCTGCTTCTGGCCAAGCACTTGCCCGAGATCTTGTGCTAAAAACGCGCCGGAGAAAAGGATTAGGTGATCAAATTGCTGTATCAAAATATCTGGACGACGAGTTTGTGGTAAGTCAAATGCATGCCTTTCTTTTTATATGTCTTGCGACTCCGGTGATTGATTGATTGCCTTTGTAGCTGGCTTTATCTGCATCGGGACATGCAGATCTGTTAGGTTGAGGAGTGGTGTCTGATTTTGCGTTAAGAAGAGTTGTAATTAGTATGATCTCGTACCGTGCGTGACGTTCTCATGATATCTTAGTAGCTTTTCCTTGAGTGATCCTCGCTGTACGCGATAGGACTCGGTTCCTCAGACAGATAAGTTATGCGTTTAGTAGACAATCAGCTGCTTTCAGGAGTCTGGATCTATCCGAACTACCAGTTTGAGTGAGCGGAGCGTATATCCAGTGTGTATAGGTGGTATACTAGAATTTTGTATTTACTCCCAATGGGAGGTTCAATTGGCGATCTACAAACCGTCTATACGCGTGCATTACTATGTAGTATGCAACTGTTACTGCTCCTAAGTAGGTACTAGACGCTTAAGTATAGACAGACCACGTGTTTGAATTATTGAAACCCACAATCCCTTAATTAATGAACATCAACTCTTAGTTATCGCAAATCATCTAAGCCCTTCAAAAGCTATGGCTGGAGATCCTCGTGTCGCAGACTTTGGCAATCGAATGCTGAAGTTAGAGACTGCAGGGGCCGTGGACGAATTGTTCGCAGATTTAGATTTATCACTCGTAGAGAGGATCGTGTTGACTGGAAACACGGTTGGTGTTCCCGCAGCTAAAGCATTGGGAAGAATTTTGGGAAATATGCCTCGTCTCAAGGTAATGTACGATGGTCTTCAGAGACGTAAAATGGTCTTATTGTGATTTCCTAGGTCGCACGTCTTAACAGTATCTTCATCACAAGAAGTATCGACGAGATACCTCAAGCACTGCAGTTCATCTGTGATGGCTTGTGTCAGTGTACAAATCTGCTGGAAGTTGATCTTAGTTCAAATGCCTTTGGAGTACGCTCTGTTCAGCCAGTTGTCCCTTTGCTGAGTAACTGCCTTTCCCTGGAGGTCGTCAAGCTGATGAACAACGGCTTGAATTCGGAAGGTGGTAGAGTAGTAGCAAATGCGCTTTTGGCATCAGCCAAGAAGAGCAAGGATACTGGCCGGGTTCCCAATCTTCGCGTTCTCATTCTCAGCCGTAACCGTCTTGAAGACGAGTCAGCATCTGCCTGGGGTCAAGCTATCGCCGCATATCCCAGGCTTCAACGGTTCGAGATAAAAAATGCTGGCCTGGAAGAAGCTGGCATTATTGCTCTTGCCGATGGTCTTTTGCATTGCCCTGATCTGAGGCGTCTCAGGCTGTGCGATAACACGATTGCTAAATATGAAGACAGGGAGGGTACACGCGGCTGGAAGGCCATTGCAAATGTCATCCGTGCGGCGAAAAACCTGGAATACCTCGACGTCTCTTCCTGCGCTCTCAGGACAGACGGATGTGCAGAGATCATCTCGGCGCTCGGGCAAGCAGAGCATCCTCGACTTCACTCTGTTCGACTAGACAACAACGATTTCTCTGAAGAGCACTATCCTTCTCTTGGTGATGCTGTAGAAAGCCTTCCTGCGCTTACTTCTTTGAATCTCGCTTTTAACGAGGATCTGGAGGATAACACTGTGGTTCTGAACATTAGAAACATTCTGGAAGGGCGGGGAGGCCAGCTGGAGCTCGACGACGACGACGATGATGACGGCGACGGTGAAGGTGGCTCAGCTGAGGAACAGGAACAGGAACAGGAACAGGAGGAACCCAAGCCAACGAACAAGGAAAAGTCCGCAGTCGATGACCTCGCAGACTTGATCAGTTCAAAACTCGCCATTGATGTGACTTAGAACTCTTTTCTTGCCTTCCTGTGGAAGATTATGGCTCCTTGATGATGTAGTAAGGTCAACATATGCAATGCTTCATCTGTTCTGTATTTGCTCTGGGTCCTGTACTTCCTGAACTATATCTCCAAAACATGTGAATAATAGACGGAACAATCGTCATATTCATCATGCGTCTGCAAATTTAATGACTCCCCTCAATCTACCTAGTTCAAGCCTCGGACATCCATACACTCACAGAGAAGTTGCTTACCAGAAGTAATTGTGCATGTGCATGTACCCAAATCTAGTCAGAAAAGCTTCACAGAGGGCCCGGAATCAGATTGGCCAAGTCTCGCGCGGCGACGCGCCTCATGTCAAAGCGAGAAAAACGAAGTTGGCTGACTAATACGTGCATCTGTGTCACGGGCCGAAATTCCATACAGCTGACCAATCCGGTATGTCAGAGCACGACGAGCAGACCATCGAAGTACGTTTGTATTATTTTGTCAATTTTTTCTTTCTCAATGTCCGCAGGATAAGCTCCAATATGCAGACGAGTTGAAGGCCGAAGGAAATGATCATTTTCGGGCCCGCAGATGGGAGGAGGCCTTAGCTGCTTATCGACTTGGCCTCGGTAGACTGCCTAAACGGAAAACGAATGAGAAGCAGAAAACAGCCTCAAAAGACGACGATGTCTCGAAGATCGAGGAATCTATACCTGCTCAAGGCGGGTCAAGTGCCACGGAACCGGTCAGCCCTTCGCCACAGACTACTGAGCCTGCAGATGTACCAGCAGAGCCATTGACAGAAGATGAAAAACGATGTGCGAAAGCTAGAGCAGTCCTGAACGCGAATATAGGTGCTTGCTTTGTGAAATTGGTGCGTCTTCATATCGTCTGTGGATCTGTTTTCGTTGACATCCGGTTAGGGTGAACATAAGGAAGCTGTGGACGCTTGTACTCAAGGTCCGTCAGAAACACCTCCATCAAAGCTGTCTCCTTATGCTTTGCATTAGCACTTTTGGATGACCCTGTCTATGTCAAGGCTTTACAACGTCGTGCTTCATCCAACGAGGCCATCAGTTCATGGTCATCACTAACGTCTGCCCAAGAAGGTGTTTTAATTCCCTTCCTCATGTTCTTGAGCTAATAATGGTCGTGGCAGATTATCAGAAACTCCTGTCCCTCCTCCCATCCACTTCCAGTGAAGCTAAAGACGTTGAACGGACTTTACGCTTACTCAAGCCGCGCGTTGAGGAGGCTCAGAAGAAGGAAACAGGGGAGATGTTAGACAAACTCAAAGGTTTTGGAAACAACATACTAGGTTTGCAAGCAATAGTATCTTTTTCATTGGCGTTTAATGACAAATAATCCAGGTAATTTCGGCTTGTCGACGGACAACTTCAAGTTCGTTCCCAATGGACAGGGTGGCTACTCAGTGAACTTCTCTCGATAGATTATCATGGTCTCTGACTCGGTGCCTTTCGCGCAACGTTGTACGTATGATGTTCATGTATCAAATTGGTATCCTGCTATGTATTACTTCCTCGGTGTCACGACCATTTGACAAGCTTGGCAGAAGGACAGATCTAATTTTGTCAGAGTCGAAAAGCGACCTAACTCAATTGCAGACTGGAGCATCCTGCTGGTGTCAAGTATCTGTCTCGGTCATATCCCGGGTGGCTCTAGCCTCTTCTCCTATTCTTTCGAGCAGGCTGTAGTATCAATCCAATAGCACAAAACAGTAGACAGCAAAAACGACATTTGAACTCAACCGCGAGTGAAATATGTATGTATACAGTACAATACGTGATCTAAAAGTAGATAACTAATGAATATGAAGAACAAGATTGGATTCACAGACAAATTGACGACGAAAAAGGGGGTGAAGGCCAGCGATGATGTGGAATAGTGATGTGTGATGTGTACTAAGTAGGGTCCATTATGGAACACGATTCGTAACAATATATGGAACAAGGAGGCAGAAGGGGAAGGACAGTGACAGTCACGATAATGCATAGAAAGAACAAGGTGAAAGAGAAAACTGTATAAAAGTACAAGTTTCAAGCGGAAACCAGAAACCACAACGAACGACAGCGACCAACGAAAAGAAGAAACCAGTTCAACATGAATATACACATCTCCCGCCATGGCTTGGGACCCCTGCTACATCTGTAAGCTGACACATACGCAGCTACACCTCGCCTACCGCAAGGTGCATGGGAACGAGGAAACACCTCTTTTGAAGTGATTCTGGCAGATTACCTGGAAAGCGTGTCAACAACGGTGACCAAGTCATCGTAATCGACTCAGCAAGCAGGATTTGCGAAACGACATATGCGACTCGGCGTCCATCAAAATACTGTCGAACATCCGGTATTGCGTATCAGCGTTGTCAAAGTCCATGGATAGTCAGAGCGATGCAGAGGTTTCGAAACGGTGCGCAATCCGTATGCGCAAATCCAAGACCATGATCAACAAACAGATCCAGAGCCCAAATCGGGCGATCTTCTCGTCCCTGCTAATTCCGAGAATCCGATTGACGCTAAGAAGCTTGAGGGGTATGCCCGATAGGCGCGGGCCAGGCACGGGCGTGAAGGCAAACCAGCTACCGCCCGAATGAACTGAACTCTCTGCCAACCGAATCGCGCCAACAACTACGTCGGCCTGCCTGACCATCTCCTGCAACCCTTCAACGATGCACGTCTCCAGCATGCGGCGAAAAAGCGCTCCGATTCCCACCCACCCTCCTGAGGGAGCCTTCTTTTCCGCCTAGCGAAGCCTAACGCCTGCTGCTGTCTTGCGTGTCTTGCGATAGAATAAAACCCTCAAAGCCTCCCCAGATGTCTCCTCTCTGTCCTCTCTCGCACAGTGGATCATAGAATTCCCGAATCCTTGAGCGCATTCTGCAATATAGTCTCCTTGACCGCAGCAAATACCAGCCGAATATTTGATGTATCAGTAGCTTGCGTTAGACTGAATGAACACTATGAGGACACAAGTAACGCTAGCTTTGTTGGGGATACTGACTGGGGGTATACGCTTAATCGCGCACGGTTGGCTTGCATAAATTTCCATAATATGTATTTGGCGGCCTTGTTGATGTCACTACCGCCGGTGTATTCTGGGAAGTGGTGTTCGAGAGGCACCTAAAAGAACATGATTTTAACGAGCGCGCTCTGATAGGGAAGACGGATAAATGTACCTTGGGTAACTTCCTTTTGAAGACATCAATTTTGTTCAAGAATAGAATGATGCTAGTCCGGAGGAACCACCTTGAGTTGATGATGCTTTCGAATAAAATTAGGGATTCCGCCATTCGGTTCTGTCACCAGCTTTGATTAATTGCTTGCTTATTAATTGTTAGACATCAACTAGAACGAACCTGATTCTTCTCCTCTAATAAAACTTGGTCATACTCGCTCAGAGCTGTGCAGAAGATGATACTGGTCACGCTTTCAAAGCAGTGAATCCACTTTCTTCGCTCTGAGCGCTGACCACCAACATCAAACATATGAATTCTGCAAAGAATGCCGCTGAGTATCACAAAGTTGGATGGAACATGACACTCACGACAATTGACCCATGCTAAACCTCGTTTCGGTGATACCAGTGCTCTTCTGTCGTGCTCGAAGCACGTCCGTTTCAGTAGGGAGGTAGTCCGGCTGTCCGATACGGAGTACTTCCGAGAAGAAACTGTCGACAAGTCGGTCAGAATGTGCAGAAACACGTGCCGTCCAGACCTCACTAAGGCGCGCTATCCATCAGGTAGAACTCGCTGCCATGTTCGTCGACTACTTTGTTCATGATGGGATCGCCCCAGAACTGGTGGATGGCATCCGCTATTTCAGGTGAAAGGGTGAATGCGGTTGTCTCGTCCAGCCTGTAATCCATGATCTTGTCGGCGAGGACCTACACAAAGCATCAGCACCAGCCGATATAGTCAACGTGAGGTACACCCACCCTGTTCGAATAGATGGTGCAGTCAATGCCGAGCTTGCGCATGGCAATAACGATGGCCTGTGCAGAGTCAAGGACATTGCGGTAGACAGTTTGACGATACGTGGCGCGTTCAGAGTCGGGGAAACCGCCTTTGTGAATAATGCGCATTTGCTTGACAATCGTCGACTTGCCCGATTCCCCGGAGCCTTGGGTGGCGGTGTAAGGATCAGCATGTTGAAAGAGATGGTCGCCAAAACGCACCTAGTAGGAGAATCTTGCATTCTCTCTTAAATTTCTTGGAATCATCCTCGATCTGCCTGTCAATGGCGTCGCTCCGCTCCTTGTCCTCCTTCCCCGGTTGGGATACACAGTTACCCATCCGTCAACACCAAGAAGTAAATATAGAATGACCCGCGAGAGATAATTGAAAGAGGTGGCGAGGGATAAAGAAGGAGGTATGGAAGGAAAGAGAATAAAAGGAACAAGGAGATGACGGTAAAGAACAAGGAAGGCAAGGTGAGAAAGAAAGCAGTTAGACGTACAGATGCTGATGACAGCTCGTCACTGCGTGATCACATTTCGGAGTTTGATTATCCAAATTAGGATAGTCTTTGTTTTTGCCTGGCCATGATGATAATTACATAATATCTATCTCTTTATCCTCGTTTTCTTTCTTTCGGACATCGCAACTAATTCACTCAAAATTCACTTCGTCGTACTCGAGTTTCAGTCAATCTTGTCTTAGCCTCCAGGGAAACCCAGTCAAAACGTCCCCATGGCTTACATATCCTCCTAAGTATCACAGGTAGACAGCCTACAGGACAGTACGACAGGGGTCAACTCAGGCAGGACGTCCTTTTCTCGATCTCATATGGCAAATGTCACTTTTGCCTCAGTTCAAAACTTCAATCTCGTTGCTATGCAATACGCTTTCGACCTGAAATATTTCCTATTCGGTACGTCAGCTACTCTTATATGCTCTTATATGATTCTTAATTACCGAGTCCAGAGAACTGTTCACGCCACGCCACGCCACGTCTCTTCTGTCGTTATTCGACATAAGTATCGTCGATCAAATTCAAGCAGTCGGTGGTGGCGCGTGAGGACGAGTAGTACTGTCCAATTTTCAGCGGAATGTACATCGATACCAGTGGGTTTGAAGTTTTTGTCTTGAGCTGAAATGTTCATGTTAGTGCCTATGGGCTCTCTCCAGTCTCGTCGCTGACACCTGGGTGCTCCAGCCCCAGCCCATGTATGAATGACCCTTGGCTAATTTCCGAACTGCAGTGAATTGACACTGTGACATGCAGAAGCCTTAAGCTTGTCAATTGCACGACGTCGGCTGCTACTTACTTAAGTAGACTTAGGCCAACCAAGGTTCGCCGAAATCACCGCAGAACCCATTCAATTCATATATATGTCTCGTCTCTAAGATGAGAGATGAGTAAAATGCAGGCGCACAGTTGTGTAAGCGAGTAAAATACAACACACAGTGCTCTCTGTAAGTTCTACTCAATGCCCTCATTCAAAATTGTGGCTGACGTGCGTTTGGAACATTTTCACGATAGTCGTCAGATGTCATTACTACCTAGACGTCACTCGCTCTTCAAAATTCATGAAGAATGCTACAAGGACGACGCATTCTCCCCCTTGCACTCCACTACCGAGCACTATTGAACGGTCTGCCATCCTTTCATCTCATGTCTTGTATCAAGATGACGCTGTCAAGGAAAAGCAAGTTGTTTCAAAGAAAACAGCTAGCCGCAAATGAAATGCATCTCCCCTCCCTCCCCCTCCTAAGTCTGGCCTAGATCCGAAGGCTTCCCATAAAGTCAAGGATTCCTCCCTTGCTGGTGCTCTGGATCGTGCCACGGACGAGAACAATATTCGCTTCAAAGGCTGCCAACTAGAGGGGCAAGCGTAAATTGGCAAGTGAAGAACCCGAAGAGGATAACTCTTCATCGAAAAAAGGGCAAGAAAGGAACCAAGAAGGCGTCCAAACGCCCTGACGTTTGAAGTCAACTGTGGAGTCTGAAGATGTATCTTCATTGCTGCTTCTATCATAGAAGTACATACAATATACGATCATTTTCAGTGTCGGATAACTATCGAAGATACCTCCCTTCTGACGCCACTTGCACATACTATAAAGTCGCGAAGCAGTCATAGCATCGTATTCATCAACAGATACATCGGGCTCGCCGTTGTCCTCCAAAGCACGCAAAAGTTCAGGATGGGTTACAACCTAGTGCGTATACCTGGGGCTCGGCAAGTTGCACCGGGACGAGAGCGGAAAGGTGGTGGCAACTGGCCTGCTGGGATATTACGAGAACGCACACTTTGGTTTCTGGTTCATGGTAAAGGACAATGACAGAAAAATACTTAGAAGCAGGGTTTCCACATATAACGCTGACTGTGCTGTCTTTCAGCTTACGACACATTCATTCATCGCTTTTGTATGCATGATAACACAGAAGCCCAAGATTGCTGTGGTTACTGTCTCTGTCCAGTTAGGTCTGTGTCAAACTAATTGGTCATAGTCATCGGTAGTCACATCTACTGTAAATAATCCTGTGCACTAGGGTCAGTAATAATATCCTCCAAGAATGTAGGTGCTTCGATACATTGGTATGTCGACCATATCTCATCACTTGGCAAGCCGCCCAAGAAGTGAGGCGTAAGTATCTCAATTGCTCGTTGCTAGCTGATCATCCTCCAGCAATGAACTCTTCGGGAAAGCACGAGGTTTCCAGTATGAAACTCTTAGCGTTGATGACGGGGATGACGGGATTTCGGACTAACATAGCTGCAGACATATTTCGCGCTCTGATTAGTGAAGCGTGCCCCAAGTTTGACACGGACCTTAAAAAATAGTTTCAGAAATTGCTAGTGACTTTATGTTTCCATCCACAGAACATGTATAGCGCACTACGTGTACCTTCCGTGTCTTGTGATCACTGATTTCGACAAGGTGTTAGAGCTTGACATAACCCATATGTCATTCATACCGCAAACACAAGTAGCGAGCTCCTTACCGGAGTCGACAAAGATAGTCGGGCCCCTCTCCATTCTTCAGTAACGCGACAAAGGACGCCATTCGTTCCTAGTAGAATTCAATTTTGAGAACAGATCGACTAACGAGAGACGGCTTGTATGGTCCGACAGCTGGGTAAAAGTCACCGGTAACGTCTTATTCGCGGATATGAAGATATCGATTCAGTAATTGATGCTGGAAACCCACATTACAAAACTCACCAACGGAGCTCACTGGATCCGAAGGAAATTTGAACAATGTCGATAATAGTAACACGCAAGACAGCACTTACCTTGAAGCTCGGTAGGCAAGCCGGCGCGTCTAATAGCTATGACCGTAGTGAGAATGCCTTTTAGTCGACGCGTACCCTAAGTTACCGTAAGCCGCAGGCATGTCTGATCTGGTCCGATCTGGTCAAATGCATCTACGGAGAGTACATATATGCGTACGGGAAAATGCATCAATTGACCACACAGGACATAGCAGTCATGTAGCAGGGTCCAGTATTCTGTCGCTCCGGCGGGTTTTTCAGCTTGTCGATCTGAAGTTAGGGTGGTATGTAGTCAAGGGCTCGTGCATATCCTAACTCATATTTTGAAGTCAACAACCAATGCGCCATGATACATACAGTATACAGTGTGCTTTGAGTCGTGAGCACTCTCGGTCTTTTTTCGCGATATTGATTTAGACTCGAGGCCCAGGGTGAGCCATGTGATCCTCTGGAAAGCTCTATACGGTGATCCCAAGGTTGAGCATGAGAATGAGCGTCACCGGTACTTACAGGACCGAGAAACCTAGATGAAGACGTACTTGAAAGGGTAGCGATCGCTGAGCTTCTTCGAGATGTGAGGCAAGGAGAAACATAAACTGAGAAGGAATGAATTGGCATATTCCATGAAAATCGCCGACGTTCTATGCATTCACGGTGTCTGGGTTAGCGGGAAGGACTAAAACAGGGTCGTGGGAGAAAAACACTTGGGCATACGTGGCATTTTGGATTAGCCAACCTATTTAGCCAGACAAAGCTGACACCGAAGCACTTACAGCTCATCGACATCCCTCACTCCTTCCTCCATCTCCATTTCTTTCTGCTTTCTCTTCTCGTATCACAATGCGAGGCGTAGCACTTTCTGTCTTCGCTCTCGCTGCCTCTGGCGCGTGGGCCCAGTCTGAAGAAGCGAAACCCACGTTCACAGTATGTGCCATATACAATCATTTCTCGTCTCAGCTACTAAAACATACACTTCGCAGCCCACAGAAATAAAGGCACCTTTCGTTGAACAGTTCACTGGTGACTGGTCTGAACGCTGGACACCATCAGAAGCGACCAAAAAGACACCTGTTGGTGGGGAGACATTCAGCTATGTTGGCGAATGGAAAGTCGAAGACCCTCTAATTTCTGTCATTGATGGCGAGGTTGGCCTTGTTGCTAAGAGCAAGGCTGCTCATCATGCTATCTCTGCGCCTTTCGCCGAGCCCATTGACTTCAAGTCGGAACCTCTAGTGGTTCAGTATGAGGTCAAGTACCAGAAGGGTGGTAATTGTGGTGGTGGCTACCTCAAGCTTCTGGAAGACGGCTTCCAGACAAGCGGGAAAGAGTTCTCCGACACCACGCCATGGGTCGTTATGTTTGGTCCTGATCTGACATGTCCTGGAACCAAGGTTCGTATCGTGCATTTGTACTCGTTTGTGGTAGAAACTGACTTCTGACGTCACTTAGGTTCATTTCATCTTCCGCCACAAGAACCCTAAGACTGGCGAGTTCGAGGAGAAACACTTGAAGCTTCCTCCCAAGCCCAGCATTGACAAGCTCACGAACCTTTACACTCTCATTATCAAGTATGCTAGTTCATTCCGGCTTCCTTGATCCTTTCTCACGTATTATACCCAGCCCTGACAATACCTTCGACGTCCTATTCAACGGCGAGAGCCAGAAATCCGGCTCGCTCCTCGAGGACTTCGACCCGGCAGTTAATCCTCCCAAGGAAATTGATGACCCAGAAGACACCAAACCTGAGGACTGGGTTGACACAAAGAGAATCGCTGACCCCGAAGCCACAAAGGTCAGCATATTCGCTTGTGCGTTGAGCCGTTGTTGACTCTGAATTTAGCCCGATGACTGGGACGAGGACGCACCATACGAGATCGTCGACACTGAGGCTGAGAAGCCTGAGGGTTGGCTTGATGACGAGCCTTTGACCATCCCTGACCCTGGTCCGTGTATGTGTTGCTGGTTGGATCCTTCGATGCTAACCCTGAATTCTAGACGCCGAGAAGCCTGAGGAGTGGGATGACGAAGAAGACGGTGACTGGATTGCGCCCACCGTTCCCAACCCCAAGTGTGCCGAGGCAGCTGGATGTGGTGAATGGAAGCCGTAAGTTCTACATTTGTCAAGTGTCGTCCAGTATTCAAGGATATATGCAGACCCATGAAGGCCAACCCTGACTACAAAGGCAAATGGTACGCACCCATGATCGACAACCCTGATTACAAGGGTCCTTGGGCTCCTCGCAAGATTCCCAATCCTGACTACTTCGAGGACCTTACTCCCGTGAAGTCCCTCTCTAAGATCGTACGTTAAATGTTTGAGTATGCTATGATACACCGCTCATCTAAAAGTTGAATAGGGTGGTGTTGGTATCGAGCTCTGGACTATGACCGAGGACATCCTTTTCAGCAACATTTACATTGGTCACTCTGCTGAGGACGCCAAGGCCTTAGCTGCGGAGACTTTTGATGTCAAGAAGCGTCTTGAGAGTGCTGCCGCCAAGTCTGCGGACCCCGACGATGATGAGGAAGATGAGGAGTCCTTCAAGGAAGACCCCATTGGCTACATCCGCAACAAGGTCTTCGCTTTCGTCGACCTCTTCAAACTCGACCCCTTGTTGGCTTTCAAGACCCACCCTGAGACTGGTGTCGCTCTTGTCACCGCTCTGTTGACTCTCGTCGGAATGCTCGGCGCCGCTACTGGCGTCGTAGGCGGCCAAACGAAACCCGTCGTTAAGGTATGTCTTACTACATGAAATAGAGCCTGTACTAACGCGTTTATGTAGTCCTCTAAGAAGACCGATGCCCCCACCCCTGATGACAAGAAGAAGACCGACACAGCACCTGTTGCACCTGCTGGTGGAGAGAAGAAGGATGATGGGCTCAAGAAGCGTACGGGCAAGTAATTCAAAGACTTGTCTCAAAAGGGCTGATCTGGGATTCGGATGGAGGAGCAAAAGGGTACGAGGGGGTAGTGCTGTCTTTTTATCATCATCATCTCGCTGTCTGTTTCCTGCTCATCGCTCGCCGCTTTTTATATAATTTACACCAAACCAAAGTGTTGTTGAATTCGGTAGCATAAGTATTATGCATACGAATTTATCTCGATAGCATAACGATGGCTCGTTCTCTGTGTTGAGCTAGGTGGTTGAGGGTTAGTGTGGGTTGTACTACTTCCTTACTTTATTGTTGCTTGTTACCCTACTATACCTCGTACAGATCTAGTTTTGCTGAGGAAGAGATTGTTGAAAACTTCAAATTTTCAAGATTTTCTTTTCAATTGATACATGAGGCTGAATACGAGCGCCTCTGCCACTGGGAATGATAATTGGCGTTCAAGTTGGTATGTATTACCTCGGAGCGATCAACTTAATGCTCGTTCATACGTCCCCCAGCTCAAAGAACGACGGTCCCCGTCAGTTTCGGTAAGACGGAACCCTAATATGAGGTCAATTACGGGCCTCGAACCTGCCCTCAACAACTGGATGAAAACCGAAAATTTTTGATGACCTTCCCTTGACCTTCTTTCTTAGTCTCTAGTACAATTGCCTTGAACACGCTCAATCCTATCAACCAATGACTTGAATCATTTGTCTGAAACATCTATTTCTCTCTCTCTTTCGATCCACGAACTTTGTCAAGGCTTCGGTATAACCATTCTACACCAGAGCCTGTTACGTTCGTGGAAGAAGAAAACTGCTCGGCTTCTTCGCCGCTGGACCTCGTTTTGAAGTCTTTGTGGAAGTACGAAGGGCTGGGTTGGATCGTCCTGCTAAGAGTTGTGTACGATTTTCGTTCTGTGTCGTGCTCGTAGTGTTGGGACATACATTCAATAATGGTTGTTTTGGATCCTCGTAGTTACACTAGTATCTTCGAAGAGTAAGAGAAATGCAATTCATTTGTCGTCGCTGTTCGTGGTTGTAGAACCGTAAGGTGGCGTGAAAGTTGAACTCAACCGTTCGCAAAAATTAACAGTGATGATGAGTTCAACTGTAAGGTATGTAAATCGAACTTCGTTTTCGCTGTTTTTTCCACCAAATACTCTCATAATTCATGTGTAGGGATCGAGTGAACGAAATACAAGAACACTTCAGGCATCTCTACATCAAGAGAAAGTCAGAATTTGAGTACGGGTATTAGCACTATGTATGATGTTCCCGCCATTACCGAAACCCTTTACTCTATCATCAAAACGTCGTTGTTTAACTTTACACTGGCAATATGCACAGATGTTTTTATTCTTGTCATTGCAGAGAAAAGATCTACTCTTCTTAGACAAGCAAACAAGTCCCATGATGTGTTACAATGTTCTGTTCTACAGAATAATTAGATCCCCACGACACGATGAACACCAAAAGACGTGCGAGTCGTCCAAGAATTGTGGTCTCCGAGAACGATGATAGTTATGAGATAAGTCATCAGGCGACCGAGGCCTCGAATCAACCGCTCGCTGTCCTTCACCGGAAGAGATTGACTGCACTGGCGACAATGCCCTCGAATTACTTTGGGCATGCACTTGAGCTGCTGCTAGCTCACTGTCAATCCTTGCCTTGAGCATGCTCAAACTTGTCTTCCTCTTGTGTTGTATTTCAGGGGGAAGATTCTGCTCGAGTGCAGAACGCGCGAGTGCAGAAGGCCTTGAAGTATGAACTCCTGTCAAACTGAGAGGTCTACTGCCTCGACTAGAGGGTCTAGATGGTATTGCACCACCCGACGGAGAGAATGATCTCAAGTGAGGTGGATGAGGGTGGTGAAGAGCGAGCTGGTCTTCTAGTGCAGCAACTTGTTTGACAAGTGCGTGAGACCGTGCTTCGGCGTCAAACAGCGAATTCTCGAGAGAACGGATATGGGACTGTGAGGACGACAATTCCAGCTTGAGAGCGCTGAATTTCTCATCCTCTAGTTCGTCATTGAGTGAGTGCGGAGGACCGGATCTTGAGGGTGTGGATACGGATGACCGCAGGCGTTCGATTTCTTCATCTTTAGTGGATAGTTCTTGTCGAAGAGCCTCAAGCTCATTCTGCGCACCAGCAAGGAATGATTCTTCTTCATCCTGTGATAACCGTTTGAATGGATACATCGGTAAAAGCGACGGAAGGCAAACCTGATCCTGTCTCCTTTGTTCTACCTCTTGCCGCAGATTCAAAAGTTCCTCCGTTTGTGCCGAAGATGATTCGGTCAATCTTTCAATCTCTTCCTGTCTCCTCGCAGCAGTCTGCTGCTGAGCCAACTTGTCCGCCTCTAGGGTTCTTATACGCGCTAGCGAAGACAACAGCTGCTCCTGTAATTCACCATATTCCTTGTGTAACTCGGTCTCGTTGTTCAGAGCAGACGACCTCTCCTTTTCTCTCTGTGCTAGCGCGTCCTGCCATTTCTTTGCTGAATCCTCCTTTTCCTGCTGCAACTCCTGCACCGAGTTCTCCAGCTGAACAATAACAGCGTCTCGGTTTTGTATAGCTCGCTTGAGATCATCCGTCTTTTCCACAAGCTCGAGCTTTGTACCTGTGAGCTCAACGATCTTGGGCCGCATTTCCTCCAAGGAGCGCATGAGGTTGGTGCCCTCTTCTTGTAGATCCTTCTGCATTTTTTCAGCGTCTTCCGCACGCCGATGCGCGATCTTTGCCTCATTCTGTGCAGCCTGAAGATGCCGAGTGTTTGTAGCAAGATCTATAGCTGCCTGAGATAACTTCTCCTGAAGCAGAACGAGAGCTTGACGAGCATTTTCTGCCTCTTTCTGAAGTGTAGTTTTTTCTTGTACGAGAGCCTCTTTTTCAGACCCGGCGTTATTGAGTTGTTCCTGAATAGAGAGATGTCGGCTATGAAGCTCAGTGTGTTTCGCTTTCCATTCTTCCTCAGCGTCGCGGTGAGAACGAGCCTGAGATTCAAAGTTATCACGCTCTGATTTGAGTTCTGAGTGATTCTGACTTGGAAGTCAGCAAGCCGCTGCGTATCTGACACTCAAGGCTTTACCTGCTTAAGTTTAGATAACTGAAACTCAAGCTCGTCGGCACGCTCCTGGGTGTTTTTGAGAGAAGCTTCGAGCCGTTCAGCACGGTCATCACTTTGAATTTGTTCCTCCAAGTCACGCACGCGACGTCGATGCGTCTCAGCCTCCTTACGAGTAGACGTCAAAGAGGCATTTGCTAAGTGTAGCTGACGCTCCTACAAGGATGATCGTCAACATTGCGTTGCCTGACAAGCCGAATCACGTACCTGTTCTTTCACCTTGTCTGTCAACTCCTTTTCTTGAGCCTCTAAATGCTGATTCCGACTCGAAGACTCCTGAAGTTCTGCTCTGATTTGTTGTAGATGCGATTCGAGATTATTCGCCTTGAGCTGCTCATCGTTCAATTGCCGTTCGGATTCCTGGGCCCCTACATATTAGTGAGCGAGCGATCATTGAGAGGAAGAGGGACGTCAGCGCATACTTGCGTCAGCGTCACCTAGCCGTTCCAGTTCCGAAGTAAGAGCAGCTTTCTCTGAAACGAGTAGTGATATAGTCTGTTGCTCATTCCGTATCGAGATATCCTTTTCAACCCGTAGCTGCTCTATTTGATCCTCCAGCTCTTGTGCGCGACGACGCGTTTCTTCGAGTGATGCTTCCGCTTGCTGTAGCTCTTATGAAGGTGTAAGTTGGACGTCGGGAGTCATTGAGTCAATGGACATACTAGTCTTGGTGGTTTCCAGATGACCCCCGAGGGTAGATTTCAGAGTTTCCAGCTCCGTTCTTAAAGAGGTTTCAGCCTGCTGAAGCGCTGCACAACGTCAGTTGATGTAACCGGAAACAGGAATTACAGACGTACTAGATTTTGCTGCTTCCAGTTGACCCAAATTGGTCTTCAGCGCCTTGTTCTCTGACCTTAAGTTGGCCTCCGTGCGCTGCAGATCTATGTTTCTATGAGCAATGCATAACTTTGACGGCGAGTATACCATACTAGATTTTGCTGCCTCTGATTGTGTGAACCTAACCTTCAAGGAATCAACCTCTTCCTTGAGGGCAGCTTCTGACCGCTGCAGTTCTATCAGAGAAATGAGAAAGCCACGAAATGCTGCAGTCAACTAGTCATACTCGAGTTTATGGTCTGAGACTGCCCCAGTTTAGCTTTGAAATTCTCGATATCTGTCCTTAACGAGTTCTCCGCCTGTTGAAACTCTGAGGACGGGAAATAAGTAAGGGCTACCGCGTCGAGAGAGGATGCACGTACTGTCGCGGATAGATTCCAGCTGCCTGAGTTCTGCTGTAAGGGTCTCGTTCTCGGACTTCAAGGTAGCAAGCTGAACCTGCAGGTGCGTATCATTGCCGTTCGGTGAATATGAGACATTCGTAGGTGACGGAGCTGCTTCAGGCGGAGGTACTGGTGTAACTGGCGTATTTGCTTGCGGCGGAGACGCTGCACGCGGTAACGACGACAACCAGGACGTGTCACCATTCTTGTCCTTCGTGAATCTGAACAGGAGAGTTCCGATGGAGTACTTCAGCTCAGAAGAGTTTCCAATGATTCCCATACACCTACACGTCGCCTAAATCTCGTTTGTCTTCTTCTATCGTAGGTTCAGGAGGCGCTGGTGAAAAGGCACGCTCACTGACAGGAGAAGCTACGCCTGCTACAGTGGCATCTCCTGCCTTCTTGGCCTGCCGCTTCTTGAGCTACAGCAAATCAAGGTAAATTCAATCAATATTGCATGACTGGGACGCTGGTAACTACCATGGCCTTTGCTCGTGCTGCTTTTTTTGCACGCTCATCTTCAGACATTTCGAAGCGTTACGTCTGGACACAAAAGACTATGAAGGGAGGACACAGTGGAGAAGTTCTAGCACAGACAGTCGACGGGTCGTTGACACGAACGGACCGTGTAGTATGTGCTTACCACATATAAGCGCGCAAAATAGCGCGCGCGTTAGGACTTGCTGCCTTTAGGTTCTTGACCTTGCTATGCGACTGTATATGTTTTAAACAGTATATATTGGTAGATGAGATTACGAATACGTTGTAGTAACATTGTTGTTATACACTTTCAATACAAGAGGCGAAGAGTTTCACTTCTCAATGCTCCAAGTTGTGTTCCGCTACCTCCCTTAGCATCATGGCCCTTAGCGCTGCTGGTAGCATGAATATAAGTACCTTATAATGGCCAATCCCAGGTACTCTAACACCACGGTCGTAACGACGCTCACGCCCATGCCGCTCGGATCCCTGGCCCGCTAGTCTTGAGTTTTATCATAATGTCTTGCATGGCCTAGTTATTGAGCTTCATAGTGTATCTGTGCAGTTTCAAGGTGTAGAGAGCCTGTGAAACCAAAATAGAAGATGCCCTGAGAGCCGTCCAAATTGTTTGAGCGCGGCGGAGCCAGAACATCAGGAGGCCAGTGAGCAAGATCTTCTTCAGGAAAGGCGAGCTTCAGGAACGTTGCAATAACAGATCTTGTAGTCTAAATCAAAGAAATGGGTCGTATATCTTGGCTTATGAGTAAGGAATTGCCCTGAAAACGACATCACTGGTTTTCATAACTGGTCTGTAGTGGTCGTCAACTTTGGTTTAAGGGCACTTGATGAAGCGAAAGCATTGCCAGATCGCCCAAGTATCCCATGAAGGTCTCTACGGATGAATACGCCGTGGATATAGCATCACTTCCTCGACCTGCAGGCCTACCAGAACCGCACCGAGTCACCCGTGCAGTTGGGGAGAAGGTACGCACACACTAATTCACTCACTAAATTCTCTCGACGGGATATTTCTCAAATTGTGGTTCGAGTGGGAACATTCGGAGTCTCCCTCTCTTCGTCGGGCATACGGTCTACAGAAACAGTGTTTTTAGTAATAACGACTCGCCATGTGCACCGACGACAACACCTGTTGCATAACGGATCCAGTTATGTATGGCATCAAAATTAATTGGACCTGACTGGGCTTGACGACGGGTCAACAGTTAACCTTGGTCCTTGCTGGCCAAGGAGGAATTGGGCGAGAAACGCGTATGACAAGATGTGACTCTCAGAGTCACACATACCACAGTAATACATTCTCAGAGAAAGCGAAAGATTCCGTGTTCCAAGGAAGGCGGGAGTTAAGTACGAGTTTACGACTATATACGAGAACCAGCAGCAAAGGAAGAAAAAAAATATATAGCCAAGGGCATGTGATAGTGAGATGATATATGTGAGCCGCAAGTGGAAGCCGAGACATGTTGGGTAAAGAGAAAGCTCAGGAGAGAAGGAGCGGGTGCAATAAAAATAGCTGTAACGACTGACTCTAGGCGTCCATTCCAGCACTGATGCCGAGGTTCGCAGGTGAGTAAATAAACGAGTAATCATATGGATGTGAAGATACTGGAGGCAGGGTAAAAAAAATACAACCGGGAGAATGCCTTCTGTTGTGAAGGAGGCATATTGAGATATGGGGGGAAAGAGGATGTCCAGTCAAGTGAGAGTCTCTAGTACATTTATCATGCCCAAACCTAATATCCATAGATAATTCGTGAGCGACAGCACAGCAATGTTTGAGCAATCCTGCTTACCCTCAGTGTGCTATCCCAGCTACCCGTGCAAAGCGCCATCCCATCGGTACTAACGCCCAGACAGCTCACTCTGTTTTCATGACCAGTTAAGACACCAACACGCTCGCCCTTGAGCGTATCCCAAACATTGCACGTCCAATCATCATAACCACCGAAAAGGATTCGCCCTGAAATTGAGAACGCGACTGACGTTATACCACAAAGGATATTGTCGTGAGTGAAGGTATTGAGCTCGCGATCAGCCCGAATGTCAAATAGTCGGCAAGATGCATCATCGGAACCAGTGGCAAACGCATCACCATTAGGGAAGAATCTGAGTAATGTTACATGTTGAGACAGAATGCGGCAAGAGATTTTGAGAATGAAACGCACTGTACAGCATTAATATCCGATTCGTGACCGGTGAATGTTTGAGTAGCACGGCCACTTCGAATATCCCAAAGCTTAGCAGTGGCATCGCAAGCCCCAGAAACGAAGACATTTTGATTAGGTCCAAGGGACAGGCTAGAAAAAGATGGGCTTTAGAATCTGACGCCGAAGAAGACACATTTACACACCTCATCACATCACCGGTATGATCGCTGAATTCCACAACTCGGACACCAGCTTCAATGTCCCACAGCATACAAGTCATATCACCGGAACTAGTGACAATTTGTCGGTCGTTGAGAAAACGGCAGCAACTAAGGTAACCAGAGTGGGCGCTTAGTTCACGAGCGCCGCGCATGTTCGTGCCTTCTTTGCTATTGAGATTATAGATAGAGCAGATGTTGTCCAGACCACCGCATGCGACGAAGTTACCAGACGGAGAATAAGCGCAAGTCATGACCCAGCTGGACCGTAGAGGAATAGCATGCACTTTATTTGTGGTATAGGCATCCCATACGATAAGCTTTCCGTCTTGCGATGCAGATACTAAATGTCTACGGTCGGCGGCCCAGTGCATAGCATAAATTTTGGCAAGATGGCCTCTGAGAGCCCGCCGCGGGCGCATGACGATACGGGGCAGGGCATCGACTTCTGCGGCCATAGCGCGCACTAACAAGACGTTGTCAAAGTAATGAGTAATTGCGCTGGAAGATAAATATAGGTGTAACTCACAGCTGGTATCTGCTGATGACTCTTTCTTTGCACGAATCTTCTCTTTCAAGCTCTCCGCTTCTCTACGTGCAGCGGCAATCCGCTCCTGAATATCGCCCTGGCTTTGAGACATCTTGTCTAATTGCTTGGATCAGATTGCTTTGAAATTCTGTGTAGACGAGGTTTCAATTTCAGGATACAGTTGGAGGAAGGAGTTCATGAGATTGGGACCGTAAGAAGAGATACAGGGACTTTGCTCACGTCTCGAAAAAGAATACAAGGATAGAAGGAAAGGGGGTGAAGGAGAAAACGTTGGTCCAAGAACAAAAGAAGTCTTCCACACAAAAGGGTGTTCACTACCGAGCTTCACGATAGTAAGAAAGAGGGGGGGCTCTTGCGGTCGACAGCGACGAGGACGACGTTGATGGTGGGAGGAACGAGAGAACAAAATCTTTCTAAACGAAGGGTTGATGGAATGATGTTGCTGACTTCACACCGCTATTTCAAGCGCCGCTTGAATCTATCCGGATTACCCCCTCTCCGTCAGATATTCACTCCATGTTTACTTTCCAGAAAATGGCGAGCGACTCCTGAAGCTTGAAGATCTGAAGCTCCTGAAATTCGATAGGAAAGTATCTGGATCCCTATGTCATATCCGGTGACCTTCTCTTCAAGTTCTAGCTCAAACACGAATTACGCAAGTCTGAAGTTGAACGGCCGTCTTACTCTGGTTATCATCATCAACCATTGACATTAGTGGTACTTAGTCGTGGATGGCATATCACTGTTCCGTCCCAGTCAACGTTAGTCAACTGATTGCTGCTATAATTTTGGCAAGATGGCCATTGAATGTTACAGTCAATGAGCTGTGCCTATTATGGCATTTGCTGTGTCTTGATGCGAAATCTGCAGGTAAGAAATTCATTGTCATCTTCACATCAGTCGTTGAAGCTCCCTAAAACTCACAGAATTTGAGCGGAAAACATTCTTCAAGGCAGAGATGCAATTACCTAACTGACTAGGGTTGAAGCTGTGGCAACTGCGTTGACTTTCGAATGATGACGGCCACATTTCTCCTCCAAGTGCATTGCGTTCTGCCCTCATAAATGCGATGGAGTCATGATGCAAATGATTCTTACGGTATTTCTCTACTCTTAAGCGGCTGTGACGCGTGTGGTAGTTTCGTGCTCATGGAACCATACAAGTCTTTCAGAATCGCGACTGGGTTACACTGCCCATGCGGTCAGTTTCATTCTTCGCGTATGACTCTACATATGCTATTTTTTTTTGTCAATATATCTTTTAACTGGAGACTTCGCTATCAGAATGATTCCTGCTTAATTGTGATTCCTGCTTCTCAATTAAGATGCTCGTGGAATTGCCTCCACATCTCTCGATTTCCTTGACTCATGAACAACAGGGTTGCTTAGTTGCTATCTCTTCTTACTGTAGCTCTCTGGTCCTAGAGCTCTGATTGTATTTCGCAGTGGGAAATTGTCAAACGCTCTTCCGACTGTTTCGCAAATTCTTGTCTCAAGGGTACGGTTTTTATCATGCATTCTTCGTTCCGCTTGCTGATATATCATCAGCGAATGTTTAGATGGGCATGCCGAGCATATGGACAGCATAGCTACCTATTACCGTCAAACGTGTTTACTACGCTACAAAGTTCAACGCAGGTGTTGCATTGAGTTGTATCATACACTGTCTCCGGATTAAGCGATGGGCTATTACTGTTGGTGGCGCGCAAATTTGTTTGGACGTGGCTCCGAAAAAAACTAGTCAGCCATGGGTCGTATGCACGCTCCCGGCAAGTGTTCACACCATACTATCACGCACCTGGGACGAAGAGTTACAATTCACGCTCTCCTCTGATTCATTATTTGGGCAACTGGGAAACAGTCTTTGCGTCTCGACTCCCTGGCAAATCTGCCCGCTCTACCTCTGACTTGGGTGCTACTGTTTCATTTACTTTCTCTGGAACAGGAATTGAATGGTACGGGAATTGCGATGAAAGCCACGGCTCTGCGGAAGTCTTTATTGATGGACAACCTGTGTCCTCAGTGAGTACACATTGCGATTCCGCGACTCCTCGGCTTGTGAGACCCAACAAGACTCAAGATGCTCATGGCAACATACCGATTGAAGTCTCGTCATTCTAGAGAACGCGACGATGGTTCTTTGCTCATGTGCGCTTCTCATTTGTAGAAAGAAGAGGCTCAAGACTGGCATGGTCAGTGTAGATGAATTTTTGCTTAGAATGTGGGTGTCATCTTGCGCTCATTCAACCATTTATTTATTATAACCAGTTTCGTGTCATTCTCCATGTTCGATGTAGCCTTTCCTGGTTGAACTGCAGCAACCGATGAGCTCGGAAACATGTAAGTCAGTGCAAGGTGTGCGATTGGTCTGGTTACAAAAAGGTAGTATGTCCGATATCGATACTGTGAAGAGGCGTTAACATATCTCATTATAGGAAGGTAGCCATCTCAACTTCAAAACGGACAAAATGCTGGCTACGGGAAACGGACTCCAATATGGACAATTTACTGTGCATACTAGTACAGAGCTCTGCTGTTAATCGGATCTCAATTGCACTTAACAGTTTAGAAACTATGTTACTATTGCCGAGAGACTCGAGTCAGATATCGTTGCACCACACGCTCAAGCGCTTAAGGGCAGTCTTCAAGTGATGATTCGGACCTTTCCCTTGCGTTTCTTTCCTCATTGCACTAGCGAACGGCTACATATACAACGCACGAGCTTGTAGGATCATGCGTCAAAGCGAATTATTGCTATCTTTGAACAAGGTGAAGTTATCTGGCTATGTTTTGAAACACGAAGAGCTAAGATGTTTTTAGCGCTCAATATATTTCCTTTTGACAAAAGATCTGCGAGATTTTACGAATACAACTTGACATCTCCTCATGTTGATGATGTGCGAGGCCTCTTGGACTCGAGCGAATAAAGCGTTCTGAGGCTACGGCTCTGAGATACAGTACGTCAAAATTTTCTTGGTTTTCCTGAAATTCCTGAAACACCAAACTGACATGCAATGGAAGCGGGGTATAGGTAGGCGACAATGCTGATGTGCCGCGATAGTGAGTAGTAGGCAAGTTCAATTCAGTGAGCCAAGAATCTCTCAGAGCATCCATTCTTTCGTCACTTTTCCTGGACCCAGGTAGGTGAAGGTAAATCCCTCATTGACTCATTGCTGTGATGCATTCTTGAACAGGTGCGTTGATATCAATTATAATCTTTATTTATCCATCCACTATGTCCTGTTCTCTAGCTAGCTCAATAGGATACGGGGTCATTATACCTTCTGATGAAACGCTTTGAAGAAAAGAAGTGAATTCTAGATGAGCATCATTCTGGATTCAACTGGTCTATAAGGAATTGAGGAAGGTCATATCCATTTTTGATGAGAGCTTTCCATTCTCGCCTAGTAAGGCCATTCTGCCTTGCCTGTTGTTGTTGCGGAGGCGATGGAGCAGATGAGTCGAATTTTTTTGGCGTTAATTCTTGCACGTACAACTGACAATCATCAAAATGTAGGAGAAACGGAGAGCCGCGCGAGCCCCCAACTGCACTACACATTTAAACGCTGGATGTATGTGCGTATAAATGAAGATTTCATGAACTTCGCCACATTGGCTTTTCTGTTTCTCTTTGCTCAAACTCGAAATGAATCGTGAATACATGTTACATGTGCTCTTTTCAATATTTACTTATTTTCATGCCTGAACTACAGATCCTAGGACACTGGTCAACAATTGGGCTCAAGCAGCTGGTCATCTAGTAACATATGAAGACATTGCAAGTGGTCCCCAGAATGCCCTGATCTGGACCTCCGTTATCAGAAGTGAGAATTTTTATAGACTCTTTTGTCGGTACTCTTGACTCGGAACGATTATCTACAGTAAACGGCGTTCAATACGGTACCGGCCAGTCCACCACCGTAGCATCCGCGCGAGATCAGGCTGCTAGCCAGGCGTGGTCCGTCATTAGTCGACGTTGATAACTTGCCATCATGCTACATTTTTGTTCAGACTGCTTCAAGTCCGGCCTAACACGAATTCAACTTCAGCTAACCCCCTCTCCTCTCTTTGTATCTACATTAAGTGCTCATACCATAGCTATCCATTGATTCATCTACTCTGTATGCAATAATGCAACACTTCTATGCTCTTGGCTTAGCGTAGGTTTGAAAACAACCGTGATACTGTTGGACCGTCAGTAAAAGGCAATGTACCTGAAGCTTTGACATTTGTTGCAACTTGTCTTTAAACTCGCTAGCTACAAATAGACTTGGTACCGTAGCAGTCTTAATGGCCGGGGTGGCAAGCTGGAACTTGGCGGTCCTGGCCAATGGTCCTCGGCCCGGAGTTACAGCTGTACAGACGAACTCTGATGATTATGTAAGCCCGTTTTTCTTCGCTGAAAATCAGCGGCTACAGAAACGATGTGGCGCTCGATGGAAGGCAAACAGTTCCCAAACAGCTCGGAAAGGCGACTCTTCTTGTATAATCTATTCGTTCATGACGCCTGTGAAGCAGGATCTGGTAGCATGAAAATTTCGAAGTCTTGTGATCCTTCAAGTTGGCCGGTGAAACAACCAACATACAGCGTGTTAGCTGGCCACAATAGTTATTGCCTCATGCTAAAGCAATGCTGAGCACTGATGGTCACAGCAAAGCCCTTCTTGTCCAACGCCTCGCTAGGGTTTTTCAAAGGCTCTTGATCGCCATTTATTTCGCTTGCTATCAAGAACGAGTGCCGATATCTTTTCATGGGAGCACGGTAACGGTCTTTGGAAAGTAACCATTCACGCAAATTGGCCCTCACACACGCTTCAAATACTGCGACGCGTACGAAAGGCTTCCCTTCTCATGAAGTCAAGGCCTCCTTTGTCGCCGCTCCGTAGTGGTGCCGAAGTGAGTTCTTCGTCGTCTCTCTCCACTGACAGAACTCGCCGTTGACCGTCCAGCTGCTCGCTTGTGTTCTGGACTTCGAACATGAATGAAAGCGATCGCTCACTCTGTATATGAATGAGTTCACAGCATGAGTATCCCACCAGAAATTCTCAGCGTCAACCTCTCCGATACATGACGAGGCGTATAAAGCGAGGGAATGTGCACGAACTATACCCAGACTACACAACTCTGAAAAATGCCCAACGGTGAGTGTACATCGCGATGCAACCGACTCCTCTTGGGCTGACTCGCGCTCAACAGACGGATCCTTCGCGCTCAACAACTGTGAGCCACTGCTCACTTGGATGATATGCCTCTTTAATTGAATTCTTTCGTACTCAAAGATCTACAAGGCAAAGGTCGACTGACCTCACTCAGCTGGCAAGACTCTACTACTGGGCCTAGAAATGCCCCGCAGTGGACCTCAGTGTGTAAAAGTAGATGTTCTTCAAAATTTTTCTCAAACGCCGGCTGATTCTTGCTATGATAGTTGATGGTCAGGTCCTGGGCACGGGAACTGGCGCGCAGAAACACGTTGCAAGGGATATGGCTGCAAACGAGGCACTGAAAGCTTTGATCGAGGCAGACGGATAAGTCACAACTATAGCATCGCGGCGATATCTGTACTTCTAGCGTTTATCACGGACCTGTTACATCTTCTTGGTAATTTGATCTTTATTTTTACGCCTCCTTCATGGCGGACATAGCAATCAAATCACTCTGTCTAGAGCGCGAAGACCTTTTTGATGCAGGAGGTGATATAGAACCTGTCGCTGACCAGAATGCTGATGGTAAGTGCTGACGTATGTAATCCTGTAAAATGGGGCTCACAGCACCAATATCATGAGATGCTTCGAGCTAGATCTCTGACTGTATCGGACCGGCTATAGTCGCAGCGTCACCGATCTGTAGCCCGGGTGGTTCAAACCAGAACGGGAGTTTGAAGGCTGCGTCTTTATCAATCTTTATTTGACCATTTTTCTTTGGAAACTGCACCTCATACACATGATGACACTGTCTTCGCAGTTGTTGTCACATCACGCCCGAGATTAATTCAAAAACACCTCCACCTCCACATCATGCAAATGTATATTGGTCTCCAAGTTGAACTATGTCATTAAGAGACAATATATGCTCAGGTGAGCTGCAGAGAGGTTTCGCCTTTCGGTCTGACATGATTTATCCCGCCCGGATTATCGCCATTTGATACTTGAACACCGACGTTCAACAGGTCACCGTGTCAGTCATTTCCTAGTAGAGTTTTACAGTGGCTACTTCCCTACTTTCGTAACGAAAAGGATACCTAAGCTCCGGATGGTATCTCAGGACTTGTCTTATTCCCCGGTCAAGCTAATGCTGGAAATCAAATACCGTGGTGTTAGCCATTATAGGACCTCTCGAAGTTTGGGGGCACAGTACAAAAGGCCACTGCTATAACGAAAGATATTGCATTTCCGCTATGAGTCAAACCAGTGAGCCTTTCCTTCTACTGCACTGTTTTCTTGCCCACTGACTCGTGTCATTCCAGAATACGTTACGCTCTTGAACAACCGCAAGTCCTTTCTGTCCAGAACGCATGTAGACTAACATGCTTCCTGTAGACTTTCAGACTCCCGGTGGAGATGGCACCGCTGTTATCAGCTACCTGGACTCGAGCTCAGGCCCTAGCGATAATATCGAATGGACGGTGACTTGTAAAGGTAAACGCTGGTGTCAACGGCATTTCGAGCACGTCTGATATGATTTGAATAGTGTTGGGGGAAACGAAAGGCGTCGGTGTCGGCAGGACAAAACACGCCGCTAAGGAAGCGGCTGCGAAGCAAGCTCTGGAGGTGTGTCCTAAAAGCAACAGTAATTGTGGATGATTCGCAGAATAAATTGATACCAGGCGCTCGGTCAACAAACCTGACACAAGGCAACCAAATGTCGGTCTAAATCTATGATTAAAGTCATCATCTCATGATTTCCAGTCAAATTGTACATATACTTACTGCTCGAAGTCTTCGTCAATGTATACATATCTTCATCATGCTTGTACCTGTCGCTAAAGAATTCGAATCTAAGATCGTCATTCAACGTCGCGGAGTTGCAATAAACGTGACTCCCATACACGGACCTGCGTGGGACTACCAGCCACTGCAACAGATGGCAACGACTATGTTTCGCCGTTTTGTTCCTCACGTACTGGCTGGAATTGGAGGTAACTTATGGCACCAACGATATGCTTCGGGGTGGTCGCTCATGTTCTTCGCAGGTGCACTAATCAGTCTGTATGCGTTTCAACCATATATACAGGAAAGCAAAGCACAGTAAGGTACTGCAATATCAGTGCCAACATGGGCGCTCACTTTCTTACCCAGGGAAAAACGCGAAGAAATGAAGCATATCCAATCTTCGGAGAATAAATCTGCAAATACGAGAGATACGAGCACTACGGAAGGGTCTACTGAATAGAGCTTTGTACAGTATGTAGTAAATCTGAGACCGGACTACTTGGGAGCAGCTATGTATGTAGTTACTACGTGCCCCATTGCCACCCCGACGCAAAGAAATTTCAAGTCGAGTCTCGTGCATCGAGATTCAAAGCGCTAGATCTGCGTCCGGTTCGTAATCGCATGTGAGCTATATTGTGCACGTAGTAGCGGGATGACATTGACAATTATTTATCGAGAACCATGGAAGTCTCCGCAGAGCTCCCCAAATCAGGTCTTCGTTCCCATATCTAAGGTAGGCCCCGATTATCACTAGGCTAAAACTAGAAAGTAGAACCTTACTTACTTGCAAGACACTTTCACCGAGAAAGATCATTTCTTTCCTGGTCTCTTCAACAATGAGATCCTGAATCATGAACCATTTCTCGTGTTCGCCGGCTCCCGCTCTAAGATAAACCTTCCATACGGTACTTTCTTTATCTCGGGTAGTTCCCGCAACAGATTCGTGAATCACATTAGCGACAAGGTCATACAATTGAGACATTTGAGGAGGAGCATCAACATCTACGAATGTACCAACAAAGGTTAGAGGCAGTAAAAGAACTAGAATTAGGATGACGTACAATCCTTGAAGTCGAGCCCCCGAAGCGGAAAGGTTACAATGGTAGGGTTTTTTTCCTCCACAAATGCATTTTTTGTAAAGCGCTTGAAGTGCAATATGATATACCGAGGAAGACGCTGACACTTGTACCGTCGTAGTTGTCCGGCTGACTCCTAAATTCCGTAAAGGGTTTCATTCCTACTTGCAGAAGACCGTACAGATAGCCACATACCTGGGCAGTGATACCGTCAAACTTGGAGAGCACTGAATGGATGCTGACTTGCGGAATGATGTTCTTCTCTACGGAGTCTTGAAACAAAGGCGGGGGTGGGAGGTCAACCGCAAGAAATAGGAACGGTGATATTGCGGACTTGATGTCTAGGGTGAAAAGCGTCAGCTTCGAGCAAAAAAGAAAATTCAAATGGGATACCCCGGTCAATATCAAAATGAGGCTTCTCGTTTCCTCCGGCGTCTGGACGAACCAGCACTTGCTGAGTTTCAACACGGAGCTCGCCTTGAAACGTCGAGAATATGATACCTGATAAGATCATTAGGAACCTTCATACACTACTGCAACTGGAAGTTCCGTACTTGAATTTTTTTTCTTTGAACCTCCCATGTCTTTGTGGAGATGATTGAGTAACCACCCCAAAAATTCTACGGGGTCACCCTGTTGTTCCAAACGAAACTTTCCAGCACTAGCTCTGTTCACTTCTTGCAGAAACTCGTGTGGACTGACTTGACTTTTGAACAAGCGCGGGTTCCAAACCTTCTTGGCCAGTGCAGCAAAACGTTTGAGTAACTCAGATTCTTTGCCGTGAAAATGGGATAACAAAAGATAGTTGCGCAATGGTGCAACATGAAGAAGGGCGTGTATGACGACATTCATATGGTCGTTTCTTTTGATATTGTTGAGCCCGACGTAACCTGGCAGATAGGCTTTGTTTGTGAGGTCGTACGAGAATTTGAGCGGATACGAGGGTGAAGACATGGTTGCAACTGAAGTTTGATTAAACAAAGGCGAGAGCACAAACGATATGTCCTCCAGCGAAGGATCGGATACTGGGTAACCGTCTGGAAGAACATACACCTGCAGCAACGCATGAAAATTAGTCTCAAGAGCATAGTTTAAAGCACGTACTCTGGTTGTCTCTAGATTGATGAAAACATGATGATCCTCATGTATGGAGTGAGAATACGCATATGATTTGCGGCCTCTGCCTTGAAAGTATTTACCACAGACCAGGCAACCATAGGTATTGATATTTGACAAAGATACAGAGCACACTTTCTCAAAGTCAAAGTCAAGAACAGCTCGATTTATCTGAGAGACACTTAGTGCCGGGTCAAAGAATGAAGATTTGCACTCACCGTGTCCAGGTAAAGGTCAGACGCTTTGACTTCTTCGACGACGTCTATTACCCCCTCCTCGTCCTCGTCCTCTCCTTCATTCTCCGCATCGTTCTGTTCTTTTAAGCCCTCATTCCCATTTGCACTCGAGGATCCACTACTTGATGGATCAGATGGATCAATTCTAGCACGCTTATTTGGACGTTCAGATTCGGGTTGGTCGACGATGCTGTTGGTCCTTGTGTTAGCAGTCATAATGACCTTTACGTAATTTGCATCAGCGAAATATTTCGCTCAAAAAGGTTGGAAAACTCAGATTTTGATCTCTTTGGTTCTCTGTCTCATGTCTCTTGTTGGCCGCACAAGAATTTTCTATTCTATTTTGCGCGATACTTCTGCTAATGTTCGCACCTTTTCATCCACTGCCTCTGCTGGACAAGTAAAATCCCCTTTGAACCTAGATCCAAGTCTTCAGGCTCTACTGCGAGATGTCGATATATCTCTTACTCGTCACAAGGTCGACCCAGTACCCCACCGGGAACTTGACGTGATAGAAATGTCGTCAGAAGAGCACCTTGACAACACCGTCGAGAACCTTGAAGATGATTTTTCTGACGACAATGTCATGGAAAGGAAGTCACCGGCGGCGCACTTTGGAAGCCAAGGAATCGGGGCTGTAGTACTGCCTATAGAACTGCAGAACTCCATCAATGTTCTGATTTCCGGCAAGTATGCAAGTTTACTGCTTTGCTAGTTCTAATTTTGTGAGGGAATGGTATCGCAGAGTCGGACAAATCTACGCTGCATTCGGATGCAAAGCGCCTCTTTCAAGATACCGAATCAAAGACGGCAGAACCAGATTGGACTGCGAGTTATGATGTGAAATACCGCTCTCGACAACAGGCGTCACGACATTCTGAGCGTGACGGAACTGCTTTCGCATCTGTCGCGCTTCCGGCTCATTACTCCGCTATAAGGTCAGTGCTAGACCACGTCAAACGTCGCCTTGGCCCGGAGTGGAGTATAACGAGGGTGATTGACTGGGGTGCTGGCACCGGAAGCGGTCTCTGGTCAGTCATGTATTGTCATGTCAGTGAGTATTAACTAAACTCTTCTTGGTGAACAGGGCCTCGCTCCATACATTCCAGAATGGCCCTGACGCGTCTCGAGATGTTGAAGGTCTAAAGGTGTTTGATTCAACCCTGCAAAGTTACCTCGGCATAGACAAACGAGACGGTCTTGTTGCCATCGCCAAACGCCTGCTCCGTAGTCAGTATGTTTTGCTTCTACGCTAGTATGTCGACATTGATAATCTATTTCATTAGACATCAAAAACAATGACTTGAGTGTCTTATGGCAGAAATCCTTCCAGGACAATGATAGGATACCACGGCCCTTAGGTCACGATACGCTTGCCCTATCAGCATTCAACCTGTCTTCTCTCCCTAATGCTTTGGCTCGAAAGACACTCGTAAAAGAAATGTGGGAGAGTGGTGCTCATACACTGGTGAAGTTGACTGCAGCATGTTTAAATTTCAGATAACTCCAACTGACTGACAGGTTCTAATAGACCATAACACATCAGACGGCTTTGAGAATATTGCTGAAGCAAGAGAAATGCTTCTAAAGATGGGCAAGAAGGAAGTAGAAGACCCTGCCGCCGAAGAATGGTCTATTCGAGGCTCACACGTTGTAGCTCCGGTCAGTGCTCTTTTTGCTACTCGCTTCGGTGATTTTAACCTTTACACAGTGTCCTCACGATGGTCAATGCCCGTTGCACCACCAGGGTTCCTCACAACTTGTCTGCGGTTTCTCACAGCGTTTACAGAGACCTTCATTTGTCCGCTTAACCAAGCATTCCAATGCAGGACACGAAGATATCGGATACTCGTATATTGTTGTTCGCCGAGGGGAGAGGCCGATCTCTGCCTCCACACAACTGGGACGCATTGGAGGTGTCGGCAGACGTGCGCTTCATAAAGAAGCAGAGTCTCACAAGGTCACGAAGGAGCTAGCCCTTCACAACGAAGACGAACCATATGTGGAGATTGAGGCTTCATCAGAAGTTCCGGAATTAGACACTACAGCATCTGATACTGAGCCACCACACACACGAAGTGAGCTCGAAGTTGGCTTGCGACAGGAAGCTTTCAGTTGGCCAAGACTTGTCTTCCCACCGTTGAAAAGGAGCGGCCACATCATATTGGATGCATGCACGGTAGAAGGTAGTATATTCATTGCTCACTCAAGAATGTGCTGACAATTTTTCGGGCAGGAAAAATCATGCGTCTGACTATTCCCAAGTCTCAGGGCAAACAGCCTTACTATGACGCTCGAAAGTCGAGATGGGGCGACATCTTTCCCCATGCACCCAAGAATACACCTCAAGAGCGCCATCTGCCTCGGCATACAAAACGCGGTAAACCGCCTGGCAAGGGCTCCGACATCGGTAAACGAGGACAGTCTCAAAAAGACAAGAACCATGTAACTTATGAATCGCTTTCCGCCGACCTGAAAGAAGCAAGAGAAAAGTCGAGACTTGATAGGATATCCCAAGCCAACAGTCGATGGGTGGAGTAATCTGGTTCTCATAGTACACTCGGATGACAAAATTATCTCCACTCAATGCTCATACTCTGTACTGTATTCTAAATAGGCAAGACACAGATCAAAATACGCTAGTAGTCTGATATGCGAATACCAGGCCCCTGGGTGGAACTCAGAATTACTTTGCTTATAGCAGCCACTATGACACACCCGTTAGTCGTGTTAGAAAGGCGTACGAAAGAGAAAATATACCTGGCTTGTTGTCTTTCTGTCGATTGCCGCTCTCTTTGATATTGCCAGTTGCTCGCTTGACCGAAGTCATGAAATGGCGGAAGTTCTTGACAACTTCATCCATCGAGAAGGTCATCTGCAGAGATGAAATCACAGGTCAGCTTTTTTTCCCTCAAGTACGCAGAGGATTCTCGTTCATCATTCCTAGAGGCATGTGGATGTTGCCGCGCTTGTCGGCTTTCCATTCACTGGTGCCTTGTATGCGCTCTATGTAACCTGCAATGTCATCTGTGACCGTACCGCGACGCTCCGAAGGCATCAAGCCTTGTTGACCCAAGAAACGACCCAACCGAGGAGTTATAGCGCGAATCAGGGAGGTGGTCGATAAATAAGTAGTTGCTCGAATACGATTGTTCAGGATCTGCGGCCAATAACCTGATTAACAGAATTTCTGGTGGGAAGAAGTCGATCTTACACCATCGATGAGTTCAGCTCCTCCAACGATATGAGCACCGGCTTTCTTTGCTTCTTCTGCCTGTCTGCCCTCCGCGAATACCAAGATCTTGTCCTCAGCTTGCGCCTTCGCCTCTCTAGGCAGCCTGAAACGTCCCTTAGGCACAGCTACACCGTTACCCATCTCCGTCTTGATATACAGCTCATACATTGCCTTCGGAGAAGCGACTTCAACGGCCTAAGATAATGTGAATGCACGGGTATTAGAAGAACGAGGACGCGACTTACGCGTAGAGCCGAGATAGCTTCCATGAGCGACAGCTGTTCCAGCTTCCCTTGCTTCAGCGCAGCCTTCGCAGCACGTCTTTTAGCTTTTGCGGCGAGAGCCTTCTTGGAGGGCTGCCGTATTTTGGGCTCGTTCTTCTTACGCGCCTGCGTGACATGGGTCATAGTGAATTGCCTGCCATGAAAAACAGAAAATAGAGTGTTGCGGCAGTATTGTCGGCTGGAAGAAAGGAGAGAAGCCATGAGTCTGCCAGCGTTTGCAGCTCCAGAGATTGTGCACAAGTCCAAGTTTCAGTGCGTAGATGCCCGTGAGAACAAAGCAAGAAACTGCCGGCGGCAATGTGGAATGGCTGGTCGAAAAGTCCCGCAGATTGCACGACCCCTCTTCGACAGACAACACTCGAAATGTTCCTTACTTTCACTATTGAAACTCGCCTTCAGCAAGCCTCGTTGAATTCGCCTTTGTTATATCTCTTCATCGTTGGACCTTCTCTCGATCTTCTCTTGTCGGCCTAGCAAGTAGCAACTCGTACTCTGCCCATTCTGAACTCCGCCGCACTCCGCCAGCCCCGAGCATCAACCTCCAGGAAAAGGGGTGAAATTGGATCTTAAATCACCGGTCATGGTAGAAGTCTTCTTATTGAGGCTGTTAGGTAGAGTAGTATATACCACTGTTTCTCGCCCAAAAAGCAAGGTTGCACGTTGGCATTGCAAGGCGCGGTGCCGCTGAAGCTCTCGACGCCCAAGCTGAGGGTATGTACGGTCATGAAATTCATCCGTCTCATTCATCCAGTGCAGACGGGGTGTATGTATGCTCCACCGAATTTACACTGCCATGGCCCTGGTGAAGATTGACTTGATCAACTCGAAGTCAGTGAGAGCTCGGTCGCACTTTTCCCTTTCGCGGGAAAGCATTTGAGAACTGATCGTGTTTCAATGTGAGATTCTCCATACCAGAAAAGCTGTGAGCCTCTTTGTGGAATGGTATCCTCGATCCGATGCTCCGGTATTCCTCCTTCAAGGCGTCACATACAAACAGTGCATATTCTATGGAAGGAAGCTGAAGGAAAGCGCGTGCCCTCTAGATTGAAATCCAAATATAAGACGGCAAAAGACGAGGGTCACTCTCAACCCGATTGACACTGATATTCCCTCGAGTGGCATCATTTTTACACATCAAGGCATTGCGGCGTGCGCTTGTCTTATGTTGAAGAAGTGGCGTACAAGTCTGAATGCGCGGCGTCCAACTAGAACTTCCTCCTATCAAGAAAATCATGGGGACAAGATTCACGATCGCTTCAAAACTTCATAGCGACAAATCGCGGGACGCAATGGGATTGATTTTGAATGTACAGCGGCACCGGGCATTCCAACAATTACTCCAGTGACTATAAAGAGCTAAAAGCCAGGTCGTGTATGCCGTATGTTAGGTACTGCTTCTGATGGAGATGGAGGAAGGCTGCTTGCGGTAAAAAGAAGTGAAGGCGGGCTCTAACGCCAAGAACCGATTTGGCAGACATTTTCTGACGATGAAGAAGCCGACCCACAGAAATGCATGACATGGCTACCAGCCAAGGACCTTTTTGACGATGAAAAAGCCAAGACACAGAAATGCACGATATGGCTACCAGCCCAAGGACCTCAGGACCCCTTGCACGTTGACGCGGTCAATCAGGAAAGACAGGAACGGGTAGAGCAAACCGTCATCAGAAGTAGCCCAAAACATTGTGACAGCGATCATGGTCAAGTAGCCACCCTAATGTCCGGTACTAATTGTATTATGATCGAGATAATACTGTGCAGGAAGCGCCAACTTGAACCTAGGCTTTCGAGCCGATCTAGATGACAACAGATATTTCTCATTGGAGGATATATCTGAAAACTGTGTATGGAGATCACAGATATGAGTCAATACGCACAAACCTGGGGAGCCAGAAGAGAACATTGACTCCGAGGATGCAGTCATTGGCATCTGTCGGGTACTATGGTTTCCTTCTTTCATGTCCTGTTAACTACAATTGAGCGGGCGTATACCGCGGGCCATGTTCCACGTACCGGGAAATCTTGATATCTTATGTTTGTTCTTCTTAATGTGGCTCGATTTCTGGCCTCTTCATGTTACCGTTCTAACTTTGCGGGGAAATGTCCAGAAGCGCAGCGCCTCCCCTGGAGCACAAGACTGACATTCAGAGCAGTTTTCACATCGGAATGTAAGATGTCTGTAACCCGTTCTGCGATAGGGAACCAGAAGCCTAGTAAGGAGATGTCAGGGTTTGTCCACTCGCGGTATTAACCGATTTCAGGACCCTGTATAATTGCATTCGCAAAAATATTTCCTGATTATCGATCTCGGCATCGTAAGTAAACAGTATGTAGTGAAACGTGAAATACTTAAGATAAGTTCGTTCGTTTGAAAGTTCATTTGGTTGCACGCTGGTCCGAAGGCAATTGATTGTTCACTTTCAGAAGCGCACCGCCAGGCGCCGCTTAGGCTGTGACTCCGTGACGAACCATCGCGCTCAGCACGTGATGAAAACACAATAGACGAGCTCGAGCTCGAGCCTCCCTTGACATTAGGTCGCCGACCATGTCTGGCGGTCTGTCGGAACGATCCAACCTTATTGACGTGTAAGTCCAGTCTGAAAAATTGCCATGCCGTCTAACATCTTTACCAGGACCTACACTCAGCTTCATTCTGTACTATCAGGTCATATTGAAGGCACTAGCGTGGAACAAATTAAGGACTATATCTTTCCAAGACTCGACCAGCTCAAAAACATCTCTGATCCGTTTGGAAAGCCATCGGATGCATCCCGTCGAAAGGTTACCAGTGGCTCCGTCACGTTAAGCGATGGGGTTGTTCTACGCGTCGAAGAGGCCGACAAGGAATTCATCTTCGCCATCAGTGCTGCTTTTAACATTGATGAAGTGCATTCTCTCATTTTGTTACGGGCATTTCTTTACAACCAAGGACTACCCTCTTCCGCCCAGGCTAGTACAGATAATGCTTCGCTTGCGGACGAACTGGTGGAAGCTATCACCCCCTTTTATTTCGCTGAACGACTGTCCATTCTTCGAGTCTTTATACCTCTGTTCCGTGCCAAAGAGAATATCTCAGAACCTCTCCACGAAATTGCCCTATCGATAATACCCAAACTGCTACCTGATGGCCAACAATTCACAAAGTACTTACTCGCCGAATACGGACGCAAATTCAAAGAAAACGTTCCTACGACGTATAACAATGACCCAAAGAAGGCGACGCGCTGGGCAAAGCAGAATAGTAGGGAGCAATTGGTTCTGTTGGAAGTATTATTTTGGACACTGTGGGGTTCTGCCGATTGCGATGGACCAACAGTGGAGCAGATATTCAGGGTGGCGTATGGAACGAACCTAGGGATGGATCAGCAGAACGCTACGCTCCTTCTTGATGAAGAGGGTATGCAACTTGCGCGGGACAAGGCGACCCTCTGGATCATAATTACTATTGAAGTCCTTGAGCTGGAAACAATTGCAGATCAAACATCTCTCGAGATCACCGACGAACCCACCCGCACCCGTTTCTACATATCCTCTCCCGACTCACTCACACGCATACATGAGCTGGTGATCTCTCATGGCCCCGACCAATATGCATGCACATACCTTGCATGGACTTTCGTAGTTTCTCGTCTATCTTCAACGGGAGCACAGATGAAGACTATCCCCAACTCTTATCGAAAATTTTACGAGTCTCTTCTCGGCCACACGACTAGTACGTACTCCAAAGATAGAGAACCGGCACACGTTGTCATGACTCGTACATGTCTGGAGCCTGAGGCCGGTCTTTTTCGTCTGATGCTCACAATGTTGACAACGTCTCCTCTCTTTGTCACTGCTTCCGCTTGGAGGACAGGATCAACCATCACAGACCCCAATGCAATTGCTTTCCGTTCCGTGTTTAAGGGTGGGTTTTGTCTAAGCACCTCAACAAACCAACTAACGATCTTGTTCAGGCCTAGTCATTGCTTTAGTGGAACTAGTTCCCGTCGAACTCATACCTGAGTTTGATGCTTTCGTCGAAGTGTGGATAGCTCTTTTTGGGCGAAGTGAAACTGAGTCCGTCGCTGGAATATGCAGCCAGTACTGGACATCTGATTGGCAACAGGGACTCTCACGTAGAGCCATCCTTGATGTCTCAAGGACACGATTTCCAGTCCAATGTGGTCCTCTTATTCGCCTCCTACGTTCCATGACCGCTTCCGGTTTCCTAGAAACTGATCCACTATCGACGGCAGACCACTCTCAGGACGCTAGAGGGCTTACAGAGGAACGTGAACTCTGCGCCAAGCATGTCTTTTACTTCCTGGACAAGCTTCCGACGTTCTCGCAGGTGATTCCGGCAAGTGCTTGTACAGGCGCTCATGCCATCTATGAAAAACAAGTGGAACAGTATAGTTCGAGCTCGACTGCCGGTGTGACATATACAAATTTGTACTCGATCAGGCTACCCGGAGACAGTCTCTTGCATGCAGGATCCAAAGGTCGACTTCTCAGCAGCGATGGAGGTGACTTTCTAGTCATAACCTGGCAGCATGAACATTCTGGTTGGAAGCTTTTGCTGGATATTTTAGCGGAGTACGTTCACCAGCTCCGTTCAGGCACTAACAGGCCCTACAAGCGCACTGGCTTTGATGGTACTAAAGAAACTCCTGAGATAAGTCTCTCAATCCGAGATCTTGGGATTGAGATGGACGGGAACATCGACGAGATACTCATCACCGATATTCTGGACACCGTGCGAAGCGTCATTCAAGGCAATCCCTCACAAGGCGAGCAACTGATGCAATCCCTTGAAGCTGTTTCAGGGGCGACTTCTGCCTCTGATTCTTCTCCGCCAGACCTAATCCAACTCACTGTCGTCATCTTGGAGGAAGCATTAACTCGATATAACGTGCATGCGAGGGTTGGTCCACCTTCACGGCTTGTCACATCGGCTTTGAGTGTTCTTGCTGCTATCCTAGCCGTGCCTAGCTATTCCGTCCGTGTGTGGATATACCTTAGATCCACGTCGGCGTTGTTTGGTTCTGAGAGGGCTCCGGGCTCTACGCCAGCTGCCCTTGCCGCTGAAAGGGTGACCGGCCATTACTCGATGACACTCGCCTTACTACATCTTGTCCAGCAGCTTTGCGAGGAAGCTTCCTTACTTATGGTCTCTGATGATACCCAAGTTCGCAAGTTCAAGGATGAAGTTCTCCTGCGCGCGGTGCGGTTTGTGCATGCAGAAATATGGCTCGAGCATTCCGGTTGGAAATATGCGCAGCTTGGGGATAGGTTTGAAATTGGACGGCGTGTCTCATCCCTCTATTTCAAGATTCTGCAATACACGACCACGAAACTAGAAGAGGGGCCTTTTCCCAAGTTGAGCCAAACGATTCTGGATATCCTGTTGTTCAGAGCCTCCACCTTGTCTATCAATCCATTGGTTTCAGCCATCTCTGCTGGTACTCAGATGCTGGGGGTGCTATATACTTCAAGGCGTTTCGGTGATGCCAGAAGGTTGATCTTTCTCTTGGAATCGCATCTTCGCTTGATTCGCGCAGTTCTTCACAGGAAATGTCACTCCGAACTGGCAATGAAACCAAGCCTACTAGAACAAGCACTATGTGCTCAGGTCACAGGTGGCGCCGCTTCGCACGACCCACACCGAAGTAAAGTCAACGCTATAGACGCTTTGGCTTTCTATGCAAAGGAACGAGACGCTGGTCAGGTTGTACCCCTAGAAGCAGTGCGCGTGCTCTCCTCCCTCTGCTCCTCTCTTTCCATGTCTCGACCTACCCCCTCTACTATTGCTGGTCACTTGACAGATCCAGAAGGCGTAGTGGCAACATTTGTACGAATTATGCAGCATCCGTATGACGAATTATCTTTGCGATACTCTCTGTGGAATTTCATCACCAATGCGATGGACAAAGAGCCTGCCCTTGCTAGCTTGTTTATCGCAGGACAGTTTCGTACTCCGGCTCAGCATAAAGGCAAGGCCAAGGAGACAGAGGATGGCACCAACTCTACTGTCAAGGTCGCCAATGCAATTGACGTTGCGCGGGACACTGTCTCGAACTGGGAGCAAATGTGGGAGTCTAATCCTCAACTTTTGGCTTCCGTGTTACGATTCTTAGTCGTCGTTTGGCAACACGGTCTAGAGCATAAAGCGATGCTTCAGAGCACTCGCGAGGACTCAGATTTCTGGAAGTCTCTCGTTTCTTTAGCATGTACAGAGCTAGGGCCGATTCCCGACCATGATACTGAGACGTATGTAGTAGTGGATGGGGTACGCCGATCCAATTTACATGATGCGACTGCGGAGCACTGCTATCGTATCGTCGCAAAGTCTGCTGCCCTCCGTGTCATTGGCCTGGATCTTGGCATTCACCTCCAGTCTCAGGCAAAGAATGCACCACCTTCAAGGCCAATCAGCCTTTCCAATATAGAGCTCAAATTCAAATCTCAGGATGAATTTACTGATCTTATCTCCGAGGCTACGCCGAGTTCATACGTTCCAGATCTGTACGACCAACTTTCGGATCGTTTGAAAGCATCATTCCCCACTTTGTCCCTCACGCAACTGGAGTCTCAGCAATCATCCGACGAGCGGGAGTATGGAGACGAGTTCACTTTCTCGATGTCTATGCTGCGAAGTCGCTTGCGAGCTTATAGCGTGGATCACGAGATGGGGAGAAATGTGGACTCTGCTGAAAGGCTGCTGTCGTCGATAAACTTGAACCTGTCCCTGACGCAAACGCAGAGTAGCTTGACAGACTCTTGGCAATTTTTGCTGCGTCAAGTTGTCCCGTATTTGGGTGTTATTACCATCCCGCGCCCTATCCTGCTTTCCATTGCAGTATCTGTCTCTTTTGACATCATGAGAGAAACGCGGCAAGGTGACATGGCAGCTACCATACATGGGACGCGGCTCTCGCTCTTAGTTGCTCTCCTCCAGCTCACATGGTTTTCCAATTCAGACCAGACTGCTGAAGTGAAGACATTCATCGAACTCTTTGACAATGTACGGGGGATTATCCTGAATGAATATCAGCCGCTCTCCAAGTCTATACAAAGAGCCGTTACTGTTCCCTTCCACCGACAAGTTCTTCAGATCCTGTATGTTTGCGTGAAGAACGCTCGTAGATTTGCAAGGCGACCTGGGGCGTTGAACGCGGAACAACGTATGAAGATCACCCTGTTGGTGGATGCGACCCTCGGCTTTGTCATTGATGCACTTCGTGTGATATTCATGTCTGCCCGCGGCCGTGCAGACCTGGATGTGGACAAGGATATGGAATTACTGGTGGCTGTCTTTGAGCAATACACTAGATCGGACATCAACCCTTCGTCAACATCCTGGCTAGTACGATGCCAAGAGACAGACATTGTCAGGGCTAGCCTCGACTTGTACGCCCATATTGACCTTGTTGGAGTGTCTGATCTCTCTTTTCTTGTGTCAAATAATAGGTCACTATATGCATCACATATTCTGACATTCCACATGGCTCTCGCTAGCATTCCATCGGCCGCAGAACGTTTCGCCAGTGACGGGGTACTATCGGCCTACACCAATTGCTCTATCAGCGTAGCTGCCAGTGCCGGACTTATAGATGAGGTCTTACCAGAGCTACCTGGGCAGCGAAGTCCAGCTCATCAGCTGTATTGCAATATGCTCGCTGTCATTTCCGGAGTGATTGCTGCAATGGGTCGGAATAATCATTATTTTGATGCTGAAGCCTGTGGACTCGTTCAAGTGTATGGCGAACAGATATCTCGTGCGCTCTCGTGGACAACTGGTGCTCCCATCACATTCCCGTTGCTCGAAGAAATGGAGCAGGTGGTGAATCTTTTCCGTGTGATTGCGCAGAACACGCCGCCAAGCATGAAGCCCCATCCAATGGTAGAAAATGTGCTGCGAGTTTTCACGCCTTTAGCATTACACCTCATCCAGCAGTTGAATTATGCGATCACCCATCCCAACCACCTAGCCAGTCTATTGGAGCCTGTTACAACAGTTGAACGTATCTTATTGGAGAAAGACTCTTCGTCATCTGCTGACCCTCTGAAGAGACCGGTTATCGCTCATGTCATGCATCGGCTTTTCCAACTTTCAAGCAATATTATTTGCACTTTAATATGCGTCAGCAAAGCGGATGTGGTTCTCATTGGGGAGCCAAGTGATTGGCCTATTCACGAGGCGTTAGTCCTTCCTGTGAGGTCGCTTTTTTTAGTTCATCACCGTAGACACTAATTCTCTGTAATAGCACTCCAAGGTGGTTGTTGGAGAGGCTGCGTCCATAGGAACTCTGTTGGAGCTCGGTAATGGTACGCTGGATATGCTGCGCCATCTGTCAAACCTGCCATCGAGTCAGAGCTTGGTCCCAGCAGGCGTTGTTCATTCATCTAAAATCGAAGAATTAGATGCTCGACAAGGAGTTGCTACCGCCCGTCGCAATCTCGAGGCAATCCTCGTCTATGCAGTCACGCAGCTTGCGATGTGGCTCTCCAAACCCGAGTTTGATGCGCCGTCGAGTGACATGGACGAAGAACAAACCCCAGAGAAATCTGATACGAAAGAGCGTCGGGCAAGAGCGTCGGTGTCGTTGGGCGAACGAATTCGGAGAGGGATGGCGGGAGAGGTGGCAGCAGACCTGCAAACGTTATTGAATAAGGCCAAGCCGGTAATTGCGAAAAGCGATAGCGTGTTAGGGACGGGATATGTCGATCTCACATCAGTGTTGGCAACGTTTCTTCAGGAGCATGTTGCTTCGTCGGCTTCGTGATTATGGTGAGTTCGCTGTCTCTGTTATTTTCTCAATTTCTCCCTAATCGCTGTATACGTAGCTGAACCTGTATCTGTATTTATACTTCAAAAGTATGTAGCTATGTAATCATTGTAATGTCGACTTCTTGGTATCGTGAGAATAATTTGGGTTACCTCGAAAAAACTTGACCAAAGTTATTGTGCAATTCTTACCCTCCATCATGTCGCTGCTTGCACCAAACTCCCGGCGAGTAGCATCTCCACACATTGTTCGGAATTCAATACGATCTTATGCCCGTAAAAATGAAGGTGGAGCGGATCCTAAAAAGGAAGCCATTCGCCGTGCTCTCTACCCAGGCAATCTTCGAAACCGTCCTACACCAACTGGTACCTGGCGGCCCGACGTCGCTCTTGCTCTGCAGCACGCTATCCCATCCGTACAAGCTCATAATACCATAGAGCGGGCATGGCTTCTTCATACGCGGCATATACGAAAGAGAAGAGAGGCGGAGACGGAGAGGAAGTTCAATTGTATGAAGGCGGCAATGGACGAGCTAGCAAAGATTGATAGTCACCTGTACATGGAGGCTAACAAGCCGGAGAACCCTCGTGCACGAACCGAGACCGAGAATAAGCTCATGAGATCCATGAAGGCTTCAGAAGCTAGGTCATTGGATGCTCGTATTCGCGGGCTCTTCCCTCGAGAGCTGCGTATGCCCACCGATACACCTTCACGGAATGGATGGAACTACGACTTTAAACCATTCAATCGGCCATTATAAACTATGGTTCGTGGCTGTTGCTTGGAATTGGTCTCGATGCTAACAATGTATCCCCTTAGGCCGCTGTATTACTGGAGGACATAAATAAAGACAATGGTCATATTTCCCCTCTCCCCTCCATAATATTTCTACTGTATGCACGGCCTTGTCATAGCCGGAGCATCAGCCTCCCAATACACTACAAGTATGAACTTGGAATGAACACTGAACTCACGCGTGTGATGACAGCCGAAATTGAACGTCTGGATCGCTGCAAATATAATTTTGGGCCTCAAGTCTTAAGCAGCATTGAGCAGAAGACCGTACTGATGTCGTTGTAGACGATCTAGCCGGAAGTGAAGTCTCTTCTAAGTCTGTAGTAGAGGTATAAGGCTAGCTATGAGTATTATTGCCACCACATGCATGTCGCGCATGCAATGGGCAATGTTGATAGATCTAAGACGTTACTTGTCCTGTTTCCTTTACAAACTACTGATAGTGAAAAATCGCATGTATCGATAAATACATATTCACATAGTAATTATAATAAAAATTGAAGGTCATAAAGATCAGGAAAGGTAAGTAATCATCAAAAGAAGTACTACTCGATGAGTAAGTCACCGAAGAAGAGGATAGACACGAAACAAAAAAATTCACAAAGACGCATGGGTCTCGCAGCTTGTATTCGAAACAGGATATCATCAAGAACGTTTCGCCGATTGCTGTCAACAAGCATTAGTATAATATACGATATCAGAACACGGCATGCGATGGCTCACCAGAAACGACATTAACTGCTGGTAGTTGGCAGCACCATTGGGTGCAGTTGCAGGCGGGGGTGTGCTCATCATCGGAGGGGGCATCCCATATGAGGGCACTCCGGGAGGAGGTGGTCCAGACATCGGATGCATCGAAGGCGGTGGCGGCTGATGTTGCTGCTGTTGGGCAGACTGAAGAAGCGCAAGAATATTCGGAGGTAGGCCACTCAAAGCCGCTGCTGGTGGCGCTGACGCAAGTGAAGCAGGTGGTGGTGGTTGGGGAGTAGATGGTGAGGGGGTATTAGAGCCATAAGCAGCCGACGGAGGCGGCATCACACCAGGATATGGAGGTTGAGCTAAAGCTGCAGGTGGAGGATAATAAGCATTTGGAGTAGGTCCACTAGGCGGAAGTTGTTGCATGGGAGGAGGGAGACTTGGCATAGCGCCAGCTGGTGGAACACTAGAATTGGTAGGAGCAGGCCCCTGCGGCTGTTTTAAGGCTGCTAGCAACTGACGCAGAAAAAATTAGGTCAGAAACATTCAGTGTCTCCTGCGAGGAGCACGCTTACTTGTTGTACTTTGCGAGCTTGCTCGAGCCGGTCATCAGTTGACTGTCAAGTCATATTGTGAGCATCATGTGTCTTGAAATAAGATGAAGAATTCTTACAGCAGCGGCAGGTGGAGGCTGACTGAAGGTAGGGACAGAATAGCCCGCAGACGGTCCTGAATTGTACCCTTGGTTGGAATCAAACCTATCATTGTTATATCCATTGTTATATCCGTTTGGCGGGCCACTATTTCGACGAGGACCTCCAAAGTCATCGTCATATCGACCGCCCCCGCCCCCGCCCGCACCCCCACCCCCGCGGCCTCGATGATCTCGCCCGTAATCACGTCGTTCGTAGTCGTCGTCAAATCCTCCTCGTCCTCGGCCGCGTCCCCGACCACGACCACCACGACCTCGTCGAGCGCCGTCGTCCCAACTCTCACGGTGTTCGCTCCTAGAGGCTTATGAGCGATATGCTCCAGGGTTGAAAGTTGGACGTACCGTTGTGAACCTTGGGCTCCGCCGTCATTTACATCCCATGCAAAGACGATCTCCATGACTCCATCCTGCAAACCTTGATGTCGCAGACGGTCGTATGCTTCGTCGCAAGCCTAACAATCGTCCACATTAGAACAGAGATACACCAAACCAAATCATTGTAACACACCCTTGTATCATAGAACTCGACATACCGAGAACTGCTCGAGGCCGAAGGTCAGAAAGCTTTCTATATCCCTTGTAACAAACACTCACTCCATCCGGTCACCAACAGGTTGAACCGACTTTACATCACCGAATTGTTGAAACTTTCGGCGAACTTCACCGTCGTCAATAGGCTGACCTGAAGCCGAATTTTTTAGTGTGACCTGCAAACAGCCTTGAAGCTGCTTCGGGGGCATGACATCAGTATCTATCCCATAAAACCTCAGGATGGGCATACGTTATTTTTATCGTCTCCACGGTCGTCGCGGGGCAAAGAATAATGAACATCAATCTGTAGATAATATTATTCACTGACTTGAAAAGAACTGCTGAGGACGAGACTCACTGGACGTCCACTTATTTCCGAGCCTTGCAGACGCTCGCGCGCTCGTTCTGCTGCACGTAAATCATACTAAAACATCTCAATCCTCTGAATAAATAAGCCTCACTGTGACTTACATATGTGACAAAAACCATGCCTCGCGTTGAAATGAGATCGAAAAACGTTTTGATATCACCATGTTCCTCGAACTGATGGCGAACGTCGTTGCTATTTGTTTCATACTAAAAGACGAGCGCTCGTCAGTTCACGGTCGAGATTGACAATTCAAAGAATTCATAAGAAGCTCAAGCTCATTGAATTATAAGTGGACACGAGACTCGCCTTAATGTTCCTGATGAAAAGCGTACGACATGGGCGCTCTCGTTGGATACGCTCCTCGATGATAGAGTCATGCACTTTATCGTCTCTATCCTTACGGCCGGCAGCTCGCTTGACACGACCAAAGCTATCCTCTTCATATCCGGCACCGTCTGGAAGGAACACGAGCAGAGTGAGAACGTCGAAGCCATTCAACAGAAGAGAAAATTGAGCAAAGCAAGAACACGTAGCACAGGCAGGGGTCGAGAACGACGCAAAAAGTCCGCCTTCCAAGCTCAATAAACGGCTCAGCGTAGATACACCTAATTTTCTTTCCACTTTCACTTCGGCACGACTCCCGGGGGTTTACTGAGACGCCAGTTTAAAGGTTCACCCTCACGCTCTCGCTAAGAGATGACCTCAATCCGAAAGACTCATTGGCCAGATCCCGCGTGCCTTACGTCTGACAATCGATGTGCAAAAATGCCCCCTGCACCCTGTGCTTTGCGATATAGCAAGATTCAGTCTCAAGTTCTCGCGTACCTTCATATCTGTTGTAGCCCTGATTGTAACCCCCCGAATTGGATGGCGGATATTGAGACGATGGACCACTACCATAGGTGTTTTGGTAATAGGAATTTTGAGAGTTGTCAAAACCACCGTAGGCGGCCATGTTGTCCGGCGTCCCTTGATCATACGCATTGTAGTTCATATTTCCGTCATAACCCCCACCTCCGCCATAGCCTCCGCCTCGTCCGCGGCCATACCCTCTCCCGCGATGCCCGCCTCGATGAGATCGGTCTGGGCCGGGACCTCCCTGAGAGCCTCCACGGTGACTCTCATAGCCCCCATAAGGATGATGACGGTTCATAATGATTTTTTTTTGCTAACTGAGGATTGTTGAACGAATCTGATTGCTCAGTGACGTGTCCAATGTAGAAAAGGGCGAATAAAGCGATAAGACGAGGCAGCGACAAAGCGCCTGAACGCGAACTGAACAGAGTCGACAGACGACGAACTCAACTCAAGCACTAAAGCAAAAGGTGAAGAGGAATGGGCAACGTCGACGGCGTTGATGGTGGTCAAGAGGTAAGAAGAAAATTAAAGGGCCGAACCCAATTCGGTTACAAGTCGAGCCGGAGCTTGCCGAGACTGCGGCAGTCCACTCCACGCTTGCCTCAAGTGACGCCCTCACCTCTGACGACCATGTCCAAGCAATTTCAGTTTAAGCTGGTTCTACTGGGTCTGTTCCAACTTATTCTACTTGTTTTATGGATCTCATGCTTTCTTTTGTCATGTAGGAGAATCTGCTGTTGGAAAGTCGAGGTAGGCATCGACGTACACATTCGACCATCACGTTCTTGACCTACCTCCATTTAACAGTCTGGTTTTGCGATTCGTGAAGGACCAGTTTGATGACTATCGAGAAAGTACCATTGGAGCTGCGCTTCAAGTCGTTTTGAAGTACTTTCCACTTGACTCATAATCACGAACAGCTGCGTTTCTGACACAGACTGTCACTCTCGACGACCAATCCACTGTGAAGTTTGAGATATGGTGCGCATGGAGTTTCTTTTTCAAGTGAGCTTCTTATTTACTGAACTTATCAGGGATACTGCTGGCCAAGAACGATACAAGGTGAGTAGCACCTGCGCATCCCCAACGATTTGATAGCTGAACAACGCTTTTGTCGTATCATCTTTTAGTCCTTAGTATGTCTTTACTTGGCTTACCTATTCCGGTTTCTGAACTAGTCATTCATCCGTCAGGCTCCGATGTACTACCGCAATGCCAACTGTGCAGTAGTGGTTTATGACATAACACAGTCTGCCTCCTTGGAAAAGGCACGCAACTGGATTCGGGAACTTCAGCGACAGGCGGACCCATCAATAGTCATTGCTTTATGCGGTAATAAATCAGACCTGTCTGCTCGCAGGCAGGTGACAGAAGAGGAGGCCAAGAAGTATGCAGAAGAGGAAGGGTTAATGTGGGGAGAGACTAGTGCGAAGACGGGGGAAGGCGTGTCGGACATTTTCACTGCGATAGGTAGTTTCCTCATGATATACTCGTGATGTCGTTGCTTATCGCACATCTTTCAGCCAAGAAACTTCCTCTGACTGCACCTCCAGCATCTAGAGCTGGTGGTCCTCGTGGTGTAACTGGTGGAAGATCTGGAGTAGATCTCAACAAACAGGCGGCTGCTCACAGCCAGAACGAAGCCTGCAATTGTTGATCTTCCTTGTTTTTCTGCTCTTTGTGCTTCTATACCTTAAAGTCGCATCTTCTATACAACTTCTTTCATCCCTATTTCGCATTGTAATATATTTTTTGCTTGGACTTTGAGTATACTTTTATTAGCGTGTCAGATTCTGGTCGTCGAACGTTAGAGTGGTGAGTTGACAGAGAATAAGATCAAATAATGAATATCATGTTTACGCATATACACTGGAGATGTCACTGGTTCATGGAAATATGACAGATAAAACGTCAGTACAGATCATATAAATACACTCTTATAAGCGGTTGAAAGCAAAGCAGATCAAATACCAAAAACCCTGCAAGTGATTACTTTTAAAAAAATGTAGAGGGACCATACTCAGAAACCAGCGGCTTCCAACCCTTTCCTGATATCCGCATGCTGCAGCTCAGCATGCTGAACTTCTTGACTCTTCGTCCAAAATCTAGATTGCCAGTCCTTGTTTGAGGTAAGTGGCCTCATATTGGTCGAAATGAAAGTAAGGGTTGATTCGTTCTCGGAAAAGTGGAACGGCTTCGACTGTGAGCGAAGCATGACCATGACAACCTCGTACCACCGCTGCCGCTGTGTAACAGATACTCGGTCATCCTCGTCGGAGTATTGATCCTTGATATGGACAAGCTCGGTCAGATACATGCCCACGAACGGCACGCAGGGGCCTTCAGCTTGAAGCTGAAGATTGCGGTAAGCGGAAAAGTTCCCCGTAGGCTCGTTGTACTTGAGTAGTGTATCAAGCGTGTTCTTACGCCCTACGTGAGCCCATGTCAAATGCAGGCGCAAGATGACGGTACTTGATAGCGCGTTTACGATAGCACACATGGATGCAAAATTGTTGAGATTCCGGCATTTCTAAAGAAAGTTCAGGTTCATGATACTGACGTTGGCGACTAAAAATAAGCATCTCACCTCGGCCACTTTGATCCAAAAATCAACGGTATCAGCCCTCCGCGACAACGTCTCGTTATTCAATATTGTAGAAGTAACCCACGCAGCCAACTTGTCGTGGGTCGAGCAGAAAGCAGACAGATTTGTGGGTTTAGGATAGCAGCCTGGTTTCACGGGAGGCGGTTTAGCATGAGCAATGCATTCCTGAGGCGTGATTTTATTGTAGAGTTTGTATTCGAGCAAGGCTAGTTGCTCAGCGATATCAGACGGCTCGAGCCTCAATAAATCGCCTTTGTGGGGTTTTCGTTTTCTCCCTCGCCGGCGAGAGGTAACGGGAGACTGAGTAGAAGGCTGAGTCGCGAATGTCTAGTGGCGAGAGATTTGTCAGCGAATGTTCGGAACAATCTTGAGATACTCACAAGACGAGCAATCGATTGGATGATGAGTTGTGCGGTGATAGCATTCGGACCAGGAGAAATGAGTTGAAGAAAGTCTGTCAAGCGTCGGGCAATGTAGGGCTCTTCTTCCAAAAGTCTGTGGTCTTCCAACCACATAGTAAAGATCGTCAAAACAAGACGCTGGGTGGGGAGAAGACACTTCTCCTTCCATTCTTCACACTCAGTCTCTGAAATATCCTCTGGTCGACTTAAGTGATAAAAACCAGCGAGCATTTCAAAAAGGTCGTCTGCTGACATGAAAGTGCGAAATGTTGTCAAAAACATCCGTCGGTAGGCGGTGTCTTGCGCTGATCCTGAGAGAATTGTTCAACGGGGGCCGTTGCGCATGTAGGATATATCACGACTTACTGGTGGCATCTTTCGGGGCTGAATCGCATACGAGTTTCTCAACAAGTGCGATACGTGTACCAGAGACAAGCTTCCCTTCCAAGTCTGTTATCAGCTCGTCAGTATGCCTTGGTTTGAGGTACCAAGGCACAATAGCTTGTGTGAGGACGGCATTGTGGAAAGCCAAGGCTTCGTCGCTGCCTGTCAATTTCTTGATCTTCTCATCACGGCGTTTCACGGACTCTGGAGACATATTCGAGTCGCCGCCAAGACCTTGCAAGTGGTCCGAAGGCGTTGAGAGAGGAGGCAGCCAACGCCCGGATGGTGCCCCACTGCTTAACATGTCCTGAGCAGTCGGAGTAGGGGGAGTGGGTTTATTGCTGAACTTATTCCTGACCACCGATTCCGGCGGAGGCTGAGGCATAGGCGTTGCTGGCGAAGGTGGGGCAAAAGGTCGACGACGAAACTCGGGAGATAAACTATCAATTTGCCAACTATTCTGGCCATAAGTGTCATTTCGAGATGGCCAAACACTGGCAGTAGGCGGAGAAGACTCTGGTTCCGTCTCGAAGAGAGTAGTACGAGTGATAGGAGCAGATTCGTATAGCTGCTCAGCCTCATACTCGTATACACGTAGCTCCTCTCGCACATTCCACAGTCTTTCGGTCATCTCTTCAGTGAGAGGTGTCACGAAGGCCTGAGGTATCCATCCTATTGCGTCTCCACCCCGACGCATTGCCGCCCACCATCCTGTGGTCTCTTGCTTGACAATGTCGAGTATTTCATTCTTGAAGAAGGGCAGATGTCCGGGATCCTCTGAATGGAAATCATACATGCACAAGACAGAGTATATGATGGTCTCTTCATCACTAGTTTCAGGACTTGTCAAAGCTGATGATGATGAAGTATCGGGAGATTCTGGAGAGGGATGTAAGGACAGAGAGTACGCCAAGGGGTCGATGGAAAGCTGAAGGGTCTGGCGCATTATACGAGAATGAGTGCCCACTGTGACGGACATAAGTAGGACAAGATATGAGAGAACGACCAAGCGCCTATTCACAAGCTCATCAAGCTTGCTTCCTGGACAATATCACTGTTTAATCAATAAGCGGCAACCATCACTGCATCATCCTCGCATCCAATAGCAATACAGAATATAGATTATACACCATTGAATCTCATATCTTCTGTTTCGTTTGTCATTTGCTGAGCAATTCCAGCATTTCTGTTGAAGCGGTTATTTAGTTTAGTTTCAGGCAAATTTCTTACTCATGGCGATGCTCCTTCTCCGAATGACAGCCCAGATGATCCTTGCGTCAAACACCGAGATGATCAGAGCCTCTCCGGCTTGATACATATGCTTCCCAACTGCCAGGAGAACACAGAAAGCCACCACAAAATTTCACACCCGTATACGCAGCAGCGCCGCACATATGTATATACAGTACAGCGGCGAACTCTACATGGTTCGCTGGTCAGAGGACAAATATTTTGAAACTCTTTTACTCAGCGCTCGCCGAGCCCCACGGCGGTCACCCAAGTACTGGCTTGCGGTCTCTGGCCGACTCCGTCTCTATCATGAGTCAGACTCGTCTTCCAACTCATAATTGACGCGAAGGCCGGGCGAATGAGTCCAGTAGCTGTGTCAAACACGGGCAATGGCGGGTCATTTGACATTATCACAGTGACAGTCATGCACATTGGACGAGCAGACTCGGAAGAAACCTAGCAGCAGAAGATGTCTGCCGACAGCGGAGTTTGAACAATGAAGTTACTAAGCATGAAGGAGACGTAAGCGCCCAACCGCGACTCGTACCAGCTCGTACCACGATAAGTACATCGGATTCGAATGCCTCCTTGGAACTCTGCTAAGGCAAAGGTATGACATATTCTTACTTAATCAATACGTGATCAGTATTAATACGAATTTACCAAGGTTCAGCTTCGGTGAGCCCGCTCTGGAACTCGCGTCCAGTTTTGTATTTATACTCTACGGTAGCCTCTCGGTGCAGCGCCTCAGAACTCTGCAGCAGAAGAAGGAAGCACAGGCCAAGGCATCTAGAAGAGATATCGCCACTCTAGTTGAGCGGGGGAAAATCGAGACAGCACGGATCAAGGTTGAGGGACGTGCGTATGTTAGGCCTATCCATATTCTACTGATCACTCATCGTTGCCTGCAGTAATCAATGAGGATATTCACGTCGAGTTGCTGGAACTTCTCGAGCTTTATTGCGAGCTCCTGTTGGCTCGGTTTGGAGTGCTAGACCAAAAGTGAGCCTTACTTCCAAGGTTCCGTCAAGTACATCTCAACTCAGAAGTTAGCACCCGAGAACCAGATCCAGCTGTCGCTGAAGGTGTCTGTTCGTAAGCGAATCGAGCTATCGTACCTCACCCTATGTATTAACTTTCTCGAGTCAAACAGAATCATTTACGCTGCACCGCGGACGGAAGTCAAAGGCGAGTGGTTAAAGTCTCCCGTAAATATCGGACGCCGCAGTAATGACCTCAAATCTTCAATCCTCTAGAGCTGCACGTTCTTCGGGATATACTAATGCACAAATATGGTCGCGAGTTCTCTGCGGCAATAATGGAGAATCGCGATGGGTGTATAAGCGAACGCGTAAGTTGCACACAGTCTTCACACCACCTGTCTGTCCTGTCTTCTTAATAGCATATCGATTTTGAAGGTAGTCCGGAAGCTTGACATCTCCACACCGCCTACAGACCTTGTAGACGCATACTTGACAGAGATTACGAAAGCCTATGGGGTGCCTTGGACGTCGCCTAACAAACCAAAGAGTGATGACAATGATTCAGGAGGCGGAGTTAAGGTTTGTTGCTCTTATCCCTATAACAAATTTCATATATCATTACGCCTCTCTTTTTCTTGCCATGGGTGATTGATGTCGCTGAATCCTTGATCCCTTCAGGAGTCAGAAGGACCGATTGCAGTAGCATTACCTGACGTCAAGGCTGAAGCTACTGAACCCAAGCTACCAGATTTACCGCCGACAGAAGATGATAGCCAAGAGAAAGAATCTGTCAAGGACAGCAAGAAGGCGAAGACCTCACCAGAACCTCCAGAGAATGACTTTGACCTTTTGGCGAAGCGTTTTGCTGCGCTGAAGAAACGCTGACTCCAGGTTTCAGGGCGCCGAGTACAACAAACAAGTAACGCAACAGACCTGTATTTTTTAATCTGGTTGTCAGGCGTGTAATGTACCCAATTCTATTATGGATGTACTGGATGACTTCTGCGCACTCAATATATCTAAAGCCGAAGTATTCGTAAAATCCAGTTAAGGCTAATGCACTTCGCTTTCCATCGACTGTTTACAATAGTGTCGTGTTGATTGATGAGTTCACAAGATTCAATTTATCCGTGCTGATTTGAACTCCTTCGTCATCATCTCAAGTATTGGTTCCTACTATTAAACTCTCCTTTCATGTGATATCGAACAAGGGAGAGCCTCGTTCTGGTAATGTCGTCAGGTAGAGGTGCTCATACCAAGCTCAAGCAAAAGAAAATCAACAGGAGATTTTTCTGATGTGGTTGGGGCTATCATATTACTCGCTACTAGTAGCGGTCGCACATGGACGTCTGGATCCACAGCGACTACTGTATACCTGCGCAGATATATTATTGTGAGTCCATCTGTGCAGTCCTCTTGCCGATGACTCAGTGCATACTTCATTTTAGGATCTCACTGGCCGAGAAGATATACAACTCTGGTCAGCGTGATCCGGGCGAACTCGATGAGCGTCAGTGCATCATATCAGATTATCACTCATGATCACCAGTACTTATATATGGCTCGCAGGATGTTCGTCGCCAGGTCGTCTTTGGGGCCCTGTCTCGGATGAGTGCTTCTTCCTCCCTCTCGATGAAGCCCTAGTTTTGACCTGATGTAGAGATTTCAAGGAGACAGAAGGAAGTCCTCCTGTTTAAGCATTGACGCGGGGTGTGCTCGCCCCCGGCCGTTCGAACTCAGTCCCTGAGATCCCGGGAATTGATTTTGCTTCCCGAAGTCAGGAGCAGTCAGGAGCTCACTTCCAAGCTGGTAACAAGGTAAAGTCTGGACAAGAGCGCAGCATAGATGCTGGGAGTGCCTGGCTAATCAGGACTGACGAACACGTGTCGCTGTACATGCTCGCCGACATTGGGAATCATTGAACCACTAGGAGACCCAAATTGTAAGTCCGAAAACCGAGTCAAGCAGGAGCTCTCATCACTGGCCCAGAGTCCGTCGGGAAGCAGCCTCAAAAGAAGGCGTTCTTAAAGGGCTTTTGCAAGTTTGGTAACAAGTCAAGGGCACAGAAGTTGTATAGTTTACGAATTGCTGGCACCCACACGGATCCACCGAAGGCAGCCATGAAAGTTTACCCTGCAATTTCTCGGGATGTTGGCACAAATCTATTATAGGGAAACTTACATGACTTACATTGGATAACTTTGAATGAAGTCGCAACATGACTTGATGGCAGCATTATTCGAGACAGAGCGAAGCGATGGTCGCTTGAGCATATTCGAGATGAAGATGGTACATTCGGGCTTCAGGCCGGCGTATGTATACGGTCGGAAGGCCGCCCGAAGATAACAGGAGCTGACAACAAAAACGAGGTCAGAGGCGTAGAAATAGAACAGCTCTAGCCAAGGGAGTGAGGCACGAGTGTATCGCCTCCGCCGGTGTTCGCCATTGACCACCTCAGTGGCGTGGATTGAGAGCTGATACATGTCAGTGTGAGCAGCACCCCCAAGGAAGGATAAACACGTTTGGGAAGTAACTTCTCAGGAGAACGGCGGTGTATACACCTCAAGTATGGCAGACTTTGACATATGCAGACTCCATGGTGGCGTGGCCTTCTATTACGGACTGCATGGAGGCGAACTTAGCGTGTACTACTCCCGTCGCCCACCAGAAATCCAAGAAGATTCGCTCGAGGTCAAGTCCGAGAGTCCGAGAGTCCGAGAGGAGGCTTAGTCGGAATAAAATTGCGCACTTTTTTGATTTCGGCGGTCGTAGGAGATATTGGACCCTGTTTTACACTGTTCAAAGATCAGGTATTAGTCGAAAGCCCAAAGGGTAAATGCTTATCACCTTTGATTCGGTTCCGGGTTTTTAGGAAGGAGAAGGATTTCACAGAACAGAGAAAGTCGCTGCAAGTAGTTGTGCCACGGTGCGAGTGAAATTTCTGGACGAAGGCTCCGGCTAGAAAATAAAATTTTAGGCGGGGTCGGCTGTTCCAAATTCTGCGAAACAAATGCACAGAACTTCTGTAATATAAAACTGAGATTCGAAGTTGGAGGTGAGATTGGTGTCGGTATGTGAAATAAAATGTTGCGTAAATATGAGGAGATTAGTTCGGTCGAACAAGGCCTGACAAGGCTTCAAAGCAGTAAGTAAGCAAGTCCAGACAAATTCATTAGTGGGTGACCTCCCGTGGATTTAGAAAACCTAGATTATTTTCTAAATCCATCAAACGCGGACTTTGAAAAAAGATAGCTCTAGTTTAGAAAACCGTCGACCAGTCGTGGACCAAATGTTTGGTCTGGAATAATCCGGCTGAAAGCCTGAATGGGAAGTTATTCTTCCCACAAGCCACTAGGTAGGGCGAAGAAGATTGGGCTCACAGAGTTGTTTATTCTCTTTCAAAGTTCAATAAGTATGTACAGCTGACAATATATCATCCTTTTGAGACGAACACGGCCACTTGCAAGTGACCACTAAGGCTCCCTACGCAAAACTCTAGCTCTGACCCTCGGGGACGAATACAAAAAGGGAAGGTGTATCTCCGAGCGGAGCTTGAAATGTGTTTAGAAAGACGATTTTAGTCTGGAAGAGGGGGGGGTACCCTCCTTCCAGATTAAAATTTAGAAATGAGTAAAACTTCAAACTCCGCTGATGTGAGCTCGTTGGCGAGATTCGGAGACTCGGCTAAGCTCGCTTATATGAGTTTAGAATAGGATTTAGTTTAGAAATGCCCACGGGAGGTCATCCAGTATCGTCATGAGTTGTTACAAGTTGTTACACAACGTACGAAATGATTGCCGATTGGGAGGCAGTACATACTCGTTCAAATCTCTGCACAGATCTGCAACCGGACGAATCAGCTCGTCCCTGGATTCAATTCTACTTGATATATGCCACGTGCTGACCCACCGAGATTCGGTTTTTCGAAGATAAAATCTTGCAAAAATCAAACTAATAGAAGAAAAATCTGAACAGGTGCTCCGAGACCTGGGAGAGAAGAAGGAAGAAAGATAGTGAAGCTGCGAAGAAACGAGAGAGCACCAAAAGAGAGACCGACAAGCTCCTGGACTCGATTGAGTGTATTGGAAGAGAAGGATAACATCTGAGATGGTACTTCCTCCATTGAGCTACTGTTGCCACGTTCTGAGAGTCGGCAAGTTCGCTGATGTCCGCCGTGACTTGCCTCACACGGTTAAACCGGGTCTCCCTGCAATGTCTTGCAAGTTGGTATAAGTACATGATCTCCCTTTACCGTCACTCTTATGTCCACTTCAGTTACTCTTTCCGCTCTACAGTTTCCGATGGATTTCGAGAGCGATGCAGAAGACAGTGATATCTGCTCCATATCTTCTTTCGCCCCCTTCAGTCCTGCTCCTAGCGTCGGCAGCTCGCGCACGTCTCACGACCAGTCAATGCGCTCTGCGTCGCCCGCTCCTTCTGTCTGGACAATGACCAGTTCTTTGCGCGCTCAGGTTTACAAGCATGAGTACGGCCGAGGTCTTAACAACTATTCCGAAGTGTATCGGTTACCTGCCGATGAGGAGGAATTGCAGCGGCTAGGTGCGTCCTGGGCGTATGTTCTGACAGAGTAGGCATGTTTAAATGAAGTTCAGACGCGCAACACATCATGTTCAAAGAAGTTATGGGAAAGTATCCTCCTTGCATGGAGGAGGTGATGGCGGATGATGTTCCGGGTGAGACGAAGGCCATTTTGGACTTGGGTTGTGGGAGTGGGAGCTGGTAAAAATCCTTTCTCCGAACGCCGAGGTTTCGTTCATTTAATGCTGCCCTTAGGATCATGGAAGCTGCGCGAGATTTCCCCCATTGCAGTGCGGTCGCTGTTGACCTCGTTCCGATGCAATCAGTGTAAGCCTAGTTCTAGCGTCACACATTTTGGGAAACTGAATCAAATGCAGAACCATGCCTCAAAATCTCAGGTATTGACTCCGGCTTACACCGTGTACCAGGCTGACATATTAATCTTTACGCTAGGAGCGAAGTAGACGATATTAATCTCGGTCTGGAGCACTTTTATGGTGATTTTAACGTCGTCCACGCACGACTGGTATCTTCCGGTGTGAGTTTCTTGTCTATAAATCATTATTCTTTACTCATACTTTTGGGTAAATCTAGATTAAAGACTACGAAGGGCTCATACATCACATTAGTTTGGTGCTTCGGCCCGGGGGCTTAATTGAGCTCATGGAATTCGATTTCCACGTTTACGACGAAAAACGAAATCGGATTGAGTTGGAGACTTCCCGAATTGCAGAGCCTTGGTGGCCTCGGTGGCTAGCTTTCGCTAACCTCGCTGCTCGCAGCAGGGGCGGCGATGTCGATGCTGCTACACATATTCACAGATGGGTCGCCACTCATCCCGCGTTTGAGGACGTTGTGTATCGGGAGTTTTGGTTCCCAACATCCCCCTGGAAAAAAGACACGGAAATGAACGTACGATCGGGCGTCTGTATGAGAGATGATATCCTGGTAGGCGGCAAAGTTGTTCAATAATTTTTGAATGGATCGGTAATTCCATTTCTAGGCTTTCATGAAATCCGGTAGGCCATTACTGCTCGGCAGTGGAGTTCCGGAAGACCTTGTGAACGAACTTCAATCGAATGCCGAGAGGGAACTCCTCTCTGAACGAGTGCATACCTATATTCGCGTGCAGTGCGTCTACGCACGCAAGAGGCGGCCTTGAAGCCGACCTTATTACATTATCTCTTCCCCTACCTTATATCCCTCTGATCCTTATGGTACTCTGCTATGTAGTAATGAACTGTAGTCCTCGCTATCTTTTTCTCTCTTCCAGACATTGTCGTCGTTAATTGGATGCGCATCTGGCCGTACACGAATCCTATCTACGTTGTAACTAGTGCTCAGTCGTTTGTACGTTTAGTATCAACCCTTTATTCTTTATTATATGGACCTATGTCTTCTTGCTTTGACCAAATACCTCCGTCGCTCAAAGTGTTCCCATGTCTCCGCTGTCTGGACGTCATTGTAATTAGGGCGCTGCGCTTCAGATTCTCCTTCTGCGATTCGAATAGCATATGTAAGTTTGTGTGCATGCCATCGGCTACACTAGAACATCCGTGCAAAATATGTATATCAATGGGCGTCCGTACACCGGGTGATACGCCTGAGATCATGGGCCAGACAATTGATTTGAGATGTTGTCAAGCAGAGATTACATGCCTTTCTTACCTTCTATACCGTCGTCGGAGAGTTTGTCCCTGCGGCTGGCTGTAAGTATTTCCTAAAGCCTCCCGCAGGTGTGATCAGTCGGGATGGCTAGGTCTCCACTCGGATTTAAATAACAACCACGAACCTGCACCAGCCCTGGTTGTCAGAATAGCAGAAAGTTATTAGATGCGTTGTTGTTTCAACTTGAGGCTTGTTGCAACTTCCCGGCCTGAAGGCTCCTAAATGGAAAGTATCGGCTCCGGCGTGCTGGATTTTCCTCTTTGCGATCACGTACATGTGGCGGTGTACATTTCTTGTTATGGACGTCGAAGAACAGACGAAACTCATCGATGATATTCTCAATCCTAGCCCTGAAAACGTAGGAAAGCTTCTGGCTCAATTTGGCCTTGCTGGACTCCCCAACAGAGAACAAATTCATCGCGAAATCGAAGAAAAATTGCTTTTACCGCCTGAGAGGCTACCTGCACACTGGCTTCCAAAATATCAAGTGTACGGCGTGCGTAGTGAAGGTCGTCTTGTCTGCTCACTTGTTGCGTCAGGCACTGGGAACGTGAAATATCGATACCTTCTCTGCTACCCTTGCAGCCTTCACCTCCGCCGACAAGTCTCTCACTTGTTCGCACCGGTCTTGATGGACGCGTAACAGGCTATGTTGAAGTAAGTTGCGATCGTAATTTCTTCTCCCGCTTACTGGATACACGTACTTTTTTTAGACCCCAAATCCGTCTATTTCTAGTGGTTTGACCTCCACGTCTATTGAGCGTGCTCCTGGGCCAAGTACAAACTTCGTGCGAGGAAAGTCTGGTTATGTTCCGTTTTGGCCTGGTGGACTGGATGACATTTCTCCGGATCCGGCTATCTCTCTCGATCTGAACGGTGGAAAGAAAGGTTTACGGACGATACCTCCTGGGTTTAGCAGAGGACTGCGTCTTCCTGGCGGCGACCCTTCTGACAATAACGTGCTGGAATTGGATGGGGTACGGGGCAATGTTACTACGGATGTTCACGATGACGCTGTAAGTTCTTTTCCTGTACGTTTCTATGTATAAGTCATTATTCATGCAAATGCTATTATAGGTCGACGATACGAGTATCGCGCTAGGTGAAGAGCCTCTCACAGCTCAGCTGGCCAAGGAAAACCCGGACATTGATGATCTACTCCCAACATCAGTCAGCCTCTACGTTCTTCTGGGAACGAACTTTCTCTGATAATCACTGGCTCTTTTGCAGCGCTTGAATCTGAACCCTGTGAAATCTCTCAGACGCCCTAGGCGATCGAACATTCAGAAGCGAGACTGGGCTCATGTAATAGATGTCAGGACACCATTAACCAAGTTCCATGAGCTCGTGCCGAACATGGCGCACAAGGTCCGTGTCATATTTTATACATTTTACACTCCGAAGATGACGGTAGACTTGCTTCTTCTAGTATCCATTTGAGCTGGATACATTTCAAAAACATGCGGTCTATCATTTGGAGATGGGAGATTCTGTCTTCGTGGCAGCTCATACCTCCGCCGGCAAGACAGTGGTTGCTGAATATGCCATCGCTCTCGCCGGAAAGCACATGACTCGGTATGTCATTCCGCTGCCACATTTCCTGATACAACTGATTCTTTGTTTTCAAGTGCCATATACACGTCGCCTATCAAGGCTCTCTCGAACCAAAAGTTTCGCGACTTCAAACAGACATTTTCATCTGCATCTGTTGGTATCCTGACTGGAGATGTCCAGATCAATCCAGAAGCCAGTTGCCTCATCATGACTACGGAGATTCTCCGAAGCATGTTATATAAAGGCGCTGATTTAATTCGTGATGTTGAATTCGTGATATTTGACGAAGTGCACTATGTGAATGATGCGGAGGTGCGGATTTGTGCAGTCCACTCAAATTATACATGTCGCTGACACTTTCCCAGAGAGGTGTCGTTTGGGAGGAGGTCATTATCATGCTTCCCGATCATGTTAATATTATTCTTCTGTCGGCTACAGTTCCAAATACCAAAGAATTTGCCGAGTGGGTCGGGTATGTCCTTTCCAAGCTTAAATATTTATTACAACTATTAATTTAAAGCTTGGTCCAGGCGAACCAAGAAAAAGGATATCTATGTAATATCTACCGCGCAACGTCCTGTTCCACTGGAACACTATCTTTACGCAGGTCGTGAATTGTACAAAATTGTCGATAGTCAAAGAAGATTTCTCGGTCAGGGGTATGTTCTAAGACGTTTGTCACAAAAACTCGGGAAATGATGTCCGTTCAGGTATAAGGACGCAGGGGAGGCTTTGCGGCGGAAACAAGACAAGGAGCGAGAAGCAGCAGGGTTACCACCGGTACAACGCGTGGGAGCCAGAGGTGCAGCTCCAAGAGGCCAGCAACGCGGTACTCGCGGTGCCGTCTTTCGGGGAACTGGCGGATCTTCCTCGCGGACGATACACACTGGAGCCGATAAGAATCTATATGTTCACTTACTGGCTCTCCTGAAGAAGAGAAATCTCCTCCCTGTTGTGGTCTTTACACTGTCGAAGAAACGATGCGAAGAGAACGCATCGACTTTGACAAATCAGGATTTGTGCACCTCTGTGGAGAAGAGTGAGGTTCACGTCGCTGTTGAGAAGGCATTGTCCCGTCTTAACGGTTAGCCTTTTTGCCTAAACTCTCTCGACCCGATCATTTACCGTGATTGAGCTGCAGGCGCCGATAGAAAGCTGCCACAGATCGCGCGTATGAGGGATTTGCTTGGTCGTGGTATTGGTGTACACCACGGCGGCTTGCTTCCTATCATCAAGGAGGTCTGGATTGTGTCAATTTCAGCACTCCATTCGTGCTCATTTTTCGTTAGCTCGTGGAGATCTTGTTCGCGAGAGGTCTTGTCAAGATTCTATTTGCCACAGAAACATTTGCAATGGGCGTAAATATGCCCGCAAGGTGTGTTGTGTTTTCCGGAACTAGGAAACACGATGGACGTAATTTCCGTGACATTCTCCCCGGAGAATACACTCAAATGGCTGGGCGTGCTGGCCGCCGTGGTTTGGACCCCACTGGAACGGTCATCATAGTCTCAAATGACAATTTACCAGAGGTATGGTGCAAAATTGTACTAATATATTGTGACTAACATGCCTGTAGCAAGGAGCCTTGAACACAATGATTTTGGGCACACCAGGCAAATTATCATCCCAGTTCAGACTTACGTATAATATGATCCTGAACCTATTGCGTGTTGAGGCACTGAAAGTTGAGGAGATGATTAAGCGAAGTTTCTCGGAGAATGCATCGCAACAGCTCCTCCCTGAGCAGCAAAAGAGAGTGCTTGACGGAGTGGCTCTTCTGTTTAGTCCAGACCGCACCTAACGATGTTGTGACAGGGAGAGAGAGCACTGCTTTCGCTTCCGAAACTTGAGTGTACAATTTGCAATTCCGATATCGATTCTTTCTATGATGCTTCCGCGGAGATAGTCAATCTGAACCAAAAACTTCTCGCCATGGCTCACAGCCATCCCCGAGGCAAGAAAATATTTGATGCTGGCAGAGTAGTCGTTTTACGAGATGGGGTTCGCTTTCCTCATTCACACGGAAAACAGACTTGCTTACATATACATACAGCATTTCAAAGACAACAACATCGGTGTTTTGTTAAAGCTTGCCCCCCCACGAAACTCTGACTCCGGAGTGTTGGAAAAAGTCAAACAGTATCTTGTGCTGGCGCTAGTCGACGAGGATGCAAAAAACGGGAAACAAGGTGTGTGACATCCCTCTGGCCTCACTGCCTACCGCTGAACCATATTGGCTAAACAGATATAGATAACCAAGCTGTCACCCCATTATGGCCTCCAGTGGTGGACTCTTTGAACGTCGCCAAACCAACGTACCAGCTGACCGCAGTACCTCTGTCCAGCATCGCAATGGTGTCTGACCGAATTATCAAGGTCAGTGAATAACTGCACTGCTCTGTCTGGAAGATCTTGTTGAGAATATAGTAGGTTGACGTGACTGCAATTGCCGATAGGCATCTGATCTCTCGTCTGCGTGAGGCAATCTCACTGTTACAAGGGGTCGTAGAAGACTGGAAGACAGCTCCGAGCATTTCTGAAGTCGACTGGAGTCGTTTGCGGATGATGGACTTCCAAGAAATCTTCACCTCCAGAAATAGTTTGGCTCAAGGCCTAGTGGGTAAACATTGTGTCTCATGTAACGATTTCTGTAATCATGTAAGTTGACATTTGTCCTTGACGGCCGCTGCATCCGACTGATACGATAGAACCGCTAGTATTCCGTGATTCATGCTGAGAAGGTTTTACGTGCAAACATTGGCCAGCTCAAGCTCGCAATTTCAGATCAAAATCTAGAGCTTATTCCGGATTACGAGCAGCGTGTCGAGGTATTGAAGGAGTTGAAATTTATCGACGAACATTCCACCGTTTTATTGAAGGGTCGAGTTGCATGTGAAGTGAGTCCGCGTTATTTGCATTATCTTTCAATGCTTATTGTTTTCTACCGTTTCGATATAGATCAATTCGGCGAACGAGTTGATTCTTACGGAACTGATCTTAGAGAATACACTGGCAAATTACGAACCTGAGGAAGTTGTGGCACTTCTGTCGTGTTTCGTATTCCAAGAGAAGACGGATGTGGAACCTGCTATACCACCAAAACTGGAGGAAGGCCGAGATGCCATTCTTGCGATCAGTGATCGTGTGGGACGCTTGCAGGACAAGTACAAACTCGCTGCAGGAGATCTCCGCTCACAGCTCAAGTTTGGCCTTGTCGAAGTTGTCTATGAGTGGGCAAAAGGGATGGTCTGTCGCATATGTTTGAAGTGCCTTCTGCCTCATTAACCGCCTTTTTAGCCCTTTGAACAGATCACTTCCCTCACTGATGTTGCAGAAGGAAGCATAGTGAGGGTAATCACTCGATTGGACGAAACTTGCAGAGAAGTGAGGGATGCTGCAAGGGTTATCGGGGACGCAGAATTATTCAAGAAGATGGAGGAGTGTCAAGTCAAGATTAAGCGCGATAGTGAGTCTTTCTCGCTAAATTCTAGGCCGTTTCCTCACGATGGAATATAGTTGTATTTGCCGCTAGCTTGTATTTCTAGAACCTGTACTTGAAGATACTGGATGGTTGGTATGTACTATGGTGGGCCATAGAATGATTTGAAATATTAATTGGTTATGACGTGTGACCAAACGTCACGCTATATCCACGTGGTGAGCGCGCGTCAGTGACGTACTATCATGTGATCTGTCACATCATTTTGCCATTTATGAGGGGGACGCTTGTGACCAGGCGTCTGGGATTCTCTCTCATAACCACCACGTATCTTCGCAATTTCTTGCTCAAGATTCCAGCGAAACCGCCAGTCAACATGAACTCCTACATCTCGTCGTCTCCCGCTCAATCCTCGTCTTGCGGCAAGTATTCTGAACACACGAGGAAGCGAAAGCGCGCATCAAGCTCTGTTGACGATGACATCGAGAACAGATCTGTCAGTCACTCCGACGATAACAATGGAAAGACTAGAAGAGTCAATCCTTTCCGTAAGATCTGTTTCATTTTCTGTAATCGATCTCTAACCATGCTTTAGGGCTTGCCGAAAGACTTGACCCAAATCTCGTCAGAGAGATGGAAACATTCATCAGACCTGGAGCAATGATGCCCAACTTCTCGATTCGAAAAGAGTTACAAGAGAGATATCAAGTTGACAGAAGGCATCTATATGATTACTTCCATTCTCGAGGTTGGCTTTTTTGGAGCTCACGCCATGCACATCAGGCTGACAACCGTTTAGGTTTACGAGTCGCCAAAGAAGACCGTCACAGCAATCTTACAAGAAGCAGGCAAGCAAAGGCGCAAGCTCTTAAGGTAATAGTGGCTTGAAGTTTTCGTGCGGGACAGAACTGAACACGATCATGCAGGCTATTGAAGTAGAGAAACCTAGTCAATCTTCGAGCTCTTTCATCAATGAGTCAGTCAAACCCGGTGCAAGGCCGAAGTGCAAGCCTCAAATGAAAGCAAGCAGCAAGGTCGCCTTCAAGTCTGCTGTGGTACCCACAAGATCCGTGTTGGCCGACATATGTATGAGCCCTCAGCAGAAACGACGAAAATCGTTTCATTCGTCCGATAATGATATACCTTCCGCGCATATATCCACTGGCTGCCCTACACTAGATTCTTCTTTACCTGTGTCTCTTCCTGGGAAGTCAGAGGCGATCAGTCTAGATCTGTCAGATGCCATCTCTTGTTCGCTGACTTCGCCGCCTTTGTCCCCTGCTGCTCTGCCTACTGTTGCTCCGTTGGAAGATTCTAGGCGTTCCACGGCCAAGCCCTCAAAGATCATTTCGAAGGAGGTTGGAACACCAGCAGATGAAACCTCTTCAGAGCCGTTTTCTCCTTCTGAATTTGTGCAAGAATTCTTTGATCCTCTTGAAGAATGGATTTCTTTTCCGTCCGAAGATCCTCAAAATGACTCCCCCTTCCCCACTGTTCTAAATGCAATGTCGATTAACGAACGCGAAGACCTGTACAGTTCCATCATCTCAAACATTCATCCCGTCAATCTGCCGGATATTGCTACTGATCAGCTCCCCGTCTCTTCCAAGAAATCAATTGCTCAAGTTCTTCAAAGTGTCAATGTTGGTGTTTCGCCCTCGGTGCCTACGCTTTCCTCTGCTGGTCCCTGTGTTGCTGAACACAAGGTCGCTACGGAACCTTCCGTTGTCTCGCAACCACTGTCGTTCTCGTTTGGTCCTCAAGGTTTCAATACGTTTTCGCTCACTTCCCCTTCAGTTTTGAATAGACATTCGGGCTCTATATGCGCTTATCCGGTCGTTTCCGATCTCTCGTCCGCAACTATTCGAGACGATTCTCTTCCTGCAACGGTACCCGGGTTTTCGACCGTTCTCTTGCAATCACTTGATCCTGCTAGCCCTATTCCTCATATTTTCGGAAGTGGTCACGGGCCTGCAGGTGAACATCTACCAATACTTGACGTGCCATCACCTTGCAATACCTCACAAGATCCGTCTAGGCTTGGCGCAACCGAAATTGTGCTAAATAGCAGAACGTCGGACTTCGAGGCCAAGTGTAATTCTGCAAGATACGCGCATACTCCCTGGATAATGGTGGAAAAGGAAGCGCAATCTACATATGTTCCTCACGGATACTATCCAGTCGCTCGTCCAAGAGTCTTTGTGCCGCAGCCAAGTCATCTGCGCACAATTTCTGCGGGTGGAGGAATCTAGACCTTCACTCTCTTTCATGTCATGCATCCTTGTTCCCTCCTTTGTTCATTGTAGCATCGTATAACAGGCATCACATTTTCTTTCTCGCTTCCAAATATTAGTTAGTGAACTTTTCAAAGCGATACCTTTTGTAATATGTAAAATATCACCATCAAATTTTCCGCTTACCCCAATTCAGTGACTCCCTCCCGTTTTGATTGTTCACTAGTTTATTCATCGGCACCGCAGAATAAGGTACTAATATGATGCACGACAGTGAATGTACTTATACATGATCATAAAGGACGAAAAGTAATCAATACATACATAAATGCAAGCTGTGATATGGTACAAATGCTACAAGACGAATCTAGACAAATGGAAACTAAATGGGTTGTGTCAAGCTCTTGAAGTGACAGAACCAGTAAGAGCGGAGCCTGGAACAAGCTGCGGGTTCATGCTGTAAAAAGTTCAATATAGTAGGCAAAGTAACATGCATCGATAACGGAAATAGAAGAGTGAAGCAAGCAGAGTATCGATCAGGTGGCTTCCTCCCTGAAATGATCCAGTGTATTGGAAGCTGCCACTAGTCGCTCAAAGGATATGACGGGTATCGCCCTCGTCGGACGCGGGGCGTGAATGGGAATTAGGGAGATCTGTGCCGGTTCTGATGATGAAGATGGAGCTAAGGAAGCAGTAGGAAGTGGGGCTAAGGAGGAATAAGGCGATAACGTTGAGTATGCATCAGAGCATGATTCGGGGTCCAGAGGGGACAACGGAGAGTCAGAAGATGTGAAATCTGAGGGGGTACTGCAGGCGGCAGCAGGGTCCTCGCTGTGCATTGGATAGGAGCAAGGACCGGTGTAGAAGGGATAAATTGGGTGTAAACTCGGGTCCGTGTGGTGTAGCATCTTGTACCACTGGTCAAGGTATGGGTCGTCGCCATACTCCTGCTGATACATCAATGACATATCCTTTGTGCAAGTTGGATAATGCATCATGTCAGTTGTCATTGTTCCAGCTGGCGGCCAACAAGCTGTCGAGGAAAGATCCGTTTGGACTGGGGAAAAGTTGGCATCGTCCGTCATGTCCGTCAAAGAAGTTGGGGACCGTGTGTGTTCGTTCGGGGAGCCGTAGTAATCATAGTACTGCTCTTCTACATCAAATGTGTGATCATCGAAGTCGATATCTTGATATGTCATCTGCGGGTCATAGGTACTTCCATGAGCGAAGTACGATGAAAGATCTTTGTTCTCCGCAGGATGCATGGCAGCAGGAGGCATGTATGTGTAGGATGGCGTGTATGAACAGGATGGGTCGCAAGTAGTATCCATGTCCTGGAAAGACGTCGAAAGAAAGGATTTTGTAGTTCCAGAAAGGTTTATGTTGGAAAACGAGTTTGTGGCGTCATCATATACTCCATTTACACCATGGATTTCTCCGGCTGAGTTTCCAAGCACAGGTTCAGAATAGATAGCAGACTCGCTATCGCCACCTTCGAAAGTCTGCTGCCAACAATCCTGGTTCTGTGTGTAGAAGGAGTTGTGAAAGTTCTTTGTACTAGTAGGGGACTCGAGATGATTGACGAGTCTGTTCGGATAGTGAGAGTCAATAGAGTATGGCACTGCAGACCTGTCGCTGCTGGGAAAGGAGTCGAAAGACAGTGGAGACATAGAATCAACACTGGGAGGGACGGGGGGTATCAAGGGGTAAGAAGGGCGAAGGAAATGAACGGCGAGCTAAATAGATGTCCTTTTGTATGACGCTTGAGTCATTTGGCACCTCGTTTAAGCCGCTCGGTGTAGGAGTGGTTGGGTGGCGATTATTATTGCGCTTGCACAAGGGGATGAACAATGGAAACCGAGAATGGCACGTTGTTTGGGATTTCTATGAAATTCGGGCGAAAGAAGATCATAATGATACATATAAAAAGCTTCGATCAAAAATGGCCAATCCCATGGCCTATGGGTCCAAGCGCGCCGCAACAGCACTTGCAGGGTTCTTGTTAGCGATGGTACCGGTGCATAATTCAGAATAGATGCTTAATCGCTCAGCTGTGTTCAGAGCGACCCATATCAGGTAGATCAGTAAGAACAAGCAAACAGAATGAAAGGTGGCTGAAATAAGACATTACTGATATTGAAAACCATAACTGTAGCAGGAGTCGCGGGGTCCGATGGGCGACCTGAAGTTGTCAGGTACGGGTATCAGAAGCTAGCGGAATCGGAAGTATTATGTAGCTGTGGTGTAAATATGCTTTGTTCCAGTAGGTAAATTCCAGATAATTCCAGACGATTCCTTCAGGCTCAGTAGCGTGCGGACGTGCGGTTACCAGGTTGAAACATTTAACATACAGTATGCAGGGACGAAGGACGACTGGGAGCAGTAAGCTGTTTGTTCGTGTGTGGCTATCCACTCTGGATTTTAACGCTTTGACTGCTGTTACAACAGCCTCCTTGCTTGGTTACTCTTTAGTTTTCTGTTTGGGATGTACAATAATAATGAGTTACATGGACAGGCCAGTGTGTCTGATAGTCCGAATCCACTGTGGGCCAAGCACGGCCAACAGCATGATACATCTGGGGGTGGCAAAATGATTTCGCACATAGCACATAACAACATTGTCAGCGCTAACCACTTACAGCAGAACATTCAACAGCCGTCCGCGCTTTCAATAAACGAAGACAAGCCATCACAGATGATAGATCTGATGAATTATTTAAATCTCTGAACGATCACACGCATTCATATCCACCCGATGTAGCTTACCACCACAAAGGGACAATGATGATGCCGCCCGCAGGTATAACAGCAATCCAGAGATGCCACACAGCAAGGACCTGCAATCCGGCCTACAGGCGGATAGCGAGATGTTTGACCATTAAAAGGGCGAATGATGAGCTACGAGCTATACATTATGCGTTTACGTTGATAGGGGGGAGTACTGGAAGAAAAAAAGTGAATGAATTGATAGTCAGGAACGCAAACGAATGTAAATGCCAAGTGTATAGCGAAGTAAAAACAGCACAAACTGAATATGCAATATTTGCAAAAGGGCACCGCGAAAAATATGATCTTTCAATCTGCATCCACCACCCTCCACAGCATCACTCGATGATTCGGCCGACAATAAACTTACAATTGGTGGGACGACAGGATGAAAAAACTGGAAAGGGGGAGAACGCGCTCCCTTGATTCCTTATCCTTATTTACTCGGCGACAATCAGCCCGCCCATGGCCCTCTGCACCTCTCTCATTGCCTGATCAACGCCGCCTTGAGCGGGGCTCGTTCCGGGACTTCCGCTCCCGTTGATAGCTCTGGAGCCAAGAGACGGGTGTCTGACGCCCAGCGCGGCACCCAACATCCTCTTCCCTGGGTCCCCAATCCGTGGGCCACCAGCAAGTGAACTGAAATCAGGGTTCAGACTCGTGGCCAAAATCGCCGGATCAGAGGGAGGACTCGGGTTAGAGACGGCTTCCCCCAGGGAAGAGCTGATTAACGAGTTGAGTGTAGGGTGTGAGGGGAGGTTCGGCAGTGTAGGAGATGGCTCGCGCCCGGCGCCTTGATATTCCGGGATAGAAACCGACTGCGCGATGCTACCAACGCCATTGTGGCGGTAGCCATTAGTTGTCGCCGGTCCAGAGACTGTGCGATTAGAGGGAAAGCCAGAGATAGAACTGGCTCGGTTGGTGTGCCGTGAGGCATTGCTGGGGTTATGCTGACCCCGCGAGTTCACGGAATGGATGACGGTTTGAGCGTCAGCGCCGTCATACGGCCTAATGGTAGCAGGTATTCCGGTGCTACTGGAAGTGAGGATAGGTGGAGGGTATGCCAGTGTATGCAAATAAGCACGCTTGGCTGATTAAAAATGACGAAAATACAGAATGTTTCAGATCTCAAGAAAACAGGGAAAGACAGCGTTGACTCACCGACAGATGCATCCTGAAAGACAATCAATAAACTAGTATCGTCCCTCCATTTGATCTTAAACCCGCCACTGATATTCTCCCACTCGGAGAACGCAGCCTGAATATCTTTGGTCTTCAATTCCTTCGGGAAGCCAGTCAAAGAGAGAATACGCGTGACAGAAGCGGAAAGGCTAGCAAGCGAAGACATTGGGTCGAAAGAGAAACAACTCAAAGACGAAACTGAAGAATCAGAGGCGGAGAATACAAAAGTCAGAGCAACAGCCCTTTTGAAGTTCCTATAAGAACCGACGGCTTCGAGGGACGAATAGCGGTTATGAAGAGTGCAGAACTTGCAGGAAAAGCGAAGAGAATATTTTAAACGGAGGATAACTGTAAGGATACGAGGCAACGATCCAAAAAGCGAGTGAAATTTTGGAGGAGACGATAAGTATTACAGAGTGTCAGGGTAAGAGATTTCGTCTATATACACCTGCCCATCACCCTTCATCACTTCCAGTTTCCCACGCTCTTACCCTCCAGTCTTCCAGCACGTAAAGAAACATATTGTTCCAGCGAGACTTTACACTGCTCGTTATCACCAGCGAACCCACCCCTGTAGCTCGGAGCAGAATAGTGGCTGGAATCAACGTCAACTGACCGAGATACAAGCTGATTGTGGAAAAATGAAATACAAGTTCCAAAGAGATTTCGCATACGAGATAAATGACTCGAGACTCGAGTGTTCGTTCACCTGTGCAGAGGTGATTGACTCACCAGTAGTTGAGGGTTCGTATAACCTATAGCATAAGAAACCTTCCACAGAAGGGAAGCCCTGACTCGAAAGGTGCTGTTATAAAAGGTAAGATCCTAGCCAGAGGGGAGCCTGGCGATGAATAGATACTTGAGATTCCTTCAGTACGTGGCCTGAGCTTGAGAACAACGTATGCAGTTCTGGAAAAACGTTAGAATGGAAAGATAATGAGCAAGTCAGTCAGGGAGAAGGCAAGGAGCACGAATGGTGATGGTCACGTCGACCTGCCAGCCAGCCGATTCCATTTTCGGTTACATACCTTCAAGTCTACCGTAACAAACTTTCTCATACCCTCAGATTCCTCCTGCTGGAGTCAATCACAATGGATGCTGAGCTATCGCGTGTATACCACCTCATCGCCGAGCTCAGCGAGCAGCTTCAGCATAACCTGAAAATTACAAAAACGTTACAATCCCAAGCAAGCGCTTTAAAAGTGAGTATGACGGCTTCATTTTCGACGATTTCGGGATAGATTGAACTTGTATACTTTCCTAGTCTGATGCTACGAATGTAAGCTCTGGTTTTGCTTTAAGACGGTTCAATGTCGATCTCTCAAAAGGTGGAGTTGTATTTGCGTCTGTGAAGAGCACTTGCACTTATTCATATGAGTTTTTGCAGAGATCTTCGAGTCGGAGCTGGAGCGAACGAATGCACAGATCATTCTCGAGAATCAAACACTGTTACATGAAAACAAGCAGCTCAGTTTGCTTCTGAAGGAGTATGAAGGAACTCTGGAAACAATCATGTCTAAATTCCGAAATCATGCGGTACGCGTCCTTGTTCTGCCATTTCTCTCTTCAGTTAATTAAAACTTCGTCCTATTAGCTGGCAGCTCAACAGCACGAACTGACTTTAACACGACATTACGAGACACTCATCCTTGCCCGCGAAACACAGGACCTTTCTTCCGACCTCTCCTCCACAGTTAATATGTTTCACTCACTGCGGCGCTTATCCCATCACCTGCGAAATGCTGTCCGTGCTATGACGGGCGAAGCACCGGACATGAATCACGACTCCGAGGACGTAGATAACACCTTCGTCGACCTAGCCGAACTCATGTCTCTCATAGAGTCTCTTTCTGGACCGGAAGACAGCAACGGAAATTATCCCGAACTGGACGGTCGCGCGGACTGGGCTTTAGAGCGAGAGTGTGAAATTGCTAGACTTGAGAAGGAGAACGAAGAACTTCGGCGAATACTAAAGATAGACGCGGAGAGTATTGCCGCGAGTGGGATTGATATGCAGGCTGAGATTGCCCGTATGGAACCTGGAAGACATCTCGAACTCAGAGACCGCGGGAAAGATCGTAGCGGTCATCATCACTCTGGCAGTGGAGATCAATGGGAGAAGGGTCTACCCCCATCATACATGTGGGATGCATCCGGTAAGAGTCCTGGAATGCAACAGCAGCAGCAGCAGCAACAGCAACAGCATCCTCCACCAAATTACTCCCAGTCGGGAATGGGGCCGATGCAAGGTGGTGCTCCTTTGCAGAGAGCTGTTGAGCTGCCTGGGATGCGTACAGGCTCTGTCGGACCGAGAAAGTGGCCGAAATTTGAGCGTTGGGAACCTTGGGTACCTAGTGCTGGTGTGGGCGGTGCTGGTTCTGGTTCTGGTGCTGGTGGGTTACCTCCCCTACCTCCCCCTCCTCCACAAGGGTCGAACATGTGGCCTGGTCAACCTCCGTCAGCTGCCTCGCAGATCATGAACGATCGAGCGTGGCCAGCTCAGGGGGGAGGCGCTGGCTTGGACTTGAATCGGTAAAACCTAGGATGGATGATACACTATATGTCCGCTTCTCATAATTTATATAAGCTTGTATCGTTATGATGGTTTAATATTGCAATGCTATGATTTGGATTATACGTTGTTTTTTTTCCTAAGGGCAGGATACAGTATGCAGAAAGCACACAAATATCCTGGACTAGATATAATTTGCTTTGACCACCTCCGGCAGGCGCATGGTGACAGACCGGATATTGAAGTTGGAACGATATTCCCTTGCTGCTTCAACGCACAATAGAGCCACTATGTGATAGAGAGCCTGCTCAAATCTTTTCAAGTAGTTTCCCTGAGTTCTGGAGCAGCTGTTGAACTGGGCAACTATCATATCTGATCTGATTTGTCTGTTTTCAAACCGAAGTCTGTTTCCAAGGCAAAATACAGACTTTATTACTCCAGACGAGATAATTATTGCTATGGTACAACATGAAGGCTATGATACTACAAATGATGAAAGATCGTATATGTCGTGACGGTATGTTATACATTGCACAACCTATTCCATGTTTGTTTTGTTATGCCGTAGACTCGTACAAAGCGGTAATTCAAAAAGGCTTCGGATTGTCCCTACTTGACTTGCCAGAACCTCCGGGATACGATGTCATAGTTCGCGAGCGTTTCGGAGTCGACGCGCTTGCATCAGTTTGGGCAGTCGATTCGCCATACGAGGTAGATCTTTTTGGAGTACGAACACCACTGCTGGGACCAGCAGGAATGGGTTCAGAAGTTGGAGCAGAAACGGAGTCCCTCGGCCTTCCATGCACCTCAAAATCCCATGCAGCCGGTAAAATCGCAATAGGCAACAACCACGTCGCGGTCAACACCACACCGTTTCCTGTGTCCTTCGACTGTACTCTTCCCCATGACCATGCTACGAAACCCCCGACATACCCAAGATAAGGTGACATCCTCTTGATCATCATCAACGCAGGTCTCATCTGAGGAGGCACCATCATGATAGGAACCTGGTCGACGATCCACTTGAGAGCCGCGGTGACCATAGCTCCTCTCTTAGCGGCGGCGACGTGTGCGTTGGATAGCTGGGCCATGATCGGGGGTGGAAGGAAAAGACGATATCCCCACCATGTGACTTCAAGAGAAAGCTTGGTGGAGGACGGATAGAATGTACGCTTCGCCTTCGGCGGAGATTTTGGTGATTTAGTGGGGGGTGACTCGCCGGGAGGCTTTTGATTCAGCGTCGTGGAGTCAGAAGCTCCAGCGCTGGTGGAAGGCCCGCTTCGGTCACCTGTATCAGCCGAATATTCCTGGTCATCAACATACTCCAGCTCTGATTCTGCGATCTCGGGCTCAAGATCTGTTGTGGGCTGAAGCGGGGTACACATCATGATACTATCCTCCTCTCCATACCCTGGGTCATCGACGGCTTCCTCGGTAGCTTCGGTTGCCCTTCCTTTCCCTTTGTCGGCAGTACTTGGCTTTTTAGAGTATCCCAGCTTATCCAGCATAGCCCACACGCTCTCTCTTCCCTTTTCAATTCCTTTCCCAACTTCCCCGTTCATGATCGTCTCCGAGGAAAGCATAGTAGCAAGCTTGGAGTCAATGCCAGAAAACATCGAGCCCGACCCCCGAGACGAATTGCCATTCCCATCTTCACTGGTTTGAAGGGGTGTAGCAGGTGCACTACTGCTGTTCCCCCTAGTTGTCGATTTAGAGCCAAGATAGAACTTCTCATCGATCAGGGCTTTGATCCTCATGGCCAACGTACGGGAATCCGGTGCATCATCTGCGTTCATCGACTCCGAGCCCTGAGTCGCACTCTCCCCTCGACCTGCCTCTGCGCTACCATTTGGGTCATCGGCTATCGATCCGTTATCGTCAACCCTGTTTCCTTCGTTGGTTTTGGGCGTAGTATACTTCAACTTCTCCTTCCATTTCTCAAGCTCCACCTTCCACTGCTCCACGTTATAGTTCCAGTCACTCGCACCTGTTCCACTGTTTGGTAATACGGATAAGTCCCACGACGACGGAGGGAACGACGGCAGCTTAGTATCATTCCATTTGAAACCACTAGTTGTGAATGATTTGAAGCGTGCAAGTGCAGAAAGCTTGGCTTTAGGAAGAACATGGGGGGCACTAGTAGTATGAGATTCAGAGTTTGACGTTGACGCTTCGGGTTCAGCGACACTTGCTGCAACATCAATTTCTGAATTAGTGGTGGACATTGTGGTTGCAAGGAAAGGTGAAAACTTGTAGCGAACTTGTATATGATCTCATCAACTCCATAGATACTAGATTAGATAACAAAGATAATAGATTAGATAAAATGAACTGCTGTCGATCCCGAGAAGTTCATTTGTCAAAATGACTACGAAACTGAAATCATCCACTTCAAGAGGCTAGGCAAAGTATTTTGCTAGGAACGCCTCGAAGTCTCGCCTCGTCTCATGCCCTTCGTCCCATGCCGTTGCCATTCCCTCACATACGACTTCATATCTTTCCCGCACTTGCTGTCCTTCGTCACCTTTAATCCGAGTCAGAAGGGACCTTACTTCTTCTCTAGCAGCATCGACTGTATACGTCGGATGTGGACCATCTTTGAACCGGTAAGGAACCCGCCCCTGCTTCCCTGTGCGTACCTCAATCAACTCGAACGCTGCTTGATGAGATAAAGTCATCCGAGCTGCATTGAACGGCTGATCAGCGTAAAAAGGCCAAAATATTCTGTGCGAGTTTTTATTTAAAGAGGTCAAAAAAGTTTCAAGAAATACATACAGAGGAACGCGAGCAATGAATGCCTCTTGCATGCTGTTCCACCCGCCATGGGTGACAAACCACCCGGTAACAGGATGCGAAAGGATAATTTCTTGCGGTGCCCACTGACAACTCAGTCCGATTTCACAGTCCGATATCGCCTTCTTCTTGTCTTCGGTTAAGCTGGCGAACATAGACGCGTTAGATAAAATAAATGGAGTCTGGCTAGCAATGAGTTCCTCCAGTAAAGCCCAAAGCTTTTCTGGTTCAAGGGGCCAGAACATTGTGCCAAAGGATATCTAAAACGCACTCAGAGTATGCGACATTACGCAATGTGGGTCTACTTACATAGAGCAAGGATTTATTCCCAAATCGAATTTGCATGCGGTCGAGGAACGCTATCGTAGTCTGCTCAGTCTCCGTCATCTCTGTCGCTCGAGCATTCGGAAGAGATAACGGGCCCAAGGCATAGAATGTCTTTCCCAAGGAGTTATACCATTGCTTCGCTGCATCGATGGACTCTTCCTCAAATGCTGAGGAGGATATGCAAACCATTCCATCTACTTCACGAATGTAAATTTGACCACGCCTTTCTATATTGGTTTGCGGAAAAGGGACCTGTCAGCGACCAGTGAGCATGACATTGATAAAAATGACATCCACGAAATCACCCACATCTTGTGGCATGAACTCGTAGTCATACATGGGCGGTATACCAGGTACTTCATGTACCTTCCCGGTGCTTGAATGTGTCTAAATAGACGAATGAGAAAGAACGAAGTCTGACGCATTCAAAACATACTTTCTGAGCATATGTCGCCAAGGCTTCCTTCGCCCTGATACGCCCGGCGGCAGTTTCAAGCTCGGGTTCAACAGGACCACCAAGATGATGCGGACCGAACACACTAGTTATTGCACCTGCCGGTGCTACTATCCAAGCAAGGATGGCTACTTGTCTCTTCGAGACTGCTCGAACTTTCTCGTACGCGTACGAAGCAAATGGCTGAGTGAGAGACATCAGTTTCACGAGGAACTGGTAGCAAAACATACACAATTTACATCAATGACAGCAACAGTCGGACGCGGCAATCCATCGTATGTCCTCCCGGAAGATTTACATGTTACTGGCTGCAAGGAGTAGAGTGCTTCAAAGGCTGGGTCAAACTCGGGAAGACCAATGAAAATATTTGCCGGATTGCCAGATACATCTATCACGCTGCACGATATTGAGTACGATGGAAGCAACCAATCTGATGTACTCAACTTGAGGCGTGAGGAAATAGCCTCATATCTATCTGGGCTGAGCTTGAGGGACAGCTCATTTACGAATTTCGCGTACACTGCGCTATCGGTCAAAAGAGTGAAGATGATGTCGGGACGCGCTTCAAGAATCAACGCCGCTAGGACGACGACGGGTTTGGTATGACCTGAGAGGAGCTCAGTATCAGAGAACGTTCAGGGAACAATTTCATATACTCCAAGTGGGGTAAGGGTGAAACACTAAGTGGTTTTTGTTCATACTCATGCTGGATAGAAGGTGGATGAAGGGAACTTGCTCACCTGAAAAGCGAATTCTGCGCTCGTTATATATGTAATGGTAAACCTCGGATGTGACATATCTGATAAGAGAACGATAAGCTAGCCCGCTCGATCAAGTTGCCACGAATTTTAAAAAACGTTTCTTCCAATGGTGACCAAGAACTTCCTTGTCAATGTAATGTTTTCAATATTGATATTCGTCTACGTCTATGAAAGACTAAGGTTGATAATCGACCTCGACTGTCAATGTAATGATGATCAGTGGGCTTCTCGAGGGCAGACAGTTCACACAGGGGGAACGTGCCTTTATCCCAATCGGAGGAAACCAGGCAAGTAATCATACGAGAATCTAGTCTGTGTTCAATTTTTATTACGACTTGTAAAGTCTGGTTGTCCAAAATCACCAGTAAAAGAGTCCGGGTGTGAGTCACCGAGAAATATATGCAGATGATTGGATGCAAATTGGATGACTTCCCGTAAGAATTTAGGGCCAATTTGCCCGGCACTGAACTTCGAGTAAAATCGCTTTCCACGCGGACTTTGTTGCTTGAAGAGCGTGCGTGGGTCAAGCACGGACCGCAATTTGCTGTAAATCTGCGAGCCTCGTGATCTCAATTACCCATAATGTATGCTTCAATCAAGTTCAATGTAAAATAACTACTTACAAGCGATACCTGATAGTTTTGTGAACCAAGATGTTACATTTCTGCGAGGCTGTCCATGTTCTCAATTGCGATATAAAGCGAGCATGATTGACAGACCCGTGGCTTTGTCAACAAGCCTAGCGTTTTAACGAGATCTTGCAAATGCTTCTTCCAGGATACCTCCTTCCAAGATGTAAGCTTCAGCCGAAACTTACATTAGGCATTCACAAATCACAGATCCTTGGGCAGCAAAATCTCTTTCTTAGAAAACAGCTGTAAGAGAGCCAGCCAATCTTCAAGCGCCAAGCACCAAGCGTTGACCAGCACCAATCAACTCGGAAATCGCGTCCTGGTGGAGCGGATAGATTCACGTTCAACTACTGCCTTCATTGCGATCGTCCGTGATGGTACATGCTATAAAGTAACAAAACAATTTGAGGTATTACAATCGCGAAGCGGATGAACAGACCAATAACGCAGACACGACATCGACCATGGCTCCTTCACCACCGGTCTTCCCGTATGAAAGCTTCGGTCATTCCAGCTGGGTCACCTCTTCCGCTACCTGTCTTTCCAACAATAGCGTTGTGGACGGCCTCGAGATTCTCGGTCCATTTCTGTAATGCGGAGTACCTCTTCTTCTCCAGACTTTGTCTACCAAGAGAAATTAGACCGGTGTCAAGGCCAAAAGATGAGTGTACATACTTCCGGTCGAGCTCTAACCTCATGCCAACTTGATCTATTCGACCCTCAACCTTGCCTTCTAAGATCAGTCCTATCAACAGATCTTCGACTTCTTGAATCTCAACATTCAATTGCTGAATCAATGGTCAATGATATGCACTTGCAAGCAGACAAGTTAGCTTACTTTGGCGAGGAAGGCTAGCTCGAGGCGTGTGTAAGGCTTGATCAGGTCAATCAGATATTGCGTACGAAGACTACGAAGTAATTCTCCGATGTGTGATCGAATGAAAGAGTCATCCATGATGGTGGAACGATTTTCTTCAAAGACATCAAGTTGAGGGGTCGTCCTTTGAGTCAAACAAGCGTACCTCGCAGAATTTTCTCCGCTGAATGTACCTCTCGTCTCTGATATGCATCAACAAGGTCAGTCATAGCCTTGATTTGAGGGTCATTCTTGTATCTGAGGCAAAGCAGGTCAGTTCAAGAAGACAGGAATATCAAGGAAGAACTGGCTCACGGTTTCGTCTCCTGACTGTCAAAAGGATTGACTTCACTCCCCATAAGCATGTTGGCTAATACAAGATACTTTAGCACTTGTATCCTTTGGGGAGATCCAGCCTCATCGTAATTGCGGAAGGACTCAAAGAAGTCTTCGCTCGCCTTATTCCATTGACCTAATATAATGTCGACTGATTAGTCTTTCTCTGCGCTGAAAGAATATTACGCACGCTCTCCCATCCACATCTTACCACCACACTCTTTAATGACACCCATTATACGGGGGTGCGGAATAGCAGATCGGACGTTGTTGGTAGCATTGTAAATCTCTTTCAATTTTTTGAAGTTCCTTGTCTCGTTATACATTTGAATTTCGAGAGCGTAGATCTCCAGTAGTTGAGTTCCTCGTTGAGATTGATCATCGCCGTCGCCTGCAGGCCCAGTAGCGACGTGGAGATCACGAATAAGCTGCGTTAATCGGTCAATCGAGGTTTCCTGTGCACAAATCTTTTATAATACCCTTGATAACCTCGCGTACTCTTTGCGATCCAACCAGAGCTTCGCTAGCTTCAGATTTGTCTTGGCTGATAATCGCTGAATGCAGCAGGAGGAATCAAATTAGATAGAGCGAACATAGTGAGACTAACGAATACCTCATTCTTAGCATCTTCCAGTGCCTTTTTCGTTGCCTGGTAGAATTTCTCCAGAATGTCAACCTCCACCGGTCCACCTTTCCCGCCCCCAACATAGTCCAAAATGCCGTTGATTGTCTTTTCGGAATAATTCCTGGTCACAGCGGATTTGGTATATGTAAGTAATTGCGTATACGTTTGCAGTGCATCGTTTGGTCGTCGAAGCGTGAGGAATAATAGTTTGGTAGATTGCTTAAGAGCTTTGAAACCCCTTCACCACGCTCTTCAGTCAAATTACGGATGCCAGTCTATTGAACCTTACCAGTCTCCCTTTTCCTGTTCTTGGTCAACTATTGCACGAAATTCCTTCAGCGCTGCTTCAGGATTATCTTCCTTTTTCGCTGTTGTGTGTCAGTGGCACACCCCAAGCACAAGAAAGGGGCAACGCGTTGACGCACACTTGGCCTTATAATACATATTCTCCACATCTGCGCTTCCTGCCTCATCGGCATCGTCACCGTCGGAATAGTCGAAACCGTAATCCTGCATACGCGGTCAAAAGTAGATCAATGATAATGGGCTGCGACCAACCTCATCATCGCTTCCTTGCATATAATCGGCATCGTCGTCATCCATATTGTAGGGGTATGCGAAGAACTAGACTGTATGAGCCAATATCAAGATTACCCTGCAATAGTAAGGACTGTTACAGCGGTCTGTCAGTGTGAGACTCAGCGTCGAATGAGCGGTCACGTGTCGAAATTGCTCTTTCGCTGCCGCCACCATCATGTTAATGCTTTCTACGTTGCATACTTTACTGTCTCAAGTCTTGTCGCTTCCCGAATTACATACGGCCATTCTTCTGACGCCTGCTGGGCAGTTGGTTTCATATGCATCAGACCCATCTCGATCAAAGGACGACGTTCGTATCGTCGTAGGATTGAGTGGCGAATTATGGCAAGAAACTCAAGAGCAAGGATATGGCATGGTTGACAGTGAGGTAACAGGCTGAACTGACCGATCGTTCAGTTCATTCATGCGCGAAAATAGCTGGGACGCATCCTTGTCTTAGCAATCGACGAGCCTTTGGATGACCCGCCGAAACCTTTACCAGACGGTCATCAGCCCCTCATGTTACTGGCGTTGAACGCGAATAGTTCTGTTGAGTGGGAAGAGCTTCAGCTCAAGGTAGATTTCGCGCGTCTCTAATTTAAATTTTCCGCGCCGACCTTCTCGCTAGGGCAAGGCGCTTGTTTGCCATCTCGCGAAACCTCTCAGCAAATTCCGGGAACATCTGCTAGTCCCTAAACCATCCCCAATTTCCAGTATATCGTCCCCGACACTTGCTCGGTAGCCTGTCTACAGGAATGTCACGCTATTGCGGAAGCATCGTGGCAATTCGCTACGCTTTAATGTGATTAGATGGTACATTTCTCAGGTGTTCCCTTCCTTCTGAATCGCAATTTGAATACTGTGCCTTCTGTTACTGTCTTCAATTAATGTATCCTATATACTATATATGAAGAATATACTTGTTGCATCATCTTTCTATCATCATGCGAGTTTTGAGATATAGCATTATCATTATGTGAAAAGAATGTTCAGGTTTACCGCACAACCCTATATCCAACAGCCGGAAGTCATCGCGCACACGCATCGGCGCCGTCGTGGCTCGACCATCATTTCCCTTTTCCCTCATTTTCTTCAGGCCTTCCGAGCGACCAAAGGTTGCTACCGAGGTCAAATATCGACACCCGGTAGAGCATGCGACCATGGTCTGTGCTCTCTGCTCGCAACACTTCACCATTCCATAATTTTCCAGTCACGCGATGCAGAAAACACAGTTCGCTGGCGCAGAACCTCAAGCTCGCGAGACCGGATGCCCATTTAGGTGCTAGAAGCTTGCCAGCTGAACCTATCTCTCTGACACGACCAGATCCGTATGCGCTTCTGTCTTCGGAGCTGCTGCAACTTCGGAAGAATTTGTTGAACTTGCTTGGTTCAGCCCATCCAGCTTTGAACGATTTAGCTCAACATTACTTCCTGCATCCGTCGAAACAGCTTCGGCCGCTACTCGTGCTACTTTTTTCCCAAGCGACAAATGGACTGGGAGATAGATGGGAGGAGAAAAAATGGATTGCAGAGTGCGAGCACGCCAACGGTCGACATGAAGAGCTCAATCGACCTTTGACGCGTCCTGGGGTCTTGAACGACTCCAACCCCAACATGCCCGACCATACTGCTTCCTTTGAATTCTTATTTTCTTTGCAGAGCCCAAAAATCATCCCCAGACTTCCGCCTCGTCCGTCCTCGCCCAGTTCACACCATGTACCATCTCTTATGAACCCTCCTGCCATCCTACCCTCACAGTTTCGCCTCGCGCAGCTTGTGGAGATGATTCACGTTGCTTCTTCACTGCATGACGAGGTAGTCAATAAAGTGTTGTACTCGAAAAGCTCACCCTCGCCTCAAGACACTTTAGGAAACAAACTTGCTATACTGGGTGGCGACTTTCTGCTCGGTCGCGCTAGTACTGCCTTGTCGCGACTAGGAGATGACGAGGTTGTCGAACTAGTCGCGACTGTGATTTCGAACATCGTAGAGGGCACTATATGGCGTATGAACAACGTCCGCACGCTGGTCTCTGAATCTGTTTCACCCTTACTCTGCCCTAAGCAGGCTTGGGATAGATATCTCAACAGCATATATCTCAACTCGGCCAGTTTGCTAGCCAAAGCAGCGAGAGCTGCTGTTGTTCTCGGCGGTTCACGGGACGGTGAGATTTGGAAAGAGGTGGCATATGCGTATGGTCTGCACTTGGGTTTTGCGAATCAGGTCAGTATTCACGGAGGTTCTATCTTCTTTTGGCTTATTGTTTCGCAGCTCGTGGACGATGTTGTCGACTACGAAGCAGATCAATTAGACACAGCTACTTCATTTGGACCGACGGGTCCGTTGCTGTATGCGTGGGAGGAGCATTCCGAGGTGGTATCAATCATCTCCCGTGATTTTACCGGCTCTGGGGATGCTGAGCAGGCCAGTTATACTTCGCAAATATGTATAATCTTCACTAACCCTACATCTTTCAACCAGGTTCGAGAATTTGTACGCAATTCTTCTGGTGTGGAGAGAACCAGGACTCTTGCCAGGACATACGCCGAGAAAGCCCGCGAGGTTCTTCGATTTTTACCGGACAGTGATAGTAAGCGCGCTTTGACAGAATTAACGGACCGTGTAGTGGATCGGACGTGGTAGTATATAATCTCCTTGACTTCTTTCTCGGGACAGAAGCCCACCTTTGAACTTTTTACAGCCAAAATGGTACTCTACTTCTTCTACTTAGAGTATTGCACATAGACGATATGTTACATTCGAGACCTCACAGTTGTATTAATATTCTACCCCATATCTTGCGTTTCTTGTATTGTCATTGACGCTCGCATGGTCAACGCAAGTAGCACAATCAAAGATGAATCGCGATAATCTACCAGCGGTCTTCACTCGATTCCAATGAAGCAACTGCAGGCGTTTTGACTAGTTTTACATTCGAGTACATGTGTTCACTGAAGATCTCCAACGTCACTTCCGGTCGTGCATGGATGGGTAGAGCTGTTTCGACGATTGACAATGCTTTTTGAGCAGCCTCGTTTGCCGGGAAGACTTTCATATATCTCGAGATGATCCCCTTCGCCTTGGAGATACATTCCAGGTCGTCTAGCCCTCGCACAAGCTCAAATACGATATTCATGATGCTTTCGGGAAGACGGCGAGTATAAATCTGTTCGAGATCCAGGGCATCATCCAAAAATCGGATTGAACGAGCTTGAGACGCGGAAGAGAAGGATGTCGAGTCAAAGTTGAGTCGGATAAAGAGACGACGGATGGTATTGAACGCCTCGTGAGGAAGGGACCCATGAGGTTTCTCCATGATGTGCTCGAGAAAGTCTAAGAGGAGGACATAACCAACTTGGTTCAGGATCGTTTGGAAGCTGCGGATGTACTCCAAAGATTTCCTGGCATATTGCGAGGCATAGTGTTCACTGCCCTCGAAGGGAATGGCGGCCACTACTTCATCAAGCTGTTGCAAAACAGAGTTCATCAAGAAGTAGAGTGAGTGCGAGACCATCGACTTGTCCTCAGTGAGTAGATACTCGAAAAGCTTTATTTTACTTTCAGTGCGCTTCACCACCAGTGCAATACTACGGTATGGGTGTTTACTGGCCACGCGCCTGAGTTCTTGCTGTCTGTCTGACCACGTCCCGGCGCGTATGAAATTAGAGAGCTCGTCTTCCAGGGATACCGACTGTTCATGAAACATGTCCAATAGAGTTCTAGCGATGACGGCTCCTGCGGAAACTGAAAGTACGATTTAGAATCTGTCTAAGGATACACACAGAATACCTACTACTGTGGTTATTTGCGGCAGGTACAGTTTTTCGCACAAGTTCTATGAAACGTAGGGTATGTTCATCAAACCTAAGGGCATCCCGTGAAAGATAGATTTGTAAAGCGGGCTGAGGTAGCGAGGAGGGACTCGGCAGCGACATCATCGTTAACGACCATATAGCAGACAAGCATGTGATTGCTCGTCTTTGAGCCAAGCCTGGTTCGATCTGACCACTGATGCATGTGCCCAGAAGCCGGGATATACGATACCCCAGACGCAAAGTAATATCCTTGTGGTCCAGCAATCGGCGAAGCAGGAGCTTAGCACTATAGTCGAAACCGGCGACGACCTCTGGTATGACCTCTGCGAATGGTTCCAAGTCGCTGTCATCTCGTAGGGACTCCACCGCCCAACAGATGGAACTGAAATCGCGTTCATCTCGAGCAAAAGTGGTATCCGTTGCATCCAGTTCACGAGCTTCAGCCATCGAGCAGAGCACCAGTGAGAAGCCGCCGTGGCTGTTGCGCCTCCGGATTAGATGTAACGCCTGAAGTATCTTCCACCACAGTGTTGTAAGCGGTGTATGATAGGGACAGTCCAGATGAAACAGCGGTAAAACTGTTATCAAACAATATAGCATTCCGCACACGAGCAGAGTTCCTAGTATCATATAGCTGATTGCAATATTGACTGGACGTAGGAACTCGACAAGTCCGGCGAAAAATAGAAGCAGCGAAAGATGCAGGAGCACAGGTATTGCTCCTACAATAGCATTCATGTGGAACCTCTTGAGTCCTTGATACAGGTAAGCGCATATCCTGGCACGTTGGTGTGGGATATCGCAGCTTGAAGTAGCTTGGATATAGTTTCTGGTCCACTGTTGAACCAATGTAGCTGACAGAGCGGCTGTAAGGCTAAACCCCAGACTCAAGAACCAAAGTATATTGCACGTCAACGCTGACGTTGGAGGTGAGAATGAGGAAGAGTCAAGAGCTTCCACAACTGATGGAATTCCCTGCAGACTCGATCCATTGGACAACTGTTGATATATTTGGGCCAGGAGAACGACAGTCGTGTCGGAGTTGTCTGGAACGAGTGTCTTGTAGCTCTCGATGATGAATGCCGTGACGCTTGCAGAAAACAATCCTGCCTATTGAACCATGTCGGTCAGAAACCCAAACGGGGCAATAACTTTTACCATTCAGCGTACAAATATGAGGATAGCATCCATATCGCCTTTCCAACTTTCTGTGATCTTGCTATCGGCCTTTTCAGCTTGATTTAGATAGACACTCCATATCTTGGTGGAAGGGTCATCATAACGACGGGGCGGTTCGGGGTCGCCATTTTGTGCGTCTGGAGTTTAAAAAAACCGCGCATGAGCGGATGAGACATGGCTTGAAACTATAGGAAGAAAATATACCATGATTCGAACCCATCCTTGCTGCCGACTACTCAGCCTCACCGTCACTACTGTATGGGTCACTGAAGATGGAGAGACGGCCATAGAAGGAAATCAACTGCAAGGTTTGTTCCCATCCGTTCAACAACTTGGACCTGACTGTGAGTTCCTTTTCTCCAGCTTGTCTCCATCAACGGCTGATTTCTGGCGAGTTTACGACATTCTGTCAACCTGTTTATTTGGGCTCAAACTCGAACTGCCCTTGGATTGAATAACTGACTTGAAAGTGTTCACGGCGTGGCCGGAAGTACAAAAGTAGAAAGAAGAGTGATGCGCGCGCGTCCGAGTCGAAATTACCACCGCTCAGCGCTAATCACACAAGTTAAGTTGCCAACATGCCATCATGATGCCTCTATCTCGTTTGACGAACTTGAGCCCGAAGCTTCACGTAGACTCCTGACGCTGTTACATATTGATATCATCAAGCTCGTCCACTTTGGCAGAGTATGCCGAGTTCACATCATCTTGGTTGCGGTGAAAGATAATTTTTCGGCATTCCAGTACGTTTCGTGCATTCCAGCGATGGCATGGGGTACCCGTTTTACCGCCCACGCACGACTACAAATTCCAGCCGGAAGCCGTACGTATGTACTATGCAATTGGTTTATATCGTCAGCTTCACTATCCTTACTGTTCGTCGGTGCTCCGCCAGACAATGCGCCTAGGATGACTTTATCTCGTCGAGCAGATTTGAGTCGATTGAGGGAATCGGATGGAAGAATTCACTACCGATGCAAAGATGGCCCGCACCCAACATTTATGCTGTAAGAGGAAAAAAAATAATGGTCGCTTCGAAGGACACCAGGTGCGGGAAAGAGAAGAGGCTATAGCAACGGTTTGGATGGAGACACGAGTCAAAGCGAGATTTCGAGGGTTCTTAGAAAAACATTCTTATTCGACCGCACTTACTAGAGGTATTTGTATACAATGTACTAAATCCCTTTTTCACGGGGCCCAGAGGTTGTGATTATCTGTACGCATTCTAGTCAACACCTGAGATGGACTGCAACAACTTTCCAATCGCAATATGTAAGCAACGTTTCGACAAGCGTCTAATAGAACGGCCATTGACAGCCATTAACCTATCTCTGAGCAATTCTTGATCGTAATCAACTTTGTGATCAGATTCTTTACGCAGCCGTGCGTGTTGGACACCTTCCTTTCGAGGCAACTTGTTAGTGAGATTTTGGAGGACTGACACTGGACAGTATCAAAATCTGACTCAGCTTCTTCACTTACTAAGTCTTTGCGTAAAGCGCATTACTGCTGATAAGATCGGCGCTGCTGCGCTGCTGTAGATTTACCGATTTTGAGTGTGGGTTTCTCGAATATGATTTGAATCGTTGGTAAATGGCGACATTTCGCACCATACAACCTCATACAACTTGGTCGGTAGATTCGGTAGTTCATCATACTTATGTCACATTGACAACCCAGAGATTAAACTACATTTGTAGTAATTCTGGGCTAGGTTTCCAGCGACAGTCGGCGGGCTGCTACTATTTGTCATAGTCTCACATATAGAGTATAAAAGGAGCGAGTGGGCAAGATGTTTCGCAAAGTGAAAGCATCAATATGTCTACCTATAAAACCTTCGCCGTCCTCGGATCCGGATTCTTTGGTGATTTCGTTGTGTCGAGCCTAGCTGCTCAAAATGCACAAATCATCGTTCTATCTCGCAACCCCGATACCAAGAAGCTACCAGCTGGCGTAAAGGCTACCCCAGTCAAGGACTATTCCGATGTATCGGCTCTTACTACCGTCTTCAAGGACAATGGTATTGAGGTTGTCGTCTCGACACTCGGGGGTGCAGCCCTCGCTTCTCAAACTGCGATCGCAGACGCTGCAAAAGCTGCGGGGGTGAAGTTGTTTGTACCTTCCGAATTCGGGTCGGCAACTAAGGATGCACCTGAAGAATATCCGATACTCGTGCAGAAGGATAAGATCGCGAGTACGTTATCGTTGCTTCACTTGGCGTCTCCGTTCTGACTATTCTTATCAGAATACAGCAAATCGATTGGTCTCCCCACTGCTCTATTTTTCGTGAGCTACCATCTGTCCATAAATGTAACAAAGTCTTACAGAATTCTCGTAGATTGGAGGGTTTATCAAGGCAGTCATACCAGCTTTCACGGGGGTAGCTGTGAACGGAAAGATCAATGTCGTCGGAAAGGGCGTTGCCCCTATCTCGTGGACTGCTGAGGAGGATGCTGCAGGTGAGTAAAGTGACAGTATCCAGGCCCCCGGCAAAATTGCTAATTATCGTTTGAATCTGCCAGGTTTTGTTGCTCATGTGTTGACGACGCTTCCACCGACAGAACTACACGACAAGATCTTCCGAATCCAGGGCGATAGGAAGAGTTTAGTCGACATTGCAACGTTGTACGGCAAAGAGATCGCATACGGCGACTCTGTACCCGGATTTCCTACTTTCCTCAACAGTCTGTTGATCGCCATGGATAACGGATTGGGATCTACCGGATGGGATAATGTCAATAAACGAGAGCTGGAGGGTGAAGATGCAGCGGGAAGTGCGAACCAACTGTGGAAAGGCCACGTGTGGAAAACCATTCGCGATGTCCACCCTACCCTTTAAACAAGTCCAGTGCAGAAAGAAACCATGTACAAATAAATCACCGTGTGTATTGTTATGGAAGAAAGCCAGCTGAATGTCCCAGAACTGATCAATAAGAATCTGTAAAGAATCAGATGAGCTCAACGTGTCGAATGGCGATGAAAAAGACAGACGGTAATACCTATAAACACGGACGTTGTACCACCTGACAGAAAGAACTAGTCAGTATTTGTTGACCTTAGATTAGCGGCTCCCCGAAGAACTTGCTTCTATAAATCTTTGCGGGGAATTCCCACTCATCGTGGTTAGAAAGTGTAAGTGGTTGCGGGGTAAACGCCGCATGCAAATTTGACCGGCCAAGTGAAAAGCCGGTCCCTGAATCACACAGAAATTTCAAACTACAAAATGTTTCTTTCTACTCTCCACTCCCATTTACTACGTGCTTAACTTCTGTCGACATTCTACGGACCCTCGAAATATGCTCGCACGGATATCCAGAAGGACTGCTCAGGCTTTGGGACTGACCCTTTCAAGGAGCGGATCTCCTGGGCAGTCGAGTACTAGCTCAGTGGCAGAAGACGAGGATATGGCATGTACTCCTTTTTCCTCAGTAAACAGCACTGCTCACCGTTGTTGCTTAGATCATTGACCTGGACATCCTTATGCATCCGGTGTATGATTTCATCGACCCATGGTGGCGTTTAGCAGGCGCGTGTGGGCGCACAATCGCTCCTGTCTACCATAATATCCAAAGCGTCTTCAGTGAAGACCTAGAACATTTAACGCAACTATTCCTCTCTCTCGAAACATATTCTGAAGAAACTGAATACAATTATGATTTTGATGACGTGAGCTATAATTATTTTGCTCTCGACCCAATGAGCTCATTAGGTTGGTAGTACGGCGACGCTTCAAACACCGATTCGCCTTGCCTTATGAATATTCAGCCTGGAGGTTCTCATGAATTTGTGTATCGTGAACGTCCTCCACGTAAACAGCGGACATCATCACACCTTGTAAGTGTAGACTGCAGCTCATTTTTCTAGACTTGCTGACCCTGTTGCATTTGCTACAGAAACAACCCCTCGTGATACCGAGTGATAGCTCTACTCTGCCCACAATAATCATAACTCCTTGTGAGACTGATACGCGTGAAACTTCCTGCCATGTACCGATACAAGACAGTGCTTTCAGTTCAAGATTGACAGTACCAAGTCACCCAACTTACAATTATATCTTTCCGCCAATGGCAGCTCAGTCTCGTACTGCATCCTTGACACCATTAGTGGAGAGTTGGAGGTGGAAAAACGGACACTGGCAGGCTATATTACCGGAACTCGACGAACAGGCGAGGAGAGGCATTTTCTCGACAGTCCTGCGAAGAAGAAAAAGTTTGAGAAACTGTCGGACTCCTCATAATACATCTCGTAGTACATCTAAACCTGTACGTCGGTAGTAGAGCAAGCAGTCAGAGATATGTTTAATATTTTTAATTTTTGGAGGTTGCCGTCACTGTACACGTGCGCAGTGATCCTCAATCACTCTCTGCTCCTCGACGTAACCGTGCCAGTGCTAGGGGCGTTCATCCGTCCTGTTCCTCCTCAACGACGACGGCTCTGGCTTCCTACTTGAGAACGCGTCTTGCGTCTTAATCACACCTTCTTAGAATGTCGTTTAGAGCAGTTCTCTATGCGTACATTTTGGGCGGCTTCACCTTCATCCCTCTTCTCCTATGTGGCCTGATCGCATTCACTGTCTATACTTCTGTTCCAATCGAACATGCCGATTCTAGTGAAAACTTGGAGGTTTCTGGGCAGGAAGGCTCGGAGACGACCCCTGACGCAGCGCCAGCAGACCTCGTTGACCTCCCAAAGACTCGCAAAGGGTGGCTCACCGTCCGGAGGACATTCCAGGAATCAGCTTTCGATGGCGGCTATGTTACTCTCGTCCGGTCCTTTCTTGATGCCAGGTCCAAAGACCCGAAGAGGTCACGACCGAAGGACATGTGGTATGTGGTACTGAAGGGCAAGATCCTCTATTTGTATGAAGACGAAGGCATGACAGAATGCGAGGCAGTCATTCAGATGGGTAGTCATGACGTGGTAGTATATCCGGAGGGTCTCCTAGACGGTGAACTCTTCACGAAACGGAATGCCATCTGTCTAAAACCTCGGGTATCTCAGGATGAGAAGTTTATGCCGAGCTTGACGAAGGAGATGAAGCTGGAAGAAAGGGAAGACAAGGCTGAGGAACTCAGTGTTGGCTCCGGGATGCAGGGCAGGGAGAAAGAGAAGTTATCAGAGCAGGAGAAAGCCAAGGCGCTAGGGAGCGAAGAGGCGATGGATTCGGAAATGCCTTGGTTCATCTTTGTACGGTCGACTGTGGAAATGGAGGATTGGTATTTTGCGCTCATTCATGCATCAAACCACACGGCTCAAACGGCCTATCTTGCTCCCCTTCACGACGTGTTCCAGCCTTCAGATATGAATCATCTCGTATCGACACTGGACGAACAACCAGATGTCATACCAATGAGGTGGTTCAATGCGCTACTTGGCCGAATCTTCTACAGCTTCTATCGTACACATCATCTCGAGGCATTCATCATTGGCCGGCTTATGAAGAAGCTCTCCAAGGTCAAACGTCCTGCTCTTCTTAACGACATCGTTGTAACCGAGGTTTCTGTTGGTAACAAAACGCCGACCTTTAGCAAACCAATGTTGAAGGAGCTCACAAAAGAGGGCGACTTTTCAATGGAAGTGCACGTCGCCTACAAGGGCGAGATTCGGATTACAGTGGAAGCCACGGCGACAATCAATCTAGGTGCTCGTTTCAAGCCATACGCAGTGAAGCTGGTGTTGGCGGCAGTCCTGAGAGAGCTCGAGGGAAATCTGCTTGTGAAAGTGAAGCGACCACCGAGCAATCGGATTTGGTACGCTTTCACGCAAACCCCGAGGATGGTGCTCAATGTAGAGCCTATCGTCAGCGATAGGCAAATTACTTGGAGCATGATTCTCTCTACCATCGAGTCAAGGCTGAAGGAAATTGTGATTATCTTTATCCTACCTTTTCGAAAATGGAATGCTCATCGTTGTTCACATTTAGATTCAAGAATCCGTGGTTCTACCCAACATGGATGATATAGCATTCTTTGAAAGTCTGTCCTACCAAAATCGGGGTGGGATATACTCCGATGCTACCCGACATCTCAGAGAGCCGACTGTTTCCAATGCCGACGAAGCGATCTTTGAAAGTGGGCCTCCAATCCGAGAGACAATTTCTTCAGATAGCAAAAACTCAAGTAACGGTGATGCGAAGCCTGAACCACCTCCTGTACAGAGGACTCAATCTTTATATGAGTCTTCCACTGCGCCGGAGGCTCCACAGATTACTTCGACGCTAACCTCACCCGAGGAAAGCTCTTCCTCTGCCAACCGTCGTAGAACGTGGTTCTCGAGTGTCCGTAGCACGGATATGAAAACTCTCATCGAGCAATCATCAGAGGTGGATGAGTTACAAGCGCAACGAGGAAGGACGTTGGATGCGAGTGATGATACTTCAACGCAACCAAGGTCGCAGTCTACTCCGCTTGAGCCGGAGGGCAAGAAACCTCAGATCGCAGATGAGACGGCTGGATCTTTTCCTGCACTCGTTGAGCCCGCTGTGAAATCACGCTCTTCCTCACGGCACTCTTCGGCGCGAGATGTAACGCCCGCATCTTTGGATGAGGGTATCTCTGGCTCGCTTACCGAACCCTCAACTATGACTTCTTCGTCTAATGTTGACCGTAATCTGAACCCAAGCCCTACTCCGAATCCTCCTTTAAGTCCTACCTCCTTCCTGTCCACATTTAAATCACGTGCAGCGGACAAGCAAGCATTGAGTAATACTGCGAAAGAGGCGATAAAGAAATGGGGCGTGAACTGGGGTGGGTTGAAGAAGAACTCTGGGGCAAGTCAAGGACAACTGGAGGAGATGCCCGATCATGGATCAGTGGAAGGGTCAGCACGATCACAAGGTCATGCTCGCAGTGACAGTTTTGATTCCACCCCTGATGTTATGCACAAGACACGAGCTAGCTACGCAGAAGTGAGGGCGGCTGTTGCGGAGCGGAGAAACAAGCAGGCGTCTACAGCTTCAGGATCAGATGATGAAAGCTCTTCGAGCCAAAGACATGTGCCTCAGACGGACTCTTCTTCAAAACCTATGTCTATTCCTTCCCATAATGGTTCTCTTTTATATCCAGATACAAACCTCTCATCAAGATCGTTACCAAGCACCTCTTCTTCAACGCCCACTAGTTCACACACACATAAATCCACGTCGCAATTGGAACAGTCTTCGATTTCTCTCGGAGCCCATGAAGTTGAGCGACAGAGCGAAAGTCGTGCCTCTGTTGCTTCTGCTGGCAAGCCTCAGTCCAATGACTCTGCTTATTCTTTGAGTTCAGAAGTCCCTGCGCCTTTGCCTCTCAACGGAGCGGATGATGCGCCTCCTCCTGCTTTCTCGCCGATCCATGTACAGCCGCAAGCCAAAACAATGTCGATACCGGGGATCCACGCTAGCCATAAGGGAGACGTCATGTCCATGGGCTATGTTGCGCCTGTCCCGCCAACAGAGAGACAGAGGAAGGTCTCTTCCACCTCACAGCCGTTATCCTCAACCTCTTCTTTGGGAATAGCATCTTTGGGCGCAAACTCACTGTCAAAAAACCCGAAGATTCAGAGCATGTATCGGTTATGGAAGCAGAAAACGTCGCCCCAAGATGGACAGAGTCAAGGATCTTCTACTTCAGAACTCAACGCAAGTCAAGACTCTGACACATCACTGGACTACCGAACCGCGTCTTCGACGGCGGATACACTGTCTTCTACCATGCCAACTTCAGTTGCCCCGACAATAGCAGCACCTCCGCCATCATTAGCATTTTCTCATCGACCAACACCTCCCCCGCTGCCTGCTCGCCCTAACCCTGTGACAGTATCACCAAGTAGGCCGCCGCCTTTGCCTTCCCGAACTTCATCTCGAGTAAGTGCAGGCACGGCGATGAACGTACAACAGGCCGTAAACCAGCTGTCCTCGGACCAGCCTTCGACGTCAGCACAGGACGCACTGAAAGAGATTGCGACGAAAGACGACCACACACGGAAAAGGGCGTCTTTGTCGTTCTCTGCGGATGCCGGATCACTATCTGCATCTCCGCCGTCCCCGACTCGCAGTCGGCGTGCGAGTGCAGGTGTTGTTCCGTCATCGCCTGTAATGCCGCTAGCTGCAGCCACTACGGCTAACGAATGGGTGCATCAGTCCTCGTCGAGCACTGATATAGATCCATCTCAGGCTTGGGGTCTAGAAGATGACGAATTGCTCCTTGATTTACAGTCAGACACTTCTGCTTCTCCCTCGCATACTCTTCAGATACAGGCTTCTGCGTGAATCGAACTTCATCACATACTTCATCTGTTGTATATTATTATCTGCGTGCATCCTGCTTTCTCTCTTTTCTGGTAACACAACTCATAGCTCCTTTCCTTGCCGCTTGCGCATTGTATAACGTCGCATCATGGTTTTTTTGTTCCGTTCGCGGAAGTTATCAACACTATTATTCTCCGGGTTTACAAGACTTAGTGATAGGTTGACTTTATTGGTTGAATATCTGTATTTCCGTTAATGGGTTAATCAAGTACTGTTGCATAGCTCAGAAGATATTACAACGTGATGCAAAACGCAATTCATACCATGGGTCTGAACCTTGTGAAAGCACAAAATGACGAGAGTGGGATTCGAACCCACGCCCCGAAAGACCAGATTAGGTGAGCATCTGATGCTCTGGTCCTTAGTCTGGCGCCTTAGACCGCTCGGCCATCTCGCCACATTAAAGGACACATGCATGATGATCGTTACCGGCCACTTACATTACGGAACCTTTTACCGAGGTGGCAAAGCGTTGCCTAGCAACCGAATGAATTGATCAAAATTGTATACTTAGATTAGATACAATAACTTGCAAGAATCCCCTAGATCAGTTATCAAGGTTGAAGTACATATGTATAACCTGAGCATGATTACATATGTTCTGCTCCTAAGCTTCACTGAGAAATTTCAATATAAAAGCGACCAGACCGAAAGCTCCTGAGTAAGAATACCTACAGCGTAAGTTTAATTATCTTCCGCCGGTACGCACCGGTATAGAGCAGCATCGGTGTACGGACCGTATGTACTAGGCGTACTTAAGTGCTCCGGAGATAAAATGGTCACCCGAGCTTTTGTACATGAAACCAAGTGAAGTGCGGTCTTAGTACAGTAGTCCAGGCTTGGAAAAGCTTGCTGTAAATGGCTACTTACGTAGGGATAAAAGATGGGCCAACTCATCTGGGCCCCCGGCCGTCAAGGCAACCCAACAGAGCATTGCCATTTGGGCGGGGCACGATTTCTTCATGCTGTTGGCGAAGTGAATATTTCGAGAAGACAAATTACACTCTCACATATGCTGTAAGTATACAGGCGTTCGCCGTCAGCAATACAAACGAAGTCCCGTTTGGAGATATCGATTTCCCGGGCTCAGCACGGTGTTGAAATGGTTAACAGCAGTAGGTCCATCGGACGGGTCAACCCAGCCACTTTTGAGTTACGTGTGTTGCCCCCCCGGGCAATCGCGCCAGTAGCACATAACACCCAAAGTTCTGAAGTTTTATTTTTTCTGTTCGCCACGTCGTACCGTACAGCGTGTTAATGAATCGTCATCATTGTCATCATCCTAATCGTGTGAGTGTTACCATCCCAGGCCAAGGTACCCAAGGAACGTACTTGTAGGGAGCGTAGTTGTTGTCGGAAGATCTTGCGGTTGATTGGATGTTCCACCGACCGAGATACATAATTGCAACACACACACGCAGAAGCAGTGCGCTAAATTCGGCGAGTATCAACTCTTCGACACGATCGTAAGTTATATTTCATTCAGCTTTGGTTTCAAATACGGTCCCGCTCACCCTCCTTTTCTGTCCAGTGCAGTTACCACGACTGTTTCCCGACTGTTTCTCTCTTGTCTCGTGCGATTCTTTGGGAAAGTGTAGCAAGCTTCAAGGAATCGGGCTTCTAAATTCCAGCTAAATAATTTCAAGTCTGAGTAAGTGTTTCATCACCTCACCTTCTCGCGCTGGACATTCGTACATTAATCACATACAATGGACCATGCCTTCTACCTTGCATCTCACAGTACCATCCACTCCGCTTCTTGAATTCCCCGAATATACATCGCCCATTGACTCTTCCACTAATTGATTCATTCGCCACCTTTCCCCTCTTGGTACGACAGCTCTGACAAGCCATCAACACGAGGAAGTAACGGGAGTAAGTGCTTGCTTTGACATTGAACCAGGCAGCTGATCATGAGGGCGTTCATTTCAGCGTTCAAAAATCAACGCAAGTGCCGAGAATCCAACACGATTGTCTCTGGCTAACTTGCGGACAACGTGTGCTTGTGACGATAGTTTAGGCGACGGTTAATTGTTTGTGGTGCAACAGAGTGTAACAGAGGGGACACCTAAACGTCGTATGTGCCATAATGATGATAGTTGCGGTTCTTGAGCCACTGATCTCGAGTATTTCATCATTGAAGTTTAGGCGTCTCAAGAACTCTGATCGAATTGAGGCCAGGAGGAACTACATATTAATCAGTGAACGTGGCGGGCGTAATTTATCGTGCAGTCCATCACTTGAGACTTTCGAGGCAGAACCCAAGGGAAGGATTGTAAGGGTCCGTCTGCATAGCATAAATAATTGGAAGAATTGTAAGGCCACGCTCAAGTCTCGGGTACGGCAGGAACCTGAAGAAGCGTGTCCAGTGCAGACGTCCAGTGTATCGTGAGTCGGTCTTTCCGGGAATGCCAGTGGCTTCGTGGCTGAGATCTCTTGATGAAGATTTTGTTATTAACCAAGAGCTGTCCCAGTGGTTAATACTATATCGTTGTGGTGGTTGAGTGCCTAATGAAGTTCACCTTACCACCTTCCGCATACTTGCCTTCATCTTCGTCTGCGGCTACACCCCTACCGGCACCTTCAACCAGGTCATCAAAATTGAAACGCAAGCCCAAGCCTCTCTCGCCGGTATCGGGATTATCGGGATTTGATATACCAAGACCAAAGTCATCCCCAAGCGCGTTTACCGAGTCACCTTTAAACGCGACGCATTCAGATGCATCTCCGAGGAGCCTCCTTCCACGATCCGTGTCGCGCGAATTAACTCCACTTCCTATGTTACCACCCAGTGCGCCACGTAACAGTCAGCCAGCACCATTAGCACCCACACCGAGACTGGCGTCGTTGACTATATCTCCTGACCTGGATGCGCTGCTTGCACACGACGAACTCATACGAAAGCGGCAGAGTCAGGTTCGATCCGGGTCCTCTGGTACACCACCACCACCTAGGTCGCCTCAGACGCCACGATCCCAGATATCTTCTGTCGGGAGTTTGAGTCCGGGAACACCTTGGAACGGGTCCACGCACACGCTGAAGACCTATGCGCATTCACCAGTGTTGGGAAGTTGGGGTGCTGGGAGGGTGGACGAAGAAAGCAGAGAGCCGGTGCTGCAGAGTCTTCCTGCGCCGCCGCCGAAGAGAAGGACCGTAGGAAGACGGGCGACAATTGGTGGAGATGAGAAAAGAAGTTCAGTGAGAAACTCAACTTTTCAGCCTCCACCACCGAGTCCGACGTCGACAATGGAGTCACGTCGAGAATCATTTTCACTTTCGGAGATGGATAACCCATACATTAACCCGGCACCGTCAGTAGAAGACGTGCAGAGGATGAGGATGGGGACCTTGAGTGAGAGTCTGACGACGACGAGACAGACAGACAATCATGCATCAACACAGCATCACACTGCTCACCGTGGATCCCATCTGTCTGCAGTAGGCGATCATGCAGCAACGGAGAACTATAAATCGGAGCAGCTGCCTCTATCTTTTACTTTTAATACATCCAAGAGCAAGAGCAGGGGACGGCTTTTCAAAGAAAAGAAAAAGGACGGGAAGAACATTAACGTTTCTAGTGCGTAGCGATTATACCCGACAGGATCGTGTACAGCAGTTAACGGCTAATAAATTGTGCTGTTTTTTCCCTTCTTTCTTCATTTTCTTCTCGCCTTCAGAGACATCTGACACGGAAGTAAGGGTCCAGACCACGGGAAAGTTGGAGTCAAGCGCAACATCGAGAATTTACCCCCAAGAATATTCATCCCACTCTCGCCAGCACACGAATAACGAAGAAATGGACACGACGAGCAACGGAAAACCCTGGCGACGAGCACCCCAGCCAGGGTCGGAACTCGCTGATTCCCACGCATCCACCCATTCGCATTCAAAATCAACGACGTTGAGCGAGTTTTACTTCGTCGACGAGGACCCTTACAGTCCTCCTCCTGGGTCTACTTTTTCTCCTGCTTTCTCTGCAGAGGACGCTGCTCGTATATCCATATCCAGCACTATATACCCTCCTTCTGACCATCTCGACCTTGACCTTGACGAAGACGACCCTTACGACCTTTATAACGAACAAGATTTTGAAGTCATCCCCACGCCCAGAACACACTCTTTCAATATCTCTAGTCCACGAGACAGAGTCTCCTTCATCGAGCTTACCTCACCCACTTTCGCACCAGAAGAAGGCGGATATTCAAATATGTCGTTCCGTGACCGGTCTCCTAACGGTTCAATCGGTTCCAGTTTCAAGCCCCCTATACCTACCACACCCAAACCCGACTTTACCATTACCGCTCCTCAGCTCAAAAGTTCATCTCGTAAATCCAAGTCGAAAAAGTTTTACTCTGAAGAATCACCTGCCATGGGTGGTGAGCTTCCACCCACAACAAACTATCTTGCTGCCGAGGATCGAGCAGACCTTATCCGGAAATCTCGCAAGCTGACTCGTGTGTTTGGGCAGACGCCCAGGGGGACCCTGGTCAGCCCCGGTCCACACTCTAGCTCTGTCGTCGACACATCCTCCGGACAGAGCTTTCTCGATATCTCACCTACCCGCCATAGATCAGCCTTTTCTATTGCGTCCTCTGTGGTCGATGTACGCCCCAATCTTCAACATCAGTCCTCTACATATAACTACACTACACCACCTTTGGCGTCGTCGTCGTCCTTGGCCGAGAAGCGTCTGGGTCATAGCAAACCCATACCAAAGTCGGTGTGGCCTCCTCCGGCGTCTGGAACGCAGTACCTTACTGCCGCAGGAAGAAGACATTCGACGCCACTGACGCCAGATGAATTCGACTTCCTGAATGATCTCCATCACCGGGATCCAATTAGTACTATTGGAAATACAAAGAGTGCCTCGGACAGAGAGCCCGATGATGCAGTGGCGAGTGACGGATACGAGGTGGAAACAGAAGAAGTTGGGGGTGACTTGATTGAGATCGGAACGCAGGAGGGCGAGGCTCGGGTCTCAACAACTTCTCTTGGCCAAGATATCTACACGTATGGCCCAGTGACACAGGCTAGTGATTCACGGTCAAGCTCAAAGGCCAACTCCCGACAAGGGTCTACCAAGGTAGCTCCTGTTTTGTCACCCAGTGTAATGTCCTTCATGGACTTGTCAGACGGGGAAGAAAGTGTGCCAGCGAACAACGGAAAGGCCAGCGGTAGTGGTGGGAGAAGAAGGGGTGATGATGAGAACTCTGATGTTGTCAGGATAAAGGAAAGCTCCATGACGGGATCTAATCCTGATTCTGGTGAGTCCCAAAAATACTTTTTGACAGCCTGGCATCAGTGTTGGCACATGTACTTCCATTTTCGTATCACTAACACCACCTCTTTTCCATCAAAAGCAGGATCCAGTGTTAGAACAGGTGCTCCTATCGTAAGCATAGGCGTGTCTGCCAATACTCACCCTACTGAGTTGATTGAGCTCGAATCGCAGTTGTCTCATTCACCGATCAAAATACGGAACAGGAAGATGTCTGATTCAAGCTCTTCTGTGAACTCTGGTCGCACGTCGAGTTCCTCACTCTCGTCCATTGCGTTCGCCCCTACTAGTGCGAATCCCAACAGTCTGGGCTTTGCCCCTAACGCTCACTCAGGGTCGGGTTCGAGGCTGCCTGCTGTGCCAAGTAACTTCGACTTTTATTCTTCATCTACTCCATCGTTGCATCACCAATATTCAATTGACTCCTTGTTCGAAGAGTCTGCGCTGCCTCCAACGAGCTTGCCTGGTCCCTCGCTGTACCGCTCGCTTTCTCTCCTCTCACTCACTCCTGAGGAGCTCGCGGACGAGGAGAAACGGAGGAAGAGAGAGAAGCTTGCCAAACTACATCGGTTCCTTGGGTCGAGAGTACCAGCAAACCTTGTGCTAGGACTTAGTGCTGACAACCTTGGGTTCGTGCTTCCACCAGAGATGGATGTTTCGCCTTCAGCTTCTGGGAGTGGAGATGAGGGTGGGAAGAAGGCGTGGCTGAGGCGGAGAAGGAGCAGCTCGAGTGCGGCTCTGGGCGCTGGGTGGTCAGATGCTATTGATAGGGTCAAGGATGACCTAGGGGATGAGGAGAGAATGGTCAATGTGCGGAGAGCAGTCAAGATGGAGAAGGTAAAAGTGTGTTAGTTCTTTGTACGAATGTAGATCTCAAACCGTCCTTGCTTTCCGCAGGTATTCGGCGTCGCCCCGCCCCCGACTCTTTACCATACAAGAGGACATGCGCCTTCCGCTTCTGTGTCTGTGGCGAACCTTCATGCTTCTAACAAAACCTCATCCTCGTTGGGTTTTGTCGCACCCAAACTGCTGTCCTCATCTTCAGCTGATGATTACTTGAGCCCCAACAAGTTTGCTCCAAACCCTGGTATGCCCGGTAGCGGAAGCAAGTCATCTTCGAGCAAGCCTAAGAAGCCAAAGAATAGTAGTCGACCTAGTACTGCTGATTCGACGAAGGAGTTGCTGCCGAAGGGAGATCTGACCTCGACTGGGAGTGCTGAAGCGAGGAAAGGACAGGAGGGTGTGGTGAGGAGGGCTCGTGGTGCTTCGTTAGTGTATACACACTATCAGCATTCCTTGAACAGCTTGAATGACATTCTAGATCGGGATGAGTTCTTCCCACTTTTTTTGTTTAATACATCACTGAAGATGTAATGGATTGTTAGGATGATAGAGAATCACTTGCAGAGTTGCATGACTACCTCAACAACACCGACCTCGACGTGAACCTTGACTTTGGCCTTGGGGTTCTTGATTTGAACAATGTAGATGTGGATCTCGCACAGCTCTCACCTGCGGCACCTCTGCCGTCTACCAATGTCACAGGACGTGACAGGGCCATGTCTAATGTTTCGATCAGATCCGAACGGCGACGGTCCCTTCCCGCACGTACCTCGTTGATATCGATCTCCTCGCAGTCTGTCCACTCGTCCGACTTGGATGTAAGTATGCCTATTACGGGCACAGGGATTCCCTCCCCTGACGCGAGGCGCGCGGAGTTCCAGACGCGTAGGAGGCGAGCAGCGAAGTTGACACAGTTCTTTGGAGTGAATTATAGGGATCTGATTAGAGATGTGTTGGAGAGTATTGAGAATGGGTTGGAGCATGAGAGGAGGAGGGGGACTATTGGAGCTGAAGAGGCCGAGGTGGGTTTCTCCTATTCTCTTAATTCGGTGAACTAAATTGTGTTGACATTTGTGTAGGATCTATTGCAAAAGTTACGCACGCTCAGGACGAAGAGGGATGGGCTGGTTTGATCTGTGCTACATATAACTATCTACTTGCCGGTTGCTACTAGTGACACGGGGAGCAGGTTTTCGTTCATCTAAGATATACAATCCGCTTTACAGGGTTGGTCACATTCATTTTCCCGTTCCTTTTTCCCCTCTTTTCTTCATCTTGTACATATATACATGCATAGGCATAGCCTGTTATCTCAAGACAACCTTGGAGCGTCTCTTGGTTATTACCACTGGCATGAAATTTTTTTGGCCGTTTCATTCATCGGCTCCAACCGATATCATTGTGCTCATTATTTGATAGCTTCAAGCAGTATTTGGATAAAGTGTAATGTATAACACAGAGGGTGATATGAGGCACGATGCATCCGAATATCCTTGAAATGAGAGTTATCAGCCTGAATGAGGATATATACAGCTTTGACACTACCATGTATGGAATTTCATTCTTGTTGTCGTCTTCCTTTAAAGGTCAGTCCAATTTGCCCTTTCGTGAATGAACTTTAACACTCGTTATTTCAAGAGAGCCGTTTACAGCACCAATACTAGTAGGTCTGCCAGTGGCGGTAAGTATGGGCGTGTGACCAATTTGTAGATAACACGGTATGTTGAAAGTTAGAATTATTACGCGAATCGATAGCGGCGCTTTCGAGTATGTATGAAGCAAACACTGTGAATATCATGCCGGGTTAGAGTTCTACGTGCTTTACAAAACAGTACCTTTGGAGCAATGAACCTGACTCGAGTACGGTAGTCGCTTCTATGTTTGAAGATTCCTCCATATGCGTTTGGTCTGACTTGCAAGTTGCTCCAGGAAAATCGCAGTATAGTTGTCCCCCCCCCCACTCCATACTCTCATGACAACTTATAAGCCCGTTGAAGGTCTCGTGAGACGCCAACCGGGACGGTAGCAAATTACTGACCAGATTCTGTGTAACTCTGTTCTATGAATATGAATTTGTAGCTGCCGACATCCACAACCCGGAGATTCAGAGATTTCCTCGATAAGCTCCGAGAAGCAAAGGAATCCAGATCTGAAGTTTCTGTAGCCTACCTGCGCATCGCGAAGCGGTATGTACCTTGTCGCACGGCATAGGAAAGGTCATCTGAATCGCCTTAAAGTATCAACGTGGGAGAGAGTTGAAAAGATGTTCCGATTCAAGAAATCCGTTTCTTGTGCGCTGAATAGCCGCACTGTTTTCCATCGAGTTCTTGACGACCTTGATTAGCGCGTGTAGGTAATCTAAGCATGAACAAAGTCAGTCTGATCATTGTATAAGTCTGCAAGTAAAGCCTACCTGTTACTGACCCAAGTCTTAACTGTCAGGAATTGGAAGACAACTATCTTCATGGGCATTGAGCACACCGGAAGTTGCACCCAGTTTTATGGAAGACCTGATACTCTCTGAATTGTGATTCTGTCAAGTGACCAAAATGATACTCTCCAAGGCTCCATCTGAAATAACCACGTTCATTTCCTCTGGCATATATGTACGTAACTTCCTGGAACTTGGGAGACAAAAGCTTGATATTCAGAGGGATGCGTCTATATGAGGAAAGAGCTGTATCGTGAACAATTCAGATATTTCAAGAACCGGTATATGTTTTATCGCGAAGAGAGGTGAAGAGATGAAGTGGATAAAGTGATTTTTAATTACATAAATTAAAAAGTGGGGGGAGAGAACACGTGAGAAGGAGCGAATACGATTGTTTGAACTCCATAAAGCTAGTTCCCTCCTACTTAGTACCTTATGCTATGCAGACTTTTCCCCTCAAGATAACGCGTTCTTCTACACTCTAGCTCCATGAATTCCGCTCAGGTCTCCTCTCCTACGCAGGGGTCTTTCTCTGGCCCTTCTTCCAGGTCCAGGAGCAGCACCAAGATTGCCGATGATGTTACTAGCTTGACGTCTTTCAACCCGTTCTCGGAGGAAGATGAAAATGATCAGTCCTCTTATACTCTTGTTACTTCAATCTTCTCGAGAATGAAGAACACTTTGTCTGCTCCTCTTTCTTCCGTGGCTGCAGCCTCGAATGTCACTGCCAGCGTCAATGGCGGTGTTGCTATCAATGGAGGTTCCAATGGAAACGAGCAGAGGCGGCCTGCCCATACGATTCAGACACAGTCGAGTTTCTCTTCGAGAACATCTAATTCAGAACGTCCAAATCCACTCACCGCTGTGCCTTCGAACCTAGCACCTCCTCTTGTCTCACTCACGCCAGCACAATCCGAAGCACCGACATATAACATTGAATATGAAAGATCACCTTCCCGGAGTGGCATGTTCTACTCGGAATCGACAGATGGAGGTCTCTTTGGTACCGCCATCCCTGGTTTCCCAATTCAAGATGATGCTCGAAGCATCAAAACGACCGGGAGCCTGCATAGGTCAGGATCAGTCTCCAAAGTAATACGTCGGATACGGGGCGAAGGTTTGTGCAAATGTCTCAAACATTTCTGGCCTTCACTGACATACATCTAGGTCTCTCTCGGGACTATTGGATGGACGATGAGAATTGTAAGGAATGCTATGATTGCAAAAGTCTGTTCACAACATGGCGGAGAAAGCACCATTGTCGCATTTGCGGTACGTCTTACGTTGGTTGTTAGGTCCTACTTGTATTGATTGGGACTGCAGGCCAGATATTTTGTTCACGTTGTGCCTCCAAGATCATCAAAGGATCTCGATTCGGGGCCGACGGTATGGTGCGCGTATGCAACCTCTGCGTTGAGAAGCTCGCCAAAGTGGATGATGACGACGACGATGACAGGCGTTCAGTCGTGTCGTCTGTCACCACATTCCCTGCCCATCAGCTTGGCCTCGACTCATTCTCTCTCGGGCATCATCCGCAGTCACCGTTCGCCGCATCTCAGTTGTTCGGTCGCACAGACGAACCATTCAATCTGTATTCCATTGCCGAAACTAAACGTCCTAAATCTGGCTCTGAGGACAGCGGGTTAGGTTCCAGACCTCATACGCCACATACGCGATATCGTAATGAAGCTATGTGGGAGCCGATCGAGGACAACCCAGCCCCCTTCCGAAGAGCGCTATCTGATGAGGAGAAGGATATCGCGAACTTAGTGGACCCCTTCGTCGAAGATTCTCCCACTGCACCAGGTTCTAAAACCCCAATCGACTTTCCTGTAACGGTTGCTGTCAATGGAAACGGAACGAGCTCCATACAGTTTCCAATGGGCTCGCCAGAACATGGACTTGATAGCCCGTTTCCGTCTGGTAGATTCAAGTCGCGTTTCGACTCGTACGCAGAGTTCGAAGCGGCGACGCCGTTCATACGAAGTCGTGTTCAAAGTCGGCTAGACAGTGTTGTGACTGGAGAACCAGGATGGCGTACTAGGCGAGAAAGCACTGCGTAAGATTTGACGATCCGTTAAGAAGTTCGTCAGGCTTACTGTTACCATTATAGATATGCACAGGAATTGAACCTGACCTCCATGCTTCATTTGAAGATCATGCTACGGCAGATGTTGACCAGCGAGCAGATTCCAAATATCAAAGAATGGGAAGATACTCTCTTGAAGTTAGCTCTTCGCATTGCTCGCGAGTTGACATTCACGGCATACCCTCATCGCCAAGGTGAGGACATGGACGTACGCCGCTACGTGAAGATCAAGAAGCTTCCGGGTGGTTCACCTCGGGACTCGGAATTTGTAGACGGCGCTGTCATCACGAAGAATGTCGCTCACAAGCAGATGTCAAGGTCTCAACGAAACCCTCGTGTCATGCTGGTGACCTTCCCTCTTGAGTTCTCTCGCGTTGAGGGTCAATATCTGTTCTTTGGCCAGATCGTGCGCCAAGAAAAAGAGTACCTCGGGAATCTTACAGCACGCATTGCAGCATTACGCCCACACGTCATACTGGTCGAGAAATCCGTCTCGAGGCTTGCACTCGAATCATTACTTAGTCATAACATTGCTGTGGCTCGGACAGTGAGACCATCTGCCATCCAGTTGATTGCCAGGATGACACAAGCTGATGTGTTTTCGTCTATGGACAAACTGGCTTTGGAGCCTCATCTAGGTCATTGTGGTCGGTTCCGTATACAAACATTTGATCACCCTCTCATTCCTGGTCGCCGGAAAACCTATATGAGGTTCGAGGGGTGTAGTCGTGATATGGGGTGTACAATTATTCTTCGTGGTGAAGACATTACTACTCTGCGGAAAATCAAGAAGGTGACACGCTTCTTGACGTTCATTGTGAGGAACTTGAAACTTGAGACTCACTTGTGGAAGGATTCTGTTATCACTCTGCCTACATTCACCGAATATGCTGCCCCTAATTCTTTCACTGGTCGTCGTGATCTAACCAGTATCTCCCACACCTCACTTCTCGCTTACCCTTCCTCACTTTCTACTCCGCGCCTGAAAACGCCCACGGCGGAGCATGCTTTTCCGCAACAGGGACCTTCCTCTGCAGCATCAGATGTTAGCGAAGAGGATCTTCCAGACGAGGAAGCAGAGGGCTTGAAGCTCTCTCGTCGAATCGATCAATCTCTTGATCCTTATCTTAAGACATTCATTTCTGTATCTGCTACATTACGCTTTCCTCCTCCGTACCCGATCTCTCGTATGAAGGAGCTCGATAACGAACTTCGGGAGGCTAAACAGGCTTGGGAGGACGAAATTGTCAGACGCGAAGAGCGCGCACATTCTGAACCTTCGCATACTCGAGATGTTACCATCACGGCTCTTACCACTCCGACTGAAGTAAACTCGCCGGAGTTCAGAGGGGATTTTATGCAACAGGACGATATCAACGCTCAAATTGAGGCATTACCAACAATAAATATTCCTCAGTCTGTCGTCGACTCTCCTCTAAAGACGGACGATAGCTATGGCTACTTCAGCAACCCGAGCACAAAGACGGACGATAGCTATGGCTACTTCAGCACCCCGAGCACAGTCGTTTGTTCAGATACCTCTACCCCCATGACACTTTCGAACTCCTCAGTTGAATCGACGAATGAAGTTTTGAAGACCAAGGATGATATTGCACTGGAAAGCCGCTATAATCTTTTGAAATGGAGGCATGAGGAAGCTCGTCGTATATGGGAATGGTATCTTCGCAAAAATGCCGATGACTTCATTGTCGAGAAATATCAGTGTATCAGTCTTCAAGAGTACACTATCCCCATCGCTGACTTCGGCCTTCAGCAGGCGTGCTTTGCGCCACGGCTCAACTACATCACATTTTATGGGGAGAACGACTGTACATTGGGACAGTACGTCGAGAATTCCGTTTCGGAGACGCTCGTACAATTTCTGGACCCCAAAGCAATATGCACAGGCAAAGGATGTGATCAACCTCTCGCTCGTCACTGTAAGGTCTATGTTCATAACCAGACAAGACTATTTGTTGCGGTCGAACAGTGGGATGGCCAAATCATCGGCAGATCCAGTTATTTTCCTGCTCCGGACTTGATTACAACTTGGAGTGCCTGTCGCGTTTGTGGTTCTGCCACACCTTTTATTCCCGTTTCAGAGGAGATGCAAAGATATTCGTTTGCGAAGTTTCTAGAACTTCATTTTTACCCAGCGGATGTCAAACTCGTTCAGGGTGCCGGCTGCCAGCATAACATTTATCAGCACCACATCCGCTATTTTGCGTTTAAGGGGATGACTGTGCGTTTTCAAACGGATCCTATTGTCCTCCATGAAATCGTCTACCCTCCTTTCCGAATTCGAGTTCGTCCAGAGACTCAGCTCGAGCTCAAAAATACAGATTTTCATCGATTGCACCACCGTAATGTGCAGTGGTATACAGGGCTTATTGATGATTTGAAGTTGATAAGCATTGATGCAGCTACTGGGGATGAAGAAAGCGACGCACTCTTGCTTACGAATATAAATGCACTCATCAGTCGGGCTGAGGCGGAGCGGGAGGATATCGCCAAGTTCATTAACCATGTCTACAAAGACAGCGCACCTACAGATACTCTCGCTCTGAATCAGGTTCGCTCATATCAGCAAGACAAAATCGTCGCGTGGCAGCAGGACTTTGACCGACTCCCTAAGCCTAAGCCCCTTCCTGTTGACCGGAATAACAGAAGGTCCTCTGCCTTCGGATCTGTTCGGGCCATATGGCCCAGGAGGTATGAACTTTCGGGTGCCTCTGACCATCCTCATTTACCTTCGTCGAGCGTGTCTGAAGCAGAGGAGGGACCTTTGAACATGAGAAGGGTTACGGGAGATTCTTTCACCTCGTCAGCATCAGAGGCTTCCGAGCCGGAACCTGATCCAGAAGTCGGACCAGAACCAGAACCGGATCCCACTCCCAGTCCGCCACTCACGTCCGCAACAGAAAGTTCTGCATCCAATACTGGGCCTCAATCGGCGACGCTTAGCGTCGAAGACGATGTAAAACCGCTTTCCTCGGACAGAGACTTGAAATCAGATCCGGACTCGGACTCCACTATAGAGGCAGTGCGTGACGAAAATGTTCCTTCAGAAATGCCTAGTTCTCTGCTGCAGGTTCGTAGCTTTTACAGAAACTTGTGGTCATTGTTCACTGTCTGACTTTGAATACATTAGGACAAACGTTCTGTGCAGCAACGGATGTCAAGGCTTCCGCGCCGCGCCGCTCACCATCCCAGTGTCGCCGAACTAGTCAAGAAATATCAAGAATATCTACCAGCGCAAGGTGTTCATGATCTTACCAAGACTGCATTTCCGCCACGCATTGTGGTTTCCGAGAGTGAACAGGAGTATGCCAGCCCCGTACAATATAGATCTCGAAACAGGAGCAAACATCGTTTGGCTATCACCAGAAAGGGGTCAGTCTCTGACTTTGAGCAAAGCTATGCTGCAAATATCGCACCTCGTTATCTAACACGCTCTCGTCGTTCCTTGGGACAAGCTACTGTCGGTAGTCGGATACCTGGTCCAGCAGGACCAGTACTCGAATCCCGTGAATCCTCTCGCAGACCGTCCCCAGAAAAGCGGTCTACGAGCGGAAAAGTCAGATTCGGACGACAGTCTCCACCTCTGAACAATAAATCTCCTACTCTGACTGGCTCAAGTGGGAAAGGCACAAGAAGCAAGATGTTGTCTCGCTCTAAAGACAAAGCGCCTATTCGTCCAACTGCAAATGTCGGTAGCAAATCTACCTTCAGGCGGCCAGCGGGAACACCAGGCGGCAAGGTATCAAACATCACCAAGCATTTCGAACGCTTAGGTCGTGACGCAGACAGGTCAAGGAGTCGTTACAACGTTATTCGTGGCAGGCGGGCTCGGCCGGTGGCTTCTGCTCGTGCCAAAGTTGAAATTCTGGACAGTCTTCAGGATGCTATCAAGGACGAGAGCTCAGGCTCTGATTCGTCTAGTGAAGCGGATGACGAAGGGGAGGATAACGATGAAGTTAAAGCAGTTACCGGGCTTGTGCACCAAACAGAATCCCCCGAAGGAGAAGCAAGCGCACCTGACTCCGCCAAGACTGCTCCTCCAGCTGCTGGTTTCCCTAAGTCTTCAGAAACACTCGCCATTGCTCCCGATACTCTCGAAGCACCTTCTAAACCCCACCCAGGCCCCATTTCCCTGCCTCCTTCACCATTTTTGTCTTCTATGAAGATAGATCCCGGTCTGTCGGTGACACCACCTCACTCAGAGTTCGAGATGCCTGGACCTGGAACTGAGCGTAATTCTATTTTAAAAGCACTCTCTGGATTTTGGTTGCAACCTCCGCCAGCTCCCCGTAACTCTTTGGAAAACGACGATCTCATGGTTGACCCAGAACATATTTTCCGAGACTCTTCCATGGTTGTACGCATTGACGAACCCACCTCCATCATTGCTCTTGCTCTGAATTCAGTCAATTTCACTTTTGAATTTATTTGAGCTTACCATAGGTTCCAGTTCACCGCAGTATCGAGAGATGCTCTACAAATCTCGTGCCGAGAAGCGGACAGCTCGAGAGGCACGACTGACCGATGGAGGCGAAGCCTTCATGCCGGACGATCGCTCAGTAGCGGAATCTACCTCAACATGGGGCGTCGTGAATGTTGATCCCTCCGAACAAGCAGATCCTACCGAGGATCTAAGAGTTCCGTCCTCCAAATTGCCGTGGGCCATCAGTAAGTCATTCTGATACCTCGTAGATTGCGATTCTTGAATTTTTCATTTAGCATTCGAAAGTGGAGGTTTAACTATCAGCTGCACGGTGTTATATCCTGAACAATTTGATGCCCTAAGGCGAACTTATGACTGCGAAAAAAGTATGATAGAATCTCTCGCGAGATGTATCAAGTGGAATGCTAGTGGTGGCAAGTCCGGCTCAGCTTTTTTGAAAACTGGAGGTATGTCGTGTATTCGACTTTGGCGCATAACGGAAATGAATTAAAGATTGCCGCAGACGATCGTTTCATCGCTAAAGAGCTTTCAAGACCCGAACTACAAACCATGGAGACATTTGCCCCCGCCTATTTTGATTATATGTCTTCTGCAGTGTCCGCCAATGTCAGTTAAAATACTTTGTTTATCCCACTAATCGTTCTGACTACGTACAGCGCCCAACCCTTCTCGCCAAAGTTTTCGGCTGCTACAAGCTCACCTTCAAGAAGACGAGCAACGAGAAAGGTCCCGGTAGATCGAAATCTACGCAGATGAATCTTTTGGTGATGGAAAATCTCTTCTATGACCGTCGGTTCTCGAAGGTAAGAGACAACGCTTGAATTGATGATCAGAACCCTGATGCTTCTCATCAGATTTACGATCTGAAGGGTTCAACTCGAAACCGACACGTTCAATCCACTGGCAGAGAAAACGAGGTTCTATTGGACGAAAACCTAGTTCAAAGTAAGCGTTTTCGGTGATATGAGCGTGTTAATCTGACTGCTTTCTCTAGCTGCCCATCTTGCTCCGTTTTACCTGAGGGAGCATTCCAAACGTATTTTGCGAGGTGCTTTGTACAACGACAGCAAGTTTTTGGAGGACATCAACGTTATGGATTACTCTCTAGTATGCGGGGTAAGTCTATCTGATGAAGGCTATTCAATGTCTCAGAAGCTCATTCACGTTCAGGTTGACAGTGACAATAATGAACTTGTCGTTGGCATAGTTGGTCAGTCTAGGTGCTTCATATGATACTGCTCGGTACTCATGTTTCACAGATTACGTTCGTACGTATACCTGGGACAAGAAGCTTGAAAGTTGGGTGAAGGAATCCGCTTTTCTTGGAGGTGGAAGGGGGGAGCCGACAATTATAACACCAAAGCAATATCGCAACAGATTCATGGGCGCTATGGAGCGTTACTTCCCTCTAATACGTTGGTTCTCAACTGATAATGGAAATTGCTGAATATTCTACAGATACCTGATCGTTGGGTAAAGCAAAAGGATAGTCCAGAGGAAGATTCAAACAGCTTGACGGAGTTATGGCCAGATTGGTGAGGTGATGGAGAGGCCAACTGTATTTCTTTTCTCTTTCTTCACATATCGGAGCATTGTATCATTATATTTTATGCATTGATTACCCGTGACATAGCATACCCTTCTTATACATATTACATCGCATAGTGTACAATCAACCAGATTTGAACTTCTTTGACGGTGGCAAGGTGATTTTCTCTCCTTCCTTCCTCTTCTTGCCATTACCCGACTTCCAACCAGCCATCAATTCTTTCACTTTGTTATGAACCTGAACAGCTATCTGACCAACTTCAGAATCTGCACCATTGAACGTTATAGCATTCTTGATCATGAGCGCTATGTCAGCTTCAAATGCTTCCGTCGATTCGTATCTGTCTGCATCCAGCTTCTGTCTAATAGTCCGCAGATCGCGAGCATCCTTTCGGGGAATGACATCGAAGTACGTAGGGATGCCCAATAACTCGGGGTCAACAGGCTCTCGAAAGACCCACGATCTGAAGAACCAACTTATTCAGCTAACTGCACCAAGTCTGTGACCAAACAAAGCTCACATTGGATCCTTCACCAGTGTTGTCATCACACCTTGCAGACCTCGCTTGTCCGCCCAAGGGAGCTTACGTTCTGCAAACTTCGACCACTCCTTTTTAAACGCCTGTTCCACGACGTCCGCACAAACGAAAGGGAAAGTTCCTGGAGGATTAAATTGCCGGCAGTTATTGAAAATCAGTTCCATATCCTTGCGAAAGTCCTCCATCGTAGCATATTCCCCTCGTCCGAGCTTGGTAGACATTGTTCCCAAATCCATGGGATGTTTAATCTCGTCGAAATACCTGCGTACGTAATTGAGTATTTGTCGATGGTTTGGTAGATCATATTAAAACTTACGTGGGACATCCATCTCTAACAGGATCGACTGGAACTAGGAAGATATGAGAATCAGGGAGCTTCTGAAGCACCTTCAGTAGCTCTTTGCACTTTTTGTCGTTAATTGGAGTCGCTTGGACGATAGGCTGTTTCTTGAACTTGGTCGAAGGGGTAGGAACAAGTGTTCCAGGTGAAGCAACCTCCTTCTCCTTGCCCTTAATCGACGCTCTGACTGGCTCAGCAGGCACACGACCCGGCGTGGAGCGTGAAGAGCTTGGTTGCCGTGAAGAGCTTGGTTGTGGTGTGTGGTCGTTCTTTGGTTTTGATGGCGCTGGCTTTGCAGCAGGCGCCACCATTCTACCATTGCTGACTGAAGAAGAAGGGGTCGCATGAGACTGCTTCTCCTTCTTTGCGGGCGTAGCGAGAGCCAGAAAGTCATCCTCGGGCGTATCCGCCTTCTTTCTCTTACTTGATGAGCCATTGACGACAACCTTCTCCTGTGCGCGCTGTCGATTTTTCTTGTCTTTCTCCCGCTCAATCGCAAGCACTTCTTGATAAAGGTCGTGAGAACCGTCATCTACATATGGTGGCGGTGGTGCATCGACATCTACAGCAGGAGGTATCGATTCAACTGGCTTGATCTTAATCTTATGAGGTTTAGGTGCAGGCTTATGTGCGGTGACAGAAGGCTTATCACGAGGTTGAGGAGTGCTCGGTGTTGCTTGCCGTCCAAGTTTGAGCTTAATGGCTGGGAGAGCAGGAGAAGGAGAAGGGCGGGGAGGGGGAGAAAACTTCGCCACGGGCACAGGGGGCAGTATTCGAGGTGGTTTTGGAGGAGGAGCGGCTTCTACCTTTTCAGCAGCATGAACAGCGTGCTGATCCAGGGTCTTATTGATAATGGTCCATTCTACAAATTCAAGATCAGTCAATGCACAAAAGAAGCTTGACCGGATACATACGTTTCTCAAAGAATACTTCGAGCGATATTGCCTCATTGTGTACAAAACTTCCTGGCTGGTTGTACTGTTTGGCATTAGCAATCATCAAGCAGAAATCGGCTTTGAAGTCAAATCGATCTTTGTACATCCCCTGCTCTAATTTTGTACTCATTGTGTACAGATCCATTGGCTTTTTGATGACAGAGAAGTAACTGCAAAGTATTCGCATGAGATCTAATTCCGAAGAAATTAAATGAAAATATACTCAGGGGCATGGTCTCGAATGGGGTCCACTGGCTGCAGAAACCACTTTGCATGCTTATTTGTGGTCAGCTTCTTCAACGCGGATCGTGAAGCTCGATGGTCAACCACACTCATTCCGCTGGATTGCGCTTGAGGAGTGTGGCCTTGTTTCGATGGCTTGGGGGGCCTTCCTTTCGGTTTTCCTTTCATGGTAACGGAGGTAGCAGCCATGACACTCTTCCGACGCGCAAGGTCAGGCAACGCGACTGTAGCGGATTTAGGCGTATTTGTCCGCGATCCTGGCGTCCTAGGATTGTCTGCAATAGCAGGCAATTTGAGTTTCGGAGGAATATTGAAAGGAACAAGCGGACTCTTCGAGGAAGGTGGTCCGCCGGTCTTGATGGTTCTGGGAGGTATCTTAGCGGAGGGTAGAGGTGGGGCGGTTTCAGAAACCGGAGTGACAGGAATATGAATTCGAACGGTTGGAGGAGTTTCCTCCACGGGTCGAATCAAGATATCCATTAGCTTCAGTAAGCACCAACGAACTTCATGGTCAACATCAGGGGCACTAAAATAAAGTGATGAGTAAAATTTCTATCAAACACACGGAAAAGCGAAACATACAGAGCTATGGGCATGGCGAAGTCCCGGAAAGTCTCGTTTTTGCCCACTTCACGATCCTTTCTAAGAACTTTGATCATCGCATCCATCTCGGTCTTCTTCGATTCCTTGAGTTTCTCGGGATGAGAACCGTCTTCCTCTATGAGCAGGGTCTCTGGGTCTTTTGAGTTGGACTTCAGTTCGCCCATTTGTACAAGAAGCGCAAGACTTTGGCATGCACTACGTGCAACATGTCGCCGAATGACGCGCGAGGGATCATTAGCCATGACGGCAAGGACATATTGCATTACTTTGGGAGAGTACCACTTGGTGAGGAAGAGACCATCAAACGCGGCAATGCGAACTGGAACATAATTGCCCTCTCTACACTGGACATGAGACGTCTGCGCCAGAACGAAAAAAATGGACACTAACCTGGTCAGAGGAAAGAATACTCGCGGATGGCTAGGAATGAGATTGGCCACCCCTAAAAGCATATGGAACTGAATGGAGAGTCAGTATCAATAGGGACCTCAAACATCTAGATATATTACCTCTAGAGCAGCGATCGTGACGATATTGTGAACAGAGGGTATAAGCCTGTCCATGCTCCGGTAACGGTCAACTTCCGCAAGTGTTTGCTTCAGAAGATCCTGATCCTCCGCGTTATGTTCCACATGTACCTCAGTCGGTAGAAGCTCGCCCCGCTCGGGAACCGCAGTGCAGATAGCTGAACAAGCTGCTGCGGAGATAATGGAACATATATAATATGCATCCGAATACTAGTAATGTCGATTGAGTATCGACTGTGGATAATCGACAGAGAGAACACGTACGGGATTGGCAGTGTTGTCGTTGTACCGTAGCTGATCAATCAGAAACTGCCTCACGACAGAGGGAGATTTCCCATTTTCAAATCTTATCCTCGATATCGCGTTGATGAGGCTCTAAACATGCTAATTAGTCAAGACGCCTTGATTTTATGACATGTATTTTCTTGCCTTTCGGACAAAGTACTCGGACAAATCAGAAAATTCATTCGGCTTTGGGACGTATGTATGGGTGAATAAGTCTTGCTTTGGGTCTTCTGGTTCATAACAATACCGAAGGAAGAGCTTGAATAAGTGAAATAGTCCAAGAAAATCTAGGCGCCGTATCGAGCACTTTAGAGAAGTATGAGCGATGGAAGTTGTGAGATGAATATTGAATACAAACATTGACCAGCGCCAAGGCTGCCTCGCACCGTATTCGATAGTGGTAATTAGATACGAGAACAGTCTTCGTAAGCGTACTGGAGACGATTGCTGTGGGCTGCTTGCCAAGGGCATGTACCGCCTGGAGAAGCAGTTGATCAGCTAAACCAAAAGGTGCAGAACTCGAAAGACAACTAACTTCCAATTGTGCCACCACATCTCTGTCCCTCTGCAACTGCGACACCCACATGAAGTCTGGCTGCTCGAATTTCAAGCTCGCAATCCATTCAAAATCGGCGTCCATCCTGATCCACTCGTATGTTGCACCGCTCATGATCCCTTCATCCTCCTCCGTCCAATCAGCTACCTTCCAATTTTCCCGCTCCTGCTCGTTTTCCCACACCTCCAGTCCAAAACCCATATCCACCATGCCCATAGCCTCGGCAGCTTCGGTATCACCTTCAGCAGCTGCTTGGGCAGCTGCCTGTCGTGCGAGATACCGCTTGGTGTTTCGCCGAACACGCTTGTATTTGGTATTGAATGGGACTTCATAGCGTTTGAAAGGAGACCTGATATCCAGAACATGCTCATAGGGAGTCCCGTCTGCCTCATGAATTCGAATAGTCATTTGTCCCTTGTAATGAATTTGGTATTTTAGAATAGGCGACATTAGAGTATGAATTTGGGGAGCTCCCTCGAAAAACTGTACGGGTTTCATGAGCGCCTTTGAGACCTCGCTACCTTCATGCACCTTGTAAGCGGGACTTTCCTGCCTCATCGTTATCTCGACCGCCATCTTCTTCCTGTTGAAGGTCGCCGTAAACCCGAAAGACGGGCATCCGCTCCCATAAATCCACTGCTCCGCAAAATTTCTCGGATCGACCCCACTAACCTTCCTGCACATCCGCAAGAAACCATGCGTCGAAAGGCAGTTATTCTGCATCTCACCACTGATGGCCGATAGGAATACCTTCGGAAGAACTCGACTAAGTCCCAGCGACGTTCCTGATTTCCCTAGGCGGCGATCGAGGATATGCAGTATCAATGGTGCTTTCAGGTTGATGAATGGCAGTACACTAGCGTCTGGAGGATCGTAATGCTGTGGTTGACAGATTGGCGGCATGCCGCCATTATCCCACTCTAACACCCGTTCCATATCCTTCTTCAATCTAAATCTGTATTCGTTGTTCCCGAGCAGCTTGCGCAAGAACAGGCCAGTGATATAGGCTGCGAGTCCATTCACTAGCCACAGATCAGACCAACTCTTTGGCTGTATGTTGATACCAGACCATTGACATGCAAGAGCATGGCTCAGAGCATGACGCGTCTCGATAGCAGGTTCAATGGCATCTTCGCCATGGAGAAGGTCTACCGTGACAAGCGCAAGCGTGGAACTATCAAACCTCTGCGTGGGTAGGTCGTCAACGAATACGATTTTGAATGAACCAAATGGATAAGATCCAAACTCGGTGGAGTAGAAACTCATAGCAGAGCGAAGCGTTGAGGTGGAGGTGGGTATAAAGGATTCATGTCCAGGGAGACAAAAAGCATACATGAGTGGTTGAGGTGCGCCGCTCGAGGTATCGTCGGCAGTGTTGTCAGTAGATATTGGGTGTAGGGTGAATGGTCCTGCAGCAAACGCAATATGCTGTACTGAAGTAAGAACAGCTTGTGAAAACAAGAATATGGTTTTGTTCGAGTTGTATGGGTGAGCGATCTGCAATTCTTTGTTCAATGTGCGTGCAAGAACTGAAGGAACACACGCACCTGCTCGACGAGATCACCGCTACAGACCACAACTGTGGGTATCGCATCGTTAGGTTCATCCTCTTGATGCAAGTCTCGTTCCTCGAGGAAACGAGGGACGACAAATTCGAACTCCCAAGTACATTTCTCCCACAAGTTATCTATGCAAGGAACCCAACACCGTGCAGCGTCAGGACATGAAGGTGTTGTGAAAGCATGAGGTACGCGCTAAAAGGATCTGAGTCATTCTATGCATGTTGAAGCTGCTAAAATGACTCACATATGGCTGGCTCTCAGAGGGAGCGACAAACTGAATGCCGTCGACCGGGTTACGGAGACTGTATGCAACTTTGACGACAATGGGCGAAAACTCCGTTACCGTTTGGCCTGTCTGAGACTGTGGTCCGGGCGTTTGAGGTTCAGGAGTGGAGACTGTACCAGAAAATACCATCAGTGCTTCTTCGAAGATGGCCGTTTCGAGCAAACTGACCATCATTTAACACCATCCCGAATGACCCTGATGGCTTGAGCGAAACCTCCTTTGGAACTGCAATAGCCAACTCTCCCTCGTCGCCCTCTTGAAGGGCAGAGTAAATCTTTCGTTTGAGTTCAGGATGCCGGTGGCAGTCAGGCTCAGAGATGCCAGCAGTGAGGTTGAGAAGTGGATCATTATGGATGAATTCGGCCTCATACGTTCCTACGTGGACCGAATGGATCGTGCATTTGATGCATGGTTAATAGCTAAGTAGACGAAAGTAGACAGAAACACGCACTGCACTGGCGAGAATGTAAGAGAATAGTCTTGAGCTCGCTACTTGTTGGAACTATGGTGATCTCCGTGTATCCCTGAACGCGCATATGAGCCCATCTCGGGCTACTCGTACGATTGTAAACATACCCATAAACTACCGCTAAAATCGATCTCCAAAACCACTTTTTGGTGACTAATAGATACCACAGCATATGTCAACACCTTCTGCGCGGATAAGGGGAGAAAAAGAGACTTATATAGAGAAGCCTCTGCGGATGTGCTCGCGTTGCGAATTGTACCGATTGTCCATGTTCCAAAGCCTGACAGGCGTCAAGGCTACTAAGTTCGGTTGATAATTGCCAGTTTGTTCCGTATATATAGTTGTCGCAGGAGATTGAGAAGGGAGAAGACAGTCAAGGCTATAGTCGTAGGAGAAGGTGCCAGTGAGAGTAAACGTTGCTTATGTAAGTGAGTCATTATTCGCTTGCCGATGCCCGCACTCAACTTTACTGCTTGCCATGCCTCCCAAGTCAAAATCCCTTTTTCGCCAACCTGGTGCAAAGCATTTCCAGCTTGTTCACAGATCCCTGAGGGATCCACTTATACACGATCCGGAAGCAAGCCAACATGTTTTAAAGCAGGTAATACGAGAGAATGACAAAAAGGTATGTCGGTTCATGATCGACAACAGAATCTAGCATTTATTTTGATTGAAAATTTTTCAGGGAAAAAGTCGAGCTGAATTAGAATCACTTCTTGACGAATCTGAAATAAATCACGATACAAAAGCACACGTCGGAGAAGCTGCTCTCTACGGGATCTATTATGATGATACCGAGTATGATTACTTGCAACACCTTCGACCTGTTGGCGTACAGGAAGAAGGTGTAGAGAGTGTTTTAATTGAAGCACCTTCCACCAAAAAGACTCATCCGTCAAAAAAATCAGATAACAAAGGAATCGAGCTACGTGATTTACCACCAGAAGTATTACCTTCTGCCCAAGAGCTACCACGAACCTATGAATCTCAGCAAGCTATACCAGAAAGCATATCTGGTTTCCAACCGGACATGGACCCCCACTTGCGTCAAGTTCTGGAAGCTTTGGAGGATGATGCATTTGTGGATGATGGCTTGGAGGATGATTTCTTCGGAGAGCTGGTGCACGACGGGGAGAGAGCTACCGATGAGGAGCTACCTTTCGAATTTTACGAGTATGGACCCCCGGACCAACGTCAAGGGGAGAGCGATGTTGCGGAGGATGGGGAGGAAGAGGATGCATGGGAAGCACGTTTCGCGCGATTCAAGAAAGCACAAAAGACTGCACCTTCTGCTTCAGCAAGTGACGATGAGGATTATGACTCTGAGGGGGGCGATACAATATCTGGTCTTCCTGCAATATCTGTCATTGGTAAAAAGAAGCGAAAAGGCAGCAGTGATGCCTCTGGATATAGTATGAGTAGTTCAAGCATGTTCCGAAACGAGGCACTCCAGACTTTAGATGAACGCTTTGACCAGGTATCTTCAACTGCTTTCCTCGCATGCCTCAGTAATGACCCTTTCTCCGCAGGTCATGCTGAAGCAGTATAATGACGATGAAGACGAAGTCCCGTCCTCAGAGGAAGAAGATGACGAAGCACCAGAGCTGATTACCTCTCGCGAAGACTTCACGTCCATGATGGACGAATTTCTTAATGACTTTGAAATACTTGGGCGTAAGATGAAGCCCAAACTCGAGGGTGACACCGGTGCAGAAAAGCTTGATACTCTGAGACGAGCTATGGGCCATGACGAGCGAGTACGCAATAATATCGAAGAAAGTGAAAAGGAGGAAGACGACGAAGTACTGGAGCTGGTAGAGGATAAAAAAGACCGATGGGATTGCGAGACCATATTGAGTGAGTCCCTGTGGACCATACCCATTGCACGCTGAACTCAAAGAATTTCTTGTAGCAACCTACTCCAATTTAGAGAACCACCCTCGTCTCATTCGTGCCAGGGATTCCAACCCTGTTCCAAGAATAACTTTGGATCCGAAGACAGGCCTACCTTCTGTCGAGGAGATCAGTTCTCGTTCACGCTCAAAACCGATGAAAGGTCCTGCGTTATTCAAAAATGATTCTGATGGGTCAGACTACGAGAATGACGCAGCCTGTACGTGCATTTCACTATCCTACAATTTTCTTGTTGCACTCATGAAGAACGCTTAGACCGAGTACGAGAAACGATCGCTCGTCCACGAGATGAGGATGCTGAATCAAAACGAGCCCGGAAGGCCGCTGTCAAAGCACAGCAAGCTGCTCGACGGGCGGAAAAGAAGTCGAACAAGGAGGCGTTTGGGGACGAGCTGAAGGCAGCGAAGGCCAAAGCGACGAAACAAGCGCCAACAGGCATTAAAAAGCTCTGATTCTCATTTATGACCTTTTAGACATTTTACACCATATACATCAATGACGAGTGGTTTCAGAACATATTCCGAGTCAGCTCAAACCGCTCGAAGTACTATCAAAAGGGCAAGCGCAGGTTATCAGAGGAAAAGTATAGCCCTTTACTTTGCATCGTGTAAGAGCGAAACATGAATTGGGAGTTGATCAGGCTCTCCATTTACAAAGGGCTGCAGTGAAGGTGCCATAATCTTATCAATCTTCTTGCCTGAATCCCTGAACTCGAACGACCTGATCATCGTGGCGAGGACAACTTTCAACTGCATTACAGCTATAATCATAGGGCGTAAATCAGCGTTTCCCCTGATGAAAACAAAGAGGACACAAACCCAAGCGCCAGCCAATACACATCCTTGGCCCATCAGCAAAGGACGAGACCTTGCTGAAAGGTCCATGAGGGGCTTCCTTGGTTTGTGGGACGCCGTTAGGCTCCAGCCACCGCTCAGGTCTGAATTTGTTGGCATCACAACCCCAAATTTCCGGGTCTGTATTGATCATCGTGAAAGGGATGGTGAAGACCTGAACATGAAAATCATACACTATTCGCTTAGTAGGGGCCTAGGACTAGACAGCGACATAATTACATCACCAGCCTTCACTGGGAGCGATGTCATCAAGCGCCCATCGGACAGTTGCACTGGCTTTTGAAGCGGTATAATGTCGTCAGCCAGTGCAACACGCTGCGTGTCATGGGGGCTGGGGTGCAAACGGAGGCTAGTAATGTGAAAGCATTCGTGGGTAAGGCTATGATGAGACGAAGAAGCGTACCCTTCACGAGCTACAGCATCCAGGTAGAGCAAGTTCTCAAGGGTCCCAGGGCTAAGTTCGTTTGCGAGAATCTCTTCGCGGAGTTTATTCTGCTTGTCAGGATTTTGCGCGAGATCGAGCAAAGTGAACGCAATGACACCGGAGGAAGTCTCGAAGCCAGCAACACTTGAGTATATTCAAGTCAAAACCTGTGACGAAGAGTACCGACAGAAGTGAAAACATACAAGAAACTTAAGATCTAAAGAGGTTTCCAGAGTGAGATCGATTGAAACTGCTAGTTTTAGAGCAAGCTTACATTATCGAGTAATTGATTATCGTTCAATTTTGTTTTTGAGGTTCCGTATGAGCCCATCTCTTTTCCAATCCAAGATTCTCGTACAAGGATGGAGAAGATATCCTTCCCATTGGGGTCGACAGGCTTCTGTAGCAATTGCCTCCCCACTTTATGAATAACCTTCTTGGTAGTAGTATCTTCGTGTAGCTCAGCAATTGGGAGCTTTGCGATCCAAGGAAAAACCCCTATGACGACAGATGCTACAAAGGCAGGAAACGTCGCGAACCTCAAGACATCTTCACGCCATGAATTGAGAATAGCCTTTGCTTCTGGTGTATCGTGACTGAAGTCATGTCCGAAACCAACATGTCCAATGACTTCAAGCCTGATGGTCATCAGCACCGAGGAAGTGACTAGTAGTTCGAAATTGCCGTACGCACGTGCAGGAGGAGATGTAACGGCTAAGATTCAGCTCTCCCGACCCGCCCGCCGCTTCAACATCTGCAGACAGCCGGCTTACTGTCTACGACAGTGGGTGAAAATCAGAGAGCATTTCCAGAGGCAGAAGCATTCGTTACGACCTTTTCGACGCAGCGAAATACACCGTCAGCCATTTCCTCCACCGCAGAAGGCCTAAAGAACGATCAGAGAGGGAAAATCTCAGTTGTGTGAAAACATACTGACGCGAAAGCAGGAGCAATCAACTTGCGTTGAAACTTGTGTTCATCTTGCTCGGCCCAGACAACTCCTCGACCGACGATCTTGACAATGAACGGCAGATACGCTTGCGATTTCACTAAAATTGTGGGTACATCGTTTATCATTCCACGACTGTCAAGGCAGGACAACTATAAATACCATAAGTGTAGGCATTCTGGAATATATGGCGGACAGCCAAATTGTCTGCTACAATAATCTGCAGGAATCAGTTCGTATGCCAAATCGCGTTCATCAGCAGTGTATACAATATCTTTCTGGAAGAGAGCAGCTTTGATCTTGTACACAGGTCCTAGTAGCTGGGTCCAACGCGAATACTCTGAGTTGACTTCGTTCTTAGCAATGATGTACTCATGGCCCCAGAGAAAACTTGCTTCGCCAAGCGGCTATAAGAGATAAAACTCGTCAATGAGTGTGTCTAGTTTGGATTCGATGGAACTCACTGCAATCGGTAATTTGCTAACGGTGGAGGGCCTTCCGAGTCGTGTCAAGTATCGTAGCCATGAATAAATGCCAAACAAAACAATCCCAGAGAGGGTGAGGGAGTCACGCAGGTTCATTGCGAGATCGTTCGAAGAATAGAGATCATGCTCATTATCGTATTAACTTGTCAAGCACCAACAACGGACGCATACTGGACGCATACCGCAGCGGCTCAGCCGCAGGCAGGCGACACAGGCCAACTTGGCCAGTACCAGTCCGAGTATGGTGGAAAGGCGCCGCTACTTATGTAAGCAAAGTGGTCTTCTCACGCGAACTTATCGTTCAAGTTATGGTATTACTTCCGCAAGTTCTAGCTACAATTGATCCTGGCGGACCCACTCAAGTATTGACTTTCCTCTCGTCCAAAGCCTCCTTGACGGTCCGATAGCCTATGACACGCATTCTGCTATTAACACTTCACCTCTGACCAAGAGTCACCAAATCGACTCTCAATTCATGGCTTTGGACTGGGACGTGCTACTTAGATGCTGGGCGTGGGCTCATGCAAGGCTGCAGTCATGAATTCGCGACTCCGGAGGTGCTCATTCCGCGCTCAGCCCGTTATGAAGTAGCTATCAACGTGCCGTGCGACATCTTCTCAGCTTGCGACAGGACAGATGGTAGAGATGCTTCTCTGAACCAAGAACTATGTATTCTGCCCTGGGTGCCTTCCTCACGGTGGATACGGCGATTGTGTGACTTGTATATTCACAGTAGCCATTTGGTCCTGGGTTTATGAAAAACGTTATGAAATCGATATGGAAACTTACCATCTATATATGAAGTTGCGGTAGGTGTCAGGTGCATGTTGAGAAGCCTTTTCATTAACATAGAACTGTTCTTTATGCACAGTGTAATGTCCAAGAATATCGTTTTTTACTTCCAGACGAGGATTTGGCGTGAACGGCTGCAATCGTCCGGGTGACTCCAATGATTAGCATTCTGGTACCTTACACTATGTTGCAGCCGCAACTTCTATACCTATCGCTATCAAGCACTTGCGATCGTTATTTTCACCGAGATTACCTGCAACGTTGTCTATACTTGAAGTCGCGGTCGGTGTCAGGTGTATGTTGAGGTGCTTGTTCATTGACATGAAATTGTTCTCTATTCACAGTACAATGTCCGGCCCAAGAATACTGTTTCTTCCAGATCAAACGACGTGAACGGCTGGATGGTCCGAGCGAATCCGATGATTAGCATACCTTATACAATGTTACACTTCGATGCATATCGCTATCGAACATTCGCGCGATCGGCGTGATTGTCACCGATATTACCTCGAGAAGACCACAGCAGTTGGCAGCAGTTGGCCGTGGACGCTCCGTCCGATGTGTTTAATGGGGTGGAGTAAGAAGATCTAGACATCTCGGGCAGAGTCAATGACCCAAGGATACCACACACCTACAGTAAGAGTATGAAGCGCAGAGTCTAATCACACTGTCAGTAGCTAACCTCCTACATGATCTTACCCGTGATCGCCCTTCAAAGTGCTGCCACGACTCACACTAGTATTTATCACCGTGTTCAGCGCGTTTGAATAACATATAATTGTTTGAACTATCACTGGCGTCTCTGCGCTATCACTGTAAGGAACATATACAGTGTAAGTTCACTGCTGCAATTCGCCGCACGATTGCTAATCGTGAAAAGAGCGATGTTCCATGCATACATAGATGTGCATACATAGAATACTGGGACGGTGAGTCTGAAACATGCATAGCTCTTGATGAGTAACCATCAACGGACTATTTCGTACCAACTTGGCTATAGTCAGAATATTCATACTGATGCGCGGCAGTGCATTTATGAGTGTCGGCTCTGTCAATTGTGAGGCACGTTTCGAATCCGTGCTTTTACTAGTAGTTTGATGACAAGAATTGATCTTCAAAAACCAAAATGACTCCGAAAGAACAATGAGTAGAATCTATTCGGAATGGAATTCATGCTACACCCTGCCAATGATACAATACCGTACCCTGACCGAAGATAAGCTGAAAATGCAGTGGTGTACCGAACGTTTAGAGCTCACCGTGCTATTATCTTTTTGTACGATCTTCCTGTTGACGAGGGCTATGAGGCACTTATTTACACGCGCCTGATTTAGGTCTGGAGGCTTGATCAAGTCGGGTACTGTGAAGACATTGAGCCCTACAATGAAAACGCAAGAATATCGCCAACGACTGACATTTGACTGTCTGCGACGGGGCATCCCAGAGGCCCTCAATGACGGCTTCCATATTGTGACGAAGAGTCTGTGATGGGAAAGGTTATTCAGAGAGGTGCAGATACCATTGTAGCGCAAACAGCCTTACCGGATCGCTTCCCCGAAACTCAAGGGGTAAGCACGAGACGATTCGCTCAATCTCAATCTACGAGCATTACTAACAGTAAGAATAGATGACAAAATAAGCAGCATGGGACATCTTACGGATCGTTCCTTCCTCTCCTTCGCAGTAAGTTTCGGCTTCTTGCCTTTCACTTTCTTCGTACCGGCTGTAGTCGGTTTAGTGGGTTGCGAAGACACGTTCGCAGTGTTATTGCCCGTAGCGTAAGTCTGGTCTGGGTCTAACGTTGGTTCTGTGACACCAGTTTTGTCGGTCAGAGCAGTGTCACCGGTGGATTTTGCAACGACGTTCTTGGCACGCAGTGCCTCTATGGCAGCTAAGGCGTTCTGTTCTACAATCTGAGGTTCATTATCAGGGGGCAGGCTCTCAGTATAGAACAGTACCTGCCCTTCTCTGGGCTAGCACAAAGGAATCATCGATCGGAGCCTGAGGGTGTCGTTCAGGCCTCACTCTGACGGTATCTGCTAACGATAAGTGCACACCTGAGGCCAGTCTGTTGTAAGAGCATTCATATTCATAACGTATAGCCAACTAGCAAAGGACTCGTTGAAAGTGGCAAGGGAATCACTGAGATGCTTCATTCCTTCAACATTATTGTGCAGTGTCTCCGTTTCGTCGAGAAATTCAGACATAGCCGGCTCGAGGAAACCAAGACCATGAGGAGCATCGGGATAAGCGCCTGAGCGCGAATAGCGCAGAAGAGAGCCCTGGGATACGCGACGTAAAGGAGTACGATGAGGAGTCTGGGAAGACTGCATTACTAATGGAACGCGTGTTGAGACGCGTCTGAGGACAATTGAAGGGGGAAAACAATGGACTTTATTTGTACCTTGTTTGTCAATGGAAGTTTAAACTCCGCTATTGTTCCCAAAGGGGAAAGATAATTATTGAAGACAATGGCGGTTCCTCCTCAATAGACCTACTTACAAGTAATAAAAGCAGTCCACTCAATGGCCATCTCCTCCCGTCTCCTTCTCTCACCTCTTCAGTTCTCTGAACTTTTACTTCCACCTTATACGACCATAGGAACGATAACGATACGACATGAATTCTTCTGTCTCTAGCTGTATGTACTCCTCTGACTTATCCTTGATACTTTCTAATCTACTCTCTACAGTCTTCTCCCGAGAGAAAGACAACTCATCACCCAAGCGACATGCTCTCTCGAGTGTACGCAAACACACACCTTTACATTTCTTGCGTTCATCCAAAACCGAACCACTTCAAATCATTCCTGAAGAAGAGGATGAGCCGCGACCTTCATGTTCGTCTTGGGCTTCGTCAAGTCCAAGATCCTCTCTCTGCCAGACCCCTGATCTTAAGAAGCGACGGTACGTCTTTCAGATGGATTCAAGCAACTATAGGTTTACTTATGATTCCATTTCTAGTGCTGTTGTCTCGCCTTCTAATATTCGGATAACCAAAGGTGTTAACAACGACTTTGATAGCGACGATTCTTTACTGTCTGCACCTCGCCCTGCGCCGCGACCTCCCAGTGAGGCATCGCCTAGCGTCTCGCCCAAATCCTCACCAGACTCCTTCCGTCTGACATTCACGGACACCTCTTTCAAATTCCCTCATCCACCTATTCCGACTCCTTCGTCTTCGGACTATCATTTTTCATCCGGATCTCCTACTCTCTCGTCTACTTCGTCCAGTCCAAGTTCCCAGTCTACCGGACTTCCTCTGACGCCGTCCTCGTCGGACGATGAGTTTCAACTTTCCCCTGCTCCGAAGTTCAACCCGCGCAGAGCCTCCATTAGACCGCTAAACATCTTGAAACACAATGCCCTTCCTTCAATGTTTGCTAATTCTCCAATCTCCATATCTGACGGCGCTTCGGATTCCGAATCCGAGTCCGAATCCGACTCGGAGTGGTACAGCCGTGAGTTGAGTCAGGTGCTGACTTTGCGCTCTGCCTTGCCACCGTCCTTCCCAAAAGCTGTCGTAGCTGAATCTGCTAGGCCAGAGTCACTTTCAGGCTCCGTCTTTGACGTATTTCCTCCCTCCCCGAGCTCTAAGGTTCAGTCTAAAGCACTACCTACCCTACCGCTTGCCAGCCCAGCAACTCCTTCGGGATCCAGATATCCTTCTGCTCAGCTGGATCCAGCTTATCCTCGTCGACGCAGTGCTAACTTCGTGCTGCCTAACCGCCCGCCACCGCCACCCCCTGTGCCATCATTTTACCTCCGCTCAAGCGCGTCATCTCCTGTATCAGCCTCTGATGAAGCCGTTCCACTTGAGCTGGCTGAGCTTCCGGAGCGCCCAATGAACCCTGTGCCTAGCCGCTCGCGGTCATTGCGCCGACCCCCTCCACGAATGAGCATTCCCACTGATTTCGGATTCTTCTCCGAGGAGCTAATCGACAGTGACGCTGGCGAGGAGGATGAAGGGAATGATAATGACGATGGTGACCTCCTCACGTATTACATCCAAAACGAAGACTTCTCTGTACCTTCGTCTAGCTCAGGCAGCGTCTACTCTCAAAGTTCTGAGATAGAACATTTCTCCGTTGCCGATCTTGACGATGAATACGAATTCGAGCTCGATGTAAACCTTGACCGTCCTATGATGCTCCCTCTTTCTCTTCCCAACTCGCCCATCGATCTCGAGGCAGACATTGCCAGTGGCTTGGAGCAGCTTCGCCTGCGTCAGGAAGCGGATGTACCTACCTCGGTTGTGTCTGAGGTAGACCTCGAGTTGCCGCCTGTGTCTACAAAGCTTACTCGCTCAGCGAGTACTGTAGCAAGGAGACGATTGCGCAGAGAGATGGTAGTCTCGGTACCAGTTGCATTTGATCACGGTTTTGAATGGAGTCTGGAAGAGGAAGGAGAGGCCACTGCCCGAGCACCCGTCATTGCAACCATTCCCTCTTCTCCTCTAGCTGCGCCTACCTTTGAAGACAATGAGCCCTCTTACGAAGAGCACGAGTTTAATCTTGAAGAAGGCGGTAGAGTTCTCCGATCGCGTTGGAGCTCATCAACTCTATCATCAATAAGAGAGGAGCAGCAACAGCACCGTTGGCGTGGGTCTAAATTGAGGTTGTACTTCGGCGGGACCAAGAAACACTCCAACACCTCATCCGCTCTCTTGTCCCCCATTACCCCCACTACCCCGTCTAAATCCAAATCAAACCCCAAGACCAAAGCCGGCAGCAAAAAGCGTACGGTAGTTGTTGTTGGCCCTCCGAGCTCCGCATCCGGTTCATCTGGGTGGAGCTATGGTACTTCACTGAAATCTCCTCTACCCATGTCGCCTAAGTCCGCCGTTGGCCCTATGTCCCCCTACTTCGATTATGACACCCGCTCACCCACAAAACGATCACGCAAGCAGCGTAATTCCGAAGATGGAATGATCACTGAACTTGGACGTCCGGCTGGAGTTAGGAGGAGGGGTAGCACCAGCACTACAAGTGGAAGCAGTGTCACTTGCAGTAGCGATGCCGCGAGTATCAAGAGTGGTACCAGCAGTGCAAGCTCAGGGTTGAGGCGGAAGCCGATCCCTGTAGAGATGTTTTTGAGGGCTTAGGTCCCTCAACCTTTGGTTTTTTGTTTCCTCTCTTCGACTTTCTTTGCATATTAATTTCAACGAACGCTTCATTCTTTCGACATATATATCATTATTGCAATCATGGTTTCTCATAGTTTGTCAAGCATTGTAACGCACACTCCCTTCGACCCAATCTGTATCCATAATACTTCACTCTTCTCAGCATGTTCTCGCTGTAGCTATACCAGCTCATTAACATACACTCCTGTAATAATTACTGACTCAATACATACACTTCAAAGCAGTAACCTTACAAGTCGCGAGCGGAGCGGAATGATCTAAGATACTACTAAGGTTGAACTTCGTGAAGCACAAGTGGATATTCTTCCGTACGGACTCGGAGCTCAGTAGAATCGAAGCAGAATCTGGGGGTACAGTAGAGAACTTCTGCTCCTATTGTTTAGCGCGCTATTTAATACATATCACATTATCCTCTATAGTGTATCCATAATCGATGGGTTAAATGCGTCACAGACTGGCCTCTTCAAGAATACCTTCCGCGGCAAGAAGATCTTCATCTTGTGCCAGAGCTTGCACCTTCTTAGCATTGACCTACACCCCATCCTGTCAATCAACTAGTTCGGCGTGAAATGAAAGTTGGACGCACGACAACATCCCTCAATTCTCCGACAGCTCTTCCCAATCTATCAGATGTATCGTCGATCATCTTGTTGGATTCCTCACACAGCCTTGTCTGAAGGACGCGTAGAGCCGGAGGATTTGAAGGAAAAACCAGGGGAAAGAATGAGAGAAAAGTTTGCCTCCTGGGTCATGATCGCAGCGAAACTGAAGTGAGAGCCTCACGCTTACCGCGTTTTTCACGTCCCACCCTTCAGCACCGTCTGCGATGAACTTGTCAAGTTTGCGCTTTTGCTCCTCTGCTTCCTTCCGATACAGGCCGTTTTCTTTTAGCAGACTTTGTTTGGTGCCAGAGCGAATATAAATGTGAAAACAAGATGAATCATCCCATCCATCCGATAAGGAATCTCCATTGGATGTCCATTGACGTGAATAGCGTACCGTTTTGCTGCACCGGATTTGATTTTGAGCTGACGTTTAAGAGCAACAATTTCACTCATGGTAAAGAAGAAGAATTGTGTATGTGCTACATATGCAGTTTCGGATCCTTATCTGCGAAATCCACGATGATGTCTTCTTTGCTGTCACGATTTCTACCTCAGATTTTCCAGACAATTCCAGCACTAGTACTAAACGGTACCTGTTCCTTGAAAAACCTCGGAGTATCAGTCAGATGTTATGCCGAGACTGCAGTCTCAATAATTGGCAGTCAGTTTTCTCTGCAGCAACAATGTGAATGTGCGAGAGCTTCCTTTCTTTACATTGAGCGACAGCCTGCTTTCCTATCAACTAGTATTCAAGTGAAGAAGAGGCCAAAGCTGTACTGCGTCATCCAAGGCCCGCCGGACGTGATGTTGTTTTGAACCTTTCTCTTTACATCCAAGATGCTTTGTTCGCACTTCAAAGTTGGTAGGTTCCTTACCATAAAAGACGCTCATCCATGCTTATTCAGGTTCTGCCATTTAATCCTCTGTAGGCCCTCACTTTTTCTGTGTCTCGACCCAGATATTTGGGGGGCATCATTGCTGAAAAAAAACACGCTCCACAGAACGAGCTTACACTCGGGACATCCCTCAAATCTTCCAACCTATCAGATGAATGTCGATCATTAAATCCTTCGCAACATAACACCGGGTGATTTCAAGGACAAGAGACAAAAAGGAAAGCAGTTCACCTCCTCGAGCCCAAATATGATCGCAGCGAAACTGCTATAGGCGCCTGACGCTTTCCGCATTTCCACGTCCCACTCTTCCGTACCGTCTACGCTCTGATTCCTTCCGATACAGGTCATTACATTAGGCTACCCACGAATTCAAATGCAACTGGAGTAACAGATAATGATACCATCCATTGCAATCTTCATTGGTTGGCCACAGACATGCGGCTCATGACGTGAAAAGTGTGTTGCTTTGCTGGAACAGATTTATTCCGAGTTGGCCTTTGACAGCCAGCTCGCTCATGGTGGTTTTGATATGCAACGACTTGTCAGTGCCGCTGGTCCCTGGATTGAAGGTTTCAATTCGGATCCTTCAAGAGGCTATCTGGATTCCATAGTGATGGCGGTCTATTCCCTTTGCTGTCAAGACAATCTCTGATTTAAAGCAACGATGGCTCCTATATTATCCTGCTTGCTGGCCCTCTAAAATACCTGAAACCAACCAGGACTTTGGAATATCGTATTCAAGGACCGTTTGGAGCTCCATCTTCCGATGAACATGCTCCGTCACTGCGAACCGCACGCAGCAGGGCCGTGGAATCACCTTGGGAAATCCAGTCTCTCGTCTGGGCGTCCTTCCTGGCCGCTAGCGCGGTGCCGTTTAGGTTACACGGATGTTGTAATCTCGTATATCCGAGTCCGGTTCATTCTGGTTCTTGCAATTATCACTTCCTGAAAAGCTCGGGCGCACTGCCTAGCGGAGGAAAGCTACGGCGGGTACTTGTGTTCTCCCTCCTTTGAGCTCGATCATTCAACATCATACTCATTGCGGAGGGGCCATGTAGAAGGTTCAATGACGCAGTGCTGCTCCTCACAGAGTCCCTGCCTGGGGTCCATCGGAACTTGGATTTGGAAATTCCTCTGCCCTTCCTCAGCTACGAGCATTCCACCTCGATCATTCTTTACTATGGAACCTTTACTTCGATTTAGGAATCTTCCATAAGTCTTCGTGACTGCTCTAGGTGGTAGTTATAACCACTCACTGCCTTCGCTTTCAAAAACTGCGCCTATATATTGGTTTCAGGCTTCGGCGCCCTCAGAGCTTAGTCGTCTGACGCCGCTGGACGAAAAACGCTAGCATTTCCTCCGAGGAATTATGATCCATTGTCTGGAGACGCTCTCGGATGATCTCGGTTGACCGCCGAGGACCGTCTAGTTCACCTGGATATTGTGCCACGATGAACCTTTCAGCGGCATACATATCCTGCTTCGCAGCTTGTACTTGCTGAGCTGAGGGCAATATCTAGGAATACTTCTACATGTGCGCGCGGGAAACCCCATGCTGCATGTACGCATGCTCCGAGAGGTGGATTTGCGATTCTGTCTCACCCTTCCTGCCCTATAATGTTCGGTTTATTGGCCAATTACTACCACTCTGTCCTAGTGCTATCCCATCACCAGAGACTGCATCAAGTTCTTGTCATGGTCGCCAGGGTCAATTAATGAAATTGCAAACTCTCCAATATTCTATATATTTCGAGCCGTCATCATTGCTTTTCCTTTCGTTCATGTCAGTAAACATACCTCGCGTATGAAGGCCGATACGTGCGATCTGATCTCTGTACCTGACTTGTTGGCGATTTTACGATAGAGTTATGTAGAGGTAATGGTCCAACCGGGAGTAACATTGACAAGTATGTATTTCTGATTTCTTGACAGACGTATTCGGAGAATTTCTACACTCACATATGTATGGTCTCCTACCCGAGCTGCTGAATACGAGTTTGTCTAGAGTATCTTCTCTACAATCAAATGCTACAACAATAAAGTTCCTAGTGAATCGCTTTTGTTAAAGACAGTCGTCTGCGAGCGTTATGTCCGGAGTCTTTCTGGAATCTTTGAGGCAATATCATGATCATCAGCCTGCACGAGCCATCAAGAAAGCTTATCACCACCGTCACGACAGATTCAGTACACTCATATCTGGAAAGCTCAGGACTTTCCTTCGTACACTGGCGCTCTCCAGCCAAGTATTTTGTGATGCAGCTTCGGGAGTGCTATCTCCGCACACCGAGTCAAAGGTTTGCGAAGAGAATCATTCTACTGAGAGTGTACCGGGTAAGCGCTGCAGTACAAGGAGAGTATCTACCTTAATTAGCTCTACGGCGGGTGTCGCTCATTCTATCCAGTTCCAAACAGGAAGACAGCATTTCCTACGCCCCCGACTCGACATTTAGCAGATCAGATCGATAATTTCTACGTACATACAATACTTACATCCGCGGAAGCAAAACGTCTTGGGACTGTGGGAGAGCAAAATCATCAATCCCTGAATCAGGACGAATTGTGAGCAATTTGTTCTCGGATAAACTACAGTGACAGGATGCCGTTCCGGTCGTAGGATTGAAGTACAAATTAGGGGAAATGTTTGTTCTATAGCGACGAGAATTTCCAAGTACGGCACTCACGATAATGGTGCTGATAGGAAAGGCCCTTGTTTGAATCGGAACATGACGAGAAATACGTGTACCGAAGTAGCTAGAAACTCGGTTACCTGAGTACAATTGGTAGAAGAGAATAAAGGGGGACTGAAATGAAAGGGAGTATAATTGTTGCAAGTACAAAGTGATAGGTTGATACCCAAACAAACTGCCGGGTCGAAAACAAATAAGGCGAAACGCAAGAAGTGGCGCCGGCTAGGGCTGAATCTCCTCTTTTTACCCAGAGGCCAACGCCGTAGATTCAAATATTCATTTCTTGCCCTATTGTCCCCGGCTTATTTCCTTCTGTCCTCTCTCTCTTCAGCATTTCTTTTTTACAGTCACGAACCAGTAGACGAACGAAACGATTTCCTTCCGTATTTCTTCTCGCCTCAACCATGGACCAGCCACAGCATCACGGTCTGCCAGCAGACGATCTGACTGCTCCGGCTTTCACTTTCTATCATTCTGACCCAGAACAGTCTTTTAACGTCCCGTACAATACAATGGGCTCTTATCATGTTGTCCAACACGATGGCAGTCAAACGCGTGGGTTATCCTGAACAATTACTTACTGGAACACATGTTCATCAGATAATCTCCATAGGCCAGTTGTCTGTAGACGAAATGCAGCAGCAGGGTCTTCAGTACCCAAACATCATGATGCCTCCGCATCAGTATAATCAGGCCCCCGTGTACAACACATCCCCAACGCCTCATGTTCATATTCCTCTTTCTTCTCATTCCCCACCGCCACCCTCGCCTGAGTTATACGATCCGCTGTCGCCCCCGATCTCCGGTTCTGACACTTCTGGGGAAGGCCTATACAATAGCAGCGGAACAAATTCTCCTTCATCTTCTCGCGGCAACAGTCTTGTTCACAGACATATTCGTGGCTATAACCCAACTCCGTCTCCTACCAGCTCATCTGGTCGGCGAAGCCGTGGACGTTCTCAAGACTCGGACGACGAAGATATGGGCGTAGCCTTCCATGAGAGTTTGGCTCATTCAAGAAAGGAGGCTACCCGGCGACAGAGGATAGAGGCGGAGCAACGACGAAGAGACGAGCTCAGGGATGGCTATGCCAGATTGAAGGACGTATTACCTGTTTCGAATCAGAAGAGCAGCAAGGTTTCGCTGCTGGAGCGAGGTAAGTTCCTTTCGTCTTTGACGATTCCTTCTGACCGACCCTGTTCTTCCAGCGACCAATCATATTGTAGCTCTGGAGAGTGCCAATCGGGAGCTTCAGGCTCGCCTCTCCCAACTGGAGCAAGAGATGACACGACTTCGTGCTCTTAACGAGAAGATTTCTCTTCCGTCCAATACTCCATCTCCTGGATTGTTTGACGGAAGGCCTTTGTCACCTCCGCCCGATGTTCCCCTGAACACTCAGGCCCTCATGCCGACTAGGATACAGCATGCAACGCCGGAAGCCTCTAGTCGCTCTAGCCCATCGGTTTCGGACGGTGGAGGCTATTGACATGGACTCTCATCAAACTGTCATAACTTGTTAACGCGAAAAAAAATACGGCAGCTCAATTTTACTCTGGCGTTTCTGTTTTGCTTTTTTATTTTGTCACATCTCTTTTCTTTTTTTCCACTGTCTGCAGTTCTGTTCTGGCTTGGATTACGAAACGTTTTGAATACAAACTCTCGGACTAGTCGAGTCGCGGCGCTGAGGATTGTGTATAGCGCTGTGCGTTTTTGCAGCCGTCCTTGTTGCTACCCTCGACTGCTCGTGAGCGGACTTACCAACTTGACGTTGGGAAGAACGCTCGAGCCGAGTGCAGCGTGTTTGATGGTATCGTGCCACCATCTTGTTGATCGATATGATCGTCCTTTGAGAGGACTGGGAATATGAATTCCCGGGGAATTTGAATTCCAACCCTTCCTCCTGACCACGGCCAGACTGCAGTCACATTTCTACTCCCCTCGTGCTCCTGCCCAGGTGTACAGTCGTCGCTCTCATCCTCCGCTTATGACCTCTTCCCCCTATTCTCTTTCCCCGACGTCGGCACAACATATCATCCTGGCGAGGCGCAAACGACCGATATATCCCTTCATTGATGGAAGGGGTATAAATGATTTCATGATTCTTGACGAATATATACAGACTTGGATACTCGTATGAAGAGGATATCAGGACCTCGATCTAACGACCGTTGCCCACAGTCCGCCATCGTTGCTCACATCCATTGCTTGTGGCAGAGGATTTTCGCGACGCATTGGTATAGTTTGCTCTTGAAGAGCTACTTGGTACGTGGGTGGTGTTACGAATGCTGGGTATATAACAGAATCTTGGTTCGGACTATCATCCCTTTCGAAGGTTCAGTGGGGACACTTGTAGGTAGTTGTGTATGTACGTAGCTAGCATTGCTGAAATCTGTCTCAATATAACCATACTTATAACTTGACATATCTTTCAAATTCGTTGAGTAGTCTTTCAAATTTATTGAGCTCCGTATATCGAAAAAAGCGCTCGTTACTTATCCACCGGGCCGGCCTATGCGTACAAATGCGTCGAAATGCTAAGCTCATTACCACCTGCTGATCGGTGTCAAGCACCATATACTATGCTTGAGACGCTTTATCGACGATGGGACGTGCTGCTTTCCTCATACATGAGGCTGTCGGACTAAGCTTAATCATGGCGTGTTCTAGCACTTTCCTACTGTCTTGTTTGAAGCATTTCGATGTTCAGGGGCTACGTCTGCGTACGTTGGCGTGATAAGCCATATTCAATTCTGAGGAAACCAATTCATGCACTGTGTTTCCGGATTAACACCACACGCGTTAAACGTGCTGAAGCAGATATATTTGCGTCTCGACTCGGTCCTATATGACTATATGTCACCTTACTTAGCCCCTATGAAAAGACAGCTCGCATCTCATACTGGCAGCGTCCTTTTTTTGAGCCAACGAAGATCCTAGAGAGACCCCTGCTAAAGATACTAGAATTATATCAGCCTCCTGTTGGGCTCCGATAACCTCGCTCGCATCAAGGAATCAGAGTTGAATGGTGTACGAAAACATAACAGGTGTATGCTGAATTGATCGTTATGAATATAGCTACAACAATTGGGCTTGTCATCTTATGCATGACCGAGGATCATACATGGAACGCACCATGAACTTTAGAATGCAAGTTCTAACCAAGGATGAATCGAGAATATCCTATCAGTTGCGGAAAGCCGCTATCCTTGTGGGCGAACGATACGGATACTAAACCAGCATCCAACATCCAATATCCGGAGTTTATGGCTTGAACCACCATAAAATGGCAAGACAGACAGAAGGATGAACATGGTCACACGACCATCGTTCATTTCCGAGTACTTTGAAGACCGGGTGATTTGTATGGGTGTGTGCTGCAAGCGACGACAGTTACGAAGTCGGATCTTGCTAAAGTCGCTGCACTGCCTGGGCTCAAGCTGAAGTTCAGAGAGCCATTCGAATTTGCCAAGGTCACTTGGCTCAAGCCTCAGAAGAAATTGAGTGTTCCGTTAATTGCAACCTTTTCCAGCGAAATCTGGGGTAGTGCCCATCACTGACAGACATTGGTGGCATAGAGCATTCAGGAACACGGAAAGCAGAAAACGCCTGCAATACCAAGCCCGGTGCATGGTAAATTGAAGTGCAAGTATATTGTAGACTTCAAGATGCTTGTCATTCCGGAAAACGTACTGGGACACAAATGATGACGAAAGCTCGTTAGATCTTCTTGTGAAGTCCAAGTAGGACTGCGAGAAATAGAGTCATATGATGATGATTCCTCAGAGCACCGAGGTCAACCCGGATCACATACGGACCGACTCCATCCCTTGTCGGACGGTTCCAAGTTGCAGGCCTATCGCTGGAGTAACCGCGCAACCTGGGTTCGAGAATCTTCCGGAGTAGTGAGAACCGTATGACGAGATGAAACCATGGGATCTGGCAGTTTATAAAGTTCCGGGCATTCCACTATGGAAAGTGTCTTGGTTCCAACCAATGATTGGGTCTTGATAGGTAGAGTTAGAAACTAGAGAATGCATAAAGATGACGCGGTCGGAAGACGAACCTGAAAGCTGGCTTACCTCAGGGGAAGTTGAAGCTCTTCGCTAGGTTCACTTTCCCTTCTTTCGGTGCCGTCATTTGGGATTGCATGTTTCAAGATGACGCGCCGGAAGGTTCAGCGAAATTCTGTAATTACCGTCTCACATAGACAGAAATCCCAGCGATCGGGCCAAAATGCGGCTGTATTATTGGAGGTGTAATTATTCACAAACAGAAGTGTTCATTGATGGGCACCGTTAAGCAAAATAAGTTGCAATCGACTTTAAGTTTGCGTCAACTGATCATGTATATTCCACTTTAGGTTTGCTCTTCAAATTCTAGGGCGCCTGCATGCAAACGCGAGGCAGGTTCATCACCGGTAACGGAAAATCGAGGACAAGCGAACGGAGGGTTTTAAGTGAGAGAGAGATCTTCGTTGGAGATTCCTGGTATATACCCTTCGAGAAATGGTATCGAACATTGATCGTGGGCTCGTGCTCGTTGAGAGAGAGAGAGAGACGGAGTAAACCGAGTATTTGGCTGGTTGAGTTCTGAATTTCGAAGCAGGCAAAGAAACGTCGAGAGCACCGCAAGTAACTGAGATAGAACCACGATTTTGAAGGCTTGTAGGTCCATCGATGAAGGTCTGGTAAAAATCCCGAGGATGATACCACCACCGTCGTCGGCCGAGTCATAGAACGGATCCTTCCATTACTGGAGAAGAGAGAATGCGGAGGTGACTTTTAGAAGGACCTTAAGACCGATCATCTAGTATTTCGAGTCAGAAGAAAGAAGAATCCTACTGGTCGACTCGGACCATTGATTCACCTAAACTAGGGTGGTCATTCAGTGGCGGGTACAATCTTTCTAGCATTACTAGAACCATTAGTAGAAAGAATTCAATGGGGTCAAATGAGCCGTACCAATTAGTATCCGAAATGATACAGCAAATGATTCCTCAAACGAGTGCAGAACCAACGCAGGAACGAGGGGTGTCGGCCGATCCCTTGTCGGTGATGGCTGTGCTTGTCACACCTCGTCAAGTCACGCCCCAAATGCGTCACACTCTCAAGCTTCACCAGTTCACCTTTGACGACCGGGTCGAACAGGCTCCAGCGCCTTTCCTTGCCTTCCACGTTCCCTCACGTATCACCTAGCTTCTGGTAGCCAATTCTCTTGTCCATCTTTTCTATCTCCAGCGATACCTCCGACCTTTTACGGCTTCATAACCAATTCGTAAATCACGATGTGGTATGCGTTTGTTTCCTCTTTTGATATCATCGCCGAAAGAGCTTTACTGATTATCATTATGTTCATTTGTGGTATTCCATAGGTGCGATAACTGCCTCTTAATACTTCCCCTTGTATGCTTTATTGCTAGTCGCTGCTGGATAATATCAGGCTGAACCAATCAACTTATCTCCTTGTTAGAGGGGTGGTGCGATTGCTTGGGGTGTTTTCATCGCAGTACGCTTTTTTACACTTTGACTTGAAACAAAGAGTACTCAAATTACCGCAAAGCTCTACAGCATTGCCGGTGGTGTCTTCCTCTTGATTGATGGGCAATATTTATTCTTTGCATATCCTGAATGGTGTGTAGCGCTGAATGTAGATGTCATTCTCAGTTTTCATAAGAATTCATACAGGTTCATCTATGGTGGTATTGGATTAGGCGTGGCAGCTGTTTCTGTGATCGGGATTCTTGCTCTCTCCAACGTAAGTTTTCAATGTGTAGGCACCACTGTTATTTGACTGACTCCAATGAATGACTTGAAGCGATCTTACATTTGGACAAGGGTTTGCAAGTTTCTGTGGCCTTTCATTATCGTCATCAGTTGTGTTAGAGCGATCCTGATGATCGTGGAACTTACTCGCGGGTGGGTATCTATTTCGCAGCTTGACCTTCCTACCCATTCACTCCAACTTCACGATGTCCACCGGAACCCGGAATTACCGACTAATTACATATTTCTTATTTTTGTAGCAAAGACAAGATTCTTTGGGAATGTGCTAACGGTGGTCAAGTTTGGTCCGACACCACTAGTACTACCACCGAGACTTCAAGTTCTGCATCGTTCCCGTCGGGTTTCTGTACAGCAGGATTTTCGAGTATCAACACCGCATTCATCATCTCGCTTCTCGCGGACCTAGCATGCCAGGTATCAAATTACGTTTTTTTGTGGTGTTTCTCGTTGACTCAAGGCAATTTGTGTTGTTCTGCTCCGCTCCAGATGTATATGTTCTTTTTGATTTGGCGGTTCCAGAAGCGCTTGGAACACTACAACGTCATGAATGGACCTTTCAAAGGAGGTGGGTCCATGATCCTACTGATACCTAGCGATTGCGTTGACAGCGCCCGCTTAACAGGGTATTACGCGTAACGTCCTGGTCTCCAGGATATTTCTCTTTGCGCTTTTTTGTCCTCTTGTTCAGGCGCGTCCGTTTTCTGCGATCATGTGTCTCTTACACGGGCTTTTGTTTTCTGTGTTATGGACAGCCCTATTTATGGTTCATATATTTGGTTTGATTTTACTGACGAGCTTTACGACATTTCAATGTATTTACGACGACGGCTTTGCCGTTCATGATGATAACGATGATAAACATTCTCTTGTTAGCTCTACTAGCGCGCTTTTGTATTCGAACGTTGTCCTAGTAGCCATGTGACGGTAGCGAACTTCTGTCGGCGTGTAATGGACTGCTTTTGGAAGTATTTCTGCAGAGATGCTTCTAATTGAGACTTTGCATTCCATGGTACTGGGATTGAAGAAGACATATGGGCGGTTGCGTTTGACAGTCTTGATCCCATGCAGAAGGTTTGAATTCCTTGGGATCTTGACCGAAGTAAGGGTCGAGGAAACTTAAGCCAGAGACGTCTCTTTACCAATAACCAGGAGGGCCTAAGACTGGAAGGAGGCTGTGTACGCGCGTATGATCGGAGGAAAAGGATTCAAGTTGAGGGTCACTCAATCCCTCACGATAAATCTGAACAAAACGAGAAAACTTGGATGAATAGGGAAAGGATTTTGATGCGAGATCACAGTCCCTAGAGATTAAAAAAACGTTGCAGTCGTGCATGTGGCCGTGTACATAGTGTTAGCTGCACAGGGGAGACTAGTGTGAAATTCGGTATGGGGGGACTGCTGTTTTACAAGTTCGAGGCACCCAGCAAGAGAGTAATTCTGAAACGGGGGGAGATGCATAATCGCGGAGCAGCAGACAAGGGCAAGTAGTGAGATCCCTGTTTGTCGGAGAACGGAATATAAGGAAGCTGCAGATTCGAGCCGGTCGGTGCTTTTCTGAATGAAGAATCTGGATTTGAGTCAATAAGTGAATAAGAGTAGTTAGTTATTATCCCTGGATATCCTCGCCGTTAAGGATCACAGAACGGATCTTGATGGAAAAGAATATGTGATTACGCGGATAAGTAGGAGGTTTGCTGCGGTGAGTGAATGAATAAAGGTGAATCGATAGGAATACCTTACGGAGCAGATGGACGGAATTCGGTGCGAATTCAGCGCAGATGTAACTCGGCGATGGAGGGAATTGCTCCGGTCAGACAGCCGCCCGTGTGTCTGTGGGAAAATTATACAGACACCCTAATTAGGCAATCCCCACATGTACCCTTATAATACCCGCCGCGGACCCAGTTTCTCCTTCCTCATCCTCTTCTCTTCTCTCCCCTCTCCGCCCTCAGCCTACTCCCTTCCTCCGGGAGCCATTTCTCGAGGCAGTCGTCGCACAGCATATTCAAATCACTTTTGCTGTTGGCGTTCTACTGTGTGTATATTTTTCTGTTTTACTTGTTCCTTTTGCTCTCAATGCTCACTGCGCCACATTCTAGTTCCATTATTTCGACTCATTTATTCTCTTGTCTGTTGTATCACATTTTTTTGATTTTTATCCTGTATTGTCCTCAGCATGTCTCTCGACTTCGAGCCAGCGAGTCTCTCTCACGCCTCCTCCTTCATGGAGTCTATGGAAAGCCCTTCCTTCCTTCTAGACAGCTCCATGGAATACCTTCAGTACCCGACCTCTCCCTCTCCTCCTTCCTTCGGCTCGTCTTTGGGTCGTGAGTAGTTTCGTTGCTCCCGATGATTTTTGATCGATTCTGACGCACTTTGTATCCCGTTTTAGTCACTGGTGTGTCCGGCGCATCGAATTCTCCCATGACATTCCATTCTGTGAACTTGTCTAATATGGGCGACTTTGGCTATTCTCCTGCTGCCTTCTCCACCCCCCCACCAGCAGAACCCGCCAACATCTCTCCACCGACCCTGAGTTACACTCTTAGTGCCGCCGACGTATCATCTGATGAGCGTTCGATATCCGGAAGGCACAGCCGAGGCTCTAACCCTTCTCCTCCTCCTTACGCTGCCACTGTACCAAGGTCGCATCGCTACAACCCCATCGGCATCCCTCCTCCTACACGGACGAGTGCCCGAACAGCGAACAAGAGGAGAAATAGCAAGAGTAACCAGGAAGATTCCGACGATGCCGAAGAGGAAGAGTACCACCAGTCTTCCGGAGGTGTCGATCCGTAAGTCTTTTTCGTTACCCCATTTATTGCAGATAATTGATTGATCGATAATCGCTATAGCCGCCGAGAGGCCGTTCGCCGACAGCGTATCGAGTCCGAGCAGAAGCGACGTGACGAGCTACGAGATGGGTATGCCCGTCTCAAGGCGACCTTACCGTCGATCAACCAGAAATCGAGCAAGGTCACACTGCTCGACCGTGGTAAGTGTTTTTCCCTTGTTTTCAAACAACGACCTTTAACAGGCGGTCCTCCTTAGCTGCGAATCACATCAAGTACCTCGACGCTGTCAAGAACCGTCTCGAGACTCAGCTCAAAGCTGCTGACGACGAAGTCAACCGACTTCGCAACGTCAACGAAGCTCTTATGCTTGGTACCGCCAATCAGAGGCATGCTGCTGCAATGGCGGCTGCCAATGCTGGTATGGTCCCTCAAGCCTTTTGAGAGCGTCGTCGACCGACTTTCGTCGTCACGAGGACCAATTCATAAAAATGTGTGATGGCATCTTACTATCCACGCCAAAAACTTTCAGACATCGAGTTCGAAATCCCGCCCGCCTTGGACAGGTGACACTGCTTTGATTTATGACACGGACTATTTGCATCTTATCTTATTGTACTCATCATCATTTCCCCCCCACTTCTTACATTACGACTTCCTATTCGTCGCGAGTACCCGCTCTGGCTACTCGCACTGACTCTCCCGCAGATTGTTCCTGTCTCGCCCTTTCCGCCCTCCCCGCTGTGGTCGGGTCAGAGTGGACACGAGGCTGTTCCCTGAATCGAGAAGAAGATATCAATCGAGCGACAACGATGGATGACATGGACTTTGGTTGATGACCTGTCTCGGACAACGACACCGACACAAGACTCGAGATAGTTGCTTGGAGGTCCAACCTTTGGCGCTCTCCTATGGATGACGCGTAAAGTGTTGGTCTCGCCTTCTCGATGCCCTTCTTGTACTTTCTTTTTAACCGTCGCTTTGTCTCGAGCATCCCATCCCAGTCCCATACAACCTCCATGCGTACGCTTGTAGGCGACCACTTCACTGTGGATCGTGCCTCGCGTGCGTCCGATACACTGGCGTTGTTAATCACTCTGGTTACTACTGTCTTTCTTCTTGATTTTCTGGGTCCTCAATATGGAACTTTCTTGTGGGCTGTTCCCCCTCAGATACAGATGTCAAGCAAATCTGTCACGGAATGGAAGTCGCTAATCCCCCCCATCCCCAATCACCATTCTACTCTCATCTCGCATTGCATCTGTAATTATCGCTTGATTTATGTTCTGCTGGATTGTATCACTTCATCCGACGACGACCCCATTATTCACTTACATCTTCTTTGAGGAACTTGTCGAGATCGAGCGTCTGATCAGCGTCTTGGTTTCCACACTTCCTCCACCCTACTTTATTTCTTAACCACCATCATGCCCCTCCATCGCTTTCCTTTCACCTTCTCTCCGGCTTTGCTCTGACAATTTTGGCGCCTGCTCTACCGACTGGTCCATAGTGCCGATTTCCGTTGCTGCCCGCCCCACGACGCATTCTGGGTGCGCTAGCTCAGCTACGGCTTTCGAACGAGGGAACATCTATGTGTTCTGGATATACTCGTCGGTGTGCAGGCGCGCTTGATGAACTTGCGGACCATTTCACGTTCCTGACCCTGGTCACAGTGCTTGGGTCGGAGAGAAGGGATGATTGATGCGATAACGACAATGACGATTTGAGCAATTCTTAGGGTTGTTTTGCGATGGGTCGATGATAACGTCAAGGCGGATGGTAATCCCTGAGGCTTGGATTCTTCTCCGCGGGTGCATACAGTGTCTTTCTTTCTGTCTCCCACTTAGCTGGTGATGACGTTCAGGACTGTACATCTGCGCGAGTTGAAGAAGAGCACCATGGATCGCGGTTGTCTGGTGGCTTGATGTTACCAGCAGCTCGTGACCTTCCTGCTTGTCTTCTCGCTTTGGTCGAGAGGTCGTACTGCCTTGCCATCTTGATTCGACTTTCCGCGGACATTTCCTTGAGCTCTCTCTTGACACGTTTTCGTTTCACGACCTATCCGCCGGACGATGCTCTTGTTCCGCAATTATCCACTGGAAGAATACATACACCCTCTATGCATGACCTACTATGTCGGCCCTCCAGGCCAGTTCGTGCGCTGACATGTACACGGTGTTAGCAGTGACTGCCGCAGAGCCCCTTTTTTCTTTATTGGATTCTATGTTGTATTTCACCCATCCATACTTGCGCGTGCGCATTGATAGATTGACCTGAGGTCCGCGTCCGGACTGTTACCGACGTCTGCTCTGTTCCCCGGTATTTGCGCACTTACATACTACTCCCCCCCAAACGCCCTTTATGTTTTTATGCCCCCAATTACCTATCACGCAATTGTTCATATTGGATTCGTTTCAATTCTGTCCCCCTTTCTTCAGTGATGTTCATTAGTAGATAGTGCGTACTGTTCTGTCTCTTTGACTTTCACGGTCAACAAACGAATGAAACGATGATTATTTTGGACAAAGATTGAGCTTGATTGTAATTCGAGTGACGATAAGGCCTCTAAATGCTTCGAAATCTTGAGGAATTCTCACTGAGGATTCGCAATTACACATGATGTAGTAAGTAACATTCATGGCTCATTAGGGCATATCAGCAACGGCCTTCGGAGGTATGCGCTTAGGAAATTTTGCTAAGCGGGTTCTAAGCGATTTTGTCACTCACTGTCACCTGTGTGACACAAGCCTCTGAGAGCCTCTGTTCGTCACTGTTATTTTCGCATTTCCCTCTTTCTGGTCTTGGCTTCATTTGAATTTTGTAAATCTAATAATAACTGATAATTGATGGTCCTTCCATATAATGCAAATCCGGTATTGAGTGCAACGCTGGAGAGATGGAGGTAAATCAGTAGTAGCATTGGAAGGGCAGCAGTAAAAGAATCCTTGCGTCAAATAGTGTCGACGCTTTCACGGCCTCGAATCGTTGCTGGACATGTCGCATGGCAATCGGTCCGGTGAGGTCCGGTGTCACCTGGTGACTTTTGTGTCACACTCTTTTCAGTGAGACTTAAGCGAAATTTCTCGGAGAAGTCCGAAAACTCAAAAAAAGCCATTGCTGATATGCCCTATTTATGGGTGTTCTAGAAATCGAATGAGATTCGTGAACCGTATTTCTCAACCAGCGGAACCTAATCAAAGATCATCGATAAATCCCGACTGAGAGTCGATGCTTATCGAGTAGAATTTGTAAATTGCAAGAAAGTATGTAAGAACGAAGTTTGCCTGGGCCATCCCAGTGTCAACGGCCTTCCGATGTAATTTCGGCGGCGCGGTCTCCCTAAGTACAAGTGTCCGAACCGTAAGCAGTCGCTACCACTGCTCGTGCAAGAATTGCTCCCGCGGGAGATGAATCACTGGCGACCTTGGGTCCCACACTTGAAATGAACAGACACTGGGTAGGGGAGATGCTGCTCACGGACAACGTGTTTGGAGCATACGCATTAATAGGTACGAACAAATGGTTCTTCCAGTCCAAAAGTCAGAAATGATTATCGTAAAGGTAAGGGAAGAGAGTGTTGTCGGGTGACCCTTCAATGGGTATTTCCGATCCACTGGTAATGATATCAGCCTGTGTTTATAGCCGCGAGAAGGATTCTTTGTGGGATCAGGGTGCAGATCCAGGGGGGTTCATATTGATATATTGACCTTGGTCGAGGGAAAATAAGAAGGGGTAATGAGGATGGATACTCCTAACACAAGCGATGGTTCTGCGCACACAAAACAAGTTAAGGCTGCGTACAAGAAGTAGTAAATTCCAATCGGAGGTCACCTTTTTTCAATTCTTATTCGATACCCTGCATATCGGAGCTTTCCTTGGAATTCGAACTAGAACTCTGTGATTCCGTTTCCCTCGCTTGCTTGATCCTGGTGAGAGCGTCCAGGATTCCTTTCCATGCGTCACGGTCTAGCCTTTCCTCCTGAAGGCCACGAGCACTTTTCGCGGCGTCTTGACTCTGACTCTGACTCTGAGATTCAGATGGCAGAATGACACCTAGGGAGGGAGGTAGGAAATTGGATGTAGGGGCGTTGATAGCGGAAGGTGCTATACGTGAGTGGCGAATATGAGCTAAGGATGAACGGATGGCTACTTGAATGGACTGAATCAAGAGATTTGTGAATATTATTACGAGAATTGAAGTTTAGAAGAATGGACTGACATCGAGACGCTCAAAGTACTCGCTGACCTCCAGTACGAACTGCTCGGATCTTTCTTCACCTTGAGGTAGATTATCATCAGGACCATCAGTCTGAGGCAGAGTCAAAAGAGATATTGATGATGCAGCCAGTGACAGTAGCCGACTAATATCCTGTCTAATTTTTGAGCAGTTTTTGGCTGTAGAAAGTTGTTGAACATACTTTCTCTACTTCACCCAAAGCATAGATTTGACGGGCTGTTCGACTAGTAGTCCATATGGGATCGATTTCACTGATATCCGTTGGATGATGAGGTTCAGAAGGTGAGTCCATGAGTGCTATGAGCAAGCCATTGATGTCGTAAACGGTGAAATTCGCGCGACCTACAATTCTACCTACCTAGGTACATACACTTCATTATTTCTACTTCAAATGCACTACAACTTTAATATTTCTCAATAATCATATTCCCTTCTTTCATCTCTGTTGTACTCGTTTCCACCTCCATATCCACCTTCATCCCGAATATTCAATCGTTCGGCTCCAAAAGTGTCATCCTCTGGGCGTTCATAACCACCACCACCTCCATAGCCTTCACGCACTTCCCTGCCACCACCGTACTCTTCACCGCCAAACCCGCTTCGTTCTTCTCCATAGTTTTCCCTTTCTCGTCCACCACCATACCCTCCACCACCAAACTCCTCACGCTGCCCCCTGCTCTCAAACTCGCTACGCTCTTCCCTCTGAGTTTCATATCTACCGCCATAACCACTCTCTTGCTGTTCATACCGTGGATTATTATCGCCGCGTCCTTCTCCTCTTCCATAGCCCTCCGAATCACCATATCCACTACGCCTCTCGCCATACTGATCAGATGCCCGTTCACTGCGAGAAGAGTACTCGTCTCGCTGGGACCCATATGCTTGCGAATCTCCGGATTCATCCTTACGACCACCATAGCCTTGCGAGTCTCCGTAATTATCCCTTCGACTGCCATAGCCTTGTTGAGGTTCCTCCTCGCGTCTGGAGGTATAACTCTCAGACTGGCCATAGGTGCCGCGACCAGAGCCATACGAAGGTTCTTCGTCTCGCCTCGAGCCATAACCCTCAGACTGTCCATACGTATTCCTGCTAGAACCGTACGAGCCCTCGTCGTCGTCGCGCCTAGCACTATAGCTCTCGGATTTATACGTGCCGCTTCCGCCATAGGAATCTTCGTTGCGTCTGGAGCTATAGTCATCGTTCTTCCGTTGGTAGGAGCTGTCTTCGCTTCTACCATACGAATCTTCATTGCGTCTGGAACTATAACTGTCGTTCTTCCGTTGGTAAGAGCTGTCTTCGTTTCCTATGGATATATTGGTAAGGAAAGTCATCCAGCGAGAAGAAAGAACACGTACCTCCATACTGAGTCTGTTGCCCACGACCACCATCATAACCACCACCGTAAGCTCCACCTCCACCCTGGACCCTACCTTGAGTTTGCTGGTAAGTCTGGCTTGCAGAACCTCCGCCATATCCAGGTTCGACCTGGTCACCTTCATCGCCCAACCTCTTGTTCTTTCCATTCCTTACGCTATCTTTCGTAAGTGCCTGGATGGTTTGTTCTGCCTCATCAGGTCCAAGACCACCAACCCAGCGCTCCATCTCTTCGAACATCTTGTGCTGAATGGCAGAGCGGCCATCGGCATAATATGGGTGGTGGAAGGCTTCGAGGATCTGATAAGGAAGTTAGCCTGTCAGAGACTAAGATAAACAGTGGAGGAATAAAACTGACTTCGTTGATGACCTGATCAGGATCGCTGTTATCTGCCCACGCCTGTAGTCAAATAATCAGCACTGATTCACAGGAAAAACAATGGATAAATACCTGTACAATAAGCTGCACGCTGTGAACTACGACGATCTGAGCGATCTTTCCGGCGGGCTCGTTCAAGATCAAGCCAAAATGATCCTAGGGCCAAAGGACATCAGTATCGTTGTTGCGGACAGAACATTGTAGACTGACTTTAGAGAGTAGACTGTGCGAGGGATCGGAGGCGTCAGCGTTATTGAAAACCTGATTCATTCATGTGAGATAGTGACGTGATCTGAAAGTAGCCCCACGAACTCACCTCATATTGGTCGTCGGAGTCGATGACAGCTTTACTACCTTCACCGAGCACGCTAGTGGCTTGCGTTAAGATGGGCTGGAAACATATCAACATCGAGAGTCGCTACCAAAAAAAGGTGAAAACACACCGTAAGCCAAGGAGCAATCACCGTGTAAACGTCTGTCCAGGAATGTGAGCCTCCCGGTGAACAACTCAATGATAGCACGCCTTACAAGCATTCAACGCATTTGTCAACTCATCCAACAAGTCGGATAAACCTGGAACCATCTCAATCTTCTCCATCACAGACCGGTAGACGTCATCTCTCCATTGCAGGAGCTGGAAGAGTTGCTTCTGAACTTCAGGAGGGGCAACGTCATCTGGGTTGAAATTGTACGCTTTCGACTCCTGTTGCAATTGCTCTCCTTGACTCATTGCGTCGTCACCGCCACCGATAGGAAGCTTGGAGAAAAGGCTCTTGAGTTTCTCGATGTTGTTGGAAGAGTTAGAGTCGCTTGAAGCTTCGTTCATTTTCTCGGAAAGTGAAGTTACACTGGCTTGACTTAGGTGGCTATAAACGTAGGATAAGTAAGCCTCTGCCTACACGAACCAGAATATATAAAAACATACTCTGTGGCCTCTCCCAATAGGGAGTGCAAGAAATCAGCACTTCCGAAAGTACCTGTCACCAAAGGTGGCGCTCTCCCATTAGGCGTGTCGATGTCAGTGTTTTCGCCGACGTGACAGAAAACTTCCGAATGTCCCATCTTCCTTAAGGCGATCTCACACCAGTTACTATGGGCAAGGAGATCCTCCACTACATCGAACTTAACAGCCATCACACTATCACACCAGATATGAAGGCTTACTTGTGTGTAACCCTGTACCTAGAAGACGGTACGCCTCCCAGAGATCGGCACCATCTTCTCCGCCTGAGCGACGACCGTACTCGATGCATGCACGGAAGGTACGGCGGATGTGGGCAGTCGATGAGTCCCAACCCTGATCCTCAGTTGCCATATAGTTCTTCATTCCAGTACGATGGTCGATTTCTAGCTCGCGCGGGTCTACCGGAGGCCGAAGCTTGGGGTGAAACTGTCTCGCATCACCTTCTTTCTCTGCGTAACCTTTGGAAAGAGGTGGTGAGGACACAAGATTGATCCGTCAAAATAGAAAAGACCCACTTGGGATTATCAATATGTTCCTGATAGGGCACGATGAACTCAGGAATGCTACAATCTGCGGAATTCACTTACAACAGGCAGATACACCCCCAGGCGATCAGCAGTCACTTCGTACTCTTTGGTGGCGAAACCGAAGGTCTAAACAATTGAGGGTCAATCATAACTGACAATAACTGTCGCGGTCACTAACCATGAAACCGAGAACAGAGACCACTAAAACCAAAGTATCAGCAGTAAGTTTGCTTAACCCGGCGATGTCCATCGCCTATGTGGTGGTTATAAGTTACTTATGCTGATCTCTGGCAAGCGATCCAAGAGACTTACCTGGGAGTAATCCCTAAGCCAGTTGCCCTGGAGGCATAGTCAAGGTTGTAATCACGTCTGTATGTCTGTATACAATAAGGGCTTACGAAGTAGACTTTCTTCACGTCCCCTTTGTTGAATTTAGCACCTCCAGAGGCGTTATCCAGAACTTTCTTAGCGAAACTAAGCAGACCTCCGCCACCAGCAGCGCGGCCTGCGTTCTTCACTACCTGTTCAAGAATACTTTCGATGTCTCCATGACGAAAGGCTTTGTCCTAGAAAACACAGTAATCATAAGCGATCGCCACAATATCTTGCAATCGTGACATCTACATTTAAATATGCAAAGTCCGGGATATCTCCAGCACCGAAGGCGTAGGTCTCCGATGGAAGGAGAATGACAAGTACGGTGAAAAACAGAAGAGTGGTAGTTATGTTTGGTGTGAAAGGCATGATCGTAGTTCAAGTTGAAGAGGTGGAGCAGTGATGCCGTTGACACCCATGTTCTCGACGCCAAGAATTTTTGTTTTCGCCAAGGAGGAGAGACGGCAGAGTTTCGTTCCAATCTAATCGCGATAGCTACATATGTATTTGTACTGTAACATGTAAGTATCTGATCAGACAACTACGAGTTGAAGACGAGCTGGAGCAACGCATGTGGCGAGATGGCCGAGCGGTCTAAGGCGCCAGACTAAGGACCAGGGCATTAGATGCTCACCTAATCTGGTCTTTCGGGGCGTGGGTTCGAATCCCACTCTCGTCAATTTCTCCTTAATACTAATACCTTTTTTTGCCTAAATGTAGCAATAGGCCACAACCTCCACTGCAGGCTCAAACTAAATCAGATCTCACACTAACACTAATATTAAATATGTATATACATATATACTTGGGAGATGTAACAGCGTCTATGTATATGTTTGTCCACCAATAAAATCAGAATCGTAAACTTGGAAACTTAGTTGATCTAAACCGTCAAAGTTCCAATTAAGATGTGAGGAATCTGAAGACCATCCGGCGAAAGTTGAGATTAGCGGCTGATTTCCAGGCATTGAATGCAAATCGTCTCTCTGACAATACTCCAAGAGCGGGGTCTGTCCTAGACTTGTGGTGGATAGCAGCGCTTGGATGATATCACAGAGTTTCGGAGTCAGAATGAGGATCCATTTATGCTTACGTGTGCAACTTACCAGAGCTGACCTGCTTGAGCCCACCTAATAATGCAACGTAACCCCATAGGTGTCAGACATCAGAGCATGATAAGTTAACAACGACATACCTATGCTCGCATCGGCGTAAGATTGTCATGCATTTATACACATCATCCGTGTCTGACATATTGGTCTCCATCTTGAAAGACTTGCCGAGCCAGGCTTTGAGGAACAAGATAGTTGCCGCATAAAGAACAGCAGTCTAGAGACTTTGTCAGTGACTCACACATCAATGTACATGTGCAGAACATACCTGGATGTACGTCGGCGGAATAAAGCCCTTCTGTGTCTGAATATCCAATATATGTGCACAAGAACGAGCTGCGTCGACACAAATAGACAGAGACGAGATCGAAGAAGCTGAAAGTGATTTCCCAGTCTCTGGAATGTATATGAATCTGCGATGCTTCTGAATTTGAACCCAGCAATATAAGACGTGAAGGATAGTTGCTTGCTCAGCGAAGAGGCGGTCTCCTCTGTCTGCGCTCCACTGTACTGTTGAAAGGTCGGTATGTGAGCAGTAACACAGAAATCAACGCATAACTTACAATGCGTAGGCAAATTCTCAAACCATGCTTTCAGTAAAAGGTCAAATTTATCGAGTACCTCCTTTCGCCAGGCCGCAACGGAGACCTGCTGTGGGGCATGAATCTGCAACCATTCAAGTTGGCTCAGCCACTGTCCACTCTCACTGAATCGAAACTTACAAAGTTGAACTCCGATTGAATGAAAATCCTTGCAAGTTTTAAGGTCTCGATATATAGGGACACCCTCGCGGGTTTATCTGCCGGTTGCTTGAACGCGTATTTTGGGTCCGGATGTTCCCAATATTCATCGTCGCATTCAATGGGAAGAGCAACATCATAGCTGCGAAACAATATTTGAGGAAATCCTAGAAGAGAGCTAGATTCACTTACTCCGAGATTCTCATCAGCCGAGGCCGACCAAGGTATTCACTCATATTGTCATCCATCAACATCAAGGCCCAGAAAGTGCGTTTCCAAGACTCGTTTTCCACGGGGGTCCTGTTATTGTCAATGTACCACCGACGCCTATTTGCTCCGACGTCCTGTGCAATCCTGATTGCATGGCTGAGTAGCAACAGCGCCCTTCTTAATGTAGAAGGTGACTGAAGAAACCAGACACAGTTCTGCTTCCTTGTGAGGATGATACAAGAGGAAAGCAAGTAGATGACGTACACAATATACCTGCAGCTCATAGAGACAGCAGGTCCCTTCAGTAAAGGGCGTCAGGAACGACTGGACTTGATTCAGGCATTGCCACCCATATGCAAGCATATACGGATCGTCCGAAAATCGCGACCCGCATGCGCAAACGGACAAAACGAGAGCAGCGAACCATGGGTCACGACAATGTAGATTGCTAGTGACGGCTTTCTCGAAGGAAGGACGGTGCATGAAGGGTGCAACGAAATTCGAGACGTTGTTGAAATATAACTCGGATAATAATGCGATCGTTTGGAATTCAGGAGAATGAAATGTTTGCGTAAAACCGGAGTTTGGCGTGAATTTCTACCATTTGTCTCCTCGTCAACAATATAATTGTAGCAGAGGATTTAACCAGACGTACTGGAGAAATATCAGACCAAAATTCATGTCGTTTAGTATTGTTGATCGCCATATCAAGAACTTCGTCTCCACCTATCGTTTCTTGTTTCAGGACATGCCAGACGGTCTGGACAAGCGACATGTAGCTGGTCTTCCCATAACACCGTTCTGTAGTTGGATATAAGGATAATTGTTGAACTGAGTCTGACACTAGGTCCACTTCCTCATCATCATCACTCTCATCCCATTGTGGACTTGATTTGGACGATGAGGGTTCATTAACCTGTTCTGAAGTCTGTGTGGTGCGCCCGGGTTGGGAGCTGGACAGTTGTATCTCGAGGAATTTCGCGTAAGTGGCGAGACGTATAATCAACTTCCTGGACGCTAAAGGATTCGGAGGTGGTATGTACACCCCAGGCGCAGATACAATCTCTGATATTAAGGAGGATATCTCTGTGTTGTCGGGTTCTTTCGTACTATCTGCTCCTTTCGTTTTCTAAGACGAAGTCAGACAGGTATGACCCGGAGTTCAGAGTGATCCGCAGACGTACCCAGCTAGCGATATTGTGTGTGCATTCCGATCCAAATGCTATACAATTGGAACACCTTTCTCCAGGCATTGTAGCGCTGTCACCTATCAAATGTCCTCAGCCTTGGCTTCATGTACAATGCATACTGTCATCCTACATCGTATTTTCTTCTGAATTCGAATTACAATTGAGTGGGCACAAATGATCAACTATATATTGGACGCATACCTGTTTACATATATCGCAGGCACTGTGAAGACGGCGTTTCTTCACAGTGTTCTGCGATGATTTCACGTTGCGCGTACTTACAGACTTCATCTTGCGACCGACCAAATGTCTTTCAAGTTTCGAGCCTCGAGTTATAGTACTCCGAGTACCACGGTTACATATGTAAATATATCTTTGCAATGCAACGGGTGAAAAGGGTCATCACTGATTAGTACGCGAGTACGTGAAGATTTGCCAAGATTTGCCTGGATTTGCCTGAATTTGAATGACCCGGTCAGTCCTCGGACGACCACAGCCCCACAGGGCCCACAGAGCCCAGCCGTCTCCTTCAATGATTTCCGCAATCAGTAGAATCGACTCATTGCTCAATTCTCAATCTGAATAGCAACTTGCCATTCCACATTCCTCTCTATTAATAGTTATGGTAAAGCTACACAAAGGAAAGAAACGTTATATCACGAGGATGAAAAGAAAACAAATGATGAGAAGGTATATATGTACGAGATATGTGGTTAGATGTCGAAAGTTCTGAAGAGCTGACAAAATACAAACAAGAAAACGAAACGTGTAAAGAGGAATAACGAGCAGATGACTAGAAAAAAAAGGGAAAGCAGACACGCGGGGAAAAAGGCGAATGCAACCGAAATTGAAAGCGAATAACAATACGTATGAACCTACTACTGAATCTGTAAATCATTGATGTCCTATCGTCGTGTAGGGGTAACTCAGAGACTCGACCATCATCCTTGGCGATACGATCTCGAACTGTGAAGAATCGATGCTCGGACGAGCGTCTGAATCTCCGTCGTCCTCGCTTTCGCCGAGCATACCAGAATGGTCTGACTCCATACTCATCTTGCGCGATGCCTCTTCCAGACTTGTCTTGCTCCCCAGAGACTCTGAACCTCTTGCGTTGCGAGGTGGAGAGGAAAGGGAAGTCTGAGACGATGGTGTACTTTGGAATGACTGGAAAGATGACACATCGGTGCGTGAATCTGTAGAGGATGACGTTAAATGGGTCCATTGCGACCCTGTACGCAAGTGCTCCGGCTGGCCTCTCGATTTCAAGAACTGCTCCGGAATTTGTGGACTAGGGGGTATATCTGGTGGAGGCGGCGATGCTAACGATGAGCGTTGGGATGACAGTGCTAGACTTGGTCGTCGAGGTCGGACAGTACTGCTAGAGGACGGGCGATCTGCGTTCTGGCGTACCGGAGCAGAAAATTCGCCAGTAGAGGAAGGGTCACCATTTTGAGCAGCAGCGGCAACAGACTTCCACTTCAAGATCGACTTCCTCACGCTAGTCCTATGACTATCATTTGCCGAACCTGTTCTCGAAGTAGCGCCATTCATTACATCAATCTGAGAGCCTGCCCTGCTACTGTTTGGTTTATGCTTCGCGCCTGTCGGTGCTCCTACAACAGCGGGAACATTTTGCTTCACTGAAGGCGTCCTTCTTGTCGCAATAGGATATGGGCTTTCCTGATCAAACCTCAGACCGCCCATTCCGCTCATTCCGCTTGCTCTCATCCCTACTTGCATCTGGGCCGCAATTATCGGCATTGGAGAAGGCCTTCCAGTCGCCGGCTGCAGAGGTATGGCCATCTGCTCAGGTATATCAGGGATGTCTATTTCCTCTTGAGAGGGTCGTGCAGGTCTCACGGGGGGCCCTACGCCCGCAGAGGAGGAGCTAAGAGGAAGATTCTGGAGAGCCTGTGGAGAAGGTGTACGCGGTGGGAAAGTTGGTGTCAAAGGTGTTTTCAGCGATGGTTCCGGTGAAGGTGCCTTTGAAGCTGGAGCGGACGTGGACGCTGGTGAAGGTGTAGGCGGTATCGATATCGAGGAATTCTTATTACTCCTCCTCCATAACTTCTGGATGCTCTTCATGCTCATCACCGTTGTGCGATTTCCAGCCCCGGATTTGCCTATACTCCGCTCCTTTACCTCTTTGGCGACATTGGAGCTCCCGTTAGAGCTTCCCGAATTAGACTTTGCGATTCCCTGCAAGATCTCGAGATGGTCCTTCGACGAATCTGCTGAGAATCGACTCGACTCAGACACCCTCCCAGGAGCTTCCTCCGGTATATCGTTTATCTGTCTCTGATTTCCTTGCCTGTTGTTTGGCACCAAGTCAGGCGTCGACGCGAACCTCCCAAAAGGGTCGGGAGAAAGAGGAATAACCGGTGAGTTCTCCGACTCTTTTCCCCCATGAGGTAGCATGGGATAAGGTAAATTCGCCGACGACGCCGAAGACCTATAGTGCATTTGATCCTCTTCCAATGCCTTCCGTCTTTGAGCTGTTTCTGCCGACGTCTCGCTAAAACCAGAGGCCGACTGGCGAGAGATATTATATGCGCGCGGCGCGGAAGTAGTGACCCCGTTTACAGCAAGCCGTGGCGGCGATGATGTACTAGATGGACTAAGCATATCAGCACCTGAATGCCGGGCCGATCCGATAGTTTCTTTAGAGTCGTCATTTAGCGAGGCGAAGGGTACTGCAGGCCACTGTGCTCCAGAGATGCTATTTAAGTTGTAGTTCGATAGAATTGAATGTATGAAATATACAGCAAAGCAGCAAAACTCACGAAGCTGCATTGGACTCTTTCCTGCTCCTCTCACCTGGGCTACCAAAATTGTCATTCCTCGGGGTCGGAGGTAAGACGTCTCCATTCCTCAGCAGTGGCGTTCCGCTCTGAGGCAAGCCCAAGAACGATGATCCTGGAGAGGAAAAACTCGAATTGCGCGCATGAAAAGATGGCTCGTCTTCGAGATCAATTTTGAGCGCGCGAGGAGAAAGTTGAGCTAGATTCTGCGATGTTCGTCAGCAATCTGGTGTACAATACTAGGTAGACAAGGGCCACGTACTCGCTCGATCTCATCCAACTTGGCGCTGAGGATATACTGGCTTCTACGACGGTCATGAGGATCGTCGTCGTCGAACTATCGTAATTGAAATTGTTAGTCAATGAACTGCAGAAATCACAAGATAGGGGCATGCGAACGAAGTTGCAACCTTAAATCACAACCCTCGATCAACAATATAATGCAGAATGAATGGCACTACATTGAGAAAAGAAAAAGGCATTGCAAGCACCATTTCCAATGTTGCTGCTTCACTCCCATGAAAGTGGCCCGCAGGACAGAACTCAAGAAAAGAGACGAACAAAAGGCACTGACTAACCTCCTCACTTGCTTCCAAGCCTAAATCCAGGTCATCGAACACAACACCAGTACGTTTCTCTGACTCCGCAGGACTCCTCATTTTGGTATATTCGTCATCTGCACCTTCATCCCCTTCCACCCCTTCTCTGACCGCTCCTTCAGGATTGACCTCATCATCACTCGTACCTTCATATTGCGGCGTCGTTCCCTGTAGATAGGGTAGAGACGTGCTCCCACTACTACCTCCACTACCCAACCCAGTCGCGCTATACAGTGGCGAAGGAACAGTAAGCTCTTGACTGTCGACCCCACCCACAGGATGCAATACCAAAGGGGGTGGGATGTTCTTGCGTGCCAGGGTATTTGTTGACGGTTCAGAAGGGGGTATAGATACAGAAAGATTAGGTCGGCCTCCTGCCTCCATGGAAGCCATGATCTCATGAATTTCATTCGCATTCTTCGTTAGCTCTCCTTCCTCTCTTTCCTCGTCCTCGTCCTCTTCTTCTGCATCGAGGTCGTCGAGCTCTTCTCCGGTCAAAGCCAAGTCATGGGGATTCCTACGCCTTCGCAATCGTGCACTCTTGAGATCTGCCCAAGTATCAGCGTCCGACCCGAATACATCCTGTAGGGGATCGCCCCTACCTGGTCCAGACGTAGATGCGACTCTGGCAGTCTCATCGTCATCTTCGTCATAACTTGATTCCTCATCTTCTTCAGCCTCATCTTTTGGTTCGTCCTCTTCGTCATCATCATCGGATAGTCTCGCATATCCCGCTGGCTCTTTCGTAGTGAACATTGAAACTGGACTTGATGTTTGAATGCGTCCGGCGAGTTTCAACGCAATGGGTGCCTTCTTCTCATCCAAATCGTCCTTTTCTGCCCCGTTAGCATTCCCTTTTCTTTTCTTGTAGTTCCTCTTCCGACTTTTTAACCACGGGCCATACCACGCTGCCTTCCTCTTGTCAATGTCAAACTCTACCTTCGCCAGTATTGGGATGATAGACGGGGAATGTATGCCAGGAAGCGGTAATGAATTGGCTCGATGTGCCAGTAGATCCATGTCGGGATCAGAGGTGAGTGGTGTACCTGGTTCGCCTTCGGGAGTGTCTGATGTGGATGTGCCAGGCGTGGGAGACCGAAATGAAGATAGTGTCGACTTGGAATCCGATCGAGAAACTGAGATTGAAGCAGTAGAGGGCGTAGAGGGGGAGGGGTAAGCAAAAGCACCATTCGGATTTTCAGAAGACAGGAACGGTCTCAACGGTGTACTTCTCCCACTCGCCGAACCATCCTGCAGCAGAGCCGGCGTAGATCTCATTCCAATCCTAAGATCCACCAAGCCAGGAGAGCCAGGCAAACCAACGCTCAAGGCATCCTCCCGCTCAACTTTCCATACCCTCGTCCAAAGATGCTTCCATATATCCTCGGAGAGACGGGGACCAGGTTCGTCTTCCACGTCAACCTGGTCATTCTGGGGGTTTGCGACGAGGTAGAGCACGATTCCTGTGATACTTGGAAGTGCATACTCCTTCGCAATTGCCCACAACTGAGCTTGAAAAGTTGCATGAACCGGCACAAGGGTCCCACGACGAAACTGGGTGTGGTAACCCGAGGCAGAGGAAGGTGGAGGTGTCAGACCGGAATCATGCAGAGCAGAATCGTGGGGAAGATGTAAGGGCGGAATGACATGAAGAAGAAATTTGGAGGTAGTTGGGTAGTAGCTGCTAGTCGCGGTAGAAGGAGTTGGTGAGCGTCGGAAAGAGAGTGTATCGGGAGTAGTGAGATTAACAGTGGAGGGTGACAAATTAGAATCCCAGAATTTACGATGATGAACAGGAACTGGAGTAGATACACCGAGAGCATTTGCCAACATCGCTAGCCGATGGGGTGCCAGAGGGGCTTTCGGTGCTGCCCATGGCGAGGAGACCGTCGTCGTTGATGTTGGCGTTCCAAGCGCATTCGAAGACCGAGGCGTCTCATCCGACAGCGACTCCTTGTTTGACATAGTCCTACACAATCAACACTAATTTCAGCTCAAGTGCAACAGACGTTTCAATGTCCTTCGTCCTTCGTGTATCCTCAGCAGAAACAAAGGACAGAATAGCACAAGTGAATGAATGAATAGCGAAAAGAGAGTGCCTAGTAGAGCATTTAAGCGTCAAAGGTGATGGTCGGGAGAGGACTGGTGTATAGCCTGGATTGAAGCGAGAGGCGACGAACCAAACTGCTCACCTGTCAAACTTTGCATCCTTCAAATCACTGGCATCAACATCGTGGGAATTCGGTACTATTAATATACTTACATACATAGTAGTCACTTAGCCGCCGGTCCAATATGTGCATTTCCAATCCGTTTCTCTCCGTTTCGACTGCCAAATTAATGAACAAGGCCATATAATAAATAATGAAAGGTATTACTGCATCGACGCAGCATGAACTAGAAATATGTTGACAGTAGCGTACAGTACATTCTTGGCTTTATCTTATAATCTTGTGAAAACTATTGCATCAATGATGCAAGTTTATGATTTATCGCATGCTCCCGAAACTTGAAAGTTAAATCTCCTGGCCCGCACCTGATTGGGAATCAGACGCCTGAGAGTGGGGTGTATACAATAGCATTTTATCACTCAATCACAGATAAGTACAAGTTCTAAAACACAGTATAAGCAAAACAAGCCGCCAAGACGTTCAAATATATTCCGATAAATCAAGAAAAGGGGTATAAGTATGTGAAGTTACACAATACTGTACAGTCGAAGAACGAAGAAAAGGGCAAGCCTGTGGGCCAATCACTATAGAACACTCGCAGAATGACAGAATGATGGAGTCGATACGATCGCTAGGAGTCATAGATGAAGATTTTAATAAATACAAGAGAATGTCGAAAGGAATGAAGAGAAGAGTCGAGGCATACATATAAGAGGCACCCGGAAGTTCTGCTATAAGTGGGTAGGGAGGAAAGGCGAATAGCGGTAGATAGTAGCACACATAACTTTGGTTTGTTTCTTGTTCAATGCCCGAAGAGTCGGAAGACGAGATAAAGGAACGAGCCAGTAAACCGCATAGCTGAGAGACCAGCCCTATAACAAAGAACCTTAGCATCCATACTCATGAAGGAAAGCCAATGCATGAACATACAATGCCCAAAATAAGAACGTCAAATACGGGTTAAATGTCGAGTTATTGGTCACTTGCACATGTTCCTCCGCCCACAGCGTAAACGCACTCGAGGTGAACACAACGATCATCAACCTAACGAGCAATGCCACCTTCAGCATCACAGCAGTGATAGAAACACTAAAAAAACCTACATATTCGTTCCAACCCATGCAAGTACGACGTTCGTCCTTGAGTTCCTATCATGATCCGCCTGCTTCGTCGCGGCATCCCTGTGCTCCTTCTCTTCGGCTGGCTTAACCTTCAACGAACTTCTGGCCGCTTGCCAAAGCTGATCCACATCCTCCCTCGCGGTGAACACCTCCACTTCCATCATCTCTTTCCCATCATCACCTTTGACCTTCTTCGCTCCACCCAAGTCCTTAGTTGAGCCATTGTCACCTTTCGTACCCCAAGTGACATCGTGCAGGTTGCACATCGCGTACATCACTTGAAAAGAAGTGTAGGATTAGCACATAGAGCAGTAAAGCAGTTTGTAAAAAAAAATTCCACGTACTAAGGATATTGACGTAACTCGGAAGGAAGAAGGTATATTGAATGAAACTCGTGAACATGTGCCACGGTTCGAAGTGCATGAACGAGCCGACGAAATACAATCCATACGTCGCGGCGAGTGAAATGACGATATCCTGCAAGGCCGGCGTGTCTCTGACGAGCCTACACGTTCCCGCTCATGAGTCAACGTTGTCTAAAACGCCTAAAGAAATCTGAAAGCTCACTCAGGGAAATTCTTCCAGCCAGCAACGGTGTGCGGCACAGCCAGGTAAACTGTCCAAGCTGCGCACCACACTGTAATGACGTTGCACAGGCCGAATAATAAAATAGCCAACGAGTACGTCCATTTCGATCCTTGTGGTCGGTTACCGAGGGAGCAAACTAGTACAACGAAGAGCAGGGCGATGTACAGCTTCAAGACAATGTCAAAAACATCTTGACCGGCGCCCTTGGCCATGAAATTGAAAGCATCGCTCTTGGGGTCCGAAGTGGCGGAAGAGACGAGCTGTATGCGAGGAAGCAGGAAGTGAGAACCAGGAGGCGAGCAAAGAAAAAGACTATACTTACGAAGTAGAAAGCGAGGTAGAAGTTAGCCAGAGATGTCCATGTGAAGATAAGCTGAATCGCATTATAGATGAATTCGATCTGCAGCATCGCTTAGCTCATTTCGCCTCATGGAGCAGGGCAGAAGACCGTACCATTAGCACAATCTTACGGAAGAAGTTCTGCCCGGATGTCCAAATCCTGAACCAAAAGACCGTGGCGTGTATGGAAGCAAACAATGAGCCGTTAAGCCATCTGCGCCGTTGAGAGATGAACTCTGGTACACTGGTGGGTACATCCGTGGAAGCCTTTGCACTCTTGACATACTTCAGTCTGTGGGACGTCAGTTAGTATCGGCAGCCAGGCTGAGCTTAAACTTGTGAAGCTTACACCCAGCCTTCTCTCTTCTTCGTCACGATTTCAAAGCAAAGAATTCTGTCCTCTGCCAGATACATATTCCTCTCGAATAAGCCCGCCCCGTCTGAGCCCCCAGAGTGCATTGCTTCTCCCTTGAAGTACGACGCCAGAGGACCCTTGCCATCCGGGCCGTTTTGGAGTGCAGCGTAGCGGTAGGCAGAGAAGGCACCGGGAAGGACAGAGATATAGCCGAATACACTCTGATGGGAGTATGTGCATTAAAATACGAGCACGGATGATATAAGGAAGAACTCACTTCAAGAGGTTTGTCAAGGACGTTCGACATTTTGTACTGAGTATATCAACACGTAAGAAACAGCCGAATAACAGTCCCATGCATTGAATTTACCTCAAAGTTCTGGGAAGCGGCAAGAGGGCTGGTAAGGAGCAGAGAACACCCTCTACCGGTGTCGACGCAAATTCTGTTCAAATGTAAATATAGATTTATGACATGTCAATCACAATGCTTACTCTCCACACGCGCCACCAACATTGGAATGTTTATCAAAACATTTCCAAAGCTCGTAGATAGAGGTGCCAGTCGGTTTGGTCCCGACGTCCAGGAGAATGCAAACTACAGATGAATACAAATCAGAAGAGATAGTGACGAATGGCAGCAAGATACACACCATTAGGCCTAACGAGAGGTCCGAAAGCGTTGAAGAACCATCGATGGCTGTTGAGCTTCTTCTTGTTCTGCTCTTTCAAGCAGAAGATGACTTGCACTGGGCAAGATCCTTGCGAGACTTCGCCAGAGTCAGTGACGACTACGCTTGTAGTGTACCTGGAGAAATTTGGTCAATCATGGAATAATCAATAATAGAAAGGTACATACTCAAAGATGTGAGCAGTGACGTCCTTCCCTGCAACAGAATCTTTGGCGATACCTTCTTGATAGCATCCCATCTGTCAGTGTGCATGAGAACCAGAATGAATGGAATGTCTGCGAAGCCTTACAAGACTCAGAACTTGGAGCGTTCGCTTATTGACTTTGTTTCGTCCGTCGGAAACGACACAAACAACGACCTTCTTCCAGCCTTCGGGTCCCCAAGTTTTCGACCTTGAGCGGCTGCAAAGATGTGTAATATTTTTTATCACCCTGACAACATGCTACGAATCAACAAAAAATGATAAACAGATGTGAGAGGAGCCCACTCACGCGTTCATCGTCTTGACGAAGAGAACTTCGTCTTCGTTGTACATAGTCATGACAATGAAAAGTTCTGTTTGTCTGCCCCAGAGGTATTGCCTGAGTGAATACTTGGAGCGCATGAAGTCATCCGGATCGCAAGTGGCAGCGGTATACCGCATCTTGGACATTTCCTCCACGGTGTTCTTGCCGGCTGGGATGATATGAGACGGTACAGGTACATCGAGCACCAAATTTCCCTGAAAGAGCTCTACCTGACGGATAGTACGTCGTTTGAGCATCTTTTCCCTTGCAACTGAGTAACCTGCAACACTACCAGCGTGGTACAGGCCTGGACTGTATTGAGCTGGGGGATAGTTCTGATTCTGGGCTCCATAAGGTATGGAGGGAACTTGGGGAACCTCGCTCATCTCGTATGGGTTAAGATGAGCCTGAGAGCCGTAATGAGCGCTCGAGTAAGATTTGGTGGACTTGGAATCCCAGTTGGCTTGGGGGTCGTGGTCGTTGTACCCGCTCTGGACTGGAGGATAGTCTACGACCGGGTTAGCGTTGCCCTGGTTGTACGAATTGTAATTTCCATTATTATGGTTGTGGTTGTTATAAGGATCGTGGTTCTGCTGGCGATAAGCCATGAGTTAAAATAGAAGTAGTCCTGGAGGGAAAGGAATTAGAGAACGATCAACGCTTCCTTTGGATTCCTGAAGGGATGGTGGTTTGAAGTGAATGAACGGTCCTGGTTGCGTTAGACCGTGGTGAAGGATTGGAAATGGAAACCAAGGAAGGTGGATGGAGAAAAAGTTGCTGACTGATCGGACTTACACCGTATTAAGTGAAAATCATCACGTGGTCATATCGACTATCGGTCCGGACTACGGTTACAAGTTACAAGTTAAAGCACTGAATGTCGAGATGCATAGCCCAACAGTGCATACAAAGATACACCGTTTCTCTTTGACCGGTGTTCGCGACGGCGCTCATCGTACCCCACTAGAACCCCCGACAAGTCCGCTTTTATCGATGAGACTGCTCAGGCAACATAGCTGAACACAGCACAAGGCCACTTGATGGAAGTTGGCCTGGACATGGCCATGATTCACCGTCTTTATTCAGCATCGCGCAGCTTCAACTCATCACGGCGATTCGTCGCTAGATAGGCTTGGTTCCTTACTATCTTGCTGTCGTGTACATACATAGAACACGAGTTTCGTGCGCAGGACTTCTAGTCAGACCCCATATGGGAACATGTGCGGCGATGGAAGGGAAGTTACAAAGACATCAGTCTGGATGTATCATGTCGGTATACAGGAGCACCCAAGGGTTTTTGATCCGGAACGACATTCGTGGGCAGAATATGCACACATCGGAAGAAAAAGAAAAGAAAAGCCTCCGCCAATGGCTTACTTGATAGGCCGTGTGCACCGAAAAATGAGATTCGATCCTTCGAGCTTACTGCTGCAATCAAGCAGTGCTGGTTCCGTAGCAACTGAGAAAGGAAAGCGAGATAGAAAAATTTGCAAAAGACTCGACAAATCCGGATAGTTAAAACGATATCCACGGTGTATATAGGTGTTTGAGAAGGAGGAAATTTGTGGTCGCATGTTGCCTGCCAGTCTCGAAGCGGCCTTCTTTCAAAGTAATCGATGAAATTCAAACTCCGCAGCTCTTGTAAGGCTGTTAATTTCACACGCCCTGGTTGTCTCTCCGCTGTCGTCTCCTTCTTATATACCTCTGCTCACTCTCCCCTTCAAAATCCTAATTTTGACGTTTTCATTCATACTTTGTGAGTCTCTCTCTTCAGTCCTTCTACTCAGCGTTCAGTTCGTCGAGTCGTGCAAACTTTGGATCACTCGCCGCATGGCTGCCTTGCTCCTTTTGCCGTCTCGCATCTCTGGGCTTGGGCTTGGGCGACCTGCGCTTGCAGTTTATGATGGAGTGATGAGTGAATAACCTGGATGCTTTGCTGGCTTGCTGGCAGGCGGTAGAGTGCCAGCAGGCTTCTTTATATTCGCCACTTCAGCTATTACGTGTGTCGTCGGCTAGGTTGAACCACGCCGTTTCCTGCCCATTTTCCCTACAAAAGCTCGCCCCTTTTTGTTTCTTTTTTCTTCTGCCCCATCATTGTCGTCGCTCTTCTACCTTACTCACCATATCCCGCTTATTTTTCAGTTTCATCTCTACAAGCTCCTCTCATATATGGCAGACCAGTCGTCTCACCGATTAGACCTTCGAGTGGGTGGCAAGTACAGACTTGGCAAGAAGATTGGTTCGGGATCCTTTGGTGCGTTCTGGAAATTCATATCCCTGTGTCACATTCTTTCTCACATTGCACCAGGGGACATTTATCTTGGGATTAATATCATCTCAGGAGAGGAGGTCGCCATCAAGCTCGAGTCGGTCAAAGCCAAACATCCTCAGCTCGAGTATGAGTCAAAGGTGTATAAGACCCTCGCCGGTGGTGTCGGTGTCCCCTTCGTTCGTTGGTTTGGGACCGAATGCGACTACAATGCAATGGTCCTTGACCTTTTAGGACCTTCTCTTGAGGACCTCTTCAACTTCTGCAACCGCAAATTCACGCTAAAGACTGTCCTCCTCTTGGCTGACCAACTCGTGAGTTCGCTTCACAGCTTTATTGCCGGTTACAGTGCTGAAGGCACAATCAGATTTCTCGCATCGAATATATCCATTCTCGTAACTTCATCCACCGTGATATCAAGCCCGACAACTTCTTGATGGGCATCGGCAAACGTGGCAACCAAGTCAATGTCATTGATTTCGGTCTCGCGAAGAAATTCAGAGACCCGAAGACCCATCTTCACATCCCCTACAGAGAGAACAAGAACTTGACGGGTACCGCGCGTTACACCTCCATCAACACCCATTTAGGTGTTGAGCAAGCCCGTCGTGATGACCTCGAGTCTCTTGCCTACGTTCTCATGTACTTCCTCCGTGGAGCCCTTCCTTGGCAGGGTCTGAAGGCCGCTACTAAGAAGCAGAAGTACGATCGCATTATGGAGAAGAAGATGACGACGCCTACCGACTTACTCTGCCGTGGATTCCCAAACGAGTTTGGAATTTTCCTCAACTACACTCGTGCTCTTCGCTTTGATGACAAGCCCGACTATTCTTACCTCCGCAAGCTCTTCCGTGATCTCTTCGTTCGCGAGGGCTACCAGTACGACTACGTGTTTGACTGGAGTGTTCAAAGGACTCAGGATGACAATAGCGGCAGTTCCAAGACTGCTACTGGTCGGCGCAAGGTTGTTCAGGAGGAGGATGAGCACCGCCAGAGCGACAGGATGTAAGTTCATGTCGTGTCTGGTCTGTAGCTTCAACTAATCCTTCACGTAGGCTTCGCTCGCACACTCGTCAGGCTCAGCAGGCTGCGCCCGGCGCGGTTGGGCAGCAGCGTGGTGGGCGCGGCCGCGAGGGGGAGCTCTGGTAAATGATTTATTGTAACCAGGCTACTCTGTTAGCTCTCTGCGCGTCCGGGGTGTATAGGGCGATGTGGGGGTGGAGGGAAGGTGCTTGAGTATCGCCCAGTCGGTCGTGGTCGTCGGTCCGGAGTTGCTGTTTCGAACCATTCGTCGGATGGAGCTTGCTTGGGGAGCATCACTGTTAACATGATATGGGGACTAGGATCTCAGAGCACGCCGCGTTCAGGTGGTCGCACTGGCAGAAGCGCGTCAAGATCTCCTCGTATCCGTACTTGCTGCCCAATAACTATCCCTAATACTGAGATGCAGCACCACTTCGAGGTTCAGCGTGATTTAAACAAGATGTGGTTCTCGATTCTACATTATCCTCCACCCATACTCGACTCGATTTTATGAACACGGACGCTTTTTTTTGTTCACGCTGGGATACTTCCTGATCTTCGGAGAGGGAGGAATTTCAGCCGCCTCTTTCCTATTAGCTCTCGTCATGATTACACTTCCCTTCTCGCGCCCGTGGTATATCTAATTTTCCCCCTCTCATCCCAAGTTTGTTATGCAGATACGATTAGCAAACTTCGCTGTGCTTTTATATCGCTTCCTCATTCCAATTCACGTTTTACTACACACTTCTACACTCCTTACGTCTCCCCTTTCTCCTTCTCCCTTATCATTAGGTTTTCTGGGTTCCCTTTGCCTTTGTAGTCCTCTCACCGCCCCCTCACATAGGTTCGCCACGATGGTCGAACTACTGCTGAGGGTGTGTTGGCGAGAGAGGGCGCCGCGTCTGGATGGCTGATCCGGTCTATTGGTTGGTGATGTGTGTTGTTGCAGGGTTAACCATCGAAGGTTGGTTCACGACTGGTCGACTTGGTCCTACTCATGTAGTATCCTCTTCTACTTTGTAGTGAACGGTCACTACGATACGTTTGCTTCCTCCCTTACGATCCATGTTTCCTTGTTCGTCGCTCATTACACATCCACTTATCCTTACCGACCCTGTTAATCGTCCAGGCGCTTTGTTACGTAGTTATTATCTGTGTGTTGTTAGAAAAGAAATATTGTTGTTGCAGTTGTTAATTTTTCGCAATCATTGATCATTGAATATCCCGAGTTTGAATCCAGTGCTGGCAGTGTGCCTGCTTTTCCGCGCCCTGTATTTTCAACAAGGTGCAGCCAAACATCGCCACATCAAAGATTCCACGTCCTCAGAAACGGTGAACAGTGCAGGAACAGTGATTACTTCTGCTCGAAACAGCTCACCGGAATCTTGCGATGGCTTCATTCGCCCTTTCGTTCCAGTCGAAAAAGGAGGACGAAAGCGGCCTCAGCTCTTACTACAATAACAAGACAACTATCATACAGGAAGCTCGCGTCTTCAATGAATCACCGATTAGTCCACGGAAGTGCAGGGCACTACTCACGCGAATTGTATACTTGCTTTATGTTGGCGAGACGTTCGGAACTCAGGAGGCAACTACTCTGTTCTTTGGAACGACAAAATTGTTCCAGCATAAAGATGTATGTTGCAAATTTATGCTGTTCTATCTCAACACTCAATGATTTTCATGCAGAGTGCTCTGCGGCAAGCCGTATACCTCGCCATAAAAGAGCTTGCGACGACGGCAGAGGATGTGATTATGGTTACAAGCAGTATCATGAAGGATATGCAATCTAATGCAGAGGTTATCTATCGGCCTAATGCAATCCGAGCGCTCTGCCGAATCATAGATGTGCGTCCGTCGCTCCAAGTACACTGAGCCTTTACTGACGCGTCGTTGAAGCCGTCAATGGCTCAAGGTGTCGAACGGTTCTTCAAAGCTGCTATTGTCGACCGCAACCCCTCTATATCCTCAGCCGCTCTCGTCTCATCATACCATTTATTCCCATTCGCCAAAGATGTTGTTAAGCGATGGGTGAATGAAGTCCAGGAAGCCGTCAATGCGAAATCCTCTAGCAGTTTCTTTAGCTCACCCAGCGGTGGCTCGTACCTTGGCTTCGGGGGCTCTACTTCTTCGGGAAGTACCCAGCAAGTTGTACCGTCTTCGGGCTATGTTACACAGTACCATGCTCTTGGTCTATTATACTTCATCCGGCAGCAGGACAGAATGGCCGTCACAAAGATGATACAACAGCTCGGTGGAGGCAAGTCTGGAGCCGGAACGACCCTTAAAAATCCCATGGCACTTTGTATGTTGATTCGGTATGCTGCCAAAGTGATGGAAGAGGATCCCAAGTATGTTGTTTTTGTCACAAACGCATACAGTGTGGATTTTGACGCGTCCATTAGCGTTCAGCGCCAGATGCTCGATCTTTTGGAAGGCTGGCTTCGCCACAAGAGCGACATGGTCAATCTAGAAGCTGCTCGCGCAATTTGCGAGATGAAGTATGTAACTGCTGCACAATTGACCAAGCCTATTACTGGTAACGTCTTCTTCCTATACTGCTTGCCTATCTAGTTTCTAAACCTTCGGACATAGTGCTACAACTCTTCCTGTCGTCACCAAAGCCTGTTCTCAAATTCGCCGCTACCCGAACTCTTGCCAGTCTTGCTCTTACCCATCCTGCTAGCGTCGCAACTTGTAATGTCGACTTGGAGGGCCTCATTACGGACTCCAACAGGAGTGTCGCTACCTACGCCATTACAACGCTACTGAAGGTTCGTGTTCTGCTTCTCAATCAGCTTTCTGTACTGATCATATTATTAGACCGGTAATGAGGCATCTGTAGATCGTCTCATCAAACAAATCACTGGTTTCATGGCCGAAATCAGTGACGAGTTCAGAGTAATTATCGTCGATGCCGTTCGTTCCTTATGCCTCAAATTCCCCACTAAGCATGCCTCCATGCTTACTTTCTTATCTGGCGTTTTACGTGATGAAGGGGGCTACGACTTCAAGCGTGCAGTTGTCGAGGCGATGTTTGACATGATTAAGTTCATTCGTGAATGCAAGGAACAAGCACTCTCCCACCTCTGCGAATTCATCGAGGACTGTGAATTCACGAAACTTTCGGTCCGTATTCTACATCTTTTAGGGATGGAGGGACCCAAATCACCGCAACCTGCCAAATATATCAGGTTCATCTATAACCGAGTGGTTTTGGAAAATGCAACTGTTCGGGCAGCCGCTGTTGCAAGTCTGGCCAAGTTTGGTGTAAATTCGGCCGATAGTGCTTTGCAGAAGAGTGTTGGTGTATTACTCAACCGGTAAGCTCGTCGTCTTCTATCAACGAGCTGCGCTGACCTGTGGAGAACAGATGCTTAGATGACGTTGACGATGAAGTCCGGGACCGTGCCGCCTTGTATCTGAGAGTATTCAAGGAAAAGCAGCTCGCCAATGCTTATATTAAGGAAGGTAGGGAGAATCTGATATTACTTGTTGTATTGATATTGAACGAGTACTTTCCAGAATCGATCTTCTCCTTAGCTGCCCTTGAATCAAAATTAGTAGCATATGTCAAAGACCCTTCTGCAGCTACACAACCACTAGACCTGTCTTCTGTTCCTAAGATCAGTCGTGCGCAGGCCGCTCAGGACGCTGCCCGTAAGTTTCTCGTACTATGATCTATCACTACTCAATAATCGAACTCATATATTGGAAGGGCCAAGCACATTGGAAACTATTGGCGTACCTACTGCCAAGAAAACGTCAGATTCTCCTCCCCCTCCTACAGCCGCGGAAACCCAATCCGCTTATGCTCAACAGCTTGCGGAGGTGCCCGAATTTGTTTCATACGGGCCTGTGCTCAACAGCAGCGCTACTCCTTCACAGCTTACGGAGAGCGAGACAGAATATCAAGTGACTTGTGTCAAACATATATACAAAGAACACGTCGTATTCCAGGTACGTGCCAAAATTGTTTATCCTGATAGTACTCATGCCTTGTCCGCCAGTTCAACGTTTCGAACACTTTGCCGGATACCGTTCTAGAAGGAGTGACAGTCATCATGCAGCCTGAATCTGAGGATTCAAGCTTAGTCGAAGACTTCATCATGCCCATACCTTCACTCTCATCCTCAACGTCCCCGGGTATTGTTTATGTTTCGTTCACGCGCTCGTCTCCAGATCAGTATGCCGTTGCGTCCTTCTCCTGCGTGCTTAAATTTGTTAGCAAGGAGGTCGATCCTGCAACCGGTGAACCGGAGGAAGAGGGCTACGAGGACGAGTATGCGCTTGAGGAAGTTGAACTCAGCGCTGGCGGAGATTACATTGTCCCCAGTTATGCTACCTTTGGTTCAGAGTGGGATAGATTACGTGCTGGGCCTAGTGCGACCGAGACTTTCTCCCTGTCTGCCATGGAAAGTCTCAAAGGTAAGCCGATTTATTTATTCTGTAACAATTTGCCAACTGAACTCACCTCTTTTTGCAGCTGCTTGTGATTCAATTATAGAGGTCCTTAAAATGGAGCCGCTTGGGGGTACTGAAGTCCCTCAGTCCACATCAGTGCATACCCTCCAGCTATCAGGTCTGGTAATAGGTGGTGGCGGAAAGGTGCTTGTACGGTGTCGCATGACGTTCTCAAAAGGTCAAGGAGTAACTCTCGAGCTTGCGGTGCGAGCAGAGCAACAGGAGGTCTGCGACCTCGTTCTCGCCGCCGTTGGAGGTTAATTCGGGTAGTGTGTATTTCTCTCCAGTTTTCTACAATGTCATTTTTCCAGGATAATTATATATTCTTTCCATTTGATTTCGATGTATGGGCCAGTAGTAACGCCGTCAATGCTGTGGTCTAATTAAGTGTCATGATCACTTCCGTATCATATTACTACGTCGATTTGGCGGAGTAAGGAATCAGAGTTCATCGAAGGGGCCTATACGTTGTTCGCGGAAGCCGTTGTGGTATACTAGAATGATCTCTCGGCTCGCCGACTCGAAGTCAACAAAAGGTCGTCGACTCTCTTAAGATTAAGGACCAGCAAATTGCTGCATTTGGAGGATTGAGAATAGGATGTCTTCTATTTCGTTGCATCAACGCGTCGACGAAGAAAAGCAAACGGTCCCTCAATTAATCACTGCGGAAAAGTGTCGTAGTCCGGTTTTTTCGTCTACCAATTGCAACCTTACACGGAGACGAATAACAAGTCATCCAAGGGGTTAGGGTGCCCAGACTCCCCAATAACTGAGACCTGTAGTGTTTGGGAAGGGTAAAAATGACGAGAGTGGGATTCGAACCCACGCCCCGAAAGACCAGATTAGGTGAGCATCTGATGCCCTGGTCCTTAGTCTGGCGCCTTAGACCGCTCGGCCATCTCGCCATGGAGGCCGGACGGTTTTAAAGGTTTTACAAGCTACAGCATCAAGAGACTCTAGAGCTTGCTCCTGGACGTCGTAATGTCACCTCCGAATACTCTGTTCGAGACTTTGAACTGAAGCAAATCATTTTCAGCAACAATGTGGATGAGCGATGCTACTAGTAGCGGTCTGAGAAAGCGACTTCCACCCGACCTGCCCTTCTGATCCCATGTCTTATCCCAAGCAAATATAAACGCTCCGAGCAAGAAAATTCAAAGCAACGGTGAATAGGAAGGGTGCCCAAGCTCTTTTTAAAGTGAAAACTCCGGGGCGTGCTTCAGGTCTCAGGTCTCCATCTTATATTTGCCACTACTAGTAGCGGTGGCCACATAAGTGAGTCTCCTTGTGGTCTGGCCTCGCTATACGGCGTTCTCATTCATGAAAAACATGTTACAAGGGTTTAAGACATGCTCCTCTTTAGTCTTCATACTGTCGGTTTCTTACCTGCTTGCGGCTTGAGTACGTACTCGGACAGTTGTGCGACCAACTGTTCGTCTAATTTGAACCATCTTTAGGATGCCAACTCAGCAACTGCAGGTGATGTTACCTACAGATTTGGGTAGGAGACGGTTGTAAACTCTACGCAAAGACAGTAAGTCACTTTGGGCTTCCTCAGGTCTTCCTTGAAACTTCGTCGGACAGTTCAGCCGCCATACCCTGCTCGTTCTAATTTTGTGAGTTCTAACTCCGAGAAATTTAAACATCGTACCCTACCGATCCTAACTGACCTGGATTTGGCAATGGCTAGCGGGGTAGTGCCTTCAGAGGTGCAGATGGTGTCCATGAATTTGGTATTCGCCTCTCGGGAAATGCCCTCCGGAATAACAGTGCCAATGGACCTGAGGCTGTTGCGTTCATTAGTGTTCGTTATTCAACCAGCGACGTACCGTACACAAGCACTCGTCACGCTTGCTACTACTACTAGAAGCATTGCGGACGCCGGAGTTGTTCAGCATTTGCCGCATACATCCGTTCCTCCGACAGCTGCGCTGTGTAAGCTTGCTACACCTCTGCGAATGATATGAATTACTCATGAACTTCCCTTCCACATATATGAAAGCTGTAGTGCTGTTACTTGCGTAAATCCACGTATGTTGCTGTAGCAGTAGTCCTTGTGCTTCTTTTCGAAGTGCCTCCTAAGCAGCTACCTTTTTCTATCATTAATATGGCCTCACAAGATGTTGTTGAGTGGACAATGTACTGAATGTAGTTACATTTTGATCCCGCAGTTCGTGTTGAAGGCACGCGCCAAGTCAACTGTCCAATATCAATACTTGGGCTAACAATGATACCGCGAGAGCTATTCCCATAGAGTTGAGAGAGAGAGGAGTATAGCCGGGTATAATGTGAAGCAAATGCAGCACTTTCGGCACTCCGCTGGACTCGGTTCTGTTGTGCATTCATTGACCGGGGTGAATTGTGGTCCGCTTAGAATTTGTCTTAAAATCGTAAGATGTGAAACCCGTCCGATGTCTACCCCAACAACACGGTTGATGTGTAACTCGTTCTTGTTAGCGAACTGTTTATAATACCGTGAATTTTCCATCTTGCTGTCTTTAACAATGCCAACGCCATCGCTTCCGGTCCCTAAAGTAATCCATGTCGATACTCGCGGTGCAGTGATACTTGAGGAGGAGTCACCTGAGGTACGTATCATGGCTGCTGCTGCGGTCGAATTCAACTCTTGACACTTTGCTGAGACTAGAGACAGTCGAGGGATTTATTTTCCCAATCATATTGAGCCTGTTTCGCACATAGCAGTGGATGTCGGAGCACCGCGAGTTACTCCTGCTCTTGTGAAATTGGCAGCTAATCCCGATATTTCCTCAATCCAGGTCGGAGGCTCCCTGGCCAAAGTGGTGTATTTTACACGGTCACCAGAGCCGCCCTCATCGCCATCTGTAGCTGCCACCCGGGGTTCTTCGAGTCCGCCAAGTGGGTTATCAACACCGCGTTCCATATCGCCATCCAACGAACTCTCTAATTTCGCGCCCTCATCCCCGTCAAGTTCTTCGATTAGACGTAATGGAGCTCTTACACCTCTGGTTCTCGATGCTCAGAACCACGTAGGCGATTTCGATAGCACGCTCTTCCGAGATACCATGCTCCGGCGGGCCTCCCAGAATTTCCCTGGGGGTTCACTCAATTTCGAAAGATTCGAGACGGACAATATTCACGAATGCGTCGAGTTCATACAATCCTTGATTGAACGCTCCGCGGAGCAGAACGAAGTCTCGATTGAATATATGAGGAAGAGCGTCAAAATCATGGCTACTGGTGGTGGGGCACACAAATTCTATGAATTGTTCAAGGACACGCTGTGTGTGGAGGTGAGGAGGGAAGACGAGATGGAGTGTTTGATCGAAGGCTTGAAGTTCATCACTCTCATTCCAGATGAGGTGTATTACTTTTCCGATGAACTTATCCAATCCGTATCCCATCCACCTTCCATGGCGACTTCATCATCATCAAAGTCTTCCTCGCATGACTGCTCATTAGAACGCCCAAGTCCTGATCCACCTCAATTCTCCGTCACGTTTGAAAGCAATCCCACACCTCAACTACCTTGTCTCCTCGTCAATATTGGATCAGGAGTGTCGATCATCAGAATTGACGAAGACGGCACATTTGAGCGTATTAGCGGGACAAGTTTAGGTGGGGGAACCTTATGGGGACTTCTCAGTCTTCTAACTCCCGCAACGACTTTTGATGGTATGTCTGTTTCCTCATTTTTAGGATCGTCTTTATCGAACTAATCAACGAAATCATTCATAGAGATGTTGAACCTTTCGGAACGCGGCGATAATGCCAGTGTGGACATGTTAGTCGGCGATATATACGGACAGGACTATAGTCGATTAGGACTCAAGTCCACGCTGATCGCTAGTTCGTTTGGCAAAGTGTTCAAAAAAGGTCGTGAAAAGGGCAAGTTCTCCGCAGAAGATATCAGCAAGAGTCTACTGTATGCTGTGTCGAACAACATTGGGCAGATTGCGTATGTTATTCAATCGTTTATATTCGTATTCATGTGGCGCCCTAAGCTGACGCCTCATTCAGGTTCATGAATGCAGAAAAATACAACCTTGATCGGATATATTTTGGTGGATGCTTCATCAGAGGTAATTAAATTTGGGTGTTTCGCTGATTCTGAACTGAGGTAGTCAAATTTATAGGGCACGCAGCAACGATTTCAACACTATCATATGCCATACGTTTCTGGAGTAAAGGCACGAAACGTGCACTATTTCTACGACACGAAGGATTCTTGTGGGTGATTCTACCTCATACCTCGGGCTCTTTGCTAATTCGTATGGCTATGTCTTTCAGAGGATCAATTGGGGCATGGATAAAGAATATCGGCCCGGAGTCGTCATGAATGTTTATCATCTATATCAGCGCTGAATGGAAGTATACCATAGATGTCAATCAATACTGCAGTAGTAGCACAGCTACTCTTTACTTAGATACCTATTTCGCTACTTACTCGCTGATTGCAAGGAAAGGAGATGTCCGAGACATGCATTGCCTAAATGCAGGGACCTGCTATCTGGGCATCACTCAGCACTGGAGTATGTACATAGGCACAATTTCTTTCGTCTCATAAGGCCCGGGTTATTGCCGCATGTAAGCAGTATGACTCCCACCTGGGTTGCAACGAGGCTGGGAGGAAGATTCAGCACATATGTACTTGCTTTTTCGATGGTTCGACGGGTTTGAATGCACAGATAGATTTGATTTAGATTATAATCAGAGGTGTCGTGACTATAGGCGGTTGTCTTAGCGAGATTGACATAGCGAACGAGACCAATATAAGCAGAGGGAGGTTATATAGCCGGAAAAGGAAGTGCTCGTGTGATGAAGAGGTTGAAATGGCAACAATAATGTGAGAGATGAAGTGATAAGGAGAAATATGTGAACTGGAGAAAGAAGACAGTAAAGACAGTGAGTAGAAGGTAGAAGAAAGGGAGTAAGTACGGAAGGCAGGATTATATAAAAGAGTTTATTAGAATCGAGTTGCGTGGGAAAGCTGTATAGCGGATTTTTTCGAAGAGATCTATATGCCGCACATAAAGATCATTCAATAATAATTATGGTTTGTCATAAAGCGGCTCTTTCTTAAACCTCTCTACTTTCATTCCTGCCCTCATTTTCGTCGTCCACCGTGTCGACAGCAATGCCTCCAGTTGCGAGCTCCCCCTCTTCTAACTTAAAGGACAAGCAAAAGAAGCCCCGCCATAGACATTCTCCCGCGCAGCTCGCTGCTTTAAACGAGCTCTATGAAAGAGATGAGCACCCCACCTTAGATCTGAGGGTTTCGTTGGCCGAGCGTCTCGGAATGTATGCATCTTTCTTTATCTTCTCTTCGTTGTCTTGTTCTCATTCTGTATACTTTACTCCCAGGGAGACAAAGACTGTCAACGCTTGGTTCCAAAACAAACGAGCAAGCTCAAAGAAGCGGACCATCAATAGACCCCCGGTCTCATACGATGCATCGCCTATAAATGCATCTAATCAGTCTAATTCTTCTTCTTCAGCCTCTACTACATCTCGTACAGCTGACTTTGACGAGTATTACGACGACGAATACCTGCCTGCAGATCACCACCTTGACTCTGCCTCATTTGAAGCACCTAATGGTGCTCGTACTTGGTCTGCATTTTACGCTGGTAATCCGGAACACACCCACTTCCTATCAGAGCACGAAAACATGCCCCGAAGGATGCGTGTACGACCATCTGGCGAGCAAATTGAAGAACTAAAAAAATTGTTTCACATCAACCCCCATCCTTCCACTGAGCTGAGGCAGGAACTGGCGGATAGAATTGGAATGTAAGCATTGGTTCCTCTTATCTGAAGTCGCAGCTGAAGATAGGACAGGCGTTATCAAAGTATCACCAACTGGTTCCAAAATCAACGCAGTCTTGCTAAAAAGAGACAAGATTCAGACTCGGATGCGACAGCGGCTAATCAGTCGCATTCAGAGTACTCGATGGAGACTCGGACGTATGCTGCGTTCCCTCCACCACCGCCAACGTACCACCCGTCGTTGGGACTTCCACCTGCGACAAATCATCCCTCGCTCGGTGTCGCTGCTCGAGAGAGACGAAGTCTTTCCCCACCGTATCAGGACACTGTGCTGCGCAGGATGCCCCAGAGACGAAGTGTGACGCCATATGGGGCATCGATACATTCACGACCTCGACGGACTCGACCAGAACCGTACCAACTGGACGCACTGAAGGACATGTACATAAAGACAGCGCATCCGTCGATTGAGGAGCGTTCAGCGCTCGCGCTGGAAATCGGAATGTAAGCTGTCATTTTTTATTATTCTTTCCCGATTTGGGGTTGTCTGATCTCATATCATGCGTCATGTCATTTACAGGGATCTCGGCAAGGTCACAAACTGGTTCCGGAACCTCCGGCAAACTACCCGGAGGAGAGCTAAAAAGGCAGGTAGCGGGGACGAGGATGATGAGGATATGTTCCATAATCCTGATTACTCAGCGTCCGTGTCACGTTCTGGCTCTCCTTCTGTCCGTTCATCCTCAGAGTCTATGGACTACGACGATGAAGGTCCTCCTCACAGTGGTCCTCTCTCAGATGGTGGCAGCGAAGACGAGTACGAGGAGGCTGTTACTCCTAGTTCCGTCACTTCTCGCTCTCCCCCTCCACCAAATAAACAACTAGAAAGGCCCCAGGTAACACTCAGTACCCTGAGCCTTGCCGCACTAGACTCGGCTGCTGTTGCCGAGATGGAGAAGGTGTCCATGAAAAGTGGCATCAAAGTTGAAGATGCCCTTCTCCTGCTGACTTTTCATCAGCAGGTTGTGCGTTAAATATTTTCTGTGTGAGTGTAGAAATCTCACCTCTCCGAATACCCCTTTGATGCTGATATATAATTCGCATGCAGAACATCTTATTCTTATTCGGACTCGAAAAAAAACAAACACGTTTCCCCACCGTGTGTACGTGTGTACCTCGTCGCCGTGTAACAGACCTGCGAGACCTCTGTCTTTGTTCCTGTCAGCCTGTGCTTCTCCCCTTCTCCCCTTCCTCCAGTTACGCTATTGGCCACCGCGTATACCTGTTAATATTCTTTGTCTCGCTATCCTGCATTGCATTCGGTTGTTCCCCAACTCTATTATATATTATTATCTCATATCTCATTGTCTGCGAACCTGCCTCTTTCCCGTCCTTGCTCCATTCACCATCTTAAAATTACCCCAATTATCCATCTATGTATATGCTCTCTTGGCTGTGTTAGACTTGCATATACTACCTTACAGTGTTGTGCTTCTTGTTAAAGTTGTCCTCATGTAGCCCCCCTTACTGTACTTTTTACCAAATGATGAATGGTGAATCGAATGAGATTGTTAATCAGAGTAATGATTGCTGTACTACATACATTAAAATTAGTTCTCTTTCTTCATATCTGTACGTTTTTCCTTGCGTTGCAACTCTAAACCGAGCCTTTCCCGGAGTTGATCCTCCTTCTCTACAAAGCTCAGCGGAAACCCTTTCCCAATCCCAAAAAAGACAAACAGCGCCCATTTCCACCGGAAGGGGTTGATGGCAACACAGAATAAGTACCACCACATCAGCTCCGTATACGTGAAGAAATCAAACGCTGGCGTTGGAGAGCGGCTTTTAAACAACCTCGTCATGTCGATCCACGCCTTCATCAAACTCTCCCTCGGTCGTGTCAGAGGATCCACAAGGAACATCAACAATATGCGAGTGTAGATGCCTATGTGGTAGTTTCCAACCGTGCCGATGGCGTTGACATAGGTGCAATTGTTACAGCATACGGACATGTGCGGAGGAGGGAATGTCTGGAGGTACCAGTTGGGTGGGTTGTATGGTTTCTCGAAACACTCATCGGGGAGGAAACTCAATTTGGGGCGGGTAAAGCCCGTAGCCATTATGACGATGTCAGCTTCGACGAGGATCTCTTTCCCTGGACCACCAGCTGGGACACCTCTTGCGCGCAGATTGAATCGGATACCATTTTCAGCGAATTCAAGGATGTCTCCTCGCAACCAGGCAGCACTGCCGTCGCGAATCTTGTCAAGCACGTCCGAGTTCACCATCGGCTAGATCGTTCATTAGAAAGAAATTGTCATTATATCTGGAGTAACTCACCGTCTCCTCAAAGATTCCCGTGCTCACGGGTGCAAGATCTGAGAGGTCGCGATAGAAAAAGTAACGCAGGAATGTTTCTGGAATCCAAGAGAAGATGGTTTCTTGACCGAAAACGTTCAATGCCAGGATCATATCAACGATGGCATTCCGTGGAATAATCCACTTGTCGGACTGAATAAAACAGTGGTCAGTTGATTGTTAATTCATGCAGGACGCTACTCACTCTGGCCAGGATCGTGGTCTTTCCGGCTTGAGCAGCGGACGCGAATTCCAAGGCCTCTACAGCAGAGGCACCGCCTCCTATGATCACGACTTTTTTGGCATTCGCGTTCGTGCCATCCAGACGCGACGAGTGTAAAATATCCCCCTTGAACTTTTCCTGACCAGTCATATGAGGCATTTTTGGGTCCCCGCAAGTTCTGCACAATTGAATGGGTCATCATACCTTGGAAATACAAAAACAAGACCCGCTCACCCCACAGCAGCAATAATTCCATCAAATTTACCATACTCCTCACTGTTCAAATACCACCGCTCATCTTTATCCTGCCAAATTCTCTCGATCTTGACATTAAACTTGGTCTTCTCTTCCAGGCTATAATTCTTCCACAGATCGACGATAGCATTGACAATTTCCTTGCGATTGGGATAACTGTTCTTCCACTGCACACTAGGGAAAAACCGGTACATCAAACTATGAATCTGCAACCCAGACGTGTTATTGACGCGAGCCCAAATTCCTCCAAGTTCTTCGCGTGGTCCTGCCTCAAATATGGTAACATCAAAACCATGGCCTACGCAATGAGCGGCCGAGGAAACGCCAGTGATGCCAGCACCGATGATGGCGATTCTAGGACGACTGAGACGAGCATAAGGTGGTGGTGGTGTTGGGGAGAGAAGTTTTGCCAGAATAAACTGGAAGAACTGGTATATAAGAAGAAAAGGGTTCCACACCATGGTTGGATGGGTGACTGGCAGCTGTGGGAGACTGGCATTGTCAGTTTAATACTCGCTCTAAGTACCTTGCTGCCATGGATGCCAACAAAAAGTGACGCACTAAAATGACGTCACTGCTAAATTCACGTCTAAACCAATTACACCAAAGAAAAATATCCACGTAGTAACCCTAGTAAACCCTATTCGTGATTCATGGCCGCCTGCGTCCACGTATGCGATATACTTTAGCTCAATATCTTGAGAGGTATCTTAGATGGCAGGAACACCAAGACACAAAGTAATGCAGCGACTTGAGGAACAGTTAAATAAGGCAGATACTGCACCCCTTTTTTGTTGGCAATAACCCCAGTGATAAATGGGAATAGCGCTGAACGAAAAATGTCAATGAAATGTGATGACATTCCAAACTGCAGCACAACCCACCAGTGCCAATACCTCCGAGTGCAGAACTGACAAGAAGATAGTGAGGGAAAGAAGAAATGGTCAAGAAAAACTTTGCTTACAGTAGAGCCATTGACACCATTTGAACATCTTTTGGCAAAACTTCGCTCGTCATAGTCAGTGATGCGGGCCAAACAGGACCGTACATAAGACCAATAATACATGCCGAGAATGCATTCTCGATATTGGAATTTACAAACCATATGAGAATGTGCATGACCAGAGCCACAGCTAAATTAATGTGTTAGTGCTGGACATTGTCGAAGAGTATCCTATGCTTACTTCTGCAACAGAAAATTCAGGCTATTGCGAATATGCTTGGGTGAAAAAGAGGCACGTACAGGCATTCTATCATGATATACTTCCGTTGCGTAAAGCCCAACCTGTATTCCACCTCATCAGTGTGTGAAGGTGATAGATCGTGATGAAACGACAAACCTAGAGGCAAAATATCCCCACAGGAAGCGCCCAACAGTCTCTCCGCCCCAGAATCCAGAGGTCACATACCCGACTGTTTTAGGATTTGCTTGCTGAAATCAAGAAGTAAGTGTTTGATCAGTTCGCGGGTAAGGCTCGATACGTACCCGAGTAGCCAGCAAGTAAGATATTATCTGTACGATGATCAGCGTAAACAGATGACCTTAGTACCAGCGTAGGAAAAAGCCCTTACGAATCCTTGGAATGCGGCCTCGCTACACAATAGAACAAGTAAGAATCAACCTCGGAAAGCACAATAACAAACTCACCATCCACAATACAGCCAGGCAAATGCAGAGAATGCCCACTGGTGAGGCATGCGCAGAGCACGATGCAAGGCTAGCGATTATTAGTAGGGATGATGGTGCATCTAACAAAGCTAACGACTCACTATTCTTGGCTTCAGGCACTTCTATAGTTGATGTAGATGAAGACGGACCCGATTCACCGTCACTGTACCCCATCTCAATAGAGCTTTCAACCCTGAGACCTTTACCCTCAGATACAGGGATAGAACGACTCTCCGAGCGGACCCTCAAAGCCTCTCTCTGTTCTGTATAGAACTCTTTCAAGGTTGGTCGAAATGCGTAAGCCACGAGACAAAAATTTACGCCAGATACAACCAGAGACCCAAAGTAAAAATTTGGCCAAGGTGCTCCAGTGGCGATGACGGACTGACATACGATGGGGGCACATACACCACCGAGACCTGTAGATAACGTTAGTACAGTAATGAAGAGATAAACATGATTGACTTGCTCCAAAAACCGAAAGCATAACCTAGAGCTGCCTTGGGACCCTGCGTACTGAGGTATAAGTTCCTAGGACGTAAATGAATGTCAACTAGTAGTACACTGCATACTAAGCGCTCTTACAGGTTCGCTGGAAAAACATCTCAGATACAACATTTCAAAAACAGAACACCTAACCTTACCTGTCAACAACGCCCTGGCAAACGATGCAATCACATATGCCATGAACATGGCTGAGAACCCTTTCTGTACTCCCATCAGAACGAAAAAATTAGAGTGTACGATGCAAGCCACCAGCATCGTTACATATCTCGATTGAGACGGAGAGAATCCGAGTAGTACTCGGGAACGTTTGAGTATAGGGAAGCGGTAAAGAAATGGGAATGCTGGCACAATTGAACGCTGTGTAGTACTTAGGTCGAAAAACCCGAGCGCATGTGAGACGCGTTCAACTGAAAGTGTTCCCAGGAAGAAACTGTAGGTTTAGTGAGGTCAGAGTGGTTTGCGGGTATGACACAAGCGGCACGGACCCGACAGTAGTACCGGTAAATAAAAGCGAGGATGTCATATCAGTCAAGTGGAATTCAGCCATCAGATCTGTGTGGTGAAGATTTAGTTGCCTGGTTAACGAAAATCATAAGTTGGCATGCATACATGGAAGTACAGTCCCAGTGACTGTAAAACATGATCAGCATTTGTCTAAAGAAAGGACATTTGGCGTGCTTGTACCTCCATCCCCCCATCCACAGAGAAAGTAGACAAAGAAAGCACTGATCAATCGGCGCTTCAGATTTTCAGGTAGAACCTCGGCTTGGTCGATAGCCCCTCTAACCTCTATCACCGAGGCTGCTTTGCGAGTGCTCTCGATCGGAGAGGTATCCGAGACGGTATTAGAAGAAGATACAGCCGCTTCCGCTACTTGATGTCTAGGGATGTGGACGTTCGTAGAATATCCGGATACATGCGCGTCACATAGAGGCGAAGGAAGGGCCGGTGCAGCTTCACCCTTGTCCAGGACAGGGAGCTCGGTATCATCAACTGCGTTATCATTGTAGAATGAGTGTCGAGCCTCGCCTTTCAGACCTTGTGATGGTGGTGGTGGGTTCAGGCTGAAACGGCGACCACGAAGTTGATTTATCGTGTAGCCGTAGTCGATAGATGGCGTCTGACTGAGTCTGCGGCCACGAATGTTGTTGCTCTTCTGGCAATACTCTAGAGCGGGTGCTTGAAGGAGAGAAGTCATAAGGTTGATCCAGAAGAAACTGACAAGGTTGGACTGAAAGATGGGGCAAATATATTGAGAAATTAGGGCTACAATGTGTTCTTCATCCAATGGGGTTTCCAAACGGTCGCCTCTTGTGTTTGATAATAGTACGAGTCGTATTGTGCATGCGTAAGAGCCAGACGAAGTTCGTGACACACAGAGGAAGAATTTCTTGAGGCGAAATCAAGCAAAGACTACACCCTGAACTAGCAGCCGGATGAACTATAAGCTGACCTCGAGGTCTAACGAGTAAGACCTCAGGGGTGCTCATTTACTTTGAGTGTTTTCGACCTCTTTTCCTGAGTAACGGTAGGAATAGGCGCAAACACGATCCTGAGACCGAAGAAAAACGTAATTGAGCAAGGAAAGTGACATCCCATGTTTTCCAATCGCGCAGAAATAAGGGAAAAGGTCCGCCCGAACATGAAATACGATTGAGTAATCAACCAGTTGAGGCTCGCCTCTGGCTTCTTCATGTCTTCTGAGTTTCAAGGTGCAAGCGCGGCATATAGTGCTCGGACCGACCGAAATTACGTTAAACAAGCGGACGACATGCACCATTTGACGAGACTATCTGCCCGCGGCGGACCAGAGCAAAACCTCCGCAGTTGAAACGGCAAGCTAAAAGCTTAAATCCCTGAGCTTCATGAGATGGATCAGGTAGACCACGAGCTGGAGAAGGAAGGAAAGTAGATCATATGCTATCATATGGGCCAGGATCGTCATATGAACTTCAGAAAGTCGCCTACTCGAAATGAAATGTGCAACCATTATTTGTATTTCGAACACGACAAGATGAGCCGAAAACAAGAAGAGGATGTGCGTTTGGTCCAGAGTATCTTGTGATGACGGAGCACGGAGACGGTGAGGCGTCAACGAGGGCTAAAAGCATTGAGCAAATAGCGCGAGAGACGATGTTATATCTGGAGCAAGTCTGTCATTTCAAGCAAGCGAGGTGAACGTTAGGTTTGAATCACCCTCTTTGCAGGTCAAGCAGCGACCTTCTCCATAGTCGAAATATGCAATGCAAGATTCCGCGGGATGGGTGATCACGAAAAAGGTACAAAATCCTCGTTTCTCTTCCCTGACAAGAGCACAAGAACAGATATAGCGAGAAATGCAACTCAGGTACTGCGAAGACAAGTGTAGATCACTGTGTTTCCGAGGACCAAAATGAGGATTGTGATGGTAAGAGACAAAGAGAAACCTCCGCGGACTCAATCAGCCACCGACCGAAATAACCATATGTAGAAGATACATCTCCAAAAAAAGACCTCCACCGACCGAGGTCGCGACTCTGCCTGACAGGCGTGCACCCGGCGCGCACTCTTCTCTGTCGATTACTACACAGATCAAGAGGTGTTATTATCCCAAAAACAATTAATAGAAATCGCAGTTCAGCAGATGGCTTAGAAGGTCTTCAAGTTTCAGGTACTCAGCTTGAGGAAGCAACCAATTATAGTAGTAATTAACGAGTTGATAGAGTAAGTACAACCACAGTGAAAACAGTATATACAGAATGTACAAGGGATCCGGCGCACATGAAGTAACGAGTCTAAGCAATAGAAAAAGAAATCACTAGGGATAACGGCTATAGGAGTCTGAAAGCTCCTGGCTTCGAATAGTAGCATGCGATCGTCAGGGCAAGTGTCAATATCGACAAAGGCAGGGATAGGGCTGTGAGGAAGACGGTGTACAGAGAATTGACAACGTGCATGGGAACACTGGGAACAACGTAGTTGTCGAAAGAAGCAAAAACAAAATAACTTTCTGATGAAGGACTCCTGAAGGATGCTGAAGTAGAGCGATGATTCGGAATGCGTGGGGATGCCAGTGAAGACGTGCGACTGTCATTTACCGCGTAGTGGGCCGACAGGCCCAGATCTCGCTCGACGCGTTTCAAAGCGACCTGGGCCATCCAACTCTGATCAGAAGTATCTTCACATCTGGACGATTCAGAAGGAACAATGAGCACTGTGTCCTGTTCCCAGTTCTCGTGGCATAAGATTGACCAAGAGACGTCACGACGCTCTTCGTGACGGATGGTCTGGCATCCGAATTCTCCCAGTACAGCTGACACGAGATCCCAGATGACCGGAGATGACCTCGTACTAATTATTGAATCCGATAGTGAGCCGCCATGCAGCAGACGAAGCGATTTCAGGGAAAGGTAGAATTCAAGCCAGTGCGTTCGATTTATGAATCTCTTTGGGTTTAAGACTGGATAATCCCTGCGGTGATCCCAGTTGTAAGGCCTCTGGGTAATACGGCGGCGGCTAGAGCAGGCACAGGCACCTGAGAATTGTTGCCATTGCCAAAGATCGTCCCCGTATACGTGCTCGTAGTAAGTAATGCACTCTGGACAGAGCAGATGACGAAGTGCCGTTTCATAGCGCTTGAGAGCAGAGCAAGAACGAGCAATAAGATGGTCGGTGGCGTTCAGAAGGACATATGAGCGGATAAGCAGTAGCAGTTCTACAGGGAGTAAGGGTGCTTTTCTGGATAAGGCCTTCTTGGAGATTACAGGAATCGACTCAATGACGGAATCGATTGCCTGTAATACCTCAGAGAGGTATGCGAGAGAGATATGCATGAGAGCAGACTGAGAGACGACCACTGCGGTTGCCGAGTTCATAGTTGCGCAGCGAATAACGAGTAGGGAAACTGGAACCACGAAATGACTGGATATATATGCATTCAGTGCAGATGGCAGGCAGGGAAGCTGGAATACAAAAGCAGGATTTTTAGAGTCATAGTTCTCGATCGAATGGAAACGGGAGCGATTATTGGCGTGACGTGAGTCTTCCGCGGCCTGAGAGACCGCATTCTTCAGGATGTTCGCAGTGATATATACCTGTCAGCCTGAAAGAAGCAGCAATTGATGCTAAAGACATATCATTGCCCAACTACGTTGCTGGGTAGTGCTGACAGCAGTCCTCGGGCGAGATGGCTTGTCTCTCAGTTTCACGGCGAGTTCTGCAATTATCGTAAACTGTACGTCAGAATAGATGAAGCTTGAAGACCTGAGGCCTGATTGCTTACTTGATTAGCATTGAAATATTGAGACTAAAAAGCCAGATCGTGCGACTTTGTAATTAGAAGTACCGAGGAAGTGGCCCAAGGCGGTGAGGTTAGTCAAAACAACTTTTGGCATACAGTAGAAGTCAGCCAGGCCGAGAATACAGGCAATCTCCACCTTCTCACCGGATCTCAAAACTTTCACAGTCAGCGAATGTGCACCCAGACAACAAGTTTAGAGGTGGACAGTTACTTACATGCGAACATAGGCAGACATATTACCGTAAGCTATTAAGTGCTACTTGTACACCTTTACGAGTAAAGAAGAGTACACGAATTGCTTTCAAAGTGGCCTGATATCTCCTCATAACTGTAACCATACATACTCATTGCGCCAGAGATCAGGATACTCCCTTCTGATGAGTGGCGTGGCCTCTGGATGATTCAACAGCTTGGAGGCGTTTCAGTGTCGCATTGACACTTTTGGGTACGCAGCTTCAAGCTTCAAGCTTCAGGGTTTAGTCGCTTCCCTCACTACTTCGCCATTTCTGGATCCTCTGCACCCCATTATCGAATTCCTTCAAAAGATCTAATCCTCCCGAGGCGCTCTTTTCCGCCTGTAATCGTGTGGGTGTAATGGGTGTAAAATGTTTAAACGCAGAATTGCTGGGGTAGTATGCACGTACTCGTGCATCCTTTGAGGCCCAAACTTCAATCCTGGAAGTAACTGTGTCAACGGGGGCATTCGACACAAGCGTGAGTAGTAGGAGACCCCTTACTGCTTGCGTATTTGCGTTTCCTTTATAGAGAAGTGAGAGCAGATCACATCCTGAGACAAGGAATGCTAATAAATTCGACAATCTCGAGACTACAACGAGCTCACCCCCCAAATGCCATGACGGTGCTCATCGTGTAGCCAGTCTATGATGGCCCAGCGTACGGTTTGCAGAGAAGTATCTTTGTTGTATTCGATACTTTCAGCTGATTTGGCATTGGCCTTCCCAAACCCTGGCCTAAGACCAAGTTGATGTTAGAGAAGTGGCGAAAAGAGCGGACAAAATTGCATATACTCGTTGAAGTATGGAAGATCAATTAAGATCATACTTTGGATGCTGACGAGAACTTGTAGCAGAGTGGAGTTGTATGGAGACCACTGTTCTTCCGGCCTGGTCACATCTTAGTAGTATTATGGCATGAATGGTACTGAACATACGTACCTGCCGGCCCAGGTACCCAGAAGAGACAAGCAAACTTTGCCGTTGTTGTATAGGTTAGGATTAAATCGCACAGTACCTCCACCAGTCGTTCGTAGGTGCATCTGAGGTGGAGATGAGGGATAGTTTATCGGCATGAAGCAGTCAAATTCAAAGAGCCCCCCAGCGTAAGGCGTCCCTTCAGGGCCTGCAATCAAAATCTTTCTGGACGAACTTTAGGCAAACAGAAAGAATTTAGGAGAATGGGACTCATACATGGCATCATTTCTCACTTCGTCAACACGAACCCAGACACCTGGTGGAAGGCTCGTGGCCATGACAGCGAGCTCCTTGACCAAATGAAGACGGCCTTTGGGATTGCGCGTCGAATTCTCTGTGCCTTTCAAATCCTTTGCATAGTTGTATGCAGCGACCTTCTTCTTGTCTTCACTAGATTCTTCTCCCAACAAAAACGTTTCATGTCGAAACGCGAGCTTCTCACAAGCCTTGTTGTAGGCGTTCTCAACGGAGGTATCCTTGGACATGCCTTCTCCCTTGCAGTTCGACTGTCCGTCATCATTGCCGTTGAGGGAAACTCCCAACACAGACATCGCTCGCTCCATGTCGTCTCTAGCAGCAATGAAGTCCCCACAGAGTGAAGTTGCTTTGATCGTCTCTTCCGCGTTTTCATCAGAATCCAGGAGTCGCGCCGCGCCTGTCAAAAAAGCTTCACATTGCTTGTTTAGCTTCTTGAAGTAATCGTACAGCGGAGGTGCTTTCTCGAACTGTCCTTCCTTGTCTGACACCCAGCTGATCTCACCCTCGTCCCACATCCAACACTCCAAGCCTGGGGACTCGGACATCTCCCGGCGAGGCTCAAGCAGGACTCGAACAGTCAATTCGCAATCAGACATACGCGTCAACAAAGCCAACATAGCATTGTAGATCTCACTTCGTGCCGTCCAGTCTGACACAGAATCGTTGCGTAAAAGGTCGCCCAGCAGGTCGGTGAGTTTAGAGAGCGAAAGCAAGGGCCCGATGGATGGATGTGGAAGCATGTCAAATATGTGAGGGTTATCGATATACGGTGAAGGCAGCAACTCCGTGAGCATTCGCAATGCACGAATGACTAATTCGTCCCAATGAGCTGCCAGTTCTTTATTTCGCTTAGCATCGGAGGAGGCCCCAAGACCAGCATTTCTCTGAGATCCAGCCCATCTCCCAACTGCTCCATAAGTTTCGTCTGCTCCATACCCGGTACCGCCTGGTCCAACAGATTTGGATTTCCCGGCTTTGATACTCTTAGTTGCAGCTAAGACACGAGACTGCGAAGTTGCTCGTTCTCCGAGATACTGTCTATCAAAACCACCCAGCGCTTCAAAGATCGCGATAGCACGACCCTCAGCACAACATGCGTGAACTGTGCAGGTCGGATGTTTAGCTTTTCCTTTGCATGACACTGGACATGACGTGCTTCTGAAGCAACCTCGGCAATGATTCGTTTTACAGGACGTACAAGGGGCATGGAGCAACGATCCTAGAGATGGAGATATCGTATCGCCAGAGAGCATGACCTATAGAATAGGGTTTGTGATATTGAGGGAAAGAACGCGAGGAGAAGCAACAAACGTACGAATCCGCGAGGAGAAGGCACAAGCTGACCGCACTTGGTACAAGATCTTCCCTTGGTGAATAAGTCGCGATATTGGGCCAATCTTTCATCCGGTGCATTGTCATCCGTCTGGTCGCGAGGAGACGGATTCGTTTTCTGAGGCGGAAATACGCCCGAACTGGATTCAGAAATACCTGTAAACTCACTGCGATCAGTTTCTTCCCATTCCTTTGCTAAGCGCCTAGCAAAAGCTTCGTCTTCATCCTCAAGAACGACAATAGCGTTCCTAGAGCTTCCTGCCTCATTGCAACCTTCTTGTAGTTGCCTAGCAAGCTTTTCACTGTCCTCTAACTCCTTGATACGCGCCAGTATGGCCGGTAGTTCGTCGTCCGAATCATCCTCGATCACGATGGGCGTCGTCGATGTATTTGGGGAAAGGCGAGCACGTTTCTTGTCAGGTCGAGAAGATTCATTTCGAGCAGATGAATTCCTTTTTGTCATGCTAACACAGAAGGTCGTGACAGTCGCAAAGTGGGATATATAACGGGTACGTCCGCCCAACAAAGGATCTGAACATGTAGGCAAGTTTGCACAAAGAAAATCTAGACCTATGCAAACGTGTGATTTGTCAGCACTGTTAGTAACACTGGCACACCTATGCCCCGCATTGGATCACCTTTGCCCCGCAATGCGTTTTGTCGGGAGGAACCTAATGAATTGTGAGTATATAAATTTACGGTCGAGTTTGTCGAGGTTAACCCATTTCTTTGCGCATTCTAGAGTTTTCTGTTGACTTGGCACCTGTCGCATCTATCCCTTCATCTTTGAGCCTCCGGTTCAATTGTTGCCGGTACAAGTCATAGGCAAACCTAGCTTGAAGCTTGAAGCAACGCTTCTCCTTCTAACAATGTTGTCCCTTCGTTCTAGCATCAAACGGGCACCCATACATCGATACATTCGCGTCATGTCTTCATCTACTTTGCCAGCTCTTCCTCTCTATCAGCCTTCGTTTGACGAAGAGCAGGCCCAATTTGATGAGCGTGTAGCAGAGATGTCAAACTTCTTCAATTTACCGCGGTTCAAGTCCACCAAACGCAGTTATACTCCTGCAGATGTTGTCTCCAAGCAAGGTTCCCTTCCCGTTACTCCGCTTCCATCTACGTTGCTGGCCGACAAACTGTATGGAAATTTAACCACGGCCGCTGAAGCGGGAAAGCCTGTGCATACTATGGGTGCAATTGATCCCGTTCAAATGACACAGATGGCTCGCCACCAAGAGATCGTATACGTCTCCGGATGGGCTGCTTCAAGTCTACTGACCACTGGTAATAACGAGGTTGGACCCGACTTTGGGTGAGCAGTGTTACATTTGTTTAATTTGTGCATGCACCCTTACCGGTGGCTTGTAGAGACTACCCTTACACCACTGTTCCGAACCAAGTCCATCGTATCTTCCGCTCACAGCAATTACATGACAAGAAGCATTATGACGAGCGAATGATAGCAAGTCCCGAGCAGCGGAGAAAGATGGAATACGTTGATTACCTCCGACCCATTGTAGCTGACGGGGATACTGGGTAGGTATATCCGATCTATTCATAATGCCAGCAACTTACCGTATTTCTCAGACACGGTGGTTTATCTGCTGTCATGAAGCTTGTGAAACTGTTTGCGGAATCTGTAAATATCCTGATACTAGCGTGATACATTGCTAAATGTTGTTCAGGGTGCTGCCGGTATTCACCTGGAAGACCAATTACACGGAGGGAAAAAGGTCAGTCACCAAACTTTGGATGCTGTGTCTGGCTATAACAATCGTTCAGTGTGGTCATTTGGCAGGGAAAGTTCTTGTGCCGACATCGACACACACGTCCCGCCTCATCTCCGCACGGTTCCAGCTTGATCTCATGAAGTCTACCATGCTCCTAATTGCTAGGACCGATGCGGAATCCGGTAAACTACTTTCCTCTACGGTGGATATGGCAGACCAAGAATTCGTACTGGGCACCACTGTTGCTGACACACCGCTCGCCGAAGTGTTAGCAAACGCCGAGGCAAGAGGAGCAACAGGCCCCGAAATTGATTTCCTTGAAAAAGAGTGGACCGAGACACATCCTCTGTGCACCTTCCATCAAGGTACTTTCCCCTAGTTTTGCGCATTAGTTTGAGTGTGCTCACGAGAGATAAAAGCGGTCGAGAAGGCTATCAACAACTCAAACATTAGTGATAAACAACCTGCACTCCAGTCATATCTCTCCGCAGCTGCTGGCAAGTCCGTCAATGAATGCCGCGAAATTGCGTCGGACATCTTGGGTACAAGTGTCTTTTGGGATTGTGATCGTGCGTGTATTTCTCTCATAGTCAATACGTCTGAACTAATCTTCTCTGTTCAGTTCCGCGGACTAGGGAAGGCTATTACCACTTCACCGGCGGTATTGAAGTAGGGTGAATTCTATAGACAATATGGCCATGATTGCTGAACTATTCTTAGCCTGCTGTGAAGCGTGCGATCACCTTCGCGCCATACGCCGACCTTATTTGGCTCGAGACTAAGACGCCGGATCTTGAGCAAGCTCGATCCTTTGCTCGCAGGATTAGAGAGCAACACCCCGGAAAGTGAGATTCTCAATCGCGCTCATTAGTGCACTCAGCTTGCACTGACGGTACTTTGAAGGTGGTTCGTATACAATCTCAGCCCTAGTTTCAACTGGTCAACACATGGCTTCACTGGTATGTGGTTTGTGTCCGAGCAGGGATGCTATTCTTATGCGATACTCTAAGATGCCGACCTTAAAAACTTTGTCTGGGAGCTCGCTAAGGAGGGGTAAGTCTTTACGGTCTTGCCTTTGATACGATGCTGATTGAAAAACAATCAGCTTTGTCCTTCAATTAATCTCTCTGGCTGGCTTACATAGTAATGCTACGGCGACGGGTGCGTGTTTTGATCTTGTCTATCGTTCGTGTTAAGACTTGGGATCCAGCCGAGCTCGCTGCTCGTTACAAGGAGGATGGCATGCTTGCCTATGTTGAACTTGTACAACGCAAAGAGAAAGAAATTGGATGTGATGTGCTTACGCACCAGAAGTGGTTCGTGGGCTCAGTCTTTCTTCCATAACTACTGTAGTAATTCTCCTACCAAACAGGAGCGGAGCAAACTACATCGATCGAATCTTGTCGACTGTATCTTCAGGTTCCTCAAGCACTTCTGCTATAGGCAAGGATTCCACGGAGCATTCATTTTAGAGTTAGTTCAAGGTTGTATCTTCCTAGATAGCTATAAGTAGCCTATCGGTAGAATTGTAGTTTACTGTCAGTGCCATGATGAAAAAATGAGCGGCAGTATCGGACTCCGGCCCGAGCTCACGTGCAATCCCTGTTCCTTTAGCTCATGGCGTCATTGAATTTAAGCAGGCCACATTTGTTCTTCCACTGGCAGGAGATTCAACTTCGACTCAACATCGACTCAACTTCCTCCTGAACTGACCACCACCTTGAAGATGGATGGCTCGACTAGGGCTACCGTTGAACATCTGAACTTGGATCGGCACCCACTTGTTTCCTTATTGTCAGCATGTTTTTGGGTGATTCGTACGTATTCAAATTCCTGCAACACACGTTCGGCCTAATTTCTCTTTTTTTCTTCGTGATCTAGTTTGGATTCTTTCATGGGCTAAAGCGCTGGTTACTTTCGTCACCATTACCATACCACGACTCATATACTCCGTGTTGTCGTATTCCATGACTTTCACCGTATGAAACCGCAGTAAATATGGTTTGCTGTACAAACTGACATTTTGCGATGGGTAGCTCAACTTCTGGTCGTTTGCAATCATGTTTTCGCTCTGCGCCGTTGTTCTGAACTACTGGATACGTTTCCGATACCTCAACGATTATACACAACTCAAGGAACCGCCCTTGGTCAAGCCCGATGCCAATGAGCTTCACCCGGATGTCAATACAGGTCAATTCGATCAATTAGTACAATATGGATGCTAAACTTATAACCTGTTTCATAGACCCACCTCCTACCTTTCACAATTATCTAGATGATTTTCTTCAGGCTGTTCGGGTCTTCGGTTTTGTCAGTACATTCCCTCTCGTAAAGTTTTGGTGACTGATTAATTGCCGGATCTCAATAGTTGGAGAAACCGGTCCGTACTTTTTCAGATTGTACATGTTGCCGCATTATCTCAACAAGTCGTAGGTTTTTCATGAGCTAGCCAGGCATCTTCAAACACGGCGGCTCATCGCCGGTGACAGCATCTCTCTTGATCAGGACAAAAGCTTTTACTGTGTCATAGATGGTATGGTCCAAGTTTACGCGCAGACAGGGCACGATATTGGGGCTCAACACGGTGCTTGGGACGATGAAGATATGAACGGATATCAACTACTCAATGAAGTGGGCAGTGGAGGAACACTTTCGAGCTTGTTCACGATCCTTAGCCTCTTCACCGAGGATGTGAAAATGAGTTGGCAAGATGATCACCGCGAGTCGTCTCCTTTTGAGTCTGATGGTGGTGGTACTAGTTCATCCATGCCTGCCCCTCCCAAGGTGAATTTGGCCGGCCGTGTGGACTCAGAAGTCGCTTATTTCGACCTTAATCAAAAGGAGAGGGCGCAGGGGCGTCGAGGATCCATCTCCTCGAGCACGTCCACTGTCCATCCTGCTGAAGTTCTTTCTCCGATCTCCCAAACCTCCACTCGTGATGGATATGCGTCTCCCGGTTATGAGGACAGTTTTGGATCCTCAGCTCTTCCCCGCTCTGAACCCGAATCAGGCAGTCGAGCATATCACGGTCTGGTAGCTCGAGCCACAGAAGATACCACATTGGCTGTGATACCAGCGGAAGCGTTTCGCCGCCTCACGAAGAAGTACCCGAAAGCGACGGGCCATATCGTGCAAGGTATGTCAGAGAATGTCGAAACGCGGGCCATGATCTAACTCTGCTTCTAGTGATATTGACGCGCTTCTCACGCGTGACTTTCAATGCAGCTCACAAATATCTGGGCTTAACGAGTGAAGTGCTGCGTACGGAGAAAGCTATTAACGACATCGCTTGCCACCCCCTACCAAATTCATTCTATGAAGGAGGTGGTTTGCATTATCTGCGGACTCGTTTCGATGGTACAGAGCGCTCAGATTCCGAGAGTGAATATTTCTCATACACGCAGTCCCCTGCTTCTGCGTCTTCAAAAACCCTTTCTACGGAGAGCCTAAAGCCTAGTGATTCCGTTAAGCCTGGTATCAAAGCCAAAGCAGCTGAACCAGCCCGTCCGATACTCCAGAGTCACCCTACTGGGAACTCGTCCAGGCTTCACCCCTCCCGGCATGTGGTACAGGCGGGTGATCTTCTTAGCTCGATCGATGACCTTGAGGACACGTACCGCCGTGGGCCAATGGGCCGCTCAATGAGTATCATAAACACACCTCGGGTACCGCGAACGATGAAGTCTTCCGAACATCGAAGAGCGGCCAACCTATCAGCAGACGATTTCGACTTGCGAGAGGAAGTCATGTCTTGCATAGCGAAATCAATTGGTCTCCTCCAACCTCCACTTAGTGGCAGCGACTCTGTTGAAACCTCACCTGCCGTACGACCCGCTGACGACCGTCGCTCTTCAGGCGGACTGCTTAATTCATCCTTTAGTTCTCTATCACTCCTGGATCTCAATGATGATGCGTCCAGTACTACAGGTGGTTCTTCGACCATGGCATCTGATGGATATATGAGTGGATTGGATAATGAGGTGGAGATGCTTTACTTTGCAGCGGGTTCGACTCTAGTTAAAGCAGGCGAGCTCAATACCGGTATGTTTTTTGTTTCTTTGACGTACTTGAAGCTTAATGAATGTCAGGCCTCTTCTATGTCATTGAGGGCTTTTTGGACATATTTCTACCGGCCAGCAGCAGTCACAAGAGCGACCCTGAGACGAAGGCAGGAGCTGTCCCAGCTCGTACTAATAATGGGAAAAAGAATCCCGATGAGGATAAGTTGCTTTTTACCGTGAAACCGGGCGGAATTGCCGGGTACCTTGGTATGCTCTTTCGACGCTCTCGTTAACGCTGTCTGATGTCCTGTCTAGCCTCTCTATGTCATAGTGCTTCTTATGTTGACATCAAGGCTAAAACTGATACCTATGTCGGATTCCTACCTTCCCATGCACTCGAACGCTTATTAGAGAAACGCCCTATTGTCCTCCTCACTCTCGCTAAACGCTTGATCTCACTACTGTCACCTCTTGGTATTACACTATTCTGTCTTCCATTCAAGGAGGTACTAATGATGTTATCTGAAGTGCTGCATATCGATGCCTCGCTAGACTGGATGCAAGTGAATGCAGGGCAAGTTCTTTGGAGGCCAGGTGATACGAGTGATAGTTTCTACATTGTCATTAATGGTCGTCTCCGTGTCATCACTGAAGATGATGATGGTGGTATGAAGATCGTAGGCGAATATGGACAAGGCGATACAGTTGGAGAACTCGACGTGATCACAAGCTCTCCACGCAGGAGCACTGCTCATGCTATCCGTGATACTGAACTGATCAGAATGCCCCAGACTCTCTTCAACGCCATATCTGCTCGGTGCGTAGTCTTCTAGACCTGTTTTCCTAAATTGATGTCTCTGCCAGTAATCCGCAGACGACTGCCCAGTAAGCTCAAATATCATGTCTTCTTCTCCAGTGTGGTTCTAATCGATTCAAAGGATTCTTCGAATGATAGCTTCGCGCGTAAGAGACCAAATTGATGCTTCCTCGCCAACCCAATCGAGGAACAAACCGTCTTCGGAAGCTGGGTACAACAACAATTTGAAGACTGTCGCTGTTCTTCCAGTGTCTCGCAATGTGCCCATCGATGTCTTCGCGAGAAAGCTCCAGTCTGCACTTGAAGGCATTGGTGCGAGCACTGCATATCTCAATCAAGCGTCCATGTCGAATCACTTGGGTCGTCATGCGTTTACAAGGATGGGGAAACTAAAGGCAGCTGGCTGGCTGGCCGATCAAGAGCAGAAGTACCGCAGCGTTCTATATGTGGTAGACTCACCGGTCGCTAGCTCGTGGACGCAAACTTGTATTCGCCAGGTAGCGAAGTTGCTTATTAGTATTGGGTACCTCACTGACCCGCATATGTTCAGGCGGACTGTGTTATGGTGGTTGGAATGGGCGACGAGCCTGGTATTGGGGAGTACGAACGATTACTCCTATCAATGAAAACTACGGCGCGAAAGGAGCTGATTTTGTTACACCCTGACCGATCGGTCGTTCCTGGTTCGACCCGTGAGTGGTTGAAGGTGCGTTCTGTGCCTCCCAAATACAAACCAATCCAACTAAGTAGTTTGATGTAGAACCGACCCTGGATACACCAACATCTGCATGTCGAATTGCCGGCAAGTGAATTCTCTACTGACACGATCTCATTGTTCATCTCGTGCAACCACAGGGAATTGTTTTGCCTATCCCAAAGACTCCTTCCATACCGAGAGACCCCGATCCCATGTCTGCACTGAAGAACCTCAAAGACAAGGTACAGAACGAGATACAAAAATATCGCGGAGGAACGCATGATCCGCGTCCTCAACGTATGCCTCATACAAATGATTTTTCTCGACTCGCCCGCCGGTTGTGTGGGAGATCCATTGGACTTGTTCTTGGTGGCGGTGGAGCACGAGGAATATCACACCTCGTATGTGCGTTTTGCCTCATTGAAAGTGGAGCTGATGATTTTGGACAGGGTTTGATCAGGGCACTTGAAGAGTACGGCATTCCTATAGATCATATAGGAGGTGAGAGACATGTATTTGCTGCATTCAAAGCTCACGAGCGATGCTTCTAGGCACTAGTATAGGTGCTCTTATAGGTGGCCTTTATGCGCGTGAAGGTGATATCCTGTCTAGTTCTGCGCGCGCGAAACATTTCAGCGGCAGGATGGGTAACATATGGCGAATGTTATCGGATGTCACATACCCTATTGTGGCTTATACTACGGCATGATTTTTTTCTTGGCTTCTTAACTAACATTCAATTGCTCAATGTGCTACAGGGCCATGAATTCAATCGTGCCTTGTACAAGGTGAGTAAGTGGAACCCAAGTGTATTCTTCATCCTGACCTTTTTTTTCTGTGCAGGCTTTCTACGACCTCCATATTGAAGACATGTGGCTGCCGTTCTTCTGCAACACGACAAATATCAACACATCTCGTATGGAGATCCACGAAACTGGCTACGCATGGCGTTTTATCCGTGAGTCTCGATGCTCTATAAGCTCTAAGTAGGCCATAACTAATTGGTCGAGCCAGGCGGCTCAATGACACTGGTCGGCCTTCTACCGCCGTTGTGCGACAATGGCAGCATGCTAGTGGACGGTGGATACGGTCAGTGCGCTCTCAACGGAATGCAATCCTCGCTAATGTACATCTACAGTGGATAACTTACCTGTAACAATTTATGCTCTTCATCTCCGGGCTACATGTTTCTAAAGACATATTCAGGTGGCTGCTATGTTGTCGATGGGTGCTAACGCTGTGTTTGCTTGTGATGTTGGATCCGTGAGTTAATAATCTTTTGCCTGCTCTGTTGTTCCTGCCTGAGAATGCATAGATCGACGACAATTCACCAAGAAGCTTTGGCGACCATGTTTCTGGCTGGTGGCTCTTACTCAATAGGTGGAATCCGTTCTCGAATGCTAGACTCGTTCCAGCGATTACCGAGATCCAGAGTCGGTTGGCTTAGTGAGCTCCTGTTTCCGCTGCCATCGCCATGCATTTCTCACGGATGGTTTTTTTAGTGTGTCGAGTGTGAAGACACTGGAGGACGCAAAGGTTACCCCTGGTTGCCTGTACATACCCATGCCTGTTCAAGAGGTGATTTCTTTATCTATAAATAATGACCAGGCGACTGATCGTGACAACAGTATGGGACTCTTCAATTCAGCAAATTTGAGGAGATCCAAAAGAAAGGATACGAATCCGCAGTCGCATTTTTAGAGAAATGTGCCGATGAAGGTCGGTTGCCTTCTGCGTTCATTGACGGAGACGGAGCAGGCAACGTCAAGACCAAGGGAAGAAGTGCTCGTCGTAACTCTATCTAGATAAAATTAAGGCGCATATGCGCGTGTATAATTATACTCTACTAATTGACTGTACCATTGCATTGTGCCATTTGCATAAAGGGAAATCTGACCAGGAGAACTTATTGAGGGCCTGTTGGTTATTGATTTTGATGACGTAACATATTATTGGGCGCCTTTTGGCCCGAAGCCTCTTTAATCAATGCCTGCTGAAGACTCGAGAGATGCTCCGGAGAATGACCCCCCTTTGGACACAAGTATACTGGGAGAAATAAACAAGAAAGCTCTAATTGATGCCCTCAATTCTGTGCGTGAAGTTTTAAACATTTGCCCTCGCTGTTCATTGATTTTGTCCTTGTAGGTCAATGGTTCAAAAACACTTGTTCTAGATCCAGCGCTGGCGGGACCACTTGGCCTTGTCACCGAAGTTGCCCTTCTTAAGGTGCTGCAGATATTCATTTTTCATCAATATATTCTGACCCGCGAGACTTTAAGCATCATGGCGTGGACAAGATGTTTTGGTTAGAACCGGGACCGCTGTCGTCTGGCACAACGAACATTGTATACTTGTGTAGACCGATGGTGAAATATGTTAAGATGATTGCTGGTATGGACTCGTTTGTTTTTATGTCGCTCGAGGACTGACTATGAAAAGATCATGTCAAACGGCACGGGAATGAGGGCTCCAGACATCACTACACCTTACTCCTTGTTCCTCGTTTGTCTTCGTTAGTTTCGCGATTGCTAGAGGAACAAGGCGTACTGGGGGATATCACAATATCTTCCTACAACTTGCAATTCATTCCAATTGCGGACGACGTCATATCTTTGGAATACGAGTCTGCATTCAAGGAGATCTGGGTCGTGAGTTGTGCAACTGCTGAAATTTATCTCGCTTAATTTGCCCTTGATAGGATGGAGATGAGACTGTGGTCTATGATTCCGCACAAGCTCTAATTACTCTGCAGAAGCTGTTTGGACTGTTTCCTCGCATCCTTGGTAAAGGAGATCACTCTGCGGTATGTGTCCCAATGCCATTAGATCCCGGCGAGATACTGACGGTGTATCATAGCGTTTAGTGAATCTTCTGACCACTTATCTACCACAATCCCGAGATCCTTCTAGCCCTGATACTCTTCAAGAGATTTCTGACAAGTTTGACTCCCTCATTGTGATAGACCGTCGCGTCGATATGATTACACCGCTTCTTACCCAACTTACATATGAGGGTCTCATCGATGAACTGATTGGCATCAGAAACTGTGCGTCGTTGTACCTTCTGCGAACACGTTCAATCTTAATTAGTGTTAAATCAGCACATGTAGAGCTCCCTGCATCTCTAGTCACATCTTCAGGAGCCCAAACCAATGCCCCGACAGCTCCTGCGCCTTCCACATCACCTTCGACCACGACTTTGCGGAAAGAAAGCAAGAAAAAATATCGACTGACTTCTTCTGATGTACTATTTAACGAGTTACGGGATCTAAACTTTTCTTCAGTCGGCAAGAAACTGAACAAAGTGGCACGCCGTTTAGAGGAGGACTATAAGGTGCGGACACGTGTTTCCCTGCAATCGCAATAACCTAAGACGTGTCCTAGGCCAGTCTACAAGCAAGGTCCATACCGCAACTCCGGGATGTTGTCGGTAAACTAGGGGGTCTGCAGACGGAGCACCAGTCTTTACGCCTTCGTGAGCATATGCCTTCATTCACTTGCCCGCATGTTTCAACAACGAGATAGATACCGGGGTGTCTGAACTATTGGTTCCCATGACCCGTACCGAGCAATTCAATCAGTCTTTGGAAATACAACAAAGTTCGTAGCATGTCATGAAAACATCTTTTGTTCTGATCAGTCCGATAGATCTTTTAGCTTCCTACAATGTCTCTGAGCAAATTGCATCGATTGAAAGTTTGATCTCAAAGGGTACAGAAATGGAGACCATTGTGAGACTGCTGTGCCTTGCGAGTATAACTGCAGGTGGCATAAAGGCCAAAGCTTTGGAGAGCATCAAACGAGAGTTTCTACAGGTTCGGCATTCAACTATTGTTCGTCCCCTTGTGTCTGATTACATCAAGCTAGGCATATGGATACCATTTTCTGCCTCTGTTACTATCATTGGCTGCTCCACCTCTTGCAATATTATTGCCAAACCCTCTGCCCGCCTCAGCACCGCAGTCATTGCTCACGACAAGATATCCATTCTCTTCGATTCGAAAGTCCCTTCGTCTTCTCATCGATGACAACCCAGAGGCTCTTGACGAAGTGGAGAACGACATTAGTTTCGTTTATTCCGGCTATGCACCCATTAGTGTTCGCCTCGTACAATGTGTTGCTCAGAAAGGAGGCGTGTTAAGTAACCCTGCCGAAGAGAAAAGATCGAGTCAAGTACCTGACTCAAACGGAAGCGCCACTCCAGTCGGTGGAAAAGTTCAAGCACATCCGATAGTGGGCTGGAAAGGCTTCGAAGATATTCTTGCAGTAATTCCAGGGGAGACAGTTGATGTGATTCAGAAAGGCGTGGGTGTGGTTGCACCATCCTCTCTGTGTGAGTACAACGTGTTTGACATAGGTGATTTATTGATAGACGTCAACAGCCCGGCCGAGGGAGAAGACAACGACTACAGTCGTCTTTTTCCTCGGTGGATGCACGTACACCGAGATCGCTGCTTTGAGATGGGTTGGAAAGCAAAATCGAGGTCGGTTGTATTTCCTGCTAAGACCAACCCCCCGACGTACTGAACATAAATTTGCCAGGTCGAAATTTCCTAATAGCGACGACTGGTATTGTTAGTGGATCAAGTATCATAGACGGCATAGCAGGCATCCGGAAGGCCGCGGCTGGATCCAGGGATGCTGGCATCTAATAGACATGTGTTCATGATGGGATTCTGGAAAACCATACATGTAACATGGGACGTTTGGCCTGGGTGGGGAGTGGCAGCACTTCTTGGTTCAACGAGCACATGGTCCATGTACTCACCGCCTTATCGAAGGAAAGATAACGTTTATCTATTTTGAACGGGAGCGCGAGAGCCTTGTTTACGCGACGCGTCTGTTTGGTTGACGAACTTTGAAATGATGGCATTGCAAACCCCAGACACCCTGAAGGAGACTGACACATGGCAAGTTGACTGTTGATTGTCTACGAATTGATCATCGCAACCTAGTTTCTACCACTTCCGCATCGAATGGCCATCCTTCGAAGTAGGGTTTGAATTCGCTTCCATTGCTAGCTTACAGCAACTTTTCATTCCCACTTAATTTCCATTTCGGGACAATGAATCCCTCCATAAAGAACTAACAATCTTCCCTGCTTTCTTTATTCTCAGAATGGTGAGTGTCCGAAATCCTGGCTTATGACTATTGTTGAACTCTTAGTAGAGAATTCTTCTGTGCGTGCCTCGTCGGCACCGTTCAACGTGAGAAGAGAAGCGCGAAACACGCGCCAATAGGTGGCAGGGGGCTCATCAGCAAATTTATTCGCGAAATCACGATCGAAGCCGTCAGGGTGCGAGCCCGTGTTCGTATAAGTTCCGCTAGTCTGCAAAATATGCGCCTTTCTTTCGACCTCTCCCCACCACACACCATCAATCTCCAGCTGTCCGTCCAAGCCTTGAAAAACGGTATGAAATTACTTCGTCTCACAGCGATGGCTTTGAAAGCTAGTCACTGTTCTTCTTCTTCCTCAATTGAACTCATACGTGATGCTAGCGACATATCGTGTTCGTGTAGGATCACTTATTAGAGGATGGCACCACGTACAACGACCTCCGCAACTGCAGAGAAACCTGCAAAGAAAAGTGAGTGGTGAGCGAAATATCAACACGCCATTTCACGACCTCAATATTTCTTTTATATCAGCGAAGTCTGGTGGTGGTAGGAAGAAGAAATTGACGGCGTTTAACAAGTTCATGGTATATTTCACATGTGTTTGTGATGTCTTCATTTCCTCGGCTCACGCGTTCTATGACTAAACAGCAGTCTGAAATGGCACGTCTGAAAGAAGAGGAGCCTGGAATCTCTCACCAGGAGAGGTCAGAATTTTTGCCTTCGGTTCTTTTGAGCAAAATCTTTCCTAAACGAGTGCACAGGTTCAAAGTAGCAACTGCAAACTGGAAAACCGCACCAGAAAATCCTAACAAAGCTACCTGAAAATTACTGAATATCTTAATTCGCCATTTGCTCCTTCCTTCCGTTGCTAGTCCTTCTTGACTCCCTCGACTTCGTGTTATCCCTACCGTTCTAGTTTGTCCAAGCAGTCTATCCTTATTCATTGTATTCCCTTGTTTAGTTTGCGCTCTCACCTCTGTGCTCTTTGGGCTTATACTGTATGATGCAACTTGTTTCTTGTTCCTGCCGCTTTCGTAAGTGCACGGTGCTTCTCTAGTCGTCCTCTCCAACTTCATGTTCCTGCGTCCCTTTCCAAGTGGCACAATCAAATATGTCAGTCTGAATTGTCTTCCATTTTTTCACTCACAACTTTTCAGCGTCCCTCACTGTCCTCTATGCATGACCACCAACTGACTACGGGGTCCCCAGATTTGCTTCGACTGCAACAAGGAAGGTGGACCACAGATTCAATATCGATGGCATTTTTCCGTTAAATGCTCCTCTGGATATTTCTCAAGCACTGATTCAATGTCAAACTTCAGGTGTTTTTCCTTGGTATGATTCTTCTGTTTCTACACATTTGGAATTTTTGGGACATCCACTATTCTGACGCGCGGCGAATTGAATGGCTTCTCTGACTGCCGTCTAATGAACGCCACCAGGGAAGAGATAACAATGCACAAGCTCCGGAACTTCCCATTACAGAATTGCTATGAGCTGCTCATGACTGCATGTCAGTATGCAGATGTCCGCTGATGCCCACCGATCGACTTCCGTCAAAGTTGGGGGAGGTAATCAGGATAGGTAGGGCTATGAATTACAGTCAGGAACTCCGAGATAGGGATATATATGTATATGATGAATACTTCAAACGGGCCGCCATCTCTATGTGTGACCACATCATTTGAAAAGACACCTAAACTTCGGAGGATACGTCTTTTGCCTTTGCAACGAAAGTGGACAGCTCAGCTCATTGAGTGAAGCGCGACAGGGCCCAGGCTGGAGTCTGCTGAGGCCGAAAACACGCCGTATTCGTGAGAGTCATGACATAAGGTCTGAGAGTCCCATAGCACCCCACTTGAGCACAACTAATATGTGAATTAACCTCAGCTTATCTATAATCTTTCTGTTACTTTTTGTGCTCATTTCATCTCTGGTTCTCTTGGTTCTGTTGACTTTTACTATCTTACTTCCCTATTGTCCTTAGCCTGGTGGCAAGGATCGTTTCATCTATTTCATATCTCCATCGCGTCTTATCTCTAGGTCTCAGAGGGTCTCAGCGCCTCATGCACTTTGAAGTGGCCAATCACTCGTTTCAAACATGAGTACTACGCATGGATCTACCAACGACGAGCCTTTCTTCCAGTTCGACCCATACGAAGGGCTGAATACCCCAGGTTCTTCTCCCTTCGAGGATTCCGAGACAATGCTTTTCAATGATCCGTCTTCCATCTCAGACGAGACTGATTTAGTTAATAGGCCCGGTGCAGGTACAATGGGAAAAGGAAAAGCCGTTTCCAAGCCTCTACCTATCATGATTTCCCCGACAGAGGTGAACGACTATGACGACTTTGCCATCTCTACCCCGTGGTCTGCTTCCTCGAGCTGTCCGGACCATCCAGACACTGAGTATGGGCCACCACCTGTTGCATCTCCTTCGTCTTCTCATTCCCCGAGTTTCACTCTTGGTTCGTTTAGCTCCGTCTGGCAATCATCGAATTTGGATGACTGCACTGACAATAGTGTTAGCTACTTCTCACAATTCGAGGGCAGTGCGATCGCACTTCAGAGTGAGAGGAAGGGGAAAGGGAAGGAGAGAGAAGATCCTCCATCCATCCCTCCTCTGAATCTTTCGTCCGTGTTCGATGACCTAGCTTCAGTCGGTTCCCCCTCTTCCCTAATCAGTACTGCAGGACCGTCATCGTATGGTTCTTTAACGTGTGGAGTAGTGAATTCCATTGCCGAATCTTCCTGTTCAAGTAGTGCGATTTCGGGGGGACACTATGAGCCTCACTCCTCAGATTCGATACCGAAACAAATGCCTTCCAGGCGCCATTCGTTTCCCCATCCGAGTGGACATTCCAGACGAACCTCCCCTTCTTCTATGTCTAGAATCAAGGTGAAACTGGGTTCACAAAGCAAGATTCATAGTAATTTGGCTCGCAAGCTGTTATCCAAGAAGCTTGCAGTCCCGACTGTCGCTCGGCCAATTGGGCCCCAATTGACGACGTCAGCAAAGGAGTTTCAGGCTCTTCGCTTTGAGTCATCTTTCTCACCAGAGGAAATTAAGATACCGTTTGTTAGCGAAGGCTCGAGCACGGTTCCCGTTCAGGTTCTACTGAAAGCCAAAGGCCGTTCGAATTCCTCCCCACTCCCACTGTCTGCGCTTGATATCATCCCAGTCACCTCAAAGGATGCATTTACATCGGTCCCTATCGTCGTTCGAAATTGTTTCGATGAACTGTTACCCACAGAGCTGAAACTCAAAGTTCTTCTTGCACTGGTTGGCTTGCACGAGAGCGATCATAATCGATTGGCTAGTCAGGAGAATTGGACTGTTATGAAAGCAGCCTCTTCGAGGAACAGATGGGTTGGCAAGGATAAAGCTCTCCGGGAACTCGTGAAGCTGGGTAGGGTGAGTACCTTCAATTATAATCACTTTTTTTTGCCTTCCCCTTCTCATGGGTGTATCTTGATGCCAGGTCTCCAAATCATGGCATACCATGGTGTTTGACGGACAACTGTGGGATACACTATCCCTCCGGTCCTTTCCTGATATTCCCAAGTCTCTCTTGTCACACATTGCCGCCATCGGAGGGCGCTTTACCACCGCTGTAGATTTTGCGGGGCACGTCCGTCTCGGACCTGCGACCCTGCAAGATATTACAGACAAGTTATGCCTTCCATCCTCTTCACCGTCGGCAAATACTACGCCTCTCACACAATTAACATCCTTGAATCTTCGTGGATGCACCGCTCTGACCACTCGCTCTCTACACCATCTTCTCAGATGCTCCCCTGCTTTGCAGAATCTCTGCCTGAAAGGGCTTAATACAGTGACCAACACCACGTGTAATATTCTAGCCATGCATTGCCCCCATATCATGACTCTGGATCTGAGTAGATGTCCCCACATGGATGCTGAAGGTTTGACACAGCTGGCCTCTGTTGTGCAGAAGCGTGGTGAACATCTACTGCTGACCGAATTGCGCGTCTCTGGGTTGAGGAACATAGATGACAAATTGATGGCTACACTTGGGAAGGTTGCGCCGTTCTTGGAGGTGCTGGACTTGAGTTACGCTCGACAGCTTCATAATTCGGCTGTAGAGGCTTTTGTCATGGTTGGGGAAGACGAAGACATCGACAATCTCGAAACTGTTCTCTTGACTGCCCGCGAAGCTGGACGCGACCCCAGTGATTTTGGCTTGTACCGAAAACGACGCACCCGCATTCGACATCTTTCTCTATCGTTCTGCGTGATGTTGACGGACCACGCTTGCTCTCATTTGGCGCACTCTGTTCCTCGACTTGAATTTCTGGAGCTCGCTGGCATCGGGGAAGATCTGAAGGATGATGGCCTGATCAGGCTGTTAAGCACAACACCGATGATCAGACGGCTAGATCTGGAAGACGCAACTGATATTCACGATTCTGTACTGGCTGCTATCACCCCGTCTCCTTCAGATTCGAGCGAGCTCTCTGAACCTTCTCTGCCTTCTACAATAACTGAGCCGGGTCATGCGCTGGAACACCTTACGATCTCACAAGCCAGCAATATCACTGAGGCTTGTTTGCTTGAACTTATACGCCAATGCCCTCGCTTGACTACACTAGAAGCCGACAGTACCCGCATGGGACCTCAAGTACTGCGAGAATTTATCATTCTCAACAGGACAAGGCAGACAAGCGATGCGAAGATTGTTGCTGTCGACTGCCGTGCCATAACAGAGAGTGTCGTAAAGGACCTCGCCCCATCGACACGGCCGAGGAAAGGCTGGCGTGCGTGGGATGCAAGAAAACTGCGGTTCCTTGATAGGAGAGACTTCGTGTCTAAAGAAGACGAAGAGGACAAGTACAAGGAGGCAATAATGAGGGCAGCTTGGGACCAGGACGAGTTGGATGAGAAGAGGGTAGTCATCAAGACTTTCTACTCTTGGCAGACCGTAGATGCAGTCTGGGTTGCCAGGGATAAACGTCGCAAGGCTTTAGGTTTCACAAGACGCAAAGCTAATGGATCGTCTGGGAGTACTGAAACAGACTCAGAGGATATATATGGTGCTGGATATAATGGTCGGGGTGGAGGCGGGACCCGGTGGTGGTCTCCCGGTGGCAGGAGATCTCGTCCTGGAAGTGGTAGCAATTCGCCACCTGTCTTTCCTGAGATGAACACGTCAGATGGATGTACTATAATGTAAGGTTTTATCCCTGTGCCACACGGTTTGCTGTGTAATCTGCACACGAAACTTTTGTGCTAACTTGTATTTTACGCCCCTGCTCTTTTGCTTACGAGAAACATTACTGAAGATAAAGACCATGTAATTATACTGGATGATGTCGTACAATTTTGCTTGCTTTGTAAATTTTGTACATAACTGTGTTTAATACTCCAATGCTCGTTTATTGAACCTATCCATAGCATATAGCGAGTGACTTTTAGCTGTGTACGATAACTGGGCTACACAGGTATTGTATGGTACTACCATGTCATAAGCATTAAATCAAATCCGTAGCAGTTTGATCATTCGTTGAGCAAGCAATCAAGTGCGCCGTGCGCTAGGGCTACCCAGACAGTCAAAGCTTTTCATTTGAAGTTTTTCACCAGGTGTACGTCACGTGAGGGATCACCTCTCCCTTGCGTCCACTTGCTGAGTTGCTCGTTCCACTGCACCTGTATCTGAGAGACAGGAATGGCGACAGCAGAGACACGCAAAGCCAAATCCCGCTTGAACGTACTTTCTTCCTCTCTTGATGAGCTAGAGGCTGCCATCGAGCCTCTTTTTTCTGGCGGACAGACACTGCCGGAGATACTTCTAGCACTGGACCCAATACAACAAGCCAAACTGCAGACTGTTCTGCCATATATCGTCTACGATCTGATCTTCAGTGTGTGTTTTAATGTCTGCTAATTCATATTTTGTTAATGATTGGGCTACCTACGCACGCAGTATATCTCAAATCCCGAGGCATAGATCCAAGAACACATAGCGTGATCACTGAGCTAGTCAGTACGAAAGACTAACTTGTTTCTAACTCGCTTTGACCTTGTTGACTCTTAGGACCGTGTCCGGCAATACTTTGAAAAGATCAAGAACGCTGAAAATCCTCCCGTCCGTGAGTGATACATGTGGTCGTGGTTTCTACCACTCCTGACAATTTCATATATATCTAGGTACAAATCAAGTGGACAAAGCAGCCGCTAGCCGTTTCATTAAACATGCTATTTCTCAAGCTCAACTCGATGCTGATACGGCCGGCGTTCCTGCTACCAATGTGACTAGAGACGCTGGTTCCACTGTCGCTGTTATAGACACGGCTGAGTCTGGTCCTTCTTCAACTCGTGTTCCGGTGAAGATAACTTCCAAGATGGTCGAGCGCAAAGAATGGGAACAGCGTGTGCGAGAGGCAGGTAGTGAAGAAGAGGATGGAGACTTGGAAGGATGGGAGGACGATAGTCCAGCTGGTAGTGATGTGTCTGCCAAGAAAGGAGAAGAGATCAATCAGGTAAAGGTTGACAAGAAAGGGAAGGGGAAAAGCGAAGGCGAACCAGCTGAGAATGCGGGGGGTAAAAGACGAAGACAGACCATGGATCCTTTTGCTGCCAGTGGCTATGTCTCGATATTATTCTAATTACCTTTGATTCAGGTGTACTGATCCTCGCACTCAGGCTATGGTGAAGAATCCGAAAAGCCCAATAAGATTCAGAAGCAAGTCCTGACTCTGGACATCTCTTCTCACCCTGACTCAACTTCTGTATCGATATCCGCGCCGCCAACCGACAAGAAATCTCGTAAAAAGCGGAAGAAGAAAATCAATACGGATGCAGACATGATGGATGGTGCAACACCAGCTCCGGCTTCAGATTCGAATGCGCCTACGCCTTCCTCTGGAACACCTACTCCGGTAGGACAATCAACGAAGGCGGAAAAGAGGAAGAAGGCGAAGAAAAAGGCAGAGAGGGTTCCTGCATGATGATTTCATGAGACATAGGATGTCGTGTATGATGTAGCCTTCAGCCTCTTGAATCTATGCTTTCAGAAAATAGTGCACCATATACTTATGTAGCTACGCTTGAAGACAACACGATTGGTTCAAGTTCGTCAGTAAATACACTGGAATCTTCGGTTATCATTTTATCAACCGACCAAACCAGCGCAATAAGCGCCCAAAGTTTTGCTCTTCGGTCCTAACCATGGTGGGTATCTTCATTGCGATTTTCTTCTTGAATGCTAACCCGGATGGTAATAGTCTTCAGAACTACGGTACACTGCGAATACTCAGCTAGAGCACTGTATGTTCAATTCCTTGCATGGTGGTTGCGTCTTCTAATGGACTCTGATCATTTCCACTACAGTACATGCTCGGTATACTGGTACAGGCAAGTCTCTCTTCTATTCTTGTGTCTGCGGACCCATACTAACGGACGTGATATACCATATTTTGCTTAATGAATTGTGCTGTCTTTGTTTCTCCTTCTGCTGTTCTGTGACTTCCATTGACGGGCACAGGTCATGCGGACTTGACGAAGTAGTGAGTCTCGATGCGTTCTCTACGTCGTTTTTAGCCTACCCGACGTAAGGCATGTCTACTTTGCTCACTGACGATTTTTTTTCCAGTGACTGGTTGACGCACCAACATCGGGATACACTTTCCTCCATCGTAGGCCACCCAACTCTGGCATCATATCTTGCGATAGCAGACGGAGACTCTATCGGCCGAGTCAAATTTGAAATGACTGAGGTAAGTGTTTTGCATAGCCGCTATTCCACTCGAGCTATGCTCATTTGACGTTTGACGCGCCAATTTGCCGCTGATGCGGGTTTGATGACAGAGAATGTTACAGCCCTGTGGGCCGCCCCCGAAAAAAGATGATGACTGAGAGAATGAAGCAGAAAAGGAGATATGTACGGGCTGTCAGTGTCTAGATAGTTGTTAGATATGCCAGTGGTGTATATTCATCAGACTAAATTGGATAGACATATATCAGCATATATCTCACGCAGTACACGGAGAACTGAAGGAGTGGAGACTGAATTTCCAAAAAAGGGAGAAAGGCAAGTTGCCGTCATGTCGGTAGACTCTGGCTAGGCTATACTCATTTACCCTCATCTCCTTCCCAATTACTTCAAGGGAGTTCGTATGTTGGCCACTCCAGCTATTCTGGCTTGTCTTTGAAGCCAGTTGCCGTTTCTCAGCTGTGGATTTGCCCATTGTCCGTTCTCAAAGGCCACAGAAAGTTATCTCCGGTAACAATGGCCACTTCTGTGTTTCCAGCTGGCGCTGCAGAGCCTAAAGATCTGCACCAACTCATACTTAGCCCACCACCCATACCATCGCCACCACCTTCTCCAAATCAACTTGTTTTCACTCTATCTCGTCCCACCTCACCACCAGCTAAATCTCATTACCGTCCAGTCTCGACCTTGCTTACACCACCCCCATCTGCTGGTTTTCAGCCCGGCTTTGAGGCGTCTACAGCACAGTCAAGACGTCTTACCAAAAAGACGTCCTTTTCACGACCAACATCATCTATTGGTCTATCCTTTCCCAGCATGGGCTTCATCAAGTCCAGTAAAGACAAGGAGAAGGCAGAGCGGCCGTCTACATCAGAAGGAAGCTCGGCAAGCCGTTTCTTCACTCTTTCGCTCAAGAAGAAACGATCTCTGAGTTCCCTCGCTATCTTTCAAGGCGAAGACGCCACAGCTGCAGACGTTCCTGCCTTTCCCACCACTCCACCTGCCCCCAATTCCCCACATCTCGAAGGCCTCTTCGACGAGAACTCCTCACCCTTGAATCGCCTAGAATCATCATCATCGTCATCATCCTCTGACCTACTATCATCAGCCTCCTCTGTGAACCCCTCTGAAGAAAAACTGGTGGTATTGCCACCTCGGAATTCAGACGAGGACGACAGTGACGACGAGTATGCCTATGGGCGTCCTGTTGTAGACAGATACAGGCCAAAGGATAACTGGCATGTTAGGCGCAAGCTCCCGTTGCACCCATACGGTGAGGATGCCCCGTATATGCAGGCTTATGACAGTGTTGGTCTTGAGTCGTGCGTCTTCTATAGTCTCCCAAGTGGTACTCGATGCTAACTTTGGCCTCTTCAGAGATCGCTATATGCACATTCTTTTGCGCCGTCTCAACTCCCGTGGCTCACCCAGTTTCTTGGATCTCCCAACTAAGCCTTCGTCCGTGTTGGATCTAGGCTGTGGCCAGGGGCATTGGCTTCTCGACGCCGCAGTACACTGGCCAAACGCTCAAATTGTCGGCTTCGATCTTGTTGATATCATCTTACCAGAAGTGTGCGAAAGGGAGAACATCAAATTCGTTCGAGGAAACTTGTACGTGAGAGTCTAGGTCTCTATGCATCTGCTAACGCCATTATGTTATTCCTAGTGTGCGCTATGTTCTTCCTTTTCCACCCAACACCTTTGACTATATCCGCATATCCAATCTCTCAATGGCTATTCCTTCTAACCGATGGAACTTTGTCCTCTATGAGGCGTACCGGGTTCTTCAAGTCGGTGGACGTGTCGAAGTGATTGACGACGATCTCGTGTTCCCTTACGGGAATGAACTACCGAGCTTTCGTCCCAAGTCCGTTCTATCTGATCAAGATGAATCAGTAGATCGGGAGCTTTCTGTAGCTGATCGGTGCCTTGATCAGGAAGTTCGCGATCATAATGTTGATTCCAGCTCGGAGCTTCAAGAAGAGAAAGCACGACGCGAATCATTTTGGGATGACGAGGAGGATGAAGCAACGAGTGAGGAGACTGATAGCTCGCAAAGTGAAATGCCTTCGCACTTTTTCCCCCGCGCTGATTCTGACAGCAGTGTCTCCTTCCAAACCGAGGAACAATCTCTTTCTGAATCCTCGCCTCAATCTTCTGTGATGCAATTGGATGTCGATCAATCCAAGGATAGTGCGCCCACGCCTGTGGTCGCATCTCGTACTATACGTCCCCTTCCCGCCATTCCCATTAACGTGGAAGTGTTGGAGACACCTGATATGACTCCCACTGTGTCTGCATTTTATGAAGGAGATACACCTCTCACAGCTACTGTGATCAACACTGTCACTCTCCCTACGCCGACTGCTGTCCATCCCTCGTCCCCTATGACCCCAGAGCTCAAGAATGTGGTTTCTGTAGCTGCACCGACTCCTAATGCTTCTTCTCGGTCTTCTGAGGCGTTCAAGTCTGAGTGGGCTCGCAATGCAGCGAATGCACATGACCTGGAGACAGTGTTTGTTGAGATGTTGGCAACACGATTCGACATCCACCCGCAGGGAGCTCAAGATGTTCGTACGCACTTGAAGAAGGTGTTCGGGAAGCAAAACTCCATGAAGGTTCAAAGTATGCATTTGAAGATAGCACCGCCGGTATTGGAAGATCTCGTACCACAACGGAGGAAGAATCAGCATGGCACGCTGTTTGAAGAAGATGAAGTGGTTGGTACAAAAGAGAAGAAAAATCATTGGATGTCGATTGAATGGGATAAGAAAGAGAAACCCCACAAGGAACGCAAGAGTTCAAAGAAAGATAAGAATGCTGGATTAGTGGCTTTTCCCACTATGAAGGACAGTACCACAAGGAGTCGGGCTAATACTGCCACTTCCATTAGTGAGGGCCGCTCTAGTGGTGATAGTGTCACCACCTCAAATGTTGTTCCTGAGGGTGTCAGCGCCAAAGCAGCAGGTCGCCTAGGTATCACGTATAACGCGCTGGCTGGTGCCACCCAGTCCGCACAAGCTTCTCCTACACCCACAAACGCGAGCTCAGTGCCTGGCTCCAGCGCTGCCTCCATTCACTCCAATCATTCATCCGGGAGCTCTACGTTGGCATCCTCCGCCAACGTTTGCCGTACTAGTGACGATGAAACTCGCCGTGATTCGTCAGAACCTGAACCCGAACTCGAAGAAGAGGACGACAACCTGGAGATCGGGCTCCGGGTGGCTCCGATTCAGTCCCCTGGGTTACTGTTATGGCCTTCAACTTTCATACCGATGAGCGCCGATGAACTTGAGATGCATGCTTGCAAGCATATGCATTTGTTATTAGCGTGCAAAAATGCAATTGCTGAATGGATTTCGAGTTATAAAGATGAAGATGGCAACGCAATGGTTTCGGAGGAAGCACTCGAGGACATGATGTGGGAATACGAGTGGTAAGCTTTTTCATCGTCTTCCAACTTTGCTCGATAATGACGTTGTGGTAGCTTCCGTCGTCTCCGTCTCAACTGGCCATCGGAAACCCCTGATACCGACATGGAATCTCACTTGCAGACTCCCTATCAGTACAGCTCTAACATCGAAATACCTGGTGCTCTCAAGTCCGCCGACTCTCGTATCTCGACTTTCTCTACTGACTCAGCAATGTCCTGGGCCTCAGAGGCGCCAACAGGCCCCTTCACTAAAGACAGTATTGTGCATGTCAGGACTTTGCGTGTCTATCAGGGCATCAAAACCAGGAAGCCAACGAGGGTTTGAGTTTAAACCCCCTAAAAACCGATTCCTGCCCACGGATCGATGTTGTTTGTTTGTATCTTTATCGCCTTTGATTTTCGACGCTTTTTAGTTTTTTACACTCACAAAGACACGTTCATTATCCTTGATTTTTCTTGCTTACAAACACACTCATTTTTCCATTCCTCCTTTCACTCATTCACGCATTTCGTCGCATTGCATTAGGATCACTGGCTTTTTCGGCATTCTTTATTCATGTCGTTTGTCCGTAAGTATCTACAACAAAATTTGCAGATGCTTACGACTCCCCACACTCGTTTTTTGTTTTTTTTTCTGTGTTTTGTCGTATCTCATGTTCAGCCATCGCTTTGCTCTGTCGCCTTTTCAGACATCTCGCATCAATTTTTTATTTCTTCTTTGTTATCTTTGTCTCGGATTATACCTTCTTCTTCTTAATTGGTTAGTAGATACTACTGTACAATAGCTAGCTCGCGCATGTTAGATGCACTCGTGTAGTGTAATGTGTAAGAATTGCAATGAAATTTGTTATCTGGATTGTCAAGACTGTGTGACTCATTACCTATGTGTAATACCTCACGTGCACTTGCGCGCTCAATTGATATACGCGTCGCGGACACCTGATCGTCCCAACAACCGCATCAAATTAGACGTGGTTGCTCGGGCCGGATACCACGTCTAACTAGACCCGGATCTAGAGATCGCACGACCTCGCTATAACCTCGCAATAGCCCTCCCTGCGTACTTCGTGAGTTTTCGTGGTTTTCCTGACTTTTCCCTAGCCTTCCCGCCACTTTCCTCTCTCGGCTATTCACTGCTATGAAATAATGATATATATAATTATCTAATACTCATTCTGCTGAGACTTGAGTACTGATATGAGTACTAATATAAATTTATGTCTGAAGCATTCAAATAAAACATAAAAGCAAGATAATATAAAAGTTAAACCAGTGAGAATCGAGGTGTTGAACTCCGAATACAAATATGGAAGGTCTTTAGCACGTGTTCAAGTATTTGTCAGATACTTGCCTTATATATCACCTCTTCTCCTCCTGACCCCCGCGTACTTTGGTGGAAATTGTAGCCTCCTCGCCCTTCATGTTACATTATCCCTTAGCAATTATGCAAATATACTCCTTATATATACCCTGACTTTTTTGATTTTTTACATCCCTATTCCTTTAGAAATGACTGAGTATATCTCTGGATACACCAAAAGTGGTCTCAAAATTCTAGGGACCTTGTATTGAGGTATGAGGGCACAGTGAGTGCTCATTGGGGGGTGTATATGCACTATTATGCTATATAAAAAGTCACAGCACCCTCATGTACTTGTATGCTGGTCTATGATGTGTAAGTATTGAGCTATTTTCCATGGTTTTTGACCCATCAAAAAAGATCAAGACAATTCTAAGAAAAAGCACTTGGTGTATTTGGTCTATGAGTAGAATACCTTGGTTTCAAGCAGTTTGGAGCAACTTTTAACATTTTGGATACCACATGTATGAGGCATATAGAGAACTCGAGCACCTTTAGGTTCAAATGAGAACAACTGAATGGAATCTTCATAGTACACCTGCAGAACTTCAGAATCTCATGAGAGGCATCTATAGATACTCCTTATATAGTTACTTATAGAAGATATTGCGGGAGAACACGTATTCGTCGCCTTCGACGTCGAACTCGAATACTCGGAAGACCGGCCCGCGACTCGTTAGCCAATCATATCGCCGTATTTCAGCAAGCGCCAAATTAGCGCCGAGAATAGAATGGCGGCGCGTTCATTTTCCGCAACTACAAGGGCTAAAGAATATGATATAGGTACATACATAATAAGTAATCTACCATAGCTTGCTGCTCATGAAGTATGAAGCTCAATGCCTTAGTCACACCGATGTTGCGTCAAAAAGCCTTTCAGTACTGAAATCTATCAGATTGAAGTAAATATGGAATGTTCAAGCATTGGAAACTGAACATAAAGGACTAGAGTCACCCCAGACTGTTAGTTAAGACATGAAACATACTTGCACTCACAATACCTAAGTGTAGTGTTTGCTACAGTACTGAATCTGGTACTAAGCAACTGTGACCAATGGGTTATACAAAGAGATACTAGTTATGCCTCTCAAGATGTGTTGGAATTCCAATGTTCCATACCAGATTGAGTTGGTCAGACCCACCCTCTAATAACTAGAGACTCTACCAAGTGTTGTTGACTGTAATCCAAGGGGTTGATGGATTTTCACTTCAATTGAACAACTATCTAAGTCCTTTGGACTGATCAAAAGTTCCAGCTGGTCTTGCTAACTAAGTTGGCACTATAAGATTGAATGCTGAGAATATGGGTAATCTTGAAGATTGTATTACCAGAGAAATATTGTACATTGAGTACTATGTGGATATAATGTCACTGAGATGAAATGCCAATCTGTGTAATAAGGGAAGTAGATTCAAAAGTTACATCTGCACAAATGAGTTAGATACTCAATACTCATGCTGGAAGGAGTTAGATACTGAAAATGAGTATCTCTCTGGATCTGAGTATCTCTCTGAAATTCAGTAACCCTCTGAACTTGATGAAAGACAAAGGCACTCTAATTGGAGGTCTTAGACGAAACTATGGGATAGAATACTGTCCTAGGAGAAGCTGAGGGCTATCCTAAACAAGAAATATAACCTGAGTACAAATCTGACCAAAAAGAGATGTATAGGGGTAAAACTTGAAATAAACAGTTACTGTACCTTACTGTGGCTGATAGAAACGATGAAGCATGGTCTAGATAAGCTCTAGAACTTCTACACAACTCCTAATGCTGCCCTAGTAGAGGAGGATGTGCCAATTTTGGAGAAACTTATAGGGGACCAGATTTGCAATGCACTAAGGAGAATGTCACCTGTCAGGATACTGGTTGCTATTTACAGGATCTGGACCTTTATTTAGATACCCTGGGTACGCCCTAACACACCTAGAACGCGGACAAAGCGATATATTTCTGTTTTTATACCAATCTATACCCAAAGTTCCTTCATTTTGACTATCTAACTGGAAAATTACCTAGAAAACTACCTAAAAAGAATCCAATCTCTGCTCAATTGATACTTACTTACTTTTGACTCATTTACTGTTCAGATTACTCTTTTAATTTCGAGATATATGTTTGATTTTATGATTTAGTATATATAGCTTACAGAGTATCTATTTAGATTTTCTTAAGCAAGTACTGCCCAAAGCTACAAGCCAAAGCAGGAAAACCTTCTTAGACGAAATATAGCCTGGCTCTTTAGAGTTCAGTTCGAGAAATATCCAGTTGTGAAAACTTCTGTAAAGTCCCTTGTGGCAGATAAATTGAAAGAGATACTGAATCTTTGCTGAAACTGCTGTTCTGTCTGTGCTGAATCTGCCTGCTGAAACTGTCTGTGCTGCATCTGAAACTGTTCCCTGCATTGTCTGACCATTGGATCGAGTTTAAACATCGAGATTGATTGTCCTGAATCCCTCCTGAACCCTGAAAACCACCCTTACCTTCTGTCTGAATCTTGTGTTTTGAGATACCCTCTGCCATTTTTCACCCAGATTGAGATAAAGACATCTGTAACCCTGCAGATTCGAAGTTCAATTGTTGCGTCTAACTGTGCGGAATCTCTGACAACGCCAGTCACACCTCACCCTACATCATTTTGATTTGAGTTGGATTGTGCTCATTTGAGTATCTCTCTCGTTCATTTCATAGTCACTACATCTGGAGCCCACCGCGAGGGGTGGCTTTAGACTTGATAATTGAACTATCTGTGTATTTACACGTGTCTGGAAATAAATCTGGACTTTTCTGTGTTGAACTTTGCCCTGTTCCTCACTTAGCAACAATTTCCTTGAAGTTGTTGAACCATCTATAAGTTTTATAACTTAGAGTTTGCTTGTCAAAATTAGCAGCTCACAGAGAAACACACGTCCTAGAAAGACTAAGAATTCTGAGAGAGCTGGAACAGAAGAATTGTCACTGAACCAGTCATCCAGAAGGAAAAGTTCCAAAGGAAAAGAGAAAGAAGCCATATCTGAACCAGATTCAAGTCCACTTTCGTCTCTTTCGTCCCTAAGTACTATTCCTGAACGGAATACACCTCCAGATTTATCTGAACTCTCAGCTAGATACAAGAAAAATAAGAGGAACTTTGTTAACAGTCCTCAATATTTTGCCTTGACACATAAAAGAATCCCTGTTAAAATAATAAGGAACCCGAGAAACAATATGTCTACTCATGACAATGCTACTGGGAATGAAGCTCCCCAACAACAAGGACCTACCCAAGGACCTGTTGAGATGGAAGAGATCTTCATTTTTGGAAATGCAACAGGAATGCAGATTCCTGTTCCTGCAGCTAAAGAGTTGCAAAATGAGAAACTACCTAAAGTCTCTAAGCAGGCCCCCATCTTCGATAAGAAACATCCATCTGAATTGGTTGCATGGTTGGCAGAGCTGGAAGGCATCTTTGTGTCAACCGGAACTAAAACAGATGCGGCTAAAGTGATGTTGGCACTCAGATACATGGAGTTCCATACCCGTGAAGAGTTTCAACGGCTTCAAGCTGTTAAAGATTTGGATTGGGATGCTTTTAAAGAGGCATTAATGAAAAATTTCCCTGAATCTGCAGATAGAGGACTGGGATCTAGACAAAGATTGTATGCTATCATTGATGCATATAAGCTCATAGTGCTTGGTGCTATTCAGAAACTGATGGCATTTAAAAGAGAGTATGAGATTGAGTATGAGAAACTATCTTCTGGTACTACACCTGTAGTATCAAACTCAGAAGCTGTAGCTGGTTTCTTGAGTGCACTAGATGAACCCTTCAGAAGGAAACTTCTGGACCGCTTAGAAAACAAAGTGATCAATGGCCACTTACAAGTTCAGAGAGAGGATGACCCTTTTACTCTGAAAGATGTAATGTCTGAGGCTGAAAAACTCTGTTCTGTAAAAAGAGCAGGGGGATACAACTTTGGTTTATTCTTGAATGGTCCAAATCTGGCAGAAGGATACTCTAGGATACTCCCAACAACTGAGCAGAGTGCTACAAGGAAGTTATATGATCCTTACCAAGTAGCATCTACTGTGAAGTCAGAACCAGATCAGTGGGCAATGAAATTGTCTGCAACAGTGGATAGTCACCAGAACCAGTTTAACCAGATTAGACAAGCCCAGGAGACGAATCTGGCAGCTCTTGCAAAGCTATCTGAGACAGTTGCTAACTTGGCAAAAATGACCCAAGCAACTTCTAGCTCAGTTAGGATGAACATGAATGCTCCAAATTCCCAATCTGGACCTGGAATGAACTCTAATGGACACAATAGTGTACAAAGATCGTCCCAGATGTCATCTGTGAATAATAATACTCATGCTGACTCCAATTGCTATATGTGTGATGAGCCTGGACATAGATCTATGGACTGTCCACATCAACTTAGATTTATCAGGTTGGGGTGGATGATCAAGAATAGTGCTGGTAAATGGGCATTGAAAGATGGAGTATATTGGCCAAGAGCTGATCCATCTGATACTCGGTCTAAGAAGGAGAAGATTGAGGAAATTGCCAAAAGACATGGATGGGAACAACCTTCCTCTCATGTTGACCAGAACTTGTATGCTTTTGAAGATGAGGATTCTGCTATAGCAGGTCCCTCTCAAAGTAGTTCATTAGATGCTATCAACAGCCTTGTTGCTCAATTCAGTCAGGTTTGCAATACTTTGCAGAATCTGGCACCAGCAGCTAAATCTGAAACTAAGCAGATTTTGAAACGAGAAAACAACTCTGAGTCGAAAAACTAGAGTTTCCAATGAAGGAGATTGGTGAAGAAGCTGTATATACTCAGAATCCTTCTCACAAAACAGGTCAATCTCCTGAGGAAAATAAACTTGTAAAGAAAAAGAGAGTTGAAGTGTTACTACCTACACTAAGACCATCTGAAAGGGAGAAATACAGACCCCCTGCTATGAGAAAAGAGCCCGTTCGTTTTGAACTACCCGTTGATTCTGACACTGAGGAGATTGAATCTCCCTCTGAAAATAACCACGATATTGCACGGAGAGTATCTAACCGTCCGTTTGATCATGTAAAGGCAATAGATAGGCCACCTAAACCAAAGGGAATGCCTGTAGGAAGCCAGAACAAGTCAAATGAGACTGAAGGAGCTCAATCTGGAACTAAAGATGGAATGAGTAATGATACAAGGAATGCTATTGTATACACAAAGCCTCCGCGTAAATCTGAGCCCGATTTCAAGCTTAGAAACTCACTATTCAAACCGGGTCTAGCAGAAGAAATTGCAGACAAAATCTTTAGATCTGAGATAGATATAAGTAGTGGGGACCTCATTGCTATATCTCCGGCACTTCAGAAGATTATGCAGAGAAAATTGAAGAACAACAGGGTGTATAAGCGTCCTGTAAAGGCTTTTGTTCATGAAGTAAGGGATGAAGATGATCCTGATGGTATTCTACCAGAAGAAGATGTCAATCTGGTACAGGCAAATTATATGGTCTTTATTGAAGATATGGCCTATGAAAGGGAAGATGTGTTTATTGTCCTAGATGAAGACACAGATGACCTTAAGAAAGGCTCAGTGGTACACAAGGATGTTGTGGACCAGTATCAGAAAGATGTACCTCCAGATGAGAGGAACAAGATCATTATAGTAGCCAGCCAGACTGACAGTCTAAAGGCAATCTACCCAAAGATTAATCACTCTGATCAACAAGTTGAGACAGTAGTTGATAGTGGTTCTCAAATCATGTCCATGGATACAAGAGTAGCTATTGGACTTGGTTTAAGATGGGACCCAGAGACTGTGATCCATATGCAAAGTGCAAATGGTCAATTACAGGCTACTAGGGGACTAGCAAGAAATGTACCATTTACCTTTGGAGAAATAACTATCTATATGCAGATCCACATAATAGATAAAGTGCCTTATGATGTTCTTTTGGGAAGACGATTTGATGTGTTAACAAGCAGTGTAGTCAGAAACTTTGAAACTGGAGAACAAGAGATCACCATTACAGATCCAAACAGTGGAATGAAGTGTACAATGGGAACATATGACAGAGGTAGAGGAATTAAGGTTAAACCTATTCCTGGTGAACCAAAGCTTGTCCCTGAAACACAGAGATCTGCGAGTGTCCCTGTGAGAAATGAGGGAGACTCTCAAAATTTTCATCGGACCTCAATGAACTGATAAGAGATCGGGGAGAGGTAGCTGTTTGTATTGAAATGGATGAAGATGGCAATGCCACTATTGCTGGATATAAGCTGCCAGACAATGAATTGTTTTCAGAACCTGAAAAGGCTGAGGCATTTGTGTTTGCAGCTGAATCCATCATAAGAGAAAACGATATAGCGGCTGCAGATTCGGTTAGATCGTATTTAAATCGGTCTGTAGACTCAGAAAAGAAACAAGTGTTCTGTACCTGGCGAGAAAATTTAAATTTGAATTCAAAAGAGCACTTAGATACTCAGAATTCAGACTTAGATACTTGCACGGTACTTAATCACACTTCGGAACCCGCATCTGGAACTGAAAAGAGGATGAATAAGGGTAAAACGGTCAAAAGAGAACCGAAACCAGTCCAATCTTCAAGACCCAGATGGAGTAGAGATAAGAATGGCAACAAAATGGCCAGATTGGTGACTGTTTTGGCTTCTAGAAAGTACAAACCAGTTGCTATTAAGGTCAAACCTGTTAAAGCTACCTTACCTGCGGAGTTCCGGATTGAAAGAAAAATAATTGGAGATCCGTTAAAAGATATGCCTGAGTTACCTACTCATCCTCCAGATTTCACTCCTGGTGAGAGGTACTCTCAAGAAAGAAAAGAAATTGTAGACAAGAATCATAATGAGGGTTTCTTATGGCCTGAAGAAATGAAGCTTGTACACCATCTTATGAAAGTCCAAGAAAAAGCATTTGCATGGGAAGCATCTGAAGGAGGAACCTTTAATACAGAGTTCTTTCCTCCAGTAAAGTTTCCAGTGTTACCACACACTCCTTGGGTAGAAAGGAATATTCCTATACCTCCAGGGATCTATGATCAAGTGTGTAAAATGATTAAGGACAAAATAGATGCTGGTGTATATGAGCCTTCTAGTTCATCCTATAGATCCAGATGGTTCTGTGTCTTAAAGAAAGATGGAAAAAGCTTAAGATTGGTCCATAGTTTAGAACCACTCAATAAAGTGACTATTCAACATTCAGGGATTCCTCCTGCAACTGCAGATATAGCTAGAAGCTTCTCTGGAAGAGCATGTTTGGGTTTACTGGATATCTTTGTTGGTTATGATGAGAGGCTGGTTGATGAAAGTTCAAGAGATCTTACAACCTTCCAAACACCTTTTGGCCCACATAGATTAGTAAAGTTACCTATGGGTTGGACAAACTCTGTACCAATCTACCATGATGATGTTACATACATCTTCAGAGATGAAATTCCACATGTAACTAAACCTTACATTGATGATGTACCAGTAAAAGGGCCTGTCAGCAGATATGAAACTGCAGATGGAGGTTATGAAACTATCCCTGAAAATTCTGGCATCAGAAGATTTGTGTGGGAGCATCTGCAGAATATGAACAGAATTGTGCAAAGAATGAAACATGCTGGTGGTACCTTTGCAGGGACCAAAGCTTTCATCTGTGTAGCTGAAGGTGATGTTGTTGGACATCATGTCAGTTATGAAGGAGAAAAGCCAGTGGAAAGGCTAGCTGAAGTTGTCCTGACTTGTGATGCATCAAAATGGTCTGAGAAGAAAGATATCCGGTCATTTTTGGGCACTGCTGGTCAGATGAGAATGTTCATAAAGGATTATGCCAAGAAAGCAAAACCTTTGACAATCTTAACTGGAGATGTGCCTTTTCAAATGGGTCCTGCAGAACTGGAAGCTGTAGAAATGATTAAAGATGGGATTAGGAATGCTCCAGCACTCCGTCCTATTGACTATGATTTAAGTACTGGAATCACCCTTTCAGTAGATACTTCCTGGATGGCAGTAGGTTTCCAACTATATCAGAGAGACCCTGCAGATTCAAAGAAAAAGTTCTACAACTGGATGGGTTCCATTACTTTAAATGAAAGAGAAGCAAGGTTTTCTCAACCCAAGAGAGAACTATATGGCTTGATGTTGGCCTTACAACAAACATATTACCAGACATATGGATGTAGGAATCTTACTGTGGAAACAGATGCAAGCTATATTAAAGGAATGCTTGACAAACCCAGTAGTGGTCCCAATGCAACTATAAACAGATGGATTGAAGAAATAAGGAAGTTCCACTTCACCTTGGTACACATCAAGGGCACTGAACATAAGGGACCAGATGGACTATCTAGACCACCTAGAGGAACCATACCAACTGAAAGAGCGGCATCTAGAGATCCGGATTCATTTGTTGATGAAGATGATGGTCTGCCGGTGAAATTCAGAATGGGGAATGGTGAATCTGAGGTACCCTTTGATTTTGAAGCCTTTAAAGATGAAATAGATACTCGAGGTGGTTACTTGCAGGAAGTTGCAAAGTCAATAGACGACTTTGAAGACGATTTGCAAGAAGCTCTTGAAGAAGAACGTCACTTGAATTCCATTAGAGAGCTGTTAGCAATTCAACATCCAGTATCTAACTCGATGTTGCAATTTGCACAGACCTTGGTTATACCTGAAGGAGGTACTGAATGGAAACATGAACACCCATATAGAGAGGATCACAGATCTGCATCTACAAAGGAACTGGATGAACAACTCGACCTAATCAAAGATTGGGCAATCAGCCTCTAGCTCACCTAGGTGAGACTGCTATGAAAAAGTTCATTTCCAGGGCTGTAAAGTTCTTTGTAGACAGAGATGGTAGACTCTATAGAAGGAATGATGATACAGGAGGCCAGCATAGACTGGTTGTGCCTAAAGAGAAAAGGATGTACATGATGCATGCTGCTCATGACCATCTGGGACATAAAGGAATGTTTGCAACAAAAGCTCTCATAGAGAAGCGTTTTTGGTGGCCAGATTTGAATGGAGATGTCAATTGGTTTGTCAAATCCTGCCAAATCTGCCAGAACCGAAAATTAGAATTGTTGAAGATTCCTCCCACTCTTACACACACTCCCTCCCTGTTTCAGAAGATTCATGTGGATGTATTTAAAGTATCACCTCCAAGTAATGGTTGCAAGGATGTTGTACATGGCAGATGTGCACTCTCATCCTGGTCTGAAGGAAGAGCCTTAAGATCTGACAATGCTAGATCATTGGGAGAATGGTTCTTTGATGATATTATATGCAGATGGGGATGTCCTGATGAAGTAGTAACTGATAATGCACCCCAGATGCGAGCTATGCTTAAATGGCTAGAAGATAAATATGGAATTAAAGGAATTACTATATCTCCTTACAATTCCCAAGCAAATGGCAAGATTGAGAGAGCCCACTTTGACATTAGGACTGCCTTGGCAAAAGCTACAGGTGGAGATCTAAAGAGATGGTGGTGGTTTCTCAAACATGTCTTCTGGGCAGATAGAATTACAGCTAGAAAAGGACTTGGATGTTCACCATACTTCCTTGTTACTGGAGCTGAACCTATCCTACCCTTGGATATTGTTGAATCTACATGGTTAGTAAAACTTCCAGATAGAATCTTGACATATGAGAAACTTATTGGCTACAGAGCTCAAGCTCTAGCTAAGCATAGAACCCATGTGCAGGGGATGATATCTAGAATTGATACAACCAAGAAAGAGACTCTTAGACAATATGAAGAAGAATACAGAAATGTTATCAGAGACTTTGATTTCAAACCTGGTACACTTATACAAGTCAGAAATACACAAGTTGAGAAGAACTTGGACAGAAAAATGTATCCTAGATACCTGGGACCCATGATTGTAATAAGGAGAACCAAAGGGGGATCCTACATTGTGGCCCAGATGGATGGTACAGTACTCAGAGAAAAGGTTGCTGCCTTCAGAGTACTACCCCATGTAGCTAGATATGAACCAATTCAACTGCCTGAGAACATTCATGAACTTATAGACTTGACTAGTGAACAACTAGAAGAGATGGTCAATGATAACAATGAGTTAGACCCTGAACTTGAGAGAGATTACATCTTTGACAGTATTCCTCAACTGAGAATTCCTGCTGAAGATGAAGATCTTGATGAGTCCAGTGATGAAGAACTACAATCTGCAAACGATGCAGATGAAGAAGAACCAGATTGGGACGCTCCAGTCCAGACCAGGTCTCAATCTTCACAAAATAAATGATAAACACACTATATTTGAACAAAGTAAGAGATAGACACTGAAAAGTGACTACCTAACTGCAGATGAAAGTAAAAAGTGGGTAACAGTAGTATGCACTACTAAGATAAACATAAAGGGGTCTGAGGATGTCCTATACGATGTACCAATACCGTGTAAACTGCCCATAAATGATGCTGAGATGTCCAGATGTAACATTAAAGTCAGAGAATGTCTGCAGATGGAAATGCATGGAAAGGAGCTGGATCATCAGCAGTACCTGGACCAGACTCCAAGGGACTCTGGTTGGCCCTGTAAGCCTTCTCCTTCTGTCTTCGGAGCAATTCCAGACGGGAAAACTCCTTGTAGGCAAATCTGTACTGAGAATGATGATACTGAATGGCATGTTGATGAACACTGAGTTCTGTCTTCAAGAAGTTGGAAATTGATTGAAAAACCTCAGGAGAGAAGTGGTCCAAGTCCATGAAAGGGAACAGAGCAGTGATACGAGTCACAATCTCTTCTCCACTCTCCCGGAGTTTGCGCTCATCTGCAGGATAATTGAGTTAGAAACTCGAAAAACCGCAGATTGGGTGACTACTCACGGTCTGTCTCCTCTCTAAGGTTGACGATTGGGTTCTCAATACGAGGCTTCTTCATGACAATCACCTTGTGGGGCTCAGGAATAGGTTCATTCTGCAAGAACATTTATGATCAGTACATGGAACTACTTGAGCAACTCCAGATGGAACTAAAAACTTACATCTTTGGGTCCAACTGAGGTGGCCTGTAAAAGTGACCATGGTACATCAGTCTAGAGAAACGAATGAACAGTTCTGAACATAAATCTGCTTACCCTTGGAGAAGTAATTACTACTTTTTCCTTGGAAGACTTATGAACTGTGGTAGTAGTGGGAGAACCTTTGGTTTTGTCCTTGCCAGAGTCCTTGTTATCCTTATTGGGAGCGTGGATCGACGCAGAAAGCCCAAGGGAAGGTCCATCTGCCATCTGAGAAAAGAAAGACCATGTTGGGATTTGAGTTAGATACTCAGTAACCAAGGAGTTAGATACTTACAGTAACGTCTCCGTCACCAGTAATGACCTCAATCTCTTCATCGTCATCATCATCATCCTCAATAAGTTCGGGAGTTTTAGCTGGCTACACACCGATAGGCAGTTAGATACTCGAAATGAGAGGGATGGTCAATAAAAACGTACTTTGCGCTTCTTAGACCCACTAAGAGTCTCTCTGCGCTTTGCCAAGTCGTCCCGGAAAGCTTTAATGGCGGAGAAAGTGTCAGGTTCACCTACAGATGGGAACTTCTTGACTGCATCTGCGACCAGATTGACACCTTTGTCGAACAAAGTGAACGCTTCCTCGGACTTAGCAACTGCATATGCAGGCAGAGACTTCTTCGGTAATAAGAAATCAAGTTAGATACTGGACCTGGAATCAAAGATGGAACATTTACAAGATGACTAGCAAGGGCTGTAATAAGCATCCCAAGCAGTTCAGTATCCGCATCTTTGGCCTCCATGGCTCCAGTAGCTCGAGAAAGATATCGCTGCGTTGTGGCAACCCACTCAGGACGCTCAGGCCAAGTCTTGGGACCTTTAGGGGCCATAACTGTAAAATATAGAGATAGAGAAATGATAAAAGTGGAAGGGTTGTAGAACCAAGTGATAGATGGTGCTGAGTCGTTCTGAATCTGCGCTGCACCTTTTATATCTGGTCTACCCCGTCTAAATCTGCAAGTTGGTCATTACTCCTATGCTGTTCAAACAGGCACAATGAGGCCTAGCCAGCGTAGCAGATTGATCAACGGGGACGTTGAAGTTAATTTTACTTGGGGGGAGAGAGCACACAAAGTTTACAAGGCCAAAAATTTTGAATTTTTGAAATTTCAAATTTCTCAAATCTGGAGATCTAGACAGCTTTGACCGCAGAGGACTTAGCCGAATAGCATTGCCGAGTAACCGAGAGCTCTCAACCTTGACAGAAAGGACTTATTAAATTCAATGTATCCTCAAAAAGAAACGATACTTATTGAAAATTGTGGGCTTAAGTCATTTAAAGAATTGTTTCCCTCTAGAATCGAGTTAGATACTCAATTTGAAGGAGACTCTCAAATTTATTGCTTATGTTTCACACCAGATTCATGCCAAGAAAAATGAAATATGTATTTTTGAGCATAGAAGCTCAGGACTATAATAAAGATACTTCGACCTATACTACTATAAAGTAAGTACAGGGAGTATCTACAGAAAAAGCGATGTATAAAATTTTTATATATTTGGGCAACCTGGTGTGTTGAACACCAAGGCTACCCGCGACGAAATGCGAACGGATACGGGAGGTCCCAGCCAAGCGAAGAAAGCGACAGATCTGTGAGATTGGGACTGAGAGATGGAGAAAGTAAAGGGAAAAAGGGGTACGAACTATGCGTGCACCCGAGCCTTGAAAGTCACTCTGAGAGGGGATCGTCCCTCCCAGCTAGTGGACTGCTTTCTGGCACCAGTACCTTGCCGGCTGTCTCCTCCTCCAGCTCGTCTTCCTTGTCCTCATCCTCTTCGACCGTTATCTGCGAAGCACCGACCGCCTGAGGCGATTCGTCGATGACTGTGGCAACGGGAGTGGAACGAACATTGGAAGGGCCGGGCTGCTGCTCGACCTCTGGATCCACCACGACGAAACGACCAGATTCGTTCCTAGCGATATAGCTTGCTCGAGACACCAGGTTGATGTCCCATCCAAGCGCGGTAGCCAGTAGTTTGAGCTGTTCGTCCGAATAGTCGAACGACGGGTCGCCAGTCTGAACCTGATGTAAAACGAGACGAGGATCGCGACACGAAGCTTTGATATGATCTTGACGCTGCAAAATCGTTCGGTGTACCCGTTCCATCGCCCGCATCTGCGCGGAGACGCTGTTCTGCATGTCCTCGTAGGTGTCGATGAGAATCTGCAACTGCTCAGCTTCCTGAGAGACAACTAAGAAACGAAGAACCTTTAGTAAAAAAAATGTCTAAAGAAATGAAAGGAATACTTACCTGTACTGCCGCTGCGAGCCAATGTGTATGAAAGGCATCGCAACTGATCGCTGCCTTCCAAACCGTACGACCAGCTACAGGTATGATTGTCCTTCGCGCAAGTCGCGCAGCGCCATTCGAAAGTCTTGCTGTTGAACTGAGGACGGCATTCTCTACCTTCAGTGTGAGTACCGCCGACGCAGGCAGCACAAATGGAGTCGCCGAAGAACTAAAAGAGTGACGAAAAGAAAATTTAGCGGGTATTAATCTCGAGTCAGAAAGATACTCACCCTATCGAATGTGCGGTTGACTGAAACGAGTTGCTGTAAAGTAACAGGACGGCCATAAGGCCATCCAAAGACAACACGGCCTGTAAAAGAACCGTTAAACAAACACTAGAAAAATGAAATAAAAGAGATACTTACCGGGTATCGCTTCAAAGTCCTCCTTCGCACGATTTTGAGGTGTTCGTCCATCCGATCGCTAAGGAAAGACATTGTCAGTAAAAGGAAATGAAATAAAAAGAAATGACAAGACTTACCTGAAGATTTGGGGCCTCGTAACGAGTGCCCGGAGCAAGAGAAACAGAAGAAGTAGAGAAATCAGCGCGAGAAGCCCATAGAGGTGCTTCAAAGTCGACGTTAAGATTGACGGGGGCCTTAGCACCCTCAGTCTTGACCGCTTTCTCCTCTTCCTTCTTCTCCTCTTCCTCGTCGCTGGATGCAGGAACAGTAATTGAAGTCGCCTTGGAGCGAGTCTTTCGAGACGCTGGGTCATCGGCAGGCTCTTCCACACGCATCTTCCGAATCTTCGGTTTTGGATTGACCACCTGTTTACCCTTGCCCTGTGTAAGAAAACATGAGAAAAGAATAAATAAATCTATAAGGAAACGTACCTTTGAAGCTGCAGCTGCAGGCTTCTTACCCTCAGAAACGCGAGACTTCTTGACCGGAGGCTCAGAGTTCTCGGACTCGAAGTCAGTATCATCGTCGTCGGTCAGCTCAGTAGATTCGGCCGTGGCTTCAACGTCGGAGATCTTGCGTTTCATCTAAAAATGATAAAATAAGAAGGACCTCTTCAAACAAAAAGAAAAGACATACCGAACGACCCGGTAAGGGCGTTACACTAGTCTTGGCCTTTGGCTTTGGCTTTGGCTTTGGTTTTGAAACCGGTGCCGAAACCTTCGAAGATTCAGCGCGAGCAACCTTGGCGGACGAAGCAAGTGTGGCGAGAGGCGGGAGTAAGATCTCATCGTCGTCGTTGTCTTCCTCGAGCTGCGGAGTTTGCTTAAGCTTAGGAAATGGAGGTAGTGGTTCCCACAAATTGCGAAGCTGTAAAGAGTTAGCAAAAGAAATGAAAACCAGTCTGAGAGATACTTACTGTATACTTGAGGCAGAAGGAATCAAGTTTAGCGCGATTTAGCCCCCAGGGCGGCACAATAAATGAAGTCGGTTTGGCCTGATGAAGCCATAAAGCGAGATTGCATACAGAAAGAAAAGAACCGGTAAAATAGTCGGGGAGATGTGTATGTGCTCGCTGGGACCGATTAAATGTTAAAGCGATGCGAGTCTGTAAAGATGAGGTTAGCTATAACGAAGATAAAAAGAAATGATGCCTACCAAGGCGAGATTCAAGTCGTCGAAAGCGGATGTAATGGTCCTCAACCTAAGACCCTTTCCAAACTCCTTGAACGATTGGTCCCGTAGACGTCGGTCCAAGTCGCCTAGCCTTGAAACGATGGCGGAAAGAGCCTTGTAATCTTCTTCGTTCATGTCTGAGAGCTGTGAGAGGGAAAAGAAAAGAAAGAGGCCGTCAATTGAGAGCGGTTCTCGAATATATATGTGACACACTGTGAAAAGCAGCGCGTGAGAGAAAGGAATTAAAAAGGACTTACCGGTGCCTCGGAAGGCTCCCTACTGAGAGTGATAGAGGAAGCCAATTGCCTTGAAAAGTCATCCATCGGGGGACGAAGTGAGATGTGAAGAGAAAACGAGAATCACTGTCTGTTTAAGTCGAAACTTCGACAGAAGTAGATTGCGGGTTTCGCCGAAGTCTGACATTGCCGTCACATGCCGATGTAAATATATTGACTGGCGATCAATCGAGAAAAGTTTTGCCTGAAGGCAGTCCGTGAGACGTGATATTGTGATATTGAACAGTACGAAATGTGCTTCTATGACCAATCTGCTAGTAATAATTGTATCTAACTCGATTTTGGCCAATCTGGTACGATCGAGGACGATCTTATTTTACTTTGGGGGAGATGTTGCGTCAAAAAGCCTTTCAGTACTGAAATCTATCAGATTGAAGTAAATATGGAATGTTCAAGCATTGGAAACTGAACATAAAGGACTAGAGTCACCCCAGACTGTTAGTTAAGACATGAAACATACTTGCACTCACAATACCTAAGTGTAGTGTTTGCTACAGTACTGAATCTGGTACTAAGCAACTGTGACCAATGGGTTATACAAAGAGATACTAGTTATGCCTCTCAAGATGTGTTGGAATTCCAATGTTCCATACCAGATTGAGTTGGTCAGACCCACCCTCTAATAACTAGAGACTCTACCAAGTGTTGTTGACTGTAATCCAAGGGGTTGATGGATTTTCACTTCAATTGAACAACTATCTAAGTCCTTTGGACTGATCAAAAGTTCCAGCTGGTCTTGCTAACTAAGTTGGCACTATAAGATTGAATGCTGAGAATATGGGTAATCTTGAAGATTGTATTACCAGAGAAATATTGTACATTGAGTACTATGTGGATATAATGTCACTGAGATGAAATGCCAATCTGTGTAATAAGGGAAGTAGATTCAAAAGTTACATCTGCACAAATGAGTTAGATACTCAATACTCATGCTGGAAGGAGTTAGATACTGAAAATGAGTATCTCTCTGGATCTGAGTATCTCTCTGAAATTCAGTAACCCTCTGAACTTGATGAAAGACAAAGGCACTCTAATTGGAGGTCTTAGACGAAACTATGGGATAGAATACTGTCCTAGGAGAAGCTGAGGGCTATCCTAAACAAGAAATATAACCTGAGTACAAATCTGACCAAAAAGAGATGTATAGGGGTAAAACTTGAAATAAACAGTTACTGTACCTTACTGTGGCTGATAGAAACGATGAAGCATGGTCTAGATAAGCTCTAGAACTTCTACACAACTCCTAATGCTGCCCTAGTAGAGGAGGATGTGCCAATTTTGGAGAAACTTATAGGGGACCAGATTTGCAATGCACTAAGGAGAATGTCACCTGTCAGGATACTGGTTGCTATTTACAGGATCTGGACCTTTATTTAGATACCCTGGGTACGCCCTAACACACCTAGAACGCGGACAAAGCGATATATTTCTGTTTTTATACCAATCTATACCCAAAGTTCCTTCATTTTGACTATCTAACTGGAAAATTACCTAGAAAACTACCTAAAAAGAATCCAATCTCTGCTCAATTGATACTTACTTACTTTTGACTCATTTACTGTTCAGATTACTCTTTTAATTTCGAGATATATGTTTGATTTTATGATTTAGTATATATAGCTTACAGAGTATCTATTTAGATTTTCTTAAGCAAGTACTGCCCAAAGCTACAAGCCAAAGCAGGAAAACCTTCTTAGACGAAATATAGCCTGGCTCTTTAGAGTTCAGTTCGAGAAATATCCAGTTGTGAAAACTTCTGTAAAGTCCCTTGTGGCAGATAAATTGAAAGAGATACTGAATCTTTGCTGAAACTGCTGTTCTGTCTGTGCTGAATCTGCCTGCTGAAACTGTCTGTGCTGCATCTGAAACTGTTCCCTGCATTGTCTGACCATTGGATCGAGTTTAAACATCGAGATTGATTGTCCTGAATCCCTCCTGAACCCTGAAAACCACCCTTACCTTCTGTCTGAATCTTGTGTTTTGAGATACCCTCTGCCATTTTTCACCCAGATTGAGATAAAGACATCTGTAACCCTGCAGATTCGAAGTTCAATTGTTGCGTCTAACTGTGCGGAATCTCTGACAACGCCAGTCACACCTCACCCTACATCATTTTGATTTGAGTTGGATTGTGCTCATTTGAGTATCTCTCTCGTTCATTTCATAGTCACTACACCGAGGTATGTAGTAGTGACTATTACATACATAATGTCGAGCTTCCAGGCTTCGCTCAGAGGCCTTCAGGATGCTAGTATAACCTATGAGCACGGATACGCAGTGCTAGCAGCACAACCACGACCATCTGTAGTACAATTTACTTGGAGACTGACAATGCACTCTCATTGTACCCTCTCAGGAGACTATCTTTGTCACTAAGTATCATTTCAAGTGGAATATGATATTTATTGGGTGCAACAGGTATCTAGTATTACATGAAAGCAAGGGGAAAGACGAGGGCAGGATGAAGGCGGGATGATGAAGGCGGGATGAAGGCGGGAATCGGTGGAGCGCGGGCAACAACAGCCGCCGGGAGGTGCCGGGAAGGCTATGTAAGGCTATGTATACGGAAAAGTCAGGAAATTCGTGAAAACTTATGAAGTACGCAGGGAGGGCTATTGCGAGGTTATAGCGAGGTCGTGCGATCTCCAGATCCGGGTCTAGTTAGACCTGGTATCCGGCCCGCAGTGTTGTCGTTAAGGCCTTAATTAAGGGTGATTTCTGTCTTTAAGGCTTAAACCCTTAATATGGGCTTAATTTAATAGTCATATTAAGGTCTTAATTTAAGTGCAATTCTTGCTGACTTATTGTCAATTTCTCAGAAGTTGTGGTCAGTAGAAAGTGCAATATGACCTGGCCAGTGGTGATGGATGTATTTAAGGCAGTATGCCTTATATTGTGATTAGTTTTGTTTCTCTCCTTTGAAAAAGAACTCTCAGAGAAGGCCCTCTGTGCAGCCATAGCTCAATTTAGACAATATGTACTGTAATGTTTTATCAGTCCTATGAGCAATGACAAAACTAAGTGAAAAGTTTATTGTCACATGTGATGTTAAGGTTAAATTAAGGCTCTACATCAACTGGCCTGCAAGTTAACCCCTCAATTTAAGGGGACTTAAGGCTTAACTTCAACTTGAGGTCTTACTATTAACGACAACACTGCCGGCCCGAGCAACCACGTCTAATTTGATGCAGTTGTAGGGACGATCAGGTGGTCGCGGACCAGGTGACATCTCTTTCTCTGCTTAAGCTCACAATGTCAGATATCTTCGTGAAATCCTTTACGCATCTGAAAGATAGAAAGTCAGCAGACAAAGCACTAACGATGTTGCAGAAAGTCGCATCGCTGGTCAAGCCCATTATGAGGAAGCATGGGTGGATTCTCCCAGTACTTGCAGAATTCTTCCCGGACAATCCTAACTTGCTTGGACTGAGTAATTTCTCCCCATACGAGGATCCACGGTCTGAAGAGCAACGCAGGACTGAGTAAGGACCGATTACTTCAATCTGGATTTCCGCTGAAATGGTTGTAGACGTGAATATGGGTCAGAAGATCCTAGTGAGGCTACGTCACGCTTTCTCCCCCGATTCCTTCATGGATGAGGATTCTATAGTGCAGACTATGCTACACGAGGTAGGTTCGTGCTGCCGCTGCCGACTATGATTATCTAAAAATTTGAGGTGACTACCAAGCTCACTCACAATGTACATGGCCCTCACGATGACAAGTTCTACAAGTATTTAGCTGGCCTGCAAGAAGAATATGACTCTTTACAACGGTCTGGTTATGCAGGAGAGGGATTCTTCTCCAAGGGACAGAGGCTAGGTGTGAACACATCGCACAATCTACCCACACATCAAGCAAGATTGCAGGCTGTAGCTGCTGCTGAGAAAAGAAGACAGTCAGCACAGATATTAGGTGGCGGTGGACGTCGACTAGGTGGAAGCATCGTGCCAGGGAAAGCGCTCAGCCCTCAAGAACTTGCCGCAAGGGTGTGTCTCTTGGGATATGTGATCTCCTCGTTTTGCTTATTCAATCCCCGTAATAGGCCGCAGAACGTCGTATACATGACGAAAAGACATGCGCGCAAGGCGATACTGCTCAGCGAGAAGCTGAGAAAGCTGCTCAGGAAAGTATCGAGAACAAAGTCATTGATCTCACTCTGGATGACTCTGAGGAAGAGTCCGACATCTTAATAGTCAACCAAACTCCTGGGCCTTCTAAAGTCTTAGGATCACTACCTTCACAATCCATCAACTCCAGTGTTAAAAGTGGGGCTGCTTCAACGGCTCGCGCTGATACGATTCCGGCAAGAAATGTGAACAATCCACCGCCAATCAATCTGTCAACGAAACCAGTTCGTCCAGGAACTCGCCCTTCGGGTTCTTTCCCAGAGTGGGCATGCCCAACGTGCACATTGCTGAATTGCTCTATGGCTTTACAATGTGAAGCGTGCTTCACGACCAAGCCCACTGACCGACAGGCCGGCTGGACGTGCTTGACCTGTGGGGAAGTTGGGATTTCACATCATCTCTGGTCCTGTACGTTCTGTGGCGCGATCAAGCTACAGAGCTAAAGAAACTAGAACACTAAAAATGCACACTGTGTACCCTTACGCGCGGATAAGAGCAATACCCGTTCAATACTTAGAATGGTTGCATTTGCACTCTTATTGCATGCAATGTTTTATACAATACTGTGTACATTTAGTGTAATTCGTAGGATTTTGACTTTGTTCAGTGAGCCGCCGCCTTCTACAGTATCTAGAAACATTGGCTTGTTGTCATTGAATTCGAGATCTTCAATCACCAAACTCTGTTCTGTTAGGACCATCAGCGGAACAAGAATAAAATACTATAAGCACAAAAACACACCCATGGCAATGTTTACAAAATGCTGATAGGTTTCTGTATTGCGTATTGTGAGCGATATGAGTGCAAGTCGTTCCTTCTCTGCGCTCAAAGCCAGTTTCAGTTCTGCTACTAGAGCAGAAACGAGGCTCGGGTCAAACACCTGGTACATGAATGAAAGCAAGTCAAGCGTATGATGAAGGGGGAGAAAGATGTAGACTTACAATATCGGCACCCAGGATGATATCAGGGTCTATCTCCTGTCGTAGCAAATGCTCGAGCGCCGAAACATCAGGCTCAAGAGCCTCCGACCAATCTAGAGTGCGATAATGGACATTCGTGTGATTAGCCGAGAGATCTAAGCAATTTCAGCAAATCATCAGACTGTTCAGTGTTCATGGTCGCGAAGCGTTGAAAAGCTTACTACAAGATAACTGGACATTATAGTGACATTGGGAGAGTACATCCTCATTAACGTCAGTCAACCAGATAGATCCCGCATGTTGTGAGCTCTCTGAGGGATGATTTGAGAGCAGCTGTAGACTTGCGACGACTATGCCGAGAAAACCAATTCCACACCCGAGCTCGAGTACGCATTTTCCTTGCACAAACTCTGCCAACGGTGAATATACTCGTCAAAGACCGCTGTGTGAAGGAATAATGTTTACCTGGATGCTTGATAAGAAACTGCGACAGGGTATGACTAGCAACCCATGTTCGAAGGCCTGTCGTGCCGCTCTCGATTGTCGTTCGCGATTCATGAAGTGTCAAAGTTTGATACTGCGAGATATCGACGTGTTCGCTCTCAGATAGACTATCTTCCGGAAAGAACTTCCAAAAATGCGTCAAGAAAGACTTGGATGGTATTTCCCGAGCTGGCAGTCCGAGTCCACAAGTCTGATCGCGCACGTCGGGGTTTGTGGAACCAGCATGACTGTTATTTCAGATTGTACATATATGATCATACAGAAAAGCCAATCACATACGGTCCAGAAGGTGGGAGGAGGGATAAGTAATGGTCCAAAATACGACAATCTATTTCTTCGTCCTACGTTGAGAATGAGAATGATATACGGTAACGCACACGCTATCGTGACTGGAAGAGACGAGTCTTCAACACGCGCCTGATTATCCAGCATTTTGTCTTCCATCCAAGAGATTAAAGTCTTCCAGAATGTCCTCTGATATTGCTTCGACGGAGAATAGGTTTTAAAATGAGCATTTGACAACACGAAATCGATCAGAAAACTGTTGAGCTCCGTGAAGCTCAAGTGGTCCGGAAAAGAAACAGATCTAGCAGGAACTAGAGCAGCGTATTCCCGTAGAAGTTGGAAGGCATCCCTGTGGACTGTGGCTAAGCTGAGCTGAGAGTTCATCTGCGTAGAATTTTGAACTTCAAACTTTTTTGCACTCGGTAAGGAATAATGTCACGTGCTACATGATACCTCAGCACGTGGTCAGTGAAAAAACGCTGCAACCCTTTTTTCAGGCGTTTGATGTCCTCTTACCTCCAGCTCTTCTCCAGATCCTGTCGACCTTGTCTGCGCTCCTATCGACAACCATGCCTACGGCGTGGAATTGCACAGACTCATAGTATACGCTCTGATACTGGCCCCGTACCACCCTCTCTTGAGGAAGTTTTGGAGCAAGAAGATGAATTTGAGCGAGCGGAAGAGGCTGAAGCTGAAGCTGCAGAGGGAAAGCGTTCATTTCAAGATTCGCAAGACGCAGAATCCCCAAAGTCGTACCGAGCTTTCATTGAGACCATAGGAAACCAATATAGAACCGCTTCGCCGCAAAATTGGCTTGGTAAGAGCTCAGTTGAGTAGTATACCCTATCATCTTTCCAGTCGTACTAAACTTCCTTATGCTAGCCTTTCCCTATGAACCCCTCATTTCGACCACCTGCACCAATATCAAATGCAACAAAGAACCTCATCTACCAGGACTATAAGAACAACCGCACTCCGGAGATACTTCGCGCTCTGTCTCAGCAATACAGTATAAGTCTCAAACGCGTTGAAGCGATAATCAAACTCAAGGATATGGAAGCGGCATGGTATAAGGTTAGTTTCACTTGAAATTCATTTTCTTTGTGCACTGTTCGCGCACGAAGTGCATGATGTTTTCAACGATTAGTCTTTAAGACACTTAAATGGTTACAATTCTTATATGAATTACTGATATTCGTCCTTGGCTACATGTTCCTGCTCGTACTGACTCCACTTCCTAGGTGAATGGACAAAAATTTTATGTGTTGTCGTGACATTATTATTGACAAACTCCGCCGCTTCTGTGTCTGGTCTATGTAGGAGGTTAGTCTTTGTTCACGCCTTATATTGACGATGAGTCTTTTCTTTCATCCGCGAAGTAGAAAACCATCTGGGCTTCGTTACATCGCTTAGATATTGGTTTCACCCTTTACAACCCCATCTAATATTTAACTTTTCACTTTTCATTGTTCTCTCGTCGCGCCATCGTACTGACTGGTCCAATTTCACAGAAAAGAGAGACTCAAAGCGGATTTTTGAGGGGAATGGAGAGACTGCTGGGGGTGCGAGAGCGCATTACCACAGTTGACTCAAGGAAAGATGCCGCAGATGCAGATACTCTAGAACAGATTGAGCAGCGTGACGCCACTCGTCAAAATTACCAGCGCATGTATTGGGAATCTATTCCAGAACATGGTGGAGTGAGTGGCTCGGCTTGCTGGATTTGTGTGTTACTGAATTTTGTCCCAGGAGCCCATAGTACCGGCGGCTATCGAGCACAGTCAGAAGCTCGCAGAACGTCTCACTGAGAAGGCTCGGCTGCTCAAAGACAAGACCTATTTGCCACATATTCCTGACACCGATACCATAAAGACGCCTAAGGAACGTGTCTTTGTATCCGAGATGGAGGGCAGGCCTTCAATTCACTTCGTTGATGTGGGCACAAAGTTCTTAGACGTGGGCGCCGAGTCAAAACGTTTGGCGAGAATTGAGGCTCGCGCCAAGCATCGGGCAAAGAAGGTTGAGGAGAAGAAGAAATTACTCGCGCATTGATTTATATTCAACGTGCTTGTTATTTATGTATTTGGTTGTCGTCATTCAACAATACATTCAATATTGAGCCGTACTCTACATTCGTTGATAATGAATCAAAAACCTTTGCTAATATACAAAGCGGAAATCCAGCCTTTGGTTTCCTTCGTCCTTAGTCGTCTCGTTGTAGTCGTCTTGTTGCTACTCGTCGAAAGTTGATGTCAATCAAAATTAAAGGACGTGATAGCACGTACCTTCTTGGTCCACGAATTCCAAATTTTATCCCTTCGGTAGTTGAGGTACTTGTAGAAGAAATATATGCTGATGTAAAGGACAATGTTCATTGAACAGACACCAATGAGAGCACGATTCCCTTTTTTGTCTAAAAATCGGGATGGATTGATTAATTCGCTGGGCAGTTAGGTTAGAAGGATTAAGCTGCACGTACAAAGAGGCTATATAGCACAGAGGCAGATACAGAAACACCGTCAGCATGATGTGCACCAAATGATATGAGTTGACTCATTTGCAGACCTTGTCATCCGCTCGATAAATGTTTGCCTGCAACGATGTCAGCAATTCAAACAACTTAGATGTATGTGAAAAAGACCTCACATATACGACAGCTCCGGCCTGGACAAACATGTTATATACACTGGAATCCCCACAATCAGGTTATCATGCATGCAAACAAAACTTGTGCATGTACGCCTTACCTCGCAGAGACAGTCCTATGATCATGATTTCAATCAGAACAAACCAACATGTAAAGGAATTGTAGTGAGTCCTCGTGCGGACACTGTATGAATTTCGTGATGCCCATGCGACTTGAATTGGATGCACATATGGAAAGCCAGTGATGAGAGTAACGACAGCAAAGTACACCCACTGTGATGTGTGACTGTTGAAGGTGTACAGAGCAACCAGGAGAGGCAGCGCCCAAAGCTGCAAGACAATGGTTGCAGCGACGCGGCTATTGAGAATTTCACTGAGATACGCGGTAAAGAGAAGCATGCACATTCCAATGACGGTGGATGGAATGGTAAGAAGGTTTGATTGCGTGGTGTTGAACCCTAGCTGGCGAAGTGAAAGTGTAAGATAATTTTGAGGTGGTCCGACAGGTACTGGAAGAGCCCGTCACTTAGAATTCTGCAGGCAAAGAGTGCTCTCTGCTTACTCATATGTGTAAGGCCCAACAGGTAGATGGGCCACATCCTCCAGTCTCTGAGGGCCGTCCAGATCATTTTTGGTGAAAGCCCTTGACGATTGTGCATGTCTGATTTTGAAGGATCGTCGCGAAGCACTCTGTAGTGCGCAGATAAGAATTTTGTATGTACTAAGAGAACTAATCGATTCACCTGTTCACCATGATGATTTCCTCTCTGAAACAACGCCAGACTGACGTTAGATTCCTACTCAATTTTATCGGCATTACTACGCACCGCTCGGTAAACCAGCCTTTCGGTCTGTACCAGGCTTTGGTTTGGGTCGGGCCCGCTGGCATTAAAAAGTACGAGAGGAGGCCGACAAGGAGTGTAGCAATACCCTCAATCAAGAACAAATAGCGCCATCCAGCTCTTCCATGAACACCACGAAGTTTGAGAAGGCCTGTTGCAATAAATGCACTGATAATCTTGGAAACATATTGAGATACCCAGAAGAAAGCCAGTCGGATCGGCACTGTCAATATCCGGGTAGAGGTTCAGAGAAAATGCTACTCGTCAGGGTGAGGCTTGCTGGCTTACGTTCTGTTTTTGTATAGAAGTACGAGAGGTACAAAACAACGTCTGGGATGAAGCCGCCCTGTAGAAACCCTAAGAGAAATCTGTATTACGGTTAATGCCAGATAGAGCAATGAGTTCTATGACAGGATTCTTACCTAGTAGCCAGGAACGATCCACGCCCGCTAAGCCAGAACTGCGAGAATGCGACCACACTCCATATCACCATCTTCAAGTAAGTATGAGCACACTAGTGATGTACACTTAAACTCCACTGCCTACCTGAGTTGGTACCCAGATGTCGGGTCCAACACGTTTCGATACTAATTGCGAGGGTAACTCTAGAAAGGTTATCTGAGCTTGCGTTCACAGCAATTGAGGTGGAGTACTTTACCTGCAGCTAAAAAGGATACTCGAAAGAGAGTGTTTCCTAGATTGTAGTCATTCGTGGACATTCCAAGGTCGTTCAAGAAATTATCAGTATTTGCTTGAGAGATATTGCTGCGATCCAGATCAAGGGAGAAGAACATGATTGCTGCCCATATCATAATCTTGAAGTCAATCTTTCGAACCAGTTTCTTGATAAGGCATTGTAAGCTGATTAACAAAAAGCCAGAGAGGCTAAACCCGCACCTTTTCCTCTCTCCAAGTCCATCGTGCATCGGGATCGAACCTATGAGCATTTTCGTATTGTGGCGGCGGCCGGTAAACTTCTAAGGTGGTGGGTTCGTCGAAGACAGAAGGCTGCGTTGCTATACTGTCCAAGTCCAAATTGGACTTTCGCCACTGTGTCCAAAACCCACCGCGACCGTTCTGAACTGGGGCACCGAGGGGTACTTTCTCTTTCTCAATGAAGGAAGTACCGGAGGGCGTTACATCACCCTTCTCCTTCTCGTTTGGTGATTCCGTGTATGCAAGAGAATCTTCATGTTCGGTTGTCTCCCGCGGAAGGAGAGTGGTCATGATAAGATGCTAGAAACGAAAAGGCCCCCAAGATAAACATCACTTTACATTTCTTATGTACGTGAACCTGAACATGAGCCGCGAATGGCGAATTTCAGTCGGACATGGTGTGGTAACTCATCGCGTTACAAACACTAGCAATGACGCGATGTTTGATTCGATTTCATTCATTCCTCCGACATTCGCGTAGGACTTCCATTTTAGGATACTACTCCGATACTCGTACTGGCAATTAAATTCAATCAGTTATATTTTCTACAAGAAACACTCTACGCAGCAATGTATTCACTTCACGCAATGTAGCCTTTTACCGACGAGGCATGCCTCGCCCTCTACCGCGAAGTGCTCTCTGTGCTGTGCCTGGAGGAGCTTTGGGCCCAGGATTTTGCTGAGAAAGTGTCAGCAAGACTAATAAGTAAAGAGTTTCTTGCCCACCTGTTCGCTTTGTGGATTCCGCACGGTCTCGTCGACGCTCAGTATCAAGGAAGCAGCCTCGGTTGCGCTGCTGATTGCATTGAGCTTGATGAGAGCAGGCTCCCAAACAAAAGCGTCCATGTTATTGCGGACACCGGATGCACCATCAACATCGACACCAAACCACTTTTCACCGTTAGCATGTTTCATACGAAGCTTGTTGAGAATGTCAGTCGAGTCAAGGCCAGCGTTGTCGCAAATCTGCCTCGGGATGATCTCGAGAGCCTTCGCGAAAGCGGTCATGATGAGTTGGAGCTTCCCTGGAATAGACAGGGCGTGTTTCCTTATGTGCGCCGAGAGGTCCATCTGAGCATTATACACGAGTAAGATCAAATAACCGAGACTCAAACTGAAAATCTAACCTCAATAGCACCACCTCCAGCGACAACGTCACCGTTTCTGACCGCCCGCTTCACCACCATGATGGCGTCGTGCAAACTTCTCTCTACTTCTTCCATGAACTGTTCTGCACCTCCGCGAAGGACAAGGGTGCAAGTTTTGGCCTTCGGGCATTCCTCGAAGATGTTGTATCTCTCTCCACCGATCTGTTTCTCCTCGAAGAAGCCGCAGGTCCCGAGATGCTCCCTTGTGATATCCGAGCATGTTGACTGGATGGACCCTCCTACGGCTTGGACAACCCTGCGCAAATCACCTGCAGGAACACGACCAGCGCAGAAGATGTCACGGTCGGCAAAGTATTGGGTAGCCAAATCACCGATAGGAAGCTTGCTAAGCACAACCTTGGCACCTGTTTTCTCTATAGCTTCAAGTTTGCGATAGATGATCTCCCATTCGGCATCCACAATGGCCTGATATTCAGACACGGCCTCCACCCGTACTTCGGCATTGTCTTTTTCGGCTTTGAGCTCAAGCTCGACATTCAAACAGAGAATAAGGGGATTACGGAAGGATTTCGGTTGTTGCTCTGCGCCAGCATAGGTGAATGTCTTCTTGAAGGCAACACCGCTGACAAGCATAGAGTCCTGCATTCCTCCGCCTGCAATTTTCTTGACACCAATGAGAGACTCATCGAGATCATCCTGATCAAGACATTGAACGGCATCGACCACCATATTGGAAAAGAAAGGCTTTTCTGAGTGGATGAGTTTAGAAGACATGGATGTTGATGCACATTTTAGAAGTAAAGACCGGAAACGCCTGCAGAAATTGCTCAGTCAGCGAAGTAAAACACTGGTTAGCCTGAGGAAGATATATACTCAGGATCTGATTTTTCGATAGTAATCTGGATCTCTTTTATCCTTTCAATCGCCTGATGTGAAGTGAGATTTAGTGGCATATGGCATCCAACATAATGCGTACCAATTGAGCAGCTTTCCGGAACCCTTTTGTGATGATGTGAGGACTGACACCCTCCTCAATATAGCCTCTCACTTCCTTCAGCAACTGGGCAGCAATCAGAACCACACTGGTTGTTCCGTCTCCGACTTCTGCATCCTGAGCGCGAGCAATATCGACTAAGGTTCGTGCAGCAGGGTGGACGATATCCAATAGCTTCAAAATCGTAGCTCCATCGTTTGTGATTTGCGCCTCTCCGCGATCGGATACAATAAGCTTATCCATTCCTCTTGGACCGAGGGTGCTTGACAAAGTCTCTGCGATTGCAAGACATGCTGAGATGTTGGATAATAACTGAGGAGTCCCCTGAGAAGTATCTGTGCCCTCCTTCAGGAGGACCACAGTAGGTTGCTATAATTTCCAAATGTCAGCAGTCAATTATATATACTTTGAGACCAATTTCTGACCATCCCAAGCCGCTGCATTTTGAAGGTAAGATAGAAGGATTTTGCGTTATTTATCTTTGTTTTTCAACGAGTCGGTTGGCAATCTACGCGTCGACGCGTCCGGTTCGCGTTCAACTGACTCCGAGCTCTACTTTGACATGGAACAACCTGAAGGTCCTCCTGGTCTGTTCTTTGCTGATTCTGATGATGAAGGAGACGTTGTCATGAAGCCAGCCGAAGAGGTCGAAAGCGAGACCATAGTTGCACCTGAAACTGCTCCAAGCCACAGTCTTTCATTAGAAACCTCGGTCAAGGAGCAAAGTCTGTTTCTTCCAGGCGATAGCGACGATGAGGACTTCGCGGACCAACTCATTGTCCCTCAAAAGAGGTCAAGCTCTCCGGGCTATGACGAGGATGGCTTTGGCATACCTGATGTCGACGAGCTTCCTCGAGCGTCCAGTGTCAGCGCAAGCTCAATGTCCGATCATATATCTATATCTTCCGAATCTCCAGAACCAGAATGTAAACAAGAAAAAGAAGAGGAAAAACCTCCTCCAGCCAAAAAGCGCCGTCTTTCTCCTTCACCGTTTCCTACAAATAAACCGCACTCCAAGCATTCCATAGATTTCCCCGTCTATATTGGAGAACTACTTATACCCAATGCTTGGAGCACTATATCTGGATCTGGCTACGTGAAAGTCAACGATACTGTACGAATAGAGCGAGACAGTGATGAATCAATTAAGCCGGACCCCAAAGGCAAGAAGAAAGCTGTAGAGAAGGGTAATGGCAAGAAGCAGGTTTCTCTCACATCGATGCTGAAGGCTCAACCCATGAAACAAACAAAGAAGAAATCTGACACTATAGTTCGCCTCGTTACGGAGCGCGGGTTTGGTGAGTGTGTATTCATGACGTCCATCTCTTGTCGCAGGACTTACTGGAGTATGAAGAGTTTGGTCGGCTTCCGCAAGAAGTAGCCTGGTGGGCGTCAAAGCTCCTTGACCTCGGTATGCTGCAGTTTTTTGCATACCTGATACGATCATTAAAGCCGTATCATAGGTTTTGTCGAACTACGAGGGCAAATGACTGACTGCCCCTCGAAACTCACCACGGGCGCCAATTTAATCGTGACCATGGACGTCTATCTCCTTGAATCTGCCTTCATACCCAATAAAATGTCTCATTCGGATACCCAACCCAAAGTTATGTTTGGAGAGGGTTTGGAGACAGCGGAAGAAAAAAACTTGCGGGAACGAAAGAGCGCAGTTGTCAAGCTCTTCGAAACACTTGGTTTGAAGCCTCAAGCTGGGACAACTCTGAGCTCGCAGAAGTCGGAGGGTGAACTCAATGCAGAGGCTATGAGAAAGGCCACCCAGAAGCCAAAGAAACACACCGAGGTTGTTGGCGATGGTGAAGAAATTGAAGTTGAGGACGGCGAAGATTTATCGAAGAATGATCTTGATATGATATACAAGCGGTAATAATACTCTCCTGACTCAACATTATCCGGCATTTATTCTTTGATGAAAGAGCACAACATAACGACCGTACCATGAAAGAAATGGAACCTGCGGACACATTCACTCTCAAGTTGCGTGGATATCAAAAGCAGGCACTCTTGTAAGTGTTTCTCCAGCTACTATGCAAGCCCTGATTGATTTCTTTGTATAGTTGGATGAACTCGCTTGAAACAGGCAAGATGGATGCTCGGGAGGCCAATTCGATGCATCCGCTTTGGAGCGAGTGAGCATTAAGTCGAATTGGCTTTGTATCACATCTGATGCATTGACACAGATACGTCTTTCCTCAAAAGCCAGATACAGAAGGGATCATTGACTTGACGGAAGACGACAAGCTCTTTTATTTTAATCCCTATTCTGGTGAGATGTCTCTAGATTTCCCCAGGGCAGAGAGGAACTGCAGAGGCGGTATTCTAGCGTATGCTTCATTCGAATACTCTATTAATGCTTGGACTCATATATGTTTCTTTAGAGATGGTAACGTGTCTTCGCTGTTTTGAATGGATTGCCACTAATTCAATCTGATCGGAAAACACCACCTCTATAGAAAGTACGTCTCCAGTATGACATTTCTTCATTGTGCTCAACTTCTTCAGTGGGTATGGGGAAGACGATAATGATTTCCGCTCTAATCCAAAGCAACCTTGGCTCCGACGAACCAATCGAAGCCGGAGACGGAGGCTCATCGACAAAACAACGTCAACTGAAATTGAACAACGCGTTCCGCCCCGTCAAAGGCCGGAAGAACAGAACACCGCAACGGCCACATGCGACGCTCGTCGTTGCACCTACTGCTTTGATTAATCAGTGGGCGGAGGAAATCGAGAGGTCCAGCCAGCCTGGGACGGTCAAGGTAACAGTGTGGCACGGGCAGAACAGGGATGATCTAGACGCGGCTATAGAACCCGAGGACGAGGACAGTACAACGATCAAGGTTATCGTGACGTCCTATGGTACTCTGGCTTCAGAACATGCAAAGTCGGAGAAGTCCTATTCACCTATATTCGAAATTGAGTGGGTCGCATTGTTTCGCGGCCTGCTTGTTAGCTTATTGATGTTGCTACTGAAGTTGAGTGGTTGCGAGTGGTTTTGGACGAAGCTCATTCGTGTAAATCACGAACGAGTAAGACTGCTAAAGCGGTCTATGCTCTCCGAGCAAGGAGACGATGGGCGGTGACCGGTAGGTTATGGACAGTATATAGGTTTTTCTTTGAAATCTGATGAATATTTCTCCCAGGTACACCTATCGTCAACAAACTCGAAGACCTATACTCTCTTCTGTGAGCCGACTTGATGAGCGTTTGGTTGCCCTATACTCATTCTTAATCAGAAAGTTCCTCGATTTCAAGCCTTGGGCGGATTTCTCGTTCTTCCGGTCGTGAGTCTGGCCATGAGTATTACCATTCGTGTTTGACAGCAATACCAGATTCATCACGCTGCCATATATTGCTCGGGATGCAAAGGCTATTGAAGTTGTGCAAGTTATCTTGGAGTCGATCTTGTTACGGCGAGAGAAAAACATGCGAGACGTAGACGGCAAGATGATCGTTGAGCTACCGCCAAAACAGGTGAGGTGCAACTGTCTCCGATATATATATAGCTTGTTTTTATTCCGCATAGATTACGGTGGAAAATCTAGAGTTTTCGTATATGGAACGCAAGATCTACGATTCCATCTTCGACTCTGCCAAGCGCAAGTTTGACCAGCTCTACGCTAGAGGAATCGCCAGTAAGAACTACAGCCACATCCTGGCGATGATCATGAAGTACGCATATACCCAATCTCACCCTTCATTCGCTCACCAAATTCTCTACTAGACTTCGACGCGCAGTGCTACACCCGAACCTCGTTCTCTCCGAGAGCGACGAGCGCGCGTTATCACCCGCAGGGGACGGTACAATCGACGTCAACACGATGATCAAAAGCTTTGCAGAGGACGAGGAAAAGTCCAGTGTATTCGCAGAGACTGTGCTTGCTAATATCGAGGAGTCGGAGTCGGGTGAATGCCCGATCTGCTTGGATATTATGGACACCGCGATGATAGTGCCGGAATGTATGCATCGATGGTGAGGCGGTTCTTTTTCATTGTACTTGTTATTAACGGCTTCTGTGAACAGTTGTAAGGATTGCATTACGACGTATATTACAACATGTACTGTTAAGGGAGAGGAAGCGAAATGTCCTTCATGTTCTCGGGGTCCTGTCAAGGTATTCTTCTACACTATCATCAGGGTTTCAGGAAGGTAACGAAGCGACTCTGTCAAGCAAAACGAACTAATTGAAGTCGTTCGGGCACCGCCCAGCTCCCAAAATTCTCAGCCGGATGTCATACTCCGACGGAACGACTTTCAGTCATCGACGAAGCTGACTGCTCTCATTGAAAATCTCCGTGAGGAAGCATACATTCGTACTCCTTCCGAGCAGAGAAGTTTTTCTAACAGTTGTTTCTCTAGATCAATTACGCGAACAAGACACACGGTTCCGTGCTGTGGTGTTTTCGCAATTTACTAGCTTCTTGGATCTGATTGAGACTGCGTTGGAACGAGAGCGGTTTGATCACTACCGGTACGATGGATCGATGGACATCAAGAAGCGTCATGGGGTTGTTACGGAGTTCAAGTTACCGTCGAGGAAACCAAAGATACTCTGTGTTAGTTTGAAAGCAGGAGGAGTCGGATTGAATGTGAGCGGCCCTCTCCGAGCTCAGTTGAATGGGATCCATGTTGCTGACGTTGCGACGTACTGTTTAATTAGTTGACTGCGGCAAATCACGTCTTCATGGTACGTAGGATCTGTCAAGATTGAAGATACCATCATGATCTTGAGCTCTTCGAAAATTTGTTTTTTGATAGATGGACTGTTGGTGGAATGCAGCCACAGAAAACCAAGGTACGATAGTTGAATTGTAAAGATAGCGATTGTCGTTGACACTGCGTAGCTATTGACCGCGTACACCGCCTCGGACAGGAAAAGACAGTATACGTCAAACATTTTATTGTAAGCGTGCTTCTCTCCTCCCGCTCATATAGTGACCAACCCGCGATGCAGGTATCCAACACGATCGAAGGACGTATTCTCCAGATTCAGAAGCGCAAGACGGCATTGATCAAGGAAGCGTTCCGGGGAAGCAGTGCTGGGAAGGACGGAGGAGACCCGGAGAGTATTGAGAATCTAAAGATTATGTTTGGGGAAATGTGAATGGCTTGCATAAATAGTATCTCATAGCGTATATACACAGTAATTACAGACAACATACAAGACACATGAAAACAGAGAACAAGAATATCCTAAACTAAAGCCTCTCCGACAGTAAAGTGAACATGATCGCCCTCACCGAGAGTGAGCCTGACTGGCAGTCTCGGGTCGATACGAACTGGGGCGCTGTTGCCTACGAAGAAATCGCCACGACTAAAATTGCGAGTGATAGCAGCGGCCTCTTCCTCTGTAAGATTGCGAGGACGCTTGCTGGGACGGAATGAAGAGGAAGAAGCGCCAGTGAACTGGCCATTGTAGTCGTAGTATTGTGTGTGATTCAAGTTGGGGGTCGCTGCGTACATGGGAGGTGCAAACGACGGCACTGCGGAGTGTGAGAAAAAAAAGAGGAAGGAAAAGAGATGGTTGATACGCACCTGAATGAGATGAATGCTCTTGTTGTTGTTGAGCATCAGGATCTGGATAGGCACACGATGCACCTAGGCCGCGCTTGAGACAGCTCTGATAGAGAAAGAGATGGTTTCGAAGGACGAACGATGGGCGAGAAGGAGAGAGACGAACCTGGCAAGGTAGAACTTCACTACATCTAGTCTTGCCGGTATGACATGCGACACACGCACGACGAACAGACGGAGCTTTGGCTATTTAGAAACAGTTAAAAATGAGAAAAGAGGACGTAGAAGAGGACGAACGTTTTCTTGTTGACTCTGCAGGAGCAGAAGAAGCAGCAGAAGACTGCTGTTGCTGGACGATTTGAGAATCTTGAGCAAGCTGCTGCTGAAGATGCTGGTCGATGGAGTTGTCCTGAACAGACTCGTCGGATGGCAGCGCTGACATATTCTGGCACCGTAGGCGGAGCGGAGGTGACCGTGTTGGCGGTGGACAAGTCCGAAACAGGCCCGTCGTCCCCCCAGCTCACCGGCAATTATATGCGCCGGTTATGCCGGTCACACTTTAAATAATCCCCTCTCCTCCTCCGCCTGATTCACAAATGTCCTCCGTCTACCCCGACTTTCACTTCACCTTCGACCCTTCTCTCTCAAATATCTTCCCAAATACTCCTCAGCTTCCCTCTTCTGCCGACCTTTTTGACCCCGCAGAGACTGCTGATCTCTTCAATTTCCTCAATGGCTTCGAGAACAACTCTTGGGACTCGGATCCGTTGCCATTCAACACCACCACCACCACCACCCCTCGCCACCAGGTCCATTCTGTAGCTCCGTATTCAAATCCCCATCTTGACTCTGCTCCGGAGTCTTCTTCGAGACCCAGGAGGTCTACTCGCGCTGCTGCTAGGCCTTCTTCATCTCGGAGTATAAGCAAAGCTTCTTCCAGCAGCACTTCAGACTCTTCTTCCGTTACTCCTCCTGCCCAATTCTCTCGTCTAGAAATAGACGATCCCCCTTCGACGCGCTCTGCTATCACCGCTGCTGCCACTGCCCGTGCAAAACCCCTCCTGTCTTCACCGCAAAAGCGTCTCAATCACATCATGTCCGAGCAGAAACGACGGAATGCTATCCGAGATGGATACGCACAGCTCATCGCCCTGCTCGCCCCCGCAGGTTCTGCACCGGGTATCGGCATGCCCACGAGAGGCAGACCAAAAGGAAGTGGCAGTCGCGGAAAGGGGGCTAGTAAGGGCAAGAGCGGTGTCCTGTTCCGTGCTGTGGAGTACTGTCGCTGGCTGGAAGAAGGCAGGGACGCGCTTAGAAAGGAGGTCTTGCGTCTCGAAGGTGCAGCGGGCATATCTCGTTCATCATAGCCATGTCCCCCATCACGAAGTGTGTGTATCATCTCTCGCTCTTGTTGCTTGTAACGATAAGTTGATCTTTTAATCCAGTTACGAACTACTGACTTTTTTTGAAAGAAAAACGTTACCATCCATCTGTTGTTATACCACTAAATTAAGATGTCTGTTGTACTTTACTACTACTTTACGGATCACCTGCTCGGAATAATGTAGTGACGGCTCTTTTGATGAATTCACTCAAATGCCACCACCACCTGATCGCGATGAACAACTCTTGAACTGGCCGTATCCAAAGTTCGATCTCAAAGTTGAAGATATCGCCCATCCAGGCGCTGTGCTCTTCTTCCAACACATCAATAATCCCATCGCAACATTCAGGCAGGCGGTTGCGCATAGCTTTAAATCGCTCTATGCGATCCTCGATAATGCACCTACAAAGTCAGTCCGTATAGCCCCTTTATCCAGCTGCATCATGATCTAATCTGGTCTTCGCAGTGTACAACGCATAACCCTAGTCCTTCGCCCGATGGACGGTGTAGCATACACACACGGTTCAGACACCGAGAAGGAGATCCATCTTTCACTGGATCACCTCCACAACTGCCGGACCCGAGCAAAGCAAGAGATCATGGGTGTCCTAACACACGAGGTCGTGCATTGCTATCAATACAACGCCAAAGGTACTTGCCCCGGTGGGTTGATTGAAGGTATCGCAGGTAAGCGTGGTGCATTAGTTTGCGTGAATCTGAATTTCCTTTTTCTCCCATGTTTCTCTTGTAAATCATTGATTTTCTCATGATCGTCCCACTGACAACATGACGGCCATCGCCATCGCACATATGTACTGATCATCTTCTCTTAGATTTTGTCCGCATGCATGCTAAGCTCTCGCCACCGCATTGGAGACAATTCGGCGGGGATCGGTGGGACGCGGGGTATGAGAAAACGGCGTATTTTCTTGATTGGATAGAGCAGCAGTACAGTCACGGCAGCAAAAGCAAAAATAATAGGTATGCTACGAGTTGCGACGCATTCAAGTGATCTATGATGACAGCTACGTAGGAGTATCGTCCGGACGCTCAACCAGCGTATGAAGGACGCCGAGTACGAGGAAAGCATTTTTGAGGAGCTTACAGGAGAGAACGTCCGTGTACTTTGGGAGGTTTATTGCGGCCACTTGAATGGGTAGTCGACTGATTACTTACTGTCGTCGGTATCAGCATAACCATCAACACCTACATATCAGTTCACGGTACGCATATATTCCCTGTTGCGATACCACTGCATGCTGTTGAATGATCAATGTCAATTACAATCATTTATTCGTGTCCCAGCTCAGTACGGCGACCAAGCTGACTCACCGTGGAGACTGTAAATATGTAGCATTCCGGCCACCTACTGAAGTACTGACGTGCCAACCAATATAGAAACATATATGCGTATTGCCTCAGGTCCCTTAAGAAGTCCGCCCTCCTCCGCGCCTCCTCCGTTAGCCGTAGGCCGTTCAGCCGTCCGATACCCCAGCCCGCCGACCATGATTCCATCCCGACCGACCGACCGACCCCGCTCCCGTAAGTATCTCCTTCCGATTTTAAATGTTTTAATCCCCTATATCCCCGCCCGGCTCCCGGTGCTGCAGTTGTATAACTTGTACCCACCCCTCTGAACACTATCGTCATTGCATCCCTCGAATGTTCAGGGTCGTATAAAAAGGAGAACTTGTCGAGTGGTCTCTGGAGTACTTACACGCAGTAAGTATTCTTAGTTGACACATTCCGTAATGATTTTAGTGATACTTATCCGTCATCCGGGTGTTCGAACAAGTCAAATATCCGATCCGGGTGTGCATGCTTTGAGTTGAACTGGGGAACGGCCGTAAGGTGTTGACGAAAGTAATTCGTGAAATCTCGACCTTTCCAAGCCTGTGGAAAGAGTTCTCTAAACGGATAAGAAACCCTTAACCTGGAACGACAGAAATCGATTACTTAATAAGAATAAGTAAAAGTAACGGAGTACAGTAGGTATTCCTGGAACGCTTTTACAGCTGGATACACAGCTACAGTAAACAGAGCAGAAAAAAGAAAAGAAAAAACACAACAACAAAAAGAAAAATATATATCCAGACAGCGACGAAAAGAAAAGGAAGACGAAGAGATAATTGAAAGCGATGATACTGACACAAATACAATGATCCAGAACCATTAGCAAAAGCACCGAACAGATCGTACGTGTTTAGAAGAACACTGAGAGACGAGAAACAAAGAGAAGAGAATGCGTCTGCCCATACTATCCCCACTCTTCTTCCAATTCTTGGGCCAAGAAGTCCTCTTCAGTTTCTTCCTCTTCATCCTCATCCTCGTCCTCATTGTCTACGCTGTTCTCATTCGTGGGACTGCCTACACCGGAAGAGGCTTTTCCAGGACTGCCCCTATCACTCTTCTCGCTGTGACCATCTTCGCTTCTCTCCTGAATCGTAGATTCTTCTCCAGACCGCAAATCATCCGCGTTGATGGCAACCTTGAGTTTGGAAAATCCGGTTCTATCAGCGGCGAGCTTTTTCCGTTTAGACAGAGGTGAACGTAAAACATCAGGGTCCTTTCCATTTATTCCACTCTCCGAAGGAGTCAAACTACGTAGACGCTTCCGTTTGTTCTTTGGAGTATTGTTGACACTGCTGAAATAGAGCAAGACAGACACCAGATACCGTTAAGACACCTTACTGTTACACCGGAGATTAAAGAGATGAGGAATCACCTGATAACACTATTCGACTCGTCTGTCCATTCATCCTCGGACACATTCCCACTGCGCATCCCGCTTTTGTCACTTGTCTCTTCATCATCATCGCTCTCCATCATTGCAGCGTCTACCTCATCATTGATGTCGTCCCAATTTATTTGATTAGCTTGAAATCCGCTGGTTCCTAAAGAAACACCTCCACCAACGGCGTTGGTTTCCAGCTCCCAATCCTCATCGTCATCCAGATCGATGTCCGAGGAAGTCTGGTGAAGACTTAGTGTTGGACTCGTGCTCGGACCCGCAATGGGTGGATCGTCTAACAAATACGGTGTTTCATCCTGACGCTTCCAGAGAGCTATAGAGTCGGTGAACCATGCCACCCAGACGATCTTAATATTACCGCGTCTGCGCGCCATATCGACCTTCACTGTTCCACGCTGGAAAAGCAACACATTAAGTGTTGGTGGTTGATTGGAAAATAGCAGCAACTGACCTTGGCAGCTACCACATGCGTGATGTCTGACGTCAACTCTGTAGAACACTGAGCACCAAACATTACTGCCACCCTCCATATCTCTGTGCTCTCTGGCCGTGTGTCAAGAGGTATGACACTTGAGAATAGTAAGTGGACGCCTTTCAACACGTCGGATCGAATGCTTGGTATTATGCGCTATCAGGCATAGATCGCTGTGAGACCAGGCGCGACAAGCAGAGTTAATCTACACTTACAGTAACGTCATGCACTGGCTTCTCTGGTCCATGCTTTCTTGCCGAGATGGACTTCTTTCGGTGGGGATGTGAATGCGATGGAGATGGGACCTTCGTTGAACGCGTGTCGTATTCAGCAAAGAATTTCTGGTGAATCTCATCTAATATCTAAAGAAGACTTAGATTTGGAGGACATTTGGCATGAAAATGAACGAACCTTGTTGACACGAAGCAACTCCGTGTCATCATTCTTCAATAAGGCTTTACGTGGTGTCTTTTCGGCCTTGGAAGGTGTCGTTGCGTTTGCTCCCTCCTGACCTGAGCTTCCTGCGACCACTGATTGCTGAGCTTTAGGATCAGGCAGTGGATTCGGTGTAGGTGAGCGACCATCAGGAACAGTTTCTTCCTCTAAGAGCTCTTCCTGTCTCTTAGCTAGAGGTCGCTCTTTCATTTGTGCATCGAGGGTTTCGGAATTTTTAGACAACATCTCTTTCGCTTCTATTTCTGAGCGCTCAACTTCTTCCGGAGATGGTGGTTGAGTAGGAACGAGGGCAGCGGGGGAGGTATCGTTTGACTCGGCCGGTGAAGGTGGGGGTGTGGATACCGTTAATGGTTCGACCTTGGGGAGGAATGTAGAGTTAATGTCGCCAATACCGACAAAGAAGTCATCTATTAAAAGTGTGTGTTAGTATAAACGACTTAAGCGTTACTGTGGCCTAGGCGTACAAGGTATCACTTTTATGAGATTGGGACTCCATTCCCAAACATCTGCTCTGTCGTCAATGATGACAACCATCGACGTGTCGCAGGGGAAAAGCCTTTGAAGACTCTTTTGCGTGAGACCTGGAGATGTTGAGTGAGTGTTATCACAAGGTCATTGGACTGAGAGCTTACTCCCGCTCTCATCTCGACTGAGTAGCCGCCCTCCGAAAGCTTTCCCTTCCGGATCTATAGCAGCGCAAACCTCCTCCGCGTATGCACGAGTTCCCATGGTATATACGTGCATTTCATATTTGGTCGAGACGTCTTCGAGGAACTCTTTCCAACCGGGCCTAGCAAAAGTAGAATTAGATAGACACAATCAAATAGTGACACGAAATCCACCTTGGTTTGATGTAATAGATACACCCATCGTTTTCCACACCTTTATTCGCAGCGGTCGGTGCTCTTCCCTTTCCACGCGAAGACGATCCCAAGGTCTCAGGACCTAGTCTGAACTTTTTGACGTCCTTGAGTGCCTCCCAATTGGGATTGCACTGGTCTTCAGGATCGTCAGGATCCGTCAAGCCTTTCTGTGCGTGCCTTGCCTCCCAACTTTCGCCTTCCGATATCCATTCGCCAACCGTTGGGTCAACCGTAGCATGGACAATCGTTTGATCGAGGTCGACAATCAGGGATAGTTTCCTATCTTTCAGTAATCGTTGCGCAGTCTCGCGTTCGATGCGCTGAGCCTCTTCGAGAGAAACAGTAGGCCCGTTGGCTGAGTGCGTCATTTGAATGGACGCCCGAGAGGCATCGGAGAACCCTATATAGTCAGAACTAGGTCCGCGTTTAAGTAAGGAGCATCTTGAAGTACGTAGAACGACATACTTTGTCATGTCCTTACCGCAGAGGACACATAGTCCACCAATTTGCATGCCATGTTTGCATGGTTCAAGGACAACTGCTACGGGCTTTTCCCTCGCCCGCCGTTCAGAAATGACATCTCCGGCCTTGAAGTTCCATGATTCCAACGTGCCTTCGACAGCAGAATCCCATGTACCGAAACGGGTTTCGGGTTGAGACCCGAGAGGAAAGTAGACAAATGAATAGCTGAGAAGTCGTGTCCCGCGCTCGATGACAGATGATACGTTGGCGTCAATTGAAGAAATCTTTATTGGATATGGAAAAGAGGGCGGCAGGAAAAGTTCTGAAGGACTAGGTTCCATTGCGAGCACAGAACCTTGTGGCTGCACGAATTATGCACGACCGTGATCGTATAGGTTCAAGTTCGGACCGGATCAGGGCTCAATTCAATGTTCAACAAGTTTTTCATAATCCATACACAACTACTACAACTATATTCAATCCATAAAAGTTTCCTCAATAATGCTTTTAGGTCCAGTACGACTCTGTATAATCAGCTGAACGCCCGCTAGCACCGTCTCTCGTGTGCGCTCAGCATTTCCCCAAGGAATGCGCGGCGTCCAAGTTACCAGATGTACACCCCAGTGGACTACCGTAGTGTAAAGTATCACAGACTCTGCGTCAGCTAAATTTTGCGAGTAGAATCTACAAATAGACGAAATGGATCTCGACACAATACTTCCAAGTGATGGATGAAAGCGACGAATGAGATCCATCTCAGCACAAAATTGGCCCAAGTCAAGGCCAGGCAAGCCAGTTTTAGCCAGCTCCCAATCAACCACACTGATACCACTGACATCGCCAGTTTCAGGATGAACAGAAACTAAAATGTTTCCTGGCCAAAAATCTCCCATTACAAACTGTACAGGCGCAATCAGCAGTGGATACCCAGGAAAACAAGTCTTCGCACCGTATCCTTGGCAGATACTATAGCTGCTGAAGTCTCTGCTGCGACCTCAGACAGCAAGTGAAGATCTGCTTTGTTGAGTTGTAGCGGTGGGTCAGACAACGCCGGTAGCGAATCTTCGCCATTGACAGTCGACACCAGCCGACCATACGTCGCCCAAGCAGATATCTGTTTCCCTTGCTCGTTCGTAGCAAACAGACTACGAACATTCCCAGAGTTCGTACTATGAAGGCGATATAAAAAATCTCCTAGACCAGACCCAATCTTTTCTGCTAGCTCAGGCGTGCATCTGTGATCCAAAATAAATTGTTTCAATGTTACTGAACTCGCCCCGCAGTCATCCATGATGATGATATTTTCGTTTTCGTCGAATAGATGTATTTCTGGTACTGAAACAAAGGAGTCTGGGGGAAGCAGTTCCTTGACATATTCAATCGCCTCGACTTCAAATTTCTAGTAACTCGGTCAGCGTTTGCACGCGATCGCGCAAAAAACTGAATCGAATGAATACCTGACGTTCTAGTGCGAACGGGATTCTAGTTCCTGAAGAAAGCACATACGGCTTAGCATGCTTCAGGACGAGTGACGGCCGACCCTCATATGGCGAGGCTAGTTCTAAGCGACAAACAAAGTTTGCTGTTCCTCCTGATAGTGGCTGGAGCTCGTTGAATGCAAATGGAGTGTCCTGCAGGAAGCCTTTGAGATCGGAAGGGTTTGCAAGATCTTTTGTGTTCATAGCTGATAAGATGTTCACGGTGCAAAAGAACGGGACCTGCAATACAACAATTATACGGAAGCTTAGTGCTTCGGTACCGTTACAGAGCGATGTCTAGTAGAGTTGAGTCAAAGAATGTCAACGTATTCATATCGCTCCATCGTTCCATGGGTTGCGGCGTTTTCCTAGGAAGAGTGCAGTGTACATTGAAAGCCCATGACGGTTGCATCATGTGCAAAACAATGTTCTGTCCCGGAAAGTGAAAATGATATAAAATTGTCATGAGGCAAACATCACAGTACAGACATAACTGTATCAAGCTACTTCATCAACCAACACATGATAGCACAAATGAATACACAAGGTTTGAGAAGTCATTACAGTTTGTCGTAGTAAGTATCGAGGGCAGGAATCTCAGGCTGAAAGAAACAGATATTGAGAAAAAGAGAGATAAGATACACGAATACGAGACATACCTTGAGACCCTTGCGAACACGCATTTTTGTGACGACTTCCTCGATCTTGCTGCCCTTGTCAAGAGGCGCTAGATGATGTTTTCAGTTATAAGGTATCAAGTGCCAACAGGAAAGGACTTACATCCAGGCATCAGTTCCCAGTGGTCGAACACACACTGGGGGAAGGCCTGACCGGCAGTATGCGACCGGAGTTCGCCGTTGAAACCGAACGACTCAGAGACAGGGAGATATGCCTTGACAGTGAACATGGGGGTTCCGGGCCTCTGCTCTTCACTGAAGACCTGTCCACGACGCTTGTTCAGGCAACTGTAGATACCACCGATAGCATTCTCAGGGCACTGAATTTCGACTAAACAGACAAATCAGGAAGGAGCACGTTGATGATATAGTGGTAACTTACCGAGGTAGACGGGCTCTTGGAGAGCAGGGGTGGCTAATAGACAGGCAGCATAGCAGACACGACGACATGTGGGAATTATTTGTCCTCCACCACGGTGAATGGCATCGGCATGGAGCTAGATAAAGAAACCGTCAACACCATGAACCCAGATGTTCTGAAGAATAAACGTACTGTGACATCAAGAACGTTGAATCGGACACCACGCATGTTCTCTTCAGCACAGACACCTTCCTTCGTTGCCCACTGGAAGGCAGCGACACAAGAATCCTTGATTTCGTTCAAGTACTGAACACCCTTGGTGACATCGACAAGCAGATTAGGACCAGTGGTATCGGGACCGAAACACCAAATCTTCCTTGCATCGGTGACATCCCAACCGAACTCGTCGGCGAGAAGACGGGCACGGAGCTTGAAATCGTCACGAGAGCTGACCTTGCCCTCCTCAATAGCCTTGGACAACTCCTCGTCAATGGGCATAGCCTTGACGTATAGACGATTGTGCTTGTTCTGCGATTTGGAGAGCGCTACAATCGAAGACTCGGCCTTCACAGTTTCACGGTATGGAACGACAGGGTCCGAAATCTTGAGGGGAACACCAGCATGGTCTTCTTGAAGATCCTGATTTAGAAAAGCGGATCAGCAGAGAAAAGTTGATGAAAACAAAGAACTATACCTTCAAGCAAATTTCCAAGTGCAGCTCACCAGCACCAGCAACGATGTGCTCACCAGTTTCCGAAATCCATGCTTGGACACACGGGTCGGACTTGGAGAGACGCTTGAGACCTTCAACAAGTTTAGGAAGATCAGCAGCGTTCTTGACCTCGACAGCGACCTGCACGACGGGAGAAACTGAGAACCTCATGACCTTCATGTTGTGGGCAGTCTCGGATGTAGTCAAGGTACCGCTCTTTAGCAGGAACTGATCGATACCAACCAGACCGACGATGTTTCCGGCCGGGCAGTCCTCGATGGGTTCAATGTAACGACCCATCATGAGAACAGTTCGCTGGACAGACTTGACGAACAAGTCATCTTTCTTTCCAGGAAGATAGTTGGGACCCTGGATACGAATCTTGGGACCGGAACGGACAGTCCCAGAGAACACACGACCAAAGGCGTAGAAACGACCTTTATCGGACGTGGGCACCATCTTGGAGACGTAGAGAACGAGAGGACCCTTGGGGTCACAGTCACGAATTCCGATGGCAGACTCATCGTCCATAGGGCCTTCGTAGAGAGTCTCGACACGGTATCGCTGAGCGGTGGCGGGAGAAGGAAGGTTAATGACTATCATTTCAAGCAAAGAGTCACCAGCGGGCAAGAATTTACGCATGACGACCTTGAGCAGTGCTTTGCCCTCAAGATCACGCTCATCCTGGGCAAGCTTGACATCGAGCTTTTCAAGCATAGGACCGATAGCGTCCTTTTTGAAGTTCATGACGGCATCAAAGACTTTGAAGATGGGGTCGAGGACGAACGCGTTGAAGGCACGCTCGAGGGGTTTGCCATCAGCATCAGTGTTCTTGGTAGTCCACTTCTTGGTCTTTGGGTTGAAGAAATTGTCACCCCAGAGCTTAACCATCATCTTCTCCTTATCTACACCAAACTTCTTGGCGTAACGGGTGGCGAACTGGCGGAGAGTGAAACCCCATCCGTGGAGACCAGAGCCGAAGGCGACGGTACCCTTGTCGGGGTAGACCTGGACATCACCGAGAGCAACGTCATGGTAAGTGGATACAATGACGTTTACACTCTCCACCGTACGCTGGAAGGACTGGTACAGGGACTCCTTGTCGACCTGCAGTTCAAGCAAAGCACGATCTACTTTGTTGATAACGACAACGGGTTTGATACGTTCGGTCAAAGCCTGACGAAGCACGGTTTCTGTCTGCACACAGACACCCTCTACACAGTCAACAACGACGAGAGCACCATCGGTGACACGAAGGGCGGCCGTGACTTCGGATGAGAAATCGACGTGGCCGGGAGAGTCAATCAAGTTGATCAAGAATTCGGTACCTAAACGATCGCATATCAACAAACGGCGGCTAATGATCGATGAGTAAATGCGCACCTTCTGTTTTCTGCTTAATGGCGGTAAGGTCCTCCTTGTCTACCTCGAAGTACATGGAGATGGCGGTGGATTTAATTGTGATACCACGCTCTTTTTCATCGTCTCTTGTATCGGTGAATCGCATGTCCCCAGCTTTCGCGGAGGCGATGATACCGGCTTTTGAGACAAGAGAGTCGGTGAGGGTAGATTTTCCGTGATCGACTGTACGAAGGATAAGACATCGTTGATAGAAGAGAGAACACACATATCATACCATGGGCAATGACACTCATGTTACGAATGTTCGTGGGTCGGTCCATAAGACCACGGATCTGGTCTACATAACGAAAATTTGCATCAGCAACAAGATCGGAGGATGAGGAGGATTGAACTTGCCTACGGTGAAGTTACTGCATACAGTTGGAAAATTTCATGAGTAGCGAAAACGAAGAGACCATACTAGAACGTACACCATGTTGTCTAACTTTTACAGCTGCAATTACAAAAAAAATGAAGAAAATCAAAAGTGATGAAGCGCTGTGAACAGTAGCTGCAGGCGTTCAGAGCCTGAGGGACTGTCGAGGGAAGGGATGAGATTTGTTTTCAGTGTTACCAAGCGTTATCGATTTTTGTTCAGGGCCGGGCCCGTAACGTGATGTGACTAGACTCGAGATGTGACTAAACCTCGGCTGCGACCCGGGTGCGGATGATGGAAGGTAATAATAGAATTCCAAAGTATAAAACATATCTTTGAACCTGCTTTGAACTACATACATATGAGTCACTTCGACGACTCACTTCGACACAGTGTTCGAGGGTGACTTGGTGAAATTCGTCCCAATATGGAGTACGATTAGATTACCAAGCGATCACATCATCATGTGATGTCAAAGTCTGTCAAAGTCCAGAACAAAATAACACTGCTAACACTGCTTTGACATGTACAAGCGTCAGTTACATCCATTGGAAGTAAATCCTTCAACTGGAGAAGTGTTTCTTCGCCTCAAATCCCACAAGAACATCATCCTCACTCCACCACGATTGAGCGACATACCTCTTACACTTCCCATTCTGAATGATCCTGCTGTCTGTTTCTGGCTGAAGGGTCCTCCATATCCATATACCCTTGGTGCGTTTCCCTGTGCTGTTCGCTACTCAGTGAATGAAATTTGCAACTGTGATGATAGAGCACTCGGAATCTTGGATAAAGCTGACCACTGAAAGCTCACAAAGGGTTTTACTTGATCTTGACACTGCAGCTGATGACGATCCCCTGAAGATCGTCGACGCTTCCCCCGTCCGAAGCATCAGAGAGTTGAAGGAAGACGGTACCGATATCTTCCTTGGTGACATCGCGATAACCCGATGTCCATGGATGGATCTTGCAATTCAAGACGGAGCGGGTACGCAGACCAATGCAGAACTTGTGAAATTAAATGAGAACCGTGCACCTGGAGACCCCGAAATTATCTGGACAGTAGGCGGTATGGGGTTTCGTTAGACCTATATCGACGACCTCTGTTTGACGAAAGCAATACAGATTATCTTGCCCCAAGTCATCATGGCCGAGGTATCATGAGTGATGCGCTTGCCACACTTTTAAATGATTGGGCTATTCCCCGTATGGGTATCCGTAAGATGGTTGGAACGACTTTCAGTGAGAACCATGGTAGCCGCAGAGTATTCGAGAAGAATGGGTTCGTTCTGCGAACGGTTGTTAAGGACCATATTGAAGTCAAGGGTACGATGCATAGCATTAACATACTGGACTGGGTGCCTGATCAATGAAGGTCGGTCAGCCAGCCTAGTGGAGGGAGGTAGGAGGACGATACACATGCCATTCTGGAGCGTATAACTTTGCTATGGACGGTATTACCACTCGAGTCCTCAATTTTTATATCAATATGTGCTTCTCTTCACGTTGCCTTTAGCAATATACTTGGTCCGTCACATTCTTGGAAGCTCGGTGGAGATTCTTGGTATAGCTGGCGCCAACTACTTCCTAATCAACCTTATCAGTTGGAAGCATGTTTCGCCTGCGCAAAGCTCTGCGTGTCTGACGTAGATTCTAGATTCGAGCTGTATTATAATACGCAAGCTGAGAGTATTCGCAGGTGACCTCGGGCTTGTTGTCTTGGTTTCTAACATATAGATTCTCAGCGCTCAACAGCAGCGAGAAGTCAAGTAAAAGGTCATAGTGAACGTACAGTATGTGAGGCAGAATGGGGCGAATGATTGGCGAGACCTAGAATAAAGGGGATAGTGTGACTTGGGTCACAATTAAGTCACGAGATTTTTTGGGAATGTCTGGCAAGTCGTTCAGCTTGAACCTTACCGTCTTCCTTGTCCAACTCTTATCCTGACATTATGCCTCCCCGCGGCAATGAGGGCCTCGACTTCACCCCAATTCTTACCAACTATTTTTTTCTTCTTTCCTCTCTTCTCGCCGTGGTGAGCTTTCTTTCAATACCGAACAACAATTCAGTTCGTTAATCTCCCCTCCAGTTCGCATGGTTCATAGCCTTCATAGGCCAAATCATCTCAACAGCCAAATGTGCGTTCCATTCGAGTATCTATCTTGAATTATCTCACTGAAATATATCCAGTTGGTAATGATCATGTTGGAGCTTTGTGGTTTGCAATATTTTTGCAACTGTTCCTCATACTCGGTGTTTTCTACACACTCGCAAGCGATTCAATCGCTATGCATCGTTTCCAGATTTCTGTCTTCGGCGCTGTAACTATTGTATTTGCAGTGAACGGTGTGCAAGCTGGTATCTTCTCCGGAGTAGGCTCTCTGGATGCTATGTCTGCTGGCTGGCTCATTCTTGCAATGGTCGACATTTTGTGGATACTGTACTTCACATCGGAGGAGGATTCTCTATCCCTGCATCTTTTCAACATGTTCGGCACTGGCGGCCTCACACCTCCTTCCCGACGCCGCAGGGCGCGCACACAGTCTGTACATAACATGGCTAACAATGGTTACGTCGGTAACTACGCCTCTGGAGGCGGGATCGGGTCTCATGACATGCCGTATAATGCGAAGATGGGAAGTGGGATTGGCAGTGCAAGTCTTGGAAGTCCTGGAGGTATTGGTCCCGGCGTCAGGAGTCAAAATAGCTTTGGTGCTGTTAGCGGTGATGGCGCGAATCGGAGTATGGGAGGTGGGGCAGGGAGTATCACCAATGTTCCTCCCAGTGGCGGTTCAATAGGTGGTGGCGACACAAACGGTCCGCACTCACCACTCATAGCGGGTGCAGGAGGACCCGACCCCGGTAATGCAGAAAATGCATCGGCGGAGATCTATTCCTATAAGGCAAAGGCATTATACGCATGTAGGTATCCATTCCTTCCACCATGATGGCATTTATTGACTGCTGTTCTCAATAGACACCGCCTCTCCTGATGATCCAAATGAGATATCATTCACCAAGGGCGAAGTTCTGGATATCTTGGACAAGCAAGGCAAGTGGTGGCAAGCGAAGAAGGCGGACGGAACATCTGGAAGTGAGCATATCCATGTATGTTTCTTATTCGTCTGAAGCTCATTCACTTCCCTAGTTGCACCATCAAATTATCTTCAAATCATATAACAGCACTGTTCTAATTCGGGGCAGGCGGCTTTTCCTTCTGTTTCCCGTTTCCTAACCTGTCTTTACGAGTCAATTACGCCTACCATGTCTACTTGCATGATATTTTAATGATGCAGAAATCAGCGGAAACCGTCAGGACAGTTTCTATCATTTTACCCCTCCACCCTACTTCTTTGTCGGACTCTATTCGTTATCACCGTGTATCTGGTCTGGTTCTGTTCTTACACCCTTCACCCTCGTCCCCGACGCGTCTTTTTTTTCTGCACCTGGGCCTGGTACATTGACTTGCATACTTTGTCTCAAATTCCTTTGCTTGTGCTCTTCGTTCTGTTGTTGTTCCTACTTATCTATATGATTCACACTCATCTTCGCGCTCCCTCCTTCATTCTGTCTATATATATTCTAATATCTCCGCAACGTCGCCTTTCTCAGGTTTTTCTTTCGGTTTCCCAGCCGCTCTGAGATGGTTACCCAAATGCCGATGTCGTTGAGAACCAAACGTTTAAATTATAATTCTTGTCAGCCACTGCAGCCGTTAATCACAGAAGAACAGTCAGCTGAGTTTTGGAAAATGACATGTATGACGCCGATTTGTATTCTTTACCTGCGTCCTACATGCCAGGTATTCTGGTGTTTGAGTTCAGACATTCCCTGCAATGACCGTGCAGCGGAACGTGGGGGCTCAAATGGATTGCCTCAAATAGCTTATTGCTTGCGCCGTAATGAGTCAAGGTTCCAGTTATTACGTTCAAGCCTCCGAATGAATAAAGTAATCAATCATATCATTAAAACGATCTAAGTAACGATACAAATCTTTGATCTTTCAGAACAACGAACTACAACTACACAAATCGTGCACAGACGGGCATTAGGGGAGTTAGGCATGAGAAGGTCATGTCAAACAGCAGAATGAGGAATGATGCAACATGGTAAAGACAAAAGATCATGAGAGATGAACTTTGAGCAGGGTAAGAGGGTGGTGAGGTGGGATCGGGATGAGCAGGCGGATGATAAGATAGGTAGCGGCGGAACGGCGGAAGGGTTGTTTTCGTTATGTCTTAAACGTTATAGAACGAGACATTCTGTCTTCTCTTGAATTGGAAGATGTGGCCGATCATACCGAAGAACATCAGGACGAGTAGAGCCCCTGAGGAATAAGTAGGTGAGCAAGCGGTAGAAGATCACGAGAACTAATGATACTTACAGAGAGCCCAAGCGATACCTTGGATAGCGACAACCCTGGAGCAGTTATGAGCATAGGATTGCCATTGAGTAGGGAAGCTATTTTGAGGGTTGCCGCATGTGAATGACTCAAATGGCGTGACTGCGAAGAGAACGCCGGCGCCAGTACCCCAGAAAACGGCCAGGCAGAAGGAGATGAATGCAGCCACTGCAGCGAGTGATCAGTTGACGTCCTGACCACTATATCAACTTGAAAAAAGTACTTACTGCCCAAGCTTGCCCAGTAGTGGCCGATGATGTACAAGAGTGTCGCAATGCAGGCGAAAAGCAAGAGACCCAAATCATGCTTGAACTCCATCGAAGGGTAGTTACTGTCATTGTTTCCGCCATTGTGCAGGAGCTGTGAGACGAGCCCGAGTTCAGAGACGGCTGATCAGAGAGATCGTTGAGAACGATGCGGCGGATTAGCAACAAGTAATATGACACCTACTAAGCGCAAACAGTAGGAAGAACGAGATAGAGTACAGCCAAAACTTGGTCGAGCTGTACCTACTCTTGGGTGCTTTCTCGTTGATGCCTGTAGAAGGGCCGTATTGAATATGAAGCGTACCATAGGAAGGCTGTACAAAACATACCAGGCATGACGAATGGACTAACTAGTTTAGACAGTCAGACAAAGCTGGGGGTCTTCAGAGATGCAGGGAAGGAAAAATCTCTGGAGGGACTTGGGACGAGTGTAGTTGGCCATATTTATAGGACCATTGAACAAGGTTTGCTGACTACACAGCGGGAAACATTTTTGAATTGACGAACACCCTCGGATGGACCGGACTGGTGGACTGTCCTCCATGGTCGAAGAATTCAGGGCCAGACTTCATCCGGGTCCGATCGAAACATGTCGAAAACTTGAGAACTCTCGGGCTGACTAACAACAGTTGACTGAGCTTGAAGAAGTAAAGAAGTGCCGCCCCGTGTACTTCGCGAACTTTACTGTCAGCTGAATCCACTTCCGTAAGTGGATGATATGTTTGATGTCAGGAGGACATGACACTTCGCTGAACCCAGAGTTATATGTTACACACGTATACCTGCACGAATAGTTGGCATACCTAAGCCGCGACATAGACAGACAGTATGACGGGAGAAACACGGCTTTCCCGTTCGAAGATTTGTGATACTTGCAGGCTGTTGAGCGCGTTAATTACGCTGTTGAACACTGGGACTTTCATACCTATCATCAAAGTCCGCCCGACCGTCCGAATAATAGCATTCATTGACAATGACTCACCGGATTTCTGATTATTGATAATTCATATTCATTACTCCGATTCGATACCAGGTAGGGTCCTCCTTGAATCAGTTTTCGCGCATTCTATTCTTCAGTCAGCCCGACATCATCCGGGTCGAATGTTTCAGCTGCACTCCGACTCCAGAGCGTCTCTCAGGTTCGATGGAAATCAGTTCGGCACCCATGGAGAGTTGTTTTGTGCCGGAAAGAAATTCCGTCAAAGCCACGTCCGACCGGCATGAACGAAGACCCAGTTTCTTGAATTATTAGCCGTGTGCTGCAACCTTGAATGATACTTGAAATCGACCGCAATTGCTGGGATATCCTTGTTCTAGCCGCTTTGTTCAGTGAGGTTCGTGGTCGTCGGTTAAGTTCGTTTAACGAGATTTTTCATTAGTTGATTAGTCAGCTTCTAATGGACGACGCCACTACGCCACTCCTGGCAGTCAATCATGGACTGGATACTGTAGGTCTGAGATGTCTCCTTATTCAACATTTCTCCAAGTTCGCTACACAAAGTTCATCTTGAAATCTATTCAACGAGTCTGTATTACTGTAATACAGTGCTTGGGGCGACCGGACAGCCGAGTTTGCTCTCTATCTCTATCTCATCCTCTACTACAAGGACACTTTGCTTCCTTCCTCTATCCTTGGGTTTTCTACAACTAGTTTGTTTCTTTGCTTTCCGGTGTCTGAAGTGGCTGACTTGGGACGAGTCACTTAGTTACATCAATACTCTGGTCGCGCTGGGCAGGCTCCCTCGTGGATAAATATCCCAAGCTCGGTCTCGTTCGGATAGGAATAATTGTACAGAAACTTTCAGCCCTCTCCGCGTATGCCGCCTGTGCTCTCATGCTTAATCCTCGGCGCGCTAGCGATCCACTTCAATATTCAAGTTCAACACCTTCATTTATCCGACCTCTTTTCGGCCTTCTCCTCGTCTCAGCGTGTACTCTAAGCCTCTCCAATACCTGTATTTCCATTGCCGTCGAGCGTGATTGGGTCACAACAATTACCCATGGTCAAGCATCCGATTCTTCCTCCCAACAACAGCAACAACAGCAGCTCGCGAAAGTCAACACGTACCTCAGGCAAATCAATCTCCTCTGTAAACTCTGCGCCCCGCTCTTCGTCTCCTTCCTTACTGTCAAGCTTGATGTCGACCAATCAAGGTTTACATCCGTGTACATATTGGCTGCCCTGACGCCATTGTCGATGGTGTTTGAGTTGATTTGGATTGGGATCGTGTATAGGAGATTCCCTGCGTTAGGTCTCGAGCAGGCGAGGAAGGATCTGGAGAGAAAAAGACAAGGACGACAGAGCGACAGACGCTCTGAATCTCCTCCTGCTGGTCTTGCGATCCCCACTCGTCTGCTTAAACGTGTAATTGACATACTTACAAACAACGTGCAAGACTGGAAAGAATTAATCCGCCTTCCCATATTTTACTCCTCCATGTCAATTTCCCTACTCTACCTCACCGTTCTATCGTAAGCCCCTGCGTCTTCTCTCTCAGCTTCTCGGTACTAGAAATATGGACTGTTAAGCTTCGACGGTATAATGGTGTCATACCTGAAAACGCTCTCCTTCTCCGATGATTTCATCGCTGAGATGCGCGGCGTGTGTGTTATCACTGGATTGATAGGGACCGCTTTGGCTAGACCTTTGGAGAGGAAAGTTGGGTCTGTCAGAGCGGGGAATTGGAGTATCTGGTGAGTTCAAAGGTTTAACACATCACTTGTCAACTCATCCAAAAAATAAGGTCGATGGTACTCTGCCTCATACCCGTTCTCATAACTTTTTATATGTTTGTACCGCGGGCTCCGGTACCTCCGGGACATCCAGTGTTGGGGCTTGTAGGTGCTCTACTTCTCTTTGGAGGTGGGTGACTCTTGCTTTGCTTTAAACCTACTGATTTACTCACGAAATGCGCAATACACGAAATCTTCTCAGGCATGGCGCTCTCTCGGATAGGCCTTTGGTCATTCGACCTAATCCAAACAAAACAGCTCCAAGTAGCCCTCACGTCTCACCCTAAACGTAACACGCTCACCGCACTGCAATACACGATGCAGAGTATTGCGGATTTAATCAAGTGCGTCTTTCTTCATCGACATTCCTCATAGTTGTCTTTCCAATGTCACTGACGTTCCCCTTTATCTCTTTGCTTTGCTTGGATGTGGGTGAGGCAGGTTTATACTGACAATGATTCTTTGGCAACCTTCTCAGTTCAGGTGGGCCGCGACGGTCTCATTTGTGAGTGTGTCGACCGGCGCAGTGGTGTACGTGGTGTATGTGAAGAAAGAGAGAGGGCACGTTCTTCATTTGCCTGAGAGCGTTGGAATGAATTGGGTCAGAAAGGTTTTGTAGAGTGAGATACAGAAACAGGTACTTGAGAATGGTACAATCTTTTTCTATCAATGTTGCGGAGTGGTTAAGATTTTATCCTGACGCTACTACCGAGAAGACTACAGCCAAAGATGATTTATAAAATATGTAGTATGCTACAGATATAAATGATGTGTTGTTTTAACTAATTTCCAATAATACGTGAGCCAATCCGAGACCGAGATTCCTCATTTATCATATTCACCTCTCCTCGAGTCCTGCAATCATCGACCTCGTCGACCTCCTCCTCCTCCCAAAACAACCAGCTTGTTGCTGCGCTTCTTCCTCCCATTTCCACCACTCCGCTGCTCAAGTTCATGCCAGGCAATATCCAAGTCCCATTCATCCTCTTCTTCCCTCTGTGTAGGTACTCTCGATCTCGGAGAGCCTCTCGTTGAAGCTGATGACCGCAGCGCTGACGCAAAACTACTCTGCCCCCACACGCCAGCCGCCGACTGAGGAGGAACCGGTGGGGTAGAACTGACGACAGCTTCCTCCGGCTCGACAATTACTGGCTCTGAAGGTAGGACTATGCCTACAGATCCCCATGATGCCTGCGCAGCGTATTCCCTCTTCTCCCTCTCCCTCTCCTCTGCCCGAGCCTTCGCGCGGTCATCTTTCCTCCCCTTGTCCTTCCTCCGGGCCTTGCGCATTCTCAAAGCACCTTCGAAGCTCCTGAGGCCTTCTACTCCGACGACACCTTCTAAATCAGCCTCAATGAAGACAACGTCAGCGCTTTCGGGCATATGGGCGAGATATTTGCACCGTTTGCGCAGGTCGTCGTTCACAGTACCTTCCGAAAAGGCATCGACGCGAATGGTGATGTCATCAGGGAAAGAGGCGTATTCACCAAAGTGTGAGAGAAGAATCTTGATATCTAGGGGATGGAGGTAGATCGGAAGACCAGAGGCAGCTTGATAGTAGTAATAAGTGGAGGTGGACGGTGGGGGTGGGTTCACGTTGCGTCGCTGCCTAGGTGTAGAACGTGAGTTCTGATTTCTATTAGGTTTCGAGTTGGCAGCTCCCGCAGGACGTGAAGGGGGTATCGCTGTGGCCGGACTAGGAAGACTCGGAGTGGATCTCAAGGCGAGATATTCCTCAGGTACATCCGAAACACTTGGTCGACGTGCCGCTTCAGTGTTTCTTTGCTGAACATACAGGGCGTACTTTGTCTCGATTTCGAAGTGATCGCGTTGAGCTTTCTCGATCTTATCCCGAAGAAGGGGTGTGTCAAGTGCAGACGCCTTGGCAATCTGGTTGTGAACCTTCTGTTCAGCGCCTTCTATGAATGATATTCCTAGGTCGTCATTCATTCCGGCCAGAATCCGTCGTTCAATAGCCAGTTCATCCAAATCTCGAGTTAGATCCGAAAGTAGTTGAGACGGAGTAGCCAGCATGAACTTGGCATAGTTCAGGACATCGGGAAGGAAATGAAAGGGAGCTTGGTGGGGAGGCAACAGATCTGAAGGCCAGGTGCAAGAGCGGGGTAGGGCAAGCGTTGTTATCTGGGGGCGTTGAATCAGCCGCATGCGCATGGAAGCACCAGAACGAGGAGCAGTCTCGAAAGACACATCAACCAACGAACTCGAAGACGAAGACGATGCAGCATTGCGAGCTGCTCCCGACTCTTCTTCCAAATGGATCGGGCCGTCAAACCACTTGACGCTCTTGAGTTGGCTAGCATTCACTGAATCGAAGCAAATCGGACATGTTGCCCACTTATTCTCAGATGTACTCAGATAGTGTAGGATGCACGGATAACAGTATATCTGTGACACGTGAGTAGATTGAAGAGCAACAATCCTAGATAACTCACATGCCCGCACTTTGTCATACGTGGAGCAGCTGGGGGAGATAAGCAGATAGGACATGTAATATATCCTTCGTCGTGACCAGACTGCTCTCCTGCAGCAGCTGCAGAAGCCAAAGCGGAGGATCGTGGAATAATGACTTGTAAGATATCATTCCATTGGAAGAAGCTAAGACACATGAGCTTGTCATCGCGAAAGACGCAAGGATATATCTCACATATCAGGGTCCGCGAAATGTACTGTGTAATCACCCGAAGGATTCATTACAAAACGATACTGAGCATTGACGAAACCTGCGAAATAAGAGAAGGGTAAATACAAGCTAAGTTAATATACATAAGAATGACAAGCACGTACGCTCCTTGTTCCAGACCCCATGTTGCGTCCCTGTTCGTCTACTTCTTCTTGGAAGATTAGACAATGGTTGAGACTGCCTCGGAGGTAGAGTGAAGTTGAGCAGGTGGTTAAGATTCAAGGACTGATTAGAGGCCATCTTCACAGCACGCCTCGGCGTCGAGGTTGGAGCAGGCGTGCTCGTCATTTAGCGCAGCACCGAGAGAAAATAGTAGAGAAGAAGCTGGGCGATAAATGGCTAAGGGGCTGACTCCCTGCCAGTGGGAGAAGCAGTCCACCTTAGTGATGCAAATGCCAATGACTCCGAAACCGTTTAAGAGTAACCGCACGTGCGCGGAGCCGATCGGCACTTTTGCTTGTCTTCAGCTTTGATTCCAAACAACCACCGTCGTCTTCTCCTCAGGCTCTGTCAACCAAATGGCTAAAGGCAAGAACCTAAATCCAGCCGATGCCTTTCGTATGTTTCAACAATTTCATTGTATAGTCTCATTCTAATGCATCTTTACAGGTAAAGCTCAAAGAAAGAAGGAGCTGAAAAAGGCAAAAACCTTTCAAAGTCAACCTTAGATGTTTCTCATACCTATGCTGCAGTAGAACAAAGCAGAACGAGCCAAAACACGCGATTTTGCTCTAGTCAAGAAGGATACTCGAGGCTAGTGCTCACATATTTCATTCTGCCGGCAACCTAACCGCCAATGGATAGATTTGGAAGATGAAATTCAGAAACTTGAAGGTCTTGCCCAACCCTCTGTTGCAGATAAGTCTCGGCTGGCCACCGTCAAGGCCGAGCTAGAGAATATCAACAAGAAGAAAGAAGAGTATGTCAATGAGCACCCGGAACAGCGAAAGCTTGTGTATCGGCCTCGCCGAGACAGGAATGAAGGCGATGGGCCCACGGAGGAGCTTATACTGCCCAAGAAGAGAAATTATTTCAACAAGAATGGCCTTCCTAGGCACCCAGAACGCAGTATATATTATGACCCAGTTATGAATCCGTATGGTGTTGCTCCGCCCGGGATGCCTTACATGGAGCGGCGTAGGTTTACATTCTGCACGTAAAGCACCTTCATGTTCTGACGCTCAAAAGCCCTTAGGCCAGACGAGGTTGACTCTGAAGCTGAAGGTGATGTTGATCGGATTCTCGAGAACGTTCAACTATATCTCTCTGTCCCAATTCTCAAACAGATGATTCCGATGAAGATGATATAGCTATGCCCGAGGGGCCACCACCAGGTATAGATGAAGCTATTGATAGCGACGATGAAATTCCAATGCCGGATGGTCCTCCACCTGGCACTGAAGTTGAGACTGGTATGTCGATTTTCCGTTATTTGGTTAGCTCGGCTGATACGATGCAGGAGAAGCGGAACAAGTTCAATTACCAGATACATCACAACCTCCTTTACCTCCCGTGCCTCCACCTGCTGGGCTCCCCGTAGGCTTTCTACCACCACCACCTCCTCCGCTACCTGGTTCGGCCAGCCCTCCTGTACCTCCCGGACTTCCGCCTTTGCCTGCGGGCACGCCACCTTTCCCTGGGGGAAATCTACCTCCTCCCCCTCCTCCTCCAATTGGTTTCCCTCCTCTACCTATGGGTTTTCCTGGAGCTGCACCACCATTTCCACCACCACCGCCTCCTCCAGGAGGATTCTTTCCGTCAATGGCAATGCCGACCCCTCCCCCAGGCTTCTTTCCCCGGCGTAATCAATCTGCTTCAGCGATGCGAGATCCTCTATCGTCCATCCCGCATCAAACATACCAGGCCCATCGAGCCAACAGACTCGTAGCGCATCCATCGCTACCTGCCAAGCCAGATGATTCGTCGTCGTCGGCCTCACCTTTGTCAGCCGCTGCTGTCGCCACAGCGGCTGCCGCAACGGTCTCAGCTGCTCCTCAGTTGCGAGATCTCAAGAAGGAAGCAACGTCATTTGTGCCGAGTGCTTTGAAGCGCAAAAAAGCTGGCGCCGCAACTGCTTCATCTTCGAGGGTGAATGCTGCGCCTGGGGTCGGCACCGATGCCGACGACTCCACAGAGCCTGTAGCTCCTCGACCAGATTTACTGGGTACATTGAGAAGCCAGTTCGGCACTGCGCCTCCTACTCCCGGGAACGAGTCGGATCGTACCGGGCAGGCTAAGAAGCGCAAAGTAGAAGAGGTCAAGAAAAAGGACGACTACGACAGGTTCATGGAGGAAATGGGGGATATTTTAAATGCACAAAAATCGTAAATGTGAGATGCTTCTATAGCTAGGGCTCTCTCTCCGCAACTATGAGTACTGTCAGTAGTATACACCTGGTATACAGTAGGAGCTGAGAATTTTACTTTCTTTCGTATGGAGAAATCACAGCTCGCGTGACGCGGAAGTGTTGAACCCCGTACTCTTCCGGTACTGGTGGGTGCATATATAGCACCATATCTTCTCCAGAAATATGCCTATCATACTGAGACAGCGCTGAGACCGCTAAAATGAGCACAGAGACTATACTCCTTCATCCTCGTCCCTACGCACAATTCTCGGGCACACTCCTCTTGTTGCCTCTGCTGCCTAAACCACATTACACCTTTTCACTTCCTCCAGAAATATGGAGTCACATATTCGAGCTTGCATTGCATATGGGAGATGGAACTACTTCGCTTTGGTCACTTTTGACAGTTTGCAGACGGTTCAAGGAATTATATCCTGTCTCCTTCATTGGGTTCCAGTATTGACTACTTCAAAGGAATTATCCCTTCCGCTCGTCTATTCCAGTGTTACCATCTCTCGTCTCTCTACTCTTGAAAAGTTCTGCAAGCGTCTTCACGATGGGGATGCCAAATGGGACTCAATTCGTCGGATTCCTTACTCAACCCCAGGCCGATGGGTACAGTCACTCGATTTGTCTGCACTCAAATTCGATGGACAGTCCCAAGCTCTTCAGGTGGATTCTCTCCTCACAAGAGTCTTCCCTCTTCTCCCGTTTCTCGCATACTTTGCGATCAACCCAGCATTCATTCTTAGTCGACGTGCTTTGGCGTCATTAACCGAGAGGCAGGGGGTGACTAACATTAAAAGTCTTCGTGGTATCAGCTACGTACCCCCGCCGTGCTCTCCAGGTGTGCAAGATCCGCTAGTTGAACTTGTGCGGAATTGCATCGACCTTGAAGAGCTAGAAGTTATTGGCCAAGGATTGGACCCCATGGAGCAAGAAGCTAATTCACTAACAGAAGAAGTCTATCTCCCTCAAACATGCGTGCCATTACATCTACCTAGGCTGCGTGAATTGACCGTTCTGGCTTCACTACAGTCCTCCTATTTGATGCTATGTCTTCTCGTGTCCCCCCTCCCTTCACTCGCAAAGTTGACTATCACACCATATGACGATATCCCCTTCCCTGCATCCTTTCAATCACAATTTATCATTACCCATGCAGAATTACTCCGCTCACTATTACTACTCTCGCCAATAGTATGGCCCACACGACTACATACCTCTCCAGTGAATTTGTTGGAGACTTCACCAAATTTACGACATTTGTCGTTGGAGAACCCATTACCAGCTCTTACGCTGACAAAAGAGCATCCTTTAGAGATTCTCTCTATACCAAGACCGACATACGAAGCTTGGGAGCTCATCTCCAGGCTTCTTCGCCATCTTCCGTCCTTGAAGGCTATCAGAGCCCGGGATGTACGATGGCTGCGGAAAGGCATGGGCGTGAGAGCCATGGAAGCCGGTGTGCAGGGAGAGATGAGAGAATGGCGTAGACGTCTTGCAAGGCGTGGAATCCGACTCCTTGACTCTGACTGGAGGGACACGGAATAGTGGACCATCCTGGCGGAATTATCCTGATCTACTTGCTGCCTGCTATTGTATTGCTGAGATATGTTGTCATGTACTTGTTTTCAAACCATTTGTAGCACTTCTCATATGTATTATACTTAATCACCACCACTCACTACTTTATGTCAATTGTCTGATAGATTGACGGAGTTGCTCTGAATTGCTCTTGCTTCCTCGTTCACTGCCTCTGATCTGTGATTTTGGATGCAGAAGGGAAAGAATTATGAAAGGCGAGATGGCCGAGCGGTCTAAGGCGCCAGACTAAGGACCAGGGCATTAGATGCTCACCTAATCTGGTCTTTCGGGGCGTGGGTTCGAATCCCACTCTCGTCATGTTTTTTGCGTCAGCATGCATGGCTTTCATCGAGAACATCTTCAACGTCAATGCAATGAGATTTTATTCGCAAATGAACAGTACTGGAGTATATATATATACATGTTACAGTTATAGAGAGATGTATAATTAAGATAACCTCCATCTCCAGCCTTCACAATATCTCTATAATAGCCTCTCTTCATTATACACTTCACCGGGGATTCACCCATCCTGCATCTTATACTTGTGGGCTATAGCCATAAGTTCAGACAACGACCACGTACTTCTTTTCATGATCAGCACAAAGTCTCGCCAAGGCCTCGGAATTAGGCAGCCATTGTCTTCTCTTGCCACATCTCTGTGGACCACACTCAGCGTATGCACCGATGTTCAATCATCACTCGTGCCACTGAAATTACAGGATTAGGAGTCAATGGACACATACCTTTGATGGCCCAACAGATCTCTTGTGGCCCGGAAACTTCCACCAGGGGAAATCATTGAGGGGACAAAGGAGCATCTGCCTTGCTTTGACTTTGAGACGCCCGGACGAAGTGGCTTGTTTCCTAAGACGGAAAAACATGAACACTCCGCCAAAGCACATTCGCATTCGCATTGTCTTTGAGGAATGGTTTAAAAGCAAGGTACTTTCTGAAAATCGCCATCCCCCCACATCGTATTTCGTGCATTTTCTCATCCTCCCTTAACTTGACGGACATGGCTGTACTTGAACTTATCTGCGATGGGGTGATGTACACCCTCTATGGTTGGAACTCCCATGATCTATCTCGTCAGGTGGCCATCACGCAGCAGTGTTTGGGCCGCTCTCCCAACGTCCGTTTGGCGCTCATTGGCCCAAAGGGCACCCAACCAAAGCAGGAAGTCGTCGTTAAGATGGCGCGGGGTAGGCTGGCTGTCGAGGCTCTAAGCCGGGAGGTGCATCTATACGCCTCACAGTTGAGGGATTTGCAGGGATCGGTTGTGCCAATCCTGTATAATTTCTATCAAGCTAAAGACCGAGGACATGACATTGCTTGTATGTTTATGGAGTATTGCCTCCCAGTCCCAGATGTGAGGTTACATGACCAAAAGTAAGTCAGTTTGAATCAGCTATTTCGCTTGAGCTAAATTGCATCTCGGTAGTCGGGAAATAATGGTCGCAGTGTGCAAGCTTCACCAAGCTGGTGTTGTTCACCGGCAGCTAGATGATGGGCACCATATCGTGAAAACTGGTCTCGGTGTCCGTATTGTGGACTTCTCTCTCGCCCTCGGGTGTCATCCCTGTCCAGGTGCATCCCCGATGCTGACCCATTCCAGCACATCGTTGGCAATGCGCGATGGATGTCCCGAACTCGTGTTGATGGAGAAAATCTATGGGCTGATGGATTTGTTACCACCACAGTCCCCTCCCCGAAGGCCACAAGGTTTCGCCAATGCCAACAGTAGATTTTGAAACAATCATTTTCTCGGTTTCATCGCTGTATTGCTAGTCCCACGTATTCGTTACATATCCTGTATCAAGCATTATCAAATAGACTGTGATTATTCATTCACTCGTTTCACCTGGATACAGTTCCTCGATGCACGTCGCGATATCTTTCGTCAAATCGTACCACCACACATGATCCCAGCTCCCCAACAGTAACTGCTTGGTAGTCGCTATGTCGTTCTTCGATGTGTGATACGCATCATATACCGCTCCTTGCTGTGCGCTACATTGGAGCACCGCGTTAGCCCTAGGCGGGCGAACACGATTGTATTGCGCTAGAGCGTCCTGTTGGATAATGAGCTCTCTGTAGTTTTGTCTCTTTCGTCCAACCACTTACAGTGAGATTCGCTTTATTAGTCCGGGGATGACCAAGTAAGCGAGTTAAAACAAGGACGTCCTCGAGACCTTGGCCGACACCAGCACCTAGGTGGGGCAGCATTGCATGCGCCTGAACGTGTTCAAGAATGAACATAATTTGAGCTGTCGTCATTGTTGCTACTGACCGCATCACCAACTAGTACGACTTTATCACGAACATAGCTTTGCAGGGGAGGATCCAAGGCGTGAATAGACCATTTACTAGGTTTCTTGAGATGATCGAGAATAATCATCGGGTCGTAGCCCCAAGATTGGAAGTTATCTTTAGGCTCCTGTTCTGATACCGACTCAACCCAAGGAAGGGGGAGCTCGGGACCAACGTCTACGTCATGATCGGCAACGAAGGCCACGAAATTAATCTTGATAAACAATATAGTAAGGATCCTTGAAAGCTAGATAAGTTGACGAGATTAATTTACAACATCACCACCCTTTATCGAAAAACTGATGATATGCTGTGTGAGAATATTAAATATAAAAAACAGTCGCAGAACTTGACTCGCTTACCCTTCCCAATCCTACGAAGCACACAGGGCGTTTCGTCAGCTCAGTCCGAACACCAGCCTTCACTAGATCTTGCGTTGGAACTAAACCTCGATAAGCGACAGTATTCGTGAAAACGAGGGGTGAGGCAGCAGGGTCTCCGACGACAAAGTCTCTTGTAACGCTTCTGATTCCGTCTGCTCCAATAACCATATCTGCTTCGTGGGTCGTACCGTCCGTGAAATGAACTATATTCATTCCCGACTCAGACACTGAAATAGACGAGCAGCGTTTGTTGAAATGAGCGGCTGAGGGATCCACAAGAGCTACGACGGCGTCCAAAAAGGCGGGCCTGTTCAAATGGTGAGAAAGTGCTAAATACGAAACGTAGAAGGTAATCACCTATAAATCCCTAGTCCAAGGGCTTGCTCTGGAGTCGTTGTTTCATACTGTAGGGATTTACCGAAGTGTCAGAATCACAAAAACTGAGTGTATTTAGCCTTACGTCGTATACCACTTCATGTGGGTCATAGCCAGATATAAAGCTGAACAATCTCATTGTGGGCTCATCCTGATCAGACCGAGCAATGACGGCTGGGAGAATGCCTAGTCCATCGAGAGCTCTTATAGAGTTAGGTCCTAGTAGTAGCTGTAAGCTAGTCATCCAGCCCATCATGTAAGAGGGGATCTCACCAAGACCTACACCAGCTCCAACCTCTTCAAAGCGTCGCTGGAAACGAATGAGCGACGTGTAAACGTCAAATTTGATGAGCATACCGAAGCTTCAAACACCTGCACTGGAACCCCAGCTTTGGTCAGAGCAGCCGCAGCAGCGAGACCGCATATACCACCCCCGACGATTGCTACGTGAAAATCCTTTGTGGGAGGCGCTGACATGGTTCAAAGTGTACAGACCGAGATAGCTGGAAATTTGTGAGGCCTGGGTTCGCGAGAGAGTCGAGTTTATTTCAAGCACTAAGGTGAGGTTATCATGGTAAATTTGGCAACTTGAAAGTATGCTTCATTGATTCAGTATCACGATACGCCGTCTTGTGAGAGCTCATGAGACTGGATGTGAGTAGATGTGGTAAGAGAAGTGGCGCTAAGATAAGATACATATAACATCAATTTGATCAAGTTCCCAGGCATGAACAGCGCTCTTTTGTTTTCCACCTTTGAGGTAACTCGTCAAGCATTTTATCGCTCTTCTCTATCCTATGCTATCGTGAACATCAAGCCAATTGTTCCAGGACGTGAGGATACGAAAGGATGGCCCTGTTAACGTTGGTGATTCATGCAATTTCATCCAGATGTCCTTGTTATACCCACTCGTCCAGTGCCTCGACTGGCGGACTTGAATGGTGCGTCAGTTGGCTTTTCTAATTCACAAAAGTAACAAATATCCTTGCAGGTGCTGAACTGGAGTCACTCATGGGCTCAATACAACGCGTCGGGAGCGTCATCGAACGAGCATACGGAGCTGACGCGCTCACTGTTGCCTGCCAGGTCTGCGATCTCCTTGAAGGACTAGGAACACTGTAACTGGATTCAATAATTCTTGAATGACAGGATGGCAAATCTGCAGGCCAATCGGTGCCCCACGTTCACTTTCATATCCTTCCCAGAAAAGCAGCTAGTGACACCTTCTCCAACAACGACGACATATATCCTGCGTTGGAAATCTCTGAAGGCTCTCTTTCCTCAGACTTGAAGAGCTCTCAAACTCTGAAGGTAGATGCTGACGAGGATCGCAAGCCAAGATCAGAAGAAGACATGGAGAAGGAGGCCAGCTGGTTGCGTGGCTTTTTCCAGTAGCTAGTCCGAGTCTAAGGCCTGAAGTATTGAAGCTTGAAGGACGCCCTTCCCCGGTTGTTTATCTCTGTAGTAGAGAATTGCAAATACTAATACAAATGTTTTGCGCCTTTACTTACCATCACTACTACTATCTACTATCTACTATGTATGCTAGATGTCGGGATATTTCCTTGAAACGTGCGTTTTCGACGATAATGTCCATGTCTAGCTTGCTAGACGCATCAATAGAGCATCAATATCAGAAAACGTGCGTCTCATTCAAATCTGACAGCGGGATAGTTTGAAAGATCAGGTAAGACTGTATATATAACGTTTGAAAGTCTTCTCTACCAGGTGGTGCCACTTTTGCCTTAATTGCAAAGCAAACACTGATGATGGTCGTGAGTTTTAGCATTGTAGTGCTCACAGCTGCTATCCCAGTGCTCGCCGCGTCTTCAGATCCGACTTTGTCTGCTTTCACGGCTCCTGCTGCCTTTCCTACGTCTCTTTATTCTTCCTACTACAACAATCCCACTGCCACATCAGCTCAAGTTCAGCCTGTGATCTCTGATCCCGTAACTGTTAGTAGGAGGCATTTTGTTCGTATGCGATGCAGCTTGTTGACCGACTAATAGCATGAAATTTACCCGTTTGATTTGACCAACCCCGATACGATACCTCTCAATGATACCAAAGATCCTCACCCACTACCACTTCCGGCTTCTTCGTCAGCGCTTTTGGAGCTAGCTGTTGCTCAAGTCAAGTCGATTGCGAGCAACCCAGCATTTGGAGGGAATACCTGCGCTCAGTGTCAAGCTGGTTTGGAAGTTGCCAAATTCCTAGCGCTTGCAGCTCCGGAACAAGGGCCTGCCTTAACGGTCGAACTGTGCAAGTTGTTCAACTTCTCCAAGAGTTGCGACGCCACGTATGGTATACTCGGGCTTGGTTCAACGATTACACAAGTCATCAGCAATGCGGATGTTGGGGGTCTTGATGGTCAAGTAAGTCAACGGCAGCGTTGACGCGTACCATATTCTGACGGACCTCAATTTGGTTAGCTTCTGTGTCAGAATTTCTTGGGTCTATGTCCTCTGCCGCCCACGACGCCCCTCGACGTGACAGGGTGGTTTGCAAAACCCAAACCAAACCCTTTGCCTGCCCTCAAGGCACCTAGCGGGAAACGTCTCAAGGTCCTCCATATTTCTGATTTCCATTTGGATCCTAGTGAGTCGTGATACGGCCAGAAATAAGACTGATGTATGACCATACAATCAATCATACAGGGTATGCAACAGCCTCCGAAGGGAACTGTACCTCAGGGCTTTGTTGCCGCGCGGACAACAGTAACTTCTCTGCGATTTCATTCCCTGCTCCTCGCTTTGGGACTTTCAAATGGTATATTGTGCAAACGCTTTTGCGATTAAGTAAATCTAACTCACCGCAGCGACACGCCCTATGCACTTGGACTGGCTGCACTTCAAGCCATTCCCCCGTTGACTGGCACAGAAGAAACTGGCTTCGACTGGACCATCTATACCGGTGACTTGGTCTCGCATGACGATGTCAACAAGCTGTCAAGGTTTGTAGTGTCCTACATTTAGCTGTGCCTTACTCATGGTCATACCGGTTTAGGGATTATGTCGAGATAGCGGAGGTATGTTTTTTGTGTCCCTTTTTTCTTTATCTAAAGCGACATCTGATATCATCCAGACCATCTTGTATGATTTGTTCAAACGTATGCTAGGTTCGGGACCAGTCTATGCGACCCTTGGAAATCATGATAGCTATAATCAGTCAGTTGCTCTAGAATTTTATGTCATTCATCCATTTCTAAGAAGTAACAGGGCGCAAGATGCTCCTCATGCGCTCGGTCCGCCGCTTGCGAGCCAGTTCAGTTGGTACCTGTGCTTTCATATCTAATTTTGTCCAGGATCATTCATCAGGATTGTCTGCTATCTTGACCACAGGAACTACGACCACGTCTCCGCTCTATGGAAACACGAGGAATGGCTACCTGAAGCTGCTGTAGAGCAGGCAAAATCACATTATGCTGCCTACATGGTCAAACGTGCCGACGGCCTCAGGATCATATCTTTGAATACCAATTTGTGTAAGCGTTCTTGGTGTAGGCTGCTTCATCATACTTACATCATTTCAATCAGGGTATAAGTGAGGCTTTGACACCGCCTCGCTTGCATCTGAACATATGAATGATCCTTTCTTTTTTAGAGCCAACTACTTCAACTACATCAATATGACAGATCCTGATGTATCAGGCATGCTGAGAATGCTCACCGATGAGTTACAGGAAGCGGAGGATGCCGGCGATAGGGGTATGCCAATTGTTCGCCTTGAACATGGTTTGACTGACTAAAGGCTCGACTTGTTCAGTATGGATAATCGGGCACGTACTCAGCGGCTGGGACGGCAGCAATCCATTGCTGAATCCAACTAATCTGTTCTATCAGATGTAAGTCAAAAAGCGAGAAGCATCTGAAAGCATTTTAACTCAACCATTCGATAGCGTTGACCGCTTCTCTCCTCATGTCATTGCAAGTGCGTGCTTCATTTAACGTAACAAAAACGAAAAATGTTATCGACCGCAAGGCTGATTTTAGATATATTTTTTGGCCACACCCACGAAGACCAGATGTCTGTACGTGTGGATATTTTCGCTGATTCAACAGGTACCCGTTGCTCACGTAGTTACGGAAACAGATCTTCTATACGAACAATGCCACAAATATCAGTGCGGAAACGGCGAACGCGTTGGCGTGGATCGGACCCTCAATAACTCCACTGACGAATTTGAACAGCGGTTTCGTGAGTGAGGATTTCTACGATAAAATACAGACAACTAAAGGTGATTGATTGATAGCGAGTCTATGAAGTTGACTCTGCGGTATGTCCTTCTCATTTGGCGCAGACTCAGTGGGTTTAATCTCGTTACAGACATTCGAAGTTATGGACGCGCATACGTAAGTCTCTCCTTCTACATGTTTGTTCGATTGTTCAACTTTTCTTGATGACAGTTGGAGAAGCGATGTGAACTCGTTCTCGGCGCTGGACTCACAGACGGAGTTTGGACCGACGTATTCGTATGTATATCCCCCCTGTTCCATTCGAGTCTTCTTTGTCACAAAACGGTTAAATTTTGCAGGTACGAATACAACACTCGTGAGACATATGGCCAGAATATCTCAGGCTGGACTGATTCTGACCCGTTGAATTCTACTTGGTGGCATCTGGTGACGGAAGGTAAACCTCTGCATCTGTTTGTTGTTCATCATGCTGATACTGATATATGATGCTCACAGCTATGGAGGCTGATAACTCGCTAGTATCGGTAAGCAGGGTTTTTCGATTGTTCGCCTACATCATCGGGATTGAAGTTGAATGTTTAGACATTTAATACTCTGCAAGGGAAGACTTCTGTCAGAACGAAGGCGTGTACAGGTGCCTGTGCTACTGCCAAGATCTGCTATATTCGCAGTGGTTCCGCATCCATTGCAATGCAGAATTGTCAAGAAGGCTTTGGGTCTGTCCAATCTTGATCAAGTAGTCGTATTGAAATGATTATATTTCATATGCAACGAATTGAATTGAGAGATGTGGATGCTAATTAGGTATCCTAAATCTAGTCTAATGTGTCTATGTGTGAACGACGAACAACAATGTCCCAGCAGTAAAAACCGACATAATAAGAGGAAATGCGAGAAAACAAGGATCAATCTAGAACGACGAAGAAACGGTGACATCGCAACCACGTTGGCGTAATTTCTTGGAGAGCGGCTGGAAACGGGGATGCATGATAATTTGAGACCAATCACCAAAGAGGTGAATGACATTGAGAGAAGGGAAAGCGTCTGTGAGAAGGACACTAAAGTGTTTTTCGAGGAGAGCCCACATGGCCTCTTCGGGGAAAATGAGATTCGGTGCAGAATGTAGCCCGATGGATGTGATCGACTCGTGCTGGTCGTTGAGGGTGGGTGGAAGAGTGTAGAAGACGTGGTAGTTGAGCTCCTCAATGCCCGAGCACATAGTCAAAGCAGAGGATATGACATCCCGAACGAGGAAGCTAGCATGCTTGCCAAGCTCGAGGACTTCTAGCTGCTCGCCATATTTCTCCCACAAGCAAGACAGGTCTGGCACGTAAACAGAGCCCAAGACCAAGTGGGACAACATCGGGAGTGACCACTGGTATGAGATGGTGCTCACTAGTGGCCCAGTGGCAGCTGAGATGTCTAAAGTCGCCAAGTGAGGGAGAGAAATACGACGAGCAATCATGATTTGACTCCGAGGAGATACGCTGCTAATGGACAGGTACTCGAGGTTGGGCGCGTTTTGGAGAGTGGCACCCAAGGAGTTGATACCTCCGGTCCTCTCGGCTTCGGAGTTGTAGTTCCATTCCAGACGCTTCAGGCAAGGTAGCGGTAGGCAGTCAATGTCGAATTCGAAACGAGGAGCTTTGGCTGAAGGGGGAGTTTGGGGTCGAATCAAGACCTCGAGGTTATTGCAAAGCTTGAGAATTTCGACGGAAGGAAGAGGGTTTGGACTATAACATGGGGTGCTGGTATATTGGAAGGGAAGAACAGCGCGACGAACATAAGGCAGAGAATGAATGAGAAACGTGGAAAGGTTGAGAGCAATTATACATGGGACACTTACCATACTTCCTGCAACCAACTTCGTCGTCGTGGTCACACAGCGCGCCCTTGAGCGCGGACTGACCGGGACCAATTCGGACATCTCTATACAGGAACTCTGTAGACAGTGCGTGCCATTGTCGGCAGACAAGAGCCAAAGTGCATCTAACTTTGAGACTCAAGTCTGTGGCCTGAGGGTCGCAACACTCGGTGCAGAAAGGCTTGTAGTCTGAAGAGAAGGCATCGGGATAAGAAGTTGCCCAGTTGAAGACCTGAAGCCAAAGTTCTGGAGGAAGACAAGATTGATGAGGCATTGCTTTTTTTTTTGAAAGTAAACGAAAGACGAACAAGTCATTATATATATACGAGCAGATCGAATCATGAAACGAAATAAAGAAGAAAAAAAAAAAAAAGAAAAAAAAAGCAGGGCAACGATAAGGTCGATCATGTCGCACCGGATATTTGCGGCACTCCTTCTTCGGCTAGGCCTTATTCCAGTCTGGCCCGCATAGCCACAACAACCAACACCAGCCCTCGATACTCTAGATGTGTCTCCGTCCCTAAGATGTACCATGTTCATTTCTCTTTTTCTTTAGTCCTATATCAGTTTGGTCTCGATTTCAACTAACGTACAAGGCTCATCGATGTTGCGGATACCCAGAACCACGAATCCTGGCCAGGCAAACAAAAACTATTACCATACCACCATTGCTCTCACATTCACCGTCGGAAGTATCTCGCTCTTGAAGACTATGGATGAAAAGAAAGGGTCTAGATAACTTTTCGGTACATCGTTTGACCTCGGCTTCCCTTTCAAGGCATCCTCACTTCCCGTCCTCTGCCCGCTCGGCATCGCAAGCTACGCATATTCAACATTGACCCGACGATGGTCCCGACCCTATTTAGGCGGACGCCCTGAAACGTACAAAGGCAATACAATTTTTACTTCCTTGTTTATTCCCAGATCGACACGAGGACCCAAACGTTTTCCGTGACATATATACTCCCAGCTTTGGCCGATTCTCGGCCTTCGGCAATACAGGGTTCGACCTCACAAAAAAAACATATCTCGAATGAATGTTCGACAAAAGGGCATGGTTCGCTTGCGCCTTCACAACGCATGTAGACGAAACAGGATCGGAAATACGGAAGAAAGGGTCGAGGCAATGACAGCACGGTGCACGGTGAGGCATATCGGGCAAAATCGTAAATATCAAATAAGTGTGGCGTAATTTTCGGGACATATCGGAAGAACTTGGTAAAGACTTGTGTAGCTGTGCGGTGTGTCCCCGGTGTGTCCTTTAAAATGGCATCTCCTTCCCGTCTACGTATAGGGGTTACTGATATACCGTCATGCATACATACATACCTCGCTCCAAAGGGAAGTCGAAGTTGGTTTTGTACTTACAGTAGCTCCTCGACGACCAAAATCAGTAGCATATATACGCAATACCTCTCACAGCCAAATTCCTGTTCGTCGGCGAAGAATCTCATTCCTTAATCTCTATTGACGGGACCCTGACCGACTACAAGTGGAAGAAGCTAATTGGCACAAGTGATGATCTGAGATGACGCCATTAGTGTATCTGAGCAACAGCTGTTTCTAATACAACTTGACTTCCATAGCATCTATCGTACATAAGTACTACTAGGGCAATAAGGATGGATCGTTAGGCAACACCTGTCCATGTACAGGGGTTCCTGAAGAGTGCGCCCTGCACCCTCGATTTTTTTCTCATTTTGAAAAAGAATTGCGGCGCAGCTATGATTCATCGCTATCATTGCCCAAGTCAGAATCCAGAACACCGAAACTGGGGCATCTTTCATGGAAATCGGCCTTCCTCTGTAGCAAGACACGATTACTGAAGTTGAGCCAAATTCCCGTCAGCACCCCCAAGTCCCATTAAAAGAGGGTCTGAATACGTTTCCACAAGTGCTCTATATTTATATGAGAAACTAGGATACTTACTTTGTACTTCAAGCATGGGTACAAAGCCCAATTAGTGAGCGGCACAAGAAACGCCGCAACCCTGCCGCTACCCATTTTGTAAATGATACATACATGGGCAGACTGCTACACTTGGAAGTGGCATTCGTAGCACGCCCTTGCATAGAAGAATCTACACGTAAGACTCAACGTAAGAAAAGAACCTCACAGATAAAGATGTGTGGACAATAAAAATGACAATACCGATTCACCCTGCTTTTACCTGCCGCTGAGCGAGAAAAAAAACCCTAATCATTCCACGGTCAGGTCTGCTTATAATCACACGAGACGAATAGCTGATTAGAACTCACAGAACGTGCGAGGAGAAGCGGTTCAACGTCAAGGACAGTGGAACCTGAGTGGAACTGTTAATACATAAAATCAGAAGATGACAGTACCCGTTCTTGCGTCTGATAGAACAAATCTGTCAAGGCTCAAGGGTGCCATTGAGAACAGAACCAGCCGAGACTTGAGGTCGGTCGAAGAAGGGGTACTCTTTGGGCTCCATTTCCGAGCCCCGGGGCCCTCGTCTCTGGCATCCCCCAATTTGCCACACCCTAGATATATCACATCAGGGGTTCGTCGAGGTGGAGTGATTCTGGGCTGGTGAATGGCGCATGAAATGAAGCATCCTAGGGGAAGAGCACGAGTCCAGGTTCCCTTGTACTGTGATTTCTCAATACCATCCAGTCTGGCTGTCGAGTGACCGCTCAAATGACCTGCAGACTCAAAGGAATCCGAGTCCACTGTCCATCAACTCGCCGTATCGATACAGTGGCGTGGTCCTAATTCCTATCAAACAAAGTTGGGTAGAACTGCAGCTGCAATCATCAGGCTAATGTGCACTTACTAGTTGGACCTGCCAGCGAGAGTAATTTATTCACCACAGTCCTATACCTGGCGAAGATCTGGTTGCAAGTAACGTGAAATTTCCTCACTACCGCGGTATATACTAGACCCGCGCCTAGTAGGCAAGTAGCCTAGCGTGCGCTTGAGGCAAACAGACACCGACTGACGTTTCGAATATTGTCAATATATTGATATCAACTAGACTATATTTCATAGACAGAACCCTCACCTCCGTGGTATTGACATAATGAGCGGCAAAATACGAGGGACCCATTCTGCGTTTGTATGAGATCATTCGTGTTCGTGCCAGTGTGAGACCGTATGATTGTATACGCAGTGAAGATGAGCCGTTCGATATTGTGTACCGGCGGCAAATTGGAGTGTAGCACGAGTATAAAGAGGCGCATTCAGACTTGGGAGATCTAATCGCAAGGCAAACGATCAGCGAGGACACGAGACGAAGCCACATACACGATTTCTTGATGTCAACAAAGGTGAGCACCACAGCTTGCCTTCCGATTCCGTCGCGCAACGCCTACGCCGGTGTGAACTGAAAAGATGCGATATCATCGTTCGGTCACACTTATTGAAGTCCATGTTTTGGCTACTCACATCGAAATTGTCCCAACAAGCACGGTCATCATTGACTCTGGACCTTACGAGGGCACTTTATCCACCCACCTACGTCTGACTTGTCGAACATATCGAGCCTCAGCGAGGTGCCGAGGTTGAGATGATGCCTCGGGCATAGGCTGTCGTTATCCGCAATGCACTTGATGAAGGTCATAATGACTCATATGCAGGTCGGATTCAACTGAACAATCAACTTGAATCCTATCACGGTCATTTGTGCTGAAAACTGTTGATATTCATGAATGAGCGTTGACCAGGACCATGAGAGTGTAGAGCTCACATGATCTATTCAACGATCTTCAAAATCAATTGCCGGCGGCGTCATTGAGTAGTCGAATTGCCAATTGGCCCTTACAAGTGTCGGACGTCGAGCGCCCACCGTCGTCGGTCTACGTCGGTTCGCGTCGTCTTGCTTATTCCTACTTATCTATCAATTAGCAACATTCTGACGATTACCAACTTACTGTACCAGAAGAGTACAGACAGCCGTTACCATCTCTATGTGCATCGCGAAATTGCGTCAGTGGTCATGGCTTCGTTTACAGTCTGATGGTTCCTAAGACTCACCGTTCCGAAACTACTCTAAAGTTTAGTAGTTTAGTTACTAGATCATTGTCATTCAAACTCATGTTGTCCGAGAGTGCGCCGAGAGAGAAAAAAAAAAGTGCAGAGAGCAGCAAGTACAAAGACCGAGGATCGCTGGTTCGTACACACTCACGTTCTTTTCGCTCCACAGATTTCGGTCGTTTTACTCTTTTTTTCGTCTCCCGGCATTCCATCACGCGCAGGAAGCACGCATACTCGGCGTGAATGCAAAAATAGATTCTGCAAATACTACTAAGTGCATGAACTATGGACAACGACAAAGGAATGAGAAGCGGGCCCACGCGCTGCACGGAAACACTAATATGTAAGGATGGAGAGATAAGTATGTATGTAAAATCGGAAATCGTGATGAGAATAATTTATGTGGGAAGCATTATTAGGTGTCGTCGGTCCGATACCGAAGATATATGGGTTACGCGTAGGCCAAGAGTGGCGAAAGAGGTCGATGGTGAGTGCACACAGCAAAGGGGTTACAAATACAATGGGATAACTGGTCTGTTGATGAACGGGCGTGGCAAGTATCGATAGCAGCAAAGTGAAGTGAAGAATGCGATGTTGACGGGGTAAAAGCATATAGGAGAGCAAGACTGTGTGCAGCACTGGTGACGCTGGTGAGTTGACACTGAAATTACGGAGAGCAAGAAGAGTCGCTGGGCAGGGTACCAACCAGAAATAATAGACAGCGCAGGCAAGATGTAGCAGCACAAAGAGAAGAATCCAGAACCAGAGCCATAGTCGTTTGGTATCACGTCTCTCGGGGGGACGGGGCCTCTGGTACACGGAAACAAATCTTTTGAGACTGTCGTTTAAGTGCTAAACGTGCCTCCACCATCGCCCCCTCTGCAGACCGACTACGAGCCCTTTCCTCGGCCATCTTCCTTGACTCCGTCCATAATCGGAGGGTGTATTCGTGGAGTGACCGCGAGTAGAGAACAAACGGGTCAACATTCTCGTTATCTTCTGGATGCGACGATACGGAGATTGACATGAAAGTTAAGGAAGAAAGCAGAAAGAAAGAGAAAAAGGATTGAAAAGGGATCTCGATGACTCGGAAGGGGAGGCTTGCTTTTTATCAATTCCCTAGTAATAGTTAGCCCGGATCACATGGCGGACGGAGACTCCACCTAACCCCATGCCTTGGCCTCCTTCACTCGGCGGAGCGGTAAAACGATTCAGTGGAGCCCCTGGCTGCCTCCTCTGCCTTTTTCATTTTTTTGGTACACGTCTTCGCGAATCATCTCGACACGAATAATTTCACATAATTCCCTGCCGTTTCGGTGAGGATGCGTGTTGTGAGCTATGGACTTACGGGGCATCTTGTAACATCTTTGGACTGTGTGAATAACTCATGTGGCTGCGTGTGTATGTCAGAATATCCTCAATAGGAACCTGCGCCTGTCGGTAACTAAACCGTCGATCAAATTTGTAGATCGAATTTCCACTTTTTTTCAAACAAACCCGTACTCAAAGATATGGCTGGCTCTGCTCCCTTCATACCTACAGAGGCTAAAAGGTTATGGGTATGGGATTCATGGAAATTTCTCAACGTCATATCGTTATTTTCCATCAGTGGAGTGCGTTTCATAAACGGAGGGAGGAGCATCACGCAACATCGCAACACCACTTTAAACGCTTATGTACACTTATGGCAATTATCACTTTTTCAGTACGCCGCTGCGGCTGCACTATCAAAGCAGAATCAACGCACCCATGATATATTCAGCATACAGAAAGAATATCCAATGTCAATGTACAAGTCCCTATGATGGATTCCGCAAAGAAGCTGACCTCCGCATCGAGGAGACCTGCTCTCTCGTTCGTATATCCAGTGTGACCCGCAGGTCATGGTACTTTTGCAGGTCAACAGCTTCGGAACGTGCAACCCCGGCAGGATCGTTGGGAAGCCATATGATAGGAGGAGGCGCAATTAGTTCCGGGGCATACAAAATTCCTGCCATCTCTTCTGCGTGGTCGGCAAACGGCAGCGGGGGCAGATGAGGTGGAGCATCCGGGTGAGTCCGTGCTGCTCGTTCAGTCGCAATTAGATCGTCCAGCGTCTCGGTCTCTTTTAGTATGAATCACGTTAATGACATGAATCCGAATTAAAAAATTCGACCAGTACGTACGGAGTGGGACAGCACCTCTAGTCGGAGATGGCGAGGGCATGACTGCAAGTGTCAAGCTCATCATTTCTAGAACGGAAGCCATAGAGCCACGGGTGCGTGCACCAGGAGCACTGCTGACCAGACTCATACTTTCCCCGTCCACATTTCCTCGCCTGGAGGTTCTCGCAGCATCCTCAAATGTATCCAGCGAGTTCTTTGTGATGGCACTCAAGGTATTTCGTCCCGGTAACCGGGTCTTCCATCCCGTATACGCTTCCACACAAACAATCACTACCACACCAGTCCCCGCGAGGACTCCACCTTCGATCCAGAACTCTCGACTCAGGAATATGAGGCCCAACAAAATGGGTTGAAATGAAGTCAGCGTTGCCAGACGCCTTAACAACCATATCTGGAGTAGTCCTCCTGTTTGGGAATGTGTTCGCGCATATACATACCCGATTAGAAAGCGATGTGCTGCGTTCGACAATCGAAGTAAATCAGCGTGTAGAGCGAACAACAGTAGTGGCTTGACTCACCGATGAGCGTCAAGAATAACAAGATAACGACAGCAGGGCCGATGAGTGGGAAAATAAGCGAAAACGTGGACGCAAAAACAATGGCTAATATGCAGGAGCCTAGAGCAAATGACGGGTCATATGTGCCAGGATATACAGCTGCACAATCGTCTCATGCGTCAGTCAGTCACCAAAATGATCATTGCATAATCACATACAGCACGGAAGCGTTGTCGTGGTGTGACTGCGTGTTTCTCTGCGCGCAGGACACGCCAGAGTCTAACCGGCTGTAGCAAGAGCAGCCCGGGAAAGATGACAGCCATTTGAATTATTATCGTGAGTGCCAAAGCAGTCATGTAGATAGAGCCGCTAGCGACCGACTTAGCAGGAGCTGTTCCGGTATTGAAAGCCTGCATGGCAAACAACAGAGCTCCAACTGTCATCATCACAAGGGCGGAGACCACAGTGATGAAGTAAAAGGTAGTCTTGAATAAAAGCAGCTGTCCACCAGAAATAGAGACTGTTCCTCGAACATCGGAAACCCCTACGCACACAAATATGAGTACAGTCATAGAAAGCACATAGACAGACTTACAATGAACGAACGCAATAGCAAGAAAGAGAAATAGAATGATAGCCAAGGCAGGAATAAATATAGTGGCTATACCAGAACCGAGTGTGCTGTCATTTAGCAACGGCTGCAAGAACGGGAGGAAATGAAAAACATCAGGAGCAGTTGCCAATGAGAGTCCACAAGCAGCTGTTACTATAAAACAATTTCAGTATGTCAGGCGATCCGTTCCATTAGCTCAAATGCACTCACTGCCCGCGGCAAGAGTGATCGCCGCTAAAGCGATGCATATCCACATAGCGAAAGAGTCTACAGGTGCTCGCTCGTTTTGCAAAACATCCCATCGAATATCCTCCTTCGCCCTCCCTTCAATGAGCTGGACACCCGGAATGAAATGTAGACCCCGTCCCACCAAAAGCCATCCTTTTATCCTTGCCCCATCGGCGATATCACTATAGCTATCCCGCTGGGCATCAACAATTTCAGCGTTGATAGTTTTCAGCTTCGTTCGCCACTGTGTGATATCATTATATACCACCCCAAGGTCATTGTAGTCAATTCCGTCCATGGGCCGCACAAAAGGCTGAGAGGGTTGCAAACGTAGATGTGGCGGAGGCACATCGTCTACATCAGTCTCGCCTTTATTTCTGAACGGAAAGGTCTCGCGTCGGGAGGAAGAACTTGGGTCTAATCGTGCAATGCGCCTTTTGAAAGACGACGGGCCTGGACTAGAGGGATAGCCATTATCAGCACTCTCAATATCCGGTGTCGCTTCATGTGATAGGTCAATCCATTCGGCCTCCTCCTCTAATGTTGGTAGACTTTCCAAGTTGGGATCTGTCTGATCAGAGGCTTCCAACCCGTGATTTGGACCGTAAAGTCGGGGATCAGGGAATTGCAGAGAAGATGCAGAGCGCAAATCCTCTACAGGTTTCAAGTGACTGTCTTCGTTCCCTACGACTTGACTGCCCAGAGGTAGCTGGCCGTACTGCGACCCTCGATCCAGTTCCTGGAAGCGAGTCCCAGTGATCCGAGAGTGGAAGGAATCAGAAAAACTTGGCTCCTTTTCGTACATGGAATCAGTGAAGCGACCTCCGTTGACGCCAGAAACCCCTCTAAGCCTATAATACTGAGAGGGTGCCACAAAAGAAGTTGGAGCTAGCGAAGATGCAGCGAAGGCAGGATTTTTTGAGCGCCGACTGCGTCTCCTCTGACGTAAATTGTTAGGAAGGTTTTGACTACAGCTAAAGCGAGAGCACATACCCTGGTACTGTTTGCGAGGGGTTTGGGACGACTGATATAAGGACGGTTGGGGTCCTGTGGAATAGTGGGTTGAAAGTCTGCTATTGAGGGATCAGGAGTAGAGAGCCGGAACGAGTTGATATACCGAGTCTCAGCAATCTCGAGGTTCTCAAGGACCTCGTCTCGCTCTTCGATCAGAAGAGCAATATGGTGAGTATCACTACAGACACAAAATTCAGATCATCTCAGCATAGATGTACATAAATATAGAACATACCTGATTGAGAACAAGTTCTGCACATCCACCTCCAATTGAGCTGTCTCAGTGTCCTTGAGTGGCTCTCGTTCTTCTCTGCGTGAACGCGTGCGAGAAGACGGTCCTCGAGTGAAATCACGGCCGGGACCGCGATTAGGGGATCCGTTTTTATCCAAAGATGAACTGAGTCCAGTTTTCAGGATGAAATCCTTCAGCCGCTTTTCCCCCCATCCTACAAACCCAGGTGCGTCCCTGGCACCCAACCACCCCATCTCCTTCCCTTCGCACTTTGTTTCTATCCAGCATCTCCGGTAAGCTACGAGTCTGTTGAACTCCTTGAGTATCTTATGTAGCGCTGGAAGCAGAGCCAAGACGAGAGTCAAGACAGTGAGGACTATTATTCGTGCACGGAAATTCTGAGGGTCGTCATTGGCGCGTTTCAGCAAGACAGCAAGGTTATTTGTAGAAATAGTTCCCGTATCCACAGCTCGCAGAAGTCGTGCCAGACTGAGATCTTGGAGTGGGCTGTAAAAACCACCAAACACAGCAGGAGAGGGTTGATCGGCGAGACAGGGAATATTGACAAGATATAACGGCAATGCACCTCCGAGGCCAAGAATAGACCATCCGAGAACGATTAGGAAGCTGACCCAAAGGGTCCGCTGACTGAGTTGCTCATCTGAAGGGAAGATTTTTGCGTCTTCTACAGCTGAACGGCCGACATCAGTGACTTTGGATGGAACCGATGGCACTAATGGCACAGGAGGGAACAAGAACGCGAAGAATCCGTTTCCAAGAGGTCTGGGACGAAGACTAAAAATATCTCAAAGTGAGGTTGCTATCATGAGCAGTAGAAGGCGTTGAAGGCGTACCCTTGTTGAACAAACCATTCTCTCAACGCGTAGATTTGTCTAAAGCGTGGCCGTAAAATAGCAAAGAGCAGCTGAAATAAGTTAAAGAGACGGCTGATACAGACGTGAGAGACAACACACCCAAAGTATAAAACCTATGGCACTAGGAAGAACAAGGGACGCCATGAGGCCATCCGACAGTGAGTCCAAGCCATTTCCAACACAAACTGGCTCGCGAGTTGAAAGTTGGCCTGCTACCGCGGAAGCAGATTGTGCGAGGGTTGAAGCTGGATAATTTCTAGAAGACGACGTGAAAACAGCAGTGGGTATAGGAGATGTGACGATAGATTGCGAGAAAGACGTGAATGTCGTAGATTGCTGCGTGATGGTTGTGAATTCAGAAGATGTGAAAGTCGTAAGGAAATTTCCTGCGCTCCGGGTTGTTTCTGAAGAGGCCTGGTCGCTGAAGGACATAGTTTCATGAAAAGAAGTAGTTACATGCGTAGAAGAAGGCTCCGAAAGGGAAAAGGTATCAGAAATCGGCTCTGTGCCAGAGGGTATAAAAATGGATCCTCCACTGGTGGTCCACCAATTTGCCTGAGGTGTTATTGGGTCGTTCTGTCGTCTAGGTCCTACATTCATATACAGTTCGTGTCCAAAGGATGATACAGAGCTCGTCATGGAGACCCAAAACGATGCTGGGGGTTGGGTTTAACCTGGTTTAACGCGTCAAAAACGAACGTCGCGATATAACCCCAAATAGCAAGTGTAGTGAAAGTTCAAAGCTTGGTGATAAAGTTACTGGCGTTCAAGCGTTTGGAATAGGTTATATGTAGCAAAAAACTTATGTAGCCGGGTGCAAAATCGAGAGATGGGAAACCAAAACGGATGATATTGTTGCAGTGAGAGAATAATTCTACATACAACCCTTGTGGCGTTGTAATCCTGTGACAGGGGTTGCAACAACAAGTCCCAAAAAATACAAGGAACAGATGAAAACACAGTGTAATCTCCTGCTCTCAACACTAGCGACCGTCTCGACGGCCTGGACCTAATACCGCATTAACGGCGATTCAGTCACAGTTGAGCAGGAAATTATGTGGTGGGACTTGACTAGGTAAGTATGTCAATTCGAATAAATTCTAGGTCGCAGCCAAGAACTTACTGTTATAGTTCCGGAGACTTGATTCTCACTGTACCATCTTGTTCCACTATCATCTTTGCATGTCCGTGCAGCCATGGAGGGACAAGTCCGTTGTCTAAGATAGGCCGGGATAGAGATACCTGTTTGGAAGAGAACATGGACATCTTGTTTCGCTGCAGTTCATCTGCCATCTCTCGCTTCACGGATTTACTAGGTACACAACCCATGTTCGCTGAATAAAAGTGTTGTGAACAAGAAGAAAAGAGGAGATTCAGAAAATTACTTGCCTGTAAACCGGTATCAAAGAGTTGGTAGACAAAAGAACTCATCCACAGCTGGCACTGTATAATAGTGCTAGTCAAGCGGGGTTGCGATAGCAAATGATCTCCATCCTAAGGGTGGGTGCTTCTCAATTTGAGATCAAGCAATTCTGTATGCACAGCTAAGCGTCCTGTGACCCGTGATGAACATTGAAAAACCATGAGGGACTGTGAGGAAGACATACGGGAAAGCTGAATTATGCCTGCAGCCTCTCCTACGAGAAATTCATTGAGAGGTGACCTGCAACTCGCTGAAGCTGCGAGGAGTGTTGCTACGCTGTTATACCCCACCAATGTATTACTATTTTCTAAAAATATTCAATCAGTAGCCAATGACAGCCTTGATCAATTATCAATTCAATTCTATTCAAGGCAGCGAATGAGATAAATCATCAAAATTATGAGTATGAGACTCAGAGAGCGCGTACTTACAGTCAATCACTGAATGTGGTCATGAGCGAGGTTGGGAGCTGACCATCACCGTGACCGTGCCGACCCTGCGCTGTAATTTCAGAACTTTTCCATTTACCATCATGTCCATTCCCTGGCCCTATACTTTTTTCTTTCTATACATTGAGCCAATCTCTGCTCTGGCTGGCGCATATTATGCTGCTCTAGAGCCGAAAGCATATTTGAACGATTTATCTCTTGCTGGCTCGACACTCGAGCCGATACTCACGACCCAAACCAAGATGGCGCTCAGTCAGCTCGCTAACCTCTACCTTCTGTTTGCCTTGAACGAGTATCTCGTTCTCTCCTCCACCGACTCCATCAAAACTTGGAGGCGAATGCTGCTATGCCTACTGGTCGCTGACTTTGGACATTTGGCAACGATGGCTCCTCTAGGTTTAGATGTGTACTGGAAGTTCTGGGAATGGAATGCCATGGCATGGGGCAGTGTAGGCTTCGTGTATATGGGTGCCTCCATGAGGTTATCATTTCTTGGTGGACTCGGTCTGAAGGAAAATATTATCAAGAAGCAGATGTAACGACCCAGCTGCGCTTCATTTCGGTGCGTCTTATAATATCCTTATGATCAGGCTGCATTGACCTTTTTAACTCCTCAATAGACCTTCGCATTCATCATTATCTCAACCCAGACCAACTACTGTATTCTAAACTCATTCTCACCCATGTTGTACAATCCCTCGTGATCCACACTTTGGCGCTCGACGTGCATGCCGAGAAATTGGCTTTAGGCACCGCCCCGTCAATTAACAGCAATCGATAATTGCCTATCGCCTTGTTTGCAACAGGGATTCTAAGATGACTTGTTTTGACTTGTCACAAGTCTCCCAGCATCACCGCGTTCATTCAATAGAATGTTCCCTCCTCGAAGAAACTCGATAAACGCCGTATTGGCCTGTATTGAATCGCTTGTGCTTGTTAGGACGTAGCCTTCTTGATAAAAGGCCGATGTCAATCCATCTTCATCGCTACTTCTCTCCTTGATACGATGGCTGACCCTAGAGACGAACGTTACTATGCCTCTGCTACCCCTCCGCCTGGACAGACAGCTTCCGGGAGACCTCAGCCTCCATCCAGTGTATCTGCGCCTCGTCCGCCGCCTCGTGCGTCTTCTACTACATCTTTCTTCAACAACGCTGCCAACTTTGAAATCTCGGGAGGGAACTTTAATAGTGCTGCTGGAGATATGCACACAACGAATAATTACGACCACTCTCACAAGTCTAACTTCAATAACGAATATAAGACTGAAAATAGTAACTCACACAATACGAGCTCATCATCCCAGGACAGCTATTGTAAGTGCAACGCAAAGCTTTGTTTTCAATTCTCTGACGACATTTCATGTTAAGACGATACCCGCAGAACGAACTACTCTGCCTACAATGCTAGTGTGCGTCACGGTACGATTTAGTTCTTCCAACATCTTGCACATAAATGTGACCTCGATTAATCTACCCAGAAACCAATGATACACACAGAATACCGGCACGTCCTGCATGGCCTACAGCCCCAGGCATTCCGCGCGGTCGTGGTCGTCAACGCCAGCCCGAACTAGACTATCGGAAGCCTGAACCACTTCCACACAATCCACGCATTGTGGAGTCGCCGGAGCAGTCTTATCATGCTTCCTTTGACGAAATCTACGCAGCACAGAACTATGGTCGAACGAGGATGGATCCGGATTCCATTCCCACGCGATCCTCAGCATACGATGATTCTATGTTTCCACAATCTAGATCGTATTCTTCCCCGCCATCTACGACGCAGCAAAACAAATTTCCGATGTCTATGAAGGGTGCCCCCGAAAACGCATATCCTTCCCCGCCACATACAGCGCGCGAATATAAAGATCCAGCAGCGTCGGAAATGGGGGCATACGATGCATATCGTTCGCCTGCAGGAGTGACATCCCCTAACTTTAAATCGAAGAATCCGTTCGCACCTTATGTATCGCCCCCACCTTCCAGCTACGAGTCATTCGATGACTCGGACAGCGCGATGGATGTTGGGGAGGACCAGTTTCGCACAGCTACCCCGCCGGTCACATTTCCTTCATGGAATGACAGAGGCGCATGATACTCTACACTGACACGTTCAGATGGCCTCTATAGCACGATTTTCTTACTCGAAGTTTTCTTATGGATTGATTCGACGAGACTAGGCTGGTGCATCTCTGATGTATTTTCTTGAAGCTGTACGTTTGACAGAATTCTATTTCTTCGTGGTTTGATCATGGGTACAACGGGCATGTCAAGCATTTGCCATCGGCCCGGGCAGGGATGTTGAAGATGATGAATATGTTGAACCATGAAATATCAGGGACATTACAATCCTTGGAAGCTCATCATGTTTGCGAGTAGCAGATAGAACCCAATCTCCAGCCATCTTGAGGATAGAAAGGTAAGCTAGTCCATCACTATCTTTTGCTGTTTTGATGAGTACCCTCTGCAGGCTGCGTTGCGGCGGTGTTTAATCGGATTAAACACACAAGTTCTTCACTACTGCTCAAGCGCTCAAAACGCACCTGCCCAAAGAAGATTTTTGAGGTCAATCATGCAAGCCAACATCAAAATAAGGAAGCCCTCATCTGGATAGCTAGCACTGGCTTTCCACAATGATGAATCGATAACGTGGTTGTTCTTGCTCACAATCCCGGTCTCCTCGGATCGTATTGCGGTACACGCCCACGGTGATGAACCTACAGTACGGAACAACATAGATCTTGTCGCTGAAGCCATATAGCCGTATACGGTTAATTGCGATGACTCTGGGCTGCAGACCTTTGTTTACGGACACGGAATTCACGAAGATAACGCATGTGATCAATAATAAAACTACGATCTATCTACTTGTCTATAGGTGCAATGCAACAGAATATCTAGGCAGTGCTTATCCGTCATCTCTAAAAGCTGAGTCGAACTGGAGTCGTGGCGACAACGTGTTTGATTTTGCAGCATTCAATCAAGCTGTCGACCTTGATTCTTCTCTATCATTTTGAGAGCTTCCTCGACCTTGTAAATTTCATATTCTAAAGAAGTGTTAACGAAGATCGACAGGTAAAATGCAATGCTGTTTGACCCCACTTACTGGTCAATACACAACCCTGACTGAAGCTTTTCATCACAAATAAGCTTCGCTGCAGCAAATCCATTTTGGTTCTGGTCAGCTCAGCAGACTCCGAATACTTCAGGTCATCCACCAGCAACATGCTAGCCAGAGACCATACGATCTGCATAGAGGGTTATATTTGAGAGCTTAACATCTAAGAGAAAATAAGTAGCGTACAGCCATTATAGGATTGACAATGATACGCCCGTGTTCACGCAGCTCAATTGAACAAACGGATCTCAAGATAAATTCAGCAGAGGCTATCCGGCGTTGGGTATTTTCCGTCGAGCGATATATATCCATCTCCAGCAGACGAATGAGAGCGGCATGCGTCATGCAGTGAGCCTCTAAAAGTCTGAGTACTTTGGCGGGAGTAGAGTTTTCTATGGCGCGCAGAGGCGTCAATGAAGACAATAATTCGTCTATAAGGCCCAAAAGCGAATCGGACGGTAAATGCGAGGAATCTGTTTCGATGAATGAGTTTAGATGCGCCCACACATTCCAAAGGTACTCACCTAGCATTTGCCGTCTAGCAATTGCAGTGGCACGCTCCCATAGTATGGAAGCCTTCGCAAAGAGCGCTGTAGTAGACTTCCCTGTATCAGGAGTTGAATTACCTTGCATGAATCTTTGAACCGTGAGGCTATACTCTACACCTATAGGATGGCCGCCCTAGGTAATGGCTTAGATGCCGCTATTAAAGATCAGAACGACGACATTACCTGCTCATACTCGTCTATATCTAAAGGCCAGGGCGTATCAACCTGGGTCTCTGCAATGACATTGGTACTAGACTCAAGGGCTGCAGCCCAGCATTTATCCAGAGCTTCGCTTGTCCAGCATGCAAGAATTTGTTCACCTTCCTCTACCGAATCGGCGGGTGGAAGAAGGAAAGAGGTCCTGCTTCTCGATGGAGAAGGCAGTGTGGCAGAACGAATCTTATTGAGCCCGCCGCTGATACAAAGCGAGAGCGCATTACCAATATGATACTGGCCTTCTAGCAACCTCCCAGATGAGAAAAAGTAGGATGCGAGAAGAATTTCGGCCTGGATGGTATGAATCACTTTCTGATGGTGGGTACCAGATAACGAGGTAGCTGTTTGCGTCAAAGCCCGCGCTAGATATTCATTCTCTTGAGACACCAGAGAAGGGGGTTGAAGGATCCGAATACCCCATAGATACACTGTACTCAGTAGTGCAGGCATAGGACGTGCAGGGTGTCCAAACCGGTAAGATAGTAGGACCGAATCACGAAACCGAGAGGGATTAAGAAAGAACCCGAATTCGGAGGCATTTTCTAGGAAACTATCGATCCTATCAAGACAGGGACCAAGGATGAGCGGCTAGTAATTGAAATTAAAAGACACCTCTCTTACAACATTGGCATCATCGAGGCAGGAGGTTCCTGGAGAATCGTAGCCAAGGTCTTCGTGCCAGATACAGGAGGACCTACTTGACACATTGAATGCTAGACGCAGGCCAGGTTAAGAAGTTAGCAGCCTACCTGGAGTGATCACAAGCTGCTCTGAAGCTGAAACTTCCGATTGCAAATGTTCAGGGTACGGCTGATATAGGACAATCGGTTCTGAACTTTCAGCGGGGTGCTCAAGTTCGTAGAGACGATCTTGTAGTCGACTAATCTCATCCTCCAGTATTTCAGTTCTAGTGCGGCTTTGAATGTCAGTATATTCGCACTCGTCGGAGCGATCTCCACGCGCGCATTGACCACAGACAGGTCGTACACCGTCACATCTCTGAGGATAGAACTTGTCAGCGGGATTGAAACGGACCCGATGAACTTACGTACCATCTTTCTTCGACGGCAATAGACGCAAGCTTGACCTCTGAGCAAAGTGGGTCTTTCTTGAGAGTTAAATGCCATCGAATTTTTTTCGGTTTCAATCAGGTTTATGTCTTCGACTTGCCTTACAATTTTAAACCGTTAAACCATTGCATTATTTATACAGCGCCAAAGCTGCATTGATTGAAGAGCACGATCTGGAGTAGTAAGTGTTAGTGAGGTGTGCATAAAAGCTCTGACATCATGGTCGCAAGTGAGTTAGTCGATCCTCTCGTCTCATGTGCAGAGGAGTAATATTCCATACTTCGGACCTGTCCTCAAACGCGTAAGCAGCAACGACCAACATCCAATGTCATCAACAATTTCAAGAAAATAGTGAATGAATCGGAGAGACGCCTGCCAGATTCCTTTGTAAGTCGTGTAGGAGAAATATATCAAGATGGAAATAGTGAGCAATCAAACGTTCAACGAATTTGCTAATTGGTCAGGTGATAAGTATACGGATATTCCAAATCCTGCTCAAATGTAAATCAAATTTCGCAGGGACGATGAATATGGTCAAGCAACTGACGATATGAAGATCCACCACGATGATTACAAAACCGACTTCCCTTGTAGCTCCTGATACTACTACTTAAACACTACCAGTCTTCCCCAATCCCGTCAAGATGTTTACAAATCCTCCCGGGTCCAAGATCTCAGTGCCCCCATAGGTGACACGCTTCCCAGTCTTACCAGCCCATTCCTCGAGGTTGCCATATTCGACGTATCCCGCACCTCCAACTACAAAGACCACGGCCTCCGCAAAAGCCATTCGTCTTCCTTTAGTCACTCCGCTGCTTCCTGCACCTCCAGCCATCCCAGCATGCGCATGCTTTGGCGCGCGAGGATCTAGGAAAAGATACTCATCTGTTTCCTGTAGTGACTGGTTAGAAGCTGCTGACGAGTCCATTAGAGCTTCCGTCAGTTTGGTCACAGGAAGGAGCTTGTTTGCAGGAAGGAAGTTCTTGACGCCTGATATGAGGTTCTCGAGTCCTCCCTCCTTCAGACGGTCGGTGAGCTATGAAAAGGACAAATTTCGGATGAGATTCAGGTGAAGCAGAAGTAAAAGAGTTATACTTTATTTCCAAAAACGCTGAATCCTTGGAACAGTTGCCCACTCTGAGCGCCTGCACCCGGCACAGGAGTCGAACTTCCTCCTAACGTATTTGTCATAGTCATTCGTGAAATCTCTCGGGTCTTCCGAACATAATCAAACGCGGCAGTATCAGCTCCTGCAGACTTGAGTTCTTTCTCTAGTTCTGCGACATCCTCTTTGCTGATAGCACTGTCAGGGGAAGATAGATAGAACACGAGGACTAGGCGGAGCTTGTCAAGCGGAGTGAGGTCGCCGTCTGGTCGTGAAGTCCGCAGAATCTCGAGGATAGATTGTGTCGTCTTCATTCAATGTTAGCCTTCACCAACTTACTCACAAACGAGTACACCTACCTGCTTATTAATAGCTTCCTCTGTGCTAAAGAGTTCATCCAGCCCTCGTTTCTTGATCTGCTCCAGAAGAGCAGTAGCGATGTTCATGTGAGTGTCTAGAGTCGCTTTCCTTGCTGTGAGCTCTGGCAGCTGTGTGATAGCAGTCTTGAGATGCGTAGCATTTGTCGAGAGATCAAGTTGTGCGATATCATTGACATCGGCCACACCTGTACTTCGGGTGATCTCTGCAGCATCCTGTTTGTACTTGGTCAGTTCAGTGTCAATGTCCTCTGCCACCGAGGGGAATGGATTGGCTGCGTTCCGAGCCCAGAAAAAGTCTTTGGCGTCCAGATCATAGGAGCGCTTCTGAGGCTCTGTCACTACGACTCGATTGAGCTTAATATCCAGGCAATCCGAAACTAATGCTTGGTAGGTCCAGCCGTGAGATACCGTAGAGGCGAGATCGACATTTCGGTCGAGTATGAGTAAAACTGTTCGGACGCCGGAAGTCAGCAAAACCGAACTGTCATACAGATTGCCGCATGGACCTACGGGGTCGCTGCAAATTCGACAACCCTGTTGCATCCTGAGAAAATAGGGACGAGGAGTGTGAACGAGAGGCAGTGATGAGGGCATCCCGAATCTTGGTCTCAAGCTTTTTGGCTACCATTTCTGCTGCATTCCCTTTAGGTGACCGAATGTACGGAACATGACCTAGACAGATGTTTCAGCGGGGCCGGTAACATTACAGCATCATATAACACACCTATCGTTGCGATGACACTAAAGAGACCGTTCGCAACGCGTTCAATTTCGTCTTCTATCTGTTGTTCGGTGGACGATGGGGAATTCAAAATGGTATATGTAGACAAGGGAATGGTTGGACTGGCTGCTGTCGAAGGGGGTTGAGCGGGAGGCGGAAGAAGAGAGAAGAGTGAGGGTGAAGGCGCAATGAAGGATAGATATTGATCTATGACCTCTTCGACCAACTCCCCTGTGCCGTCTCCTGCTACTGAGGCTGCCAGCTCTTCAAGAAGGGCACGAGGAAGGGGTTCAACAAAATTCAGATGAAAAGATTCATACAGAGACTTCTGGAGATCCTCTGCTATCCGTCGAATATTGGGGAGTGTTGGTGTGATAAAGTAAACTGCTGGTACATCCGGCATCGGGGGTCGTGCCGAATGCAATTGCCTGGAGGATATCTTCAGTTGGTACCAGATATACATTTGAGAATACACTCACACGTGTAGTGTTACACCGGCATCGCGCAGGTCTTGGACACGAAGAACGGTAGCTAACACATCTTTCGTCTGCTGGTCCAAGACTAAGATCTTGAAAACCGTCGGTGAGGAAACAGCTGCGCCTTTTGAGGCTTTTGCAGAGAGAGTAGAGGAAGTATTCGAAGGCTCGGATGAAGAGTTGAGATTGAGAAGTGAGAGGAGTGCCGCGGTCTGTGAATGTTGAAGAGTGGACGGCGCTGCTTGCTTTAGAGAGAATAATGAGCATATAGGAACAAATTATATGACTGAATTAGAACACACTGGTTTCAAAGTAGAGCTCGACATCGCCCTTCAAGACGGCAAGAGCTCTACAAGTCTCTTGTATAAGTTTGAAAGTGCGCTTATACCGACGGACACGTGGAATTCATGTACAGCTTGAGCCTTGGGCGGCTAAAATGGTTCTCAACGCGAATATTACAATATAATTGAACGGAATACAAATGCAATGGTTTCCAATTCATCTCGACAACGATATTTTTACAGTATGGGTACACACACACAGATGTATTATATTCAGTACACTGACAGCAGTCGAGAAGTGAATAAGGCGTGTACACAAGACATGAGAAACTCTCACCTTCTGTTTAGCTTCCACGACTTGTCATCTTCACTCAGGTTCTTCCACCTTTCGACGTGCCATTAGGACCCTCTTCTGGTTTACTGATTTCTGGGCCTGTTTCCTTCTTCCCACCGTAACGAGTGTCCTGGCCCTGACCGTGCGCTTTATAGGGCTCTGTTGTGCTGACAGCCTCATACTCCTTTGTCTTTACGCCAGCCTGACTCCATGGGCCGGTAGGAGGTTCATGAGGTTTCTGTGAACTCTCAGAAGAAGGATCGACTCGATGAATTTTAGAGTCTTGTGGAGGATTAAGATCGAGGTCTTTCGAGTAAGAATCAGTCGTATGTGACTTTGAGTCTGCACGTAGGATAGAAGACGAGTGCAAGGATGCAACTGATTGCCAGTACAAGTGGGCTTGAGTGATTGCTCTGCGTGGAATCATGGTTGTATGCAGGTGAATTCTGAGTTCTGCTGTCCGGGCCGGGCTCTTATAAGACTTTTAGGCTTTGACGTACTTTATTTGTCACACAAACAGACAGACCTGTAGGTAAAACGACTGGTCACTGGTATTCATGCTCTGAATCGAGGGTATCGGAAACACTTATGTGTATATTAGCTATGTTGACTACTATACGTAGCTATGCCAGGGATATATCCAAGGCTCGAAGACATCGTCGGGGCTCGGAGGCCGGTCACCACGAACTATCAGTGTCGTCCAAGGTTATCGAGGACGTCCCTGCGGCGCCACCATCACCTGGCCAGCTTTGAAACCCTCTCCTTTCAAAGTCAGCACTCGACCCAAATCCAATTTCTCCAACGCCGGGCGAATAGGTCGATTGTGCATTTGGTGCATCTGCATGAAAAGTTATATGGCCATGCGCAGCACCCTTGTCGCTCTCCCAATCTACCCTGATATCTGGCCTGACTGTTTTAAGCCTTTGAAGAGGCAGGAGTGCGTCTGGACCAGACATACAGACGTATGATAGACGTGGACAGACCAAGGTTTCTGCGCCCTTCTTCGACTCCTCCTCTTCAAACTCGTCAGGATGAGTGAGAAGTGTTACCAGGCCGTCAGCGTCAAAGTTTTTCATGACGAGTCTCTCTAACCCACGCATACGCGCAATGCACTGTTTCCAGCGCGCATCTAGAGACTCGGATGGGAGATACACGCCTGAAACTTCAAATGTTCTGAGCCGCTCGAGACCTCCGGACTCATCGGCTAAGCTCAGCTCCGCTAAAAGTTTTTCGAGCACGATACTCAGATCGTCTGCAGCCCGTGGACGCCGGCCATCTAAGTCCGACAAACGTAATTCCTCCAATGTTGGGGTCCAAAAGAGCTTGAGGAGTTGGGGAAGGTTATTGACACGAAGCGACAAGGTTTTGAGTGTCGAAACCTGCACTCGAGTGGTGTGGTCCAAGCTACCTTGGACCAAGATTCTGGAGTCAATGTCAAGGTGGATTAAACTCGGGGTAGAGCTGATAATGTGAAGTATTTTGTGAATGGGGAGGGCAGGAGCGCGAAGCGGCCTCACTATCGAAAGCGACCGCAAATGTGAGATGTTTGGGGTAGAAAGAGCGGGGAGGACGTGATTTGTCAATTTAAGCGATTGTAGGCGAGGGAAATGGGAGAACGACTCAAACACAGGAGACCACATAGACGGAGTCTTTGGAATGTCGCTTGTAATTCGAATGCGTAGATTTTGGAGCTGCAGAAACTGGGATGCGAGTGCAGAGCAATAGACAGCATCGAGGAGGTAATAGGCCTTCAGTTCGGTGTCTGATTGCACGTTCAGCGTTTGGATCCTAGATCTGTGATGCTGGAGAAAGGCGATCAAGAATGAAAAATGTTTCGCTATGAACGCTTGTTCAGAAGCGTCTGCCGATGCCGCCCCCATTTGTGAAAGCATGGTGTTCGTGATATTCACGAATAAATCCAGAGAGCACGAGCCAGCTCTTTTGAACCATAAACCTGCTTTTCGAACTTGGTGATGCTCGGTCACTGTGTCCAGGTCCAGGCGAAGCTTGCGCCAAGCTGTAGGTGAAGTATGTGCGACATTATAGAACGTCCGACAAATAGTAGCGAGGAAGAGAGGAGCGTCTGCGTTATATGCAGAACAGCAGCTGAAAATCTCACCCAAGACTTCAGGAGGAAGAGAAATGAGGGTTAAAGCGTGCATGGTTCGAGCGGGCCAAGTGAAATACTGGTTGAGTGGAGGGAAATGAAGGAAAACCGGTAATCAGAGGACGGAGAAAAGGCTCTCCTTTTAATAAGTCTGAGATCTTGTGCTGTTTGCCAAAAACACGGATAAAGTTGACAAAAGTTTTCTTGGATCCGTTCTAGACCTTGAGCTGACCTGGCTCATCGTTTAAACTGTGAGTGATGAAACAACGATAGGAGCGTGATAGGAACCTCAAGGGGCGATAAATTATGAGTTGCGACGTATGGTCCTGTTCGAAAACATGGAAAAGAGGAGCTGACACAGTTACATGAAGTTGAAAAATTCAAATTAGGTTCAGAGCCAATTTTTTAACACATTTTTTATGTAACTTCTTCAGCCAATCATGTCTTCTCCGGTAACTTTGAGCCAATCGGACATGATTCCTGCGACCCTTACCTACCAGGCCCGAGTCCATGCCCTCTGGACTTTCCAACATTAATCACAACATAGCATTGAGCGATATTGCAATCGACCTCATAATTAGGACTGCGGCGGCGCCTGCTCACAAGTAGCCATCTCAACAGACCTCCCACCAAGCACCCTACAACCCGGTGGCATAGAATCTACGTATCCTGAGCATGAATTTTCAAATAGCTGTTTCTAAAGTCGCTCCAGATTTGCTGTTTTTAGTGGAATTTAAAAATGCGGTAGTGTACAGCAAAAGAAGATGTACAGAAGAGCCCTGATACAGAAACTAGTCGAAGAGACCGAAGCCCTAGAAACACATATACAGTCAGCTCCTTCTACAGTACTTTGACACTTTGACAGAAACATACCATGTCGTCGTCTGATTCCTCCTTCTCCTCTTCTTTTTTCTCTTCTTCTTTGGGTGCTTCAGCAGCTGCAGCTCCGCCAGCAGCAGCGGGTGCTGCGGCACCCGCTGCAGGTGCACCTCCACCGCCAACGTTGGAGAGGAGATCTTTCACATTCTTTCCTTCTAGAGCCTTAGCAAGAAGAGTTGCCCATATAGGCTCGAGTTCGACACCAGCCGCATTTGTTAAGGTGACGATTTTGTCGGACTGAGATTGATAGTCAGATGCATGACAATCCCTGCGAGCGCTGTAAACATACGGTGATTTCAATGCCTTCGTCAGCAAGAATGAGGGCGGCGTAGGTAGCAGCAAGGTCAGTCGACTATAGGAAACAAAGAGGGCGTCAGAAAGCGTCATCCAGATAGAGAGATTTGCATCCAGCCAAAGATGGGATTTCTGGCACGGCCAAAAGGCCTACAGTTGCTTCACCTCTGTGCTAGAAAGTGTCTCTCACCATTGTTTATGATTTTGAGGGACGAAGAGTCAAGTAACGGGGTCGAGAAGTAGGTGGATATCCTCCAAAGATTTCTGTTGGCGGTGTGAGCTCGTGGGAAAATTGTCCTACTTTGGGACTCGAGTGTCCGCTTCAGATTCCCGCGTAGCGGCGTAAGTATCCGAGCTACGTATCACCTGGTATCACAGGCAATTTGGCACAGATTTGGCAATTTCGCTATTTGCAATCACAGGCTATCGCTTTAGAGACCTATGAGTTATTTATTGAAGACATATTCTTCATATGTGTATACATCATAAAGTAAAATTAAAGAAGAATTAGACTTGAATCGTTGGCAAGTACTACTAGTACTGCGACAGTTCCGCCAACTCCGGATGCCATACTCGACGCGCTGGGTCAACTGTATAGAGGGACACCAAACGAAGTTGCTCGACTGATTTGATGATTCGGTCTTTATCTATCACCAACTACGAGTCACCAATCAGTACGTGCCAAGGTAGCATTGCCAACGTTGTAATTATGACCTACATGGATATGCTCGTAAAGCATCCAGCAGATACTGTACGCTAGGATGTATCGCGAAAAGGAGTCGTGGAGACAAGACACTGGTATACTCGCATCAAGGTGCCTATACTATGACAACGTCAGAGAATCTTCAACCTAAGAGGGCAGTTGTGACCTACGTCAGACTGCAAAATAACGCTTCCGTAGCGTCGAAGAGGTTTGTCTTGTTCGTCAGCCAGGACATTCTTCAATACAAGCATATCTATCAAGCTGATGCCGGGAAATTGACGATCGGGGTTCTTCTCTTTGAATTCCACCCGATCCCGTACCTTTCCTACAATGATCGGCATTCGGAAAACACGACCACGCATATCATAACGAGGGTCCTTCAGAAGAAAGACTGCGCGGTGCTGTAGACGGAAGGCATGATTAGCAACAAGAAGCTGGGAATATATGTAGAAAATTCAGCTACTTGCCGTCGTCCTGGGGGTCGGAGGGTTGTCTTTTAAGCACCTACCAGGGCACCTGTCGCCTGGAGTAAGAGCGTTCTGCAATTCATTCTAAAGAGTACATCTTTATCTCTGGTTTCATGATCGGAAAGAAGAACTATTTGTACGTTACGGTGGGTATAGTCCCTAGGAAGTTGGAGTGTGTCCTTGAATCCAGACGTAGTTAGCGGGTGAGATGAGATGTAGAGCATTTCAGCGAGCTACCTGAGGGTTTGGCAGCCTCTGTTGCATCAAGGATTCCTGAAGGAGGAGGTGGCACGGAGGGAGAGAGATTGGAGTCGACTAGAAATGAACTTTTTATCAGACCAGGTATCATTCGCCCACCGCTGAAGCTTACCGGGTATTCAGGTGGGCTATTGTGCATGGTGAACTTGACGATGAGGAGGATGGGCAAAAACCCAATCGAGCTATCCATTTTATGGAGAACCTAAGATCAGTGGCAAATTCAGACGGGACAACCATTCGTAGGAAGACACAGAAGGTCAATGCAATGTGTCAAAGCAGGGGGTGAAAGAACATTTCAGTGTATGGGTTGGCTTGTAATGCAGAGACTCAAGCAAAGGCAAACATTATGGTCGGTGCTGATAAAGGTCAAAGCAAAGGTGCCATTGCGCGTCTGTGGACAAGTGTATTGAGATTCCCGTAACAAGATTACTAGAGGGGGTCCTAAGAGATGTAGCAAACATCTTGAAAAGGAGTAAGACAATCGCAAGAGGCTGTCAAGACGACTATACATGCCACAGACACATCATATCAAAGTCCTCTCCGAACGAATCACTTTGTAGCCCCGCTTTGCCCTTCTATCAAGAGTCTGCTGCTCTTTCGTTCGTACCAGATGTTCCGGAACATTTTCCACTTCCAGAAGCTCTTTGACCGCCAAGATCTTCCCTGCTACCTCAGGACCATGACGGTGGTATACTGTCTGCATGCGTCGATGTATGCCGAGAGCTTCTAGTGTCCCTTTCTTTCGGTCACCAAGAGATATAGCGGACCGGCGAAGTGTGATTTTGAAGTGTGTGTTTGGTGAAGGTTCGGATGATTGCGCGACTGGAGTAGAAGACCTCGTCGCGATTGAACGAATACTAAGGAAATGCTGTTTCGGACATGCTCTGGCAAGGCCAATAGCGTGGGGTAGCAATCTCGACGACATGCTGTCTAGAAAATTATGAGAGATCTGTTCCAACAAAAGAAAGACTAAACTAAACTCACCGAAGCGGTCAAAGTACTTTGGCCAAGGGTTCAAGCAAAACACTTTGACGCCCAAAAGCATGATCGACCTCAATTTGACCAAACAAAGCTTTTTTCCCCAAGTACCTACTTGCTCCTTGCTACAAATGGAGTCCTCTGTAAGTCAAATATTGCTTAATCGTCCTCATCTTGTTTACGAGGAAGCAGATAGGGTGGAAATACTTTGAATCGCTCCATGCAAGGACTTTGGTCGACTCATCGGAAAAGTAAATTGAATCTGAATGCTACTGGAAACTCATCGATACCTTCCACTCCTACGGACGAGGTAGTACAGGATGTAGTTGTGGAGCAATCAAACGGAGTAGACACTCGACCTGTCGCAGCAGAAGAAACACCCGCTTTGACCGAGTCCGCACCCCCAAGTGTCAATGGAAAGCGAAAAATACGATCGACTCGTCGTACGACGGAGGATAGCAGTAAACGCCAAAAGGTTTCTAGCTCAGGGGATAGCATATCTAGAGATCACACCCCTCCATCTGCACGTCTGTCTGATGTGGGCGGTGTTGATGCGTGTATCGAGAAAATGTTAGAGTTCGTTGCAATGCCGCTCTCCCATCCTGAAATATATCTCCACACTGGTGTTCAGCCTCCAAGAGGCGTTCTTCTGCACGGTCCTCCTGGTTGTGGCAAGACACTGCTCGCTAATGCGATGGCTGGGGTGAGTTTAATTGAGCACCCCGCTCCTCCCACCACTAATCACGGTTATGCAGGAGCTTGGTGTACCATTCATCAATATTTCTGCGCCATCAATAGTCTCTGGAATGTCTGGAGAGTCCGAGAAAACACTACGCGATGCCTTCGAGGAAGCCAAACGTGCGTTTCCTCCTCAATCGTAGGAGTCGGTGTTTAATCTTTTAATTTATCTGTAGCGTGTGGCACCTTGCCTGCTGTTCATTGACGAGATCGATGCAATAACGCCAAAACGTGAAAGCGCACAAAGAGAAATGGAGAGGCGCATAGTTGCTCAGTTTCTCACCTGTATGGATGGTAGGTTGGTTTATTCGCTTATTCGTCAACGACACTGATTCTATCCTTTAGAGCTATCCTGGGAGAAGACTGATAACCGACCGGTCATTGTCATGGGTGCTACTAATAGGCCAGACTCGTTGGATGCCGCATTGAGACGTGCGGGACGTTTTGATCATGAAATAAGCATGGGCGTTCCAGATGAAGTCGCTCGAGAAAAGTGAGCATATGCAAACAAGAATTCTGCACTCTTGTCTCATATCCACTTTACAGAATACTCCGCGTCCTATCGAATAAGTTACGTCTTGAAGGCAACTTCGACTTCACTAGGCTTGCCAAAGCCACTCCGGGATATGTGGGTGCGGATCTCTCCTCCCTTACAGCAGCTGCAGGCATCATCGCCGTGAAGCGTATCTTCCAGCAACTGACCACTGGCTCCCTTGTACTCCCTCCTCCTACTGTAGAGGCACAAGATGCCTCAATGCAAGTCGATCTACCCACCCCTCAACCAGATTCTTTGTCTCCCCAAAAACGCGAAGCACCGCTGTCAGCTTCCTTAGCGTCCCTTTCCTTTCCATCACATCCTGGCTCCATAGCCCATTTTCTCAACGCACATCCTGACCCGTTGACCGAAGAGCAGCTGGCTCCCTTATGTATCACCGCCTCAGACTTCACGTTGGCATTAAAACATGTGCAACCTTCGTCTAAACGTGAAGGATTTACAACTGTGCCTGATGTGACGTGGGCAGATGTTGGCGCACTTCACGGGACCAGGGAGGAACTCCACATGGCCATTGTGCAGCCTATTAAGCGGCCAGAGCTATTCAGTGCTGTCGGCATCGAAGCGGCTTGTGGTGTGCTCCTATGGGGGCCTCCGGGTTGTGGAAAGACGTTGCTTGCTAAAGCGGTGGCTAACGAATCTCGTGCAAACTTTATCAGTGTCAAAGGACCCGAACTATTGAACAAGGTTGGATTCGCATGCCACATGTCGTATGCAATGCTTATGACATTCTTGTAGTACGTTGGTGAGAGCGAGCGCGCTGTCAGACAAGTGTTCTCTAGAGCTAGAGCCTCGTCCCCTTGTGTTGTATTCTTCGACGAATTGGATGCTCTCGTTCCACGGCGAGATGAAAGTCTGGTGAGCTCATGTTGCGACAACTTGTGCTTTTGTGAATTTACTTCTTTCATTCCTGTAGTCCGAATCTTCCGCTCGAGTAGTCAATACTCTTCTGACAGAACTCGACGGTTTAGATGCGCGCAAGAGTGTCTATGTTATCGCTGCAACCAACCGTCCGGATATGATAGATCCTGCCATGGTTAGGCCAGGGCGTCTCGACAAACTTCTCTACGTAGATCTTCCAACTGCTGACGAGCGGGCGGAAATCGTCCGTACGATGACGCGAAAGGTACCTCTGGCTGTCCCACCTGGAGGAGGTGTAGGCTCTGCTCTACTTGAAGTAGAAGCAATCACACGAGAGAGGTGTGAAGGCTACAGTGGCGCGGACCTGGCAGCGGTGGTCAGAGAAGCAGGTGTCATTGCGCTCAAACGGACTTTGGGTATGTTAGATATGCTGCAAGACAACGATGCAGATGCCGTGGAGCGTCCTACAGTACGTGTAGAAACAGGGGACTTTGTCAAGGCGCTTGAAAAGGTGACACCCAGTGTAAGCGCAGCACAGAGGCGAAAATATGAGCTGTTGAGGTCCAAGCTCTCAGGGCTGCCTGTGAGATTGGGCAAGGAAGAGGAGAAGCGGGTTGAGGATCAGACTAAGCTTTGAGATTGTGCTTGACATAGCCATATACTTATAATCATAAAGCTTAGGTATAACACATTTGCCTGTCTGAACTGCAGTAATGATTAGATTTAAATTTGGCGCTACATATTTAGAAATACAACGAAGACATGTTTAATTGCTGATCTACTACTTCCGATTATTTTGCATGGCAAGGATTTGCACGAGACGAACGCTAGAGGACAAATTAGGCATCTCTTCTATCAACATCAAAAACATATATTGACGCACAATATGTTAATCATATCAAGTTCAAGACCAATGGCTTCATTCATGGGGTCGCGCTTCATGAGACCCTGCTCCGCCAAACGGGCATGGTGCAAGATCTTTTGTGTGCTATACTATGTTGTGAGTAACAGTACAACATTCAAGAGTAACTGAACTCACTCGTATAGGACAAAACCACCAAAGAGAGCTAGTCCACCATATAACGAAATAGCCTCTGTGACAGCAAGGCCTCGGACACCAAGAGGAAGTGCCATTGGTGCAAGGGAAGCAAGAGCGACAACAGTAATACCCGCCAGAAGGGGACCACCCATGTTCAAGTACTTGTCATTCCTAAAACAGATCAGATCGTGTCCTGGCACTCAAATAAATTGACTTATAGCTCACTTCGCGGTAGCACCGACGTAAGATAGAGATCCTACAATACCGCATGTGTAGAGAGCCGCACGGGAGAGAATTGCTGGACTGAACAAGAATAGAGGGCTAAGTGTGGCAGCTTGGAAAGCATTAAAACCCTGTAGTGAAATATCAATATCAAGAATCTTCCACGACAAAAGAATCACTTACGAGCCAGAACAAATGCTTCTGAACAGTCCTTTCCGGAGGTGTGTAGTAAGCACCCATCATAGTTCCGATACCGCCAACAAGACTGACACCAAGAACCAGCCCTGAAATGAAGACGCACTTAAGAAGCAAAACACAGCATTGCGGTGCAGAAAAACACACAAGGATTGGCAGCCATTATTCGAAAGGCCAGTCCAGATTTGAACATGGTTCGTGCCGCTGTTACTGTTGTGAGCTGCTACAGTCATGTGTAAAAAATCACAGACATACCTAAGGCTGTGAGAACAAGTCCTCCTCCAGTATATTTGAAGCTGTCATGCAAATAGGATTGCTCTGCCACCGAAAGACCCTCTCGTGTTTCCCGATTCATCACGCCTTCAACTACGACCACGGCTCCAGCAACGCCAGCCTATCAAGAACAATCAAGTCAGACTTATTGTTACCCTTCCAACGTCGTGAATCTTACAGCGGTCAATGCCATCCTTTGCCATGAGATGCTCGGGGCAGGTTGCACTAAAGGCGCACTACCGCCTTGCATGTAGGTCCGGGTATTCGGCATAAAACGCGAAGTGAAAGAACTTCGGGTGTTCCGTAAGACATTGGAACGGAATACACTGAAGCCTCTCTGAAGAGACGGCTGTCGTGCAGGTATCTGAAAGATGCTAGAGGAGGTGAGAGGTCGAGCTACTGAGAGCCCTGCTCGCAACATGGTGAGTGGTTAAATGAAAAGTGAGGATTTGAGCTTTGCCGGAACTTTCTCGACTTCGTACCTATATAAACATTTCCTGCCGAGCCTACGTCATAACTTCCGGCGACTGCCGAAGCCTCCTTGAACGGCAAAATACAGTATTACTATTACACGTACATTCATACAGAATCTCTAATAGTTGGTATCCTGCATATATCGATCACTCCCACCTTCTGACATTCCAAAGCCATAGCTAGACGGTCGATCTTGCCCTCCTTATGGCCTTGCCAGTCGATCTCAAATACACCAGGCTTGTCAGGTCCAGCAAACCATGACCATATTTTATCATGGTCCTTGAGATTATATACGATCAGAACATTGTCGACGGAATGTCTATGACACGAAACATAAGCTTACCTTGAGATTATATACATGCAGCCAGCCGTCTCCGCCACCGGTGGCCATCCATAAATTATTCGGACTGATAGACAGTGCGTACACAGGGCGTTTGTGATCCGCAAAGGCATGTAAGCACTCTCCGGTGACAGAGTCCCAAAGGCGTGTAGCACCGTCAAAAGAACCCCTATACGATTTGAAGCAAAATTAGTTCGATAAAGGCAGCATCTGTAAGATAAAAACATACGTTGCGATTAGCTCATTCTTGATTCCGGGTAAGGTATACCATCCTATAGTACTGACAGCGTGCTTGTGGCCACCAAGGATCGTAACTTGGTCGGATCCAGCACTTAATCCCGGGATAGCGTCTGCTTCAGATTGAGGAGATATATTGGAAACGCTCCATATTCTAGTAGTCCGGTCATCCGAGCATGATGCTAGACGCGTTCTCGACGGGTTGCACTTGATCTGATTGATTTCGTCTTTGTGGCCCCTGGTATCAGTTCAAGTATCAAAAGAGAACTTGCAAAACGCGCGAATGACTATACCCAAATGTTTTGATTGACTTTTCTTCGTCTATGCTCATAATGTGCACCAGTCGATCAGCACCACAACTTGCGAACATGCTGTCGCTGATCCAATCAACATCTAAACAGCATTCTGAAAATTAAACTAAGTTTGATAGCGTTCAAACTTGGTAAGAGAACATGAAAACCTTGATGACTCTGATATTGTCGATGTAAACGTTTGGCTTCAACGTCCCATAGACAAGCACTTCCATCAAGACTTGCTGTCAGTAGCCAGCGACCAGAAGGAGAAAATCTAGTGGTAAATATTGGACCCTGTTCATGATATTAGAAACGTATCATACCACTGATATAAATATAAATCGTACCTGATGTAGAGAATTCTGGAAATATATTTGTCCCGAAGTATCACATATTCGGAGAATGCAGTCGTAAGAAGCGATGGCTAGCAGAGTGCCCTCTGGATTCCAACTGAGAGAAGTCATATCACTCGAATCCTTCGCGGAGAATGGCCCAATTGTCACGGTTTCTCCAGGGGACGAGCTTGAATCCGTGGGATCAGGCAAGTCCCAAATTTTGACCGTTGCATCCTTCGATCTAAGGTGTAGCATGTACAAGACCGAAACGAAGACACATGTACAGATGAACCTACCCTGTGGCTACCAGGTTGTACTTGACGGGATTGAACGCGCACACAAAAATCTAAAAAGCTGTCAGAACAACTGCTTACTGGTGATATGCGGCAATGTAAGTACTTCAGATTTATGCCCCGATAACAGGCTAATAGCATCGGGATCCGTGACATCGTCAACAGGTCCCTGCGCCAGCGGCCGTGCAGGTTTAGCAACGACTTTCTTAGTCGCAGTCGGCTTCGCCTTACCTTTGGCTAATGACCGTCAGCAGAATAGAGAAGTTGCGCGAAGTCAACGCACATTCTGAAGAAGAATCGACATCCATCTCATCTGGGTCCCGGCGGAGGCGCTTCTCCGAAGGGTTCTCGTTTCCGGGCGGCGAACTGGCCTTTCTCTTAGCAGAAAGATCCTGGGTGGCGTTCATTGGGACTGGTAGCACTTGAACAACAGGAGTTGGAGCAATCGGAACAATTGACGGAGCAACGAATGGTTGAGGTTCGGGAGGCGTCAGAGAACAAACGTGGGGTTCAAGTAGCGAAAAGCAAGCTTTGCAATTAGCAGCAAGTTCCCCCCCTTGGAAATGGGACTCGACTTCCAGGTAGAGAAGCGCCTTGCTCAAGAGTTCTACCAACTCTCCTCGAGGAATATGCTTGGCAAAAGATGGTGATCTTTCAAGTTGGGCTTCCTTGACCAAGGTGTACGCTGAATGTTCGAATCCTACGGAAAGTGACAATTAGTGAATATGAATAAGACACGTGGAAAGAAGAAGGGATACCAGAGTCTCTGAAGTAGGAATATATAAGACGATTAATCTCGTCCGATGTTATTTGGATCGGATTGAGTCCCATGGAGAAGGGATAGTAAGTAGGGAAGAGAAACTCAAAGCCGACGAGAAGCCGTTCAAGTCCAAGAAAGTTGTTTATTTGTTTGTACAGTTATCTCCGTGCTCACTCGATCCGGACCGGTGCTCCGGGATCGAGAAACAGCCGATCGGGGTGACTTTGCAGGCACATCATCACAGCTTACTATTCACTTCTCCTCCACCAGGACATGGACCAGAATAATGAACAGGTGAATCAGAGCCAGTCTCACTCAAATTCACCTCAAGGCAATCCAGTTCGGAGCGATTTCTCTATCTTGTTCCGTATGGCTGTTTCTGAAACTCTCTTTCATCAGTGGCCAACTAATTCCATTATCAATTCATAGGTCTCCTTGCCGCTCGTACCGCGTCACCTGGAGTTAATCTCGATACTCGCACTCTTGCAGTTGAAGCTATGGAAGACCTACTCAGAGGTGACTCTGGAAACCATGAAACGGACGAAGAAGATGGGAATGAGCATGCGGCAAACGCGGATGCTGATGAGGACGACCCAGACTGGATCGACGACGACGACAGAGCTGCTGATATGGACGACGTGGATGATGACCTGTATGCTCCTCATAGACGCAATCCGTTTCCCCCATCTACTTCGCCTGAACCTGCCGGCATAAATCTCATCAAGAGTGGAGAATTTGGACGAGCTGGACCGAAGCTTCGTTCACGCAGGAATGACAAAAACCTTGCAAGCGTTATCAATCGTCGACTTCTGCGACCTCATCTCGCATTGTTCAAGGAAGATCTTGCCAGCGTACTTCCTTCATCATTGATTCCCTGAAATAATCTTACCATTCGACTGCAGGACCTTGTGCCTAACTCCCATGGCGTGGTGGTGGCAAACTACGGAGCCAATATATACTCTGCTCAATATTCTAACGGTCAGTTATGTGCCGGTAGGGTATCTAGACTGTTTCTCACTTGACGTGTCCAGATTCCTCCTTCTTTTACACATGCTCTCAAGGCAAGTTGTCCTCTAATACGTGAGCCTGGTTTGGCTTATCAAGTCCCAGATTTTCGTCTTCATATCTATGACACGACGTCTCCTCCTCAGCTTGGGCGAAGAACGGCTGATCCATATGATCCATATTTGCAAACCACTATGAAAGTCAACAGGAGTATTCAAGGCCAACATGGAAGATGGACGATCACTGATGCCAATCTGTCCCCGGACAATCAACGGTGAATAGCGCACTAATGACCAATGACCGCCATCACTGATACATGTGATCCGAACAGAATTATATACTCTTCTATAGTAAGACTAAACTCACACGGGAATCATTTCTCTACTAACGGTGGCTGCAGACTTCCACGGCATACATATGTAATACTATGGATGACAATCCAACACAAGTTCCCATCCCTTTCCACGACGCAAGGGGCCGAACTGATCAATACTATGATTCGGGTCCCGGTTCATTCGGCATCTTCAGCTGCAGATTCTCTGCGGATGGTAATGAAGTCATCGCCGGTGGTAGAGGACATCTCTTTGGTAAGGACTGTCAAAAGTTAAGGCGGAATAGCTTTTGATACCGTTCATAGTGTATGACTTACTCGCCAACAAACGCAGCGTCAAGATCAAAGCGCACAACGATGACATCAATAGTTGCTGCTGGGCTGATTCTGCTTCAGGCAATGTGTTGGTTAGCGCATCCGATGATAGCTTCCTGAAGGTTTGGTGTGTGCCTTGTCCCTCCTCGAGTAGCAGATGCTGATATTGAAACAGGGATAGACGGTCGCTGGGGGCTTCACCAAAGCCTTCGGGTGTACTCATTGGCCATACCGAAGGTCTTACTTATGTGTCTGCAAAGGGAGATGGCCGTTATATCGTTTCCAATGGTAAAGATCAAGCTATGCGACTCTGGGACTTGCGCAAGATGCGAAGTAGCGCTGAGTTTGAACGAGTTGCTGACATTGACTATGGAGCGCCGAACTTTGACTATCGGTTCGTGAGCCTATGAACTGACACTGCTATTTTCTGACACTGATCTAAGCTACGAAAGTTATCCTATTTACCCCAAGCCGAGATACCGGGCACACCCTCAGGATTGTAGCGTCATGACATACAGAGGCCACTCTGTTTTGATGACGCTGATTCGCTGCCATTTTTCACCTGCAGAAACAACTGGAGGACAGTATCTCTACTCTGGTTCAGCAGATGGAAGAATTCATGTATGTTTGTTTCTCGTCACATCGCTCTCTGTTGCCAATTTGAATCCGCTGTCATGTAGATCTGGTCACTTGACGGGACGATAGTTCAAGTTCTTGATCGCAAGAACAGTCTTCGCTTTGGGGTAGACTCTAGTGGTCCTGAATATACGAACCGTGCCAACTCTCATGTCAATCGCGCAGCTTGTGTAAGAGATGTCAGCTGGCACTCGCAGGTTCGTCTTTTTCTTAAGGAACTCCGACTTTTTCGATATAGTCTGACATTGTCTTTCAGCAACCTGTACTCATGAGTGCAGCTTGGGAGAGCAGTCGATCTGGCAGTACTCTAGCCAGACATGAGTGGAAGGGACTTTCAAAATTGTCTAACTCCTTGGAAGATTGGAACGAAAAGAGGGTTCAGCAAAGGCCGGATGTTGAAGTCGCGGGACGCAGGACAAGTAGAACACGATCGTTAAGAACGCGGAATCTACTTATGCCTGGTACCTACTTTGCCGCTGCCGACGATAGCGACGATGAAGACTTTGAGCTTTGAATTCGAGGCCTGTAGAGTCATAGAGTGAACGCTTCCGTCTGTGTTTGTATCATGTATCCCCTTACTCACATCAGAGAAGAGGAATCTGTACCTACTAGTTGTTACTGGAATAGGAATGCAAAGCTGTGCTATTACATAGTAAACTCGCCCCTCTTCCGTGTTTTCACCCAGCAACTCCCATCATGACTGTCACACCTTCCAATGGCTTTCCAGACGGATATTTCATCATTCGGTCGGTAGCTAATTGTCGATTAATGGACGTCGGGGCCGATGAAATGGAGGATGGAACTGAGGTTCTCTTGTGGCCGGAGAAAGAGACCTCCTTAGTCGAAAGTACGCAGTGAAACCGTCATCGTCTCACCACACTCTCATAGAAATGATTAGGTCGACGGTCGCCCGATGCTAACAACCAGGTAGCTTATGAGCTTCCAGTTTACTAGGAGAATTTGGTCTCTCTGACGACTCGATCAACATTTCTAGGTATACTTTATTGACACGTCTGGTGCCTTGTGCTCGAGATCTTCTGGACATGCGATTGACGTCGAAGGTATGAACAATATGAAAATCCCAATGAAGCTCACCCATTCAAATAATGGCTCGATGTGTTTAGGAGATCGACTTGTTCTGCGTCACAGGCGCCCAGTCTCGCTCCCGTTTCCAAACAGCTATGCGCATCCTCTCCCTAAATTCATCTATTCTAAGGAGACTGGTGAAATCACGTTACAATTCGCCTGTGATCCAACGTACCCTTCTTCGTCAACTTCAAGTTCTAACGCGTGGAAACGAAACACATATGTTCTCGCTACGATACCGATACGCAAACCAAGAACTTTGATTGACAATGCCTCTGCTTTCATCTCTTCTGCTCTTACTTCACCTCTTTCTCTTCTTGCTGGATCAAGCAACACAGCAACGCCGGAAGATGTGGCTAGCAATGGAATCGATCTGGCTGAAGATGAAGTTTTGGAAACTGAACGTGGAGAAGAAGCGGAAGCAGATGATTCGCCTGAGCTACGAAGGGATGTGCGTGTATTGACGATTCATAACAAGTCTACGGATGATTTGGAGCTGGGTGAGAAGGCTAAGAATCGAAGGCGATGGCAGATCATTCAACTGCGCACAGTCAACAGACGAACAGGAGGCGATTGAAACTTGGAGCTTGGAGTTTTACTTCCTGATATTCCTGTGTTAATTGAATGTTTTTCTTCTAGTATTGTATGTACAATTGTACGATTGTAACATAATGAACTAAATGTAATGCGAGTTCATCTCTTTTTAACCCAACCACTTCTCTCTTCACTCACTTTGAAAACACAACATCGAACCATTCTGTAACCTCCAATCTAATATCACTCACTTCAATGCTTCCCAAGTCTTTTGCTTCCTCTTCCCCTCAAGAGCACCTAGAGAATCCGATGCACAGTACACGCCTTTGACAATTGAGCGGGAAGGTCAACCGTCGTTTGTGTAGCTTGCTTGGATTTGTACATAGTTTCAGTAAAAGTTCATGCGCATGCCATGCTTCTATGTTACATAAATACGGCATAAATACGCATTACTATTACTAACAGGCGGAAAGGATTTCTTCAGTCCGAGTTCAATGGGTAGACTATTCGTCTTGCTTCTGATCCATTTTGCTCTTGCTCTTGCTCACCATCACCATCACACTCAACAAACATTCGAGGAACCCGATCCCACTTGGTTACAGAAATACGGCCAGCAGATCGATCAACCATTCTCCGGACCTTTGTCCTTTTCACATCTACCATACACTCGCTGCTTAGAAGATGAAGATGCTCAGTTCGATATCGCTATCTTGGGTGTACCATTTGATACTGGTGTAACTTATAGACCGGGTGCAAGCCTCTACATACCTAGACGCTGAGCGAAATCACTTATCGTCGGTTTTGATGTAGTGCACGTTTTGGCCCGTATGCCATTCGATCTGGGAGCCGTAGGCAACGAGAAGCGCGAGGATATACCATGTCTTGGAGGAACAATCCATACGAACAAGGTGTGAAGATACTCGATTGCGGAGATGTGAGTAACACGTACATTTGTTCTGCGTCTGCTGCTTTACCTTCTGACAACAGGTACCTGTTAATCCCTTCGATAATGCGCTCGCGGTCGATCAAATGGAGGTCGCATATTCTACCCTATTGAACAGACCGATCGCGACGCCAAGCAAGGTAAACCCAGCCTTGAGTTCTACTGGTCATCCCCGTATTGTCAGGTCGGCTGTTCCTTGTTGTTTCTCTTTCGCGCTGCTTAATTTTCAGGAACCGGTAGCCTCGGTGGGGATCATACCATTGTACGTCCTCATTCCGCTCTCAGATAGGAAGACAGTGTTCTACATTGCTACTCCGTTCCAGGTCCTTCCCATTTTGCGCGCTCTCAACAAAGTATATGGACCCATCTCTGTCATTCATTTCGACGCGCATCTGGTATGCCTGCGCGAATTCCTCACTTTCAACCCGATGTTCATAAATCTGGCCTCCTTAGGACACTTGGAACGGATACCCTGGCTCAATTTCGCAGCAGTCGCGTGTAACACACGGAACATTCTTTCACATCGCACAGGAGGAAGGTTTGATGACGAACACCAGCGTTCATGCTGGCATTCGATGCAAACTCGGAGTTCGTGAAATTTCCTCACTTGAGTGTGAGACTCACCAATGATTCAATGAGTACAGGGAGAAGTCGACCTCGAGCACGATCAAGCCGTCGGGTTTCAGCTGATCTCAACGGATGACATCGATGACCTGGGAATCCCAGAAATTGTCCGCCGCATCCGTAAGAGAGTGGGCGACACTCCCGTATACCTGAGGTGAGGCGAGTCTCTGAACACTATACTTGATGGCTTACTTTTGTACAGTTTGGATATAGACGTTATAGGTATTTACTCTTCTTCACGTTTAGAGCAACGTCTGGACTCATGCTGCGGTCTGCAAGATCCTGGCCTAGCACCTGCCAGTCAGTTTTATCTACGCTGTTGTCTGATACTGAGCTTGATATAAGTTTCCAGCTGGAACCCCTGAAGCTGGAGGATGGACGACACGTGAAGTCAAGCGTATTCTCCGTGGACTTGCAGGGCTTAACTTCGTGTAAGGCGCTGTTGCTCACCTCTCTTATGAAAATATCACTCATCAGATGCACAGTGGCGCTGATATCGTGGAAGTCTCACCCTCGTATGATAACGGTAAGTCTTGCTGTTGCTGTTTATACCTCCATGGTTGAGCCGACCACTTTGTAGCTGAAATCACTGGAATAGCTGCTGCGGATCTAGTTCATGATTTCCTTTCAATGTTGTTGTCCCAAAAGCCGCCTGTACATGAGAGACATATTGTAGATGAACTTTAGTTCAGATCAGATCTGTATTCATCTACGTTTTTCAAAGTAGTAAGCAAGTCCTTCAGGGTATGTTAAACTAATACATCGTGAAGAGGGTCGTGGTAGCACATGAACAAACGACAGAAGCAAAAAGAGTAATAATAAGATATTTAATGCAAACTTGGTCCATATGAATCAAAAGAAAATCAGAACTGCAATCATGCAGCTTTACCCCAAGATCCTTCTACGTTCGATGTGCCAACGTCATATTCCGGAGGGCTATCCTCGTAATGCTGGGGTGACGTTACACGCTGAGGCTGAGGCCGTGGCCCACTAATGGGGCTGGTTACAGGAACAGGCATAGCAGGAACGTTGGTTTTGATAGGTGCTGGCGTACCAGAAGAATAAGGCACATATCCAGAGGTGGATGGGTGGTCAGGAAGGGCCGGAACAGATCCTGAGCGTTCTCGAAGGGGTGGCACCGAGTTATTGCCATAACCATCACCTCCGAGGGTGTAATTGCGGTCATTACTGGACGATGCCTGAGCACCATAATACGATGTCTGTTGTGCACTGGCATAGGGATCAGTTCGGGGTGCTTCGTATTGGGAATATGAACTGGGGTACTGGTCGTGAGCCGAATGATCTACAAGTAAAAGACGAATTAAAATCTGACTAAAAGTAAAGACCAAAAATACTAACAAGTGGTACCTCCTGCGGTATGTCCGTAGCCTTGGGCGGTGATTTGATTAGCAGACAGATATTGGTTGTTGGGAGGAGGCGAGGCGGTGACTCGGGAAGTTGTGTATGTGGAAGGAGCGTAAGTCGAGGGTGCATATGTATGAGAACTAGCTTGACGCTGAGGTTGGGGCGGATACGACGAAACAGAATGGGCATCTTGAGAAGGGTTATAGTATTCATCCACAGCGCGAGATCCCGCCGGTGCCCGAACGTAGCCGCCACCGGCGTATCCACTTGCTCCCTGACTTGGGCGTCTACCGTAACCACCTGACGGTACAGCAGCTGCAGTGCTATCGTGATACGGCTCAGCATACACATTGTCGCCATCCACACGAGCAGTGAGGGGCTGAGTCTCGTGGAATGCGGGAAGACCGCCTTCTTTTTGTCTAGCCTTTCTATCCGCCTCTGCCTTCACAGCATCCATCCTCATCTGCTCTCCAATGTTGTCATATCCACTGTTAGGCGCGACTTCATGATTCTTGTCCCATTTACGATTACGTGGCCCTCGACCGCTGATACAACACCTTCCAAGGGTGTAGAAGCATCCACTGAAGAACAAGAGAACCCACGCAGCTAGCGTGAGCCATATAGCGTTTCCCATCGATGCTGAGCCGACCGAATTAATTCGCGATTTGGCGACGAAAAACAAAACTATATCGAATATGAAGGCAAGAAGCGCAACTGCGGCAGCAAAGCCTGAGACACAAGTACTGCAACAAGTCATCGACATTTCACGGACGTGAGCGAGAAGACCGAAAACCGCTGAGCCTGCTGCCAGTGCGAGAGCCACTATGTGTAACACCAAGGTGTATGTTATCCATTTGACGGCAACCTGAGGTATCTCGACAGGAAGATCAACTAGACTGTTGATGTCTGCCCCCCTAACTTCAGCAGACTGTCATTGTCCATATGTCATTTACACACCGAGTTCATATCCAACCGAAGGTTTTGAGCATGTTGTGCCGTTCGACAGCTCCAAACAGAAGCCTAGAGTTCCAAAGGTGACAGAGCCGCTAAAACCACCTTCGGTTATAGCTGCTTTGAGGAAGAAAACAGATTTGAAGTAGGGAACGCAGAAAGAAACGATGGCGAGAAGAATTGTGGCAACCAAAGTGCACAAGAATCCAGGAGTTGCAGGACGAATACAACCCATGGCGGAAGAAGAGGAAGAGATGGATTAGATGCCAATGAAGATCTTTTTAGTTCGCCTGAGAGTAACCAAGGCGGTGAGATAACTGCTTCTCTCGGCGGTGGGCTATGCCGGGCCGGTACACCATACAAACCGTGGTCTCTCCTACACCGCTGCTACACAACTATATTCTTTGTCTCCATCTACACTCCCGTTCTAAGTACTGACTTGCACTTCTTGCAAAGATAGATAAATAAACCCTCAGTTTCTGATTCAGCCAGCGCCAGGATGTCTGCCGAAATTAGGTTTCAATTTGGCGATAGTGGGCGCTGCGCACCTGCCGTACAATATTGAATGTCCTCGTTCAAGTTCGCCTCCCGCTCTATTCCTGTTCTCTGGTATAAATCGTCATCACTCACCATCGTTGATTATGCATCTCCTATCATTTCGAAATAAAAGTCGGTTTCACACTGATTTCTTCGTTCTGCTCCCTTCACCCATAAATTTCAAAGTGACTAAAGTGAAGCTTGGGGGTCTCTTGCCTTGCCAACTATCTTCCCATTCACAGGTAGCCTATGGGAACCTCCATGACCGATGATGATCCAACAACGGTTTCTGTGCGTCAATCAATCGGGGAGGAGCAAATCATCACTGGCAGGACTCGGAAGACGAAGGAACGGTTTCCAGTTTGCGTGATCGTAAACTGTCCTAGTCTCCTGCAAACAGCCGGTCGTTTGGAAGACAGGTTTGTCTGTTGACCGCGGGCCAAAGTTGCATATAGCCTGAGACTTGTTAAATAGCCAAGTATGGGTAGTCACGAACGATGACTGGCTCTTCAAGTTCTTCGAATATATCAGATGCTAGATCAAGAGCTGGCGCATAATACGAGCCTGGTTGGCTTGGTGTAAAGTGACCAGCACCCTGCCAGCACCGGGAGCCTCAGCAGAAGGCAGGTGCTGTACAGGGACAAGCACCATTGCAACTCAAATGGATCATTGGAGGACTCTGAGCAGAGAGCAACTTTGCTCAAATATTGCGACAATTCCACTTACGAGGTTCATCGGATGCGCGCATTGACGGCGGGTTGTGTCAGCTTCGTTTAGTAATGCCGGCGTGGGGGCTGACGCGTGAAATATCGTCCTAAGGTCTCACGGGCCTGAGTCCGGTCAGACGAGAAAAAGGGCGAGAGAATTCTACATTCCGAGAAGTATCTACGACACCTAAATATTGTAGCTACCAACTACGCAATGCTACGGAATCCGCTATCTAAGTGTACGCAGTTGGAGAACAAGAGAAATAAGACATAGATGAATAAGTCAAGTAGAGAACAGAAGATAAATGAAATACTCGCAGTTATCAGCAACGTTGAGTAATTATGCTTACAGTATGGCGGCGCCAGATATGGTAGTAACGATACAGCCTCCCGGCTTAGCCTCCGTGCGTAATATTGATGATACAACATAACCCCCTTGTTAAGGCTTTTGATCCGGAAAAAGCAGAAGATTGGTGGGCTTGAAATATCAGATATTAGAACGAAAAGAAAAGGAAATAAAGCCAAATTAAAAAGAAGGAAAAATTTAAGTTGGAATGGCATAGATGAGCGCGTTAGCTAAGCACAATTGAAGCGGAGTTTGAATATGCTGTTGACGCGTCCTCGTCCGTTTACCAGCCGTTACTGTGTTTTCTGCCTCTTCATCCTCTCTCGAGCGTCTCGTCTCTGAGGTCGGAAGAGGCGTACCAGAGGGAAGGATCGGGTATGGCAGCGTAGTGAGAAGGCTGATATCTTCGCAGTCTTTGACCATTGTAGAGATTTCGCAAGATGTAGCCTGACCTGGTCATCAACTGGTAAGTATTCTTGTCTGTCATATCACGTATAATGAACGGTCCATCCCAGCGAGGATGTAGCTTTGAAGAACGCTCGCTTTTGCGAAGAACAAGGTCTCCAATACCCAAAGCCCGTTCAAAATAGGTTGACGACTCACGATTTTCGGCCGCTTTCTCAAGACGTTCCAAAGCCTTCGTATTGGCTTCTTTCCGGAATCGTTCGAGATTCTTGATGTGCTCGAGTCGAGCCTCTTGAAGAGCCGAAATTTCTTGGTCAGTAGGTGGTTTCATAACAGTGTCAAATACGGACTGACTCGGGAGTGTTAGTTCTCGACCGTACATCATGAATGCTGGCGAATGTCCTGTACTAGGGTTGATATGAGCCCTATGGGCTAGCAGCGCGTCTGGTACGTAGTCGTCCCATTGATCTTGATGGTTGGGAGCAACAAATCGAGCTAACATTTGAGTCAGGGTGTCATTGAATTTTTCGAGACGTCCGTTTGTTTGTGGATGGTATGGGGTAGTATGAATATGGCGGATTGACAACCTCGTAAGTAGGTTTTGAAATGCATAAGACATAAATTCCTCACCATTGTCGGTTAGGACAGCCTTAGGTTTTCCGTAGGTAACCACGATATGACGAAGTAGCGCAATAACTGCATCTGCGGAACGTCTAACGAGGGATTCTGCCAGCGTAAAGTCAGTTCCCATGTCCATAGAAGTAAGAAGGTACTGATTTCCTCGCTTACTCTTAGGAAGAGGACCAACCAAAATCAAACGACCAGACATCTCCTGCATCAACTCTCGGAATCGGATGCATAGGTTGCTGAGGAAGTGAATCACGTTTCAGAAATTGGCAAGAGTCGCAAGTACGGATAGTATACTCAACGATTTCGGTAACATAGGGCATCCAAAGCTCGTGAGCGAACTGAATCAGCGAGCGCATTGATACCAAGGTGTCCAAGATCAATATGAAGTTGTTTAACCAATTCTAAGGCTTCCTTAACACTGGTTGGGACTAAGACAATCTGAGGTGGTTGTCCTTCGTGAGTATTGATGTCTTTGTAAAGAGCATCATTTCGTACCATATATTTCCCTTCGCTAAACCACAAGACCTTGAAGTAGATCATTGCGATAACGCTTCAATGTCTTGAAGACAGCTTCGCGATCCTGTGGCTGGAGTTCGGTAGCATAGGCGTAAAGTGGTTGATAGTCACTATCGGGGACCTCATCATGTCCAGGACGTCTTGACAAGGCGTCAGCTGCAATTTGCGAGGATCCAGGACGGTAGATGATCTTTATGTCGAAATGGGAAATGTCGTCGAGAAAGCGGGAGAGACGTCGGCCAAGATGCTTTTGAGTATGGAAATACTTTAATGACTCATGATCTGTACGCACCACGATGGGAGAACCTTCAACGTAGCCTCGAAACTTCTTAAGAGAGTGTACGATGGCCAACATTTCACGTTCCTGAGCTGAATAGCGTTGTTCGGTTGCGGTCATACGGCGAGATTCAAAAGCAATTGGACGTAAGTCTTTTCTTTAAACTCGAAACGTTCTTCGTTGATATCTTCCCCCCCTTGCTTAAGATTCTTGAAGGGTTTAAGACATTGTTGAAGAACAGCGCCAATGCAGTTACCTGAAGCATCCGTGTCAAGGACAAAGACATGCCAGGGAGTAGGATGGATTAACATACGAGTATGCGTAAGGGCTCGTTTGAGTGCATCGAAAGCTTTCTGACATGATTCTGACCAGTTTATAGCAGAACCTTTTCGAGGGGCACCTTGTAGGAGGTCATACATGGGTCCAGCGACCTGTGCGAAGTGCGGGATGAAACGTCGATAGTAACCTGCGAGGTTCAGGAAACCACGAACCTCTGTGATATTTGAAGGTGGCGGCCACTTGAGGATTGCTTCGACTTTGTCCGGTTCACTTGTATACCCTTGCCGGAGACAATATGTCCTAAATAAAGAATCTCGTTGGTGGCCCATTGACATTTGTCAACATTCAATGCTAATCCCTCACTGTTTAGAGCCTCGAGAACATTCTTGACATCTTGTTTCGTGTTGTTCCAAAGTGGTGGAGTAGATGATGATGTCGTCGAGATATACCATGGCACATTTGTCGATATAGGGCCGCAAGATATCATTCATCATGTTCTGAAAGGTTGCAGGAGCATTGGTAAGTCCAAAAGGCATGACGCGAAATTGAAAATGACCATATCGACAGGTGAATGCTGTTTTCTCTTTCGCAGAATCCGAGAGACGAACCTGCCAATAACCCTTCGCTAAGTCGAGCGATGTGAAGACAGTAGCGTCTTTCAGGTTCTGATATGATTCGTCTATGCGAGGCAAAGGGTAGGCATTCTTCTTCGTTTAGCCGGTTGAGAACTCGGAGGTCAACACAAGGCCGAAGCTTACCATCTTTTTTAGGAACAAAGATGAGAGGCGAAGACCAGGGCGAGCTTGATTCTTCGATTACACCATCAGCTAGTGCTTCGTCGATAAAGGCTTTCGCAGCCTGAAGTTCAGCCGGCGAATGAGGGCGACCAGCAATACGAACAGGGGTAGCGCCTGCAGTGTCAATATCATGTACCCAACGACGTAGAGGTGGGTAACCGACCTTCTCCGAAAAATCTTTAGGGAAAAGCTTCTTAAAGTTGTTCTTCATAGCTTCTCCAAATTTCGCAAATGCAGGCTTCTTCGTAGGAGCTACTGAAGGAGATGGTGGAGGTGGTGGAGGAAGGTTCTCGGTTGAGTCCGAGTAGACTGCTTCGGTGGAGTCGTTTGTGGTTGACGTTGCCAAGGTGTCAATGTCATCGTAGTTTGGAACGTAAGTGTACTGCTCATCAGGCAATTCACTGTCGCTATTGTTTGAGAAGCTGAATAGGTCACCTGCAGGGAATGGTGTAGCTGGATAGCGAAGAGCGCGAACCTTGACTGTGGTATGGGTCCGAGGAGAAGTGATGTCAAGAGAGTTATCATCCCAGTTAAAGATGACGTCGTGGCTCTTTGCGAATCGTCGACCAGTAAGGAGGTCATATCTGAACCCAGAGTCAGTCTCCAATACATACGCAATCATATCTTCCTTCACGCTGCCTATCGTGATCTTAAACTTCGCAAACTGCGATGTTACAGTCCGACCAGCACCTGCTACCTCTCTTGGTTGAGGAAGATCCCAAAAGTCTGCACCAGCACGTATCGCAACATCACGCCGGATATAGTTATCAGTTGCACCTGTGTCCACAATAGTCTCAACCTCGATGCCATTGTTGCGTCGACGGCCAAAGATAGCTTTGTGGAGAGGTCCAATCTTCGCGGCATAGACTGGGAGCCCTGTAGTTTCCTCCTCCAGGTCAAGAGCAAGAAGGTTCAGGTCTAATCGCGGGTCCTCGCAAGAGGTGGGAAGACTCTTGAGGAAGTTGTCGACCTCTGTCTCCTCTTTCTTCATCATTCCTGAGAGCTTGTTCATGAGAGAAGGCTTGCGAGAGTATGGATGTGAGCGTGTAGGAGAAGGACCTGGTTGAAGTGGGTTTGGATCCCCAATGTAAAACATAGGCTGAGGGTTGCGACGAAGAGGGGTGAAGTGCCGAGGGTTGTTGGGGTTGTTACGAGGCTTATGTGGTAGCCTACAATCCCGTCCATAGTGTCCCATCCGGTTGCAGTTGAAGCATCGTACTGTGGACATATCTCGACTTGATCCATTATGGGTCCCGATGGAGGGTCGTTGAGAACAAGGGCCTGTTAGTGGGTGGAGGTCGAGTTGAGAAATTGTCCAAGTCCATTGGGACTGGGGCACTTGAGAGTGGGTGGATGGGAAGGAAGATGCTGGAATCGGCGCTGAAGCAGCAATGCGCCGCTCAACTTGCCTATCAAGACGATGATTAGGACCTGATGTACGTTTGTACCTTTCATAGGTGCGAGCTGCCTCGTAGACGCCTTCCATGGTAACAGGTTTAGCATGATTGACATGAAAAGCTATGTCGGGGGGAAGGGCATTGGTGAAGGTGAATTTGCGGTCTCCAAAAGTCATGTCGCGAGCTTCGAGCTGCATTTCCACCTTCTGGAAGCGAGAGATGAATTCGGTGATGTTCCCTCGATATGTGCATGAATGGAGAGAACGACGTAGATCATCAATCCGAGTAGGTGCATCAAATTGAGCTCGAAGGTTCAGGACCAAGTCATCCCAGGCAAGCGGCTGGTCTCCATTCTCTTGTCGTTTGGAAAGGTACCAAGTTTGTGCACCTTCCCGGAATAGAGCACTAACAGTTGCTCCCAGTTCTCCTTGGGAATTTGAGAGGCGACGAGATGATCCTGCACAATGGAGATCCATGCACGAATATTCTCGTTATAGGTTCCCCGGAAGTATGGAAGGTCTACTCGAAGATTGGAGGGACGACCGGAAGTGGAAGGTGGATGTGACGGAAGGTTGATGGTAACCTTCGAGAGTGCTTCAGTGAACTCGTTTCTGAGGCGATCAGTAGAGACAGCTTCATTGCGAAGAGTAGCAAGTTCCGCCTCATTCTGAGCAACACGATGGATGATTTTCAGTGAGGATGGGTGAAAGGGTTTCATAGGTCTCGGGAGCCACTGCAGCTGCCAAGCGTTCGAAAAGCTCGCTGGCGCTGGACATAGTGGAAAGGAACTCGGAAGATGAGTTCCGGATGGATAAAGTTTAGTCGACTAGAAACAAGATGAGTTCTCTACGAGGGAGAAGTCAGTTTGGATTGAGAAACCGGTGCGCAGAATACGTACAGTCGAGCAACCAGTCTCGAGGGTGAAGTAGAGAAAAACAAGTAGTAGGAAACTTTGTCAAGCAAGCTTCACTTTTTAAAAGTGAAATATCGTCCTAAGGTCTCACGGGCCTGAGTCCGGTCAGACGAGAAAAAGGGCGAGAGAATTCTACATTCCGAGAAGTATCTACGACACCTAAATATTGTAGCTACCAACTACGCAATGCTACGGAATCCGCTATCTAAGTGTACGCAGTTGGAGAACAAGAGAAATAAGACATAGATGAATAAGTCAAGTAGAGAACAAGAAAGATAAATGAAATACTCGCAGTTATCAGCAACGTTGAGTAAATTATGCTTACAGTATGGCGGCGCCAGATATGGTAGTAACGATACAGCCTCCCGGCTTAGCCTCCGTGCGTAATATTGATGATACAACACGCGCTGACGCGCTCAAGGCAGCGCGGACGCAGATACGGCCAACCTCGGGCTTTTGATTACGATATTACGCTCTGGTAAGTTTCCATGTTTCAGCAATTCAACCGAATCGTGTAGCCGAGTCTGAGACATGCATATATATGCATAGTAGGGATCTGTATGGTGAGTTCGTGTAACTTTTGTTCTTGCCTTTCACCCTTCTGATATCTACGCTTTTCCTAGTGGTATATTCGACTCACAAACTTGCCAAGGAAATACGGGCTGCTGGATAAAGATCGACAGTATCAAAGCATTTGATGAACAACGTGTCTACCATTCTTTACTGCGGCAGACTTCGGGCAACGGATAAAACTACCATATAAACTTCACCTATGAAGCAGTTCCTACGGAGTGCCTTTGGCAATCTGCGCGGGTACGGCTCAAGGAATCACTGCATCGTATCAGGTTCAGCCAACACAGTGCTCACGTTCAGCACCCTTAAGGCTGGAATGAGTGTGGTCGCTTTCTGCCTTGGTACGGCGCGGACACTCCTTGTAGGATCCACCAGCTTGTTTCTAGCAGCTATCGGTTTAGCTTTGGTGAGTCACGACACAACTTGCGCAGAGACATCTGGGCTGACCAACCTATTCAGAGTGTATTGGCCGCACTCATTGATAATCTGCTTTCCCCTTACCGGAGTTCTTCACCCCTCGTTGATTACGATGCTATCTCTGCTCGACGAAACCGCAATCGACTGAGCGCTAAGAGCGCCAATAGTGCCACGACTCAGCACGAGACCGAGACCAATTCGAACAGCGACTCATCTACGACTCTATCGAACCCACACACTGCAGAACTAGTAACACTCTCCACCGTTTCCGACGCTCCTTTCCCTGAAGTAATATCAGTACAACCCAGCGAAAGGTCTCCGAAACATGGGAAAAAGTGCCCTTCTCGGGACCGGAAGAAACGATGGTCTCAAGGCATGATATCTGATGCAGGATCTGACCGTGCCCAACACTTCGCAGAACTATTAACACCCTCCACTGCTTCCGACATTCCTTCATCTGGGGTAGTAGTACCCAGCGAGAGGTCACCGAAACATGGGAAAATGTGCCTTTCTCGAGACCGGAAGAAACGATGGTCTCAAGGCCCGATATCTGATGCAGCATCCGACGGTACCCTACGCAAAGTTGGTAGCCACCATTTTTTGAAGTCGAAGTCTCTGCGCAAGACCCCTAGTGGTTCATCTGTTGCAGCTGGTCAGTGTTCATGAGTTTCTGTATACAGATGGGGTGCTTATAGAGTATGTGGCTCTGTTTCCTATCATACAGGTGCTTTGCTCTCATCGGAGAAGAAGAAGTCACTGCCTATGCGTCCCCGAACGCATCCGTATGAAGCACCGTACTTTTTACCTACCCCCGATACAGTAACTCCTGCACTGCTGTCTCCGCCTCGGCAGAAACCAATTCGCAGCCAAACCTTGCCTCCTTAAGGACCTCTGAAGACGTCGACGCCTCAGCTGGCACCGGAACTATCACCACCAGTGACGAATGCCCTGTGTCGACTCTGAACGGTCCCTGAGAAGAGGGCCTTCAGCTTCTATTTTGTACTTGGGTGTATGCCGTTTATATTTATGATTTGTTCTCCTACCTGGTACTCCCATACGTTCCCTACTCATTCAAAATTACTGTACTGTATAGTGTATACATACATTAAATATCCATCATATATTTGCTTCCATTAATTATAAGATAAGATAAGATAAGCACGTGTGAGGTTGAAATATTGCTTTTACGGTTCTGGCAGCCATCAAGGTAGCAGAATGGATGTAGACGCGCGGCATTCTCTTTCCCAGAACCATAGTGTAGCCGAAATCTTAAGAAAATCTGCCGTTAGCGTTCCTTCTCCTGTTCTGCCTTCTCGTCCCACTTCACCCGCAATGCTAGACAGTCCGTCGACGAAACCGGAAATGCTCTCAGCCTTTTCTACTCGTGAAAACTCTCCAATTGGTCGCCATGCTTCTCATCTGGTACTTGGCGCACCCACCGTGATGCCTAGGACGCCAAAACCACTGACACCGCGACCTCAGACCGGAGAATCAGCCCAAGGAGCACCTTCACAGCGATCACCTGAAATGAATCGGCCTCTGAATGTGACGGATGCGTTGAGCTACCTTGACGCTGTGAAGTATCAGTTCCAGGAGAAACCAGAAGTGTATAACAAGTTTTTGGATATAATGAAGGATTTCAAGAGCCAGCAGTGAGTCCTCATTTGCAATGTGGTCTTCCCTGTTGCCCACGCGATACAGGAAGTTCTCTGACGCGCTCACTTATCACCTCTTTTAAATACCAGAATCGATACGCCCGGTGTCATCGAACGAGTTTCGAGACTTTTTCACGGAAATCCCCCGCTCATTCAGGGGTTCAACACTTTTCTTCCTGTTGGTTATCGCATCGATGTCTCTGGAGATCCGATGGACCCCAACACTATTACAGTGACCACACCGATGGGCACCACCACTCAGAGCACAAACGGTATAAACCATATACGACCCGTTCCTCCACGCGACATTCCCGGTTTCGGCCCAAACCTTGCTCAGCCGTTCGCATTCCCTACCCCTAACATTCTTCCTCCTCTTTCGCGCTCCAGAACTCCTCAACAACCGTTCCCGCTCCCTCATGCACCATCACCTTATGAACAGGCATTTTCACCTGGTTTCCAGCAGACTCAGACCACCGCTGCTGCATCCTTGCTGGGCAATCTGAGCAACAAAAATCCGGTAAAAAAACAGCCGCAAGAAGAATTCAACCATGCTATTCAGTATTTGAATAAGATCAAATCCCGATACTCAGACGACACGAATACCTACAAACAGTTTTTGGATATTCTCCAAACTTATCAGAAGGAGCAGCGGCATCTACACGACGTGAGTTGTCTGTTTATGTAAACGATTCCTATTGGGCTGAAATTCCTGGTAGTCGCAAGTTTACACTCAAGTTCAGATGCTCTTCAAAGATGCACCGGATCTTTTGGCTGAGTTCAAGGATTTTCTACCGGAGGCAGTGGGTGGTCACTCTCATGGCGGGAATGTGATGTTCCCTCAGTCTGGTGCGCCTGCTACAGCGGGATCCTCTTCTCAACCTTGGCCCCAGCCTGATCTTCCGGTACCGAGTTCACCTGACAAACCTTCAAAGAAACCTGCACAGGGGGGCAAGCGGAAGAAGCGGGTCCCAGAGAAGGAACCTACTCCAATTCCCTCGGTGGTTAAACCTGTCTCTAGTCGGGTGCGTTTCATCAAAGTCGACGCTGTCTTTAATACTGATACACATTTTGTGTTGTGTCTTTGTTCAATTTGTAGGTCAAGAAGCCAAAACATAGCCACAAACCGGACCCAAGCTCCCCTTCTTTTTCACCCTTCTTTGGACCAAATTCACCCCAGCAAATGCCTGCGCATCTTTCAGTACCCCAACCTCCGCCTGTCCAACTTCATGCGCCACCCTTCGCGCCACCCCCATCTGCGCCCTCGCCGCCAGATAAACTGATGTTCTTTGATCGCGCAAAGAAATCTCTTGAGAATCGCGAATTATACGAGGAATTCTTGAAGCTCTTGAGTCTCTTCGCGAAAGATATCATTGACGTGAAGATTCTCCTTGACCGTACCCGATCGTTTTTGGGCGATGGTGAATTGATGGATGAATTCAAAGAGCTAGTCGGGTGGGATCCTCGTCAAGACAATGTGGAGAACGGGCCACCAGGTAGTATCAGGACAGGCCCGCCTGAGGCATTGTCAGCCCTGCCGAGTGACGATGGACAAGGACCTAGTTACAGGAAGTTGCCGTGGAGTGTGCGTCCATGATATGTTCCCTGTATGTGTTTGCTGAACAACGTGTCTAGGAGGTACGCCTTGCTTGCTCAGGTCGCGACGAGCTTTGTCGGTCCGTTTTGAACGATCATTGGGTTTCTCACCCAACATGGGCCTCGGAAGAAGCCGGTTTTCTCACACTCAAGAAGAACTCATTTGAGGACGCACTGCATAAGAGTGAAGAGGAACGACATGAATATCATGTTCACCTCGAAGCCATGACACGCACCATTGCCGTCCTCGATCCTCTCAATGCGCGTATTGAGGAGATGTCTAATGAGGAGCGGGCCGGTTTCAAGCTCGGACCCAATTTAGGCGGGCCGAGTAGGTGTATCTACCATCGCATCATCAAGAAAGTTTACGGGCGTGATGGCGGCAACGAAGTTCTTCAGGCACTCCAGGATTGTCCTGGTGTCGCAGTTCCGGTTGTTCTCGCTCGATTAAAGCAGAAAGATGAAGAGTGGCGTCGTGCGCATCGCGAATGGAGTCGAACATGGAGAGAGGTAGACTGCAAGAATTTCTATAAATCGCTTGATCACCAGGGTATCAGCTTCAAGCAAAACGACAAAAAGAACATCACTGCGAAACATTTTGTCGCTGATATCGAGGCTATCCAGGCTCAACAGATAGACAATATGGAGAAACGAGCTCGAGTGGCTGGAAAAGGAAAGCAAAAGGCCGACCTTCCTGCATTTGCTCGAGGCTCCCTGGGATTCCAGCTGGAGTATCAATTCCAAGATATGGCCGTACTTCAAGATTCCTTGAAACTGGTCTACTTGTTTCTGGAACGCTCTCCTGCCCAATATAGTGCTCTAGAACGACGCAGCGTGGAAAAGTTTTTGCAGACTTTCGTGCCACTCTTGTGCATGTTCCCTGTGGGTGAGTTCAGCAACTCGTGCGAACCGCAGCATGACGCGGGATCTATGATTGGAGACGATGATGGTAGTACCGCCGCCGAGTCCAGCATCTCTGGGATGGAACAAGCACCGGGTTCGAAGGGTGGGAGGAGGTCAATGGGCCAATCAAATGGTGTTGCTGCGGGTGACCTTCGAAAGAAGCTTCTCCGGAGTATCAAAGATAAAACCAATGGACGAGATCATCGGGGAAGGTCGGTTTCAGTGGGAGCATCGAGAGCTGGATCACCCCTCCATGAAAGCCATCGGTCGTCCAACGCACCTGCCTCTCGCTCGGACGAAGATCCAGCGAGCGCTGAAGACATATGGATCCGGGAGTCCCCCGCTATGAGCGGCGGTACTTCTGCACACTTTACAGTCGATAATCCTAACGGTATCAGAGGCGGGGAAAACGAGAAGCCATTCTTCGCGAACACCACGTTTTACACACTGCTGCGTTTACTTCAGGTAACTAACTTTGTATCGTTGATCTTCGAGAGGTTGACTATCCGTGTTTCCTTCCAGTTGCTATATTCTCGACTGTTGATGTGTAAGGAAATCGGACAAAACCTTGCATCAACAAAACATGCATATTTGCTAGCCAATCCTGTGGCAGTGGAACTTGGTCTAGATGATCCCAACGGGCCGGCCACTGTATTGGCGCAAGCTATGGAAGTGAATGGAGATGCCAACGTTGTTTACATGTACCTGTTGGAAGCCTGCGAGAAGGTGTTCTCTGGAGACCTGGACCAGGTTTCGTTCGAGGAGCACATGAGATGGTTTTTCGGCAATAAAGTGGGTGGAAAGGCTCCTTTTCGTGACAGCGAGTTACTAAATGAACTCGGCTATTGTTAGGCCTATCACATGTTTACCTTGGACAAGCTAATTACTGCCCTGGTGAAACAGGTGGGAGTACTCCCGTGGATTCTCAGCGGCGAGATGCATCGAGCTGACAGATTTGACGTAGGTGCAAACGATTACGACTGATGCGAAATGCCAGGAGCTATGGTCCCTGCTACAGAGCGCACAAAACTCTGACGCGATTTCTAATCAGGATATCATCAGATACCGGAGAGAGGCCGAGCGGCACGTTGGACAGGATGACCATTTATACCGTATACAATGGGCGCGTGTGAGCTATTTCTGGAGGTGATGGTCGGCTAGACGCGAGAACTCTAATAGGCGCGAGAGGTGAAGACGATCCGAATTCAACTGATGCGAGCGGAAGATGCAAGTGTCGACGGAGGAGGACAAAGCAAGGGCCGATGGCGAGAATATGTGGACACATATGTACTTGGACATCCAACCGAATGGATGCCAACGAAGCCAAAAGGACAAGCATACCTCGGACGGTAAGAAGTGGACTGTGACAACTACGGAGTGAAGAATCTGATGAGATGACTAAATATAGGTCGCGGGATTGGAATGAAAAACGAAAAGCAGCGAGAGAAGGAGAAATAAGCATTGGAATCAGCCTACCAACATACAAAATTGTGTACGAACGAGGATGCGAAGAAATACTTGTGGGTAGAATTGGACGGAGGGAAAGAAGAGAGCTGGAGGAAAGTGCGTGTGCTAGGGAGGAGGAGCGAAGGCGTTGGCTCAAAAATAGAGGATTATATTTATAGAATATTATGTAATATAAATGTATCAACAGAGTGCCTCTTAATCTTGGCCCCCCTGCTCTCACCCGCCACTCCTCTCTTGGCGCACGATAGATCGTCAAGCCAAGTGAATGCATGACCCTTGCACTTACTCTTGCTCTTGCTCGTCGCATACAACAGCGAGCTCCCATTCTACACGACGTCCTGCTCGACGCTCTCGTCGTCGTCGTCGTATCCATAGTTTGCCTCTCGACTCTTCGTCCCCTTCCTCCGCTCTTCTCTCCATTCTCGCAACTCTCGTAGCCTCTTCCTCCTCAGTCTCCGCTGTTCCTGCTCCTCTGCCTTTTCTTTGTCCAGGTATCGACTCTGAATCATACTACGACAACCACAGCAAATTGCCATCCGACTGTCTTCTGGCTCTCACCCAGAGGTCCAAGCCTGATTCACCGCGGCTCACTCACCACTCGACTCACGAACGACGTCGGATACCCGATAAATATTCACAGGGTGACGACGGCGTTTGGAGAAGAACAAGCTACACTCTCTACGGTTCAACAATGTGTGCAGTGCGTTGCTTGAAATTTTATTTACCGTGTTCCCAGTATCCTGATGTAAGCTGTCTTCTGCAGGTTGTTCGGATCCAACGCCTTATGTTCCATCCGCTCAAGACTCGACAGATCAGGCAATCTCACCTGTAGCAACGTCGACGTCGCTCGACGACTTTCTCAACACCCTACCCGCTGGATGGCGGCCCGTCGAGCGGACAGATCGAACAGCTCTCATTCTAGCCATATCTCTTGTTCTCGCTTTCTTTATATGTTTTTTCATCATTGGCTGCATTCTATGGCGAAAAGGTTTGCGGCGTGCTAGAGATATTGAGCGGACTGCAAAGAAATCCAAGACAGTTGTCGAGGATGACCTGACAGCAATGGTGGAAAAGGAGCTAAAGGCGAAGAGGAAAGTGTGGGCTAGAGCGAGTGCCCGGTGGAGAGCAAATGCCCATTTTTCTGCTAGACTGCGGAGAGGGAAACGACGTCCAGTGCAGGTCCTGGATGGCTCAGCACGCAATTCGATTCGGGACCATGATTCTGATACAGAAGCTTCTGTCCATGTTACCCCCTCTCATTCAACATCCCGACGTTCGTCGATCAACTCCACTCGTTCTTCAATATCAGTGTCCTCTACACCCGCTTTAGAAGCACCGTCCTCGCCACCGCCTCCGCATCTTGGCCATGCCTCCCTTCCTAGTTCACCGCCAGCTTACCGACGCCATTCTCTCACGGATTTGCCATCCGTTCAAATTCAAACACCTTCTCCAACCCCGGTTGTTTCACACAAATTCGTTCCGGAAGGCCCCACTGCTCTCAACTCGCGTGCGCAGTCGCATAGACCTTCCCATGGTTCTGCGGACGCATCTCCACCTCAACTGGATGAGCAAGAGCCAGAAGAGCTCTTGGCTTATTCACCGACTACTCACTCGGCACATGTTGCTACAGATGATAAACATGTTCTGGAACGAATGACCCGATTAGCGAGCGAGCCCCCGCCTAATGAACCGCTTGAGGAAGGCAACACTTCAACACCGCACAACTATATCGTTTCTGCCCCTGTTTGGGACGACGAAGAATTGGAGGAACTCGCTTTAGCTGAATCATCCCAGATGGCCGGCATCTCTTCCTCATGCGAGCTTACTACCTCTCCAGCCGATTTGTTATATCCGCCGCCGCCAGCCCCGGCGGCTTCGGGAAAAGGCAAAATGACAGGAGACTATTACGGCTACGAAGACACTTTTGGTGCGCGGTACATCTATGACTCGTACGCATATGAACAGCACAGTTTAGCCCTCGAGCCCGAGGCAGAACCTAGCGCACCTCCCTTTGAACCGAGCGATGCGGACACGAGTGACTCACACTGCCCTGGACCTAGCGCCCCTCCATTCGAGCTAGATGATTTAGCGAGTGACGAAGTAGCAAACGTCAGCACACCACCGCCTAATTTCGACGGCGAAAATGCGACTTCAGAGACTACCCTTCACCCGTTACCTTCGACTTCGCTGTCTCCTGGGCCAGAAGGGATACCTCGGCCTGGGTTACAAAATCACGATCGGACAAAGACACCTTCGAGTGAAGGGTCTCCACCCACACCTCCATAGTCCGTTGTCTCGTCTCATTTCCATGTGTCTGTATCTTCCTGCTTTCTTCCGCATAACAAATCAATTGTAGCAATTCTAGTTTTTATATTTCCTATAACCAAACCCACCAGTCCAGTGCTTTCTTGAGCCTTTCCTGCTCAGCTTATTCTTTGCTAATGCGACGCTAATGCTCTTGTTGCTCAGTACTTACTTTTGCCTTCTTCATCCATGTGTCGATCAGGGTCAATGTCTTGTGTGGACGGACTCAGTGTATCAAATATTATCTGGCTGCATTCGTATTACGTCGAAGACACTTCTCATCTGCTGGAGCTAAACTGAGGACCGACGAGGCTATGTATACGGTAAGCATCTACAAAAAATTACTTTCAAGTCCGACAACCGATGAGGGCAGGTCGAAGGCTTCTTATCCCCTTCCCCTAAACTCTGTACTCTTGGCGATTCGTTCCAGCTATACCACCACAGGAGAGTGCGACTACTGCTTCTCTATTGAACTCAAAAGAACTTTCACTTCTCACACAACTAAAAAGCTGCACCCTCCAAGGCGGCTAGCCGGACCATCTGAGAATGGTATTCTCAAAGAGCGACTGTTATGGAATGGATTGCAACGTCTGGCTGAGTGGGCGACCGATAATCATTTCGATCTATTCGTCGCTGAACTGGACTCCGACTGTGCCATCAGCGGAAGAATTGTCTCGAAGGAGCACCTTCTCTTCTGATGCTTCAATCCTCAGCCTTAAGGACTTAACCGCGGCGGTGACGAGCTTGAGGTTTCTTCAACAAGATTTATAGCGGTATATTCAGGAATGGAGGAAGATTCTAAGAAGATACAGATTCCCCCGCCAATGTGACCAGGTGTTTTCCTTACCCTCGATCGATGTCCAATTGATGGTACATGTTAACCGTACTGGTGGTAGGAGGTAGCTCGCACTGCCGCTTTAATGCGTGTTCGTTCTCGGAAGGTGATATGCGGGTTTACGCTTTGAACTGTAAGTCAGTGTAGTAAATTGATTCATGTGCAAACTTACTACAATTACGATATGTTGGCAGCTCGATGGCGTATCCTTGCACTCTGGGTATGGAAGCAGTCAGAATACACCTTTGAGATGCCGCTACCCAAGGACGGAAGAGCATCCCAGCAATACACTTATAAACACAGTGAAAGCACAACGGTGCTTGCCCTCCCGCATTTGGATGTCCAGATCCTGACAACCGGGACGAAAGGAAAGGAATGGAAAAAAATACGTGTAGCAAGCAGTAACTTTGGCCCGCGCGCGTCCGTAAGTTCGAAGTTACCCGGAAAAACCTGTTGCAAAGAGACTCATCACTCAGTTAGGGTTGAATTTACTTAATCGAAAGGAACAATGTCAACGACGAGTTGTAAACAAGAAAAATACCAGAGATGAAGCAAGCTGTTTCTTTCGCAAACCGTGCTTTTGTGGGACGATTAATTCGTCGATTTGTGGGGAGCAGGTGAGTTGAACAGACGCTTCCGAATGTTGAGAAGCCAGGCATCGATTATTTCTACCATATGATCGCTGGAGTACAGACTTTCCAGAACGCGCGGGCTTCTCAGTTCGCGTATGTATGCAGATGTATGCTCGAAATTGTGACGATTCCCCTAATATGAGGTTGCAACGCGTGAGTAGTGACGGTGAGATCCTGACACCCTGGAACTTAATCAGATGGAATGTTATTGGTGCCTCTGAGAATTTGATGAGCAACAATAAAACCCAAGGACTTCCTTGATAAATGATAAAGGTAAGATGTTGTGGTTCCGAGCTTATGATGTCCGGTGTCCGTCTAGCAGCGGTCACGAAGAACGAAAATAATACCATAGGCCTAAAGCAAACCTATTCGGCTGATACCGCCGTGCAGCTGTGTTGCAGGGACCGAAAGAGAAATTAGGAGGAAAATTCGCGATACGCTTGGCAGATGTGAACTTTCTCAGAAGGTGCAATGACATGATTTCTGCAGAAAGGTCTCTAGAAATTCTCAAGTACTCCACTCACCACTCCGGTCGGGATCCAACTGCATCGCCGCGCGGTCAAAGAGTGACCTGACCCGCCCAAAAATAACTTGCAAGGGATGGTTGAGATTCGTCTGCTGAAAGCGCGTTCCCTATGTATGCAGGGTTAGACCTAATATTCGACCTCGGCACCAGTTAACAGTTCAGCGGGGTCTAGGCAGCACATATCCCCGTATCCCCGGTGAGAATATGATTTCTGAGTGAGACTAGGTGAGACTCCGAGAGAGATCCTGGAGAGATCATTGGATGACAAGAGCTTCATGGCCTGCTTGACTGCCAGTTCCGGCAGTTCAGAATCCAGATGTTACATAGGTCGAACTTCGGAGATTCGATGGCGTGCCTGTGAGAAATTAAAAAAAGTTTTCGGACGAGAGTCGGTGAAAATAATTCAACCTGGTGTCACTCTCTCCCGATAAGTTGTGGTGAGAACTTCAGGGATTGCTTGAGTATCGTCAACTGCGGGAAATCTATGATGGGTAATACAGTTCCTGAACCAATCATCGAAAATGAAGTCGGTTCACGAAGACAAAGCACCGGAGACAATGCGCACCTGGAGCGCGGCAATTTCGACAGTCGGTGAGTCGGATTCCAAACGACCAAGGTGCGGCTCATGTCATCGGTTCTCACGGTTAGTCCACGTGATACAACGTGCCAGATTTTCCTTCAAACTTGATAATATTATTAGCGCGTCGCCAGAAGCGTCGTACAGACGATATCAACGATGGGCAAATCACAAAAGAAACGCTCCATGCGAAGACACAATCCAATGCGTGTACCTGACTCACATCTACCCCAAGGCTTGGCCTCTGCGTCTTCAACATCTTCAAAGAACGAAGCCATTCTACCAATTATTCAGAAGGTGACTTTTAGGTATATTTTCCATTGATTTTCATCTGTTATTCAATTTTCTGGAGGCTAGATGGAGAGTGCAGACTCGTCGGATAGGAAATGGGCTTGTGTTGCTGTATCAAACTTAATACAAAATGATCCATCCACCCGCCGCCTGCTGCAAGGAAAAAACGTAGTCGGTGCTTTAATCACTAGACTTACGGACAACGAGGAAGAAGTGGTCGTGGAGGCTATGGGTGCCCTGCGGTGTGTAATGTCACTCATAATCTGTGCCAATTTTTCTAAGTCGCATCCCAGGAATCTCTGTATCGATGGCGGCTATGACATCTGTGCAGAAATGTACAACAAAAATATTCTTACGCCTTTAAAAGCTTTTGTGCCTAAAGTGTGCCTGGTTCAAGCAAGCTACTTTTCCATATCCTTCTAATTTATTGGTGTTTTAGATATCGGATGTTCTTTCGCAGTACCTCCAGTCTCCAAAGGCAGCACCCGAGAATGCTCAGAGATTGGTGTACGACTTTGCTGACAATGTAATCACCACATTATGGTGCCTCTCGTGAGTTTTTATACCGTCGTTCTATGGGAAAGGATGTTCATGTGGGTCAGAGAGACTTCAAACAAGGCGTTGAATGCGATCAACGCGATTAATCTCATACCGTTCTTGCTGTCCTTTCTGTCCTCTCGCGAGAAACTGCCTCTGGCTCCGGTCGTAGCTGCTGGTATGTCATTTTTCAATAGTCCGCAACATTTGGTTTATGCCCTCGTCAGCACAGTGTTTATATGTCCTGACTGATGACAACGACCCCGCTATTACTAGTGTGAGATCAGATGCTAGTTACCTGGCTTGTTTACTCTCTATAGCACGCTCGACACAAGATGCTTCCAACGGAAATGGCAGAGACCCTAATGACCACCGAATCGTGACACTTCGGGTGCTTGTATCTGGTGAGTGTGTCTGAAGCCCCCGGGTGCTAAAGCTAATTTTGATCTAGGTATTTTGCGCAACATTTCCCCTATACCTCCTCCATCGGCGGCTTCTGTTGTTGACGTTGATAAAGAACTCGTTCTGCCTCTCCTACAACCAATCATATCCTCAGTCGCACTCCCTGAGATCGCTGCTGCTGCTCAGCAGGTCGTCGATAAAATGGTGAGTGCACGATATGCTCTAGTACCTTCTCTCTGAACGCACGCACAGGCATCTGAGCCACAAATAGAAAAATTATCTCTCAAAAACACACCCAAGTCTGATCATAAGTCAGAGTATGAAGTTGAATTAGAGCAAATAGAAGGCAGATTGCGTACAGTTCAGCTGGCACTTGAAATTATGACTGGCGCATGTGCCACGCTCCCGGATCCGTCATACGATACTACTCAAGATGACAAGGAAGCTGCGAACGCGGAAATGGAAGAAGATGAAGAAGATGCGGGTTAGTCCAATAAACACTCAAGTTGTGCTGCTGGACTTAAATTTTAATAACAGATATGGATGACATGGACATCGAGACCAGCACGAATAAAGACCCGTCAGCAGCGGAAAGGGCGGCACTGCTGCCTTCGTTGGTCCCGTCGTTGTTGTCTCTCATTCACCCCACATCTTTGTCCTTTCCTCCATTGGCCGCCCCGTCCCCGCATCCACCAATAACGTCAGCACTCGGTGCAATCCATATCAGCGCCATGGAATGTCTCAATAACATTTTCCTTTCGCTCGCTTCTTCTCCCAATTCAGCTGTATCAGCCGATGCGGAAGGAGGGCGCAAAGTATGGGAGAGTCTTTGGGCTGCTCTCGAGGTGGTTGGCACGGAGACCGGGCTGGGTCAGGAAAAGAGGAAGCAAATATGGGAAGTCGCTGTTGGTGTATTATGGGGTGTCGGAATTGTATGGAAAGGATCTCTTGTAAGCAGTCAACTGCCTTGGAGAGCATCCGGTACTGACTGCTTTCAAGTCTGCTTCTGAGACGCAGATCAATATCTTGATCCAGCTGTGCAATTCTATGTCAGACGACCGAACAAAAGTGCAATGCATAGGTACACTTGAGTGCCTTGCTCAGCATCCTGAAGCCATAGGAAGCAATAAGGTCTGTCCATTCGAGTTTTTCTGTTCCTGTTTCCTGTTCCGACGAAACACAATAGATCATATCCGACTATCTGTTGTCGCTTCTGCCCTTAACCTCATCACCAGCTCCGGTCGGGACCGAGCCATTACTTCAGGCAGCCTCTGCATTAATCGACATATACTCCGACGAGGCCACGCCATATGATATCAATTTCCTCCAAGGTGGAATGCTTCAGAGACTAGCGTCAAGTGTGGAAGGCGTCCGGAAGGCTGTGAAAGGAATAGATAGAAAGAAACCAGGTGGTAAAGATCTCCGGCGAAGAGGTGATGAAGTCCGCGAGAACCTGGTTGCATTCATTCAGTATCGAAGAGATCTCGGACTGTAGAGCATTGTTCCAGTTCCTTGCGAAAGCAAGGGCACCAAAAGTTTGTTGATCACCGACCTCATATGAATTACTCACGGCTGCATGTAACTCACGCTGTTCGTGTGCTCTATCATCCAAGTAGGACAACATAATCTACTCCAGTGACTCTCCGTAAGTACGGTACTTCCCGACCGTTTACCGTCCCGGTTCTACCTGATCAGGTATCGCCGCCGGCGCCCAAGTCCTGCTGCCACCAAGTGTTTGACTTCCTGGTCTAGTCCCAGGATTCACAGATAACTTTTGCGATTTGTTCTACAAACGGCTGCACCCGTTAAAGTGAATCCGTTACACCGACCCCAGGCGTATAAATTTGCTGCCCACCTTAGCATTCCGACATCGATATTCCCCAACATGCCAGGTCAGTCACCGAGCTCATAAGTACAGGAATCAGAAAATCATCACAACAATGCAGCTAGCGCTTCCCAGATCGTTTATACCCCAGAAGCAAACCCTGTCCTTCCTGTCTTCTGTACGCATGTATCGTTACTGAGGACCCCTATCCAAATCCTGATGTGAGCTGCGAGTAGCCCAGGCCGTCATTTCCAGAGGCTATGTCTACGTCTCAGGAAACATCGGTTGCGATAAGACTTTCAGGATAGTCGAAGGCGGTGTTAAGGCTCAAACGGTGGGTTACTTTCAATTGTCAAACATCTTCACTGGCAAGATCTCAGGCTCAGGCTGGATGTAACGGTTATGGCCGTCCCGGTCGTTCCGGCCATCACGTTACTGCATAGCCACTATGTGTCGTTACGTAGTTATGAGCTTCGTTCGTGTCTTCTTTAGTCTATCAACCCCAGTGTTGGGCTTTTTTGGCTCTCGGTTTCCTTGCTCTGGTTCTGAGTGCGTGTGCCCCTCACACTGGACCATGATTCTCGTACAGCGTGTAGCCCTTGAGAATATCGACATCATCCTGAAAGCTGCCGGCTCTGGGTTAGAACATATAATCAAGGCAAATATCTATCTGACTAACATGACAAGAGATTTTGCACCTATGAATGAGGTGTATGCAGAGGTAATCTTTCATAAATTCAGTACCGGCAGTCTACGCTCTCATTAATGTTTCTTTCATCAGTTTTTTGACAAGGATAAGATGCCTGCTAGAACGTGCATCGGCGTGGCGACACTTCCGATGGGGGCTGATTTTGAGATAGAATGCATGGCAGAGATCCCGACCTAATAAGAGTCGACAGTAAATTGCAGTCGCCACAACAAATCGATGTATTCTTTCAAGATATGTACGACAGAAAAATCTATTCTACATAATGTTGATGATTGTACATTGTCTGAAACTTCCATCATAATTCCTCTACTCATTCTCTTCTACCACGAGCGTGTCATGTTTTGTGCTGTCAAAAGCATCCAATCCAGCAGCAACTCGCGACCCTGCCACTAGTGCGCTCCAATCAAGGGTATCAAAGACGGCAGTTCCTGCTTGCTTCTGAGCAGCGTGAATGGCGCGAGCGGTGATCAGATGTTGATGAGTTATATCCATGACGGGCATGGGTGAGTCGTATGTAGCGGTGAGATGGCGAATATGCCTGTGATGTGTTCAGCACCCGACATGAGATAAGTTTTGTACTTAACACATACGAAACATCCTTGATTCCACCCTCCAGAGCAAACCCAGTGCTTCCATCAAATCCATCATGTAACAATCTTTCAGAGCATGCTACAATGCTGAACACAGAAATGAGAAGGTTTTATCGGAATGAATGAGGAATTACACACCCAGGAGCCGGGAACAAATCTGCAGTAAAAACCATTCAATTGCCATTTACTTGCACCATGAAGAATTCGAGCATTCACCTTTTATGAATTCATGCACTCGTTCACTTTCAATGCCCGCTTTCGCACCAAGAGTATATGCTTCACTCATCACTTCCACAGTACCTAAAACCATCGAATTCACTAGGAGTTTGAATGTCGGGGCTGAAGGGACAGTTCGTGTTAGTTCAAACACGGTATCAGGTATTGAATTGACCTTTCTCTAGATTCTCTCCTAGATCTACAACTTTTCTGCCCACCGCTGGTACGAATAAATATGCGATCTCTTTCTTAGAGCGATAGTCTCCGGCCATAATCTGCGCGGCCAAATTTCGTCAGAGAGAGAACATTAGTTCAAGGCTATACTTACAATTAACAACTGAGCTTTATCAGCAGCAGCAGGTGCACCAACAACAGGGCAGGTGATCAGGTGAGAATGAGGAATACTCGATATCAGGGTGTCGAGTTCGCCTGCATACAATGAATTCATACAACGCGTCGAGTTGCTAGGAGGCAAGTACCTGAAAGATGTGGAAATATCTATTGATCTTTCGTCAGAAATCCTTCAAAGACGGTGGAATCCGACTGACTGTGCTCGTCTCAACAAAGATCTTGTTTCTCGTAGGAGGTGAATTATAGCAGAGAACGATAAACACCAGGAGTAATCAGGAAATAACAACGCGTACTTTCAGGATATTCGCAAATTCTTCGTACACGCTCTTGACAACAGCGTCGTTCACCAGGTTCGTTATGATAATATCACATTCTGTAGCGATATGCTCTAGGCTGGTTGCGATCTGGAGGCGATCTTGATCAAACTCTTGAGCAAGTTTCTGGGCCTTGCTAGGAGTGCGATTCCAAACTAGAAGCGGTGGGGTATGCAATCCTGGTGCTGTGCGACGTCTAGCAAGATTTCTTGCCATGAAGTAACCCATATTCCCAATGCCGACGAAGCCGATCTGTGAGACATGACCACCCGGAGTATTAGGCCTTGAGTACGGTAGTCCAGCGTGTACAGTGTGAAGAAGATTGTCGGCCATGATGGTAAAAGAGAAAGAGAAGTCTGAAAAAGGACTGTGCTGTGATCGAGCTAGAGTCTTGTCAGACTTACCTCATAAAACATACTATGTATAGCACATCACGTGTTACTCATTTCTGCCTACCAACTGCGACGCCCAGACGACCTGAGCTCAATGTCCTTGGCTGTCTGCTACCAGTGATATAGACCCTTTGAAGATTTCACCAGCATTGGTCCTTAATGTCGATGGCCGCACCCCAAGTCTTCAATGTATATCAGAACAAGGGAACACTGGTGCCAGGGCAGTCCATTTCCGTAAACAAGTACACAGTCCAGGTCGACCGTTATCTCTCCCAAGGTAAGGCAGGACTAGCTTGATTTTATGTTGGTTGACGCTTAAGATTATATACAGGCGGGTTCGCACATGTGTATCTTGTACGGACGGCAACACCTGTTTACAACACGACACATCATGTTCTCAAACGAATTGCGGTTGCCAACGAGGCAATGCTGACCGATGTGAAGAAGGAAGTTGATATAATGGTATGCTCCTTTACTATACGGTGCATCGAGGCATTGATCTCTCACTGCAGAGACTCCTGAAAGGCCATCCGAATATTGTGCATCTCATCGATGCTGCTTGGCACAGGATGTCGAATGGTCTGTATGAAGTGTTTATCCTCATGGAATTCTGCCCCGGTATGCGACTTTACCACTTTGTATCAACAACTTGGCCTAATATACTTCAGGCGGTGGAATAATCGACATGATGAACCGGCGATTGCGCGAACGGTTAACGGAGGCTGAAATTCTGCAGATCTTTGTGGATGTCTGTGAAGGCGTTGCTTATATGCATAATTCCCGTCCGCCTCTTCTTCACCGAGATTTGAAGGTTGAGAACATTCTTCAGGCGTCTCCTGCTTCTTTCAAGCTCTGCGACTTTGGGTCTGCCACTACAGTTGCACCTAGACCCCCTTCGAACATGCAGGAAATACGTGCCCTAGAGGACGATTTAAATCGTCACACAACACTCCAGTACCGAGCCCCTGAAATGATTGATGCTCATTTAAGGAGGCCTATAGATGAAAAGAGTGACGTATGGGCATTAGGTGTCCTACTCTACAAACTGTGTTACTACACGACCCCTTTCGAAGAACATGGTCCGCTGGCTATTCTCAATGTGCAGTACAGGATACCACCGTACCCTGTCTATTCATCTCAGATGAATGCGCTGATTGGTACGCAGTTAGTTTGTCACATTCATGACGATCTCATCACCTGAAATGTAGGGTCGATGCTACGTGAGCACGGGACTCAGCGACCGACAGTATTTGAGCTTTTGTCTCAAGTTCATCGGCTACGTGGGACGAAGTCGCAGTTTCAATATAGAATACCGTCCCCACAACCATTATCCCCTCGTCACCAAACTCATTTCAAATCTCCTTCACCAAATTCTGTTCAGAATACGATCTCTTACCGTCAAGGCTCAGGTATCGCTGCCACGATAACTCCTGCAGTATCTACGTCTCCTTCTAAAAATGCTGGAGTCCAAGCTCGAGACAAGGTCCTAGAAGCTATAGCTCCCATGAGACGGGGTAGGCCCACTCCTTCGAAAGAGTCTCCCTCGAAGGAGTCTCCAACTCCCAGTAGACCGCCAAGCCAAGAAAGGAACGTTGACAAGAACAGAAATTGGTTAGAAGATGAAGAGAAGGCATGGGAAGCTGTTACTGCTAAGAGTGCAACTCCTGCTAAGTCTGGGGAGGGCTTTGACGTTGCCTGGGCTGTAGCTTCAGATCAGAAAGGAAAGAACACTCTAAAGCAAGGGTTCGGTGATGACTTTGGTGAACAGTTGTGGAAGGCTCCTGATCCTAATGCACAAGTACGAGGTGCGGCTTCTACCTCGCTAAAGCCTCCTGCTTCTGCTAGTCCAACAAAGATTACTGTTGCGCGTTCGCCCACGAAGTCAGCACCCGCGGCACGTGGTAAGGAGAAGGATGCGTTTGATGGTCTAGGGTTCCCTTCAAGTGAAAAACATGCACCGACTCTTGCGGAGGCCAGAAAGCTCAGAACGGGTTTAGCTGTGACCAGCTCGAAGTCGCCAAACCTGGAATTTGGGCGTCCTGAAAATGGCAAATACAATGAATCAGTACATCGACCTTCCTACCTACCATCACCACAGCTTCAAGCTCAGTCATTGAGTCCTGGGCCTGCTTTGCAACCTGCTACGTCTGGGTCATCTTGGAGCTCGCAACCTCCGACATCAAGACCTAGTTCTTCACCAAGGACGCCGGAGACACTTGCCGCCGAGACTAGGTTTCCGTCATTGGAAGAACTTGATGCTACTTTTGATCCCGGACGTAAACGCGATCAGCCGTCGACTTCAGCTAGACCTGGTCCTCTTGTGGCGAGTCAGCCGCAGTTGGCCAAACCTCAGTCTTCTCAGTTTTATAAGTCCTCACCTACAGGGATTTCTGGGCTACCTCGGCCTGCATTCACATATCCATCTAACGGAAATGATGGTGTACGGTCAGAACAAGTTACTGGAGTAGCAATGCGAGCAGGAGTTAGTACCTCTGGCTTTGATACGTCCTCGAAAGTTCCGCCACCGTCCACGTCAAGCAGCAACGCTCCAGTCACTCGAGGTTCTTCAATTAGGAGACACCGTAGCTCAATTACCATGAAGCCAAGCTCCGCACCTCACAGGGGCGATGCAACCGAGTCCTCTACTTCGCTGTCTAAGAAGGTGGACCTTATTTCGAATGAGAGTGCCCCGCCACCTCGCCTCCCTCCTAGACCCTCCCAGCGCGACTGGCTGACTGGAGATGACTCCTCCTCCGATACGCTTTCTGTCCCAGAGAAACACATCGTAGAGGCATCACAGCCAGTTTTGCGTGAATCTCCTAGTAAACGCGCATCCTTAATTGAGAAGAGCACCGTTCCTATACAGGAAGGGGTGCCTGTTACTCATGAGCATGCTCCTGTATCTCTTGCACCTCCTGTTCGTTCATCCGCTACGACCGCGCGTCCTGAATCACCGGCGAGGAGAGCACATCGAGTTTTCCCAGAGCTTGACACCACAATTGAACCTGCTTCGACCCTGACAGATAACTGGAGCCCCATAGCGGCATCTTCTCCTTCGCAGCCTCCCGTGGACTCCACCTCTAGCGCAGAAGAAGAAGGTCCGGAGGACGCAAGTCGGTACGTATCCCATGCCGAGTCTAAGAGACCACGAAGGAAGGGCCGACAGAGCTCAGTTCATGATCTTGTTGATCTATGGGGAGGCGGTTTGAGTCCTGAGAAGAAGCGAGAAATGGAGTCTGTTCGATCCACCGTTACACCTGCACCTTCTCGTAAACATGGTGGTCTAGAGAGACACAAGTCGTTAGCGGCCCCTGCCTCTCCAGTCAAGAGTAGACAGAAATCTACTTCTCCTCAGCGTGCTGCATTGTCTACCCCCAGTCGCCCTCCAAGTACATCAGCCATTGGAGCTAGCCAGCATGCCCCTGCAACAAGCCCTCCGCTTAAAAATTCCTCATCATCCTCACGTTCACGACCACAGTCTCTGTTTATCTTCCCTTCCAAGTCCCAAGACCCTCCAGCTCCTCCTTCTGCTGGTCTGTCTCCTCCACCCGAGCCTGAAGTTCGTGTGAACGCTCGTCGGACATCCATCACTGACATGGTACAGAGGTATGAAGCTATTGATGCGGTTGCCAGAACCAGAAGTGCAGCACCATCAACGCCCAAGCCTACATCGTTGAAAGTCTCAACCTCAACTCATGAAACTGGGCCCACTTCAGGACCACTTCCGTCACCTTCCAAACGGATCAGTCGCTCAATCTCGAGCGGCCCTCCCGGTTCCTCTGCGGTCAGCCTAACACCACAGCCCTCGACTTCTTCAACAGCCTCAGAAGAGGTGAAGGAAACAGAAGTTGCTACCCCCCGTCCGCGACGAATATCGGTGAAGCCAGATGCTTCTCATGCACCCTTCTCATCACGACATCCAACCATACCAACAGAAGCTTCTAATCGGCCGAGCGATCCTCGTTCTCCTTCACCAGATCAAGCTTATCAGGGTGTTGGGAGGCTGATTGATCAGTGGCAACGTAAGACTGCCGAAACAGCGGAAGCCACTAGAACACCTGCTCCAAAGCGAGGAGGATTCGTAGCTAAACGAGCCGGCCTAGTCAGTGGTGGTAATCGAGGATGATCACAATATTTATGCTATCTGCTTCGCAATTCTCTACATCTTGTATATCCAAAATACAGCATATCCGTAATGATAATTACACAGGACAATAGGTAATTGCCAGCCTTATGTATCTGATTCAGAATCAGAACCTCCGCCAATGTTGAATGCATGTCGCTGGGAGCCGCTCCGAGCATGACCAAGAAGTGCTCTTGCTGCCTCCCTCCCCTTTCCGGTTTCCCAAGTATCTTTTGCCTGGAACACGCTTCCACTAACGCGTTCCGTGGGCCCTCCGAGTCCTAACTGCATGGCAGCAGCATCCGCGCGGGCCAGATTAGAATGGTTGGGATGAATGAAGATATTATCAGGTTTTGATTTTGAGCGCGGACGAGTAGCTGGGTTCACAGGGTTCATGACATGCGAGTCCGCGCTGGAAAGGGGTTCTTCACTGGCAATGGTGGAGTACAAGCTGCGAGAAGTGAGGACATAAGCTTAGGTTTCAATTTAAAGAAATAGGGGTATTTACTTTCGCTCGGAAAGCCTGTGATCTGGAGCGTTTCGTAGTTCGAAGAAGAAATTAGCAGCAGCTAATGAGGTTACCTAGCGATACGACGTTGCTGAGTATGTTTAATATCGATATCGAAAGATGAAAAAACTCACTATCACGAGGAGTAAACCAACGTGGAACGACATCGCGCAAAGCATGTAGAGTCTAGACGTGGGTAGAAATATTATTGGGTTGTTCTTTCTTTGAGAATTGAAGACTTACAATCTGAGGAACGTCGTTATCCAGTATAACCCCGACCTCCAAAGTGCGTATTGCCATTTTGACCGTCCTACGAAAGACGGTCGCCAGTGTGCATCCGACGCGAATGTAATGAGCCTATAGCACGAGTTGCTCAGTCATGGAGCGCAGAGAGTACTGAGACGTTGCAGACCGTTCTAAAAAGCACAACATGGTAATGAACAGAGAGGCTGCGATGAAACTGGCTGTGGAATCCATTCGGAGGATAGGTAACAGGACATAAGAGTCTCCGAAGTGAAGAACGTTGTTATCTGCATAATTCATGAGGAATGAGCGACTTAATGGCCACAAGTATATGTCGGAAAGGCCTGTTTTGAGACAGTAGAATGAGAGTGTAAAAGCCAAGTTCTATCATGACCGTTTTAGGGTCCAGTCAGGCTCCAGTTGTTCTTGTGGTTGCCGGTTACGCAAAGGGCATGCGGCAGTTACCACTACGAAAATAAACCTTCGGGCTGAGGAAGCCTTTGCTATGAAGTGTAATCGTATGAAGATAATAATGATTTACATAGATGTATTGTACAGTCTACTACGTTGAACCTGAGCGACGCTTTTGACGTGCATCTGCAAGCTCTTGAGCCCTCTCTTCTCGCCATTCACATCCTACGCAGTACTCGCATGTGCTGACAGTTCGGGTCAATATAGAAATAACAAATTCCCAAGTATACACTCACAAGCATCGCCCAGACTGTTCTATTGATACTCCTCTAGGTTTACGTTCACCATGCCACCATTCCATAATGTCGTCCAGGTAATCGTCCAAGAACTTACCGTCGAAAGTGAACTCCTTGATCCCGATAACCTTAGGAAGGTTGCTTTCATCATCGCTCTCCTCAGATGTAGATTTGTCTCCAGTAGGGGTGTGCGCCTCTGTGCAACAATCAGAGGGTGTCAGGCTCAAGTTGCTTCAATAAAACCTACGCGTATCAGTCGCTTCCAAGTCATTGAGGTGTGTAAGTAGCGACTGCTGAATAGCCCAAAGCATTTCAGGATCTTCAAACGAGGTGACTGCATCACCTCCAGACAGAGCAGTTTCCACGATGTTCTTCATGCGATCAGGAGCTTCAGAATCCACCATACTCTGAGCCAACACTCTGGCGAGCTGCTCTTCTTCATTCGGTAAGGCCGATAAATCGCGTATACTTGCCTCTACAGCTCTAGCAAGGTCATGGTCTTCACGGGAACGAATGATGGCAGCAGGCGTTTGGGCAGGAGCAGCCTTGCCTGTTTTCCGTTTTCCCTTACGCTTTGAGTCAGGCTGACGGCGATATATAAGTTGCAAGGTCGGAGAAACTGAGCCTATATGTAGATTGGATATCATCTGATGCCACAACGTTGTCAGATCTTCTAGACATGACACGGATTGTAGCTGCGCTTGGGATATGAACCTTTTCGAAAACGAAGCTCTTGGTTTCAAGCCCAGCTGCTCCCAGATCGAGTGGAAGTCAAAAGGATCAGAAGTTGATAAGAGACCTGTCAGCATGCGGTGGTAAAGCATGACTTGAAGTCGGGAAGAAAGAGTATCATCATTCGAAGGTAACGAGTTCGAGCGCCTTGTCTTGGTGTCAATCACATAAAGGGTATGCTCGTCAGCAAAGTTCAGTGGTTTTGAGCGCAAGGGTGAACGAGAGCCGACTAGGTATAAACTGATGTCGAGTGAATTTGAAGTTGAGCCCGAAGACGAGCTCGCCAACGAATCTTGATCTTCTGTTTGACTCAGTTCAGGATTATTGGCTGGTGGCAAGAAAGCAGTGATTTTAGGTTGCGATGGAGAAGGTGATCTGCGGGATCTTTTTGGCTTCTGAGGTGTATTCGGAGAAGAATGTAGCGCTCGTTTTTTGTCTTCGACTGTTGAGACAGGATTGCGTTTTCGCACTATTTCGTCCTGTGATTAGGGGTCAGGATGAACAACGCTTTACTGCACATGTGGGCCTACAATTTTCCCCAGAGTTACAAGTCCTTTCACAAAGCCAAATACAGGCATTTCACGCTACATTTGAAGAGTCAATATTGATCATCTATGTTTTGGTACCATGCCTACCGCGCATGCCCGAGTCACCAGTGACTCCAGACAGTCCAGCATGTCAATAATGCTGAACACAGAAATGAGTGTAGTCTGATAGTTTCAAGACGACAGCTGCACACCGTAAGGCCCAGCGCTCTTCGCTAGTAGATGCAGTAATCAGAATTTCCTCGGGTCGAATCTCCCGTTCAAGCTTCTTATGGACGGACTAGATAGTTTCCAATTAGGTGCAGGAAGTATGAAGAAAGGAGGGTTCTATACCGATCCCGCCTTTGTTATCTTGTCACTTTTGGCAGCAACTACCTTGTCTACGAATATCTCTTTGCCCTTTTCCGTCACGAAAGAGGCTGGGCGACGTTCAAGTGCCTTGTGCCGCTTCTGACGAAGGCCATAATCAAATTTGACTTCGCACCTTGATCAAGTAAGTAGGAAACTACACACGAGCGATACCATCTTACCAAGCGGGAGAGACAAGATCCGACACTGAGAGCGTCTTTGTGCCGTGACGAACTCGAAACTGTTGTAAGGGGCTTGGGAAATATTGCGGGGTAGAAGAATGAGTACGATCTGACGATGTGCTTTCCACTTGAACTTCAATATCTGGCAGGCCTTTCGAGCTCGAAGCAATTGTAGAATCGATTCGAGCAAAATCGTCTTCTGTCAGTTGAGAAAAGTCATCGTAAATCGTATACTCGTCGTTCGCCTGTGCAATCGTTGACATTATTTGATGAATTGGTGATTTCTTCGCGACAAAACAGGCAGCGCTCGGGAGTCGTACGAGCATAGATGATCATTGTCCAGGATGAGTCAACACGCACGTGATAGAGCACGTCAGACTTCGTACGTAATGGTGGCCACAAGCACACCAGCTTTTGGTCTTGTTTGTTTCTGAAGCTCTAATGCGAAGAGCTGTACGCTTACTTAAGCGGCCGCGACCGCCGTGGCCCAAGTAAATTACCGCACTGCCGCAGAAACGGCCGCTCAAGCGCTCATTTTCGGTGCACCTAAATAGATGTCCTGGCTTACTTAGCCAGATGTCTTGGATGTTTCCACCAGTTCAGGAGGCAATGATACCAATCCTTACCAATGTTCACGAGAGCAGATAACTAATTCTACAAATATGCTACCAGAGACCGAGATTTGATCTCGATTTAGTCGAAGAAACCAACGAGATAGCCGAACAAAGCCGCGTACGTGATAGATCTGACGTACGCGTGAAATGAAATAAAAGGAAAAGTGGGACGATTTGGCGAGTTTGTTCTTTGAATGAGAAACGAATTCTCTGTATGAAAACAAGTGGGCAGATGCGGTCGTAACACGCAGTCTCGCCATTCAATATTCAAATATTCTCTGCGTTGCAATCCATTATATTATCTTGCTTTCAATTACTTCCTCTTCCCCTATCCGCTCGATCGACCTCGCCCGAGCAATTTCGCGCCCTCCCAGAATTCTGGGAATGTCTTGTTGTTCCTTCATTCTCTCAAGATACTCTATTATTTCTTCATGCCTTTCACGAACACCCCAGAATACAAGAGTCGATCTTTATTGGTGACTGTAGTGGCTGGCGCAATTAGTTCTGTCGCGTTTGGAATTGTGAGCCAATCTTTTCATCTTGTGAGAGTGGGTCTAATTCTGTGAACAGAGCATCTTTGCTATTGGGATTATCTGGCTTATACCTTCAGTCAAACCTGTTGTACCTTCTGAAGCGCATATACAAACGAAACACAAGGATAAAGCGCGTCGACGGTCTGCGCCGCCAGTGCTGCAGGGTCGAGGTGCAACGCCTGCACCTCTTTCGCCAGTTCTAATCGTTAATTCCAATGTTGCATCTGACAGTCTCCGGTCTTCTCCTACACGACATGTCTATTTCCTTGACTCGCCCACTCAACCTGACCCTGGTGAAAGGAGATATTCAGTACCTCCCGACACTCCCTCTCCTGCCTCTGATAACACACCTAGCCCGATGCCTGTTCCTACCTCTTCCGCTTCTCCCGACGCGTCTCCACGCTCCTCTTCATCTACCTTGGTTTGCGCGCAATCGCCTCCCCGGAATCCTGCATCTCGGCTTCCTGATCCATGGGATGAAACCATTAACTCGTCGCCCCCGAGCTCCGTTTCCTCTCGACCTTCTCTTTATGTATCTACGCGGTTACCCAATAGGATCAAAGAACGCTGGAATAAGAAATCTACCGCTTCTGCGTCTCTATGCGAACCTTCAGGTGATTCTTCGCGTAAGTACTATAGCTATTGTTTTTAGACTCTCGTTGATCTTGTTTGTGTTGTTAGAGTCCGACGACACATCTTCTCAAGCTTCAAGTACCAAAAGCGCAAGAAGATCTAGTTTGGGGTTCAATTCGTCTTGGCTGACATCAAGGACAAGAACAGTCTCCGACTCTTCGTCGGTCACTGCAAATCCTAGTACTCCAAGGCCATCTCCTGGTTCTATGACACCAGCCAATGATAACTCGTTTTCTTCATGTCTCTCCAACCTACCACGAACGACAAAATCTCAGCGGCGCTCATCTGCCCCTGTTCGGGCTACTGTTCCTCGTACGCAGCCATATGCATATCCATATTTTGCTGCGCCCCCTATACCCGGATATCAGGAATTCCCTCGCGCTTCGAGTAACGAAAACTGTCCCAACTCAAAAGATGAAGCACTTCTCATACCTGTGAAGCAAACTCCTTTAGATCGTTCTCCGGATGATGAGAGGAAGCAGCAGATTGCTAAAACACAAACGTCGTTGGGCCTTAGCATTACTCCTCTCCCGCGACGGTCATTGACCGAAGACACTTCACATTCTCAAATATGATATCTTTGTTTTCATAACTTATTCTTCCTAACCTGGGATTATTGTGGTAGAGTGAGTTAGTTCATCTCAATTTGAACGAGAGTGTGACAATCTGACCTGGCTTTTTTGTTCAGATAGACTGTTGGGTTGCAGTGAATGATTCAACTGTACTCATATTTTGTAACATTAGTACTCATACTTATAATAGGCAGCGTGCGATCAGCATCGAGAGCTGACCTTACTACATTACAAGTTTACGACCAGAATGTATTCATGATCACGCGATGCTCCTTATAGTGCCGTACAATATCACTCAATAAAACGGCAAATCAGGTGAATTATAAGGGCTAGCCGCTACATAACTATTCTGCCATGCCATCATGTGTAAGTAGTGCTAACATGGCTTTAATGACCGGATTATCTTGCTCATGCAGCATGGTCCCACCCTCTATGCATTGCTGTAATTGCGCATCAAGAAGGCGTCTATGTCGAGACGGATGCCATTAATGGCGTGCACCCCATGGATATAAACACTCACCGAATATGATTTACCAAAACTCCTATGCGCGGCCACGCTTTGAGCTTGATAACATGTTCATGCGAACTAACGGTAAGACCGCCGGCTATATGGTTAATTGTCAGAGGTCCTCCAAATAGCAATATGCTCCAGAGCGGGACCTAGTTTCGTGCGTGTTTCAGCTAAAATCCTTCACGACGACAGGTTAGTTTTAATATCTCACCTCCGTCGCGTCCCGAAGGAACATTTTCGTCGTCATGGCTTTTTGAAAGTAGACAAGGAATGAAGACTTCCAAGCAGCATGGCCGAAAAGTACGCTAGAGGGGTGCAGGAACACCCTACCGTCACGCAAGTCAAATATTTTGTACTCCTTGGCGGTATTTTCCCGTTGAACTGTCCCGCCCTGCACCTTATCGAATTTGATAGCGGACTTGGGTAGCTGAACGCGGGCTACTCGTGGCCATAATCCACCGAGAACGATGGCTTTTAGTAGATTCTCGTTGGAGCTGTTGACGTTGAGTGATTGCGTAGTTGGCGTAGAGTCGAAAGGGATGAATCCTATAGTGATAAGGGGGCCTATGTATTCACGGCGAAGCATGGAAATCTCTCGTATAGTAGGCTGCGATATGTAATTCTGGAAACGTCAAAGTCAAGCAAGACTGCGCCAACGTCAGTATTTCTGGATATACTCACTTGTTCACAGAATTGTCGGGTAGAACTTTGAGATTTTCCTTCCGAGCTGAGGCGTAGAACTTGGTCGTAAGCGTTCAAATCAGTGAGTAAATCGCTGTTGCCTTTTGTGAACCGGGCGCGAGCTCTGTAAGGCAGACGGGTCAGTGTAGTCACCAGCCTTGTGGATGGCGAGACGCAACCGGTTTGCTTCTTCACGTTTGTCCATTGGGTTGAGAAACAAAGGCTTTGAAGATAGACACGCAGCAATTGTCAGGATAGGGTCAAGGCATCTGAATATGGTGCCGAGAACAAGCATCTATTTTCGAGCGGTTGTCAGTGTGTCGTTGACTTATTGGGTGGTTAGCCTGACTGACCTTCGCTAGCCTCAGGTCTATGGGGAGCATAGACTGTACGTCATTAGACTTGGTCCTTTTTATTTGCACAATACAGACTTACAATGTGGCGACCAAGAGCAGTCAGCTTCCCGTTCTCATCGACAGCGCCAAGTTCTTCGAGAATGGACCAGGCTCTGTCGATCGCTACAACTTTCGGAGGGTCAATTGCTCGATTCAAATATGACTGCAACACGGCGGATTGAGAATTTGGACACCGATATTACTAGATCTCAAAACCTCACCTTGACATCCTCTTCCTCCCGCATCACTTTTACAGATAAAGAGATACTCTCTAGAGGTACCCTAAGAATTTCAGGTACAGGGAATTGAATCATATTTTCTTCTTGCTTGCGAGTGTATAACTTGTAGCAAACACCAGGTTGTGTACGTCCCGCTCGACCTCTTCGTTGCTTTGCAGCAGCTCGCGTGACCCATGTTTCGGCCAGTCGGGAGAAATTCGCTTCAGAGTCGTATTGGATCTCCTTGACCTTGCCTGCATCAATAACATATATAACATCGTCGATCGTGATAGAGGTCTGAATCCGAAATGAGAGTAGCACTACAAAAGAAGAGAAAATGTACTTGCCTCGGCAACATTTGTCGCGGCTATCACTTTCCATTTTGATGTCTTTGCGAACACTCTCATTTGTTCGGAGCTAGAGAGATTAGCGTGGAGAGGCAAGATTTCTGCGTTGCTTTTCGATACACGACTAAGCAACGCATCCATGCATTGGCGAATCTCTTGTACACCAGGAAGGAAAATGAGTATTCCACCTGGCTCTGGTGAGGTTCCTATGATGTGCCCAACTAGGGAAGCAATGAGCTGCAATGGGATATTTCAGCTTTTCAAAATAGTTTTCCTCTGCGAAAGAGTAGCCAACCTCATAGTCGATTCGGTCGGAACGCACGACTTTTTCTATAGCTGCTATATCCTGAGGATCCAGACCTTGCGATATTAGGTAGTCCAACGCCTTTGATGTCTTCTCTGCCCGTTGAGACCTAGATCCTGTGGGCCGATAGTTTATCTTTGGGATGATATCTTCCAGGTACCTGTTTCAAACACATAAGTCGACAGCCAATAACTGTAATGGATATGTTATCTACTTGTCGGTGACTGGATGCGTGTAACCCGGAATGGTAAGAACAGGAGCATCGTTGAAATATGCTGCAAACGTTTCGTGATTGATTGTAGCTGACATGAGTACGACCTTGAGCTTCACATGAGTCCTCAGTAGCTCTCTCAGTTCAAGCAGGAGGAAGTCTCCATCCACGGAGCGTTCGTGAACCTGAGGAACGTCGTCAGTATGACATACTCAAATATGATGTATTCGTGAACTTCGTCAACTATAATATGTGTCACATCTTGTAATTTGTTGCCCAAGCTCAAGCGCCGTAACACGACACCAGTGGTACAGAAGAGAAGTTTGGTCTTGTCATTTTGCTTGCTTTCCCCGCGAATGGCGTACCCGACTGAACCATCCTCCATCCGCTCTGAAGACACCCGAGTAGCCACGCCAATGGCAGAGAGCCTCCGGGGCTGCGTAATCAAGATAGAGGCGCTTGATCCTCGATTTGAAAGAATGAGAGAGTCTAAGATGAACTGAGGCAATTGTGTGGTCTTTCCGCACCCTAATGAGGATCATTTAATACCCGGTTTGCTAACAAAAACGCCAGCTAACTACCTGTCTCCCCTACCACCACCACAACTTGATGAGAATTTAGAACATCCAAGAAGTGAGTCTTGACTGAATATGCGGGAAGTCTCTTCCGACTTGACATAATTTCTGCAAACTATAGAAGGAGCGTCAAACTTATTCAAAAAAGATATAGCCCAACCTCACCTTGTCACCCTCATGAAGTTTCTGAAAATCTTCTCTGACTTCGGCGTCGCTACGTCTATCTCGCCGTTGAGGTCCTGATTTCCGTTGAACCGACGAATTCAGTGGCGCAGAGGTTGTTGGCTCCGTAAGGACAGCGGATGCCGGACGAGAAGGCATGATGTGTTTGAAGACAGTAGATATATCTGGGGGGCCGTTATCCTCTATGCTGGCCCATGCACCTTCTAGACATCTCATGGCAGCCATACAGAACCCTTCACCCTCTTCAACGAAATCTGGCTGGCTTATTGCTATCAATAAATGCAATAGGAGGTGAAGACGAATATAGGCAGGTATGGAAGTCGACGTGATGTACATTGGTGCATAGCCAGGGCGAGGATACGAGCCATTGGAAGACACCATTATATGCAGTGTAATGGGTGCACTGAATAAAGGCATTGTAAAATGCCCGGGTTCTTCAAAACGAGCGCCTAGCGCTTCCGCTTCTTCCGTGTCTATAGTCCAATTTACAGCCTTCTCTGCGGTTGTGAAAAGCTCTTCCAGGTCCTCTCCGACGAGTTTCTTGCAAAGAGCCGCAAGTAAAAGAACCCAGTTGTCCGAGATTCGGGAATCGCCAGAAAGTTGTTTGACGATGTGAGGAGGCCAGCCTGCAACTTTGACAGCCTTGTCTGTGATCCAACGCTGCTTCAAGTCGTCCACACCAGAATGAACAGAAGTGACGAAAGGATTAGATGAGTTGTTAGAGGGCAGAAAACGCTGAGGTAGAGCTTCTTCCGGAAGATGAAGGATGAGATATTCAATGCAGGCCTCAAGGGGAGACAGCGAAGTCAGTAGATTTGCAGCGACAGGCGACGGACGTGAAATAAATTCGACGGCCGTTCTAGCTTCAGATGCCTTGAATCCCAACTGTGAGAGTTGCTGGACTATATTCTGTGATTCGCCTACAGACATGCTAGACGTTTCTGTGATCGTGTCTGGATGAAGAGATAGTCCCTGCAAAAACAGTTAACACAGATCGAGTATTGCTAACCCGTCAGTAAAACCTGACCGCCAAATGCAGTCTATACGGGCTTTTCTTCTTCTCAGGTTTTTCTGACGGTCCAAATAAGACACAGGGGTGAGAGACCATACCTGTTTGACTGCGTCTTCAACCTGGTCCCGCAAGATACCAGCCATTCTGACTTCGGGAGCTTGCGAGAATTCACGAGAGGCGGAGCCACTGCTGTGCCGAGATCCACCGGGCAAGTCTGAATTCTCTGCAGCTTGAGCCTGCTTCTCTGCTGCGCGCGCTTGCCTCTCTTCCACCTCCTTTCTCGCAGCAAAAGGGTCAGCATCGTACATCCATTTTAGGTGATCCGGTGCTTCTTTATGCTCCGCCTTTACCACTTAGAGATGAGCTAAAAGTGTGATGAAGCAAGAGACGGGAGATTTTACCGCTAACTTGTTCCAGTACTCAGCCGGTCCTCTTGGTAAAACTCTATTGAGCTGGAGACCATTAGAAAACTGGCATAAAGGCAAGATTTAAATACAGGAAACCAAGCTGCATGCTGTATAGCACGAACACGATACATAGCATAAGTAGCGCCCCAGTGACGAGCTTCTAAAGCTGATGGACATAGATATGGGGGATGGGGCTCTAAGCGAACGCTTGTTTTCTGGGATGTTTTTCTATCGATTCGGGTGAGAATGATAGCAAATGCCCAACCGTCCTGATGCTTTCTCTATGGGCATGGTAAGAAGAAGACGAGGAGAAAAGACAGCGCAGTACTCACTGTATCAATTTGAGGCTTTTCCCAACCGTTTTTCTGACATCTGATCATAGTTTGAATGTCAGATATATTTGGCTTTCAGATGGACAGACTTGCTTCCAGCAAGATGGAGCGTTCAGACATGGTACCTTTCGTGAAGTAAACTGGCAGGATATTTCGAACCTGGGGGAAACAAAGGCTTGTCGCTGTCGTTTGGCGATCCAGTGGTCGCATCTATCTTGTTGCCCGACTTGGAAGAGTTACCAGCATTCCCTGACTTGACTATTCCCCTCCGAGGACCTGGTGCCATGATAGTAAACCGAAGGAAATGTTAGGACTACACTGAGTATGTAGAAGAATTATTTCACGAGTCCAGGGAAAATTATGTAACAAGGTCATGCATCACTGACACCAGTACTAATAGGTTGTTCCTGACCTTCACGTTCATGGCCAACTCTGACCTCTACAACCTCGAGTATCTCTCTCTAGTCTCTAGAATCACTCAGGAAATAGAAAATCACACCGGGATCAATGACAAAGTTCTCGCCGAATTCGTCATCTCTCTTCACGACGAGGCTAACAAAAGCCTGCCCGACTTCAAGGCCAAATTAAAGAGTGTCGGCGCAGATTTTCCCGACTCTTTTATTGAGAATGTGGATCGTCTAATTCTGAGTATGCACCCCAAACATAAAAAGAAACATGTTCCTTCGGACAGTGGGCTGCGTACCTCTGCTGGAGATGCAGAACTGACCGAGCAGGAGAAGAAGAGGCGGATGTTCCCTGGACTGTCTCTCAAGGATCAGGAGGTGAAAGCTCCTGTTCCAGATGATGTTTTCTTGGAGGAGCTGGGTGACCTCGTCACAGGGAAGAAGAGGCCATCGCAGCTGGATCGTTCTCCGAAAAGACAACGCACCTCGCGTTCGCCGAGGAGGCGGAGTCCTAGTCCTTCTCGTGAACATGGTCATGGAAATAGCAGAGGCAGAAATTATTCAAGAAAACCCGCACCTGACGAGCGACCAATTTTGTTTAAAATTTATAATGGCCGGGTGTCGGGTTTGAAAGAATTTGGTGCTTTCGTGACTCTTGAAGGGGTGCTAGGCCGTGTAGAAGGGAGTACTCCGTTCTTTGTTGAAGTTAGCGATGCTTACAGTAATTCAGGGATGGTGCATGTATCCAACATTCAGACCGGAACTCGCGCTAATTCCGCCTCGGATTTGTTAAGTCGGGGGCAAAATGTGAAAGTAAAGGTCATGAGTGTTGCAGGGACCAGGATAGGGCTTTCGATGAAGGATGTCGATCAGGTTTCCGGTCGCGATCTCACACCGCACCTACGAATCAAGTCCGAGGCGGAAATGGAAGAAGAGCGTTCCCGTGCTGCGCATGCTTCGTCTGGCGCTAACGCTCTTCCTCTGAACTCCAAAGACAATTGTCCTGTTCGGTCTGCAAAGCGACTCACATCCCCAGAACGTTGGGAGATCAAACAGCTTATATCTTCTGGAGCTATCGATGCCTCGGAATATCCGGACCTTGACGATGACTTCACTAATCCCATGGCGCGCGCGGAGGTTGAGGAGGAATTGGACGTTGAGATTCGAGAAGATGAGCCGCCGTTCTTAGCTGGTCAGACCAAACGAACTTTAGACCTTAGCCCAGTCAAGATCGTGAAAGCCCCCGATGGGTCGCTCAACAGAGCTGCGCTTGCTGGTGCATCTCTCGCTAAGGAACGTCGAGAGCTAAGACAGCAGGAGGCCAATGAAGAAGCGGACTCGGAGGCACGCGATTTTAGCCAACCGTGGCTTGATCCCATGGCCAAAGAATCAGACAAAGTTTTCGCTCAGGACATGAGGGGGAATTTAAAAGGACAAAAAGCCGGTGAAGTTCCCTCGTGGAAGCAGGAGACATTCAACAAAACGACAACCTATGGTGAAATCACCACCATGTCTATCCAGGACCAGCGAAGGAGATTACCCATATATAAGCTCCGAGATCCACTTCTCAAGGCTATTGACGAGGTATGTCACACACTAAATTGTGTGGATGGATGGAAGCTGATACGACTCTCTTCAGCATCAAGTCCTCATTGTTGTCGGGGACACGGGGTCTGGAAAGACTACTCAAATGGTGCAGTATCTTGCTGAGTCTGGATATGCAGACCGTGGCCGTATAGGCTGCACTCAGCCGCGTCGTGTTGCTGCAATGTCCGTCGCCAAGCGTGTTTCAGAAGAGGTTGGCTGTCGGCTAGGGCAGGAAGTGGGGTACACAATCCGTTTCGAGGATTGCACAAGTCCCGAAACCCGAATCAAGTATATGACAGACGGTATGCTACAGCGTGAATGCCTCATCGATCCGCTATGCAATCAATACTCTGTCATCATGTTGGATGAAGCCCACGAACGTACTATTGCCACTGACGTTCTATTCGGACTAATGAAGAGTATGTGGTCTTCATTTTTCAGTCATCAACACGTTCAACTTACTGGTGTTTCTTAGAGGCGGTGAAACGGCGCCCTGATCTCAAACTCATTGTCACTTCGGCTACATTGGACGCTGAGAAGTTCTCAAAATATTTCTTTGGCTGTCCCATATTCACTATTCCGGGTCGCACTTTCCCGGTAGAGATTCTGTATACGAAAGAGCCTGAATCCGATTATTTGGATGCATCTCTAATAACCGTGATGCAAATTCATCTTTCCGAGCCTCCTGGTGACATTCTGCTTTTCCTCACTGGTCAAGAGGAGATCGACAGTGCATGCGAAATTCTCTTCGAGCGCATGAAAGCTCTAGGTCCTAAGGTCCCAGAGCTACTCATCCTTCCCATTTATTCTGCTCTTCCGTCAGAGGTTCAGTCTAGAGTGTTTGAAACTACACCTCCTGGTGCGCGCAAAGTTGTCATTGCCACCAATGTAGCAGAGACAAGTTTGACTATTCCTGCTATCTATTACGTGATAGATCCTGGATTTTCAAAGCAGAATGCTTATGACCCACGGTTGGGTATGGACTCCCTTGTAGTCATGCCTATATCTCAAGCACAGGCTCGACAACGCACAGGACGAGCCGGACGTACAGGCCCCGGGAAATGCTATAGGTTGTACACGGAGGCCGCGTTCCGAAATGAGATGCTTCCTAACTCAATACCCGATATCCAACGAACGAATCTGTCGACCACCATTTTGCAGCTGAAAGCCATGGGAATCAACGATCTGCTCAGTTTCGACTTCATGGATCCTCCTCCAGCGCCGACTATGCTGACGGCTCTTGAGTCGCTCTATGCATTGTCTGCACTGGATGACGAAGGTCTCTTGACAAGGTTAGGCCGCAAAATGGCCGACTTCCCCATGGAGCCGCCTCTTGCAAAAATGTTGATTGCGTCGGTAGAGTTGGGTTGTTCTGAAGAGATCTTGTCGATCGTGGCTATGGTATCTGTTCAGTCTGTCTTCTATCGACCGAAGGAGAAACAAGGTCAGGCCGATTCGAAGAAGGCCAAATTCCATCAACCTGAAGGCGACCATCTCACTCTTTTGACCGTCTACAACGGCTGGAAAAATGCGAACTTTTCCAATCCGTGGTGCTACGAAAATTTCATCCAGGCTAGAAGTATGAGGCGTGCTCAAGACGTGAGAAAGCAGCTGCTTGGTATCATGGATCGGTATGTGTCTCTACGATCTGTATCAAATTCCGATCTCTAACGAATTTATTAGATACAAACACGATATTCTATCAGCTGGCAAAGATTATAACAAGGTCCGAAGAGCCATCTGCTCAGGATTTTTCCGGCATGCGGCGAAAAAAGATCCCCAAGAGGGTTACAAGACGCTCGTTGAGGGTACCCCCGTGTACATCCACCCATCCTCTGCTTTGTTCAACCGTAATCCTGAATGGTTGATCTACCATGAACTGGTTTTGACTACGAGAGAGTATTGTCATAACGTCACAGCCATTGAACCTAAGTGGCTGGTAGAGGTGGCACCTCAGTTCTTCAAGGTGGCGGATGCGAACAAGATCAGTAAACGGAAGAGGCAGGAAAAGATTGAGCCATTGTATAACAAGTACGAGAAACCAGACGAGTGGCGTTTGTCAAAGGTCAAGAGGAGTGCTCGTTCGGTATGTTTTCGTTGTATTTTTGGGCTATGCATTCTGGTGCTTACAGTACTTCACAGAGTCAAACATTTGGGTAAGAGCTGTCAAGCGTCTTGTAAACTTGTATTGTGTAGACCATGCTATTTATATGTATACAAATTGACGTAGTTGGGGAATGAAAAAGCAGTCATTCGATGTGCTGTGAGCTGGATATTGGTACATATAACGACGACAGTTTGCAACAGTAAGATTAGTGAAACTGGTCCATATAATGATTAACATACAAGTAACATCTCTAATTCAAAGCAATTCAACACGACTATCCAACAAATCTTAGCGCATCCGCACTGATATAGTATTTCGCCACCTCGCCAGGTTTAGAAGGCGCAGCCGCCGAGTCCGGTACCAGCATGAACGTCTGAGAGAATACACGCGCTTGACCATCAATAGTTTTCGGTCGAGGGCCGCCGGTCGGATGGTGGGGTCGTCCATGTAGGACAGTTCCCGACACCGTGATAAGAAGCGAAGGAGGTGTTGTTCCTGGGAAGAAAAACTTCTAGTCAGCAGACTGAACAAAACTCTAGAGAGAAATAGTGCAAACCTGGTATCGGATGACAATCAAAGGACTGCATCTCATGTTTGGTGGGCGGCATTTTCTCTATAAACTGCCTAAGCCCATCCGCTCCCTGTAGAGGCTTTCCATTCCACGTCAAAGACGAAGTTGGTCGATAGAAATTAGGCAAGTCTGCCAGGCGCGTGCTCGAGTCGTAGGTCGTATAGTAGAGTCTCGTGAAATTATCGGCAGCTCGAGTAGCGATTGCGATGCTGAAGGTGGGGAGAGTTGAGAGACATTTCCAGTATCGAGATAAGAAGAACGCACTCGTCGCGGGTGAGGAGTGCAGGCGCTGTGGTAGTCATGGTTCACGAATAGTAGTGTGACTTAAGTGTGACATGCGCACGAGTTTCTTGTCACACCGATTAGTTTTATGGAAAGTGTGACATCACACATGAGCACGCAGCAAAAACCCAATTCTCCTTCGCTATTCCAAGGAGATGACTGTAATCGCAAAACCTGAGGGTGATTTGAATGGAAATGGAGAGCCCGTTGAGGTTTTTGACGAAAAGGACGAGGGAGACGATGAACCAGGGGAGGTAGACCCTTCAGGATCCGGTCAGTCATTGTTCAGGATTAACTTACAATACACTCATCCCGCAACAATAGGTGAAGGGAAGAAGAAAAAGAAGAAGAAAAAGTCGAAGAAGAAGAAGATCGAGCAATCAGACCCACCCCGAGTCGGATTGACCAAATTCTTCCCGAGCGGCATTTATCCTGAAGGTGAGCTCCAGCCATACAAAGACGAGTGAGTTTCAAGTTTGACTGTATCTGAGAGATATTGTCTGAATCGATCCCGTTTATCATATAGTAATGCCTGGAGAATTACGTCGGAGGAAAAAAGATATGAGGAAAAATTGGCATGTGAGGATCCCGAAACGACATACCAAAACATTCGACGAGCAGCGGAAGTTCACCGATTGGTCCGAAAACATGCTAGGAAACATATCCGCCCTGGAATGTCGATGTTGGAAATTGTACAGAACATTGAGGATGGAACTCGTGCCCTTGTGGAAGAGGATGGACTCGAGTCTGGAGTCGGGTTCCCTACTGGAGTCAGTCTCAACAACTGTGCTGCACATTACACCCCCAATGCTGGCGACACTACTGGTTTGTTCCAAAAACAGTTGATGTCTATATGGTCATACTCATACTTACCATACATCAGTGCTCAAACAGGGTGACGTCTTAAAAGTCGATTTTGGTGTTCACGTGAAGGGACGGATTGTCGACTCTGCCTTTACCCTTACATTTGATAACACCTATGATAAGTTGCTGGAGGCGGTCAAGGCTGCCACTGATACAGGTGTTCGAGTGAGTTGAAGGCTTATTCATTGATACCACTATGTTAATTCCTTTTTTAGGAAGCTGGCATTGATGTACGACTGGGAGAGCTCGGAGGCTACATCCAAGAGACAATGGAATCCTACGAGGTTGAGATAGGCTCGAATGTTTATCCCGTGAAGACCATTCAAAACCTGAGCGGACATTCTATTGGATTATATCATATCCATGGAGGAAAGTCGGTGATGCAGGTTAAGAACGATGACCAGACGAAGATGGAAGAAGGCGAGTACTTTGCAATCGAAACGTTCGGGTCAACAGGTCGAGGACATGTGGTCGAAAATGTAAGTTCCATCGTCGCATGGGGCAACAGATACATTACAGCTAAGACCATCATCAGGGGGACTGCTCTCATTATGCCCGAATTATGGACGCACCTCACGTGCCATTGCGGTGCGGTGTTCTCTTGGCTTGCGGAGGAGAGTGGTACTAACTCGGTGTATTCTGACAGATTAACAAGTGCAAAATCCTTATTGAAGACCATCAACAAGAATTTTGGGACATTACCTTTCTGCCGACGCTACCTTGACCGAATCGGCGAAAGCAAATACCTTCTTGCTCTGAGTTGAATTTAGATCTTCAGATCGCTGGAGATCGCTCAATGAGTTCTAACCCCCCTATCCGCACTAGCTGAATCACCTGGTGTCGCAAGGAATTGTTCAAGACTATCCTCCGCTGTGTGATCAACTGGGATCTATGACTGCACAATTTGTACGTTTCATTCAATAAATCGAATGTTTTTTTAGTTCACTGTAAACAAATAGGAGCACACGATCCTCCTGCGGCCAACAGTGAAGGAGGTGATCAGCCGTGGGGAGGATTACTGATACTAATAGAGTAGGCTAGCACATCTGTAGTGGCATGAGAATATGAGTATCGTATTCGCATAGCCATTCTGGTCGGCTGGAGAGCTGCTGCTGTGAGCTGCGGTTGTGTGAATATTCTGAATCTGATCGTGAAAGCCGCGGAATGGCTGTTACGGCAGTTACGACAGGTACGACAGGTCATATGACATGAAATACCCCACACTCCAGTTTTGAATCTACGGATCAAGTGTTTCCCGTTTCCCTCTTGAATGCCTCCTCTCCCCTTTTCTTACCTCTTATTCCCCTGCTAATTCGTTGCTTTCTTCGTCTCTATTGAATTCTGTCACCATCGCCCTCATCGGCTCTTTGATCTCGTCTTCACTCTCTACTATGACATTTGGCCTCCCATGGCCATTCAGTGCGACCTCAGAAGCTCAGCCCGGTCATTCTACACAGTCTCTAAGAGAGGCGGATGAATCGACCCGGACGTTGACTTCGGTTCTTAACAGCTTTGCTACCCCCGGTGTCCCTCCTCCATCTGCGCGTATAGATCCTAAACTCAAGCTTCAAGTAAGGCAGCCCATTCGATTGTGGCATCTGTGGAAGTATCCGCTAGTCGCAGCAAAGAAGGGTGAGTAAATGCCTCATTGTGGGACCAGATCTATTGATAATTGAGTGTGTATAGCGACCGAAATAACTCAGGATATTGTCGTGCATCACATCTGGGGACCTCGAAAGAAATCATGGGGTATTGAGATGACCATTATAAACAGCCTAATGCGTGGTGCTGGACGCCACAGTGCTTTGGTAGACATAGTGCGTATAAAAATTTTCCTCCTCCTTTCCTGTTTTCCTCATGAACCCCTCAGGGCACAATTCGGATGCTAATGAGCCTAGGCGGATTGGTTCCCCTTCCGTCTGATGCGCTGGTAACTCCTGTCACTTTTCGAGTTCGAACTCGTCAATTGCGTGGCATCCTGGCCCGGTTTGATCAATTAGAGACAGGAACCCGAGAGCTGTCAGGGGAATGGGTGGTCGGACGAAAGACATGGCTCAGATTGCAGAACGAATGGAAGGCTACTCAATCATCGGTTAAGAAGGATTTCAATAACAGAAATGAGAAGAAAAAGGAACTAGTCATCCTTTACATACATGGAGGTATGTCTCATCGATGCTCTCTGGAGTCTCGAGTCGGCCACTGAGCTTCCTCAGGTGCATATTATGTCTCCAGTGCGGCTGCTCAAAGAATAATCTCTATACCTCTCGCAAAGTATACAGATTCTCGCGTCTTCTGTAGGTATCTGGTGTTTGGGTAGCTCATCTTGACTTATATCATGGCCCGCAGCCTTGGACTACCGATTAGCCCCCGAAACAGTCTTCCCTGGTCCTCTTCACGATGCTGTCAGTGCGTATATGCGTCTCGTAGAGGACCTACACATACCTCCCGAAAACATTGTCGTTGCAGGAGATAGTGCGGGTGGAGGATTATCACTGGCGTTGTTGATGTATCTGAGAGACAATCAGTACGATTTGCCCTCAGCCGCTATTCTCATGTCACCATGGGTTGGTGAGTAATCTTACTACGACTCCGTTTTCTATCACCAACTCCATGTGCTTTCTAGATCTAACAATGAGTTGCGAGTCTTGGGACTCCAACGCACCGTATGATGTTGTTCCGTTTCCAGCACCTGATGACCATATGAACCCGGTAGTGATGTATCTCGGGGACAGTATGGAACAGTATATGACACATCCCTACGCGAGTCCTCTGTTCGGCGACTTCAAAGGGCTTCCCCCGCTTCTCATCCAAGCAGGTGATTCCGAGGTTCTTCGAGACGAAATCACTTTGCTGGCGCATAAAGCCTCGCTATCTGGGGTCCATGTTCGTCACGAGTTGTATGAGGACGCAGTAAGCCCGAAACCATGTGCACTTTCTAGTAAATTCTTATCTTCCACCAGATACATGTGTTCCAGATGTATCCTTTCCTTGATTCCGCCACTCGAGCTTTCATGTCTATGCGCGACTTTGTACGAAAGGTTCTTCCCCAAGGATTACAAGAATCGCCGAAACAGGATCTACAATTCGAAAAGGTTTTGGAGGACGAGATCGAAAGCGAAAGCGTCACAATGGTCAGAGGCGATGGCGTAGAGACTATATCGGGCCTAGAGCATGTCAAAGAACGCGTCTCCGAGCCATTGCCCGTCGATTCAAGTAGTGATACCGAGGAAGAGATGATTCCGAACCGTCGTCTATCCAGGGATTATCCCAGTTGGGGTCGCCGCACTTGGAATCTTTCGTCTGGACCAGAACACGATTCTGACGACGACGATACAGAAGAAGACAATTCTCCGACCACATCGTGCTCTTCTCCAACAATGCCGCTCCCTCGACGCCGTGCTGGCACCCTTCCTTCGAACTTTCGACGACTTGGTTCTGCCATGTCGCTTATAGTACCAGACACTGGAACGACTAGACCGACGCACACGCGAACCAGCTCATATAGTAGTCAAGGCTCATACTCTCCCACTAAACCACCATCCCGTCGTTCTGGCCCTCCACCACCGCTTACCCTTTCGAATACATCTCTTGCTTCTACAGATTCTGTTGCACCTTCTCCTTCTATTCGACGCACATCCAGAGCCAACAGTCACACCGATATTTCCTCACTAGTACAGAGCTGGACGAGCAATGGACCTGCTAATCGGACAGTCAAGTATTCTTACTCATGATCGTAATTTGTGGTATGACCAAAGGTTGTATCTCGCTATCGGTCCGTTAAATCTACATCCTTATATGTACTACTATATTGTACTCAATGTAGTTCCATCACAGTATACGTACACGAAGTTTTCCCGGAGGAATCTCTGTAATGATAGATTAGGTTTCCAACTGCGATTCTAATCTCTTTTTATGTATCTCCAGTTCTTCTACGACATTCATTAGAGCGTTACACTCCCATTGTCCGTATATGAATCCTTCATATAGCATGGTAGTACCCAGCCAGGCTATGAAGACAGTAAATAGGACGAAGATGGGGTTGATCCATGGGTGTGGTAACCACGAAGAACCGACGGCCAATGCCAGCAGCACCAGTACACAAAGTACAAATACCGCTAGCTCTCTTTGAGCACGGCTCCTTGAGAAGCGATAACATGCAGTCAATGCTTGAATCATCGTCAATATTGACGACTCTGAAAGTTCCGACGCTCTAGAAGGCTCTGAGGACCAAACATTTTGGCTCTCGGAAGAATAAGTAGGATCAGCTTCCTGAAAAGGAGCTGGGCCAGGGCCCGATGGTGTCTGAATCTGAAGGACAGCCCTGATACCAAAATGATCTGAATAGGAAAACGTAGCACCAGGTACTTCGTGTGCGAACATCACCCTGCACTCAGTGCATTGAAGAGTGGGGTGAGATTCATTGCTGAGAGATCGAGGCTGACGATAGAAAATGTAGTCGAGACGCTTTCCACAGAAATTACGTGCGTGACGGTCAAGCGGCTTGCCTGCAGAGTAGGAATTGAGTGGGGAATCAGCAGTGACGCCAAATTGATCAATGGCTTGTTGTGGGGAAGGCGTGCTGTTTGACACGTTGGAGAAAGGATGTGTTACCAGCCAGCAGTCCTTTAGATCGGCGTGTTCACGAATGATGGACATAGGAAGCGTTGTTGGTATGCTATTGAAATCTCCGCCCTAGCATCAAGTTTGAATTTTATAGTCTCGTTTGGATGAGCCGTACATACCGCAATAACATAGCGTCCAAGATCTGCAGCCCTCCTAACTAATTTAGCGAATTCCCAAGCATTCACTAAACGATGCGCTCTATTATGTTCGGGTCCGTCTTCACCACCTTTAGCGTAGAGCTGGTCAAAAGTAAGCGTCAAAGGTCACAAAAAAAAAAGAACGTCCCCAGCTCACATGAGTATTGAACACTTGCACTTCGCCAAGAATTGGGTGGTCCAAAACCACGCTCGCAGCAGCTTTGCCTACGAACCAGTCGCCGCCTGCTACATCAATCGGTGCGCCATTCAACGAGTATGGGTAGACTTCGGTAGCAATAATTGGGAAACGAGAGAAAATAGCGAGACCAGCTCCTAGCGCACCGCTTTCAAAAGATGGCTGATGAGCTTCCGCCGAATGCACAACTGCAGCAAACTCACCTGTAGAAGAACTTGGCAAACGGGAGACGTTTCGCAACACTTTGCCGAACATGCTCATAGTCTGAAAATACCCATATTTCTTGTAAAGTAATGATATCGTAGTCTTCCGAGTTGGAGAGTTCATCTGCGATGGCTAATAGTCTTTCTCTGCGATTCTTTGAGACGTACTTCAAGCCCCTGCGGGACTGAGGTTAATGATAATTCTCGGATGAGGACTTGAAAGAATCAGACCAGCAGTTGAGTGTAAGTATTGTGATTTCATTTTGAGACATATCGCGGGTTGGGAGAGGAAGTGTTACGCGCTGTACTGGCTAGGACACTGATGACAGTAGAGTTTATGAGGATGGTCGCCACGTGGCTCACTACGCGTCCTCAAGATGTTCTCCTTCCGTTTCTCCTTTACTTATTACAGAGAATAAGATTCCCCTCAGATAGAAACAAACGACATTTGCAATATTCTGAAAACATGATTGTGTAAATTCATGTCAGCTCAGCAGACGTGTCTGATTCGCATACCAGTCAATCAATTTCAAAGATATATATACTTTTGGTTGCTAGCCTTATAGGCAAGTAAGCTTAAGCCTCATTCACTGCTTCTTCACGGCACTGGAACTTGAATCTACAATGTACCTAGCATCTAAGTATGTCGAGTGGAATGGGAAATGTATCACATTAGATCTCGATGAATAATATAAGTGCCTTGGTCAAGGAATGGCCGGCTGTAACGGCTAAGGGTCAGTGGATTGCACGGAAACTGATAACTTGCCCCAGCACAAGGCTTTAGTGACCGAAGGTCTAGCGATGAGTGCAAGAGGTACAACCGTGCAGTTGCAGGATGTAAGTGTGATTGGTAAGGTACGAGTATTGCGCTGCCGAGTGGTTTGTCATTGAAACATCAAGTGTCAACTCGCCGCCGGTTATGTTCCAAGTGGCTGTGGCTGTGGTGGATGTTTGTACCTGTAAAGAGTACTTGTCGAAGTGCTTACTGCTACTCAACAATCAAAGCAACTATTCTCTTGGCCAAAGAACAAGGTTAATCACTGGAGGTAAACGGCTGAGGTACAATGTGAGGAGATGCTTGAAGGTACAGGCAGCTTTTTCCCTTGCTTTACTGTTTCTGATGCAGGCTCCAGTGCGCAAGTATTTTTGTCAACTGCAAGTATAGTAGACCTACGTCCTATCTGGTGAGTTCGGAGTAAACATCGGTTAGCGGGGCAAATACGGATTTACCTCACCTGAATATTTTGTTCTCTTTTCATCCCACAGGCTTTGTTCTCCCACCAATCTCTTTTGTTTTTTTCAACTCGTTTAATTCCACCTTCGTTTGTTATTTTTGGGAGCCTGTAAGTTCAAAGCTGATAATTCTTGTTCGTTTTTGACGAAGCATTGGATACCCCTAATCTCCAGCTCAGCATGAGCCACTCGTCGTCAACTGAGCTATTGGCCTCCTTCATGCAGTTTCTCGCTAGCCAGAACTCTTCAGGTGTAGGGCCACCTGCCGTTGCCACTCCAGCCTCGACACCCTCAACAGTTTCTCCTCTCTTGGCCCCTAGCATTGAACCGGCTCCCTCCTTCTCGTCTTTCACAGCCCAATATCTAAGCCCTACAAGTGGGTCCAGTACTTCCTCTAACAGCGCCAACAATTCTCTCGTTCGGCAGCCGCTGATTTCAAGCAATGTGCCGCCTCCTGCTCCTGATAGCTTGGGCATGGCTGAGTCTATTCAGCCGTATTCATCAGGTCGCACCGCTTCTGCTGAAAATGCAGCTCCTCAAGGTCATCCGAGTTCCCGCATGGTAGTAGATTCACAAGGACCACGTCGCCCGATAGCTGAAGTAGCACAGTCTTCAACTACCTCCCAGTTTAATGGTATGCAAGCCCTAGGTTTCCGATCTCTGGGGCCCTCTTGTAACCAGGATCGTATGTCTTCCTCAGCTCGCACACAACCTCCCACCCGATCAGCTCCAAGGAGACGTACAAGAGGGGCAGCGCAAGCACCGCCAGCTTTGCCAGCCCGCCCAAGCCCTCCCACCTTGTTGGATGCTTTCTACCTGGAAGGTCAGGTTTCTATGTGCCGTCTACGCGTTCACGTTCTTCCTCCAATTCCAAGCCAAAGGGTGGGTGAAAGTTTCAGCTGTGCTTCACGCTTCTGACCGGCTTAATCTGTAGACAAAAATCCCTTTTCATAAGTTGCTGCAGGATGAAGTCGAGGACTTTCTGTCCATCGCAGGCCTCAGCCACGATCTAAATGTGCCAGCTGATACGACCTTATGGAGTGTAATGGAGATGGCCCTAGATCAAATGGAGGGTTCTCGCTTTGCTTGGACGCTCTCGGCTCAAGCTACAAGCCTTCGAGGAGCTGCTCTACCTCGTCTCCGATTGCTGGAGTTTTCCAATGCCGGGAGGTCTGTAAGAAACAGTGCCATTTGGTTGCGTAAGACATCCACCGATGTTAACACGAGCGTGCGTGAGTTGTCTGTGCTGCGCAGCGTAGGATTAGCGCGACATTCTTTACAAGGAGACCGTTTTGTGCTAAAATTAAGTGAGCTCTGCTTTACTTCTGAAAGGCAGCTAGCCCCTCACATGTCCTTCCGTTTACCAGTAGTGGACTCTAACCCCCTGAAAGGGTGTTATTCCTTTGCGGAGCTTGCGTTTGGCGCCGATAAGGAGGTCCAGGAGCATACCTGTTTCTCTTTGTTTTTCTACCACTCCACTCAATTCGGAGAGGACGAACGTCTTGATACTACGCCACCGGACCTAGAAACTCACCTTTGTAACTGTGTAGAGGAGGATGAGCTTTCCGATTCTGTAGGTCTCTGTCTCTTTTCTATCTCAACTCTGGCTGACACAATAGCCCAGCCTCCACCTCCCAATCAGCTCGCTCTTCGACGACGGGTTACTAGGCAAGTGTCAGCGAGTACTTCAACGACCCAGAACAGCTTGGCAAACAGGTCGACAAGCAGTACTGCCCCGAGCATTGCAGCAAATGGGTCAACCAGCAGTATTTCGACTCAGAGCAGCGTGGTGGGGAACACGTTGACAAGCGGAGCGGCGAATACGACTTTGACCCCGAGTGCTGTGGGCAGTGAGCCTCTGCTTTTGGGCCAGATAATCCCAACTGAACTATGGGCCCACAATTGGACTGCGCCAATTGTTTCATCGGAGATACACAACCTAGCAGACTTCTCTCAGTTCATCTTTCTTAAAATCCACCCCACTCCAGCTTTAGCTCCTCGCTTGCGTATCACGGGTAGTTCTGTCAAAGTAGCGGCGGAAGCGCTACTTGGGCAAATTCTTGACTGTACACGAATCAACGACTACTCCCTACTTCTTAGCTCCGACCGATGGTTCGAAGTGTAAGTCGTCTCCTTCAGCTTCTATCCGTTTTTCTCAAGAGAATTATACAGAGCATTGGGAGGCCCTTCCTCCTCCTTTGGCCCGGGAGTGGAGATCGAAGTGTTGACCCTTGCCTGGAATATCATCAAGCAACAGCACAATTGTTACTTCCAGCAAGTGTACGACGATAAGTGTAGTCTCGCCGTAAGTTGCCCGATGCTTTTCGGGGGCATTGTTTCCCCTGCTCGAAAAGAGTCGATGGCTGCTTTCGGGGCGCTTACTGGACTAATGTTGGCCTATGGTCAATATCCTGAGCCGTTTAGCCCACTATTTCTCCATTTTGCGCTGAATTCTGGGAACGTCAACTCTCTTTCGCGGTCGTTTATCCAAGAGTGGGCGCCAGACCTGTACGCTGACCTGGTCAACTTTCTCAGCTTGGGGCCAGAGGGTGATGCAACGCCATTCCGTTCCTTTTATATCTCTTACATGAACCTCAACGTGAGTGGCTTCTCTGTTATTTCTGGCTGCATCGATAAATCTTTTGCCTAGGTTGAGGCCTTAAGACATCGATCCGGTACTTTGCATCGGGCTATGGCATCACTGATGCTCTACCGAGCTGTGGTAGGGGAGGCACCACCGCTTCATCCTGAAATGCAGTCCTGGCTAGAAGGTTTCAGGCTTCCTTGTTTAGGAAGTGAGTTTGACCTGGTTAAGGTTAGTCTGGGGCTATCTTTATCTAGCGTTATCTGATTCTGTCTTGCGTAGGCGGTCAGATCCTTTGGCGGCGGAACAAACTCCTTCCTTTCCGTGATATCCCTCACCCATATCAACACTTACGCCGACATCCGTGATCGAATCCTGGTAGAAGAGCCCTCTGCTGATGTTTTGGAAGGGCTAGCTGGATTGTGGGGTGAGGCCTTCACGTTCAAGGGTCTTTTTGAAGAGTTCTTACAGGGAGTGGGTGTACCTTGTCCTGGACTTTGGGACGAGGCACAGGCACATTTTTCGGACGAAGTTAAGCTTGAGGACATCAATTCTCCACATTTCCGCCCCCAAATGCTATTCTGGGCTGGAGCAGGATGTCCTAGGATCAGGCCAGATCTTATTGATAGTGTCTTGCTGGTAAGCACCTTCTACTAAGCCCTCTGATAAAAGCTTACCCAGATCTCCTGCTTCTCTAGATTAAGGCCTGCAGTGATGACGATTCAAGTTACTGTGAAGAACCACAACACTCATCTCTACGTCAAGGACTTCTAGCTGAAGGAAAGTGGTCTCTGAGAACCTGTTCTCCAGCTATCAGAATTCCCGCCTCCTATCTAAGGGCTGTGATTACCTCTGCACAACAGAATGGTGAGCCTGTTCGACCAAGAATCTACCATTGGTTTATCTGCGAAATTCTGAATGGAGTTGGGAAACATTCCATGGCTTGAGAAGCCAGTGGATATTGCTATAAAGGTCACAGTTTAGCTTTGGCATTATATCTTACAGTCTACCTTTACTATTTGACTTAATTACCTACACTTTTCTTTCCTACATATTTTACACTCCTATTGTTTGCTCCAGCTCTACAGCACATCTAGCTTTACAAGTCCAGTTACTGGCTTATCGTTCGCTCCCGCTCTATAGCACATCTAGCTTTACAAGTCCCGTTACTCGCTTATCGTTCACTCCCGCTCTATAGCACATCTAGCTTTACAAGTCCCGTTACTCACTTATCGTTCACTCCTGCTCTATAGCACATCTAGCTTTACAAGTCCAGTCATTACATTGACTCTATGTCATAAGTCTTACACAGTATAGCGCGCACGAGATACACAGAGTGAAGAGCAAAGGTACATTATAATAAACGCGAACACGAACGTACTCAGCAAAACTACAAACCTGTGAGACAACAAGCCTAACGGAGAGTAGGATTACAACAAGATAAGACGCTAGATGTTAATCATAGAAAGTAGAGTACTCAGGCAAGGCTAAGGGGTATCAACGATGAGTTCTTCGAAGGTGGAGAACATCTTAACTCTTTCTAAATAGGCGGTTTCCTTCTGAGCTTGTAGTTGTTTCCATCGTTTGGGATTCTTTCGTTTGAGCTTGCGCTCAGTCATACATTCATTTTCTACCCAGCGAAAGATTGCGCCGGCCGTGTACTGAGTGAATGAAGCACGTCGATCTCCTAAGAACTAGGTGAGGGACTAACAACACTTCAAATTGCCAAGCTTACCAGGGGCTAAGCGGGTGTTAGAGTGCGTGATAACAGCGGATGGAATCAAAACAGTGGAGCCAGGTGGAAAATCTACCACTAGCTTCCATTCCCAAAGCACCAGCCTTGCGCTCTTGGTGGGGTCGAAGCGGCCAAGGGCGGTGATAGCGCACCAGCCAAAAGGCCAGTTCATGTGGTCTCGGTGCTTGTAGGTTCGTACGCGACTCCCAAGATTGAATGCCGCTGCAGCAAAGATACTCTTGCGGAAATTGCGGGGTAAAGACGGTCTAGCTTGGTGCATGGCCTTTGACGTTCGCTGATACTCCTGGTAGATTCTAGGGGCCCATGTTCGAAGGACGGCTGCGAAGGAGTAAGCCGGGAAAAGACTGTGGAGGCGAACACTCACAACTCTGATAAGCAGCTAGCCGCTGGACTGCTTTATGGGCCAGTAACTTGTCGAACAAGGGTTTCAAACTGCCATTGCTCAACGCTACGGGATGAGGAGAACCCATGCCCATAGTGACGCCGCAGTTATAGGCAGGGAAAGACCCACGTTTAGGAGGTTTCTCCTGTGCAGCAGGTTCCAAGGGTGCTTCAACGCCAGCCTGCTGAAATAGCTTAAACACAACGTCCATATCGTCTAGGTAGTCTTGGCGGTTAGGCCTTCCCGCAAAGCACATGCAGAGGCGGTTGCAAGAATCGACGACTGGGGCAGGCTGCCTTTAAAGTAAAGGGGATGGTTTTAGCCTGGGGGTAAAGATAGGTCAAAGGGAGACTCACACTCCTTCCCAAGCAAAGTGCCGAAAGCCTGCCTCAAGAAGCTCAGGGAGGTCGTACTCTGCTGCGTCAACATCGAGGGTAGCGCCTTTATTGCCAGTGTGTGCACCTTTGGCAGCGTCGAATTCTGCAGCGTCAAAAGGCATAACAATGGGCTTTTGTGCAGCAGCCAAGGCCTCTTGAACCACGCGAGCTGAGGGAGCAACGTAGGGCTGAGCGTCCGCTTCAATGTCCGCCTCAATATCGGCCTTCCAACGCTTTTCCTGGCGTTTACGGTTAGAGGTTGAGGTAGCAGAGGAGCGGGGACGCTTTGACCCGACAACAGGAGGGGGGGGCGTGCTGGAGGCAGCAAGGGCTGGGACGGCGCTGTCCTCGAGTTCGTCTCCGTCTTCGTCCTCGAGTTTTCGAAAGGATGGGCAGGGATCGTGTCGTCATCAACGCCAGCACCTGGGTCCGATTCCGCCGCTTGGACGAGTGCGCTAAAATCGAAGGGTTGGAAAAGAGGGGAAACGGGGGCCAAGATTGCCGGTGGAAGGGGCGATGAGGTCTTTTTCCGAGCCGTCTGCAAAAGTCTTGTCAGCCGCAGGTAGAAGAAAAGAGCGGTGGGCTCACCGAGCGGAGAAAGTACCCCATTTCAGGTTACTGTGGGGTGAAACGTCAGTGCCAGCCCCGGTCGACGAACCAGCGCTCGGGCAGCGCAACCTCAAACTGAACGCCCGGCCACCCCAGCTTTGTTAGATCCCATTGGGGTAGAATCAGCAGCCAAAGTAGGGGGCGGCCGCTGGTGTAGTCGCGTTGCTGGCCCTGCTGCGTTAGATCCCAGAGGGTTGGAATCAACTGCCGCAGCGGGAGCAAACGGTGGCAGGAGGGCCCAAACTTCACTCGGCTCACCTGGATAGTTGGAGAGCCCCTGTCGAACGTTGAACGTTGACGTTGAAGGTTTATAGTTAGCCGTTGAGGCGCGAAGCTTGGACGTTGGGTGTTGAGCGTGGAATACGGGCTTGAACGGTTGAACGTGTTGAGTGTAGACAGTTGACTGACCCTGAGTTACCAGTAAACGCGGTCATATGATCATCCGAATATGGCGTGCTCACATGATCCATTTATCCGTTTTTCCGACTGCGTCATGGGCTTTTGTGTAGGCGCGGGCATCTTTCACCGAATAATGCCTTCTCCGAATAGCACCTTCTCTGTACATTCCGACATCCCAATCTCGTTTTCACTTATAGGAGTCCGAATATAGGGTGCAAGATATATTAGCTCTGAATTCTACGCAAAACCCCTTTGGTCCTTAGTTGTATAGTGCGATTGCAGATAGCATACTGGTGTGTGATCTGTTCTTATTTACGAAACACCCACTTATACCTACCAGGTATACCGCTGCTACACAATCTGAGGAAACAACAAACACATTGTTTTCCTCCCCACACTCGTCTCTATCGGAAACACCGGTACGACTCCTTGCCTCTCCTTTTCCACAAATACTCATGATTCTACGCCTACGCGTTACGCCAGCCTTCGCCCTATACCTCGCCTCAACCATTCCCAACTCCTCCCTCATAACCAACGCCATGACATCCATCCCCAACGGCTGCAGGCAAAGCCTCCGCCGCCACGAACGTGTTAGAGATTCAACCGCTTACGGTTACACTCAACGCGAATATCACCAGTAATGTGTCCTGGGCGGGAATGATTGGTGGGTTTCATCGAGTTCCGAGTTCGAGTTGTGGTTCAAATGATCGGATTCCTTGCCCTCGAAATCATATTTAACCCCTCCTTTGCCGTTCTTCACCGCTTGTACCTTTGACCTCTGGGGAGCGTAACGCGCTGATCTTCGATCTTGGTGGCGGTACTTTCGATGTCTCTCTTTTGACCTTCGAGGAGGGTATCTTCGAGGTTAAGGCTAAGCGTTACATCGTCTTTGTATCCTTAGGAAATCCGCTAGGCATCCGCACCAATAATGTCTTCATCAAAAGCTATTGGTATTGATCTGGGCACCACCTACTCGTAAGTTTTTCTGTGTGTCTTTTTAACACCTTGTACTCAAAAATTGTCTTAACTTCGCTACAGCTGTGTCGGTGTCTGGCAAAATGACCGTGTTGAGATTATCGCCAACGACCAGGGTAACCGAACAACCCCCTCGTATGTCTCCTTTTCAGACAGCGAGCGTCTTATCGGGGAGCGTAACGTGCTGATCTTCGATCTTGGTGGAGGTACTTTCGATGTCTCTCTTTTGACCATCGAGGAGGGTATCTTCGAGGTCAAGGCCACTGCTGGTGACACTCACTCGGGTGGTGAGGACTTTGACCATCGTTTAGTTAACCGCTTCATCCAAGAATTCAAGTGCAAGAATAAGAAGGGTAGGCGTAACGTGTTCTCACTTGTGATGTCTTTTACGGATGCGATGTTTAGATCTGTCTTCCAACCCTCGTGCCGTCTGTCGTCTCCGTACTGCTTGCGAGCGTGCCAAGCGTACTCTTTCATCCGCTGCCCAGACCTCCGTTGAGATAGATTCTCTCTATGGGGGTATCAGCGCTTACATAGCCCTTACTTGTGCTCGTTTGGAGGGGTTGCGCCAAGATCTCTTCCGAAGCACCCTCGACCAAGGACGACAAACTTCTCGGAAAGTTCGAGGTCTCCGGCATTCCTCCTGCTCCTTGCGCCCTCAGGTTGAGGTCACTTCGATTTTTTGAACATCTCCGTGCCCAATAAGACTTCTGGGAAGTCGAACCAAATCGCCCTCGCTAACGACAAGGCCCGTCTGTCAAAGGAACAGGTCGAGTGTATGATTTCTGAGGCTGAGAAGTACGAAGGTGAGTTGTTTTTACTCGGTCGAAGTATGTTTCGTGACTCTGACTGTGGACTGTTTCTTTATCAAGCCGAGGATGAAGCTGCTGCTACCCGTATCGGCTCCAAAAACGGCCTCGAGTCTTAACCTGCGTAACTCCCTCACCGACGAGAAGCTCGCTGATAAGTTCGATGCTGCTGACAAGTCTAAACTCAAACCCGCTGTCAACGAAGCTATCCCATGGCTCGACAATTCACAGGAAGCTTCGAAGGAAGGATACGGGGAGAAGCAGAAGGAGTTGGAGGCTATTGCCGAGTATGTTCTTTCGCTACACCTCGCCTTCACCGCGTACTTATGCCCGGTTATTAATCCTATCTTGCAGAAACTCTACAGCGCTGGCGGTGCACCTGGCGGCTTCCCAGGCTCTAGGGGTTTCCCTGGTGCAGGAGCTGAAGGCGGTCCCAGCGTTGAGGCAGTCGATTAAGGGGTTGTGGGATCGAGTGTTTTCGGACTTCCCTTGTTGATTACAATCGGAGTAATGCATGCTCTGGTTTACCACAAAGTAAACTCCCCTCACCCTGTATCTTATACTGCGCATTAGAACTATCTCAACGTATTAAGCTCAACTTTATGGCATTCCCCCTGCTAATGTCTCCGCCTTCCAATAAGATGACTGGGAGGTCGAAACGAATCATCATCACTAGGGACAAGGGCCGTCTATCGAAGGAAGAGATCGAGCATAGGGTGTCTGCGGCTGTGAAGTACAAAGGTGGGTTTGTTTATTCCGTCGAGTTGTGTTTTGTGCAACGAGAAGCTCGCTGGTAAGTTTGGTGCTGCTAGCAAGTCTAAACCCGAATCCTCTGTCAATGAAGCTATCTCATGGCTCGACAAATCCCAGGAATCCTCTAAGGAAGAGTTCGAGCAGAAGCAGAAGGAGTTGGAGGTTAAATAATGCCTGATCTCGTTCACGAGCAAAAAGTAATGACTACTCACCCTGTATCTTACACTGCACATTTGAAATAGTACAGCACGTAATTTATTCATATGCTCTATTCTTGTTGCAACCAGGGTCTGAAAGGTAAATGTATCTTGTACCTACTCAAGGCTGCTTCATGGCTCTTAGAATAGAGAGTCGTTAACGCTAGCTGTTTATCAACGATTACAATCAGTAGACTACGCCACCCGGGCCTCTCATCATCTTCAAAAACTGTTACTAAACAACGTTTTAGCAAACGTCAGCCCATTAATCCAAGCTGCTACAATGTCTTCATCACCTCCTTTTCCCTTCCAAGGTTCAACAACTCCATCAAGGGCTTGCATTTGCTCAGTGGATAGGATACCAATTGGGACTTCTACCTGAACGTAATTCAATCTCTCCGGAGGTCGAGTACTCTCCGGCCAGGTAGTGGTTTCTTCGCCCATCTGCAAAGGATTATTCTCTGCCTGTGACTGTAGAAGGGCATCATCCTGAAGCCCCTCCCAGTCAACTCCATAGACTTCTATCTCTTCAGCGCTCAAATCCAGGTCTTGTCCTCTGAAGCCATATACCAACATATCAAAGCCAAACATATCAATAGGAGAGCGATTGGGCTGATCAGCAAGCTGCAACTTATGGTTATTCCAGCTCTCAGCCCAGAAGCTCAGCTGCTGGTTGATTGTAGGAAGAAAGAGGTATTGTAAGAGCCACCTATGGTTTTCATTGTTGATATCCATGTGGTGATGTTGCTCCAAATCATAAAAACACTCCTTCCAGTTGGCGCCAACTTGAGTAGTCACATCCCACCATAGTCGTTCAATCCTAACATTGTGGACAGATCTGCAATCGGTTTAGAAGGGAGGAAATTCAAAGAAGTTTTGAGCATTACCGGCCCCAAATATAAGAGCCCTTTTGGCCTCCATGATTCCATTCCATCCAGGCAGCAACAAGCATATTTTCCCCCCCATGATCACCTCGAAGACGGGCCGGTATCCCAAAAACTGCAGTTCCCTGTAGAAATAGATGCAGCACAGTTTCAGCTTCGTTGTTATTACTAGCCCGAAGAGCAGTAATCAAGCGGGAGTGACCATCAATGAAACCATGTATCACTATACCCCATCTAATAAGACCTTTGTACTACATGAGCTCAGGGATTGAAAGATAATGGTAAACACTTACCATGCTGGCCATCGTGATGCCAGAGTGCATTTGGCCCTGGAACACTATAGCCTCTTCTTCGAATCTGAATTCTTTGAAAGACCCGGTGGACTGGATCTATCCGCAGCAAAGCTTCTCGAATTCGCTCTCTCGGCACAATATGTCCCTGTCTTCGAAGCATACCATCCAGCATGGTGACACCTGCACGTTTGTAATGAGAACGAAGGTCCAAAAGAAGAGTGTCCAGTTCTGTATCAGAAATTTGAGAGAGATATGAACCGGTCTGTGACGCTGCATTTGTCCCAGTATTAGATGGTGGAAGGGGGTCAAGTAAGGAATCTTGTCCGTTTTCCAGAAAGTCAGAATTTGTCTCTTGAGCTGGTAAGACCGTGTTCTCTTCTTGTTCATCCTCTCTAGCATGGAAGGGTGCAACTCCAGGAGAAGCAATGCCGTGCTCCAGGAGTAAGCCTCTGACAACACTTCTACTAACATTGAGAAAACGAGCGATGCCTGAAGTTGATCGGTGCTGATAGGCCCAGGCAAGGAAATAAGGGTCGATGTAAGTGCGTGGCCTTCCACGTCTCCCTGTGTGAATGGTTGAGGTCACCTCTGGCCTTCCCTGATGAGATGCCTCTACAATCTCATTGTATCTAAGACGAACATCTTCCAACATTTGGGTAAGGTTGGTCTTCAGAACCCCTAGTTCCTCTTCATTGAGAGCCATGCTACCGTACTAAGAGAACATCAGAATATAAACAGCTGAGGAGCATCAACATTTATTGATTATACCTGGTCAACAATGGACCTAAACTCCTGTAAATCATTAGATAGTTGCTGGACATGATATTCATCCGCAGGATTATTGAGAATATCTAGTACAGCTTGATTAAAAGCTGCATAGTGTGCACGGAACTGATCGGTTAGAGCTTGTGCTGAAAGAAATAAATCTGCAGAATCAGCTGGCAGAGTAGGATCACTTCCAGCAGACATGATGGAAGACCGGTGTAACACTGCTAGACTGGTCAAAGCATAAGGCTTCCAAGAAACCTGCTCTTGGGAATATGAGATAAGGCTGATTGATAAGAGATGGCTTTTTTCACTGGCCCAACTAAAAATACAATCATTCTTTCACCGTTCATTAATAGTCTTGCAGGTTATAACAAGTATAAAATAATAGAGAAGTATGAGTTAACTTGTCTAGAGGATACCAGTAAACCTTTGGCTGGTTGAAGTTAGGCTCTGACTCAATTGTCATAGACAGAGTCAGCTGCCTAATATTGACTGTTGAAGCAAGAAAGAACAAGCTGTTGTTACTGACAGTTGGAATCAAAGCCTACTACCTTGAAGTCAATCAAATGAAAAAGTTGAAAGCCAATTATACTAGAAGACAGTCACAAAGTGATCTTGTAGTTCTACCACTGTTGGATTAAGAACTAAGAGCAGAAGACTGGAAGAGAAAAGTATGTTAGGATAAAGCACTTGTGAATAGTAGAACTTAGCTTTTGAACAGTTGGTCTTTGTCAAGGGGTCTCTTAGCACTTGCAGTGTTGTTTGTCAGCTTTAGCATCAGTCTGTCTGATACTACCTTAAAGGGTCTGTTAGCACTTGCAGAGCTTGATTTGCCTATCATGCCTAGTATAGTTGTCCAGGAACACTTGAACATGGTCATTTCACTGTTTGATAGTAGCCACTTCTCTCCATATATCACTACATTGTGAGTTGGCACTTGCAAACCCAGTTGATAGTAGACAAAATCAGTTAGCAAAGTCACATGACACTTCACAATCTCATATCAACCTTGTATTTGCAACAAAAACTGACGTGATAGAAATGACGTGCACTGTCTGAGGAAGAGCTACTGTATAGCTATCAAAGCGTCATCGAAGAAGATACCTTGTCGACAAATTAACGAGTAAGGCGGTGCTGACCTGATTTGTCTGTCTTAGCAGACAACAGGGGTCACAGTCGGCAGGCTGAAGATGGGGTTGCAGTAAGATTTGGCGTGTGGCAGTGTCTGGATTTGTTACCCCCTTTCAAAGTCAACAAAGAATTAATCCCACGTTTAGCTCTCAACCCATTCTCTTTCAACCTCGTACTACGTTATAGTACATATCTCTCAGCTTTTTGAAGGACCCTCAGGGGATACAACAGAAAATACCACAAAGGCCAGCGCACTTCTCGCTCGACCCAATCTTGTACTCCTGAGTCTGCCACTTGGAACTTAGACGGGGGGTAACATACAAACTCGCCTCCCCCCGACTCAGTACTCTGGAAAATGATGTCAAGGCTTTTCTCTCAGACATGCCCCTGGAAGTGTATAAAAACGTACCATGAATCTTCTTAGAATCTTCAGAATACACTCTACATCACTTCAATCATCACTTCAATCACAATCAACCAAGCATGTCTTCATCTGAAGTCTTCTTCACAAATTCGAGTCGTACCACCATCACCATTCGGGTGTTGTGTTGGTTCTTGTCTAGCGCTGGCTTTATATCCGTAAGTTTCTTCAGAGTATTTCTCAATTGGTTGAGTTAAGTGCTTATCTTTCCTTTCCGCAGAGTGTCGCTTCAATCCTCGTATTGACGTTCTGGCCATGGACTGGACCTCAAGTCCCTCCAGACTGGAAGCCAATCAACCGTAGAGCAAGCTTGGATTCTGTAGATTCCTCTGCGTCTACACTGGTTAACTCTTTTGATGTTCTTGATGAGAAGCGTAAGTGTATTCTATACAGTACATGTAAAGTCCAATGCTAATGTGGTATCATCTAAAGCTGCCCAAATCCAAACGTGTCCGACGTGCTAGCATTCCTTTCATCCGTGTCAATGTCATCATTCCTCATCGCATACATATTGCTAGACCTTTCGCACGTTGTTTCTCATCTTCGACCAAGATCGTCTCTGCGTCCGTGAGGAAGTCTATTGCATCCTCTTCATCATCACCCAGAAAGATCATCACAAAGGCTGCCTCGTTCGCCTCGTTTCCTCGAAAGAGTATTGATGCAGCCAGGGACATTATCCGAGTCAAAGCGATATGACGCATTCTGAATTGTGGAAGCTTTGTGTTGTTAAAACCAGGGCTTAGACGAGCTCTATATACCACTTTTTTCAATGTGTACTTGTATTCTTGAACGTGCAGAATAAAAAAGAGATACGAATCTTTGTACACTGTAGATTGATCATTGTTTCTGCATCTGTTCAAAAAGTCAAACGCTTCCACTTTATCCTCCATCTTCAATCATGTCACCACCCCTATTCCTATCCTCCCTTCTCGAAAAATATCAATCCCAAAACTCGTCAGAATCACGTCCTCATGTCACTCTCACATTTGCTCAATCCCTCGACGCGAAAATTGCTGGAAAGGAAGGTAAACAGTTAATTCTGAGCGGTAAAGATAGTATGGTTATGACCCATTGGTCAGTAGTACAAATAATCGTTGACTTTCGGTGACTGGATTATAAGATCAGGATGCGAACGATGCACGACGCGATCCTCGTTGGAATCGGAACAGCATTGAATGACGATCCTCAACTAAACAGTCAGTCTTGAAACTTGACTCGTTGCCCCACATCTCCATCTCATTCCTATCCCCAGCTCGTCATCTCCCGCCAAAAGCGCCAGATCCATCCAAGAACGGTCACAACAATCCTTACCACCTCCCCCGACCAATCGTGCTCGACACCCATCTCCGCCTCTTGCCAACCTGCAAGCTGCTAGGGAACTATCAAAAAGGAGTAGGTCGACGACCTTGGGTTCTCTGCGCTGAACCTTCAGGTGACGACGCTATCGCTGAATGGATCGCTCGTCGAACGGTGTTAGAGAAGGCAGGTGCAAGGATTATCCCGATCCCCCATGGTGCCTCCGAAGGTATGTGACGGCGATGCGGTCCAAACCTCAATTCCTTGAGAACAGCAACGTTTAGGTCATCTCAATCTGCGTAACGTCCTTAAAGCACTACGCGATCTAGAGATACAGTCCATCATGGTCGAAGGTGGTGCTTCAGTCATCAAATCGTTCTTGTCTGAAGTCTCCGCCAACTCTGACAATATTATCGACACTATCATCGTTACCGTTGCACCCACATTCGTGGGCGATCAGGGTGTAAGTTACGGTGCAGGACTACAGAAAGTAAGTTCGCTTCCAGTCTTCACAAGTAGAACAAGCTCATGCTTGATTGTAGATTCCTGGATTTAAACATGCCGGCACTGAACTGTTCGGTATTGACTCTGTGGTAGTGCTAGTGCCGACAGCTACGTAGCACCTACTCTAAAAAATAACTCTTTTGTCTAGCCAATGAAAAGTAGACCACCTACGCCATCAACATTCCAATATTCCAATGCGGGGAATCGAACCCCGGGCTGCTGTGCACGTCACATGAAAGACAGCAATGTTAGCCACTACACCACATTGGATCCAGCATTTCCAGCTATTACATTCTTAGCTTACTATATACACTGTGCAGACAACAAATCCGCAATATTGACTTGATATTTCCCGACGTTTAATGTTGCACACAGAGGCAGAAAAAATGATTGTGAATGAGACTAGGTAGTACATGGAAGAAAATGAAGATGATTCTATAAACTTTTACTCTTAGAGTAACGCAAGTATCCACGGGGTGCGAAACGCGCAGAGGAAAACAGTGAACAAAAGAAAGAGAAAGCGAATACATAGAACAGACGTAACAAGATACCATACACCTAAAAGTACACCGGTTATCAAGATAACGAACAAGAAAGATGCGAATATATAATGCTGTGTATAGAGGTGAAAGAATGAGCAATTTCTGGAAAAGTGACGATGTCAGTATACATATTACGCTGGGTAAAATATTGTGAATGAATAAGATAGAGTAGATGCAGTGGCGCTATAGTAGGCCGAATGAGATGTCATAAGAATCATTTGTTCGGACTTGTCCTCGAAATCCAGAAAAACTCTGCGTTCCCCTGCGCCCGATCGCATTTCTGGGCTATCCGCGCAGCCACATCCGCCGCTTGCTCGAGAAGAGTTCGGGATGGCGAAGTATCTGTTGTATACTTTAAGAGGTCTAAAATAACGCTCAGCAAGACACAGATTTCAAGACGAACAGAAGACTTACCTCGGTACAACAACGCATATCTCGTCACTCTTTGCACTGGCAGAATCGCCAGTTCGCGCACAGAATGAATCTTCTTTCCCCCAGAGCCCAAACTCGTCCTGCTGACATTCTGCCCCCTTTCCAACTCCAAAGCCGATCGTCCAGGCAGCGCAAATTCATAGCCATGTCCATCCGCGGACACCGAAGACAAATAATCGCTTCTTGATGCCAAGCCCAACGAAGTCTCTGACCTTGGGATCACGCTTTTCCTTCCTAAACTCAAAAACGTCGAGCTCCTGTTCAACTCAGTAGCGTATCTTCTGTGCTCCATCGCTTCAGTCTCCATCACAGATATTGCCAGAGCAGCCGCATCGGAAGAGGAGGAAGAAGAAAGCAAAGGCGGATGAGGGGGCATACTCGGCAAACGTACCGTCAGCGAACCCAGTGAAGGCATACTCTTCCTCCAGGTCGAAGCGATTGTGGAGCTCCTCTTCAGTGAGGAAGGTGGTGGTGACGTAGTAGGGAAAGCGGCCGTTATGGGGGTTCTCAGACCGATTGGCAACATGGAGGACCGACGAAAAGTGAACGAGGAGGATGTGTGCAACTGGGAAGAGGAGGACGAGTTCGAAAACGAAGGTGGGGGTGGTGCCTGGGAAAATTTTGTCTTGCTCAACCTCCTTCTCCTTCTCTTGTCTGTGCTGTCGCCGACAAACCAGCCGCCAACGACGCCACACCATCCAACCATGACGCGTTCGAGTTCCTCCTCTCTTTCTACGATGACACGGGCAGCAGCCACGACCGTGGGCTCTTGTTCCCAGGCGTGTAGAAGAGCGGCGGAGAGAGTAATAAGGTCCACGAGATAAGTATGCATGAGAGGCGGAGGGGGATGCGATGGCCATGGAAGATTGATCCTGGGAGGGGTGGAACAAGGGGAAGATTGTAGGAGAGTGTTCAAAGACGCGAGATAGTTTCTTTCTGTGCGTAGCAAATCACGAGTAATCAAGAGGGCGTGAACAGCAGACGACCAAGCTTTGTCTGCATTGTCGTCTTCATACTCGGTCTCAAACGTAGGACTGTCTTCCTCGCAGTAAACCTCCCCGGGGTCTGGGTCCAGCCAACCTGACTCCCAACCTCTGAGACCATACACTTCGCAGCCGGCAGAGTCTCTGCGAATGCGCTCTACTTGTTGCACAAAGACCTCGTCGGAGAGGTCCCGGCTGATCATAGCAGATGCGAGAGAGTAACGACGTCTGACGCGACTGTTTTCGCCGTGAAGATCGGGGTCAGTCATGGAACCTTCAGCCGAGGGATCGTAGGCTGCGATGAAGGGAGCATGGATTTCTGAGACTGAGCTGGGGATAGAAATGTGGGTTATGGGCGAGGGTATCGTGGGCAACGGTCTCTCTGAATCTGGGTCCAGTGTGAATTTTTTCTTTGGCGAGGGAGGTAAATCCTGTTCATATCGAATAAGAAAAGAAGAAGACTAGAAGAAGACTATATACACGCCTTATCTTTGCTACGTTTTAGAGTAAGACTGAAAATTCGTCTCTTTTGCATGGGTTCCTTGTCTGGAGGAGGAGGAGGAGGAAGAGGAAGGTCCTTGGAGATGGTGGGTAAGGTGGGATGAGTGAGGCTGAGAGTAGGCTCGAAGAATGAAGAGGGGGGATGAGAAGTCTTTCTTAGCTTCCTTGGGGAACATCGAGGACTTCTTTCTCGCAGCTTGGGCATCGTCGCCGACGTCGTCCATGCTGCCATCCTCAACGTCGCCGATGTAATTAATGATGTCACAAATAAAGAACATATACATTTCACACACGCTTATCTAATATACACATATCAGTCCTCCTCAGAGGACTCGTACAGAACAACATACTCTTCTCCTTCTTCTCCTCGAGCTCTATTCATCATACTCTGGCGACTATCTTCCCACAGCTCTTCATCCGAGTCTGTATCACTCTCCTCTGGCATGCTCACCACCGACGTTGACGAAGGTACACTCACCGGCGAACTCGGTACAGACAAATCAACCTTCGGTCCGTCTTGATCCGCAGAGTTGGGCATCACAATTAGAGACGAAGTCGACATGTACTCTTCAGAACCCGACAATCCTTCTGACGCCTCCGACACTGTGATACTGATGCAAAGAAAGAAAAAATCAGTTCAGTTTCGTCTGCGATAACTTATGAACCTACTCAAGCCAGATGCTGTGTCCGAACAATCTTCCTTCCCCATCCCTGAGTCTGTAATAACTCACATATCGTCCAGGCACATCAGGTGCTTTCAACTCCCCCGTCCACAAATCAACTTGTTCCATCGATTCAACCGCACCCACCTTCACCGTCTTTCCACCATCCATACCTCTTGCCAACGAATCCCCACCTCTTGTCAACGCATCCCCACCAACAAACACCAGTTCAGTCGAGTCCGGCCAAGCACCGTCCCCGTCATTAAGCATGCTCCAGCTTTTCATGAATTCAGCTCCAGGTGGAAACACTTGTCCGTCAGGGACAGACCTGTCCGCAACAAACGCGGCGCTCAACCGTGCAGGTGTGGCGGGAGGGAGGGAGACTGCTGTTTGCGCAGGCAAAGGAGGTGGTGTTCGCTCTTCTTTGCTCGCAACAAGTGCGTCGTTTCCGTTCAAAATTGACGCAAGCGATGGGACAGATCGGTTTGAGTCTTCTACCTTGTCAGCCGAAGCAGGTCGATTCAAAAGTGGCTCTCCTTCTGCGATGAGAGGTGACTCTTCAACGGCTGCCACAACCGCTTGCGCAACAGACCAGTTCAAGTCACGAGAGAATAAAGGATCGTCCTCCATCAAATGCCTGATTTCCTGAAAGTTCTCTGGCCAAAATCCAGTCGACATTGTCGTTGCATCAACAGGAGGAAGCACATGCGCGTCAGCGCTCGCCTCCTCACTTCTCACAATAGTAGACTGAGAAGAAGGAAGTCTAACTGAAAACCCTTGCGCAGGAGGACTATACACCGGACGCCACTCTGGAGTCGACGGCCGAGGGCTTAGAGACCGCTCACGGCTTGCCAGTCCGGATCTTACCGTCACTGGATACGAGCTGGGCGAACGTGGAGGCGTATACCCACCAGGAATGGCAATAGGCGATACAGCTCGATACATGTTCTTCCATAATGGCAGAATTCCTTGTTGGACCTCCTCTATCTTGACATTCGGAGAAACAGGCGAAGGTTCTTGGTCTGCTGTGCTGAGGATCGGAGACAGTGACCTCGGCATCCGAAGAGGCGGAAGCGTGAACGCTGGAGGAAGGCTACCTGGTATTCTCATTGGTGGAGAAGGCGGAAGAGCTGGCGCGACAGAAGACGCCGGAACAGGAGATGACGACCTCGTGTCGGCGCAGTCGAATGCGGTACAACGAGACTGGGACCGAGACGACTCCTCCGACTTGAAGTAGAACGGAGATGGAGGAGAAATCTCGGGAGAGGAAATCCGGGCTACTTGATACCCCTCACGGGCAGTAGGATTCCGCAGATACCCAGATTCATACGAACTGGATCTTGATCGCGCAATCGCTGGTCTGAATGAACTGGACCTTGAACGCGTATACAAAGGTCCTGGACTCCTAAGAGGTCGACCTCTCGATTCAGTTTCTTCAGGAACTGGGGTCTGAGTCTGAACGCCTTGACCGACTCTGTAAACTGACGGTATCATGGCATTTGTGACCTTGAGCTTCAACATTGGGTGGTTGATAGGATGAACAGGAATAGGAAGAGATTCACAGCTCTCGCACAAGTCAAAGTCAGGGCATTCCGGATGCATACACTATCACAATATCGCATCAAGTTAAGGAGACCTCGCATACACAAACAACTCACCTTGTAGCGCACGCCGATGATTCCGCGAGAGCAAGAGTCGCAAGTCGCAAGATGATACGGAGCAAATGTGGAGGATTCACGACGAATGAAATCTTCAGGACGAGCTAATTTGACAAATCCATGGTGAGGGTGTTGCTCTTCCGTAATCCTAAATAGAGAATGAGCTACATCAACATAGTACTCTGAAACATGACATACATGAAACAAAATCCGCAGACATCATAGTCCGGACAACTCATGCATTTCTACGGTGAATATTTCAGTTATATTGATCGTACATTGTGACGAGTGTGAAAATCAACTCACGTAACGGTCCCCACGAATTCGTGAGTCACACATATCACAAGTGGCATTGTGCAAGGCCTGCGCAGGTGATGCACTTCGAGCAGGAGGGGTTTCAAGAGATGTTTCTGAAGACCGCCTGTTGTTGGGTTGTACGGCTTCCCGTTCACCCTGCCCACTGAACACCGTGTGTACGACCACACGACCTGGCTCTGCAAGTTCAATGAACTCATGGAAGGGATTATGGCGCTCAGCAGATCCAGAAGAAATACACAGCGAGCACAAATCATAGTCTGAAAAACATGAGCTGTAAGACAAGCGCTGTTCATACATGCATTTGACATCACTCACCCGGACAGTCGAGACACTTATGTCGAGTCCCTGCAATAGTAAAGTGACACACGTCGCAGGCAACCCCACGATGAATAACAGGGGACGGTACGGAATCCATTGGTGCCTGATTGACAACAGGTTCATCCGGCATTGAAAGTGGGTTTTCAGCAACGTTTGGAGCGACTGGTGGCATAGTGGGTACGGAAGGTAAGCACGAAAATCCCAGGCTGCTCAAGGAAGAGGAACCGCAAGTAGGACCCATGGTGGGCGCAGCAGGCAATGGCACAGCAGGCAAAGGCGCAGCAGGCAAAGGCGCAGATGTCTCAGGGCAACGAGCGCACGTTTGTCGCTTCCACACGTGAGGACCAGTTCCTACGAAGCAGTCCATGGTGCTTGCGCTCTCGTGGCAAGTGACACACTGGAATAGGAGTTAACGACGAATCCAAGCTTGGCTCAAGAACAACATACCAACTTATTAGCACACTTCTCGCAGTCAAACCACGGGCCCTGCTTGATTGCCCCGCAGCGCCAGCAGAAATTGAACTGGCACAGTGGAGGAAATACTGGTGGGACAGGCGCTGGTGGGACAGGCGCTGGCGGCACGGAAGATAGAGTCGGCTGAGGCTCCATAGGCAAGGTCTCACCTTGAGTCTTGGTGGTTCCGAGGGAAGTGATGATGCGATCCAGGTCAGCTTTGAAGTCAGTAATCAATGACTGCAGGTCTGTCTTGGTCTGAGCAACGGCGCAGCACGACACGAGCTTCGGCGTGACATTACGGGGTCCCGGCGACTGCGGGAATAATGATGTCTTCCCATGATCATGTCCAGCAACAGATGAGTCAACATCCATCGAATCTTGGGACTGGAAGCACGGAGGAGAGGTAGAGAAAATGATGGGAGGAGGAGGGATATGCGAGAATGGAATGGATCCAAAAGGCACAATGGGTGGAGGAAAGGGGAAAGCGTACGGTGGCGCAGGGGGCGCTTGAGGATTTGACACCTTAAGCTGCGGTAGGCTCCTGGCTCCAGAGAGACTGGGTTGCTTGTGGGGAGTCTCATCGAAGACGGAGAACCTCAAAAGAGGGTTGCTCCACGGCTTGCCTAAGAAGGGTGCGACGCACGATGCATATTCTTCTGCAGTGTGCACCTCTCTGGAGACGAGTACACGAGACTTGGAAGAGTCGGGAGAAAAGAGAAGCTTGGAAAGAAAGAAATTATGGCTAATGGGAAAGACACGGTAGAGCTAAAGACAATAGATAAGCGCTAATTTGAAGGAAATGAAAAGGAGACGTACTTGACGATAAAGCTGGTCAAAAGAAGGAAAAGAATTACATTCAGGAAAAGTAAACTTGCGAGTCTCCCCGCGGTAGGTAGCTTTGACGGTGAACATTGAAAGTATACGCGGCCAGTAGTTAGTAGGTACTGGTCAAAGACTAAGGCGCAGCCGCACCAGTGACTCTAATATACCCCATATCACGTAATACGTTCCATAAGCGGCCAGACAGGGGTCATTTCTCTCCCAAGAGCTGTATCATGAACAAGAATATATGTTGTAACAGCTAACATGAGCGCTATCATCAATTATTCAATCTTATATGGTCAAGACATCCTGTTTAATGTGGGGACGAGAAAGCCTAAGTCTGTCAGACCGCCCACTCACCGCGTTGCCAATGGGCAACACCATTCATTCTCGGCACTGCTGAGGCTGAAGCGCTGAAGCGCTGACTCCCTGGTATGGCCCGAGCTCCATTTGCATACATATGTTGCCATGGACTTTACTGCATACTATGTCTCAACGACAAGATTGCGACGAATATGTACTATTTCTTCTACTCATCGCAATAATTCGGAAGTAACCGCTGAGCAAGTGACGCCCGGAGCCTGGAGGCGATGAACTCATTTACAGTCACAGTGCTTCACAGTGATTGCAAACTACAGTATGTACTTACTTCTGTCCTCTACAAGATATGACACCTCTTTGAACACATTTGAATGGAACAATGATCACGAAGGCCCTTCGCCTTTCTTCTTACTTTCCTATCATCTTGAACGCCTCTCCAATGCTGCAGAGCAACATGGCTGGAAGGAGTCCAAAGCTTCCCTTTCTTACGAACCCCTGAAGCAGAAATGTCTGCACGCAGTCAAAAGCTATGAATCACCGGAAAAGTTTGCTGCTTTCAAGGTATCTTTTCTTTCATAACCTAACGGCCATTCTTAACTTTCTCTCTCAGATCCGTATCACACTCTCTGAATCTGGCGATCTAAATGTATCGGCCTCACCTGTTGTTCCATTTCATTCTGATCCCTTTTCCATCTCTTCAATCAACCCGACATCTAACACAGATCTCAAAGAGCCGATAATGACTGTATACATCGATACTCAACCCACCCCATCTTCCGTCTTCACCAACACTAAAACAACTGAACGATCGATGTACGACGCCGCTCGCTCGCGTGCAAAAATCGATTCGCCGACATCCGAAGTTATTCTGTACAACACCGACTCTCTTGTTACAGAAGCGACAATCTTCAACGTAGCCTTTTTCCGTTCGTCGCATTGGGTCACTCCGAGCTCCTCGACGGGCTGTCTACCTGGTGTCATCCGGCGGTGGCTCCTGGAGAGAGGACGAGTACAAGAAGATCATGAGAAGCAGTTGACGAAAGCTTCTATACAGGAAGGCGAATGGGTGTTACTGTTCAATGGGGTACAAGGATGTCGATTGGGGAAAATAAGTTTTAGATGAGGTAGTGGTGAAAATCTGTGTAGCTGTCATTGATCAATGTCCATCCCATCCTCTCCATCAAACATCCCGTCGTCCATCTCCCCGAGAATGTAGTCCACCATATAACTCTCCTGCAAAAGTTTGTCGATCCTCGTAAGATGCCTCTCTGTATACGGAATAAGCCCTTCAAGCAATTCCTTCAAGTCAGTTCCGGCTTTCAAGTTTGAGGTCTCGGATACGACCCCACTCTGGAACGCAACCTCCCCAGCTTCATGTGAAAATGCTTTCATCACGTCGTCCGCTGACCTGAGCTTTAGAATAGCAAAGAGAACAGTTTGAGCTACAGGGCTTGTCTTAGCGTTCGCGTTCCAGTCCCGAGCATATCGAAGGAGCCGTGTGAGATCGGATCCAGAGAGGGTCCGTAGGACTTCATCCACCGCGGTGTCTCCCGAAATCGAAGGTGATGTGAGGTCTTTTGAGCTGACGTTCTTGAACAGCGAGAGGAGACGTCCGGGTTGTTCCATTGCTAGTGCGAGCTGAATCGCTCGTCGATAATCATTGAGGGATACGTAGTTCAGGAAATCTTGTTCCCTAAAACAACGTTCAATTACCGCAGCATTTCTGAGCAGCAAGAGCACTTACTGTAGCACCATCTGCTCTCTTTTAGTTTCTCGCTCCTGTTCCTGTTCTTCGGTACAGTCCTCCCAAAAGGTGACAATCGAATCGGCTGCTCCAGAGACAATTGTCCGCTCATCTGCGCTGATGGCGAGGGCCCAAACCTGCAGTACATGTCAGCCGGCGAAGCAGAGTATGTTCAAATGGCATTACCTTGTCTTCGTGATTATCCATGGTAAACGTACACTCCTCTTCCCGGACATTCCACAGCTTCAACAGGCCATCTGACGCAGAGCTTACCATCTGCATACCAGCATTCAAAAAGTCAACTCTGAGTACGGAATTGGTATGCCCTTCAAAAGTCTTGACACAGGTAAAGTCATCGAGGTTCCACAACTTCACTGTTTTGTCTCCACTGCCAGTTGCCAGGACTCGTTCCTCCCGACCGAAGCGCACTGTCCAGACACCCCTTTTATGGCCTTTGCAAACACCCAACAATCTTAACGATCCTGACACCCCCTTGCTTCCTCCGCTGTAAACGATCTCGTATACTTTTGCAGTCCGATCCTGGGAACCGGACACTAACAAGCGGTCATTGGGAGCGACATCCAAAGAATTGATATCCTTGTCATGTGCTTTCATAGTTATAAGACTTTTGCAGCGTATAGGATCACTGATTTTTGATGACGAGAAAGGGACCTCGGATAAGTCCCACATTTTGATAGTGCGGTCCTGACTTCCTGTGAACATGAAAGCAGGAAAATCGTGGTCACCACCATCCACGACAGTTTGACGAGACATTGTGACTGCTCCAACGCTCTCGCCATGACCTTCACAAACAGCTATGCAGGAATAGCCCCAATCTGAGCTATTCTGACCTGCACGACTAGGTGAAGGTGCCCAAATTCTGGCTGTACGGTCTTTACTCCCACTAGCCAATACTCGGCCTTTTGCCCCCTGATCTAACGATAGGATAATATCTGTATGCCCTTCAAGCAAACGCGCATCCAGGTTCTCTCTCGAATAGATTCGAATAAGTGACGAATTTGTTGCCAGAGCTAAGTGGGTATCGCGTTGTCCTTCCGACGAGGACGTGAGTTCGGGCGAGAGAAAAGTGATATCAACAATCTCGTCATTAAAACCGATCAATTGTCGAGAAAGTGACCGGGTCGATAGCGAGTGAAAAAGAATGTTTTGATCAGCATGTACTGAAACGATAGTAGAAATCGAGGGGATATAACTATATAATATATTCAGTTACTGCCTGGTGTTAATGGTAGAATTTCACTCACACTCCATGCACGATCTGCCGCTGTTCTTCAGTGTCGTCCGAAACTTTTGACTGCTCCTGGCCTAGGGTAAATAGAACAGTTCCCTCTCTTGCATCCCACACCTTGATGACTCCAGATTCTCCCCCAGTAAAAAACCGAAGACTGTCAGCGCCAGATGCCGACGATGTAGATTCTTCATCTGGGCGAAGCAGGCCCACAGCTTCTACACGTTCAAGTACAGGTACCGTTTTCGCAAGCTTTGGACTGACAACTTTGTCTTTCCCCTTTTTGCTCGCATCCAGTGAGGGGCGCGCCTGCAAGATCGGTGAGAGGTCCCAAACCAAAACAACCGAGTCTCTCCCTCCACTAATTAGCCATCTGCCGTCGAGCGAAACATCGAAACCTCGAGGAACAGACACGTGTCCTTCGAGTACAGCTATTGGTTTTCCAGAACCTTTTCCCTGATTGAGAAGTTCAAAAATACGAATTTTGGTGTCCACCGATGCAGTAATAAGCTGCATTGACTGTTGCCGACCGACCGACGAAGGGTCTTGAGGATAATTGAACTTCAATGCGCTAACAACACCACCATGACCTTTGAAGACATGGGTGACAAATCCGCGAACGATGTTCCACACTTTTACGATGCCATCTGCGGAACCAGAAGCGACATAAGTGGAGGTTGGATCCACTTCACAGACGTGTACTGGTGCATCATGGGCACGAGCGATAACCCGAACGGGAGCGATAGTTGCTGACGGCGCAGTGAACGCTTTGGGGATTTCGAAAACCCGGAGAGACGGGGAAGATGTAAACACAAGCAGATGCGTCGATGAAGGAGTAATGCAGAGAGAAGTTATGCTTTGTGTGTCCTGTTAAAAGTAAGATACGAAAACGACGGACAATTGAGAATCGTACCCCAGCAAATCGACATAATTCAATGCCAGTGTTGACTTCGGTGAGTAAAATCTCTTCTCCTACACATGTCACTATTTTCTGCCCATCCGGAGTGACTGCGACAGGACCAGAGGTGTATAAAGGCGCGATCGTACGCGCATTTTTGAAGCTATTCGAGTCTCATCAGCCATATTCTGATTATATGCATGCACAGAGGTTACATACGCGGTTTTTAACTTGGGTCGGTTGGACATCGTCAACAAGTTTTTCTCCCAAAAATTTCAGTGGTTTGTTCTTGTTAGCCGTAAATTCTCCGGTTATTTGATTATCACCGGGAGTCCGGTCCTCAGTTCCATTTCTTCGAGCTTCGAGATTCAAAGTCATTAGAAGTGTCTATGTATTGTAAGCAATCGTATAAAATATATGAACTACACTTGCTAATGAAATTCATTGACATCAAATAAGCAATAAACATACACCGTTCATGAGCGCCTGTCAACTCTGGACCAGCGTCTTTCCATAGCCAATAATGCATCCTCAGCCTCCTGCCTCAACTTAATTTCTTCGTCTGCTATCTTCTCGGCTTCCATACGTTTATATGATTCCTCTTCAAGCAACACTTCAACAGACCTAAGAGCTGATTTGACCCTCGAAGATTCTGCATGCGCCAACGCCAGTTGATCAGAAAGCCGAATAGATAATGAAACAGCATCAGAGGCTTGTCGTCGTAGCACCGCTAATTCGCTCTCTAGCTTGTCGATGGTGCTCGAGCTGTCGTCCGAGTACGGCTGCGTGCGTACTGACGACACGGTACCGGGATATGGTGTTAGGCCAATAAGGGACGACCGACGATCGAATGGATGCATTGGTTCATCGTCGCTATCACACATGTCTTCGTCGCGAGAGGCACGACACTCCTCATCGAACGATAGTAGCTCATGACCTTCCAAGTTCCACTTCACGTTAGTAGACGTTGAAGGCACGTCTTTAGAAAGCTGACCCTGGTGTCTTGCAATAGAGGTGTTCGAAGCGCAGGTTTCAGTGTCCGGCGTTATTTTGGGATGTTTCGTGGGACGTCCACGCTTGCGAGGGCGCTTGGTACCTGGAGGAGCGGACAGATTCACCGTCCAGTATGATCCAAATCCTGGATCAGTCACCGGCCGCGGCTGCCGTTCAAAGAGACGGTTAAGGGATAAATGGTGGCGAACAGATTGCTGAATGGTAGAGAGTTCAACAATGACTGTGCGAAAACAACAATGGTTTGACTCACCTTCCAAGTGGGGCCGGCAGTTCTATAATACGCGTACTTCGCTTCCATAGCTGCATATATCTCGCGAATAGTAAGTCGCTTCCGAGGACTGCCTAGTATTGCACAACGTAGAATCACGGGTAGGGTATGTTGCGGTCGACCGTCTGTGTCTGGTAAACAGTCTAAGGAATCCGGACAGTCAGGATGGGGTTCATGATCAAGATGTTCGGACGCGTCTTCTGCCGCGTAATCGAGGGCTGTATTATCACTAGTAGGAGATTCTGGTGAGGAGGGCGAGTCACTATCCACAGAACAATTATTCAGTAAAAGTCTACAAATATCAGAGATTAGCACGGACACGCAACAGAAAGCGAATTGCAGAAAACTGACTTTACAGACTTGCGACGAACTTCAACAGGATTCAAAAGGTCGCTCAGACTGGACATTCGGGCAAAGAGAGTTGTTGTTAACCCAAGTTGCTGTGGTTCTTGTAGGTCCAAATGTACTTATGTAATCCAGTTGATTGCCCATTGTCCATTGTTCTCAGTTTGACTTTGACAGATCTCCATCAGGGATCTCACCCAATTAGGTTCTTCTTTTTCTTTTGTTTCATCTGCCGATCCCGCCACACTACAAGTGAAAAAAAATACATGTTGTGCGTGTATCACTCGTCAGTCACAAAGTACACAGAAACGGTCGTAATACATATTCATAAACTAGCACTCTATCTAGACACCATACTGATTATAATTAAATGAGTAATGTAAGTCCGGAGCCGTCGTCGGGCCCATTCCATTATGCAGCCAGTTTTCGGATCCGCCATATGCGCTCAGACCATTTGTTTGTCTAGGAAGCCCGTCTGCATCTACGGAAAGAGGAGGGAATGTGGCATTTGAGGGAGACATATGTGGCGTGGGAGATTGACCTGGGCGGGGCCACCACTCATAACCGGGAAAATACGATGTCGATGGCTCAATACCAGGAATATCGAGACCCAGCATGTGAGCCATCATCCGCGTACTGAGATCTTGCACACCGGTTTCTGACGGTGGGTGAGCCACTTGCTCTTTCTCTGGGACACGGAACGCTTCTCGTTGTAGATAGTCAGAGCTCTTCTCCTGCCCAAATGCGTCCTCCGCCTGCCGCTTTGGTCGTTCCACATGCGGCATCTCCGCCTGTTGTGCGTCGAAGCCAAGTTGGACACCTTTCAGCAGATCATGGGCTCGCGATGCACTAGGCCAGAGGAGCTATGGTTTTTTTTTGTCAGATACTGATCGCAAGTACACTAGCATAACTACTGACCTCCATCTCTTTCAGCGCAGCCATACATTGATTGAGCCCCTGGGCAGCCTGAACATTGGAAGGGCGCAATGTTACTAAGTCAATTACCAGGTTCAGTCCAAACCCTGCAGCCTGAAGCGAATACACATACAAGTTAAAAGATGCATGATCCTGTGGGAAACCATTTAGAGCTATGAATGATTACAAACAGAAAAGTACAAACCCAGCACTCAGCATGTAAGACGTCAGGAACGGTGAACACCTCTTGAGCGTGAACTTCTCTTTCCAGACTGTCACTGCCGAACATGTCAGCATATGTAGATATCTTAAAAACAGCTACCACACCTATTGCACTAAGATGACTAGCTGCACTTTGAGCCAGATCAAAAGCCTTCAATCCTAGAATTGATTTTCGGGAGGTGAATTCCACCCTGGAAATTGACTATTAGAATGAATTTGCAGAACAAGAAAAGAAACTGTACCCGTTCCAATTCGGGATGCTACAGAACAAGTTTAGAGAGACAACATCAGAGTACACGACTGCGACTTACAAAGCCCTGTGAAGCAATAACACAGCGCCCCAATACCTGATATGAACAAACAGGACATGCGGTGGCGGGATATTTCGTTTGCTGGTCACATCGTATCTAAGAAAGTCAGGTAGCCCAAGGTACCACTGGTCAAGCCGCGATTCTAACAAGGGTAACATTGAACGACGTGAAGATCCCTGTTGTGATCGCACAGGATATATCTTGCACACAACTTCTCCCATGATGACAGCTAAAGCCAGATGAGCGAACAAGGACAAACATATTGGAAAATGATCTTACAGAGGACAGCTGTGGCTCTGAGAGTAGCCATAGTACGACAAGGTACGGCAGGATAAATGACGTCGATCGAATCCGTAGTCAACGGTTGCCATAACTCTCCGTCAGTCTGAAGGCTCAATATATCACAAACACAACAATATGTAGCAAAAACCACGAACCTCATCTACATCTGGAAGGGGAGTATCGAAGTCCTGTTCGCGAATAAGGATTGGACGACCTGCATAATAGTGAGATACTTTTGCTGAGAGAAGAGGAAAAGACGGTACCCATATACACTGAACCGTATCTGCAATAGTAATCCATTACTTCAGCAATGTCGAAAGGAAAATGAACCATGCCATACCGGTCAGCCAGACAACATATCCACCAGATTTGTCGTCGAGTTTGTGTCTCGTCTTTGGAGAACAAATCGTGTCCATGGTGCTTCCAATGATCAGAGTTGCGATTAAGCCCAAGATCAATAGCCTGGAGAAAGAGAGGAAATGAGCGTTGTAGGCGAGAATTTTCGGAACCGGCACACCATCCGAACAGCTAAGCCTGCAATGTGGCGTAGTAGTCAGAAACAGTCACCGCTGGTCCAACAATCCGGCTCACCAATGTAATTCCAGCCTTGCTCCATACTCCCTATACCAAATTCTCGGTACCCAAGCAGTAGAAGTGACTGAACTGTGGAAGGTCGCGATCGATCGTATATCTTTGCTGAGGAAGGCATTAGCTGTGATGAATAAAGACAGAAAGAATCAAAGTCTACTGAGGATGAGCCTGGCGCTTTCTAGATATTCGCAACCAGCTTCCCACAACTTGCCCTTGGGCGGTAAAGGCGTCCCATCATCACAGAAGCGATCGGTGATAGAAAATATACAGAGGAGGAGTAGATTAGTGACTTTCTGAGAAGACTCCGGTTTGGGTGATGAAGATGAAGAGGGAGTGTTATCCCGTGTTCCAGCTCTGCATATGATGATTAGAGGAGATATTTAAGGTGAAAAATGTGCTCACCCTGACTTCCTAAAACACGTAAAGCATTAATACCACCACAAGCATCAGAGAATATGAATCTCATACCTAGCCTGATACTCTGACATGAAACGGCTTTTATGGATGACGGGGAAAACGGGATGTATGTATGTAAAGTAGAGGGCTAAGAGGTGGTCCTGAACATGATACGGGGGCATCGTCACTTCGATTTCATCTTCTTGTAATATGACAGACTGTTGATCTTTGCTAGGTGGCCACACACGGGCCATTGGCAGTTTCCTAGGTCGCGTTTAGACAAGAATCGTAGATTATGCATGAGCTCGCACCATATACCACCTTCCACACGATCATCTGATCTGTTGTCTTTGCTGAGGAGATGGAGACCGCTAGCTTTGCCATGAAAACGTATCTGTCGAAAAGCGTTAGATACCCAAGAGCTTATGAGCAAGGATCCTACCTCCTGATTCTCTGTAAGTGAAAGTTCACCCATTCCTTCAGTCGCATCTTTCAAGGAGTCATGATCCTCTCGGTCTAAGGGGGGGAATATAAGAATAAAACAAACACTATCTTTGAACAGCAGAATCACCAGACGTGGGTTCAAAGGTATACATAGCATTCCAATCTGGCTGGCCTTGGGAGTCCAATGGGGAGGAACTATTGAGACGTCGTCTTTGCGCAGCAGGACCATTCACAGAAGAGGAGGAGGCTATATCGTAAGCGGGAGAAGAGCTCGAAGACGCAAGGTGATTTGACAGATTATCTTGCCATTCCTGCGTAGGAACAATTGATAAACCTCGATCTGCTTAACTATAAGCATATCGAAGACCAGTCTAAAAGACAACTAAGTTATTACCTTGACTTATTGAGACCTTTTCCCGAGAAATCCGCGACTGCCTCCGTGATCGTGAGTGGTCACGAGCAGGCGAGCTTCCGTTGCTTCTCAGAACAGAGGCAAAAAAATCCTCTTTAGTTGCGCCCTGTGGCTGATAGCGTCTTCCGGAAGGACCCTGGAAACAGAGGTTAGTACTTCCCCAATATCGTCTACTAAGGTAGCAAACGAACATAAGGACCCGTATCCACCCTCGCGAGTATTTCGCGTGCTAGCTCATCGTGTTGCAGATCGGCAACGACACTTCTCACACGAGGGTCCGGGCATTGTAGAATGACACCCAATAGCGACTCAACTTGATGCCATCTCTGCTCGATAGCGTGGATGTAGCCTTTCGGAGGTCCTCTTTTATAGCTCGGTCCTATTATTTCGTGAAGATCTGCATAAACAGCCAGACTTCATGATGACTCACCTAAGAATGTACATGCTTTTGAAGGCTATGAGCGTGTGATCAGACGTTGAGAACTCGATAAAACTAACCAGTCCCTGCTAACGCACAACTCTTACACGGTGCTCCTTCTTCAGCACCGCGCTCACATTTACTTTTGGTTTTTCTACATTGGTCACAAGCTGAACTAAAGTATCAGTAATTAAACCCGAGGGATAGTATGGCAACACTCACCTCGGCTACTCCTCTTTCTAGACGCTGCTTGAAAGTCGTGAGCGTCACCATCCTCAGAAGGTTCAGAGTCATGCCAATCCATCTGAAGGACGGAGGAAGAAGAAGAAGTGAAAAAATGAACTTGAAACACGCAAAGATGATAGAGTAAAGTAAACGTAGATCACTTATTTGGAAGAAATAATCACAATTTACATTTTACAAAGGCAAGTCAGGCCAAGCACATGACTTTGGTCGAATCGGGCGTTTCGGACCGATCGATCAGAGCGACATCGGCCTCAAAAATCAGAGCTTTGATCGCATCTCGTAAAGAGGATGACAAGTGCGATAATCCAGTAGGACTCCTACGCTCCTCGAGCTAAACTCCAGTTCAACCAACTTTCGGTTTCGGTGCTTTGGCATCTCCTTCAGCAGGGGTTACTCTGTGAAGCTAAGTTCCATTGGGATAGATTGGAAAGGAAATCTGAACTAGAATACAATGCTACCCTACTTATTTGCAGATACGTAACACACTGCCATGGTCGTTTGGCGGCTGGTAAGTAAATTGATATGTGGTGATTGAGACGGTTGTTCACGCCCTCATTCTCACTTGAGAGGACTATAAGATAGTGGAGTAAGAATGAACGAGTCCATCGACTTCGCTAGTTGTGCCGTCTATAAAGAAAACTATCGGTACAACGCATGGTCAGGGTCAGTCGAAAAGAGTATGTACCTTATTCACAGTCTCTGCCCAGCCGTCGATCTGCCACGCTCTCTCTCTTGTCTCCTTGCGGCTTTCCAGGTTCCTGCAAAACGGGCTCTAGATCTTTAGATTATATTTGTAAGCGGTCCTGGCTCACGGATATTGCCACATATGGTGCACTTGATGCAATCGGCCAACTTGCGAGAACCACGCTCCTACGGGCTCAACGAATTTTCTCCGAGCGTCGATCCCTCTGCGCCTTCAAATATCAAGTGAGTTCGGCAAATTCAACAGTTTGAATGGTTAAGCTTACCAAGCATTCTCCCATTCCAGAAGTGTTCCAGGGATGAGCTGGTAACTACGCAGCTCAAAAACGCCACCTTGTGCACGCGGTGGAGCGGTGGGGAAGAACGCGAACTCTTGGTTGAGCTGCGAAGTGCGCGAATTTATGAAAGGCAGCATAGCTTCATAAGCTTGGAGGTGCTGTGTGTATCAGTCAGCGCAGTGCAGACTGTGCAAATGTAGAAACACGCCTCAGAGGTCTTCACGAGCTGAGTTGTCTTGTCATAACCTCCGTAGTTCTCGTATTCAAGAATGTGGAAGAAGGTATCCTGTTCTCCGATAAGCGTCTCCCAGCTTCCTGTCAGTTTGACGTGCATTTCCGAATCATCTTTGATTCCAGAATAGTACCTCTCACTGAAATCGTCGGGTCACCAGAATTCCTGAGATGGTGGCACCACTCACGCTGCCTTCTTGTACTCCTCAGTTTTTTCGGGCTTCACTCGATGGACTACACGGGGATCGTCAACGTGCTGCTAATGGGGAAAATGGGACATACACACTTTCAAACCCATGAACGTATTTGCCACGACCGACCAGTCGAGAATGCTTGAACACCTGTCAGAATGACTGTGCTGCTAAGCTACGAAAGCATACAATACCTAGGAAGAATCAGAAAGTGTTGGAATTGCAAGGAAAGTATCATACCTGAAGAACCTCAAGTTCTCCGTCCCTCCTAGCCTCTGGGGAACCGTGCAGGAAAGACTGCGAGCGAATAGAGGTGATATGGGCACTTACTCGGAGCAGCGTTAATAAGTGGAATCACCTGCACGGATATAGGTCTCCTAGACGCCAGGGAGACAATATTCTTCGAAGAGCGGAGAGAAAGCATAGCTGGTGGGCGTTGGTTGCAAGTGAATTGTCTCGTTTTGAGCCTGCTGTTACTGTGACGTAAGCGGGGTTCTTCAGAAAACCGCACAATCACCGGCCCGCCAAGTATTCAACTGCAACTTCCAAGTTCAAAACTGACATGGGTCCAATTGGCACTATATAGGTCATATGTTTATTCCATTTACATACTATCACTCTGCCGGATCAATAATATGACAATCTGTTCGCTCCACGAACAAAGATCTCATGAATACACCACCTCTCTGAAATTTCTGTTTGCAAGACAAATCGCAACTGTAGCCTACCCTTGACACTCAGAGCAGACGTCATGTCGATGCTGCACTCTTGTAGCGGTGAGGGTGTTATGACTGCGCATCGAATTTCACCATCGGATGGCAGCTATGTGATCATGAGTTATTGTAATTTGCAATGGTCGGATGCACCTACCCATTGTCCTGAGTGTAAAGATTCGAAGACAGAACTTTTCAAGACCAACTCGGCAGTCGGATCTACCAGAACGACAAGCTCCAGAGCAGTCCAAGTTGAAGGTACTGTCCTGAAAAGATCTAATCGGAAAAAATCTCCTTTTCGTACACCTGACACCGACTTGTAGGCAGTAGAACTTTTTGCTGTGAGAACTTGCCACACACCTCTTGATATGCAAAACGCAGTATCCACGCGCCCGTCCACTGCATGCGACGGCGGACGAAGAAGATACTGGTCTTTGTCCGCCTCGTTGATCATACTCAATGTTTGCATTTCCTTTTCCAGCAACAGCGTAGCAGAGGGAACTTCTATCTCTAGTGCTGGGAGAAGCGACACAGAGGTCTCAAAAACGCAAGGTGATCCGACGCAAGGTGTACGGTGACTCGATGGAAGTGCGGAGTCCTCGAATGACACGAAAGGAGGACTGTCAGGCGAAATCCAAGAGTCATTGTCGTGGCCAGCTAATTTGTCAAGAAATTCAGCCGCTCGGATCTGGAGGATGACTGGAGTGTTAGTCAATCTTGAGTGTGATGGGCTACTTACTATATGTCTCTTGTTCCTCTCGTCTCCTTCTAAACCCTGAGTGAAAGGTTGTCCACCACCAAGTTCGATTCCCTGGTCAAACCAAACCTCCGGGAAAACATTGGCTAGGAGGGCATAGTAATTGTCTGCCATTCTCATTTCTTCGTCAGATGCATCGAGATACGCCATGAGTGACAGAAAATCCCTGGCTTGCGATCTCTTGATGAAAGAACCGTGTCCTAACCACGCAAAGGCAGAGTGAACATTGGACCCCACACGTATACGCTTGAGTTGACTGGAGAAAGCTTCATGAGGTGGTAACAAATAGATACCGGACCGTGAGGATTCAGAGAAACTGGAACGAAGAGCGTGTATAATCTCCGGGAGAACAAGATAATCATCATCCTACCAAAATAGTTGTGTATACAAGGTAAATGAAAAATGAAAAGGTGTTGAACGTACTTGGATGAAACAGAACGGGGTGTCCGCTTCCGCGCAAGACAAGAATCGAGCTTGAAAATATATATTGGACGGTGAATTGAATATTTTTATTCTATCACCCGAACACGCAGAAAAGTCCTGAGCTCGAAATTGATGAGAGTACAAGCCAGCGACAGGAATGAAGCCAGACTTCTTTAGAAACTTGATTAGGACTGTTATTCCATACATGAATGGCAGCGATAGTATCCTCAAGGAGCGGATCACATAGTAGTGACACTATCCTAACGACATTAGGAAACCTAGACCAGTTGAGCAGAACAGCAGTTGTATCTGCAGTCCTCTTCTTGGAAGGAGAGAACACGGGTCTTGTTAAGGACGTTTTTGATGGATGAAGATATGAAGCAGGAAGAGAAGCAATGGGTTGAGATAGAGTCGACTTCTGAGTGAATCTATTGAACAGAAAGGCCAGAAGAAACGCAAAGACGAGCACGAAGAACGACGACCTCAGGTGGTACATCATGAATGCAGACAGACCACCGAATGTGAGAAACCATTCAAACTCTAATGACACCGCTGACATGCGAGCGTCTCCATCGCTGTTTTGTGCATATATAAGATCCAATTCTGTGTCATGCCATTCTATTACTTCCAATGAAGCCCATTTCTTCAATACCTCGCTGTCGGTTTAGCCTATGTCAGCATCGCACTTATGCTGTCAGTGCTGCCAATACCGCAGGAGATAGTTTGACACTGAAACGTTCTGCACAGGCTAAGATCCAAGTACACATGTGTTCTGCCTAGTCATTAAGCAGAATAAAAATAGGCTAAGATTGAGGCAATAGATCAAGCTAGACCCTTCTCTCAGGCCTTGATTGATTCCTATAAACGACGCCATGACTATCTGCGCATATCTCTTACTGAGAGGTGTAATTTACGATGTGAGTCTGGCCCCTTTGCTTCAACTTATTGTGATTGATTCTGATTTCACAGGTTTCTACTGTATGCCCAGCGAAGGAATAGAGCTGACACCAGACAGCAAAATCCTCACCAACGATGAAATACTGCGGCTCGCAGAGCTATTCGTGAAAGCAGGGGTTACAAAGATACGCCTCACCGGGGGCGAGCCGACAGTTCGTAAAGGAATAGGCAACATCATTGGTATGCAACGTCTTTGATACAAGGAAGACTATCAGCACTCACTATTGTGCAGCTGGTATCAATCAACTACGACCGTACGGCCTCAAATCTATCGCTATGACCAGCAATGGGTTAGCTCTGCACAGAAAATTGCCAGAATTTATTGACAATGGCCTCACGCACCTCAATCTAAGGTCACCCCTTTCGGACGCTCTATAAAATGACGCTTACATTCGATCGACAGCCTGGATACCCTGGATCCTTTCAAATTCGAGTTCATGACAAAACGGAGAGGCCACGACGCTGTCCTCAAAACGCTAGATACTGCTCTTGCATCTCCTCGCCTCCAATCTGTCAAGTTAAACGTTGTAGTTGTCAAAGGTCTCAATGACACCGAGATCTATGACTTTGTAGAAATGACAAAAGGTCGACCACTGTCTGTACGGTTCATAGAATTCATGCCCTTCACAGGTAAACATACTTCCTAGTTTAGCTTCTTAATGGCTAACCATCTCTCTTTAGGTAATAAATGGAACAAGGCCAAAATGGTGCCATCCTCCGTGTTGTTAGATGGCATATCTGCTCGATATCCCGGAGTCGCTCGAGTTTCCGACGAAATGAACGATACTGCTCGTTCATGGCGTATTCCTGGATATAGCGGGTCCTTCGGTTTTATAAGCAGCATGTCAGATCACTTTTGCTCTACCTGCAACCGACTCAGAATAACAGCGGACGGGCAGATCAAGGTGAACATCATCGTTCCTATCTGCGCTGCCTTGTACTGACTAGGTTGTGCAAGGTCTGCTTGTTCGACGCAAAGGAAGTGTCTTTGCGTGACGAAATTCGGAAAGGCGCCACTGATTCCGATCTTCTACAAATCATCGGGTTGGCAGTGTCCGGGAAGCAGGAGAAACATCTTCAGATGGAAGATATAGATGTTATATCAAATCGCCCGATGATACTAATTGGCGGTTAAGTGCTCTTTTCTTGCTTACTGTACTTGCGTTCTATGTTTCGTTACTTTCAAATTGATACCTTCGCTATAGGTTCTAAAGCGAATGATTCTCGCTCACTGTCATGGATCACTGGAAGAAGGTGTGCTACACCCCCATATACACCCCCATACCGGTCGCTTCCAGTTCCCCGACCCCACTCTCGCATGTATTCAACTTCTCGATTGTCACACCTCGATGAACATGGCCGCGCGTCCATGGTCGATGTTTCCGAGAAATCAATCACCCAGCGTACCGCTACCGCTGAGGGTCGCATCTTCATTACACCCCTTGCATACGAGCTAGTCACCTCGAATTATCCTTCCGAGAGCTCTAGGCCTACGGACAAGGCTCAAATGAAAACACTCCGTAAAGGAGACGCCCTGACAGTTGCCCAACTTGCAGCAATTATGGGATCGAAACGGACAGCAGATCTCATCCCTCTTTGTCACCCGATTCCCTTGACAAATGTAGCAGTCACTCTGACGCCCGAGATAGTCTCATCTTCCAAAAGTTTAGCGAGTTCTCTGCACCACAGTATACTATGCCGTGCTACAATCACTTGCGAGGGAAAGACTGGCGTAGAGATGGAAGCGCTGACCGCGGTCTCTGTGGGGTTGTTGACTGTATGGGATATGCTCAAAGCCGTGGCGGGCAAGGATATGATGATTGGTGACATTGTCGTATCGAGCAAGTCAGGTGGTAGAAGTGGTGATTGGGTCAGGACATCGCAAAGCTAGTAGAGATAGACTAGGTTGCATTGAGGGGCTACACGAGCATATATCGCGATGTTTTTCACGTTGCATGTGGATAATATAGGGGCAGTTGTGGGGTCAGACTACCTCGAACATGTTATTCCCCTGTTTCTTCATGATTTGTCGACCTGTAAGGGTCCCTCGAAACTCGGTACCTTAGTCGACAATCTCAGCACGGAGATTGGTCTCGCTCGTTTCGATGCATTGATCACTCTTGGCCAGGGGATTGGTTATTCGACCAAGGTAATGGAATCGCAGACTCCGAGTATTGACCAGATTCAAGTTCGAATAAGATGTTGCACTCTTTCTCCAGTGAATTACTTTGTGAACATTGTACACCCTCCGATGTGCCCGTGCCTCGCTCAGGTTCACGTACATATATTCAATGAAGCCGATGAAAACATTTGCTCTGATTTAGCTCCGTACAAAGTCAGAAAGCTTCCCAGCTATCTCGTTATCAACGATCCGCGCTACTTCTTTGCCCTAATACAGATAGGATTAGTAACGCGACGGAAGCTGCTAGTCGCAGACGTACATCGTGCAATCTAATGATGGTAGGGACGCTTTGAACATGCCAAGGATCACCCCTAAAAATATTTGAAGGAGACTTCCATCTGATATGCATGGGTCCATTCAGTGGTGAAGGGTTGGCATATCAATGCGAACTCACGTTGGCCTATCGCCGACATAAACAATCAACGCAGAGGGAGAGTCTGATGCAGAAAATGTCTGCTCGACGAGACTCTCAATAGCTCGGCAATCCTGGTGTGATAATGAGACCGCCGTTGGCAACATATGGAATCAAGCAAAGATCCAAACATACAGGACACCATAATCTTCCGTCAACAACTGATGAATAAAAGATGAGATAGCTTTGCGAAACGTCTTTGAGAGACTGGGGAGTCACAGATGGGTCAGAAATGTGAAGAGGCATTGCTGAAACGTGAGAAGTGAACAATCAGTCTGCTTAACCCCGCGGCCCGCCGCACCAGGATGCGTTGAGCGACCTTGCGCGAGAATTGCTTCATCTTTGAATGGCTAGATATCAATCATATTCAATGCTTGATTGAACATTCAAGCATTGCTCAAGGTAATCTAGCCATTCAAAATGAACAATACAATATGTGCTCAGCGCTCAACGCATTTTGTGCATCGGGCCGCGGGGTTAAGCAGACAGGTAATTTAATTTAAACGCCGGTCGCTAGCATACTAAGTACATACTAAGGGGAGACAAAATATGAATTATGATGAACATTCATTCAGCGTCATTCCAATTTCCCGTTGGCATCCTCGACCAAGATTCGGTTGGAAGCAATTAACTCGGTATTAACTTTCCAACATCTCTCTAATGTCCGTTGTCATGTTCATATTGAATAAATCTGCCAACTTCCTTGATCTCTGATGGTCTGATATGAAACCATACAATCTGCGCTTCTCAAAAGTCCGTGTTACTACTTGCAGTGTAACAGAGTACAGTCAACGCAGTAGCTACATGGTGAGGAACGACTAGGAATCGACCCGTGAACCTATCGCCCAAACAGAAAAGGACTACGCTTGAAGAACGTATTAAGCACCAGATAATTTTAAATAGCAGCAAGAAATCAAGAAATGGTATAGGTCAGTCCATGGTGTTGTATATATACGATGGGTCCATGCTATGCGCAAAATTTCTACAGAAACACGTGAAGAGAACGTTACTGCATCAACTGAAGTTTGAGTGAAACCAATGTCCGTTTAGCAACTTCCAGAAGAGCATCCACTGGAAGAACTAGAGTTGGATGCAGCATTCGAACCACCGCACGAGGAGCCAGAGCAGCCACTTGAGCTCTTGGAAGAAGAACCGCACGACGAACCCGTGCAGCTGCTTGAGCTCTTTGAAGATGAACCACAAGACGAACCAGAGCAGCTGTTAGAGGATGACGATGAACCACAGGACGAGCCCGAGCAGCTAGCCGCGCTCGTAGCAGCCGCGTAAGCCGTTGTCGACGTTGTATATGAAGCCACAGAAGCATATGTGTTCATGGTGTTGCTGTTACCAGACATCATACCCCAGCTCGATTTGCACTTGCCAAGACAGTCGACGAGACCGGTGTTGTATACTTGCTGTGTTTCCGTGGCGGTTTCCGTCTGAGTTTGAGTAGCGGTCGCCGTCGCAGTCGAAAGCTGGGTAATAGTTGACAACAAGGTCATCTCGTCGGTCATGGTCTGCGTGACAGTGTTCATCACGGTCTTGGTCTAAGATGCCGACACTCAGCAAATGAATGAAGGAAGGAGCAATGAAAAACATACGTTGTCGATGATGCTGGTCTGGACATAGACAGAAACGTACGTCGTCGGTTGAATGACAGTGCTGATTTCCGTCATGGTAACTCTGTCAGTCTCAGTCTGGGTCATGATCTGAGTCTGAATGGAAGTGAGCTTGTCGGTGACAGTGGCCGTCACGGATTCAACCTGGGTCAAAGTCTACAGAAAACGCGCTTTAAGTGAGGGCTTCTCATAGGTATGCTAGGAAAGACGTACGTTATCGATGACCTTGGTAGTTTCGTACACCTTGGTGTAAGTCGTCGGCTGGATAATGGTGCTCAGCTGAGTCATGGTGACGAAATCAGTCTCCGTCTGCTTGAGAGTCTCGGTAGCAGTGTTGGTCTGTGTGGCGGTCTTTGTGTAGATGTTGGTCTGCGTCATGGTCTCGGTAGCAGTGAGAGTGTGTTCCTCAATGGAAGTTTTGTCGATTATCTCTGTAGAGACCCAAACGCGCGTAGTCGGAACAACTTCGACAGAAGTGTAAATCTGAGTCTGGGTGAGCACTTGGGTGTCGGTCATGAACTGGGTCATGGTCTCGGTCATGGTGACGGTTGTGGGCACAACCTGAGTGTACACCTGAAAAGCCAATAAGATCGGAAATACGAAACAGACTAAGGTGAAACGTACCTGGGTTACAGTAGCATGCTCTGTCATTGTGGAGGTCATTGTCTCTGTGACCGTCGACACACTGTTGTAGCAGTCGTTATTGTAACCGTAGTTGCTGCCCTGATTGATAGAAGATTAACATTTGGTGCAAGCTCAAATTGTAACGCGACTCACTTGATGATAATCGTCGCGTAACATCCCGAGAACTGAGTGTTATACTGTAAAAGTAACAAGTCAGATTCAGACCAAGCAAGAAGTAAAAAAGAACAGTAAGTATAACGCACCCAAGACTCGGCGGAACAAGAACCATCGGACTGTTTAGAGTAACCATAACCACAAGCCAGACTTTTATATCCACCGCTCGAGTACGAAGAATAAGGCATCATCTGGTAAAAGTTGGCAGAAGACGCGGGAGCAGAAGTAATTTCCGAAGGCGCGGCAGAGGTAGCCGATGCTTGTGTGGCAGCCGGGGAGTAGGCTGTAAGAGCAGGTGCGGAAGACATCCCGATTACGGACACCTGGGCAGCAGCGATGCTGACAAGAGAAAGACCAAAGATTGCTGACTTCATGATTAAAGAGAGTGTGGCTGCTTAAGTGCTATTGAACGAAATTCAAGGGTAGAAGTCGAAAACGAATAAGCGGTCTACGCTGCGTGAACTGTCTTGCAGTGAAGGCGTTGGTGGTGCGGCTAGCCAAAGGAAGCGGCAAGCGCTCTTTGGAGAACATTGAGTCGGGATCGAAGAGCGATAAACATGATACATACCGCAAAAGAAAAACGAAAAAAAAGCGGGAAGGGAAGGAAGAAAACGAAAGAACGAAAGGTGGGAGAAAGGGTGAAGTACATTTGATGATGAGGGGTATTTGAAGGAAAACGGGAAATGACAGGTTACTACGCCCAAGGCAAAACACGGCATCAAATTTCTCACGGGTGGACATCTCGGTGTCTCCAGGGTCTGCACATGCATTTCCCTTCCTTTGGTTCAGGCTCGGCATTTGATTGGCCATGGAATGAAATAACCAATCATATTCAACACACACTGCCTCCCGATATAATATCTCTCTACAAATATCCAATTATCTATTACTGATTTCTCGCGTACAGTCTCGGTGACGTTAGAGATAGATGTTCACCGGCGGCCCGTCGTCCAAACTCTCCATGCACATCCAGTAGAATCTTGAGCGCATTCCGTGCTCGAATCTGCGACATCTCGTCCGGTCGTGACGTTAGTGCAGTCTGTACCAGGCGTGGCTTCTCCTGCCAGGGATACTGCATCAAAATAAGAACCATCAGATCATGAACGCCTGCGTGAAACACTCGTAAACTTACCGGTAACTTTATTTAGTGACAAGGTGAACAGAGTGAGTATACATCGTACACAGCTTTCTGATCTGCTTACCAGTTTCTTCAGTTGCTCATATGCAAGAAGAGTAAAACCAAATTGGGGACTGCTCCTCAGCACTCGCGCAGGTCCACCTTTGAATAGCGCTCGGAAACCCTCTTCCCGATCTGGGAAATCGAACATTTCAGAAATCTTCCATGCAATCAAGTTATCAATAGCTCACAGATCTTCACAAAGGCATCGCGAAGGCCCTTGTAATGTGTTTGCCCTTTACGTGCTTCAACTTGCAGGCGTGTCTTAACAACATCTTCGATACTATCATCAGCGCCCACCGTTCAACCAGGATCAATAGAAGTCTTACCAGCAGGGGTTGTAAAGTACGCAGCTGGCATACCACTGCACAATTCATCAGTCAATGTCAGTTTGATCGACTCGTATCAATTATGCTATGCAGACTCACGCGATACCAGCAGCCGCAAGTGTTTCCAAGAACGACAATTGTTTCCCATTGTAGCCCTCGCGAAAGACGTCGGACTTCAGATGCCCGTATGCGGGGAAGTAGATCGCCGAGAACGGTATATCGCGCAGCAAGCATGCGCTTGCGCCTTTGTATAGTCCCACGATACCCAGCTGCCGAACGATATGAACGGCTCCTCTAGGTACCGCTCCCTCGCCCTTTGCCGCCTCACCTTGTACTTGAAGCCGAATTTTCCTGTTGTAAATCAATAAATTGACTGACTCAGAACCCTAAAACAGAAGCGATCATACACAATCTCCAGCGGGTTGGTGAAAATCTAAGCGGCGAATGTTACAATCAGCATATGAAAGCACAATTGATGAGCCCAACGTACAACTTGACATCCACCAGCTGCACCACCAGCGACCAGTTCCCATCCAAGTTTGATGCGACCAGTCTCTGGATCCATCGACCTGCCACGGATTATGTCATTAACTGTCAGCTTGATCGCTTTCTCTGGTGCCACACCCTTTAAGAGAGGTACTTAGAGATGTAGGAATCAGCTTTATCTCATTCACCCACAATTAGTTGAGGCCCAAGCCCGCGATAGAATCCCAAGAATCCTTCGTTCAGCAAGATTTTCCGCGCGCAATCTATACTATTCTTATACAAAATTTGGCCGACGACCGTGCTTCTCTGGTTTTGCATGCTATAATTTGTTGCTTCTTAGTGGTCATTTGTGCTAAAAACAAGATAGGGACATACCGGGTCTGTTAAAAGTGTGTGATACATTTAATTACCAGAGATAAAAGCTCAAAGGACTTGAAAACAAACCTTGACTATACAAGTGTAAGTTCTCTATCTCATAATACACAGCGAGACTTATCACTCACCCATATCAATAGGATACACGATGGTTGCACCAAATGCACCAGCGATACCTACCCAGCTTTGAATAAAACCCTTCAATCTACTCATTCCGTGACTCACCGCCTTGAACAAAGTTGTAGGATGAATGGAAGAACGAGTTCAGGAATGAAGTCGAAGGCTGCGCCTTCGCCTCAACCTCTTCATGGGGAGCCCTCCATCGTGGGTCGAGAAGTTGGGCAAAATCAATCAGTGCTAGACGCTGTGCCCCGTTGCCACGACCAGCAAAGTGAAAGACGATAGAGGCCTCCATAGGAGTGAATAGCGAATACCGGGAACTGGAAGAGGCGTAATCAAGAAAGTCCGATTGACTGATACGTCCGTCCTTGCTTTTGGATATAGCTTCGCGAATGATTCTGGAAAAAGAGGTCCAGTTGGCGGGTTGGGTAAAAACATACGAAGCATCACTTACCGCTCCACCATGTCCATCTCTGCAAGCATCGGGATGAGCGATGGCGAGCAGAATATGAAGCTGAATGCTTGCCTCTGATGACATTGTGGAACGCAATAACTTCAGAATACGATATACGCTGACCAGGCGTTAATGTGCAAAGAGTGGGTAGTCTATCAATCACGGCGTCCGACAGTTTATGTCCTGCAATTTCCTGTTAAAGAAAATTGAGAATGTGTAACAACGTAATGATATGGATATGGACATACTAGTATTATGCGTTTGAATTCCTCAGGCAGAATGAAGCCGTCCTGGTCCTTGTCTAAGTATCGGAAAGCCTGTCGGAGACGTTCGCCTTGAAGTCCCTTCATTAATTGAGTAAACTCATTGTCTGTTACACCCCCAAAGTCAACAACGTGCACAAGAGCATAAATTACGACTTGCATCCTAGAACGTGTGCGCCATTCTTCTTGCCGAGGTATAATTTAACCCAATCACTGCGCCGGAGGGCCTCATGAGAGTTGCACTGCAAACAGGGTGCCTCCAACATACCAGTCAAAATCAAAAGGAATTGCATCTTGTCCAACATTAGCGGTGAAGACATTCTTAAATTCGTCATAAGAAATGAATCCGGAATGGTCTCTATAGAATATGTTAATTATGGTATACGCGACAATCGAGATAGGTCTACGCACACGTCGAAATACAGGAATGCCATCCAATAGTCAGCATCAGGGCGCTTCAAAAGAGTTTCGAACACGGTGAAGTCCTCCCATGACACTAGTCCGCGTTTTGAAGTGTCCGCTACACGAAACAAAATAGCGAATTGTGCCCTGCCAATTTTGGACAAGTCGCCCACTGGTGCAATGGCGTTCACAAAGCTCTCTGCATCTAGATATCTGTTGCAGTGAAGCGGAACGTCAGACCAAACGCGAGATAGATAAAGCTAATGAGCACCGTATTTCTCGCCATTGATAACCCTCGCATTAGCATCGAAAGTTCGCCGCCATCGCTTGAGCTCTGACTCCGGGACACTGACAGCAGAACGAACCGATTTGAGAGCGGAAGCCGTTAAAGACGACGACTTGTCCGAGTCACAGTGTACAGTAGGAATTATCGACGACATGTAGCCCATTCCGTAGATAGAGGTCTAATGGTCTAAGGGGGTATCCGGGGAGGAAAGAGTGAAAAGCTGCAGGTAGAAGTGGAGACGGGAGTAAGGGGGGGCTGTCAAAATTTCGTCCCCGTGCGGGGAAATGGATTACATCAGCAATTGGGGGCCGTATCCTCCCGCACAATTCGAAATTTGCGGGATTAAAACGGTCCAAAAACATTCTCCCAGTTCACGCAGGGTAGTATGTACGACAAAGTAAGTGCTCAGTGTATTTCGCCTGCAACTTCTGACGGAAGTCTGAAACTAATACAATACATTTCTTTGTTCGGAGCTACGGACCGCACCTTCCTTACAATGACTTCACTTTCTAGGGCATGTCCTAGCTTCTCTTCCACTCTCTGCTAAATATGTCAGCAGGTGCGAAGCAATGTCCTTGAATAGCATCTCACCTGCTTGATGTCTATCTCAGCCTTCTCTAGCTCGAGTTCCCTGGTAAAACAGTGGCAGTGTATCATGGGCATCTTGTTTTGGTAGATTTCTCTAAGTGCTTGAGTAGGTAGAACGCCCCGGAACGCATCCAGGAACAGAATTGCACTATCCGGGAGATTCATTACAAAATGATCTATCCTTCGTCTTGAGGTCAGATGATCACCAGACGTCGCTGGTATCACAGGACCGTCCTTCGTCACTTGTTTCTGGAGTTTGCGCAACGCTGTCTTACTCGGCTTGGGTCCAGTGTACGCGTGGAATGGATTGTCGTATAGACGCTGAAAAACTTCACGAATGAAAGCCCGGCCATCTTCACAAAACGCTCTAACGTCAGTTGAGGCCTAATTGCAGTGAGTCTTCAAAAACGAATCCAAACGGAGGAATGAACTCCTACATCATTATCTGCGATATTCCGACACAGATACTTGTAGCTTTCAGGATTCAAGTCATTGGCCATGACGGCACATCCTCTCTTGGAAGCTGGTAGTGCAAACGGCCCTACTCCGGCAAACACGTCCGCAAGAACCTCACCCGGTTGAAGCATCTGTACGATACGCTCATGCTCTGTATGAAGCCGAGAGTTCCAGTACACTCGAGAAAAGTCAAAGGTGAAGCGACAATCAGACTCGTGCTGCAAGGCAAATGGTCAGCCGTGCACAGTGAAGATTGAATAACGTTCCCAACATGTTCGACAATAAAATCCGGTTCGCCTGCAATCACTTCCATGTCAAACACTCGGAACTGAGTGTCAATACTGTCTAACTTATTGACAACAGTCTTGATGGTTTTGTTTTTCTGAATCATCATCAATCAGTCTGTGGATGGTCTAGAACCTTAAGAGGCTTACATCGAGGAAAAGCTGCCCAATTGCTTGTTTGTAGGGTAAATACTCATCGTTGAGATTTACATGTGCTGTAAAAAGGTGGAAGGTCAGAGAAACTCGAGGTCAAGATAAAATTGCGCACCGATATGTCCTGTCGCCGCAAAACCGACAGGTGCGCCCTCTCGCAATGGCTTTGGCAATATCGCCTGCAATATCTCGCCTAAGTTGCCATCAGTATTTTGGGGCGGACAAGGGCATGAGGCTATGTAACTCGCTGTCCAGTGATCATAATTCAGTGTCAGAGTATAGTTGACGAATCCATTAGATGATTGATTGAGCAAGTCCAACGCGTCCGAGGAGAGTTCAGCTGGCTTGCGGTTCATTCAATGACATACTCGCGCAGACAAAAGGGATATCTACCTGGTTCAGAGACGCCTAATAAAATGAGCCTATCGCCGTCGGGGGCAGAAGGATCGCGAACAACAGGCTTCACTTTTGGAAGACCAACCAAGAATCTAGAAAACCATGAGAAAAGGTGATAAGACTGTGAGATTGATGAGAAAGGTAACGACCTTCGAGTGATCTCCGAGTTTAAGAGTGTTGCTGTTCTGGAAGGAGGAACACGAACGGCTAAGATGGGTATAGATTTTTGAAAAGCAGATTTGTCGAGAGGATGTAGAGGACCATGGTATTCAGGAGGGGTAACGTCAAGTAGAGATTGTGAATGACTCTCTTGAGACATATTTGGGAGAATGCGGCGGATAGAGGAACAGAGTCGTCGAAGCATGAACCAATCAGAAAAAAGGGCAGAGATTTACATATTCTGAGATATCACGTAATCATGCTTACGATAACACGTGGAAAGCCCTCTGACACCCCTATATAATATACTATATATCTAGATTGGTGATCATACAATCAACGTCCAACTTGGGAATTCACCATTCCTAGCGCTGATCGCTGAACTCAGGTAAGTCTTCAATATGTTTTCTCTTCATGTTGGATTCGGGTGTTGTCAAGCAGATATCTTCATGTCTTGGCCATTTTCAGGAGGCAGTGATTCCTCTATCATTCCCGAGAGACCGCCATATGCACTTTTGTTCTTTCATCTACGCTCATCATAGTATCACAGTCCTCTATCTTCATGTCTGGACCAAGACCACTGCCTTCAATAGACGTATTGCAGCGTATCGTGGATGTGCATTGTCATCCTACAGATACATCACCCATTACCTCAGAATCGATGGAGAAACTTGCCATAACTATCTGTGCAATGAGCTCTAGGAAATCTGATCAAGGCCTTGTCAGCAATCTGGCATCCTCTTACCCAGAAAAAGTGATACCTTGCTTCGGTTAGCGAGCTATATCCTCGTTCCCTCTCGTTACCTCTCTGCCTTGTGGCTTATGCTGCGTGCTCAGGATATCACCCATGGTTCTCGCACCTCATATCACTCGAGCCTGGCATTCGGAAGCAGGATCATTTTAGGAGCCTTTTCAAGGCATCTAGTCCGGAAGACGATGAGATGTTGAATACCTTGATTATGAGCTTGCCAGAACCGACACCATTGCACGACGTCCTGTCCGAAATTCGCCGAAATCTGGAAGCTTTTCCCAACGCGATGCTTGGTGAGATCGGCCTGGATAGGTCATTCCGTATACCCTTTGATTATTTGGCGTCTCCTCGCGTTTTGACGCCTTTTACTGTCCCAATCGAACACCAGCTTGCGATTCTACAACCTCAACTTGACCTCGCCGTGGAACTAGGCCGGAATGTCAGTCTGCATAGTGTAAAGGCACACCAGGTGACCCTCGACGTTTTAGCCAATTTACAACGTAAACACGGGGCCAAATGGAAAAGAGTCTGCCTGGCCATGCATAGTTGCGGATTTAGCCCTCAAATGTGGAGTGATATTCAGGTTATATCTCTTCTCTGCAACGAAATTCTTGATGCTCATGGTCATTGTCGTGCAGAAGAAGTATCCGAACGTCTATCTTTCACTTTCAACAGTCATAAATGCTCGTTCGCCCAATCACTTGTCCTTGATCAAAGTCTGCGACCCCAATCGAATATTGGTCGAGTCGGACTACAACGATGTTGAAATGTGCGCGGAAAGGACTTGGGACATGGTCCTGACAATTGCTGAAGTGAAAGGCTGGAAGGTGGAGAGTAAATGGACTGAGGAAGAGGACGAATCAGAATGGGGAGTGGTTCGTAAACTCCAAGAGAATTGGCAAAAATTCAAGGCAGGTCAGGACGAGAACTCCGAGAGGAGTCGCAAAGGGCACAAAAATCATCAGCAAACAGACTGGGACAGCGACTCCGAATATGAAGTTGTATAGGATACCAAATGAGAAGATACAGTCCGTCGACATTGGGGTAAATACTATAGCTTGCATGTCCCAAGCTCTACAAGCACCCAGTTGGACTCATTTCGTGAAAGCCCAACGTCCTTCCATCTTACCATATGTATGATAGAATGAGAATTATACAGATTCCGATGACGACACCCAGAATAATCGAATCCCGCCGTCGCCTCGATTTGATCATTGAGACCACATTATTGATCCCTGGCATAGTACCTGAACAGAATAATTAAGATCTGACATTGGCGAAGGAAGCACTAAGTGCCGCACTCACTTAATACACTGGACATACGGGCGTTGATACCGGACAAGGAAGAGCGTTGTCGAGAGAATTCGGCGCGCGTCTCATAAGCTTGAGCTAGAAACATATGAGACATGAAACAACTGGCTTTCAATACCAGGTTCACATACGCTAGTATATCATCCGTCATTCGATGTGAACTATCAATCCGTCCCCTTTCCGCCAGCAATGAATCGGCGGCTGACGACTTGTATGCACTGGGTCATTTCAGAATAATGATATCCTGTCTAAAGAATCTGGCGTACTCGATGTCGTTCCTTACTCCGCTCAAAAGGTTTACTTGATCCAGTGCGTTCTGGGCACTAGCCTAACGAAAAAGTTGGAGGAAGACTGCAGATAGATAAGCGCATTTTACAAGTACCTTTGTCCTCTTCAGTTCTCGAGTGCTGTCTTGTAGCAATTCCCGATGTCGTTGTATTGCACGAAGCATGGAAGGCGACAAGGTCTCCGGGTCCAAAGCAGACATTTGTTGATTCGTTTCCTCTAGCTAAACAGCTGGGTAAGGGTAAATGCTGAGGCCCGCTGAGCAGAGCGTGCGCGCACCTTCTCGAGCAATTCATCCGCTTCCAGTTCGAGGTCCTTCCATCTTTCTCTGGAGCCAGATGCCTCCACGTCTTCAGTAGGTCTTGCGATAGTAGAGACAAGTTGCGAGTATGAAGTCAACTTGGTGTCAAATAAGTTTTCCAGTGTCCTGCACTGACGGTGAAGTTGTTCGTAACTGGACATGATGAAGTTGGAAGTTGCCCTTGAGTTTGCCGTTCAATAACATCCATCATGCCGAAGCCCGATGACCGATTAATTGCCTTTTTCAGATTGTCGGCCCCGATCGCGATTTCTTTCTTCTCGCAAATGAACTAATGATTCAGATTCTGATTCATATTCGACGACATACATTGAGCAGAATGTCTAAATGTCTTGTGTACTCTCATCCGCATATAAGCACCTCTTCAACCCCCGCGTTTTAAGCTGTTCCCCTCGTTTTTACAAACTCAACTTGTCGACAACGACCGCAAAGATGTCTAATACGAATCAAAATGCAGCAGGCCTTCAACCGTCCGAGTCTAAAGGATTAGCAGAGCGTAGTATGCAACCACACGAGGAAGAAGTCGTCCAAGGAATCAAAGAGGTTTGATTGCTTATCTCCTCCCGGCGAGTTTGCTCACTTGCATGATTACTCTTACTAGATGTACGCATGTGCTCCCAAGGAGGCATGTATTGGCCCCATTTCATTTATTAGCTGTGTTCAAAACTCTTCATAGAATACTTTTTCCATCTACACTTCCGATGCTGTCTTTGAAGATCCTGTGGGCATCGCCAAAGGTCCGAAGTCTATCAAGGCACAATTCGTTGGTTTGACGAAGGTTGATAATTGTCAAATCTGAAGGTTGAGATCCTAACACCTTACTGACCTTTCCCCTAGCTCTTCCCTCGTGCAGACATCACAAAATTCCGCATTTTAACCAACCCTTCAACCCTCTCCCCTAACACTCTCTTGATCGACCAAGATGTTGCGTACTTTCGATCCACGGATGCTTCTGCGGAACCGACAAAGGTACATATATCATCTATGGCTGTTACAATGCTGAGCAGTCTGGTGTTAACCCTTCCCCAGGTTGTCAATTCTCTCTTGACTTTAGACATGAATGATATGCACAAAGTCAAGCATCACACTGAAGAGTGGGATCATTCCAAATCCAGTACGAGTGACGATGGTTTCCTAGGGATGTTGAATGAACAGCGAAAGAAGGGTACCGCAGTATTGACCGAAAAGGTGGTTGGCAAAGACACGTAGAATCGCGTAGTAAAGACTGTGTTGCAATTGTTGTAAACTAATGCATTTACGCATAAGTACGTGTTCTCAATATCAGGCGCTATCATTAAATGGATTGCGGTGCATGAGCGTGCATAATCAATCTATCAAAAAAGTTACTTATACATATGTAGTATACATTGAGTTATGAATTTCAATATCACCCAAAGTTAAACCAACGTTTTGCTGACTGTTCAGTCGCTAACCGTTTCGCCTTTCATCAGCGCCCATGATCAGTATATATGGTGACTTTGTGTAAGAAATAGATCCATTACCTGATCAACCATACTACGACTTCCTGTCTCGAGCGAGTTGAATCGATCTTCTAAATCTCCTAGCATTTGCCTAAACAACGATCAGCTATACCCTCGAGGAGGAAGCGGATGAGAGCAGACCCTCGTTCTTGCAACGCCGAAGTTAGCCTGTCGTACAAGCGGCCGGTGGTCGTTGAAATTTGTTCAGCCGCTTGCGACGACGAGGCTTCAGCTGAATCATTCGCTGATTGTGTAGACGGTGCATTCCTTGGTTGTGGAGCGGGTATCGGCCTATTAGGTCCACCGACTGAATGAAAGGATAGCACATCAGCGATCAATCAAGTCAACGTAGTGGCGAAATCAGCTCACGCAGCGAATCCAACTCTGCACCTGTCATCGACTGTCCAGAGCGGAACCACGACCCCAGAATTGAAGTAGGGCCGAGGGAGACAGGTTGAGGCTGCGCAGGTACCACTGGCTTGGTTCTTAAAAAATCAAAAGCCGGAAGCGCATCCAGTCGCCGAAAATTGAATAGAGTGCCATAAGTTGCTCGCTTTATGGTCCCAGATTCTGCGTGAGTAGTCCACGCAAAAAAATCCCCGGTCTCGTCGGCGGCAACTGGACTGGTAGAAAGTCAGTGATGATCAAGTCGGACAGGTAGGAAAACAAACAGGTTATATATTGGCGGCATAGCCAGGTTGTACAAGAATTCAAGTGTTGGGAGTGAATATGCACAGGCTTCGTATCTATCGGTGAAAGCAACCAAAGCACGAGAACCTATGAGAGGCCGTTCAGAGAAGGTCAGCATATGAGGAAGTTGAATTCTACCCAATTTTTCGACTATTTGGACACTCAGCACCTTCCCCATCTTGCTGCTCCAATCAAGTTTTCCGATACGTTCACCGGTAATATCCATGTTAGACCTTGCTCCCTTAGCGCCCGCGGCGATAAGTAGAACACGAGTGCTCGAGACTGTATGCTCCAGAGAGGCTGCAAGTCTTGTCCTGTTTGCAGCGTACTGCGCTCCAGATTTACTGTCAATCACAAACAATCCTCGGGGAAATGTTTGGCTGGGCGTCTCGCATTTGACTGGATCCCCTACTGGTGCCCATGATGAGCTAGAATCGTGCGCAAAAGTTATCACTTGGGATGATCCTGATTCACGGGCTGCTACGAGTCGAACCGCAAGCTGGTTATCTAAATGGAGTTTGTCAAATTAGTATGCGATTTCAGCCAAAAAGCGTTTACCTGTGGAAATGGCACTGATGGTCCACAGTAATGATGTAAATGGATCTCTGTCTGAGTGACTTAGATGAAGTCCGATTGAATGTCGATTTTTGACCTTGGAGTCAGTGCGTAAAACAACCTTGGGGCCTCTCATGTCTACTACGAACAAGGAACCATCATAGTACGCTACAGCGAGGAAGCCTGGTTGTAATGAAGGAATAAGACAAGCATATTTGCTGTACATCAAGTGTGCACTCACCGACATCTGCCAGTGCGCATGCAGATACTTGTCCCCTTCCTGGCGACAGTAACATGAAAGGGGTATACCTAGACCCAGCAAGGACTGGGATGTGCTCCAAGGATAACAATTCTGAGTCCGGAAGCGGTGTAAACGGAGAAAGAACATCTGGTCTTGGGGCCAAACGATACACTGCCACATCGCCTGTCGAAAAGATTATTGCAACCTCTAGAGACTGGGTAGCCAACTCTATCGATTGAATACTAAGGCTCTCGCTGGTGATTCGGTGCGAGACAGTAGCATCAATGACTATTTCGTTTGTCTCAATGGAAAGCCCTGGAAGAAGTTTGGGAAAGTCGTGTTGTATTGGATCTGGTCGAAAATCTAAGAGCAGTTGGGCACTGGTATCCCACATCTGCACAGACATATTAGCATGAAAAGTGACCAAAATGCGTGACGGTTGATACTAGTGTAGTTTGAAGCCGTTAGCAACATTTTGACCAATAGCGAAACCGAAACAGCTCACTTTCGAAAGATTTTCTTTGCTATCTAACCATGCATAACCAGCGTTCAAAGGAAGGTATTGACCTTGAGTTGCAGTGTTTTGCACAAGGGATTGGTAAGAATCTTTATCTACTGTTTTGAGCAGACCATTTCGCAGGCCACTGCAGCCATTCGATAGATAAGCAGGTAGATGTAGACGACGAGGTTCGTCGCTCGTTTGCAATGACCGCAAAGTCGAAGCCATGTCTGCTAGAGTATCCTCTACGTTCTCTTGGACCTCGTGATTTGATTCCTCAAGGTCTTCTTGAAGGAATATGGGAGGTGGGAATTGATAGCCTTCGACAACCCGTGTACGGCCTACCGATTCGCGAGTAATTAAAATTGCAACAGGATCGAAAGCTCCCAAAAAATGAGGACTTTCTCGTGGAACGACAAGGAAGTCTTGAACGGTACCATCGGTGTAGTAGAAATATGACTTTGAGGCTTCGACAGACTGGCGCATGTGTGATCGAATGAACGGATGGAGGGCATTAGAAGGACTGGGGGTAGGAGGTTCGGGGGGGTTGAACGCAGGAAGCCAATGGACACTTATTCCCGGAGAATCCTGTGCACGAAGCCCACCAAGAATGACCAAAGCAGTATCTCCTCCTCGAGCATCCGATGAATTTGGGAAGGAGCACCAAGAGAGCTTGAAGATAGGCTCTCTCTCGAACTGCTCCGATGAGGCGGCTCCTTCTGACAAGTGTGCTTCCAATTGAGTTGCATCGACTAGATTAACGTCCTTACTATCCAATGTTCGTACAAGAAGGGGCTGATCTTCGTCCTCGACAGCCCAGAATGCAAATGAGCCATCGGTGTAGCCGACCGCAAAAAAGTGTCCTGCAGGATGTATAGCCATACATGTCACCTCGGGTCGTCGGTGCGTAAGTATATCCTTTGATGGAACCGTTAGAGCCATTAGAGTCTGGAGAAAAGAACAGACAAATTACTGGTTTTCCAAGCCCTCCAGCTCCTGGAGCACCCGGAGGAAGAGTATGCTCATAGACACGAAGTGTACTTCGTTCAGTCTACACAGATATGACCGGGCTCAGCAAACAACACGAAACCAGTGGGTGCTATAGCTCACGAGGTCCGATAGAACAATCCCTCCTAGAAGGGATTTTCAAAAACAGGCACCACAAGATGATCAAACCTGAACACACCTCCGTAAACCACAAAGACGAGATTCAGATCCCGCGGATGTATCACGGTGTCAATAGCCGTCCCCCTAAAGCTACGACTCAGTTTCAGGCTTCAAACATAGAACACCGAGTCAATTACGTGGTAGGTGTGACAAGTTCAGGCATTCTGGCAGCCATCTTTTCCTCATACAAAGACCACATGTTGGGCATTGTATACGGCGACTTTTGAAGGCACACCAAGTCGAATGTACGAACCTCTCCTGTTTGCTGTGCAATCAAAGCCTATCCGAGTTTTCAGTTCAGTCTCAGACGAAGTGTGCATTGAAGACAAACATGGGAATGTGAGGGTGAGATTGTAATTGAGCTGGTACCCGTAGAAAGGAGATGTCAAAGTAGCACTGGTTGGAAGCCGAACGATCTTCTCACTTTGCTTGATCAAATCTGGTAGAGGCCAGGAGTTTTGGTCGGCCATAACTGGCAAGATCATAAATGTGAAGCTGATTATAGTCATCTTTCGAGGGTGGAAGGTAAATTTAATTCGGAGAGAGCAACAATTAGCATACCAAGGCATACAAGTTTGAACGCAGATGCTGAGATATGAAGTACTTTGATCGCATGAAGATCCGGCAATGTTATTTTACAATCCACGCCTGGACGGCCCAAAAGCTCAATGACACCACCAGCAGTGCCTAACCAAGACAGAATTTAGTACTAGCACTTGAGATCATTGGTCGGAAAGCGCACCGATCGCCAGAAGACCTGAAATTGGCTCATACGCAAGCGCAGTGACGTCCAAAGCATATTCAAAGGACCTCAATGTTCCTATTTTCCAGTCCTGCTGTTCGTGTAGGTCGGTAGAGAGGTCCAGGTCAAAGCCATGTTGTTTGAGAAACATCGCGATGGTCACGGTATTGCGGTCAATGAGGGTCAATGCGAGAGACTCATTTAGGCAATATTAATGTTGCCGACAAGTGACTTCTTACAAGTGTACAAGTTTACTGAACGTTAAGATAATAGAATAGCTGATGCATAAACATACAGAGATGTGCATAGGGAAAATATTCATGGGTAAGAAAGTTCATACAAGTATGTAAGAATGCAACTGTCAACACGGAATCTGAAAATGCTAGCAATACAAGCCCTAGATTACAATCGTCAACTTAGGAAACGTGTCACGGGATATCACCAGTTCTGTATGCACTCGTCGATGCGCCCCGAATTTTACCTAGCCAGCTACGTTTTGTAGGCTTTCCGTCTCCGTTTGCAATGGCTGACGCTTCCTGACGAAGCGCAACCCCACCGCTCGCGGAGTTGGAAATAGCTGGGGGTGGCTTGAAGGCAGGGATGGAACGCCTAGGAGAAGGCATAGGCATAGCACTGGCTGTGCGAGGATTCTGATGTCGTACTGGTGTGAACCCGGACTGAATGCTGCTGAGAACTCTCCGAACTTTGGGTGTCGTATTCTCTGTGGCGATTTCCCTGTCTCCCGGAAGACTCTCGGCAGTAAACGCTTGCGGTGGAATGTCGTAGCTCTCAAAGTCGTCGGGTGCACGACGTTTCTTTCCAGAAACTTGGGTCGACGGAGTCTCCAAACTTTGGTTCTGCTTTTTAGGGGACATGGCCTTTAAAACCGGGGCAAGTACAGTCCGCCGTTCAGGAGTCTTCGGCCTTGGAAGAGACGAAGGCGTGGACACTACCCGGCTTAGGCGTTCGGAAGCAACAGGAGGAGTTGCTGAGTCTGCTGTTGAAGGCGGCACTGCCACTGACGCGGACAATGTGGTTGCTCGAGGGCGGGATGCTGATGCAACGGGAGCACCCGATGGTGATACAAACGACGTCCTAGGTGATGAAGACGCTCTAGGCTGTTCGGTCGCGGTCGGTAACGCAGCTTTTGCGGCTGCAAGTTTGGCTTGTAAATTCTGTACTTTGCGAGTCAGGGACTCGACCTTGGTACGCAAGGATTTGTTTTCCTTCAGCAGCCTGTCAAGACCAATCATCAACTTAGCTACCAGGATATTAGAGATCTTTCCGTACTCCAATTTGTGATCATCGTTATCCTCAATTTCTTCACACTTGCGTCTGAGTAACTCCTCCATCTCGTTGTTACGCTCTTCTAATTCTGCCACTGCTTGCTCGAGATTAGGCCGTGACTTCAAAGACTCTACTTCCCGTTGAAGTTGAGATACTTCACGCTTGTGTTGACCACCCTGCAAGTTGAGTTTGACTTCTGCAGCATTGCAGGCCTTCTCAACTCGGGCCAAATCCTTGTTGACCTGTTCCAATTCAGCGCGAAGGTCGGCGATGATGCGGTCGCTACAGCAGAGTGCGTTAGTGCCAAACTGCAGAGAGTAATGGGTGACTTACCCTTCTCGTATCTGACTCTCCAGATGTCGATTCATGGAAATGGAACGCTGGATGTTCGCTTCGAGGGCAGTCATATCTCCTTGTATCATATTCTTCTCCTCCTGCAGAGTATGCACCTCATTCTCTGCATCCTGGAGTTGTGTTTCGAGAGCAACAACACGCTGGGACAAATCAGCAGCCCTTTTCTCTGCTGCTTGATGTTTATCTGCGAAGACAAGCAACTCCTTCTCGTGCTCAGACACTTCTTGCGCTCTACCTCGTGCCTCCTCCTGCAGTTTGCTATCCAAAGCCGAGATTTCTTCGCGCGCTTGAACCAGGTGCTGACGTTCTTCGTCTAAAGTGCGATGGACTCCAGAAAGCTCGCCCTTGATTTCAGCTATAAGTTCATCGTGCTCCTTGCGTGTCTGTTCGAGGTCGTTGACCGTTTGCCGGTGCGAAGTTTCTATTTCGTCCTTCACTCGACGAGCAGTCCGCAGAGCGTCGTCAGAGGCTGTGAGGCGCTCTTGAAGTCCTTGAATTTCCCGAGAATGATGCTCCTCAGCTTGCGCTGAATCTTTCTGTGACTCCCGTAGTCGCGCTAGCTCTCCGGACAAATCTTCAACCTGCTTCTCCAGCTCCGATTGCATGCGAGCTGACTCCTCCAACACTTGTTTGTGCTCCACCTCCGCTGAAGCGGTTCGAGCATCTGCTTCCTCCAAAGCTGCTGATGCTTGCACCAAGCGTGCCTGCAAGTCACCGACCTCCTCCACATGCTTCATTTTGAGCCGCACCAGCTCGTCCTCGACATCGTGCTTAGTGAGAAGCTGCTCTTTCTCGGATAGTTGTTTCTGGAGGTCTTCGATGGCACCCTGATATTCGGCGCTTTTCGATTCGAGTGTTTCCGTTATCTCCTGGACTTGGGCCTCAAGTTCGGCCATTCTAGAGCATCGCTCATCCTGAGTCTCGGTACTCTCTCTTCGTATAGCAGCAAGCTGCAACGTGAGTGTGCTTGCCTCCGCGGCTTTAGCATCGAGTTGCTCTTGGATTTCCTTGACTTTCAGCTTCGCATCGTCAAGCTGACGCATTGATTCCACATTTCGGTTTAATTGAGCCTGAGAGATCGCGAGTGTAACGACTGTCTGCTTCATATCGTCTTCCAAGGCCTGCAAGCGCTGTGTCGTGCTGTCCAAACTCGTCTGCAGATCCCTGGCCGCCTGCAACAAACTTTCACGCTCCAGAAGTAGCCCTTCAACCCTCTGCTTCATTTCTTCTACCCTCCTCGCTTCCATAGCCATCGTGTCCCTCGTCCTTGCAGAGTTTTCGAACATGACACGAACAAGTTCTTGCATTTCTCGTGTTCTCCGTTCTAGCACGCATTCCAACTTCTCAACCTCTTCTTCGAGTCTTTCCACTTTCACAAGTGCTTCATCTCGCTGCTCCCTCGCATCAGCGCAATCTTCAACCATAGCATCCTTTTGCGCCTGAACCATCTCCATTTCCGTCGTTAACTCCCCTAGCCTATCTTCCTGCAACCTTAGATTTGTCTCCAGTCTCCGTATGTCGTGTTGATGAATTCCAATCTGTTCTGTGCGTCGCATGACCCGTCCCTCAAGCTCTTCTATTTGTGAACGAAGAGCTTTGTTAGCCTCAGTGGAAGACATGTTGGAAAGCTGGTGGAACTGAAGGTTGGTGTAGCGTGACTCGGCAGTAGCAAGTTCCTTCTGAGCGGTATCAAGGTCAGAGGTGAGGTTGGTGACCTGTAAACTAAGGGAGTTACGCTCGGACTCGACTTGGTCAAGCGTATTGGAGAGATCGTGAACCTGTGCGTTCAGACGTTGCAAGGTATCGTTACTTTCTTCTCGATGCTCTGCCACGGCGTTATGGAACTTCGATTGCCAGTCATCTTCCTGGGCCGAGAGCTGAGACAAGAGTTCATTGCGATGGGTAGTGGTCTCTTCGAGAATTTGGATCATCTGCGCAAGCCTGTCTTCTGCTTCAGACAGCTTGGCTTCGTTAGATGCAAGCTGGTGTTCTTTTTTCGCAAAGGCAGCAGACAAATCAGCTAAATACGGATCTGTATTTGCCATCTCCGACTGCATATGCTGGATGACAATCGCGCAGGCAAGGGTGGCGCTCTCCAATTTCCGAATGCTGTTGTCCTTGCTCTCCACGGCGGCATTTATCAGTGCCCGAGTTTCCTCCTGCCGAATGCGAAGGTCGCACTCCGTGGTGTCAGAGGTATTCCAACTCGAAGGAACGGCGACTTCGCCATGCGGAGAACTAAATCCAGAAGTGTGCTGTGGAGACGGCGAAGTTCCGGAAGATAGAGCCTCGACTTTGGCTTGCAATGCAGCAATAGTGAATTTGGATTCCATCTGAACGAACTCGATGTCCCTTCGCAGGGTGTCACGTTCTCCTCGGATTCGCTCAACAGCATTGAGGAGGCGTTCAATGTGAGTTACCGCTTGGTCATCCGGCGGACCAGATGGTGATAGGGATTGCCTGCAACGTGAAGCATGGTCAGAAATATATTGCGGCGGAACGAAAAATGAACTGACCCTTTGAGCGTATGTATCTCTGCGTCGCGATCTTTAATGTCCGCCTCCAGCGCCCCAATCCTCGATCTGACGCTTTCCAGGACATCAAGCGCCTCTTCCTTCTCCTGAACAAGCTCAGTGTTCCGCCCCTCTAACTGTCTCACCATCTTATCATCCGCCTCAAGTCTTTGTTCCGCATTTCTCAGCTTTAGCTTCAAAGCGGGCATATCATGAGCGTCACCAATCAACCTCTCAAGTGCCTCGATCTTGGCCTCGTCCTCCTCTATACGCATAAGCAACTCCTCCTCCCTGCCCATTCCGCCATCGTCTCCACTTTGTTGACGCATGAATTGAAGTTCCTCCTGCTTCTCGTCTAATTTGTCCTGTATCTCTTTGATTTGCTTCCTCGACTGGCTCTCTAGAGCCATCCTCTCGTTGCTCAGCCGTACTGCTTCTTGTTGAGATACATCAAGCCTGGATTGAAGCGTCTCCAGCTTTTGGTCTCGCGAGTGAAGTGCAGCGCGTAAATCCTCTACCTCGGCCTCCAGCGTCGCGATCTTGAAGTTCGACAACGACGATGATCGTTCCCTCGTGGCAGGTGTTCGTGGAGTCTGTCTTCCCAATGTTGCCAATGGTGGAGACGAATTCAAAGTTCTCAGTTCTCCTTCCAACTCTCGCACACGCGCTTCTAAAGTGCACTTCTCCTTCTCTGCCTTTGCGAATCTCGCTTCTCGACCATCGGATTTGTGAGAGAGTTGTACAAGTGTGTCCTCGAGGTCTCGAGCCTCAAGTTCCTTGGCACGAAGTTTCTCTTGCGCAGAAGCCAAGGCAGCTGAGGTGTTCTGCGCAGCGAGGTTAGAGGTGTGAAGGTCTGCTGTAGTTTTCGACAACGTGGATTCTAGTTGAAGCACGCGTTCTGTCTCGGAACTCAACTGTTAGTTATGAGCTCGTATCAGTCTTAGTAACACTAGATAATAAACTCAAAACTCGCCTTGTGCAGTGCATCGTTGAAACTTGCTTTAATCTCATCCAACTCCTCAGCTTTCCTCATTAACTGACTCTGCTGGGCCGCGATGTGGGCATCTACTCGCGGAGAGTTCGGTTCATAAGTCAATCACAGCATTCGAGGTGCACAAGACTTGCCTTTGCTCGCTAATTTGTTCTTGAACGCCTGCATCTCCTCCGACACGTCATTCATCCCCAGCGTTAGGAGAGACATGATAGCGAATCCTGTGTAATTCCCTAGAGCTTTATATCAAGGGTTCCAGGTATTCTGGATATTGTATGCGGTAAAGGCCACAATAATGCGGCTCGTAGTTCAATGGACAGAATACTTATCCGCCCAAACAGACAGCCAAACATCAACCGCATCATATCACGTGACCGCGTTTGACCTTCAACTGGCCACGATCGTACCCCAGTACAAATTTACAAATGAACCCTGAAGTTGTGTTGTGCTGCAGCTGAGCCCGGTTTACAACATCTTTGATGATATAAACAATGTTTTGATTTCAACTCACAACTATTGGTAAGAACGAGAACTAGACAATGTTCTATTCTGAAAATTCATCTATGTATGCATGGAGGTTTATGGCCAAAGCGACTCAGATACAGACAACTATTTTCTTACAAGCTACTCACACAATCGGTACGAGAAATCGAAATGAAAGCCATCTATGTAATGTACAGCGCAAGGTAAAGTCATACTTCTTACTTTGTACGGTTCACTTTACTAAGCAAACCGAACCTTCTCACCAGGACGACCCTCTGAGAGAAGGACAACAGCCTAAGGAACAGCAACATTTAGCTTCGAATGCGAAAAGAAAGGGCTGCTCAAGAAACATACGTATTTTCCACTAATCTTCCAGCCCGCTTCTTCTTTATCCAATTTCTCCGCGATCTCATCGCCATTATCACCGAGTCCAACAACGACATCACTCTTGATTGTCCTCAAACTCACCACCTTTGGCGCACCCGCACTATTAGCCATCGGGCCAATAGCGATCTCAAACGGTGTTGACGCAGGAGCGGCACAGTCGTACGTGAGTTTGCGATGGTTCAAATCTCCTTTGAAGAAGACTAGGTCTGAACGCGAAAGATGGAGAAATAGATCGGGAGCTTCGGAATGCAGGTCCCAAAACGTATATCCTGTACACCAGAAGGGGTGTTGCTCGTACACCCATTTGCCTTCTTTTTCGTATTGCTAGATGAAAAGTAAGCATTCAGCATTTATGGGAGCCAGATGGTGCTTACCTTCCAGCGGGCACCAAGCGTCCTGAGGGACTCAAGTTCGACATCGCTTGCCTTAGGGAACAGCTGTCCATACACCATCGAATTGAGGAGCCACTGCCAGTCTTTCCTGGTCACGTCGGATACGAACCAAGGATACCGTTTGCCGTGGAAGCGGATCTGGGTTGCAAGACCACTTTGGAGTAAAAAGTCGGCTATGCATAGATTTCTGGTGAGCATATATTCGGCACCTTGCAGGGATGCACACCCACCATAAACGCAATCACAGTACAGCTCGAATCCGGCATTATCGAGCACAAAGTCAATCCGACCCCCAGTCTTCTGACGAAGTTCTTTAACAGAATCCCAGAGCTTGTTCAGGTGGTTTCCGAGAATGTTCTTTTCCGTCGCCGCAAGATGATCACCACCAGTAGACTGAAGAGCTTTGATTTGTTCTTCGGTCATATTGATGAGGAGCGAAAGATCAGTGGAGTTACCCCACAAGCAGACTGCATGTACAGGGTAAGCTAGAGAAAGCAACGTACATCGCGATCGGCTGACCTTGGGTCAATTCCAGGAACATGAGACGCTCTGCCTCAAGCTTTTCAGCTTCCGACAAGTTATCGGACAAGCCGAAAGGTTCTGCAAAACGCATCGATAACTCGAACACTGCTTCTGCAGAACGCGAGAAAGTATCACACTGAACGACGAATTCAATAAGTTTTCGAATCGACAAGACAAACTGCTCACATTTCTGACGATAGAATACGTCGTAGTCGGACCAGAACTTGGAAACACTAAAGCATTCGTGCAAGCGACGGTACTTATACGCCTCTGCGAAAAGCCAAGGAGCGTTCATGAAGTCTTTGCCTGTATAACGGACGTCGATCCACTAGTATTATGGAATTGATACAAGTCTGACTGACCTTGAAAGAATTTTGCGATCTCTTTGTTCCACAATGCAACGTCTGCTTCGCCATCATCAAGGATGGGCCTGAGCTTAGCATTTCCGCTGAGATCGGTCATAAGAGCCTCCATCCGCTCGATGCATTCGACAAGATCCACGACTTTATCCTCTGCAGACTGTTCATTAAGAGTTCTGGTGGTGTCGTCAATGGCTTTGCCTAAGATGGTGGGCAGGCGCGATTGCATAGTAGCATGAGCGAAAGAATACTCGTGATAGCCACGGTAAGCAGGCCATGGAGGGTTGTTGGGGTCAATTCTACGATGAGGGCTTGAGAGATGGTCATTAGATAGACAAAACGAGACAAATTCTAGTAGGCGTCCTCGGCCAAGATGCCTTGATATTCTTCTTGCTAGGAAGATGACCGAGAGAAAGAGTTACGCGGGCAGGGGCAGTATTTTCGGACATTGTTGTTAACAGACCAGCTGAACGAGCGATGTCGATGAACGATTATCGATTGAGGACTATGAAAAGTGAAGAAAAGAACGCACATTTGAAGAGAATGATATATAAGCAGTTGTACGGCGGTGTAAAGGGAGATGGAAGGCTATTCTGCAGAGTTGGCTTGACGATAGATGGAGGAGAACCGCCCTTTCTTTGACGAATCAGCGCGAAATCCCCTTTAATTGACCGAAATGGGAAGATGACGTCACGCGAAGATTGACATCATTCGGGTATGCAAGATTTTCCGAGTCTAATGCTCACTCTCATCTTCACGCAAATAACACTATTACTCCACAGGTTTTGCCGTACCTGCACTCAAAAACTCTCGCTACAGCTCGTCAACCAATCCTTGTTGACCGTGCTGCCCATCGGATGGCGCTTACGTCCATCAGGACCATCCATTGCCCGCATTGAATTCAGAACGAGCTATCTGTGTCATATGGTGCAGCTACAAGTGCTACAAGATTATTATTGCTGTTGACCTTCTCTTCTCGTTCTATATAGTTATGAAGGCTCTAGGCTCGACCTCTTCTTTCTTTCTGCTTCTGACATTCGCCACTTCTTTTAAAATTCATTCATCTACTTAAGACAGCGCTCAATTTTTATCAATCATCCGGTGACCGAGCTTCAGTTAAAATTCATTCATCTACTTAAGGCAGTGCTCAATTTTGATCAATCATCCGGTGACCGGGCTTCAGCCTTCAGGTGACAATCATGATTGCTTGTGTGCGCACTTGAGGGTCGCAATGGTATCAATGGCGATATAGCGGGCCACAGTTTATGATTAGCTTGCACACTTGTACTGTGGTTGCGTGAGTCGACTTTGCCGCAACGGTAGCACAAGACGCATAGGACACAGAGCATCCTTCAAGCCTGACTACCTACAATTAAGATTCTAACATAACCTATCATATGACAAGCGTACAAAGATACACGTAGTGATGCTATGACATGCTTCCAACACGGAACTTACAATATGAACCTGCTTCTCAGTCGAGCTCCTCAGTCGAGCTCCTCATCCCAACCTCCTGGCAGATGATTGCTTCGATTGGCGTTCCTTGAATTATCTGGTGAAGATCTGCGCTGTTCGGTACTTGAGCCACTGTTTCTTCTTTGTTCAGGGCTTGAGGTTGCCCGACGATTTCGATTTTGGCTGCCCGGAGATGGCCCCGCTCCTCCGCTACCCATTACCGAGCCAAACAAAGTGTGTAACAATCCAGATTCCTGATCCCGCCCTCCAGGCGAACGTGGACGCGCGGGACCAGAGGAACTATTAGCACCCCCACTCGAACGAGAGTCTCTGGATGGCGGAGAGTGATACCCTGGTTGTGGAACGAGTTGGTGTCTACATGCGAAAAAAAATCAGTCAAGAGTTATTATTTGATCAACGAAGCGCTCACCGGCACACGGGACACGTTCCGCTTGAATGTAGCCATGGAAGAATGCAAGGTTGATGGAACGGATGCTTGCATGGTAGTGTGACTACCACTTGTTCGTCTGGGTCCTCTGTCTCCAATTTGAATTGATCTTTGCATACGGCGCAGTCTTTCTCCAGTGTAGGTGCTTGAAGGCACGCTCAACTCATTGTGAAAGTCAACATCGCGAAGATGACGTACATCCGACTTCCAAAATTTCTCGGTCAAGTCTCTCAATTATCTCCTCTGTTGCGGGCACAGGCCGAGACGCGTTAGAATTCTCCATCAAGTTTGTGATAATTTGGTCCAACGCTGGGCAAATGATGAGCGCTCATAGGAGCCATGAGCGATTTACACACACCTTCTTGATTATAAACGTAGTCACCCATCCTGCCGCCCTCTACGTCTCCCATTATGTCAGAAAATGGCCCCGCTCGATGTCCTAGCATTGTCATTAGATATTGTGCCAATAATGGCCCGGCGATTCCAGAACCACGTTCATCTGTATCCGGGCCTCTGCGGATATATCTAGATAAGGTCAAAAAACTCCTTTGAGGGAGCTGGAGCAAGTGAACTTACTCGGACATATTAGGCGGTCTCCTGCCGCCAGCATCGCCACCCAATGTTCTTGCACCACCAATTGTGAATGTAGCAGGATTACCTGAGCCAGAGCGCATAGAGAACGAGAATGACGGCTAGAGCAAGGTGAAGAGATAGGTATCCTTGTAATTCGGACATGAGAACTTACTTACAGGAGGCGAGGTACGTGTGCGATTGCGTGGGGAAGATGGTCGTTCCTCATTGGCTCCGCGGGCCATCAGATTTTGCAGCAACACTAAGCAGCACAGCTCAAAGACGACAGTGCAAGAACGAGAACTGATTCAACGGACTCATGAATGGGTCAAGTGCCACATCATCTCCTCCTTCGCCTCGGTGGAACTCGCGGGGGTCATCGCTAGGATTCTCCATCTGTCCGTGTAAGGTGTCATCACAAGGTCAACAGCTGGCGAGCGATATTTGAATCGATCCTCCGAACCTTTTCGACAAAGGTACCATGACATGAAGCACAAACTGGATCTGGGACCTAATAGGTACTCTTCAAATCCTCACTGCAGATAGGAATACAAAGTACGCACCAGTAACGGTCTCATTTCTGCGTTACACTGGTCCGACCGCGATTACTCAGCTAGATACGAGAGAGAATGAGCCAGACGTACTTGATGACAGTACCACAGGGGTTCTCGGGACGACATGTTTCTCTAGGATGGAAAGTTTGTGGTGAAGAAAAGGTAAGAGGGAGAGGTGTAGAACGTGAGGTTGAGCAACGCCACATCTCCAATTTCGGCCGCTCGGAATCACTATGATATCACGCGTGCTTACTCCTCAGCCTAGTCCAAGTCACATGATGTCACACAACGTGTACAACTTTTACTGTCACATATTTTCGTTCTCTCTCTTCGTCTCTTCATTTTGCGTTGGTGAGTACCGTCTCAAAGCAACTTTTCGTGATGATCGTGGTTCCCTATTATACGATGCTCAAGCATATCTGCTTTTGCTCCTCGTGAGATCAGCTACCGGGTTTACTGATTGTCAACGTGTCTCTATTTTTTCGAATGAGCCTTCACTAACTCAATTTGGTTATATAAGGTTCATTCACAAATCCTGTCGTTTTGAATGGTATGCTGTGTATTCATATTCATTGTCGTTATACTAACATTGTACAAGGTGTAGATGTTTTCATACGAGCTGTCTAGCTATGTCCCATCTTTCATCATTCTCATCACGATTGTTTACGACTCCATCTGGACATTCCAGTCCTTCATCCCAAAGTTCCTCAGGCGTTTATTTCATGTCATCATCTCACCCTTTCTCAATTTCATGACTCTGGAGGACTTGGGGGATCCAATTGGAAAACCTATTCCCAAGGACAAGCTCAAGCTTAAGACACTATGTACTCTCGCGCTCCTTCAATCAATGGGCTGGTTAGCTTGCTTCGTATATGCATGTGTTTCTCGGGATATACGACAACTGGTCAATGCTTTGCTGGCATCTCTTGCTTGGGTGCGGGCTCTCGAGTTACGTGTACCTAGTTGTGTGTTGAAAAGCTTCATTATAGCTTTACGCTTCAATGAGAATATATTTCAAAGCCCCGTCCACACCACCTTATTGGTTGATTTTATTCGCTTCCCTTGAGGCATCCCTGAGGTTATACGACGTGACTTTCGGTGCAGTAACTATAAGCTCGCATAGCATTGGGCTTCAGCTATTAGACGCGATTGCTTCAGTGTCATTCATCTGGCTGGCCGGAACCTTACCTATACAAGCTATCCCGCCAGGGCCAAACGTAGCAGAAGCGAACGATGTGCGTCTCGTGATGGCCCTTTGATTGCGTTAACACATTTGAGATTCAACAAAACAGATCCCATCCGCATCCCTTACCTGTCCGGAAGATAGTGTCAATCTGTGGTCTTGGTCCACTTTCTCATTTGTGGAACCTATCTTTACGGTGGCACAGGAAAGGACTCTCAATGACGTTGACGTATGGAGTCTCTCACCTTTCTTTCAACACAAAAATCTCTTCGATAAGTGTTTAGAGTACCGAGCTTTGTGAGTTGGATTAACTCCTGCTTTAGTCACTCTTTACTAATGCACGGCGATAGATACCCCACGCATTCACTCTTGAGATTTCTTATTGTGTCGAACTCTCTCGACCTCATCCTAGACGTCGTTCTAGAAATGTGGAGCGCTGTAGTCGGTATGGCTTCGTCCAGTTTGACTTCCCGATTATCCTCACTCTTTCTCCTCGATCTGCAGGATTCGTTCCACCCTACGCGCTCAGGGAAATTCTAGCCGCGCTAGAGAACGACAGTCCTGAGTCCAGATACAGAGCATACTTTTGGGCTTTCGTGACATTTGTCTCTCACCTCTCCTTTGCTCAAGTAGATCTCTTCCAGCAATGGCATACTCGACGATGCTACGAACGCACGCGCGGGCAACTGTTCTGCACTATCCATTACAAATCATTGAGGAGACAGGATGTTGCAGGAGTAGTCACCAAAGAGGGTGAAGAAAAGCAGAACGCCGATTTAGGGAAAATTGTGAATTTGATGCAGTGCGTCCGTTGCTTGTTGCTTATCAGTGCGAGGCAGTGAACTCATTATACGCAGAGGTGATGCATACGCTGTATCACAAAGATTCTGGGATTTCTCCGGTCTCATAACTTCCCCGGTTCGACTGGTGATTGCTCTTGTCTTTTTGCACAAGTAAGTGCAATAATTTGGGCCGGCGACAATTTACTGAAATTACGCCACTATAAAGTATACTGGGGTGGTCAGCATTCTCTGGAGCAGTTGTGGTTCTGTTATCATACGCCCTGAACTATCCTTTGATCAAATACAACATTTACGTGCGCATAAATATTTATTGCGATGGCCCTGACCGACGATCTTCCTTAGATTACTAGACAATCATGGAAGTCCAAAGACGCTCGCATGAGCATCGTGAATGAGCTACTCCAAAATGTCCGGTTTCTTAAATTTTACGGATGGGGTAGGTTTGATTTTTCATGGGCTTGAAATGCAATTTCACATCGTTGCAGAATATCATTGGGGTAGAAAGACGATCGAGCGACGGGAGAACGAGCTCCAATGGCGTGTCAAGGAGAACGTTCTTGCGACTTTCATTTCATTCATTTGGTGAGCAATTTGAGCAATGACCTTTGTCTTTATGCTTAAGATCTGCTCATTTGGATGTGGATTCCCTCTGCGACGACTCTAGTGTCATTCTTATGCTACACTCTCATCGCGAAGCAACGTCTCACTGTATCTACAGCCTTCACCGCCATTGCTCTATTCAGTACATTGCAAAGCTCGATGGTGGCACTTCCTGGCCAAGTCTTTGCCATGCTACACGGTGAGACCTGACCGTGACTTAAGAGTTCACTCACTATTGACTAACCCGTGCCCTTGCGCAGCCTATGTTTCGATGCAAAGAATTGAAAAATTTCTGGATGAGGAAGAGGTTCCCGACTGGGCATCTACCTTAGCTGCCTCACCCAACCCAGACTCAGAGGGAAAGATTGGATTTTCTACAGCATCATTCGAATGGCCAGCGGTACCAAAGTCATCGGCTTCTACCGACCAGTTTCACCTGGGCCCTTTAGACTTCGTGTTTCCCCCTGGAAAGCTCACCCTTGTAAGTGGTCCTACTGGGTCAGGGAAAAGTGCCATGCTTGCAGCCCTGCTGGGAGGTAGGAGAGTGTTTTGTCACACAAAGATGAGCTTGACGTATTGCTTTTGAAGAGATGCACTGCGTCTCGGGGCAGGTCTTCATAAACAAGTTGGGTCATGAAGTAGCTTATTGTGCGCAGAATCCATGTAATGCTTTCGTCGTCTTCGTGAGTTCAGACGCTGACTTGGCATTTAGGGCTGGAACACGCTACTATCCGCGACAATATCATATTCGGATCCGTTCGTGGCTACGATGAAGCACGATACCAAGCTGTCATTGAAGCTTGTGCATTACTTCGTGACCTAGAGGTTTTCGAAGCAGGCGACCTTACAGGTATTAGTCCACTCACCTTCTGTATATTTGTCGGGAGTCTAATAATGGCTTTACAGAAATCGGTGAAAAGGGCATCACACTCTCCGGAGGCCAGCGTGCTCGAATTGCGCTTGCTAGAGCTATCTATTCGCAAGCCAAGGTTATTCTTCTGGATGATCCGTATGTCTCGCATTTGGTATAGCTGTTCTCAGAATGAAATATTGAGATACTCCCGTAGATTGGCGGCTGTCGATATGCACACTGCCCAGCATCTAGTCGAGAAATGTTTCGCGAGCGATTTACTTCGGGGCAGGACAGTCATCCTCGTTACGCATCATATCAGCTTGTGCCTCCCTATTTCTTCCTATCTCGTCGAGTTAAAGCATGGGTCAGTTGTTCGACACGGCCCCATTCAAAGCTTTGAAGACCAAGTTTTACAGAAAGTTATTGAGGATGAGGATGAGCCGTTTATTGTGGAACAAGAGAAAACTCCTACCCCAAAACAAGGCAATGAAGCAGATATTCCACAAAGTGGAATCCAAACTCCTCGGGATCGACCGGGAAAGAGCGGCAAGCTCATCGAAGCCGAGGCGCGCGCAGAAGGTCGTGTCACTCTTCGTACCTACATGACTTACATACGGGCTGCGGGTGTGACAAGTTGGTTCTTCACGATCTTATTAATGCTCATGATTCGCGCGATAAACATTGGCAATCAGGTCAGCCTCACTCATAGATTTGGAGTCGAGATATACGCTGATTATAAGTACCCTGTCAGGTCTTTCTGGCTGCCTGGGGTGAGGCCTATAAAGTACAGCTTCCTGCATTTGCCACCATTTCCAGTATTCAAATTAGGTATCCTTGGGACAATTTCCCCTCTCCGGATATCAACGTCGTACCGTGGTTGCAGGTCTACCTCTATATCTCTATGGCCGGCGCTTTCTCTGTACTATTTTACATTGCCCTGGGCTTTTACGCTAGTCTGCAAGCTTCCAGGCAGCTATTCAACGCTCTTTTGAGGACACTCATTCGGGCTCCTGCTCGATTCTTCGATGTCACTCCTATCGGAAGAATCCTCAATCGGTTTACCACTGACATAAACACTATTGATTCGGCACTGCAGAACTCTGCAAGAGCCTGCATTACTGGATTTCTCAACTTTCTCGCATCTTTTCTTGTTATTTTGGTGGTAGTCCCAGGGTTTGCACCACTTGCGCTGATCATAGCCTGGTTGTACATTCGCCTCGCGCCACCGTACATTCGCGCATCTCGAGACCTCAGAAGACTGGAATCAATATCCCTTTCCCCGGCCTTCGCTGGATTCGACGAACTTCTACGTGGCCTGGGACATGTACGAGCGTTTGGAATGGAGAACAGATATCAGAGTGCCTTTTATACCAAGGTCGACAAATTTCAGGCATTTGATCACGCTTATGTACGTTATACCAGCTCTTGAGTGTACTCTTTTGCTCACCTTCTTAGTGGCTTGTGAATTCTTGGCTTCGGTGGAGATACGATTGTTGGTGCCTTCATTCAGTCCTATAGAAAGTTCCCCACTCAATGGATCTGCAGGTTTGGGATCCGTAGTCGTATACGCAACAACTCTCTTCGCCATTTGGATGAAAATTGAGGATGGCCTTACTGCTATCGTCATTGTTCAGGCAGGTGTTTTTGCCGATGCCAGTCGTCAGTTAGTGAGGTATGCATAACTGCCAGCATTCTGTACACAGAATACTCACCTTTTATCACTCAGTGTTGCTGCTCAGCTCGAACTCGATTTCAACAGCGTAGAGCGTGTCGTAGAGTACCTTGATATTGCGCAGGAGGCGCCAGCCGTTATCGAAGATCACAGACCACCTGCATACTGGCCCTCAAATTCAGGAAGGCTTGTTGTAGACAATTTGAGCGTCAGATATGCTCCGACGCTACCAACAGTCCTACGCAACATCTCATTTACGGTCGAACCTTCAGAGAAGATTGGTGTGGTATGTATCTTTTCGCGCGAAGGAGTTACATGTCACTAACAATACTGCTTCAAAGGTTGGTCGTACTGGTTCTGGTATGCATATAGAATCCTGATCAAAGGCCTCGTACTGATATCAACCAGGCAAGTCAACGTTAGCTCTATCTCTATTGCGCATGGTAGAACCTATGAGCGGCAAAATATTGTAAGGGACCATTTCCAGCGCAGTGCAATAGATTGTGAAGCTGAACAAGAACACTAGAATTGACGGTTTGGACATATCGACAATAGGCTTGGAAGACCTCAGAACGCGAATTGTGAGTTCAGAACTGATAATCCTTAATCTTTGATGTTAACGCTATTCCTGCCGCAGACTATTGTCAGCCAAGACGTCTCTCTTTTCTCCGGAACTTTACGAAGTAATATAGACCCCATGGAGCAAAATAGCGCGGAAGAGTGTCTGGACATTTTGAGGCGTTGTCATGTCACCTCAGTTTTACACGATGAAGAAAAACTCGATGAGACTGCTCTTCTAGAGTTGCCTGTTAGCCAAGGTTCCCTGAGTGGTGGAGAGAGACAACTGGTCGCGTTAGCCCGTGCAGTGCTAAGACGCACGAATATCATAATAATGGACGAAGCGACTTCACAAATTGATAACCAACTAGATGAAAAGGTATCTGCGCTCTGCATTATATTGTATACAATCTTTTGACTGAAAACTTGCAGATTCAAAAAACCATCCGCGAAGAGCTTTCTGGGGCGATCGTCATTACAATTGCTCACCGGTTGAAAACAATCATTGACTATGACCGTATTTTGGTTCTGGACAACGGAGAGATAGCGGAATTTGGGACGCCGAAAGATTTGCTGATGAAGGATGCTGGAGTGTTTAAAGAGATGTGTCGCAGAAGTACAGATTGGCCTTTGTTTGCGTCGCTCATCGAGGCTTGACGCGTCTTGACTCTTCCTTCACTTCAGTTCCGTCTTGCATCGTTAGTTTTGCGACTCTCTCTTCCTAATATCACGTCGATGGTTACTAGTACTCGCTTTTGCGTTATTTTCTCGCTCTTCTGTTCTATCACATCTTCAATACGCCAGGTGGAAGGATTGTCTCTTGTGGGACCTTACATGTCAAAAGACATTCAGATACCAGAGTTATTGGACGGTCACTACGACACCAGATCTATCGCTACATCTGTATCCTCAGAAACTTCAACTTCCCGGACAAGTCTGGATACTCGCCTCACGTCTGCGTCTGTTAGTACCAGTTCAACCAGTAGCTCTGCTGGCGGAGCTTCTGAGCGCCCAAACACATCAAGTTCATCATTCCCGGTTACGACAACAAGTTCCATCCTTGAAGTTGATTCATTTCCTACATCTACTACCGTACAGAATACGCCATTCCAACCCGTGACATCTAGTGAAACCAGCGATTTCTTGGCCACATCCACACCGACTACCACAACAGTGACTACCGTGACTCCTTCAAACATAGAACGACAAGGCGCAGGATCGATGCCTCCAGGTGAAGCAGCAGAATGGAAAGTAATTGGGGTCGGGATGATCGTGATTGCAGTCGTCGCTGCTGTGATCTTGCTGTTGGTTCTCTTCGATACATGGTGGGGATTTCTGCGCGACCTATGCGGCAGAAAGAGACGCGAAGGAGCGGAAGATATGGTGCCAGATTGGGCTGAGAAGAGCTGGAAGATCAAATTATCGAACGAGGACGGCCACAGATACCCAACAATGGCTTCTTTGGAGTCAATAACGCAATCAGAGAAACATGTATCTGCACATGCTACGCGTCCCGTTGCGCTCAACGAGAACAATTCGATACCCTACACTCATGCGATGCATTCTGAACCCAACTTGGACCCTCATCCACTGGAACCGCTATTTCGTCGTCCCAGCACGAAGACCCCTTCCATCAAGTCGCCAACCTTTCTACCATATCGTTGACCGTCGCGGTCTCGGTCCATAATCTTGTAGCCATTCCCTCTGTATTGCATGGTTCTTTCATTATATTTGAGGCGTGATTGAGTAATTGACTACAAGTCAAGCCTAGTTTTTCTTCTGTGTAGAAGGATATTTGTTTTCTAGGGCATCGGATATATAGATGCCTGCTGCGGCTACAAGACAGAGTCCCAGTGAGAATTTTAGGCGTGTAGAGGGCGGGAGTGCTTTTGAAGCATGAACATTTAATACAGTACATGAGACGCAGAGGTACATATTACATACCCATCCAAGATTGAGCCAGAGTTCGGTTGGAAGGCGAGGACGACTGGGGCTTTTCAATCGACATCGTGTCCAGGTCTCAAATGCTGTCAGTGGCTGTGCAACCAATTCCAAGCTCTTTCTCCCACCGGCACTGGGATCAACATACTACTAAGTCAATTTTGGACCACAAGCTAGTTGTATTGTAAAACAGACAATCACGACTAATGAGTACCTGACCCCTCCTCTCCATCTAGTGGATATCGCATTAGTTGTAGAGACCTTGCTAGTTAAAGTACTCCCATCGAGGAATTTGAAGAGTTCCTGCACCAGGAACGTCGTACCAAACAAACAGATAATCCTGGCGGGGATCAGGATAGCGACCAATGTCAAGTGACTCCCGCAGCTGCCTAGCTTCCTCGAGCTCTTGTGCATTTCTCGCAGCATCCTGCTCCGCCAGTACCCTTGTAGTTTTCTCGTCATTATTTGCTTTGCTTGCTTGAGCAGCACGCCGACTCGCTTCTGCTGCAGCTCTGCTTGATGCTTCGGCTTGTATCTGCGCATCGTACTGCGCTGCTCTTGCGGCATCTGCTTGCGCCCTCTCCACTTGAGCGCGCACAGCAGCTTCCTGAGCTAGTTGCTCTGCTGCTTGGGCTGCCTGGCGAGCTACCGCGACCTCGTTTTGCTGGGCTGCAGCCAATTGTGTAGCTTATGCTTGTTGTCTTTCCAACTCCGCACGAGCCTGACGTGCTTCTTGCAATTGGCGTTCGATAGCAAGCATGGTGGGGTTGGGGCGACTCGGAGGGGCTTTACGTTTAGAAGAAAGACCTCCCATGATTTCCTTGGACTGGTATACATGCGTACAAAGTCCTGAATATGAACGTACTTGTGAACGTGCATTGCTTGTTTGCCAGGGAGCAAAAACCTGTCGAAGCTGTGTCACAAAACTTGCGAATGAAGTTGAAATTGTCCCACACAGACGAGGACCAGAGGACAAGGATTTTAACCCGAATAACGGAGGTTATATTCACTAGCAAAGACACCAGCGCCCATCAGAGAACCTTCCTTGATTTTATAGTCAAAGGGAGAGCTATATCCAACGCAGGTGAATATGATGAATCAGGATCGGAAAGTGGGGTTGTTGAACCTTCTGAGAACGGGAAAGACGGGGGGGCAAGCCTGAAGAGCGACTCGATCGTGAGATCCAGAACATACACCATCGTGAGCATCAAAAGAGCAACTCAGTCACGACATGGCGCCGTTGGTCAGATCCTGTAGTGCTCGAGAAGCTGTAGCTGTTCACCGCAATATGCACCACGACGTGAAAGCAAGTGCAGACATCTTGTTCAGTGAACTTGACTTCTATAAGACGCCCGTGAGTGACAGAAGCATGAAACGAGGGAAGAACCACTGAACAATGAACAGAATCCACCTTGCCATCGACAGAGTGAGGGCTGGAATCAGAAATCTCTCCCCTGAATTCGAACGGCTAGAAGTGACATATTTGGCCATATTTCATTGAAAAAATGAATGCCTTTCGCCGCCCATTTAATTTTCAGTTTGCACTCCGATCGCGATGAGTCATGCGTATCTCATAACCCTCAAACTTCCACCATCCAAGATGTTTACGGGTTTGGTTGGCTTCTTCATGCGACCACTTTTCTAGCACTCACTTCACGAATCTCGTATCGTCTAGATCGAACATTTGGGAACTGTTTCTCACATTGAAAAGGATTCCGGAGGGTGCACTTTGATCATATCGGATTCCTCACCCATTCTTGGAGACTGTCATATCGGAGACTCGATAGCTGTGAACGGATGCTGGTGATTTCTTCTCGTGTGACATGGAAATGAATACTGAAGTTTGAATCGGTAGTTTGACGGTTACCGAATTTGGTAAAGAGGAGAAAGGCGGCTGGTTCAAAGTATGGTTGGCAAATGAAACACTTGAACGAAGTGATCTAGGTATGTATGGGCACATTTACACTGCCCCAAAGATATTGAACCATGACCTGGTTGTATAGGAGAGCGCATCGTTGGAGATCAATTGAATCTGGAGCGGGCGATGGCTACACATATTCGGTTTGGTGGTCACTTTGTTCAAGTAACGACAGGATCATACGTGTGTCTGCCTCTCTGACGTCCAATCTGTCTCCAGGGTCACGTCGACACTACAGCGGTGGTGGTTGACCGCACACCGGACGGAGATTCCCTGCGTCTCACTTTCCAACTCCCAGAGCCGACTCCATCTCGGCCGTCGCTATTGCCTTACCTGATTCCAAAAGGCTTCGTAGCGATTGACGGAACGTCGCTCACTCTGACTGCAGTAGACGATGCTCAACGAACACTCAGCGTGATGCTCATACAGCATACTCAAGAGAAGATTACGTTGAACAAGAAGGCGTTGGGCGCCAAAGTGAACATCGAGGTGGATATGGTAGGAAAATATGTAGAGAAGAGCGTCACAGCAGCACTTGGAGGAGAAGGAAATGCGAAGCTAGAGACGATGGTGGAGAGAATAGTAGAAGATATATTGATTAAGAAGGGATTAAAGTAAAAGAGATAGAAGAGTAGCGAAAAGTGTATACGGATTTTGCCGCCGGCTTTACTTATAGACATGGGAGGTTTGAACTTGAACTTGTGACGCGACTATCAGTTAGTCCTATTCTTATGGAGGGCCCTCTCAAAAGAAAGGTACTCTCAACTCAATTCTTTCTTCAATTCTATCTGTAATATAATCTTCAAAAGGTCACCTCAAAACTCACTTATAATGCCAGTCAAGACCCGTCTCAGGGCACCTCAAAATCTCCCCCGTATCGACCCCCGTCTCCTCTCAAATCTTATGTTTCTTCCACTACATCTACTGTTTCTGCACGACCCAAGGCTAAAGTAAACAGCAGCGCAACACCCGCCAGTGCACGTTCAAAGGTCTCTAAATCTTCCAATGTCAGCCCACCCAGCGTCAGAGCGGCGACTAGCATTCCACGTCCTGCTTCACCATTAAAGTCTACGCCATCCATCGGGGCTCCTAGAATTGTCAGGGCAGTGCGCTCTAATTTGCAACCACAATCATCTCAATCGACTCCGGGCACTCCGACGACCGAGTATCACCGCCTAGACTCGCTCGAATTCCAATCGCGGCCACGGTTCGGGAGTGTTTCATTGCGTCCTGGAACATCCTCTTCATCGGCTCTTGGCTTGACAAATGGCTCGCTCAGTCCAGAATCAACATTCACACCACCCGTAGAGATCGTACATGACTTTGATTCCGCACCCAAAATCAGGTCGAAAGTCTCCAAGGTTGCTAAACATACTGGCGATACTCTCTCCCCTTCTCCTCCTGAATCGGGACGAGCACGCGCTCGAGCTGACTCTGTAACTTCAAGTCCGCCTTTCAGCTCCAACTTCACATCATCCTCTAAAGCAGACTATCCATTATACCCTATAACTACTGCAAGTCCTGCTGCCAATCCGCATCGTTACACCCCCAATAGGCCACCGCCTCTCAATAACCATGCCTATCGGGCCTTCTCCTCGTCACCGCCAAACGACGTTACTGTTAGCTACAGCCGAATCATGACCAAGATTGACCCTACTACGGTGCCACTACCCCCTCACTCTCCACCAACATCCGCAGTATCGCTGTCTTCTCGATCATCCATGTCTCGTTCGTCAGTCTCTTTCACGGATTCTGGTAGCACCAGTACCTCGGGATCTGTTCATTATCTGACCGGGGCGACATCAAAGACATCGAATAGTAATACTAGTGCGGGACGACTAGATATACGCGGAACGCTTGATGCTCTAGTGCAGATCAATGGGATGAGTCCTGTCGAGGATAAATTTTCTGAGCAGTTGACAGACGACGAAGAGGGGGAGGAGAACGCCGAGGAGCGGAAAGTCAAAGACGAGGCCAAAACTAATCGAAAGGTGCTTGCAATGATGCTCTTTGCTCTTCTCCTCCTGACTGAGGTCTCTCTTAACAGATTGCTGATCTAGAGATTACTAACCGGTCCCTCCTCGCGATCAACTCCTCCCTCGAAGCTACAAAACATCGACAAGCCAAGGAAATTCGCGAACTACGTCGGAAGCTCCGCGAATCACGCCTTATCCTTCCACCTCGCACTTTTCTCGCAATAACATCGAAAGAAAAGAAAGATGAAGACACGCACGACACGCACGACACGCACGACACAGATGATGATCCTGAGGAAGATGAAGACGATGAGGCCCTCGCTGGTAATGATGAGACTTATATGCGCATCAGAATGCGCATGGATGAGCTAATTGAGGCGGGGAAGAGTGCGCTCTTGACGAAGCCAGCCGACTTTGCAGGAGTGAAAGGAGGAGCGAAGGTCCTCAGCGAGGAAGAAGTACGGGATTGGAGTTTTGGCAGAGGTGCGGATGGAGAGACGTCCCTGCTGGAACCAGATGAGAATGCACAGAATGTACAGAGCTCGCGTCCCTCGTCGCGGAACGACCAGAGGAAGGGACATGACACTGAAGACCTTGATGAACTTATGTCTGAGGATGAAGTAGAGGCCATGACATTGCCTCGACATTCTGCCTCTACCTCTCCTTCAATTTCCCCGCCCCCCATTGTCGTCACACACTCAACTTGATGGACTTTTTATGCCTTAATCCTTAATTCACACACTACATGCAATTCACGACTAGTCACCCGATAGACCTTTTCTTGCATAAAGCAAGCTTCTTATTTTGGGACACTTGCATACCCGCATATTTAAATTCACTCTATTTCAAAACCTGCACTCGTTTTATCCTTTCTGGAATTGCATATGGTTCATTTCTCTTCTCACAGCGCCCCTTACAACCAACTGAACAGATGTTACAGGCTTAACTCTAGGTTGAATTTAATTTACTATCCATTGTACACTATATAAATGCAATCCCCGAGAATTATAGCATTATAACTTTCACTCATTTTGCGCTATCTTTTGAGCACGCTTCGCCAACTACGTCAAATCTAATCAGTGAACAATCCTTGTAGATCAGAGCACATTACTTACTGCTGCTGCTAGATCCAACTGACCACCTGGGGCAGCGGGGGGTTTCGTGGCTGTGGCAACTCTAGGAGCACCTCCCGCCGCGGGCGGTCGAGGGGCTGTCGGTACCGAAGGCTTGCCGGGCACTTTCGGAGCTGGTTTGGAGGCTACAGCCGGTGGTGCGGGAGGTTTCGGTTTGTTGGCTATAGGTGGAGGAGCTGGTTTATTACCAATTACGCTGGATGGCCTTGAGCTAGAGGGCGAGTCTTCCGCGGAGGACATCGCTGGTGATTTCTTCCAAGGTGCCGCGGACCCATTTCCGGACGCAATGCCCGGAAACACCGCCACTGGCTTAGCGTTCGCATTCGCGCTTAGAGACTGAACAGGAATTTTCGCAGGCGCTACGGGGGCTGGTTTCGCTCTTGCAGGAGGAGGCGGAGGAGAAGCATGAGCGGCTCTAGGAGGTACAAGCTCCAGGTAATTGCTCGGAGCCCAGCCTTCAACGCCGTCTTTCTTGATCAGCCACCATCCGTTTTCTTCTTCCTTCTCGACAACCTCAACCAACTCATCCTTCTTCAACGACATCTCGCCGTCCTCGCCATTGAAAGCATATTTTGCTTTATATAGAGGCACCGCTGGCTCTGCCGGAGGTGGAGGCGGGGGTGGAGGTGGAGCAGCAGCCCGTGAAGGTGGTGGAGCACGTCCCACCCCACCATTTGACTTGATAGCGGCAGCAGCTGGAGTGGGGGTAGGCTTGGGCGCAAAAGAAGGGGCACTTGGCGGAGCTGCCACAGAAGATTTGCCAGGTAATGGTTGAGCAGCGGGTTTAGGCCTGGCCTTTGGGGCAGACTTGGATTTCTGTATGGGAACTCTAAGTAAGCTGACTGCCACCATTAGATGATGCACTTACATCGGGTCCTCCGGCCCTGAGAAGCTTCCCTTGCGTGATGGGTCGAACCACTCCAGGCTTTCGCTTAGCAGGTGGACGGGATAAGCTTCCCGGAGGTTCACCAGATGAGACATGGACGGTATGACTCTTGTACAAGTCGTCCTTTTGTACGGTCTCATCTTTAATTACTTTGATCTGTGCGCGCTTCTCTTTCTTCTTTGCGTAGTCAATACTGAGGGAAAGGGTGAGCTCAGGGAACAGATACAACAGGAGAAGGCGGCTTACGTCGGCCCAATGTTGAGACTAATGCCTTGGGTGAGTGTCATGAGATTCGCGGCGAGCTCGGTCTTGAAGTAACAACTGAAGAGAGGATCGCCTTCTTCCGATATGTTCACGTTCAGACACTGTTATGACACCTGAGAATAAGGGGAAAACTGATCAAATGGGGCACTGACCATCCAGTCATCGCGTAAATTGGACATTGCAATGCTCTTGATAGTTACAAGAGGAATTTTCCTTTCAAGAGATGTTATAGTCTGACCATCTTTGCGATTTGTGATCGCGATGTGAACTGCTTTGTGAGTCTGGAGATCGGCCAGCCTTAAAATACATTCCAACCGACTGCAAAAACACGTACCACGACAATCCATCTAGGAGAAGGCTTACTAGAGCGGCCGAGTTTCGAAACCAGGAGCTGTATCTTGCCGCTGAATGTAACCTCGTCCCCTCCAATAGAACATTAGCAAGCTCTCGAGACTCGACGAGTAGTCCTACCTCCAATACCACAAGCAGATGCCAATTCCTCTCCAAGCGCACTTTTGCCATTGATATCCAGGTAATCGCCCATGAATCTTCTGTAGCTGAGAAGACTGAATCTCCGACGCTCCTTTCTTCCAGCAAGAACCTGATGCCCGTAATCGCGTACCTGCGCATAGGCGATACCTTCTTTGTTATTCTTCCAGAACCTTTGTATACGCCGGGCACATTCGTGCTTATAACGCATGTAGTTTCGGAATGCACGCTGAATGCGCGCGGCCATGTTGTGCCAATATCGATCTCGCATAGTTTCCAATGCAAAAAGCTTCCACAAAGTCAGACATAAGAAAGAATTGAAGGCAACGGTACTTACCGTTTCAGGATTCTTAATGAATGCTTTGGTTACACCCATCTGCCACTCATCCTTTGCAATTCCTGTATCCTGGAGAATTGCCTCGCATCCTGACTTTGCGTCGCCTGCCCAAGTGTACTCTCCGGCATAAGAAGTTCGAGGAGAAAGAAGATAAAATCGTTCCACCATCTTCTCAAACGTATTACGATAGGCAAATCCCGCTCGACGAACACGGATGTTTTCCTGCAAACCCAAGTACTTGATCTGATGAAGGATCGCTTTCTCGTCGTACTCTGTTGCGCTGCGGTTTTGATTTGGTTTAATCGTACGAATATAAGAGGGTTGAGCTTTCATGAGGTTGTCCACGAGAGCACCGGCAGAAGCCTGATTGCCCAGTGTCAGATAGCAGTTACTGGTCAGAGAAAACCAACCTACTTTAATCCTATCCCCGGCAGTAGGAGGCCTTTTCTTGCTATTTGGATCAGGCCGATCGGGGAACAGTGTCTGGAGGAATTGATTGCCACTACCCGCAATAAGATCCAGCAGATCCTTCAGTAAGGAGTCTTTATTCTTGTCGGTCATGCCAGCGACGTTATACATCACGTCTCCGGCATAATGCCTGACCAGAAATTGGGCTCCACGGGACTCGAAGTGAGCATTGGAAGACAGGGCCGATGACCTCTGGATGAAACTGTTATCGGCTGCGGTAGGGTCCGCATGAGCAGTAGCACAAGCATCATTAAGTGCAGCGAAAATTCCTGGTGGACGGCGTTCTTCTATGAGGTCGCACACGATCTTGTTGTTGAAGTACTTGATAGGTGTCCACTTGATCTGCTCTCTCACGTACTCTTCCTGCTCTGTCTTCAGCGTGAGCTCAATAAAAATCTGCTGCAACTTTTCGTTGACGTAGTTGATACAGAGTTGTTCGAAAGAGTTGTCCTGTACAGGAAAGTTAGATTCCTGATATCTGCGTAACTCCCGAAAATACCCACCTCGAAAATCTCAAATCCGAAAATATCCTACGGACTGATTAGACTCACAACGATTTCAAACTTGAGAGACCTCAGCACTCACAAGAATTCCAATAACTTGTGCATGCGCACCACGAGCTTTCATCGAGACATTGATTCTGGACACTATCCATTCAAAAAGATTGTTATATATTGCCTTCGCCAATGCATCCCTTCCAGAGCTAGCCTGGGCTGGGTTCAACGGAACGTCGTAGATGGAACCTCTACGACCCCCTCGTTGTGTCTCCACAACACGTATGGTCAAAACTTTCTGCACCAGCGCAGAGTCGACTTCCATAAGGTAGGCCACAAAATCAGAAACTCCAGTATCAGAAATTACCGAATTTCCGCTGTCGTCCTCTTCAAACTGCACGTTTCCTAGCCATAGGATGACTGCAAGCATGCGGAATATCTCGCTTTGTTCCTGCTCACTGAGCCCAATGACCTGCATTGCTTTCTGAGGGATTGATTAGCATTGTTCGAATTACTTGCGAGCTTACTCACAATTGTCTCGTTGTAGTCTTGAGCATCATCTATGCCTTGTACTTCAAGGCAGTTGCTGAGACTGGTATAAGCGTAAGCTTCAGGTCCTTGAAGCCCGAACAATTCTGGAACGAAAGTGGGATCATTGTATGACAACAAATTGGCTAGTTTAGATCAACTCACCTCGTTGTTCATCCGTCGCAGCCTTTGTGAATTGATAAAAGATATGGAAATTTCTCTCATTCTCCACCTGGCCTACAACACGACCCTTCTCCAGCAGATAATTGGTTATTTGAGCACCAACAGGTTCACCATGTGCGTTGAACATGATCTCAAGGTATTTGCCCTACGAGAAAGGAAGTTGAAAGAACCCAGATGCAGAGAGATATGCAGCACATACATGTCGACTGGAGTTGTTGTTCCGCAGCGTCTTAGCACACCCAAAGCTTTCTAAAAGAGGGTTCGTTGCAAGCACCATGTCTTTGATCTCCTGAATGCTGCTGTCCTGGCCGCCTGAAACCTCCGCAATATACTGCATAATTCGTTTGGCAGCCTCGGTTTTCCCTGCACCTGACTCTCCGGAAATGATAACACATTGATTTTCATGATACGCGTTCATGTTGTAATAGGCTGACTCTGCGATTGAAAAGACGTGAGGGGGTACTTCAAGTCTGTTCTTCCCTCGGTATCGCTGTAAGACTTCGTCGGTATAAATTCCAAGATCTATAGTGAGGTCAATCCCAACTGCACATGCAAACAAACAGCCAGGGCAATACTTGCCGCGAAAAGGGTTAACTGAGATCAGGACTTGTCCGATGTAAGTGTAGATATCGCCGCCGGTCCACCGTTTCTGAAGGTTCTCGTTGATACTCTCATTGCTAATAGTCGTAAGTAATGTCATATCGGATACCCCAACTTGCTTCTTCTTGAAGCCTTCTTTCCAGTCAGCCTGATACGTGTATGCTCTTAGTATCATAAAATGTTAAAACGCAGCTTCCTTTACCTTGGCAACTTTGCCTGGAGCCCCTCCTTTCTTAGCAGGTGTGACTTTCTTGCCTGCCTTCTTGGACGGCGCCTACAACCAGTATGGTACTTGAATTAGCCATCCGGATGAATTCAAGTCATCAGAATGTACGGACCATGATGAATGCGCAAGTCGGCTTTCAAGAAGAAAATTGGATACGGAGATGAGGAGGAGATGAGGAGGAATATGGAGAATTGTAGACTAGCTGTAGTTACTATTATTAAGAGAAGGCTGTCAGCAACAATTATCGGCAATTGCCGGCTACCAGGGCGAACACGAAACACCTCATACTCTGCACGATTGACTTCAAATACAAGATTCACGTTCTGTGTTATCCTCTTTATCCACAACAGGAGCAGTAATCCGATGGGAGTTGATTACGCCTGATGATATAGCTGAGAACCCTCCCGCCTACCTAGTACCTAGTCTCCTACTCATTTTCGAGCCTAGGCTGACGTTGACGACGGTATCACTCAAGTCCACGATTTTCAGTTGTTCGATCGTGCAGCGAGAAACGATCCATTTTGAACGACTCCAACGCCTATTGAGCTCGATCAAGAGCGGCGGCCTGGAAGTGCCTTGGAACACTCCGATTTATCGTATTATGTATGCTATCCTTGGTGTAGTTCGAGCAGCGTAAATGAACATATATGCTCTGTGACTAACTTGTATTCAGTAGGAATTTAAGAGCCTCCGTAGCTGGTTGCAGTATCTGCTGTGATTCACTATTCTTCATAGCATTACCTAGAGCCCTATCGAGTCCCGCATTTCTTGCTTCGACGCGAATGTTCTGCTGAACTGCTTTGTCTTTGATGCCAAGAAGAAAATTGCAAGTGCAAACGATTCCCCGATGTACGAGTCCAGGGTGGCCTTCATCCACCTGCTCGTCTTCTGTCTCGTCCTCTGGAACAACAGATGGATCAATTAACCGCGTCAAGACAGGAAGTACCCGATGGCGCTCGTGCTGCAAGGACAGCAAGGCTGCACATGCACTGGGTGAAGATGTCAGAGTGGCAAGTGCACCCGACGCAGCCAACCTAGTCTGAAGATCTTCTGCATCGGATAATGCAAGGATTACGTGTATCTTGGAACTGCCAGCTTTAGATATCTCTGAACCGCCATATCTTTCGAATACCGTGTCAGAGCCAGCGATCAAGTTGCAGATGAGTTCCACCGACGCCCGCTGAACCAGTGGATGATCATCCAGCATGAGCAACTCGACTTTGTTTAGGAGACCTTTGAATTCGGCGATTCGGGACGAGATTTCAGGGCTGGCAGATGCAAGGTTGGTCAATGCCATGAGAGCCTCGAACCGCTGCAACTGAGTAGCAGAGGAGTGCTGAAGCATTAGAGAGAAGGGGCGAATCGCGTCATACATTGTGCCGACATTAGGCCCAAAAACTGCAACAGGAGATGATGTTATGGCGAGTTTTGCTAGGGCTTGTATAGGCTGTAGATGTACAGGGTCCAAATCAGCGTTTTCTTTGGATTCGGAGAGCGCCTTCTGTATCAAGAGGTTCAGAAGCTTTGCGCCTCCGTGTTGTAGAACTAAGCCTCGATTATCCTTGTCGGTGACTATATGAAGCAATGCTTGTCCTGCATTTATTCTGATTCCAGGAGTATCTGTCGAAGGCGTAACCGATGCAAAGACACCCAGAACACCTGCCGATAGCAATTTCTTAATTCTCTCCTTGACCCTCAAATCGTCATTGAGCGGGCTCGACGTGTCCAAAGATTTGGTGCTCGATTTCGCCAAACTCTTGAGTCTTTCCATCTGCTTCTGTTCGTCTGTAAGCTGAGGACGGTAAGCGCAGATGTTCGTTATGATTACAAGAATTCCGTAGAGCACAGTGGGAGCGAAATCATTTGTGGGGGCTCTGCGCTTGGAAACGAGCGCAAAGAGTCCTTTGAGAAGTTGTGGATCGCTGGATAACTCTTCCTTGATCATTGGGTCGGTACTCAAGTATACGAGCCCTTCTACTGCATCTGCCAAAGAAGATTGATCACCACCATCAAGGACGAGTCTCTTCATCACCGATGCTAATTCCATATCTGCAACTTGCTTTTCATCGAGCACTGGAGCGGCGGATGGATCCGCAGCATTATCAGCACTGCTACCCTTCGTCAATTTAATCAACGCAATAGCAGCAGCAGCACGCAAAGCGGGATCTAGGGTAGTACTTGATTTGCTTTCAAGCCAACGGGTGGCTTGAGACGACAGAGCTGCGCGAGTGGGCTTGTAGCCACAAGCCTGACTCAAAAGGTGGGCAACCTGTAAGGATAGCTGGGCTGATGGTGCGAGTTCCACACTATCCATAATCAATTCCTGGACCATGTCCTGCTGAAAAATGGAGACTGCAGATTGCCAGTCCACTTGGAAAAGGGCAGTGAGAAGGGAAATTCCAACCAAAAGATCGTTCTCATTAGTTTCTTCGAGCCGAGGCATAATCAGCGGTGCGAATATTTTCACAAGTGCCTCTGTCCCCGCTTCTCCTTGTTGATTGGGTTGAGACTGCCGTACGCCCTGACAAAAAGCGGATAAGATGAGATACGTTTTGGAACGCGACTCTGAGGACTGGGATGGCAAGAATGCAGTTGTGAGATATGATAATTCATCCGGAAGAACAGTGGTAGAGATAAAACTTTGTTGTCCGTTAGAAGCCATGACTATGGGAAGGAGGATCGATTGTGAGCGCTTGATGCGCTCGTTTTGGATGCTTTGCTCTCATTTGCTATCAACATGTCAATCGTCAACTCAATCCCTTCAAACATTCAGGCCGGAGATTCTGTTCTAGTGAGGCAGCCTAACGGAGATGTTCGAAGTATAAAACTCGACCGGGACTCGTGCGTTTCTGTTCCAATGGTGCAATCTTGCTTTGCAGCGGCGGAGGGACATGTCTAATTATTTGTAGTATTGTCGCGGTCGGTCGTGTGGGCTCTTTCTATGCGAATGAGTTGATTGGTCAACCTTATGGCTTTTCCTACGAAATGGTCGGAAAGAAACTCAAGGTCCTTCCTCCTCGAGCACTTGCGGAAGTTGGTATGACATATTCAACTCTTTTCCACTCCGCATCTGAAGGTGTTCACCAGAGGACACCGAGGCCACAAATGAACTCATAAATGATGGGGAGTTCGTTCAGCCTCTCACCTTGGGGGAAATACAGGCTTTAAAACAGTCCGGACTACATGCTTCAGTATGTGCAGATTTCCTGGTTTCATCAGTGAGATAATGATTAGTTTTTCTCTAGGAAATAATTAAGAAACAAATAGAGCAGCACGCCAACTATTCTCTCAAAACTGAGTATAGCAAGGAAAAGTACAAAAAGCGCAAGGAGGCAAAGTATTCCAAGTCTTTCACCACAATTGAACCGACGATATACAATGTTTGCGAGTATTGGTTTAACAAAGACCAGAATCGAATTCGAGACATTCGCCCAGATACGCTATCTCAATTGCTGAACCTCGCTGGAGTACGACCCAACGGAAGATATCTCGTTGTTGACGATGCTTCCGGTCTGGTTGTTGCTGCAATTCTCGAGAGAATGGGGGGTTAGGAAAATTTCATGACAGTATCTTGGTTTTACACTGACACACAATTAGGCTCAGGTCGATTGCTCACCATATGTGATACCGATTCACCACCTGCGTACCCCATAACGGTCAACATGAACTTCTCACCAGAGATGCTTAAAACATCATTAGCGTCTCTGAATTGGGCGACTTCCCAGGAGGACTATATATCAAGTAAGCAGCTCTCCTATGTCTTCTAGCGTTCTCCTCCTAATTAGCCTCCAGTACAAGCGCCATCCGATATCGCGCCCGAAAGCATCAGGTCTGATCGTCAAAGGGCCAGACTAAAAAAACGAAAAGTCGTTCACGATACGCTAGAAAGCACTAGAGAAGAGCTTTTCGCCGGAGAGTTTGAAGCGTGAGTCAAAACAAGCTATCCTCGCCTACACCTTCTGAGACTGACAGAACTTTACATCCTGCAGTCTCGTCATTGCAAGTCAATATGACCCCTCCTCCATATTAGACCGACTGGTACCATACCTCGCCGGCTCTGCTCCAATAGTCGTTCAAAGCCCCCATATACAGGTATGAAAGCTCTGGCATATGTATTCAAGTCTTTAAACGGGCTCCAGGTTTTAATAGATCTTCAAAACAAGCTGCGCAACACGCCAGGCTTTTTAGGTCCCAATGTTACAGAAGGCTGGCTACGAAGATATCAGGTTAATCCACCTCTCCAATCATCGTTTCTGCATCCATCTGACCGTTCTTTAGGTTCTCCCAGGACGAACACATCCAATGATGAATACATCAGGGTCAGGCGGCTACATTCTGCATGTCATTAAAGTGTATGTACTCTCACTGTTCCTGCGTACTTGCAAGCGTTCCTCACACACCATGGTAGATATGACGATCCTTCTGCAAACTCTGTGGTTTCGAATCGCCATCGAAACAAAAAGTCCAAAAGCGATTCCGCCGATAACGAGGAGTTTGAAGCAGCCACATCCGGCAGCTAAATGGGAAATAGTTTCTGGATTCCTTGCCTCATTTACCTTTATATTATAAGTGAATAATAAAGTGGGTACATGGATCCGAGTCCTGTGTTCCAACATTGTAACTAAAGTGTCTCGAGTGAAGTTCATTCTACAATTACAGTGGGCGTGTCGTGGTCGTGTGTTCGTGGCGGTCATGATTTGTTAAGGGAGTAGCATTGGATTCGGGAAACAGAGCTGAGAAAACCTGTACTGACTGTTAGCGTACGAAGAAGAGCACATTCAACGAGACAGACCTCATCTACAATGGTGTACGCAATGTGCTGGTTCAAACGCCGATTCTGCAGAACTGCAAATATTCGACGAGCTCCTCTTCGAGCATTGGAACGCCCAATCATATTGGCGGCCAAATCTGACAGAGAAATGAGAATTGAAGGCTGGCATGAAGTAGACAACGAATTTACCTGGTACTAGATATGATAGTTTTCGGTTGGCTTCTTCCCTAGTTCGTAACTTTTCCTCACTTGTCCGAGGAATACTGGGGGGTTTCAGCTTTCCTCCAGGCCATAAACCATCGCGGAAAAGTTTGATATAAGACATGATCCGAGGTTCGTCTAATAGAGATTTGACTGTCTCCCGAATTTTCCTGAGGGTGTGTGAGTGATTCCCAGAATTGTAAAGAAGACCGCGTGTCCTTACCGTTCAATTGTGCCGCCGAGTACTTGCTGCAAAATGATGACAACAGCCTGTTTCCGAAGCCAGTTGTTTTTCTTATCTAGCTCGAATATCGCGAGTAGAAGGTCACTGATTGGAGCGCTGAAGCTGGATGTACTGGATTCCCCATCCAAGGGTTTCAAATCGGCAGACATTTGCATTAGCGCCGCGTCAGGAGCTGTCTTTCCAGAGACATTGAGAGCCTGCACCACTAAATCCTCGTCAGTTACCCCGGAGCCTACTATCCCAGCGAGCTCGGCAGCTTGGCGAGTAAGGCGCTGAATAATGACATCCAGCATCGATTGCCCAAAGATCATGTCGTCGATACTCGTGGTCACCGACCGGTAAACATTGCGAACGAGGTTCGTTCCAGAGAAGGGACTTCGCGAGCTACTAGGTGTAGGAATATGCTCCGAAGCGACAAACGGGGACTCCCGAGATAGAAAGGCTCGCAGCTCGTCGCTTTCGCATACAGCCGGAATCGATATCAAATTCTGTGCATTCTTGACATTAATACCACTAATGAAACCTTCAGCTGGCACACAGCACTCGCCTGCAAGTACTTCTCCAGGCCCACTCTCCGAGCGTCCACAAAACTGCCAGACAGCGCGGTAACAAGTCGCTTTCCGGGGAATTCCAAATTTTTCACGAGAGCGTACTTTTCCCGTAACTTGTTGTGCATATTCAAAAACTCGTTGTACCGTCGGGCGACGACCCACCCGGAGGCAAAACCACCATCGGGTACGAGCTGTTGTACTTCCACCAAGTATCGTACAACAGATTTCCCATCTTCCTCTCCTACAGTGGAACTGACGATTAAAACCTTAGTACGATCAGAAATAAGACGATTCGCCGACTCTTGCTGCTCATACTGAAGCTTTTGGAATTTGAGCTCTCTGAGTTCTCGATTCATCGAAGATTTTGAGGTGCTCAGAAGCCTCAATTCTTGGTTGTCTCCCGTCAGCTCAGCCTTCTTGATGAGGTTATCGAGCATCAACTCTTGAGCTTGCAGTCTGGCAATATTGTCGCTCAGTCTGGCAATCTCGTAGGACAACTGAAGATCCCCTGGTCCAGCTAACTGAAAAGATCCAGGGTCATCGTCGGCCTCCTCATGAGCATCATCTCCCTCAACTTCGACATCATTCTCAATCTCGTCGCTCTCCGATGTCGATCTCCTCAAGCGACCAGTAGGTGAACGTGGTGACAAAAACATGGACACACGGTCGTCCGACTCTCGACGCGGAACTCTGCTGTGACTTTTGTCTTCCAAAGCCATGATATCGGTTAGAGCAGCTTGTATTGCCTCCATACGTTGTTCTTCTGCTCTTTGAGCGCGGTCGTCCGGATCATCGAACAAAGGAGCCCTCGAAGATTCAGAAGATGAATCCGCGATCGGAGACATGAGGACCTCAATATTGGTCGGCGCAACTCGAGCTTGATACGAGGGAAGAGAAGCGATTGACTTGCTAGACTGGCCTGATCCCGAGCTTGCCGTGCGGTGCATAGGGAAACCGGGAGCTGATTCTGACCTAGGGAGAGACTGAGGGTGTCTACCCGACGTAGACGCAGGATAATCTGAGGAATGAGCTGGAGACAAGCTCTTCTCCTTGAGAGCAGGTTCAGGAAGTTTCCGACTCCCAAAATCTGAATCGTTCATGACACGGAACCAAAGTTCTGAGCTACCAAAATCCTCGAAATCCTGTTCCATGTCACGCTCAACCTGCCGCTGGGCCAGAAGAACGCTTTTGCGTACTCTCCTTTGATCAACAGGAGAAACGTTCAAGTCACCGCGAGCAAATGCACGGATGGAATCGACATATTTCTTTGGTATCGATGATAGTACTGGGTGAGGAGTGCCTGAGAAGTACAAATCATTTATCATGGATATGTCTTCTTTGACTGTAATGGCAGTTGACATGTCTTGGATAGTCTCGTCCTCATCGTCCTCAGAGCTCGAGTCGACGGACTCGAGAGGATTCTTAAAGGTTTCAACGGTCAACCAAAATTGGACAAGGAGTGAACGATGCCGTCGGTCCATAAACTCCATGAAATATGAGAGTGAGCTTGGATTGCTGAGAATGTCGCGCAATGTGATACCAGATTTGGATGGGCCTCCCGTGTCCTGATAGATCGTTTGCTTTTGCTGTAGGAAAAGTTAATAAACTTGTTTCGATCGATCGGCTAAAACACAAACCGAATCGTCGCCACCTCCCAGATCGTGGATCCGCTGCTCAACTTTCCGCTTGGCTGTATATAGCCTGTCAAGGAATGCCACAACATCCTCAGTTCGTTCGCCGTTGATCCAATCGTCCTTCTCATGATTAGCTACACAAAGGTCGTTAAACACATAACATCAAGTCATTCCGTAGTCTCGCACCGAGAAGCATCCTGGTACTTCTAATCTCCCTCAGCACGTCATTTTTCAATCGTCTGGCATCCAGAAGAGATGAACAACGGTTTATGCTATGTAGAAAGGACTCGAAATGTCGAGGATCGGTCCGAATGGTAATGGTTTCGGTCTTGAGAGGTGAAGGGTTTGAGGGTAAGGGGTATTGGTTGGGAGGAGGGGGGGATTGGGCCTCCAACACGTTCCGTACTTTTGTGATCAGCTTCTGTGAATGCTTAGCTTTGAGACATGAAAATCGACCTTTCGACTTACTGTTGATGTATTGCAGCGCCAGCCTAGATTGAAAGAGAAAGAGAAATCATTCACTATCTCACTCCACCACCAGTGATGGCCAACTCACCACTTGATCAATGGCTCGATTCCAGAAGTCGGGATCTGACACCATTTCCATGACCGGATACAGAACCGCGCATGCAACAATCTCACGAACAACAATCTTCAATGCTTTGCTTTGCTTTTCTGTCTCCGGGAGCACATAAGGCAGAGCAGTGTCAATAAGGCGCCTGAGATGCATTTCTTCAGTCTGCCTCGTGAATGTGGTCGAGAGATTTTCGATTGCGGGGTGGAGTTTTCCTACGTCTCTGCCTGCCGAGTATCGACTTGCCAGCAACATGTCCAATTCTTCTGACTGCGTTAATTTACGCTCCAGGCCTGCCCCACGGAGTGCAACTTCAGACTGACGGAACAGTTCGATATGTTCCGTAACCTTTGGAAGAATTCGCTTGACCATGAGAGCTGCGAGATCAACACCCGACGCCCTATCCAGAAGCTGGGAGAGGGAATCATGCAGGACCGAGGAAACAGCCATGGGGAAGGAGGGTGAGGATGATAAATCTTTATACCAGGTCAAGACAAAATCTCTAACAATCATAATCAGTATATCATTGACAGCCGACGAAATCATGGGCGATGTTGGACACAAAGGTGGAAATGACTGTGGGGAACTCTGGGACCATTGCGACCTAGTTAAAACGGCTTGCCAAGCAGCAGGGGTGGAGAATACGAATGGTCTAGCAGCATATGCTATTCTGTTCTGTGGGTACGGCCTTTTTGAATCGAGAATATGACCCAAGAACACATGAAGAGAGAGAAAAGCAAGACCCAAGAATAAGAGCACGAAAGGAGAGATGAGGAGAAGATTGAGAGGAGAAGAAACAATGCGGTATATGGTAGGCAGCACAACTGCCAGCAGACCGACGAGCACAACGGTCTGCGTGCTGAAAGGATAGCTCATTGCTCAGAGCTAGATGCCATGAACGTCCAGAATTCGGCCATACCCCGGCACGTGATCTCCTAAACGCGTTTCCGCGAGTGGGGCGGCCGTTTTAGAGTATAAAGTACTAGTGTACTCAGTGTATACGTATATAATAATTTCCCCTTTTTTCTTTTCGTTTCTGTCATGGCCTCATCTTCGAGCTCTTCGCCGAAAGGAAAACTCTCCACTGCTGAGGGATTCGCCTGTGGAGGTATCGCGGCGTGCATTGCGGTTCGTGTCGTACTGTCCGATGTCACATACCACTGACTAGAGCAATCCAGGTAACCATTTCCAACCCTGCAGAAGTAATAAAAACGCGTCTTCAACTTCAGGGCGAGCTGGCGAAGAGCGGGAGTGCCAAGGTTTATAAGCATGCAGCTGATGCATTCGCAAAGACTTGGAGGAATGAGGGACTACGAGGACTGCAAAGAGGACTAGGTCCCGCGGTGTGTATTCTCTTTCCTTTCTTTCGTCACCGTTCTCCTCCGAAGATTTTTTTTCGTTGATATAAAACGTAGTATATGTATCAGGTATGGCCTGGAACTGATGTCCACCGACTTCTCACGTCTCACATGGTCGATACACCAAGATCCTTCTCAACGGATCCCGTCTAGGTATTATTCGTTATCGTTCCCGTTGTATAGTCGACTCATTTGCAGTCAGGATTTTACGAGCCCTTCCGACGTGGCCTCAACAACCTCGTCGGCCGATCGGCCGAGGAACAGATTCCAATAACATCCATTCTAGCCGGTGCATCTAGCGGTGCTGTGGGTGGTCAGTCCTTTTCAGAGTTCATTTTCATTTATGTGTTCAAATGCTTTTTCATTAAGCATCAATGGGAAACCCGTTGTTTCTCATCAAAGCGCGAATGCAGGTCTGTCGCTTTGAAGCCACTCGCTACTGCAATGTTTATCAGCCTCCTCGCGTTGTTCTTTAGGCATACTCTCCAGCCCTTCCGGTTGGTACCCAACATTACTACAAAAACTCAGTAGATGCTTTGTCCACTGTATTCCGCGTCGAAGGATTCCGCGGACTAGTCCGGGGAATAGATGCTGCCATTCTGAGAACATCCATGGGTTCTTCTGTGAGTCCTAAACAAAGTGGGGATATTCAGTTCTGAACCTCCCGCAGGTACAATTACCCAGCTATAATTTCACAAAAAACCAATTAGTGACAAATGGGATATTGCCTGCTAATAGTACATGGACCTTTTTGGCAAGTAGTACTGTTTCGGGCATATGCGTTGTGAGTAGCAGTCTATAGTCCTCAATCCCGAAAAAGTCTGAGGGGGTGCTCAGTGCATTGTAATGCAACCTGCAGATACGGTATGTGAATTCATCAAGACATGACTGCTCTTTTGTCACCGTTTCTTGCAGGCCTTGACCAGAATGTATAATCAGCCTACGAGGATTAATGAGGCAGGAAAGGTTGTTGGACTTCTGTATAAAAATCCGATAGACTGTCTTTGGAAGACATTCAAAACTGAAGGAGTTCGAGGGTGGTATAAAGGTAAGCATATATAGTCTTATCGAAAGGAAAATCATACAAGGAGTTTTCAAGGATCGACCGCGCACTTCCTGAGGATTGCGCCACACACGTGAGTTCTCTCATTCCCGATCTCTGCGATACTGACAGTACACCCAGTATCGTAACGCTCACAGCCAACGATTTAATCATCAACCTCTACAAGAAGATACGAGATCGTGAATTGTGAACATTACAGTTGACCGAAATGCTCTTTGTTCCAATCGTAGACGTTAGCCTCGTTAGCCTACACTTAATGATAGACACCAGAGCATTCTTCTGTCCTTCTATCGTACTCTAAATTGGCCGCCTTAGTCTTTTTTCCTGAAAAGAGGCGTCTCGAGGACAACTTGCTGCCAATGAGGTTTGTACAAGAAAAAGTACGCGTCCAAATTAGATTGCTCGGATTTTCTCCTGACACGTATCGACGCTAATTATATGGCACATGTTCTTGAATTAACTTTATCAAATTTCGAGAACGAGACCTGGAGAAGCTGTGTATAGCGAGGAAGTGATTGTGTAGTTGCACAGCAGGAACGTTTGAGCCGGTGATGTAAGAGAATCACAACCTGTGCGGTAGTTGCCGTCTCCGCTATAAGACATCCATCCCTTTGCAACGTTTCCCCGTTTTAACTTATAATCTTCCATTTCTCCCAACTCTCCCTCTTTCTCTTCACGTAATGTCCTTCGAAGCACTTCAGAAACGTTACGAGGCCGCTGGCCAAGGCCATCTTCTCAAATTCTGGCCCAAACTCTCCGAGGCTGAGCGCAAGTCGCTAGCGGATCAGCTGCACTCGCTCGACATTGAACGCGTCAATCGCATTTACAAGAAAGCTGTCAGCGCTGAGGCTGAAGCCAGCAATCCGTCTCGCGCTGAGCCAATCGAGCCCCTCCCTAAAGGCGCGTCAGAGTCGGTGACAGATGTTGCTAAAGCGAAGGAGTGGAGGCGTATTGGCTTGGATGCTGTATCTCGCGGACAGGTCGGCGTGCTCCTGATGGCAGGTGGGCAGGGAACCAGATTGGGTAGCAGCGCTCCCAAGGGCTGCTACGATATCGGATTACCGTCGCACAAGTCCTTGTTCCAGTACCAGGCTGAACGTATCGCCCGGTTACAGACTATTGCAGAGAAGGATTTCAGCAAGCCCGCTGGAACTGTCATCATTCCTTGGTATGTCATGACGAGTGGCCCTACTCGTCGCGAAACGGAAGCATTCTTCTCCTCGAATTCGTATTTCGGACTCGATCCCAAAAATGTCGTTTTCTTCGAGCAAGGTATGTATTCTCTCATCACATACTCTCGATGAGTCGATCGATGCAAACCCGTCTTGTCTTATTAGGTACACTACCATGCCTTACCATGGAAGGCAATGTTCTTCTAGATTCTCCTTCGCGCGTCGCTGTGGCCCCTGATGGCAATGGCGGACTCTATGCCGCTACTCGCACTCCACTTTCTCCCAACGATAAATCTCACACCGTTCTCAGTGATTTGAGCAAGCGCAAGGTTCTCTACGTTCACGCCTACTGCGTCGATAACTGTCTTGTTCGTGTCGCGGATCCAACTTTCCTCGGATATAGTATATCCAAGCAGGCCGACTGTGCCACTAAAGTAGTGCCTAAGACTCAGCCCACAGAGTCCGTCGGCGTTGTTGCTCGCAAGGGCAACAAGTTCAGTGTCGTCGAATACTCTGAGATCTCGAAAGAACAAGCTGAAAGACGAGATCCCCAGACAGGAGAGCTCGTGTTCAGGGCGGGCAATATCGTGAATCATTTCTATACCACTGTCTACCTGAACCAGGTAGAACGATTCGAGGAGGAACTGGCATTCCATATTGCGCGCAAGAAGATACCTCATGTTGACCTCGAGACAGGAGAGGCTGTCAAGCCGAGCAAACCGAACGGCATGAAGCTTGAGATGTTCGTGTTTGATGTGTTCCCCTATACCGAGCGCTTCGCCGTCCTCGAAGTAGAGAGGAAGGAGGAATTCAGTCCCCTGAAGAACGCGCCAGGTACTGGTTCTGACGATCCAGGAACCAGCCGACGCGACTTACTTGCTCAACACAAGCGTTTCTTGGAGAAGGCAGGCGCTACTGTCGAGAATGGCGTGGAGATCGAAATCTCTCCCCTCGTCAGCTATGACGGTGAGGGTTTAGAAAGTGTGAAAGGCAAGATATTCTCAAAGTCAGGAGTCGTTGGAACGGTAGAAGAATTGGACGCTTTAGTCTAAGCAAGCTTGCAGTTTGCTTGTTGTACCTTTCAGTGTTTTGTACTTTTTCAAATGGTTGGATGGACAGTTTCGCATATATGGACTGGTCGTGTACTTCACTCAGCGTCTTTCCCCGTACGTAGTTGATACAATAAACTTAAATTAGTAGCCTTGGATAACCACTTTTTGATTCTTTTCTGTTTGTCCCTCACGCCGAAAATTTTTCCTCGGTCTTTCTGTGGTTAACGGTTTCTGTAAGCAACTTCATTGGCTTTCCCTGTGTCAACTACCTACATGTCCGTCTGCAGGCCCTTTCTTCCCATTCACCGTTGCTGCTGCACTACTACTACTATTGCTATGAGCATGACTATGGATCGCTGGAGCTCTCTTTTCGAGTTCATCTCGTAAAGAGGCGAACAATCGTTGTGTTCGCTCAGCATTCGGCTTTTCATTTCGAATCTGAGCATTAGCGTCAAGGACAGGGAAGACGTGGGCTTGAAAAAGACTCGCCTCTTTACAGCACTGAATGAGTTTATCAATGAGCATTGTCTGCCCATTTTGGGAATCTTCCAGCTCCTTTCTAATCTGTTGCAGCTGTTGACAGTTGATATCACTGCAATTCCATACCGCAACTTAGAAACCGTCTCACCTCCTCTTCATGCCTGTCAGCCCTTGTCTTCTCCCCGTCTGCGAGCTGCTTTTGTTCCGCCGCTCGAGCCCGTGATAAGAGTACCTCGAGCTCCTTGGATCGGATGACACACTCGAAGTGCCGTTCCCGAAGTTCGTATTGTCGTAAGACATCCTTTAATCGTTCGCGAACACTGAAAAACCGTCCTTAGTCGCGCGCTTGTCTCTCGACGTTAAAATACGCACACTCCGTCAAATATTTCCTCTAATGTTCGCTTTGCTCTGAAATGGAACATATTTAGCGATGAGTATCACCATCGAAGGGAGGCCATACTCTTGAGGATCGTCGGTGTAGTTCTTCTTCAATATCTCCCGCTGAGAGTCTAGAACACGATCCTGTACAAAAGTGATGTCAACATTCGTCGGGATACCACAGATCTGAAGCGCACATATTGTTCATCTCCAGTAATACCCTCTGTCAAGTCCATTAATTCAACTGCAAAAATCTCATCGCCATTTTCCATTCCAGCCTCCTCAGGTGTCATATCCGCATCCACAGACCGCCCATTGTGTGTGAACACAAATTGCATCGCTGGACCCGAGGGAGGCGGGGGCATCATGGTGGTATTCCCCCCTGCTCCCACACCTTCCGATCCAGCCTCAACCGTGCCTCCCCCTCCAACGCCGTCAAGAACCTTCCTGCTTGCCCCCAAAGGCCCACGTCCCATCCTCTCTGTCCATGCGCTGAACAGTTTAATGAGCTTTGTCTTTCGAGATATCCTAAAAAAGAGCTCCGCGCGGTATCGACACACGACTTTAACGGCGATGTAGGGCATTTCACGGTATTTGATATCCTGCAGCTGGGCTTTGGAAGCACGTTTGGCCATCTCGGCTTTCATTTGATGAAGCTGTAAGCATAGGAATTACAATGAGTGTGGATCTATGGATACAGCAACAAGAAGCAGACAGAAAATAACAGCGGACAGAAACAAGTCTCCGACGCAGGACAGATTGTATATGCCATCGTTAGCATCAGGAAAGCTGCCTCATTGGCATAAACCAATTTCATTGCTCCCCTCTATGCAGCCAACAAATACTCATTGTGAAAAGTGTATGCGAAATGGTCTTTGTAGGACGAGGAAGAAGTCAAGCTTATGAAAACACTTACTTCCTCCTGAGCATCCTCAACGCATTGAGCTAGTCGCTTCCCGTCCTCCTAATCCAGTGTCGGAACGGATATGGTTATTTGTTGGGAGTTTCAGCTTACCCGTAGTCTCTTATTGTCCTACAACACCATCAACGAATTAGAATATACATAATAGTAGCGGAACCACCTTCTGAAGTTCGCGTGCAAGATTCTCCATCTTCGTCTTGGTTTGATTCGCTTTCGATAATTGACTTTTCGCTGTAGTCATGGGCGTAAGTAACAACATTTAAAATGAGAAAATGACACACACCAGCGTCTTTGTCCTTGACAAGCTTCTGCTTTTCCTTTGCATGATCCCGCTCTACCCGTTTCAATTCTGCGAACTGGAGCCAATTGAATCGGGAGGGTAAAGCTTTGAAGAATATATGCATACAAGTTCAATGTATTTTGCGTGAATGGTCGTCTCTTCCAGGCCTTTCACCGTCTTCTGGGCTTCCTCCGCTAGAAAATAATGAGAGGGACACGACGAGTTGGTTGTAGGCTACGCACCAAATCGACGCTCCTCTTCTTCTTCTAGTACTTCCTCCTCCTCCAAGGCAGCTATACGGTTCTTGAGACTCTCGTACATGGTAGCAGGATCAAGTGGGGCATCATTTGCCTTCTTCTTTGGTTTATGAGCACCATTTACAGATGGTGGCTGAGGCGGATTGAGATTTCTGGGTGGGGCAGGCGGGACAGAAAGTGGTGCAGGAGGTGCGGGTCCAGCGGGCGGTGGTTTTGCCATTCTTGAGGTATTTTGAGGGTGAGGATGAGTAGTAGATGCAGAAGTCGTGGCAATTGCTGAACCATTCATGCTCACCGACTGGGAATTTGAAGAAATTCTTGCAAGTTCACGGTCAGAAATTGCTCCGAGTTGGCAAGCCGCTTTGTTTGTCCTCAATTACGATATAACTTCCGATTCAATTAAATTTCTCTCAATCTACTGTTCTTTTCGATATGTAATGTCAATGGCACAATTATAGAATCATGGCGTCTGTTAGGTGATAAATGCTACCAAGTCAGCCAGCAGAAAACATCAAATAAGATGGCAAGAATCATTAAATGTCGATCTAGTGCTCACTCAATTACTAGTGGACAACATTGCGAATAAAACTACAAAGATTGTATTCAAAGGACATCTTGAAGCCCCATTGTAGTTTGAACGTATGAGAAACTATATATTTTCACATCCTCTCAGCTGCTGCAGATGATCATATTAATAATGCTGAGAAAGATAGATCATGTGATCAGACGCGTCTCTTGTGCTTTGCCTTGTTGATGTCAATATTAACTCTTTTTCATATACACTCATGCGTCGACATGGTATGAGTTGCTAAAGATTTCCATTCTTCTCAGGCTAATGTCGCGTATAGATAGATCACCTCTGCAATCACCGTCTCGCAAAAGGCAGAAACTTCTGTCCTCGCCTGCTTACGGCGACATCGACCTCAGCCAGGACGATCTCCACGCAATTGACGAGATCGAGTTCAGGCTCTCTCAGTCGAATCAGTTCTCTTCTTGCTCTCAAGGATCAGCCGCTTCACAACATATAAGTTCCGCTACCAACGATGCGCTAATTCACCACAATTCCTCCGACAACCCCTTTCACGTTGACGCTCGAGCTTCATCCTCGTCTCCACCTTTGCCTCAACGAAAGACATCTGAGCTATCTGGCTTTACAGCAGCTTCAGCCATACCGATAAATGCAGACAATACCAATGATTGGGATAGATCTCCATCTCCGAATCCTCCATCGGAGAAAGATTATTCTTCTTGGTTCGAATCTGCCCCTGTTCCTGAAATAGCTGGTTTCCAAACTGCCAAATTCACTTCCGCGTCAGCCATCAGCTCAGCCTCAAGTTTTTTCTCTGCTTCCTCAGTCCAGCACAATGGTCAGGTACCTATCGTTGGATTCCGAACTGGGACGGGGAAGGGAGTATTGGCACCATCTGAAACTGCACTCGCAAAAGCTAGAGAAAAAATGAGAGACCTTTGGGAAGAAAACACGTCTTTTCCTAACCGGGCTTCTGATGAAGGTGCATCTAAGGAGGCAATTAGTCTCCCTCTGGATTCACCTCAGCGCACTCCTTTCCGACAACTTGAGAACAACATAAGTGACCCTGATACTCCGTGCCCTTCCGGATCTGGATTTTCTTCTGCTTCTGCGGTACAATCTCTCGGGTTTGCTAAAGCTTCTGGCTCAAATACCAAGAATCAAACGCCAGCTTTCACCTCTCCCCTTCTTGGAAAGACCAGGACCCAGAATCACGACCCTAACAGACCAAAGCCTTTCAAACCCCCTCTTCTTGCAACTCCAAATGCTAGAGTTCCGACTACGCCAGCCAGGCCATCCAGTAGCTTTGTCTCTGCTCGGTCTCAACATCCTCTTGCTGCTTCTCCTGTGAATGCTGTACTTCAAACACCTGTGCGGTCGACGATCTCTGCGCCCAGTACAACTTCTCCAGACTTCCTGAATCTCCCTTCCTCTGTCTTTGCGGTCACTCCAGTCTCGTTGGACAATATAGCCAAAACTACTCCTGCACGGTTTGTAACTCCTTTTAAAAAGGGAATGAAGCCAGGTGATCCGTCTCGAGAAAAATCACTAGAGGAGCAGAAAAGGAAACAACAAGAGAGAGAGGCAGAGAAGCAGAAAATATGGGAACGAGATAGGCTGTCGAGCGACCATGACGTTTGGGGAGATCCAATTCCAAAGCCGACTCCAGAAGAGGATATAGTGCCGATATATGTAGGTCCAAGGAAGCTTGCGAGTGTGTTTGATATGAGTAAGTGCACTGGCCAAACAAATTAGAATCTGCTGAGATAATTTACAGCACCTCCACCTAACCGAAAGACTTTGCTCGAATCGGGGTTCATTCCACAACGATATACAGCCAGCGAGCTTGTGCGTTGGGGCATGTAAGTTCTTACTTGTACCTGTCCGTTTCAATGTGCTAACTATCAGTCGGAACAGCGAAGTCGAAGAGCTCGCCCAGGTCACTCCGGCCTCTGCGAGATACTACTCCTTCTACACCTATCTCCCTTCACCGCCATGCTCTGCCCCTGCACCCTTCAGTTTGGCGACGGAGGGCTCGCTGGCTGTTCAAGACGCACTGCATAAGATGATTATGCAAGGGTGTCCCAAGGCCACAAAACCTTGGGTAGATAATGCATGGTCTTTGATTCTGTGGAAACTCGCAGGGATGGTGGCGATGGACCCAATAACAGAAAACGCTATACCGGAAGACGAGATGGAGGATTGTATGATTGAAGAGAAGAAAGCTGACGATGCTAAAAAAGCAGGTCAGGAAAAACAAGGGCCAAGGTGGTGCTGGAATGAAGTTTGGAGACAACTAATGTATCGATACGAGAGTATTTCGTCATTGATACTTAATGCTCACACATTCTTAGATATGAACGTGAAATTAACCTCGGCGTTCGACCACCTTTCCGATTAATAACGACAAGAGATCATGCTGCTTCCGCGCCTATGGTGCTTTGCATCTCGAATATTATCTATCCGGAGCCCTCTCGAACTGCTGATGGTCGAAGAATCGAACCTTCACCTGAACTAGAAGTGACGGATGGGTGGTACCGGCTAAAAGCGGAGATCGATCCTCCGATGGCGAGGGCGGTGAAGCGAGGTTTAATGAAAGTTGGAAGAAAAATTGCGGTTGTGGGAGCTCGAGTGAGTCTTCATCCTTCGTATCATGACCAGAACTAAGCGCCTTGCACATACATCAGCTTTTCGCCGAACGCAAAGAACCTCAAGAGCCTCTTGAGGCTTACAGCTCCAATAAACTCATTCTAAATGGAAATTCTTGTCATCTTGCACCTTGGCATGCTAAGCTAGGATTCCAGCGCGGCCCATATGTATCAACGATGCGTAGTCTGACACCAGACGGGGGTATCGTGACAACAATGGATCTTGTGGTGTTGAAGGTACACCGGGTGGCGTTTTTGGAGATACGCGTCGATGAAAATGGCAAGAAGATTCAGGAGGGTCCTCGGACGGAGGCGGATGAAGCTACCTGCAAGCGGGAGTGGTCGGTGAGGACTCATACCTCTTTCATTTCAGCGGACATATTGACGCTTCTTTCTCTTTTGCAGAAGAAACGCGAAACAGCCGAGTCCAAATTGAGAGAAGAACACGAAAAGAAAGTCGCTCGGTATTTATCCTACGCAGAGCGTCTAGAACAGAAAGCTCCCCATTTGGCCAGCGATATTGGTGACGAGCCGCCAGACACGATCGACAGTTTGTACGATGAATTAGAGGAGCCCGATGATGCGGGAAAGGCGATCTCACGTACGAAAGGCAGGGAAGCTGCATGGCTCGCTCGATATATTCGAGAGCGACTACAGAAGGATCAAGACAGTGTAAGGGACCAGATGGAAAAAGAGTTGAACGTGAGCAGATTATTTACTCGTCTTCACATGACGAAGGGCTGATTTGCCATCCACTAGGATATGTGTCCGCCCCGAAATATTCGTTCTTTCAGAGTCATCGTAGTTCAGGACGCGCGCGTGACTAATTACCCTGCAAACCGAACGGCACAACTGACCATTTGGGATGTCCTTGACCTCCAACTTTGTGAGGGAAAGCCTCGGGGTCATTTCGAAGCGGGCTGGAGGTGCCTAGTAAGTTTCATATCTCTGAATATTCTCCGTCAACCTTGTCCTGATTGCTCATTCCCCATCCTCCACAGGTCACTAACTTGACTCCCAGTCAGAAAACGGCTTGGATGGGCCACGAACCGGGTTCGGAGATTTTCTTAGTGAGCTCGAGAATGTCGAGATGGCAGAAGTTGAAGAGTCTAGATTGAATTTCACAATACTCTTATAAGCTAACTGTTGTATTGTGCTGTATCATTTTTTCTGTATGTATACTCTGAATACAACTTGTAGCAGCTATTCCACCACCACAAATTCTACGCTGAACAACTGAGGACGCTAAACCTTGACGCTGATTTCGACACAGTCATGTATGTTCTCAAAGGTGTGACGGTAGCGGAAATGTGTCGTCCGGAGCTGACTTTTTCCCATTCTTCTCGTCTCTTCGATGCCTGACCTTCATTCCCTCCCCACTGGCACCCGCCCTAACCATGCAATACGAAATAATGGTCTTAACGAGCTAGCTCTTGAGCGCTTCAAACTCCGGGAGCTCGCAGAGGGCTGGCCCATGTACCGGTTGGTGTATCCTTTTCAATGGCTTCTGTTTATATAATTCATTAGCTAAATAGAATCGTCACAGCGATGCACGCGAATGGAAGAATTTCCGCTCCCTGTTTCACCCTGAAGCTTTCGTCTACACCGCCTGGAGCGGACGTATAGCAATAGAAGACTTCATCAAAGATTTCCAAGACGGCATGGACAACGGTGCACAGATTATGCACCGTGTTCATGGCAGCACCGTTGATTTAGCGGGAAACAGAGCCGTCGTGAAGATGAAGGCTACTATTTCGCAGAGATTCGCACTTCCCCCTAATCAGTGGGTTTCTTAAGCGTTACTCACATACTAGCAGCCGAGTCGATCATAGTCCATTTCTCGCGATTCAGCACACTCGTTGATGCTGAATCTGACTGTAGATTTTGTATGTTCTTCGAGAAAGATTCTAAGGACAAATGGGGCGCTCGGTTCGTGCGTCACTTCTATGAGAAGGACAAGCTTATACCGGTTGACCCTCGCTACATTCCCGAAATTGACGACACGCTGCTTAATCAGTTCCTGTTGGGTACAGGTACCTCGCATACTGCCAGGAAATGACTATGGGCATTAAAGTGAAGAAGGACATGCCTGGTGCCAGAGGCAAGGAGCATGATGACTTATTGAGGCAGGCGAAGCAATGGCTCGATGGCGAAGGTGTGATGATTTAGGGTAGTTTGTGTATCTGTTTCGGCGCGGGCTCTGAGTACACTGAGCTCATATTTCAGGGAACATAAAAATGATTGTGCTATACACATATCTTTTTTGCGCCGTTTCTCCTGGGGCAGATGGAACAGCAAAAGACACAAACGTCTTCGTGAACATTTCAGAAGAGGTAATATTCTGAATGGTTACATATACAATGATACTGCTCTCCGGGGAACAGGTAGTGACTGGACACCGAGAAGAGCATATCTTCTAATAAGTTCGTCCGGCATAAATGCCTTTAGCCCGACATCAGGCCATATTTAGCGAACGTATCTTGCCAATTCCGGACATCCTCGTGTCCCTGGCACACAACTGTGGGCTTGTTGCTCGAGGTAGGCCCAAACAATCGGGTCGCAACGCGAGTGATATCCGCCGACGTGACGAGCGCGATTTTATCTGTCATCTCTGTGACGGGAACGGGGCGATTGTGTACAAGAACCTGCATGACCACGCTTCAAAAAAGGAATATACTCGGGCAGGAACATATTCAAACATCACCTGTCTACCCAAATCTTCAACTTGAATGGCTCGGCTTTCCATAGCCATCATTAAACTTGAAGAGAGCTGGTTTTTAGCCCGTGTCAATTCTTGTTCCGGCACGGTCTTGTACATCAAGAGGCTGAGTTGGTGTACCAGATGGGGTAAAATCTGGGATGGAGTATTACCACCGCGCAATCCTGAGGCGGCGGGAACGAACGAGGCGAAAAGACCGAAGAGGGAGGAGTCAGCGTAGATATGGTGGAAGGAGGCACAGTGGTCAATTTGTGCAAAATGATTGAGAATATGCGTGTAGAGACGCGAATACATTCCTTTACCGGGCCCACCTGCGAAGTAGTTAGCAATGAGAGTTCTCGAAGAGCCGATCTACCCACCTGCAGAGAAACTTCCGCCTCCACCGAGAAGAACTTGCATAGTAGCCAAAGTATAGATATCGTCATCATGGATACCAACACCCTCAAAGCCGATGTAGAGATGATCAAACTCGCCCTCGGGGTCATGTATAAATTTATGACCGCCGGAGTATGAAGAGGCAGAGGGTGTCAGGTTCAAATCCGCCAGGGAATCAGAGGGTGTATTGGGAAAGAGGTAGGATGCGGCGCGTGAAAGCGATTTCTTCATTGCTTGAGAGGAAGCAGAAGCAAGTAGGTTGGTGGAGATTTGGGGATTAGGCAAGGACCTTTGTGCGCCGGGTATGGAGGGAGAGACCACAGGAGCTGGGGGGGAAGCCTTCAGAGATGAGAAGTACTTGTCTACCATCGCGACCAGCTGTTCGTGAGGTACACCAGCCGCTGATATAACCATCTTCTCTGGTTTATACCACTCTGACATGGACCGGCGAAGTATGGAGCTATCTATGACGTCTATCCTGTCTTCGGGACACAACAATGAATTTCCTAGACCTTTGTCACCGTATGCGACACTGTGCAATATTTCTGGAAGTATCATCTCCGGCTTGGCCCTCAGCTCTCGGCTTTCGTAGAAAGCAGCATCTCGCTGAGCTTCAATCTCTTCGGGCAGGAATGACGGATTGAGAATGGTATCTGATATCAATTCCAGTGCTTTGGGAGTAGCCTGTTGGAACTGAGATGAATGATACATGATAGTTTCTCGTGACGACGAAGCCATTATCTGACCACCCATTGCATGAATGGCAGATGACATCTCGTCGCTTGAACGATTCCTGGTGCTCTATAATCTCATGAGACAAGAAATCAAGTTAACCAAGGGACCTCAAGATACCTTGAAAGCCATTCTGTCCAAGAAATGACTGACTCCGAGATTGTCCGGAGTCTCGTAGCGCGTTCCAGCGTCGACATAGAGGCCAATTGAGGAAAAATGGCCTGGGGTAGAGTCCGTGGCGACCCGTATTTTATTTGGGAGAGTTGTTATCTGGACCAAACTTTGTTGGGGTGGATTCGAGTGCAAAGATCTCGCTGCATTTTTGGCAATACCACGACTCGAACGAATAACAGACTTGTGCATGGAAGCTTGACAAGAAGCGCAAGGAAAGAAAGCCTTTGATGACAAATTATTCTGAAGTGCTCACGTGACTACGGGACACAGTTTCTGCTAAGTCCGTCATGATATGCCGGATGATATGTACTCGTCGGTGACACCCGCCTTTGGTTATGCGTAAGCCCTGCTTATACTAACTGTCCTCCGATCTCTCCCTCACGTGTGTTTCTTTCTTCTTCCCTCTCCTACAATAGTTTCATAGAGAGTTTGGTTCCAAATGCCCCTCATCGCTACTGTCAATGAGGTCTCAAGCCAAGGCTACTTTGGTCCCGTTACCGCCTCCCTCGATTGGTGCGAGGTACGTGCACGTCTTCTACTTGTACCAATCAATACTCATTCTCGTGCATAGGCAAATTATCAGTTCTCGTATTACATCGCAGAGATGGCCAATACGTTCTCTAACTTGTTCACTTTATTCTTTGCTATTCACGGGGCCCGCTGTGTGGTACGCGAGTCGCTTCCTGGGAGATTTACTGTCGGTTGCGTCGTAAGTCATTCCAATTTACGACGCCTATACGCGCCCTCACAATCTGCTAGGGGTTCGCCCTCGTTGGTTTAGGAAGTCTAGCTTTTCATGCCTCCCTGCTCTACGAAGCCCAGCTCGCTGATGAACTCCCAATGATCTATGTGGCGTCTATGAGCCTATGGTTTTTATACGATTATCAACTTGGTTTCGACCTTGGTTCTTTGCGTGCCAAATCTCACGTAGCTGGTCTTGCCCTGTTTGACGTTCTTTTCACCTGGAGCTAGTACGCCAGTCTTGTTCAAACTCAGGCACAATGTGGTGTTCATTCTCTTTACACCCTCAGCTATGTTTACCGAAATCCGGTCTATCATCAGGTCGTCTTTGCTATACTAATCATCTCCTGCGCAGCTCGGGTAACCTACCTTATCAAGTGGTCCCCTGTTCGCCATCGCATACCAGCTGACAAAAAGAGAACCATTGGTAGGGTCTTCTCGCGCGGCGCCCTGACTTTTGCTGCCGGCTTTCTAATATGGAACTTGGATAATATTTTCTGTGATTCCTTGACGAGTTGGAAGAGGGCTATCGGCTGGCCTATTGCGTTCTCTCTAGAAGGTTTGCTTTTACCATCTCAACGTACATCAGCTATCTCAAACGAGTATACACTTTAGGCCACTCCTGGTGGCATTTCCTTACTGTGGGTATTTAAACCACTTGAATATTTGCAACTTGTCTGAGTTCTCTACTCAGGGTCTAGGAACGTATTACATGTTCATCGGAATTCAATGTAAGTATTTCAAGTATCTTCAAGCAGTCCGCTAAAGTAGTTAAATGATTTTATTAGACGTGTATGTCCTGTCGTTTGGTCTATCTGTGCTCTTAACTCAAGACATGAGCATAGCACGCTATGCATCAAGGACGATCACCGCAAATTCACGATAGCCCATAGATATTGGCTTCCCCATATCAAGCGCTTAGACAAGAAGTAATGTTTCTTGCCACTGTCAGTAGATAGACTAATTTTGCCGTTTCCGATGACGGCTTCTGGAGCGAAATTAGCTGAGCATATATTCCAACTTGTACTTTTGTTAAGAGTGGGGGTGATTGAGCGAGACAATCTATGTCTTTAACTCGATAATCGAGCTCCTGCAGAGCTCAATTGGGATGTAAGTGATTCGGAGAACATTTGTCTCTATTTCTCTTGTGTAGCATGCGATTCGCCTACTTCCCATCGAAGGAAGCTGGCTACCTCAAATTCATCAAGTCCCCATTGCTTCTCCCAGTCATCCAAAACCTGTCTAACTGGAAGACCTGCTTTCTCGCCACCCAGCATCATGAATTGCTGCTCGTAAAGCACTGTCTCGGGATCCTCTACTCCCTCTACATTTCTCCTGACCGAGCGTGTCATGAAGCCAGCTGTTTGTCGACATAGAGCGCGTTCGAGTTTCTCTACATCTGTGACAAACGAACTATCTTTGAAGAGATCCGGGAAGCGGGGAGAGCCCATAGATATTAGAGCAAGTGCGCCGACGCGTCCTTGATTGGGAAACTCTGGTGTAGATCTGTGCATGTAAGAAGCTGCACGGAGGACAGACGAAGTGGCCTCAGGCGGGGCAAGGAGAGCTGCTCGTCGAAGTGTTATGTTTTCTCCAATACGGGCAATCAAATCCGTTATAGACGAGCGAACCGTCCCAGTTCCGAGTGGGGATTGGAGCAGCGAAGCCACGTCTACGGACGCGAACGGGGACTCTGTTGTTCCGCTGGAAGAAGATTGGGCTACACTGTGCACAATATCCGCAGCAAGACGCGAAAATTCATTCGTCCGAGACACGAAATCCGACTCGCAATTGAGTTCAATTATAGCAGCTTTGACGGGTCCGAGGCCTTTGCCTATGCGGGACCCAAGACCTCCATCGAGTACAGAGATGCTAATGAGACCTTCTGATGCTGTTCTATCTTTGATCTTTTCTGCCTTCGCGGCACCAGAAGCCTGCAAGTCCTTTTCCAGCCACTGCAGGGCGGCGTCCAAGTCACCTCCAGCTTCGTCCAGAGCCTGACGAGCCTTCATTATGGGTGCATTGGTGACTTTGCGCAGCTCAGAGACAAGCTGAACCTTTGATTTTGTCGAATAGAACCTTTGAAAGGGCAGACGACTGCACGGACGAGAGAACTTGAGCATTGGAAGAAGAGAAAGACGGAAAATTCGTCTTCTTCTTGTGACATGTCACGCACCTTGATTTTTTTCGTCAAAATGTCTCTCCTTTCGATTCTGAATGAACGATGAACGGTTTTAAACTACCTCTTGAGGTTCCTCAAGATCTTCTTCTTATTCAGAATCTGCTCGGTTTTCCTGACTCTACGTCGCGACAACCGAGTGAGCCCACAAAAACAGTTCCTAAGATCGAGTCTGCCGAGGATGACTGCTCTATCAGCAGCTCCGCAGGCGAACCTGACAGTGAGGATGAGATCGAGGCTGCATTGGTGGTGAAGAATGAGCCCGACCACCTTGGATCTTCGTACGTCTATCATTTTGCTCTTTTACTCCGGCTCTCAAAATAGTTGGTCAGTCACGAAAGTTCTTCCTCGTCCTCGGAGTCAGAGGACGAGTCTGAAAATGAGGCAAAACTACCTGCTCAAATTGAAGATGATCTGGACGAAGAAGACCCGGGTCCTTCTGCCTCAACCCGATCGTATTACCAGACAAAGAATGAAGTTGAGGGCAATATCACAATACCTGAAAGTGAAGAAATTGGTCCCGACGAGTACTTGGAGAAAGTGGGCGAGATCATGAACATTATGGACAAGGTTGTCATTGTCAGAGGCTTACAAACGGAGGTTGGGAAAGGAGGCTCTGACAGAGCTTTAGACTCTGAGACGTTACTTGTCTTCGACGACAGGAAGGTCATGGGATATGTTAGTTTCTACATGTTTCTCCTAGTCAGTTGCTCCCTGACCCTGTTTTCCAGATATACGAAACGTTCGGGCCAACAACTCAACCCATGTACCAGGTCAAATTCAATTCTTCATATCCTCTTGACCCGGAGAAGGTTCGCGTATCTCGACCAGTCTTCCATGTCCCTCAACGCAGTAATTTCGTATTCATGCGTCGATTACAAACTATAAAAGGGAGTGATGCAAGCAACATGAATGACGAAGAGCCAGCCGAGCATGAATTGGATTTCTCCGATGATGAAGCTGAAGCTGAGCATAAACGCAGTTTAAAGAAAAAGTAAGTCCCCCTTCTCCATCCGAGGAGTCAATATTCAAAGATTTCATGCTACAGGCGAGCAGGTCGATCATCCTCTGTTGCTTCCTCTAGGCATGCAACGCCAATACCCGCTCAAATGCGAGACCAGGAGCTAGGCACTGACTTCGTAGCGGGGAGAAATGCCTATGATGAAAATGGACCTTACGATGCGGATTATATCGTTCCATCGCGTCCTGCTCCGATACCATACGATGACCCATACTCGGACGAGTTTAACAGCGCATCAACGAGCACCGCCGCGTCATCCAATGCCCCATCACGTCGCTCTGTGTCGAATGCAGAGGGCAATCGCGGCCAGGACAGAGTAAGAGACTCGCACAGAGATGGAGAAGGCAGAGAAAGAGGGCGAGGGCGCGGGCGAGGTGGAGGTAGACGAGGAGGGAGAGGTGGCCCGAATTTGCAAAGTTCACGGCAAGCAAGTAATACGCACGACAGTTTCGACACATCGTTCAGCCCTGTTGCACCGAATGCTGTAACGCAACAGTTTCTCACTCAGTCATCAATGGGGCAATGGGCATTCCAGCCCCATGACTTTGCTGCATACCAAAGCGCAGTACCTTACCAACAACCTTTTATACAACCTCATATCAATCCCATGTTCGCCACACAATTCGGGCTGAGTGGCGGGGGTTACGATATGCAATCTCAGCATAATTTTCCAGATCCCTCTGAAGACGCAATGGGTGGATACACATCTGCTGATACCCAATGGGATCAGCCACATTGGAACGAGGATTGGAGTGCACGGTAGTGGTAGTAGTGCTTAGCAGCTCTTCTATGGAGATACTTCCGTTTATCCATGTAAGGTTTCGTCGACCTAGTATTGCGAGTCCACCCCGTGCAAGTGCGATGTCCAGCTATACCCCTTGACGAGCTCTTTTCTCTCAGCTACATACCAACTGCGTTATCGGCTTTATTGGCTGAGGTCGCGTACATACCTTTCTTAAATTGCTTATGAGGGATCGCTGGCATGAGCTAGCAGAGGCTGGCAGCTGAATCTCGAGTGCATATGTTTCTCACCACAACACATGGTCCATTTGCCGCGGCATCTTATGCGCACGTTCTTATCTCAATTCATCTGTGCTGAGATAGCTTCTATGGGCGTGCGTCTGCGAGTATTCTTCCTGTCGCCATGCGACACAGTGACCTAAATGCAGATTGTCAATGCGGCTGCAACGCAGCAATATTTATTTAAAGTTTGTGTCCGACTCTTCTTACGAGTATCGAGTCTCTTCATAATGCTAACTCTCGCTTTACTTGGGGGCTTTGTCGGATCCGTCTCAGCACTGACTTTCACCCCGTTCGGTCCTTTCGACGTGCTCGAACGAGCAGCGACAATTAGCTCCGGGTGTGGTACTTCTGGTCAAACATCCTGTCACAATACAAGTGCTGTCTCGAACCTATGCTGTTTCGAATCACCAGGGGTCAGTTTCTCCGCCGTTGTCACTTTTCTGCGTCGTTGACAACTTTCGGGTTCGTTCAGGGTCTTCTTTTGCAGACACAAGTAACGAAACCAGTCAGAAATTCTCCCGTGCTGTTCACTAACGATGTGTATAGTTCTGGGATACTGATCCTTCGACTGGGCCCAGTAACAGTTGGACGATCCATGGATTGTGGCCCGATAAGTTTGTCTGCGTGATGTTCTTGCATTCTTAATGCTGATTGTTTTCCCAGCTGTGACGGCACATTCTCCGAGAACTGCGACTCCTCAAGAGACTACACTGGCATAGCCTCCGTCAGTGTTTCTTCATCTATCCTCAGTCAAACTAATTCCAAATACGCCATGCGTAGTTGCTTACCAGCCAAGGTGCCAGCGACACACTGGATTTTATGCAAACTGTGGGCCCATTCCACCGTCTCGATTCACATATTAGCGTGCTCAAAATTCCGCGAATAGTACTGGGTCGATATCAATGGTGAAAATGAACAATTTTGGGAGGTAGGTGGCACGTTTCAAAGATTCATAAACCTCCCTTTTCTGATTGAAGTTTTGCCACAGCACGAATGGAGTACACATGGCACATGCTACAGCACTCTTAGGCCAACGTGTCTTCCCAGCGGAAGCGCAAAGGGTGCCGAAGTGGGTTAATGCATGTTCGTTCTTCCTCGTCCTAGTCGCTTACTACCGCTCTTTCGCTAGGCTGTTGCGTTCTTTCAGACTGTCGTCAAGCTGTTTCAGGTGATAAATGGTCGCAAATTACAATGAACATCGTCAACTTAGGCTGTCTCTCTAGACTCTTCCCACGTTCACATGGCTTGAAAATCAAGGAATCACGCCTTCTTCCTCAAAGACATTTACCCTCTCTCAGCTAACCTCCGCTTTAGAGGCAGAGGCAGGTGTTACCCCTGCTTTGAATTGCGATGGGGACACTCTCGACGAGATTGAGTGGTACTTCAACTTGAAGGGATCCGTGATCGATGGTGAATTCGTACCTATTTGTGAGCATACTATTTGGGCTAGTGACGGTATCTGCAGCAAGTAACACAGTTGAACCATTGCAGCTGCCCCTGAGAAAGGCTCGTGTGGATCTAGCGGAATCAAGTATCCACCGAAAAGTGGATCCTCTGCACCTACGGTCGGTCCTTCCAACTCCTTCTGTTCCGAATTTTGATCATTTTTTTCTTTTTCAAGTCCACTACGGTAGGCTGCGAAACCTGTCGATTGTAGTAATTCTTTGTCGCTGATCTTGTAATCCATCAGAGCTCAGGATCTAGTCCAACTGGAGTGAGTGTCTTTTGTCTCTAGCATGCGGGTAACCTCTGACCATCATGCAGAGCCCTGGCTCACTTCCCTCAAAGGCAACAATTCACGCTATCCAGTCTTCTGGATCTACCACTGGTGGCCTACTTTCACTCGGGACATGGTCAACGCAAACTCTAGCCACTTTTACGTTGTCAGGAACCACCAGTAGCTTCACCATGACTTCGTCCAAAGGGGACTGCGGAGTGAGCGATGGCCAGTTCGCCTGTGGTAGCGGCGTTTCATCAACTAAATTCTCAGCAGTATGTCTTTCCGTTTATCAGTGGTTTGTTACTGACCCGACGATAATAGATCTCCTCTGGAGGCAACCTGCTGCTTGCTTCCGGTGGCTCGACTGCTTTCACTAGTTCTGCTGTGCCTAGTGGATCAACTGTGGAAGATGTATTTACTGGATCCGGTCGTACAGAAGATTACACGCTTTCTATCGTTTCAGCATAGTGTAATAATGCCCAACGAAATTTACATCTTGAAATAAGCTACTATCGTGATTAGTAAGAAACCTCGCAAGTGACAATGCCGCCTCCACTTGACCACCCATGTCTGCATTTGCAAGTGTCACCAAACCCATATTTTGTTGTCAAACTTGCGCCGCATGAGCCTGTCCCTCAGGTCGTACTAGAAAGCCTTATTCGAGTTTCAAACAAATTCATATCTTTGACGCGGACTCCGGAAGAAATTTCGGTGGTGGGAGAGTGGGATGAGGACTTGCCAGAGCAGTTCAAGTGCGCTGAGTGGAAATGCATCAAGATGGCGGGTCCCATGGAGTTCTGTATGCAAAATGGTGATAACTTGAGCGTAGGACTGCCAATGCTGATTACTTTGCAGCGCTAACGGGTGTAATTGTTGCTTTCGCCACACCTCTGAAAGCGGCCGGAGTATCGGTATTTGTAATGTCCACATGGTATGTCTACCGTTCACGTTCACTGACTGAAGTCGGATATTCAAGAATATTCAACAGGAATACAGATTATGTGCTAGTGCCGAGAGAAAAGATAGAGACTGCTGTAGAAATATTGAAAGCAGATGGATGGAGATTTGTTGTTGGAGCGTAGACAGTCTATAAATGGCAATCTTACTGGTCAAGTGAAGAAGCCTCCTTTGAAAAAATCTTACCTGCCACTGAGAGCTCTGAACTAGTGCCCTTTCTTTATTCCTCTATCTCTCTTTACACTACTTTCTGAGTTCTCCCCGCGATTCTGAGACACTCTAGCTTAAAAAGGACAGATACAGTCTCAATTTCATCTCCTTTCGCTAGTTCAAGTTGAACTACTAATGGACTATTCCATGGCCTCCAGCTCTGGCTTGGAAGCTGAAAATCCCAGAAGGCGTGTCTTGCCTTCACGTTCTCGACGTGGCGGCCCTGGTGTTGGCAATTGCGACGCCGATATCATGATTTTGGAAACTCAAAAGAGAAAATGTACGCGCAGACTACCTCATTGCGCAACTTTCCTCTAACTAGGTTATCTCTATTCCAGCGGAAAATGACCCCCTCATACCTCCAGAAACTCGATTCTTGTTAACTACAAGTCTTTCCTTGGCTCCCCCTGAAGCACCCACTTCATCCAATCTCGTCATAAACTCTCGTGGATATGACCACTACTTTGACCGACCTGAAGTAATGAAGGCGTACAGAGAACAAATGATAATCGAAACGCCGGAATTTACGACAATCACGGAAGCACATCATGTTGGTGGACGTTTCAGACCGAGGGGAAGTGAAGATGTACGTGAACCCACTGTCTTTGCCTATCACAAAAAGTAACCCTATCTAGGTTGCCGACACTTCTGACGAAGCCTACGAACGTAGGCATCGCAGGTACGAGAAACTGGAAAAGCGAACGCGTCTCAGAGAGTTGGAGAAACTGCACCACGAGCAATACAAGCTACGTGAACGTGTCGAGCAGCTACGCTCTCTAGACTATACGGCTTTTCTGGCGCTACCTGCGTCCTCATTTCCGCCTGTGTCACCCCGTGAGGACAACAACGAACACGGTGCAAGTACGTCTGCCACTCATGCGAATAGCTCTGCTGTTGCGGAAGGAGAGAGGCGGCGAAGAGTAATGCTTGAAATCGCCGAGTCGTTGGAAGATCGCTACAAGGTTTTGCTTCCTCCCGATTGGCGCAAGAAAGGAAACGGCAATGCTACTCCAGCCACCACAGACGCCGAAGCACCTTTGGATGAACGACACTCAACAATCAGAGTACTTTCTAGGCCGGCCAAGATCTCTGCAGAAGAAGGGGAATCTGAAAATGACGACAAGGAGGAAGGGGAGGATGTGACAAAACCCGCGCGCGAGTCTCTGAAGCTAAAGATAAAGATTGGGAGCATGAAGTCGCAGACTCCTGACGAATCCACGGTCAAGCGCGTCCGTGGCCCATCTAAGAAGAAGAAACAATCTCTATCTGACGCTGTTCAGGTCCCTTCATTGACCCAGCCTCCGAGCTCAATATCTGGCGGCACAGCTCGTTTCATTTCCGCAAAACATTCCTTGGGTACAAAATCCGCACATTCTCCAATATCTAATCCGGAGATTGCGGTGCTCGAACAGGGTGCAGTTGCAGACCAGATTTCTATCGACGGTCGTTCAACTCCGGCCCAGCCTGATCAGCCTGTTGTACCTACCAGGAAGAGAGGCCGACCGAGACGTGATCAAACACGTTCAGTGAATGCAAATGGTCGAGGTGTTGGCCATCTACCCAATTCTGAAGAGCCAGCCGCCTCCGTAACCCCGCTCGATGAACTCGCAACTCCCGAACCGTCTTTGTCTCGTCCTCGCAAGCGTGCCAAAGGAACCACTGCTTCGCATTCACACGATGACTTTGCCACTCATAGCAAGGATTATTCATTGCCGCCCATAGAGACCGGTGCCGAGTCTGTTTCTGCTGCTGTTGGTCGTCGATCTGTCTCACAGGTACCAGGCCGCGCCGTTAGCTCTGTATCGCGTGCTGAACGTAACCGGGGTATACTGGTTACTACGGCTTTACACTATGAGAGTGCTCCTAATCCGCGCAAGAGGCACAGACATCATCTAGCCTGGGGTTTCAAACTCCCGACCGAAGTTACAGATTTAGAGATGAACTATGAAATGCCGTTATGGCTCTTGCACGACGATGAGTTTCAGGCGAGATACTCTAAATATCCAGAGCAGCCAGCGGGCGACAGGAGGGGGGATCAAATGATGAATCCCGATTTCGTTCGAAATCCTCGGTTCGTCAACGGCGTGCGAATGCCCTCACCAGAACGCGATGAGCTGGAAACTGAGCTCATCCCTGCCAACAGAGAGCACGGTGAAGACTCGCAGAGCGAGCTTGACGAGGACGAGAAGGAAGAAGAAGAGGTGGAGGAGGAGGAGAAGGAGGACGGAGAGGAAGAAATAGTGCGAGATAGCCCGGAACCAGAAGAGGAAACATGACAATGTCTGTATCTACTTTCGGGCACTTTGCTCAAAAGTTTACATTTCTCTGCTGTTGTGATGTTGTGCCTTATAAGAGAGCCCATTACTTTATTACTTTATTTGCGAGCAAAGGAGATACTATGATTATGTGTTGTTATGAATAATCTACGTTCGAGTGTCCTGCTCTACCGTACCAGTAGCAGAAGTGACAACCTCCATGAATGTCTTCCTCTGACGCGATTCAACCTCAGGCCTGCGTGACAGGGCTAAGTGTGCAAGTTTTGAAGGGGGAAGATGATCCAGACTAGTTCTTTGAACCTGTGGCTGAAGATACGAATAATCACCCCCGTATTTTCTGAGAATCCGGCGAATCTGGAAATCCACCTTGCCCTTTTTGACCGCTGGCCTCGGTTGGAGCGGTGACAGGAGATGTGGGACCGCAATGGCGACGCCAGGTACTGTGGAGGAGACATGGAAAAGATCATCGAAGTCAGACGCTAGTTCGATATCTGCAGTCTGGACCTCAGGCGCTTCGGGGTCGCGACCTTGCAGGATCAAGTCAGTGATCCACTCCTCTTTAGTCTGGCCTGCAGCAGGACCATAGAGGGATACCCCATCTAGGACCGACTCGTCTTCCGGAAGATGACCCCCCAAAACAGTCTCTCCTTCACTAGCAAACTCTTCCGAACCATTCAATGACAGCTCAGCCTCCTCCTTACGAGCTACATCCCCCTTCTTTGCGACAGGTTTCGCTTTGACAATGCGGGGAGCACTCTTTCTGCCTTCACGTTTGTCGCTCTGCTGTACAGTTTGAGGCTTGTCTTTCCTAGCCCTTTGAGCACCTGCGTTCTTCCGAGATTCCATTCCCGGAATCCACTGCCTTCCACTGAAGACCGTCTCAGTCCCGGAGAAGTAATCCTTTTCCTCGCGTCGTATGGAGCTCAGAGTCTGGTTCCATACCTCACCCTGGGAATCTGATGTGCCTAGCTCTTTCGCAATCGGCACAGATTTCCTGGGTTTAGATGGGACAGAAGGAATAGAATAGGGTGCGCTAGGTATGGGCAAGACAGGAGGGGCGTGTTCAGCGGGCGAGGCGGTCGTGTCAATAGCTGCCTGAGAGGTGTCTATACCGACAGTAGTGCCAGCTGTGGTGGTGGTAGAGGCTGCAGTAGTCGTGGATGTTGGGATCTTGGCACCCACAGAAGCAGGCTGACTGGCAGGCTTCTCCGAACGAACCCATTTCCGAGCCGCCAACCGAGTCGCGAGCGACGGAGACTCTGTAATGCCAGAGCTAGTCAGAACAAGAAAAAGTGCTAGTTACACAACTCACGACTAGAGGAGTTTTTAGACTGTCGCAACTCATCGCGAGATGCTGTTCAATAAGAAATGAGAAACGATTGAATTGCAAACTCAAGAATACATACGAATGTAAATATCGCCCCAACTGGCAGCAACACGCTTTGGACCACTGGACTCAGTACTTGTTGAGTTTAGACGAGCATTTTTGAAGGATGCTAGAGCGTATCGGCGGGCAATGCACGGACGATGAGCGAGCATGCCGGTCGACTTGGAGGAGCAGGACCAAGGCTTGTTTTGGCCTGCTTTGACATTTCTCTCTTCATTCAATGCATCCTCTTCTCGGCCGTCTCATCGTCAATTTTGTCCTCTGTCTCATTTGCTTTATTGCATACTCTTCTCAAATATTTGTTATATGGCCCTGGTATGGTCGTGTGCTCTCTGTTGAGCTTTTGGTTCTTCTAGCTCCCTTCAAGTGAGCTCAAGCTTCACTTTCGTATAAACCGATGCTCAATCATAACTAGCTTCCTAGTAGGAATGCTGCTTTGGAACTATTTCTTATGCGTCACCGTAGACCCAGGTCGTGTACCGGACTCTTGGGTATGCATTCGCTTCACATGTGTTCGCTAGTTCGTGAATCTGAGTTTGTGCAGAGACCAGACACGCATGCTGAAGGTCATGAAGTGAAGAAATTGACCGGTGCCCCCCGATATTGCAGAATGTGCGAGAGGTACAAGCCACCAAGAACTCATCACTGTCGTCAATGCAACAGGTATGCATCTCGTTCCAACTTAATTCCGTATCTTATTTGTTTCCTGGTAGATGCGTTCTGCGTATGGGTACGACCGTGTGTGGTATCACACACTCGTTGTATTTGACTATGATTTGCGGTAGATCACCATTGTCCTTGGATTAATAACTGTGTAGGCCATTTTAACTACGGCCATTTCATTCGCTTCCTTTTCTATGTCGACCTGGCATGTTCGTATCACATCGCAATGATGTTCCGGAGGGTGTATGACAATCTAACCCAGAGCTATTGGGTAATTACTCCAATTTCACTCTTCTCAACAACTCATCCAAGCTTGTTCAGGATTCCGTTCCTGGTGCAGAATTCGTTTTAATCCTTCTGAATTTTGTTGCTTGTATTCCTGTCCTTTTCTCTGTCGGTGCTTTCAGGTATGTCAAATACGCCAGAATGTGAAACTTTCTTGACTGTCTATCCAGTATCTACCATTTTTATGGTTTAATGCGCAACACCACTACTATCGAAGGCTGGGAAAAGGATAAGGTGGCGACAATGATTAGGCGGGGCAAGATTCGCGAAGTCAAGTTTCCTTATGTTCGTGCAATTTTTCCTTGCTCCTGTGTTGGTATTTATGCTGGAAATGGTTGCAGAATCTGGGTGCTAGGCGAAACATCGAGTCTGTGCTCGGCCGAAGACCATTGCTTTGGTGCTGGCCTACCGTCCCTCCCGGTACTGGACTCAAGTATGAGCTTGTTGATGGAGAAAGTAAGTGGATCGAGATACCAGTGGCGCGTGAACAGTTTCAGCGTGATCCACTACAACACTGGGAGGTCTAGAAATCCCATGTCTCCATGTTTTCCTCTCTAGATCTGTGAGTATGTGCACTACCGTTCATAACATCTGATTCTGAAGCTCTGAAGTCTACTACTTACCCTGTTTAATCACCATTCTGACATGATGCCTAGATTTAAATCAGTCCGAGATATGGCCCCCGAAGGATCCTATGCGAAGTCGATATGAAGATCCCATTGCAGGATTTCAACTTCCGGAGTCACCGTGGACTTATGAGAACGGGTCATTTAATCCGGACTTGCAACCTTCAAATACAAACCTGCGCCAGGCTGTGGCACAGCGTCGTTCGAAACGTCGGGGCGGCACTGGGTACTCCGACCTTCCACCTTATCATCCTGACTATCAAGAAGGATATCAGACCTCAAGTGATGAAGCAGACCCATCCGATGAAGTGCGCCTCATGAGTGGAACGCGGGCCCGACGAGGATCTGAGGGCTATGAGTTCAGACCTGAAAACAGGGAAGACATGCTACGAAGGTATCTGGAGGAATTAGGCGAGACACCGGGTCGTTATCATAGATATATACCTCAGGTTGAGAGCGAAGCCGAGAGCGACGTAGAGGATAATATACCATTAGTGGGGCAATCACAACATTAGAAGAGCACACATCTTTAGTATACACCTGGGACTGCAACATACAGCACATGATATTCATACTATACAGATCTCTAGGCATTTAGAAACGTAGCATCATGTATGAAAAGTAAGTATGACCTGGAATAATTGAGGCTATAGGACGAAACAAAACTGAAAAGTTACAGAGCAAGAGGAACAAACTCCAATTACTGCAAGTGCTTGCTAGCTGCAGCACGAGCAAGACCTGCGATCTCGTTTGTCATTTCGTTTATAGGTTTTATTCTTTCTTCGATCTTCTGGAATGCGATTCGCCGTCTTTCCTCCACAGCCTCGAGACCTTGGGCTTGAAGTGCAGCAAGAACTGGTGTAACCTCTTTCTGGACCATCTCCCGCACCATGCTCTCTATGTGAGGAAGCATGAAATCGGCATACGGGATCGCCGGAGGTGAGCGCGTATGTAAATTCTGGATTTCTTCAGACAGTTGATTGATTTTCTCTCGCCGCTCATTTTGCCAATTGTCAAGAGCTTCTAGTGTTCCTACCAGCTTGAACCAGCGAAATGAGTGGAGACGAATCCCTGGAGATAGATTTAGTACACGTACCTCCTCCTTAAGCCTTTTCTTTCTTTCGCGTTGAGAATCGAGGGTTTGCAGTGCCCGTTTTTGTTTATCCACTTGAACCAAAAGTTCTCCAACCTCCCCTCCTCGGGTTTCAAGCAGTTCGCAGGTAACATCGATGCGGGTTCTAACCTGGGAAACAGGATCACCAGGTGCATGACCACCTATTTGCTCCTGAACCCTCAGCTGCATTACCTCCTCGAGTAGTGCAGAGGCATCAACCGCCTTCGGCTCTTCGAACTCGTCGATGAGCTCAAATATTACACCTTCTAACAACTGTACACGAGCTTTCATATCCTGCCATGCCTTGAGCTCATCGTCAGAGTCTGTCGAGGATTGTGCGGGAACCACTACTATCTCCTCTTCTTGCAAGTTCATATCTGCCTCCAATTTCTTCTCTTTGAGAAGTTTGAGGTCGGCGATATAGACATTCACTTCTGCCAGATAAGGCCGATATCTTTGCAGAAACCCCTCTACGTCATCCGGCTCGGACTTGACAGAGATATTTGGAATGGCTAGTAGATGCTTGGTTTCGTCTTGTATTCGTCTACGCAGCTTGCCTGTAACCTCTCTTAATTCACGTCGTGTATCGTCCAATTTGTTGCGACCCGTAACCCGTACGCGCTCGAATTGACGAGACAATTGTACCTTCTTCCATGTATCGAGTTTGTCTTCCGCGTCTCGAATTTGAGACCGTAAGCGGGTAAGTATGATAGCAGATCTAAAAGCGACAGCATAAGTGAGGGAACCAGAAGGCAGTGCCGTATACTGTACCTAATAATCTTCTGGTAGTTGTGACGCCTTGAACTGTGTGATAGGGCTGAATAACCTGATCGCTCCGTAGACGCAGGAGAAGTTTCTCGGATCCTGTCACTCTGGGATTTTGAACGAATAGACGGAGGGCCGTCTTGGAGAGTAGTGACTTTCCTGTGCTCGGGCGTTGGATCTCGAGGGTTCGTGAATTTAGGAAATGAAGTAGCTGAACCTGTAGCCGACGATGCCTTCGGTGCTCTGAATGTCCTGGGTGCTGTGGGTGTAGGCTTTGTTGAGCTAGCCATCGATGTTGATGTCGATGCCTTTACTGATGGAGAGAATATGGTATTTTGAGTGGGTGCTGAATTATTATTGTTCCTCTGGTTCCGAGTCTCAGTACCGGTCTCAAAAGTAGAGGTATTACTGTTTCCCCAAGCACTGTTCTCGCCCCAGCCGTCTGTACTGTTCTCGCCCCAGCCGCCTGTACTGTTCTCACCCCAGCCGCCTGTACTGCTCTCACCCCAGCCGCCTGTACTGCTCTCACCCCAGCCGCCTGTACTGGTCTTGCTTTCCCAAGAGCCTGCCCCACCATCGTTTCCCCAGACACTGTCTCCCAAACCACCTGCACCGCTGCCGCTACCCCTTGTGTCACCACTGCCTTTCTGCCGATCCGGATCGTTGTTACTATTCCATCCGCTTGATTCGCCTCCGTTGTTCCCCCAACCACCAGTCATGCTGCTGCTGTCCCACCAGTTTGTGCCTCTCTTGCTGTCTCCAGACTTCCCACTATCAGTGCTCCATGCACCTGTGCTACCACTACTCCTCTTTGCTTTAGAGGTCGGTTGATTTCTGCCCCAAGTTCCAGTGTCACTTGAAGAAGACTGCCTTCTAGAAGGGCTCGGAGCCTGAAAAGGAGACAGGTCCAAGGATGAATCATTGACTGTGGAACTTGAACGAGCAGTTCCTTTCATTGCGGGAGGAGCAAAGTTCCGCGTAGAACTTTGGATCTTTTCTGTCGAACTGTGCTCCCTACTGTAACGTCTCCCTGGACTTGACGCTCTTTCGTGACTACGGGGTCGTCCCATATCTCGCCTCGGTGGGCTTGAAGGACGGTCACGATTCGAAGGCCAACCACTATCAATGGAACCTCGGGGCCGACCCGATCCTGTAGACTACAGATACTGTTTAAGAGTTGAGATCATTCATGTTCGTTCAAAGACATACGGTCATGTATTTTGAGGTTTCGGCAATGCTCCATTCTCTGTCCCAAGGATGGACATAAGTGCACAGACGTTTTTTGCAGCCCCCTTTAATGGGATCTCCACTTTCATCATACCACTGGAAATCTGTAAGCGCTGTGAGTTGTAGAATATGTCGTGAAAACGTACAAAACACCGGATAAGCGTCATCATGCTAATGGCTGTATTAGGCGAGGCTAGAAGACGCTTACTACAAGATTTTCCACTCACTGAGTACTGAAATAAGTTTTTTATCGAAGATTAGCAATTGGATCCAACCAGGTACTGGTACTTGCACAGCGCCAAAAATACGTCAAAAAGTCGAAGAAACTTGAAAGAGTTTGAATACGATGTACATGAAGAAATACAGAAAACGAGACTAAAAGGCTACCCAATTCGTTCAGCATATACCTTCCAAATCAATCCTCCTTTCTCCCCCACTTCTAGAACATTGTTTCCAGTGGTGAGATCAAGAGTCCATTTACCACTCGCTTCCTCCCGCTCCTTCATTACTGCCCCGTTTAACTTCACTTGTATTTCACCAATTTTCTTAATCTTCTTCTTCGGCATAGATGTTTTAGGTTTTGGCGCAGGCGCTTTCGGGACCTTCGGCGGCCGACCACGACCCCTCTTCTTCTTGCGACCAGGCCCAGGTTTTGCGTGAGCATCGATCTCCATCTCGGCTTCCTCTTCCTCTTCTTCCTCGCCACTGCTGTCATCGTCTTCATCTTCAAAGACGACGTTCTGAACAGAAACACTTCTTTCATCCCGTTCAAGCCGCATCGCCCAGCTCTTGACACCGTCTCGAGCATCAAGCCTCAGTGGCCGTCCCCTTGGTTCAGTGATGAGCTGTATTGATTTGAGGTGATGCACAGGGACAGCAGGAGGTGCAGGGGAGTTTGACGTAGATGCAACTTTCGCAACTTCTAGCCTATGGGTTGAGACAAACGGAGAAGGTGCCGGTGCTGGAGAAATTGCGGGTACAGGGGTGGGCGGAGTATAGGACGGTTGAGGTTTTTGGATGAAAGAGATATTTGTGTACGGGCGGGGTTGGACGGGAGGCTGCGAAGTAGATACAGTCGTGGTTTGTACTGGCACTGGTTTCGCGGGAAGAGGAGGTGGAGCAGCGGGGGCTGGAGTGGATGTTGCAACATCAGGAGATGCTGAAGTTGGAGGTACTACTGGAGCGGCTTGCGTAGCCTGTGTTGCTGCCGTATTGGCAGCGGGCTTGCTTGGAGCGGGAACACGGAGCGAGATAGTGGGCGGGTGAGATTCTTCCACCTTAGCAGAAGCAGTAGACTGTGAAGCAGGCATCTTAATCTTGATCTTGTTTTTGGAAGGCTTTGCGTACTGGGGAAGTGCAAATGGAGGAGGAAGATCAGACATAAGGACTCGAAAGTGATCCTGAAACCATTTGAGCGTTCAAAACGACATCAATTCGCAAAACAACATACACGAAGAGCAAGCGCGTCCTCCCAAATCTGGGTATGCTCTTGATTGAATGACATAGCATTAGAGAACACAAGCTCAACATCGGCTGCAAATTCTTCGACTGAAGCATATTCCTTCTTCTTGACGTGTTTCTACTCATGAAATTGAGTGGCTTGTAAATACGAGAATTAAGCCAGACCACACCTGAATATTATCCAGGCACTGAGGTTTCTGGATCTCGCTATAATAATACGGCCACAATTTGCGCGAAGGAAGTTCCATGAATTCTGAGGACAACACACGACCCCTAGCCGAACTCCCTGAGTAAGAAAGGAGAAGTTAGTGAACGCAACACCTACGAATCATCGGTCTTGCTGATGAGTTTCTGTAGCCTTGAGCTTAATAAGCGTTTCATACTAGGGGTCTTGACATGCTCGCCGTTCTCATCAGCGGGTAAGAGTTTGCGAATAGTCTTGTTCGTAAGTTTTAGAAGAAACGAAGTCAAGGTTGAACTTGGTATCGACAAAGTGACCACGATAAATACGTACTAGTAACTCTTTAGCATCGCTGTATATGTCGCTCTCCGGCCGATTGTAAAGTTTTGCGTTGTTGAAACATAGTTCAAAATCCTGTCGAACGGCTTCAAGAGTAGGGTAAGCTCCCAAATCAAGCTTCTTTCTGATATCCTCTAACGCAATAGGGTGTTGAATGAATTGGTAGTAGTCAGGATATTGACGCTTCGAGGGCTGCCGCAAGAAATTAAGAGATAAATGGCGACCACTAAATATAAGGGAAGAAGAGCAAGCAAAATTGGTAAGTCATGCGTGAGTGCCGCAAGCGTAAGATACGCACTCAGTGTTGACTGCATCCTTTACTGTCTGCCACAACCGGAGTCCTCTCTCTTTTACATCTTCCTCTGCTTCAACATCTTCCGCACCAGCTGCATCTGTCGTGCCCATATCAACATCAGAGGATGTACCTCCTTCCTCTTTCCTTCGTTTGGACGTTCGTGAGCCTTCGCCGGCACCACTCGCTAATGCCGCGCGCTCGCGTTTCAGCATCCTAGCTTCAAATGATGTTGCCTTCAATATGAAAAGCTCTTCCAGGAATGCAGTGAATGCTAGTAGCAAAGATCACTGAGGGCTCGTTGGCTTTCAATAATAGTCGACTAGGAGTTGTAGCCTAAGGCGATTCTAATTGGTGGACGGTGTCACGTGATCATTTCAACACGGATAGCGCGTCGCTAACGCGTGAATTTCAATGATTTACTACTACATATGTACTTTGAAACTACCAATATCTAGCTATTGGATTCGTATTCTTGCTTGAAACTCTGTGATTTGACTTGTTCGATTGCACTCTGACTGGTTTCCCAGATGCTCCAGTCTCTGCTTCCTCCACTTCCCATACCCATACCTTCCCGGCGAAATGACATATGTCCTTCAACATAGCTTCCTCCGCTGAGATGGACCTCAGAAAGTCCCAACGGCATCAATTCGTTAAGGATTCTCTCACAGGTCGCAGCGTTGATTCCTGAACCTGGCATGATTGTAAAACCCGAAGATTCGTATTCCGTGACATCGCCTTGCAATTGGGCAGTCTGTAGCAGCAACTTTATCGTATCAATCGACTTCGACACTGACGTCCCTTGTCCGCTGCAGAGAGATTAGTGACTCTTTGCGAGATCTACAGCTAACTGACCTTGTGAGAATTCGTGATATTCCTCCGATCGCGAGGACATCACGGAGAGCTTGATAGTGGTGGTTTTGCAGAGTTCTAAGTTAATGATGGCAGACAAGTCGCTCGACTCTCACCCTCTATTGCATCTCGCGTCATATCGAATGCTCGGTGAAAGCAGACTGATTTCCCAGCAATCAGTGACAAGACTCCGAGCTGAACTCAAATCGGCTTACCTTCTAATGGCAAACTGGCATGAACTAGCCTACTTCACATCAGCTCATTTGCGCGGCAATATTGTACAAGACTGCTAGCCTCCTGGTACGCTCAATATCAATTCTGCCATCCGAGGTCAACACTCCTAATACGACTCCGTGGACACCATGTTGCTTGAAGACTCGAATGTCTTCTAGCATCACGTCGATCTCAGACTCTGTATATAAAAAATCACCTATTCTTGGTCGTACCATTGCCTGAACTTATTTTAAGCGTGGAAAGAGCAATGAAGAGGAGGCGCACTAGGCCCTCGGAAAGAGAAGCACCAACCATGATCGGAATGCTTTGTGCTGCAACTGCCTTTTGAACAGACCTCAAGAGCCCCAAACTAGGCGTAATTCCACCCCCGAGTCCCAAGTTTGCACATAATTCCAGTCGATCAGCTCCCCCTGCTACCGCACTAGATAGTAGCAGAATAAGGCAGTAAGTACGCGAGAGAGAGAAATACTTACTTGAGCGCAGAATCCACTGAATCGACACAAACCTCAATCGTTATTGGGGAACGTACTGTGTGTTCGTTAGGTGGCAGCATTGCGTGGAAATGGTCAGGCGCGTGTCTTGGCAATCAACCTTACTCTCTGATTGGAAACATTGGTGTGTGAATATCAGGGGTCAGAAAATAGATACATATTCAAGGAGTATAACTGTACTACTGCAATTATCGGATCTCTTCCCAAAATCCTACTTTCTGCCTGACATCTGGGCATACTGCAAGTCGAACTCTTTCACCATCCTGTACGATACCTCTACCCCTGCTCTCTAACCACTTCCCAAACACTGCCCTTGCCCCTATGGACTCCACACCGGGCGCACTGGGAATACTATACATGGTTCCATCTCGAATCTTCTTCGCAAGTCTGTCTCTTTGGAACGACCATTTGAGTTTCCGCATCACAGGAAGCAGCGTGCGTGATACAAGCATCGAAGAGGATTCTACGTCCGGAAAGACATGCAATTGATGGAGTGTCTTCAACAAAACTTTGTCATCTGACACCCGTCCGCGTCGTCGAAGTTGTGTAGATATAACGTGCGCTGCGTGCCTACGAGCTAACTGTATGCTCGTCTCATATTGGCTTATGGACTGAGTTTGTAGAAACCGGTGAATTACATCGTCATTTCAAAAGAAAAACCCAGCAACTTACACGGTGTGAATACAAATACACGCCATCTCTCCACCGTCTCTCAATTCCAAGGCCTCTGATCACGCCACGATGAACCAAATCTGCTATGGTAGGCCTTAAAGCAATCCCATGCGGTCCTTGGCCGAATAAAGAATGCTGAACGCGTGAAGGTGCAATGACCCATATGCGATTCTTGTGTAAAGCGGGGTCAGATGCCAAGGACGCCAGAGATCCGGAGACATGAGATAATGAAGTAAGATCAGGGATGTCAAGGAATGACACTGGCCACAATATAGTGAGAGGGGATTAGGAATAAAAATTGAAAGCTCACATATATGAAGGATGATTTCAGGGGGCAACACATCAAAGAATGTGCACTGAGTGTCTGTATACATGATGGTATAAAAGAAGGACGTTTCTGTCCTTGAGCAGCGTTAGCCCATGTTCGTTGCCGTCGCTACTCTGATCCTCAATGTTCTAAATTGGGAAATTACTGACCACGTGATGATATCATTGACGTCATGCCAACGCCCCATGCTTCACGCGTCGCGCGCACCTCTGCTCAAACGCTCACTAACAGTTCACTAGCACTACTTACTGCGGGTGACAAGGTGTGCTGGCGAGCTCATAATGAACTTGTTTGAAGGGTGCCCGCCCCTGAACCCCTTGAATCTAAGCTATGAGAATGACTGCACTTCTACTTCGCGTAAGCATCATATGGATCATTGGATCGTAAAAGTAACATGAATCCTGTCTACAGGTTGAAACATTTCACCCGCTCGCAACTTAGTACAATACGGATTTTGTTGTAAGATAACTTATTAAACATCTCTAATTCTCAACAACTTTTTATTTGCCCTGCTTATTCACCTCGATCTCCTTGATCAGCTCGACCTTTTCCGCAACAAGTCGCCTATTCCTCAACAAACAATAATCGCCCCATTCATTCATAGAGCGCCATGTCTCTCCTGGTAGCCACAGAGCCCGGCTGACGAGAGGCGAATGCAGCGCATCGAGGAAAGGAAGGCAATTGACACGGTCCCACGTATCTGTCTGGGTTGCGTAGCGAGGTTCATGAACGGACGAGACAGGATGAGAAGGAAAATCGAGGTCAATGAGGTAGCTGCAGGTGGAGACGGGAACCTGTATGAGGAAACCGAGAAATTATTAGAGACGTCAGCACAATAGGTAGAAATAACTCACATAAAGTGAAACTTCTTCCTTATTCAAGTCATTGAGCTTGTCGGGTATGATCCTAGTCTGTGGACGGGGCCACCATGATGACCTTTCTCTTGTATGATTCCCTTCCTTTTCGGAAAAGTGAGTTGGTACTAACCCCTCAAATTCACTCTTTACGAATTCGACCTTCACGCCGTCAGGGACAAGATAATGACCAGGGAAACGATACCATTCTTTGCCCACGCACAACGTCAAATTGAAACCCTTGATGGGGCTCAGGTCAATTCGTTGTTCGTTTGCGTATTTTCCTCTGCGATAAGAAGAGGAAGGAGGCACAGGTAAAAGACCGGAGGCGTTCAAAAGGTGTGGCAACTCCGTATTTTCAAGATGGAAGGCGATAGACATCGGAGCATGATAATACTCCCAATTTGCGAAGATGCGCGATGCGGAGAGAAGAGAACTTGCGACAACCACGGACAATGTAAAATGGCTGAACATTGAAGTTCGAGAAGCCTATATCAAAGATTTATTTTTTCAAGTCAGACGTAACGCGAGGCAGAAGGTTGCGTGACATACCCGGTACGGAGATTTGGTTATAGCAATGAAAGCGGTTTCCATCCATCCTCGAACGAGATATACGGTCACTGCTGCATTGAAGCATAACATGCCATAGGCAGGAAACATGAATCGCTCTTCTTTGTGAGCTTGGGCACTCAAGATTCCTGTCCAAAGGTAGAAAGGGGCTAGACGAAAGGCCAAGACGGTGAACGGTGAACTTTCTTCCGGGGATACTCGCGTAAAACCCAAACGCCTCCGGTCCACCAAATAAGTTATAGCCAGTGCCGGTAGAGAGAGGAAAGCAAACGGAACGAGGACATTGAAATTTAGGAGGAGGTTCAAACAGTAAAAGTACCATGGAGAGGTGCCGTAGAGGTTTGGTCCACGGTCAGAAGACAGGATGTTGTATTCAATGATGTTGAAAGGAACAATAGAGAGCTTTCCATAAGCCAGACTATCAATCGCAACGACCGGAATCTTTTGAAACGAAGCTTAGTCTTTTGGTGATAAGGAGCTCAAAAAAAGGATGCTCACGAAAATTAATGCTGCCAGGGCGCCACACCCAAATAGCCGCTTCCACCGGCCAAGCATCCAGGAAACGTGAGCAGCTGCAGGTACTCTATCTCCGCTATATACAAAGAGCTCCTCGATCACGAAAGGAATAGCCAATGCGAGAGCAAAAGGCCAGCCAACGATTGCTCCTGTGGCAAAGAGCAGTGTAGCGAAAAGGGTACGCTGGGAATCTCGAGAACTCGATGGAACTATGAAATATGCAAACGCCGAAGTTGAGGTGTACATAGCAAATGACGAAGGAAGGAACGCAGCAGACGCGTTCCACATGCCAGCGCTGAATAAAAGCATAAAGAAGAGATAGCGTCCGACGCGTTGGTTCACTTTCTCGTACACTTTTCGATACAGGAGAGCCTCTGTCCAGGAGCTGAGAATAGCGAGGGAAATCCGGACGGCAAAGAATGCAACTCGCTTCTGATCCTCAGCAATGAAGGCAGCGAGTCGAGTTGGAAAGACATGCAGCAGAATATACGCCCAGCTTCTGATGGCAAATTGAGGGGAGACTTCCCACGTCTGGAATCCGTACCCCCGGTCGAAAAAGTGTAAAGGTTCCCAAAAATTGAAGACTACGCTATAACATTAGTGACTCAGAATTTAGCATACAATTGGATCCGCGCACCTTCGTCGCAATCATCTATGTTGGAGTACATTGCACCTGCCACACGCAAGAGTATGGTAATACGCAGTGCCAGGCTGAAGCTTGGACTCCATGGGGGACGTGCGGATCTACGTTTACGGTCAAGTTGAAGAGAGAAGAATATCAGCTAGTAGGCAAACCTTCGGACCTGGTCTTGCAAAAGGCCTGAATGCCTGTCCTGTTTCGGAGGCACCGGTTTGTTTTTCTCGTCTGGTCTGCGGAAACGCAGAGTCTGAGTGCCAGGCATAGAAAATGACATGGCTCCGGAAGAGACCGAGAAGGATATTTGGAGTTAAATAAGATTTCGAGGTCAGAGCACGTGCAGATAATACTTATTCAACACCGACTCGCATACTTAGCAAGCGGAACCGATGAGGAAGTACTGGCAAGCTAAAATGGCATTGTATGTACGCACGTAAGAGCCGCACTCGATGTTGGGCGATCGAGCTTGCAGCTATAGCAATAACGTGATTCGCTCTTCCACCAACAAGCTTCCTTCAGAGCGGCGCGGATGTCCTCTCTTTAAACCCTTCTTGTCCTCTCTTTCTTTCTTTCCACTTCATCTCCTCCTCTCAGCTAGCATGTCTGATCCTCGAGAAACTGCTTCCTATTTCATCTATGTCACTCAAGTCTATTTCTGCGGTGAGCGTTGTCATCCTTCACTTTCTATCGCGTCTCGCTCATTGCATGCTTCACGTTCACAGCGATGTGTACGCTCTTCTCTTGTGCTAGTGTGATTCTCTAAATCTCATATCACTAGACGCGATAGTCATCTGGGACTGGTTGATCAGTTTTCCTCGAGAATGGCGTTTTGTAATTCGTCCTTCTCGCCCTTGCTTTATCTACTCTGATGCGTGTTTCTGCCAGGTTTGGAAGACACACTGGACCCCCGTCAAGTTTTCATATCTGTTCTGTCGGTAAGTCATTCTTTCGTATCCGCTTCCTGTTCCATTCTGAGCCGCTGAGCCGGTTCAGTTACTGGGTTATTGCTGTCGTTCCTTACTTGTTGTACGCATTTGTTGCGGACCACTCCTTACAAACTTGTGAGAAAATCTACAGGGTTCGTCTCCCCAGCACCTTTCTTACTTCAGATAATAAACCTTCTTGGTCTTCTAGATCCCAGTTGGTCTTGCCACTTGGAATCAAGTGGGGTCCGAATGTTCGTCGATTGCTTTCACTTGATAATAAACTGGCTCACAACTGCGCATATATGCAGCTGTTCTTCTCATCCGGACCTATGCATTCTTCAATAGGAACATATATATCCTGTGGTTTCTCATGGCTTCAATCAGCGGGGTCGTTGCTTATCAGCTTTACGTAGCTAGTAGCCAGATGCTACGTGCGTTCTTTTCTAGTCTATTGTATCAATGTTAAACGTTCTTGCTCTAGTGTTGCCGTTTGTTCAACCGCCGTATGTAAGGCTTGATACGCTGAAGTATATGCTGCCTTGTAACACTTAGTAACAGGATTCTGGCCCTTGCTTCCCTATGTCTAAACCACACTCAGCACACCTTCTTGGTATGTCTCTAATTTCATCGCTCAGAAGGCCCTTACTTTCAACTCACGCAATGACCTAGGATTTTTTGTGAGCATCTTAGTGCCCGGGTACTGTCTCCTCATCAACTAGCTACCATAGATCGCGCCTCTTCTATTTGACACGATGGTTACGTTCATGACTATCATCAAGGCTATAGCAATCCGCAGGCGTAATGGAGGCCCCAACAGTAGACTCATTCAGACTTTCTTGCGCGAAGGTCTGGTCCCATGTTTTGCTTACGTTTCTGTCACTAAATGATTATCAGGTGTATTCTATTACATCTTAATCTCCATTGCAAACTTGATCAACGGAATATTTTATCTTCAGTAAGGGTTTTACCTTGTTACGCTGATATTCGTTACTTATACTGCATAGACCTCGTCAAGTCATCTCAGCAATCAATATTCCCCTGAGCGTGATGATGGCTCCCGTCCTAGCATGTCGGCTTGTATGTTGCTGTTTTTTAAACTTTCTCGTCTCTGACTTTTTGTTGTGCCGACTACAGATCCTTGACTTGCGGGAACGTGGCTCTGAGACCGTCTCACACTCAGAAGGCACGGGAATTGCGGCCTTTACAACCAGAACCTTGACTCAAAATCAGCATTCTCCTTTCACGCCTCCCCACGCGAGATCAAAATCCTCCTCCAGATATGGCGCATACGGATCTCGCTATGCGCGCGCCATTGATACCAACATTGTCCTTAGTACTCTCGGCAGTATTGCCCCTGACCCCATGGACATGTCGATGGAGCAAGACCTTGCGGAGGTTGAGGACATCCGTCTTGGGCTCGGGATGGACCTTGGAATACTCAGTACGGCCATTGGTGGAGATGACGGCGAACCTATTTCGGCAGCAGACGACAGTGACACTAAGTCTGGGGACAACGACAGCGAAGGCGAAAGTCCTGTCCATACTCCTGCGCCGATGTATCACACCTTAGAGATGGGTTTCAAACCTGCCACTGCACCAAGCCTTTCCGAGCGAGGAGTCGGAGGCATCAGAGTTGACGTGGAGAAAGCCACGGCGACAATGTAGCCACTACCACTGCGCTGTGTGCTTCATGAGAACAATTTCGGTCCCCCAGCATGGTCTTGGCTCTTCCTTTTGTTCACTTTTTTCTCTGAGTGTCTTGGTTCTTTTTTGAAATCGTACTCCTTTTGGTGTCGCAGAAATATCTGGATTGTAAAAACAGCCTACGAATTCGGACACGGGCGCGTTTGCGCACTTCATAGGCTACGCCCCTTCACGGACTCGCGGGCTGATCAATGTCCTAACTCATGATTATACTTCCTTGACGATGTCCCAGAAACCAAGGATGCGCTTTCATAGGCTCTGGACACTGTATCCCCCTGGAACGCTAAAGCACCACTCAAATTCCTGCCGCTTCTCATATTGTCAACAACACCTCAATATCATTCTTGAAGATGTATTTTTAGTTCTAGCTTTCTGAACGCTTATTCTGTCACACATGCCCTTCAATTCTTCCTCATCCTGGCTGTAATTACCCCTTACATCCTCCATTCCACGCCTTTTCTTGTGATTTCGTCTCACAGTCGGTGCATTGATATTTGAAGATGCTGTCCTATCATTTACGATATGGTTCCACTCCCCCCGATTTAGAAGGCGTCAGCCATCCACAAGCTCGTTCATCGCTTCCTTTTTGTTACTTGCATATATCGTTATCATCGTTTATCGTGTCTCTTTATTGGATTTTTGTTTTCGCTGTCCTTCTATTAGTACTTGCACGCTCTCTACATCAATCGCACGCATACTGCCTATATTTGCACGCTAGTCTTTGTCATTAATTCATCCAACATCTTGTCAACCTTGTCTTATCCTCGTATCAATGTATCGCCTCAATCCGAGGTAATCTTGGAAGTCTGTATGTAGCCTCTACCTAATAGCTAATAAAAGTTTCTTGTGGTGTTTATCGTAATTGCCCGGCTTGTCCGGGCCAGTGGCCGACGGAAATTTCAAAATCCCCGGCACATATATAAGACTCGCCTGATCGCGTATGCGTTTCCAGCCCTCCTTCTAACTTCAAATACTCTCGCTACGGGAGTATCAGTTCATTCGAGTCAAGTTCTGCGCAAGTATGGTTTATGAAGCAAGTTCCAGCGAGGGTACCGGTGATACCTACCAGACTTGTCGTCGTCGCCCGTCTTCTGTGTTCGACGCACTCGCATCCCTTACACCTCCTTCACCGCTTCTGATGCCCTCTACGGTACGATCGTCTTGGGCGTCAGAAGAAGTGCCCATCTTCCTCTTTGACTCCAATTACGTAGAAGAAGTTGCTCATCAACGCTACTCAATGTCATCAACTGTTCATGCTCTCGGCCTTCCCTCTAGCGTCAGTTTTCACTCTGTAAAGACTGTGCAATCTACCGGGACTTTTGGGCAATTCAGGGAAACTCAGTGCACCCCTATTCATGCAAGACTGGCAACCGAGGCTTTACCCGAACCTGCGCCAAAGTCGCCCTGTGGTACCGTCGCAAGTTCAAGTTGTACATCCTATGATGCGCAAGAAATGCCTTCAGTTCCGTCTGCGCGTACGATCATGTCTCCTCCTTCTCCTTCTCCGTCTGTCTATTCTACGCATTCATGTTCTTCATCTCCTGTCCGCTCTCGTTTCCGTCTAGGCTCTAAATATCGCCCGATGGACTATTCTGATTTTGCCAGCGTTTTGTGTTCCACATCAACGTTGTCAAATGTTTCTTCATCAAACAGCGGCAGTCTGCTTTCCCATTCTACCGGTTCGCGCACCAGTCAGCTGAATGATCTCGGAAGATTATCCAGTGCTTCAGATCCTACATACTCTGCGCACCCCACTGGAAAGTCATCAGCAAGTAGCTCCATGTCATCCGCGACCCAGGGAATGCAGATCCCGAAGAATCTGGCGTGGTTAGCGAACACCGTTGTGGAAATGCTGATAGACCAGGAAGGTTTTCGTTCTATCAACCCTACTTTCAAGTTTGTCGGGTATTCAGATAACACTCGTTCACTTGGTACCAGGGAAGATAACCTCGATGGAGGAGTTGCACATTTCATGCCAGTCACACGGCAGACTTTTCATTTTCACTACGCACTCTTTGAGAGTCAGCCTGTGCTACGGCGTGTCAGTGTCAACGGTAATGCTCGTGATCACATCTCTCGTCAAGCTGTCATCAGCCTCAAGTCAAACGGTGTTTACACGGTATGTGGCGCGGAGACTTCTCTAGTGCCTCTCTCTAAAGGTCCAATCCCAAATAATGTCAACACTTCTGAGGCTCCGAAATTGCGATGGAAGTTTGATTATTTCGTGGACGACAAGAAGGGATCTAGAATGGCTGAGGGAGAGAAGACGTTCACGCCTTTGACGTTCGCTTGCTCACCGTCACTCTTGCATACTCTTCAAGGGAAGAAGGTTCGGCTGGTACAAGTCGTTCGCAAGAGCGTGGTCACGAAACTGGTAGCAGAAAAGATGGAGCCTCCGATTCCGAGTGTACACCCACCGAGTCCTGTCTCTCTTCGTACGCCAACCTCGCCCTCAGGACGTCCTTCTCATGCGGGGTCACCGAACATTCATCTTTGGGGCCGTCATCGACGAATACAGTCGCATGGTCCTACTGTGAATGAAAAGGTCATTAAATACGACATCTCTTCTGCACAAGTCTCTCGCCCACTTGGACATCAAGTGAACGAAGAATACGCTTTACAACGCCAGGTGGGTGGCGACAACGAAGATCTGCGTGCTGGAGACAATGGATGGGCCGGAATGATGAGTAGTCGTTTGGCAAGGAGGTCGCTCCCGGCTTCCGGGGATTCTTCTCATTTCGTGAAACACATTGTTGTCCCATCGAAGCTTTCGGAACTGCTGGGAGATGCTGACTCGCATACCTTGCGACAGCCCGAGGGAACTCGTAGCCTTTCGCCGGCACCTCGTAGTCAGAAGACAGCGATGCCCCGATCAAATGTTGATAAATGATTCATAATGATAACCACCTACAATTGTGTATTTTCTGTACTGTGAATGTAAATAATTTGGAAGGAGAGCACAAATCCAACTCGAATCTAGTGCCACGTGGCCACTGTACGCATTGCATTACGATGCATACGACTCTCAGCCGCACGACTTCCAACCGCAATGTCTATCACTCATCTCACATCCGTCAGTCAACTAAATGATATTCTCTCCAAGTCGAAGGATAAAGTTTCGGTACGCTCTTCTTTCGGTGTATTTCAAGCAATTGGGCTCAGCTCTGAACTCGTTCCAGGTGATCGACTTTCACGCGACTTGGTCTGTAGTTTTCGTTCTATATCTCTTCAGATCTGTCCTCGGCTGATTACTCTTTCCTTCAAAGGTGTGGACCCTGCCATATGATTGCGCCAGTTTTCGAGTCTCTGTCGAAGCAATATAAGAATATCAACTTCTTGAAATGCGATGTTGACGCGGCTCGAGACGTTGCATCTCTGTACAAAGTATCTGCGATGTAAGCGCTTCCTACTTTTATGTGGTGTGAATTGCTTACTGGATGCTCTATGCAGGCCTACGTTTATATTTCTGCGAGGAGAAACAAAGATTGACCAGGTACGAGGAGCTAACAAGGCGTACGTCGATTGACCACTGTAACCAGTTTTCCTGCTAACTGTACAAAATACAGTGCACTTGAGAATACTGTCCGGAAGTACGCATCTGATTCCAGTGCACCAGAGGGTGCATTCTCTGGGACAGGTCAAACTTTGGGAGGCGACCCAGTAACGGATAATAGCCGGAGCATCACAGAGTCGTTTTCGAATCTGAGTCCTCAAGCTCGCGTATTCTTGTACTTGTTAGGAGCATATTTATTGTTTTGGTATCTTAGTTGAATTACGAACAGCATGCATGTATTGTCGGGATATTAAAACAAACTGCTACCACACCAAAAAGATACACAGTAATAAAATCAGTAAGTTCATACAAAGGAATCAAGACACGGATTAACGATACATCCACCCCATCGCAATATACGCTTGGCGTGCAGCTTCCTCCTTTGCATTCTTCTGACTCTTACCAGTGCCCTGTCCACGGAGTTCATTGTTCACTATTCTAGGGTAAGGGAAGAATCACTACCGAGTTCAGAACAAGACTCACTGTAACAGAATACAGTCCAGGTTGGCATATGAGCAAGTCCCTGTTGCTCTGCTTTATACTCCACAAGGACACGTTTCTGAACCGCTGTCTGATGTACCAAAGCTAACGATATTAAAGAAAGAGGGTCATGATCCGTCGGAGCGTAGGGAGGCATCGGTGGCGGGGGACTTGTAGGCTGTGGGGGAGGTCCGAAATGATCGGGGGGAGAATGGGGGGGAGAATGGGGAGGATGAGGAGCGGAGGATTGCTCCGGATAAGGAGGCAAATTATTAGGTGATCTTGTCTCCGGAGGCTGGGGAGCAGCCGGGGCAGGAATTGGCTCGCTTCCAGGGTCTATCAATTGGGAGATCCAGTTCTGCGCGACATCCAATCCACTATGAAAGAACACCGCGCCGACATATGTAGTGAAGAAGCGACGGCATTCCTAGGTATTTCTACTAATCAGCACTTAGAGGAATGACAGCACCGGAACAGCTCACAATGGGATCAGCCCAAATATTTGAAGGGGGAATAAGGACCCTGCTCTTCAGAGAGTATATGTCTAACCAGCGAGAGTAGCAATCTGACTCCAGGTATGTTGATCGCTCTCTCTATGGTCGAATATTAGGTGCTACTCAACCGTTGCCGTTGCTCATTACTATGACTTACCTCTATTTCTTCGGCAGTGAGCATAGGCCCCTTCCTCCGAAAGAGGTGATTGGTAATTGCAACCTCGAGCACTTTCTGACCCAGATCAGCCAGTCGCTCGGTATCACCGTACTCGCCGGTCAATGGCCCTCTTTGCAGCGACCGATGTGTGAAAACTGCAAGTTGCAAGTCATCTGCGCCGTCGATTTCGGGAAGCGGAGGGTAATTGTTCTCCATGTTCCTACTGCGGAAGATATCAGTCAGACCTCGATGCTGTCAGACGCCGAACGCGAGCCAGATATTATCAGATATATAGCCTCGAAAGTTGAACACGTGTTATATATTCCCATCGATGGGAGAAGTTCTCTGGATTCAAGTGGACCCACCTAGCAGTGGAGAAGACAGGCCGAAGGTGATAAAGTTGGAATTGTATTGAGGGATTTGATCGGGCGAGTCAATGGCGTAACAAATACAGCAGAACAGAGAATTCGATTTCTTGTAGGTGAAGAACAGTTGTACATGTATGCGCGCTGTTCCATCGATTCATAGCCGTACAGAGCTCATCGTAGCATAGCACACAGCTGTGGGCCAAGAGTTTTTGCGTGGGATTTTCGGAGGGTAAAAACTACTCGCGTTTGCGGGGGATTTTTGGAAGGGAAAAAGACTTCGTTTTTGTAAAATATCTCATAGATGAAAATGTGAAGATTCAATAAGATTTTTACAGGAATAGAATTACAAATTTCTACTATAATTTAGACAAAGAAAAATTCAACTGAAGGAACAAATTTTTGCCTTTGTTTTATGCTCAGTAAAAAGAGTTAAATTTTGCCTGTTTTCTGCCTGGTAAAAGGGTCGCGTTTTTTGCTGAGCGAAAGCTCTGAAAAAATAAAGAAATTCTCACAAGTTTTTGCAAATAAATCGCCTAATATGGTAGTTCCCCGATTTCCGGCAGGCGAAAACTGGACATTTTTCTGGAGCATTCCTTCACCAAAAACGCGGCGCTTTTACGAGGCAGAATAAAAGGCAAATATCATTCCTTTCTACATACATAAAACAAAGGGAAAAATTTGTTCTTCCAGTCGCATTTTTCTTTGTCTAAATTATAGTAAAAATTTGTAATTCTATTCCTGTAAAAATCTTATTGAATCTTCACATTTTCATCTATGAGATATTTTACAAAAACGAAGTCTTTTTCCCTTCCAAAAATCCCCCGCAAACGCGAGTAGTTTTTACCCTCCGAAAATCCCACGCAAAAACTTTTGGCCCACAGCAGTGGCATATAATTACATCAGTCTGGTCCTCGTATGGGTAACGGTCACGTGCCTCGTCAACCTCACATTGCACTCATTTTCCAAGTTTCATTGACACTTCAATCTCCTCTTGCAACCGCACTTTCAAAGCAGGTTCAGTCTCTGTATTCTTTGACGGATACTACTTCTGTCTGAAAGAGACGCGTAAAAATTAGTATTAGGACCGCCATGTCAGCTGCAAGCAGTGGCAAAAAGCCGCTCGCGAATACTTTCATACCTGAAGAGTATCTGGATATACCGTCTCAGAGGTGGTATTATCTTAGCCTTGGAGGCTTACTGCAAGTATGTACTAACCTCTCTTGACTTTCTCTCTCACCCTGATGGCATTTGATTTCTAGAGTTTCAAAGCTTTCGATTTCTTCAAATCTATAGCGGTCCCTAGCGAAAGCTTGAGTTTATGCAGGAAATGGCTGCTGCTCGACTTTCTGTATTGCTTTCTTCTTGCACTCCTTCGAATACCTCGGCTCAACTACAGCAAGCCTGTGGTTGCTCTCCAAATCATCTGCATCTCGTTTATTGACGGTCTTTTATTTGGTGGCATAAGGCTTAATTTATATGGGGGAGGAAATATTGTTATGCCTTCAGGTATGCACGGCTTGCCATATCTACTATATTTGAACCATTGAGAATTTCAGGCCAAAATGAACTTGCATACACACCAGAAGCCTCCAGTATCCTGGACATTCTAGCACCATTCACATTTGGCCTGGTCTCCACCCCCCAAACAGGTGCCAGTGATGCCCACCTGCTTGGTCAACATACTGTTCGGATGTCGCCTATCAGCACTGCTCACCTTAATCCCGACGGAATGACCTTCTGTCTGCCATCCTTGGGGAATACAGTCCTCGTACCTGTACTCTTAAATAACACCAATCCCATCTCTCTGCGATATTCGATCACACCTCTTGGGCAGATACAACAGGACCCTGAGTATTTCGATCTCTCAGGCAAAGAGCTGCGGGCTATCGAGCAAGCCCGGGTGGAGGCACTTCAAATTGCACGCCCTACTGCATCGCAAGATGAATCGGACGAGTACGACGAATATAACGATGACCCTGTGTCGGATCAGACTTCGCAATCGTCTCTTCAGAGCACGCAGGCTCTTGTTCATATACGGCTTTCTAAACCCGGCACCGTTCGCCTGGAGAAGGTCCTTGATTCTTCCAATGTTGAAGCGCGACTGGTGATTCCTCCAGACGTACTCGTTGTCCCATGTCCTCAAGCAGAATTTGTCTCAAACGAATACACGGACGACAATATTCGATGCGCAGGCCAAGACTCAGACTTGCAGCTTATGATGGATATTCATGGTGTGCCGCCACTGAGCCTTAGGTGGTCAAAGACTGTAAATGGCAGGCGAGAGACATTCTTAGTAGAGGGAATTGAATCAGGACACCACCAAGGCGCACCATCCGCGCACCACCAGACCTCACAAGTGAGCGTTGGTAGTACGGGCTCAAGGAAATCGGTTCCAGCGCCTGCGCACCTCAAGGTTCCTTTAAGTGTGTCCCTGACTCCACCAGGCACTCACGTCTATGGCTTAGATGAAGTCATGGATGCTGCTGGAAATGTAATCCTCATTGGTGACAACGTAAGCAGTAACGCTACTAATAGCCAGGCTGTCCGGACATTCAAAGTCCTTCGAAGGCCAACGGTGTCCTTCAAACATTGTAGCCCAGAACATCCCGTTCCCCTTCTCGTCGGTTCAGAAGCACCGTTGACGATATCTATCAATGACGCTGATCCTCTCGATGCTCCCTGGGAGGTCTCCTTGAAATATCAACCAACGAGCAGCCCAGATAGCAGTGAGAGAGATATCAAACACTTCAAACCGTGGCAAAAAGCGTTGACAACTCAAAGCAATCGGAGAGATATCTCGATTGGAGCGCATGCTCCTGGGGAATACACAGTTACCGGCGTCAAGGGCAAGGTATGACTTATATATTTTTCAAAAGGAATTTCACACCAATGTTCTACATAATGATAGTGGTGTAACGGCGATGTCTTGGCCCCAGAATCCTGCAACGTTGTAGAGAGACCTTTACCTAGTGCTGAGATTGAGTGGAAGAAAATCCATGAATGGTATGTCGCAGCTGGTTTCTTTCGATCTCAAACTCAGTAATTATACAGTTCTGGTGATACTGGCGTTTCAGCAGCCCTTGTTATGCATGGAATCCCACCCTTTCAGGTCTATTACACCATGCAGAAAGACTCTGAACCCCCACGCGAGCATTCGAAAACATTCAGTACCTCAAGGGGACAGTTCACACTTCAGCCTGAGCATAGCGGCCACTATACATTCACATTCACGAAAATTAGCGACGCAAACTATCAAAAAGTGAAGCTGGATGGACCTAGTATTGATCAGGTCGTACATCCTCCCGCCTCTGCGGACTTTGCTAGTATCGTCAAGGGAAGCGGAAGAAAGAAGACAATCAGCAGTTGCGAAGGTGATTCAGTAGACGTTGATGTTGACCTCCGAGTGAGTATCAGTGCTTTGTTTGCCTTCCACAATATTAATCTCAATTTGACTTCGATGTTTTAGGGCTCCGGACCATGGAATTTGGAACTTCAGATCGTAGATCCAAGAAGTTCTGAAATCATCACCTTCTCCAATATCACGACGACTCACAAGCGTCTGACCGTTCCTATCCCTCAAAAAGTGGACAAAGCAGGTGGTACTTTTGAGATCGATTTAGGTGCGTCTCATGTGTATCTTGTTTGACTAAACCAACTAACGACTTCCCAGTGAGCATCGAGGATAAATACAAGTGTAAACGGCCAATAACTGTACCTGGGATATCAGTCAACGTAAGAAGGTTGAAGGTATGTTGTGAAGATCATTTGTATTGACTCTGCTTGCTGACGGGATGCTTAGCCTACGGTCAAATTCTATGGCGCCGACGGCAAGCGTCGCGTAACGATTCTTGAGAACGAGCGCGCTAGCCTTCCTCTGCGGCTGACTGGCGAAGGGGTGAGTTGAGTCCTTTCGCATACTACTGTAAAGATACTGAAGCAAGTTTAAGCCATGGCGCCTCAAATACAGACACGTAGGATCAGGTCTGGTCTCCTCAACAGTTTTGAACACTCCGAATGATGCTTTGCATGTCATTGACAGCGGTATCTACGAACTTCTCGAGGTTCGTATCCTCAAGCTCCCTGGGCTTCGTTTTACTTACCTTCCTAATTAGATATCCGACTCTCAATGTCCTGGATCGGTCATAGCGGATGCTTCTGATTATGCTGTAGATTGGGTTCCTCGGCCAACGGCGAGGCTATCATCCCAGACCCAAGCTGCCTACGAGTCTCTGAATGGATCTCATATTTTACCTGCGATCTGCGAGGGCATGGACGACCATGTAGATCTAGACCTGACGGGTCAGTTGTTTCGAGATTAAGTTGCTTTAGTCCTGGCTCAACCACTTCTAGGTCGACCTCCCTTCCAAATCATGTACAACATTGCTCAGGGCAGTGATACTGGTGGTACTAAACTTGTGGACCAACCAGTCTTCAACAGCATTCAGCCCCATACGCGACTGCAACTTCTGACTTCAACCCCTGGGCGTGTCTACTATGAGGTCAAACAAGTTGGCGATGCAGCCTATCCACTGGAAAAACATAGAAGTACACCTATTCCTCGATCAGAACGATTACTCTTTGAACAGCAAGTCTCCATGCGACCCTCAGCTCGCTTCAAGCACCGGGATCGTTTGTCGTATTGTTTAAATGCAAAATTTGTTCCTCAGGAATCATCATCGTCTGACGCCGTCGTGCTTCTTGAGGGTACACCTCCTTTCCAGCTAGATTTATCCATCAAGAACCTAGCTGCTAGTCATGTGGATAGGCGGAAGGTCGAGGTCTTTGAACATGTTTGGAAAATCGATCTTCAAAGTTACGAATTTGAATCCATTGGTCCGCATTTAGTTGTCATTGAATCAGTGGCAGATGCCTCGAACTGTGCTCACGCTGCCCTCGATCCCGTTGCAACGTCAATTTGGGTTGATGTAGCAGAAACAGCTGCAATCGTACCGTTTGATCGTCGAACCGACTTCTGCGTTGGAGATGTCGCTCAATTCCAGCTTGAAGGGATTCCTCCGTGGTCTATAGGGTCGGTATACATCCTTACACCCCCATGAATGTCGTTGACACTCTGCTCTCAACAGATATCAAATCAACGGAAAGGCATACACGCAAGAAGCAAAAGTATCCCCCTTCGCTCTGCAGCAGCAGCAGCCCGGGGAGTTCACTGTGACTTCTATCGCACATCAACAAAAGATGTGCAAGGCTTCTGTAACCGACCTGCGATTAGTCGTGCATGCTCTTCCTTCGGCTCAGGTTGGTCATGGCAAGCGCATATATCAAGACATCCATGAAGGTACGGTCTGTCCAGTTGGATATAGTGTACGAACTTAGTTTGTCCCAGGTGACCAAGCCGAAATCGTGTTCACGCTTATTGGCGAACCACCCTTCACGTTCACTTACCAACGCGCCGAGTTGAGCACTGGTAGAGGTAAACCAGGCAAAGTCCTCGAGACACACACAGTCTCCCGAATACACTCGAATGAATATTCAATATTTTCTGCATTGGAAGGTGTGTTTGGAGAACAAACGATTTCTAGCTGAAAGGTTAACAAAGCTTTACTCTATCAGGTACATGGACAGTGACTTCGATCTCGGATCGTTTTTGTCGATACCCACCCACACAATCCGACATAGGTTCTGAAAAGCCAAGACGATGAACGTCCCTCTAGCATTTCTCTTTTGTCTGTCATCCGCTTAGCACTATGTATCAATCCACTGCAATCCACCGTATCTACTTAGCTATTATCTCACAACATATAGCAATGTACATCACTGCGTCAATACCGTTATAAGCTTGAATTTTTAAGGTTCCAACTGAATAATTATGACTGTCCAAACGGGATATGCATTGATGCAATTACCAATAGGGATGTGTTGTGAACATTCTACTACAGTTATTCTTTCCCTGAAGTCCTAAGATGATGTTGCTAATTGTTTGACCTAGACTTGGGCAGAAGAAATGTAAAACCATTTCGAAACTATACAAAGAATGTAAAGAACATCGCGGACGAATACATGAGGGTGATCACTCACCAGAGGGATCGATAGGGGCGGAAGCCTTCCTGGAGTCAGGAGGAATGCTAGTGTAAGCAGGGTCATCTCTCCTGAGGAAGCCCGGAGAGTTGGAAATGGTGATGTTGCGACTGTCGAACAAGATTGTCAATAAGGCATCCAAGGAACGTTCAATGGGAACTAGCAGACATGGAAAGGTCGTAACTGCTTGTCTTGGCAGGACTCTCGCCAGTGATCAGACGGCGCCAGGATTCGTGACACTCGTGGATGATCTCAGTGGCATACTTCTTATTCTTAGCTTCGCCAGAGAAGGCGAAAGTATTTTCGGGCTTTCCATCGGGAATCTTGTAGATCCTGCCATGATTATACAGTCAGCGGAGGCAGCACTACCAGTTGCATCGTGTAAATACCTGAACCACTCATTAGTAGCCCTGATCAAACCAGGCAGGTGTCTCTCGACATCCTCGATATCATTAAGCTTGGAAGCAAGGGGGTCTTGCACGTCAACGACGATGACTTTCCAGTCAGTCTCGCCCTCGTCCAAGAGCGCCATGATACCGAGCACCTTGACTTGCTTGACCTGGCCAACGTACCCAACTTGCTCGCCGATCTCGCAGACGTCAAGAGGATCGTTGTCACCGTTAGCTTTGGTCTCGGCGTGTTGCTGAGAGGGATCTTCCCAAGTCTGCGTGCGCATATATGCGCTTAGAAAGTGAACAACATGCGAAGAGCAGAGCAACGTACCTGAGGAAAAGCACCATAGTTCCAAATGTACCCATGGTGAGGGAAGCAGTTGCGAACGTAACGCAAACGACCTTTCTTGATGTCTTGCTTGATAGGATTGAAGGACTCCTCTTTGGAGATCTCCATCTTGGCGTTGGTCCAGCGAGGGACCTCGACTACCATGTTGAAGATGCCATTGCTCTGATCCGCAAAGAGAGGAATATCGTGGAAGGGAGAGACAACAGAGCCATTTTGTTCAATATACACCCGGTGTTCTTAATAGAGATGAGCAAAGACTTGCAGTGTCATCGATGAGAATACTCACCGAGGGTATTGGGGGCCGCGATGAGACGGGGCGTGTATTCTATAGAGTAAATAATAAGAACAGAATGAGCTAGACAAAAAACAAAAAACATACGAGAAGTCATTGCTGGTGGTGTTGAAGAAAGGAGACGAAGGTGCTGGTTTAGACGCTGTGCAGTATTTGTCCGCTGGGACATGAGCCGCTGGGCACCTAGTAACTGCAGGGCTTATCCATTGGCATCTTATCAATTCTTCATCAGTGATCTTCGTATCTCACCTGAGTTCGCAATTGCAGCCCACTCCTTTGCATCCAGTTGATTTTCTGTCGACTTGCCGTTCGCTGACCCTGAATATACCGAATTGATCCTCAGCCACTGTTGTAACTTAGCGCTCTTTTTATGATTATGTATCTGACTCATAAAAAATAGGCTCGTTGTTTACCCCCTACATTTAAAATTGTACAGAATCTCTATGTTACCCCACCTTGCCCAAGAATATCTACTCCAGCACCTCCATTTTGCCATTTTAACTTTGAGAATCCGCCATTAAAATCTAGACGCAGCATCAGACGCTCAACATGACGTCTAACATCTTTATCTCCGTCAGCAATACGCAAAACGTTCAAGCTCGTGTGATTAGCTATAGCCATGGTCGCATTCAAATGGATTGATTTCGACGCGTCCACCGAGGGGAACGATTGCAGGAAGGTGGAAGCGGAGAGCTGCTCATAAAACGTGTTGAGTAGCTCATGTAGCGTCTGCGAAATAAATCCATGAGCGATAGGTTGAACGCCTTGTTATTCCGCACCTCATTGATATCAGCAACGACTGCTCTTCGCTCTTTCACTAATGCGCCGACTTCATCACCGTCACCACCCCTTATGCTGCCCTCAAATAACAGAGCAGGCAGGACATCTCCTCCCCATCTCTCAACTTGAGCAACAAATCTCTCGCATATCTCAAATATACTTGACAGAGTGGATGTCACCTCTGGATTGGTCAACAAGCAACCTGTAAGTAAACGGTCAAGATAAGTAGCGTGGATCTGCCGCAAAGTCGTGAAATCCAACGTCGATGTTGTGCCACCGACGCCAACGTTGGACACACCACTCCGGGACATAGGAAGACGTGCCGACTTGGCGGACTGCACACTTCCCGTCGACTGAGCAGTCGACAAGCCACGCTTTTGACCATCCTTTTCCAGCTGATTTTTGAGTCTAGCATACTCCACATCCACGACATCAATCATCACATATCCCATAAGTGTATCAAGAAACCAACTCATATCCCTCACCACTCCCCACCCACATCTTAACAACTCTTTCCGGGCATTCAAATCTTCCGCTGTTCCCCCTTCACCCAGACCTGTCCATCGTCGCCGAGCACGCTGCGAGTTAGACAAGGAAGACCAGCAGGTGTGGATAGCGGTGTGAGTCTTCCGAAGGGCAGATAAATAGGAGAAAAGGGCAGCGTAAGAGTGAAGTTCAGTTGCATGAACAAATAGATCGAGAGGCCATGTCACTGTATACGTGAGGACGAGTGGTGTGCCCAAAATCGTTGAATTGAATAGTGACATGTCCAAAGCACCGGGCAAGATTGTTGATGCTGACAACGATTGGTTGAGACGAGCATTAGGCACAGAGCCTAAGGAGGGAAGTAGTGGTCGCAGGGGCCCAGAAGGAAGGAGAAACCGAAGGTGTGTGAGAGAAGGATCATGCTGGGCTGTAGTACCCAGAGAGGCTCGAAGAATAGCGAGATTCAAGTCCTGCTCGCGAATCATAGAGGTTGAGCCTGAACGCTCAGTTAGCCGTGAAAGTTTGAGACGCTCGATCTCCCGAATGAGAGCCAAGCTGAACTCCCCATTACGAAGGAGGAAATAATTAGCACTTTGTTGCAATCAGTACAATCAAGGACGAGTTCTCGGACGGTGAAAGACGTACAAGGAGTCCACCGCCTCTTCCACAGCTTGCAAAGTCAACACATTCAACCAAAGCCATTCGCTGACGTTTGTCCTAATCTGAGCGATGACTCTATCAAAGTTGGACTGATCTTCAGGCAGGACTGTCTCTAAGGAGCCTGCATACTCCTGAGCCATGTTCACAGGAAGCTGTTTCTGCCATTTCGCGGCCTTCACTGTTGCTATCGCGCGGCCCACATAAATAATAGATTCTTGAGCTTGTGTGGAGACACATGAGGGCATGGAACCTTCAAGAAGCATATACGCGTCGGATACAAGAGGGTCCGTGGCGGACAATGATCCATGGACCATGAATGCAGTGAGTTGTGTTCGCCAGACGCGCTGGACGGCCTGTGACAATTGGGAGAATATACTGGCTATCCGATATACACCAGTCCTGGAGCGTTCCAACAATAGGTCAATCAATGGACCAGGTTTAATGTCTCTTCTCTCCTGTAGTTCCTCCATTGAAGACAGCAAAGCAGCCAGAGGTGCGTCCCATTCTGCGAAGGTGGCTCGGATTGATGACAGCGGCACAAATGAACCACTTGCGACCAGGCTTGCGTCGCGCCTAAGAACCTTTGACTCGGTGTTTCTAACTAGCAATTCATATTCATCTTTCAGAATATGGTTTACTGTGGTACATAACGCGGAGATATATCGCGAAGATGAAATCGAAAGCTGGGAGGTCGATGCTTTGATCTTGCGGTATCGTAAGGCAATTTGGCCAAGAGACTCGAGGCACTGCCGTTCACCTGGATGCAAGAGAGGAGAGAAAGAGGGATGAACGGTATGGTCGTTGGGAAAGAGAGAAGATGGATGGCCAGCGAGTACGAGGAGAACCTCTGCAATCATATCACTGTTCAACGTTCAACGCGAACCCGCGTCGCGCTCGGAGAACCGGCCCGGTGAGCCGCTAGTGTTGCTGAGCGCACAGCCACCCTTTAGTGGTCAAGTCCGATGCAACTCCCTCCGGAAGTTGAGCCATCTCATTCTTCTTCCCTAGACATTGACGATGCCTTTTCTGACAACGACGAACTTGAAACAGATATCAAGCTCACGACTGATGCTATAAGGGACGATCTTGCCAAGAACGCTGAATCCTGGAGGGCAGAGGAGGACGAGCAAGAAATCTCTCGGGATAAACCTGAAGGTTTCTTCGAAGTGCTGGACACTTCCATTTCAACCTTACACATCGACGAAGACGAACGCTCGTTGTCGGCTCCATCCTCGTCGCATGGTACCGAGTCGCCGGATGGCTCCAGCTCTGCGCAGTTCGTCTCAATATCCTTGTCGAATTCAGGTTCAGATCTCAAAAATGAAGTTTTTGGAGAACATGTGGAAGATGATACACCCTTGCCTAATACCACGGAAGCTCCGTATCCGAACGTTCTCATAGATACTTCAAAATCTCCGACACACAGAGTCACTATATCAACGGATTTCACTGAAACTAGCGCGCCCTTACCAGCGCATTCTCAAGGTTTAGACAGTGCCCACTCGCACACAACTTCTGCTGCATCAGACTCACTCTCTGAGCGTTCCACCAAATCACTTCCAGCTCCCGAGCTCTACCCGAACACCCCTGAGCTCACGCCTCATCCCACTGCATCTACATCTGCACTTCCCCCTAGTAATACAGCAGTGGAGAGACCCTCTGCTTCCTTACCGTCCAATTCGAAGAATTCACTATCCCAGTCGCAAGATCCCAGTCATCGGCCATCTCGCTCTGTGGGTCCCAGCATGTTTGAAAAGGTTCGCAGCAGGACCCGCCCGTCTTTTCTTCCCCCCAAAAGTCGGATGGAAGACGACAAACATATGGCCGATTGGGAACATATGATGAAACACAGTCGTGCCGCAGGTAAGTCAAGGTTTCGTTGTATCAGTCGCATTCAAGTGATAATGTCGACTTATGTAGCGGAGAAGCGAAGAAAGGCATTACAAGAGCGACGTCTCGCCCGAGAGAAAAAGGTTGAGGACTCTCTACATCTATGGGAGAAGGAGATTGTGCCAGACTGGAAGGTCGTTCACAAGAACCCACGGCTTCGCAAGGTTTGGTGGAGAGGCATTCCTAGCAAACTTCGGGCGAGCATGTGGGAACATGCAGTAGGCAACGCTCTTGCCCTTAGCAAAGGTGAAGATTTCTTTCATAAGAACTTGGCAGCCCATTTTTTGCATTCAATTTTGCTAATATGTCAGCCATCGTCACTCACATAATAGATAACTATCGCTTCTGCCTGTCTCGAGCTAAACGTGCACTGACTTCGGGCGCATTTCCTACTCCAACATTGACAACCATTGACGAGGATATTGCATCCACTCTTCCCTCCTTACATATCTTTCACCATGAAACAGGGCCTCTGTATTCTGACCTCAAGGACATGCTCTGTGCATGGGTTGTCGCGCGCAGTGACGAAGGGCTGGGCTACACCTTTGGAGCAGCCAAGATCGCAGCGATGTTTCTTATCAACATGCCTCCTCCGCAAGCCTTTGTAGTCATGCGAAACTTACTCGAGAGGCATTGCCTCCGTTCTTTTTTCGGCGGAACTGGCTCGAAAGACGATGTAAGTTTTGTTCTTCTGATGAAATTCTACAAGTTACTTACACAACTCTGTAGGTTGAAGCCTACTACAGGTATGGACTTTAAACTAACGAAACCAAACTAGTATTACTCACTATCAGTTGTATCATTAAGAATATTTGATACCTTGCTTGCTGATGGCATGCCTAAAAGTGAGTTATCAAGACTTGCGTTGTCGGCCCTTATTGAATCTGTGTGCAGTTTATTTCAACTTCAAACAACATCAAGTATCGCCGGCATCGTATTTGCCTGACTGGCTGATACCGTTGTTTCTAGACCACCTCCCTTTTGAGGCGTGTGCCCGAGTATGGGACGTCATCATATTGGAGGGCGACTCGTTTCTATACCGTGCAGCATTGGGTATACTTGCAGTATTGGAACCAAGGTTGTTCTTCCCCGAGAGGCGGGAATTACTGGAGTTGCTTAGGTGGGTTAATGTTTACTTATCTCAACATGTCCTCCGCCCCTCATCCTTTCTTATATGCACTCGTGCAGAGGGGAAAACAAAGCTGCCATAGATGTTGCCAGGCGAGAAGGTCGGCTCCTTAACGGCGGAAAGTATGAAATGTATGGCGTAGATGAAGAAACTCTTTGGGAACGAATTGATAATATGGACGAATGGTGGAAGTTAAGCACTTGGAATAGACTGATACAGCGAGAATTGCCTGACCTATAAATCTATGCTCGTAAAATAAATAGTGGAACAATATTATCGAATGTCAACCTAATAAATCATTTATTAATTTCACAAATTATCGTAACCACTGTGCTAGCCCTTATTTCGCCTGCAGATTTGTATACTATATAATGCAAACATGTGGGGAAAACTGATAGGAACACACTTTCGACAAAAATCTTCGATGTTCGAAAGTAAGTTATTCCAATCACAATTCAATAAACGTACAAACTCAACACCTATAAAATTCGTCCAACAATTGATCAAAGTCATAACTACATATCGATAGAAAAAGACAAGTCCATGCTAATAACAAGTTCACTCTCACGACAGTAATAACTCATCAATACTGCCGACTACATTTTGCCAATAACGATCCACCACCTCCTTCTCGAAACCATTCTCATCATAGCCCAGACTTACCCAAAGTTTACCGACGAAAGTATAACCGAACAACAACATTCCACCAGGTCGTTGACGAGAGCCAGTTGTCAACGTGTGCAGTCTGATATTGGGAAAGGCACTATGCTTATAAATGCCATCTAAGTTTCCCAATAGAGAAAGACCAATTAGAGCTGTGGACGGAGCCTTGGGTGCAGGGTTTGGTTTGGATGGAGGTGAAGGTGATTTCCATACGCCACGTTCCTTCTCATCATCCTCTTTCGCCCAACCTCGCGCACGCACTCCTCTCTCCTTCGCCATTTCACGATTCCTGGATACCACCATTCGATTTTTCGCCGCATACGTACTCTGCTCCTTAGCTATGCGCGCCCGATGCCAAAACGTCTTTGCCAAATCACCGGACGCAGGAAGAAAAGTTGGCAGTACCACGTTGAAATACCCGATCGCAATAAACCAATACGAATCATGCAACTGCTCATTCATGGTCAAATAAGGCCGTAAATTCAGAGCTGAATACATCATTATGGATTGCACACGTTAGACCTCCGTGCAAGGTCCGACATAAAGTGAAAGACTCACATGGGAAGGTCCCATTTCTGATCGAAAGTCTTTGCCCATGCGATACTGCAAATGGCAAAGAGTGCACTGGAAATTGAGACGCCGCGGGCTTTACAGAGTTTCAGAATTTGCTTCGTGCGCTCTTCATCGAATGAGACAGTTGGAACTATTGTTCGTCTCACATTTCCACTCCGCTTCGGGAATGAATGACCGCCCTAATTCAATGTATCTCAGTTAGGGTACGAAGGTGAAGAAAACCCGAACTGACAATCAATTTCTCCTGACTATTCACGAAATCGACACGAGATGCAAGTCGGTGAAGTTTACCGGAAGGCACCGGTGGTAATCGATCTTCTAGAGATATTGGCAGTGAAGCAAACTAACAAAGGGACAGTAAGACCTGAGAAACTCCTTCAAAACAAAACCCTACTTACGGAATCATGACTGCCGTAACGAGTTCGCCATTCTTCGCTCAAGAGATGGCGTAATTTCTCCGCCGTGCAAGAGGACAAAAGGGTGAAGAAGTCGTTTGCAAAGTTATGCAGCGCCATACCATCGCCAACAAAATGTGTCGTGCATATTAACAAATCATAATCTTTGCTAGAAGCGTCTGATTCGTTAATTTCATCGTTGGTGCCGTTGACTTTGAAGTGTCCGTTTGCATGTTCATTTTCCTGCCTTTCCTGCCTTTGTGATAGTATTAGGTAGGAAAGCCTTTGGGCCGAAAGAATTCGAGGACCGTTGAGATAAGAATCGATCAACGCTACATTTGGTATCAGGAGTAGAAAGAATCCTTTAAGTATGAAGTACGTACCGTCTTTACCTCCGACGCGAAATTCAAGATTGTCATTGGCGTCTTGAAGTGCACCCTCAGGGGAAGCATAGGGGTTCAATCTAGTGAAATTCAGAATGAGAATAATATAGTATCCATAGATGGAGACGATCGTACACAAAGCGAATGTCATTATAATCATGCATTTCGACACTAGACGCCAGCAGAGGGTGGCGCATCCTGAGAATAGCCCATACTGAAGCCACTCTGTCACGATCTGCAAACTCCTCGCGAGCATTGAAACCTAGATGCAGATACCTTTGAACAATGAGGTCCCTGCAACTTCGGGTAGATGAAAGGACGCATACATGTCGTTGACCCCGCTTTCGCGTGAAGGCAGAAAATACGATGCCTCTGTGTCTCCGAGCTTTCGCTCAAGGCGCATAGCACTTTGAAGATGCATGATGGTGTGTAGTAGAAAAACAAATAGGTAGTGCCGATGGAGGATGGTCGTTGCAGACGTTGGACGAAGCAGATATTGTATGCTTATACTCCGATCGTCTCAGATAGTACGATCTGGCCGAAACCGAAACCCCACAGACTACGTCCGACACGTGAAGGTGAACTGGAAGGCGCTGTCATGTCGGAGGTGTGTCTCCGTTAATCTTGCCACATGAAGAAGTTTATGAAATTTAGATCTGAACACGATGAGGCTGTTGAGGTGCTGTAGGTGCCAGTGCGGCCTGTGTACGGCGTCCGCAGATATACTATGTAGGACAAGTTTCGAGATGAGTATCACATACTGTTCAAGTAATCCAGTGCTGGCCAGAACCTGGAAGACACCCAAAAGAAGGGTATGCCTACCTAGCTCCAGAATGTATCATGGAATGTACGTATCTCTCCTATACGAATTTCGAGCCTGGCGCTGATTTAAAAAATGGTGCTGTTGCATCCGAGCAGATGATAGATGGGTGCAGTGGAAAGACAGGAGAACTCGTCGGTTTCAGATCTTCTCCCGATAGATCACATAGATTCCCACGCGACAACTCAACTTGCTCAACAATGCAAGCGTCGAAGACTGAAGTGTTCATTGTAATCTCAGCTGAACTTCTATATTCCAAGCCCCGAGTCTGCCTCAGTTATATCGACGAAATACATCAACAATGGCAGATGCGTTGTCTTGGACAGCATTCTGCTAATTATACACTGTGAATTCAATAGGATATGCACAATCTATCCTTGCTTGGTATGTCCGACGCGAAAGATAACAATTCTCCTTCTAAGCTTAACTCAGCCGTCTTTTCCCCTCATTTCTCCTCCCAACGTAAGTTTTTTCCGGGTCCGTGCCTCAACTCACATGTACATTTAATTCTAGTCACGAAACCAGGTACCTGTTATTATATGTATGTAGGTACGAGAACATTGGAAGTATGACGAAATAACATCGATAACATCAGTACATATATACCAGAATGTCACTGTCCTTTCGTCAGTAGTTGACGTTCTATAATGATAGGCGCCGCATTTATCCCTATCCCCCCAACTTGACGTACATGATCCGATATACACAGTAAGTTACGCCACCTTTCTGTGCTATATTTACAACTAGGAGTGAAGACGCAGGAATGCATATCACATACCGTGCGGACCGTAAATTGATTCGCTTTTCTAATCCTTCGCCTCATCCTTGTCGGACGGCTCCCAGATCACCGTTGTCTCCGAGTCATTATCGTCCATGTCGTGATCACGACGATTTAATGCCTCCAAGTCGATTGGTTGACGAGGTGGCGCTTTAATTTCAGCCGACTTGACCCACGTATAATACCTGCCATTATCAAACTCGCATAAATATGTCAATGTCAATGACCTTTCAAACATTAGACCTACATTGTGCCGCCTAAAATGACCAAAATTGAAGAGACCCGATTCATGGTATTTGTTATTAATCGGGGGTAGAAAAAGAAAGGAGGTCGATATATACGTACATGGTTAGAAGGTCCCGGAATAGCCAAACTCCAAGGAGGGTTTGAAGTACCGAACGCGCAGCCTGATGATCGATACATTCAGTTGTCAGAGAATGTAGACCGAAGATAAACATACACTTGAAAACATGTGCGTAATAGGACTAGTCACTTTGATACTCAGTAACCCGGCCACACAGAGTAGGAAGCCGAACACCCCGGTCACGAGTGAACCCCAAGCAAACACCGTACCATTCCAGCCGCCTTCCATGATCCTAGCGGAAAGTAGCTGTACTTCGCCGTCTAGGAACATGAATGGGCAGAGAAATATGGCCGAGCCCACATTAGTCCACCAAGCTAACTGAATTGTAGAGTTGTCGCAATGAGGGAGTGAGCTCTTGATGAGAACGGCATGGAGAGCGATGAACAAGGAAGATAAAAACCCATAAAACAGGGAGATCAACGGAGGTGCTGCAGTTATCGGAACTGAGGATGATGGTGCGACTCCAACAAAAAACCCCAAGGATACGATAGCAGCGGCCCCAATAGTTTTTCCAGACGGCATGTTATGAGTGTTCACCGAGGACACAAATATTGTAAGTGGAAGCTGCAGACCTCTCGCAATCTGTGAGACATGCTTGAATTCAAAAATCTATTTCCAATGAGAGTCCAGACTTACTTGGAAGAACGAGGCCTCAACATCTCGCAGGCACAGAGTGTTGAAAATGAGGCCGATGATATTGACAAGAACCACCGGTGTGAGCTTCTTGGCCACATTCACGTCAAATTTCGGAATCTCGACGCGGCTGCTCACGGCCGCAGAGATATGTAACAAGACAACCGCAATAACGAGCTGGATGAACAGGAAGAGCAAGGGGAGGTCCGGGGCATTGTTCAAAACGGCCTTATTGCTGCACACATTTGTAAGATACGATAAATGACGGACAACGTAAAAAAATGATGATGCTCACACGAAAACCATCTGTAGGCAAGGCGTTGAGACTTAGTATGGTGATGAACACGGAATGCTTGAACACTCATGATCAGAGCAGCCGACATGTAAAATGATACGACGCCAGCGACCTGAAGAGTCGCAGCGTTGATAGTAGGACGGGCCATTGCTATTGTCGAAGAGGAGAAGAATGGGAACTACGGAAAAGTGAGACGTTAGAGGGACTGCAGTTATAGAGACACATTGAGCTATGCAGATGAAATCTGAGATCGAGGAAATGTGTAGACATGTGTTCAGATGTGTCCAGATCTATGAATCTACTCATATTATGTAATCCTCCGGCCGTGTTCCTCATCTATGTCAGACTTTCATTCATCAGTTAAGTAAGTATCTATCCAGTCTCTTCCCCCCTTGTCTCCTTCTCCCTTTCTCCCAAGCCATGGACGGCGTATCCCTTCTCCATAGTCGCACCTCGTCCCACAGTTCCGAGTCAGAGGATTCCTTCTACTATCCAAAGGACGGTCAGCGTACTCCGTACTATGTCACGAGAACAAGGAAACGCTACCTCATGCTGGCTTGCGTCTCATTGGCTGCTGTATCGCTCATGGGGTTGGCTGGCTTCTCTCTCTGGTCGACGCATCCTTCATGGAGACTGAGTACCGTAGGCACGTCGCAGCCATCGGCTACAGAGTCAAGTATCGGGTTGGACTTGGAGGATGTTGAGGTGACTTTACCCCCGGTCCAGGAACTCGATCCTCTAGACCCTCTAGCGTCTTTGAATGGGCCTCCGACAATGCAGTTCCGAGGTCTGTGCCTACTTGATTCACTTTGAATATGGCATCCTCACATCGCTTCCAGACAATCTCAGACCAGAAGTCAAGTACATCACATCCTGGATTTCGGCTGGGTGGAGTGAGTTTCTGTCCCCCTTTTGAAATCACCTACTGACAAACTTATGCATAGCTAATGATGTGATGACATACGTTAGTATTCAGCAAAATTTCAAAGAAAGTTTGAGTACTTACTAAATATTTAGGCCAATCTGATATACCTTGCACTCATCACCGATCGTGTACCCATCGTCCCAATGTTCACCCCATCTCACATTGGAGGCGGAGTTCCCCCTATCGCCTTTGGAGATGTATTTGATGTTCCCAGGCTTCGGCAACTTCTAGCAAGACCTGTATTAGAATGGAGAGAGGTGAAGGATCCACACAGTGATTCCCTCGACGATTTGGGCTGCTGGAATGTTTGGGAGTCGGTTCAGTACAACGAGCATCATCCCCGAGGAAGTGTTGTCGTTTCACATTTGAAATTAGGTGAGCTCGGTTTGATCGTTGTATCATTCTTTCTAAACACCATTTAGACATTTCGTATACCAAGACTCCATCCTGGGTTAAGCTCATACCGGACTTTGTGCACGACTTTCACGCGACCTTCTGGAGTTTGGCGAGACTTGCTTTCCCGGAAACACGCGCTGCAAACCTCGTACCCGCTCTCCCTTCCCCAATTCACAACGTCTCTCTACCTCCGGATGAGCAGCTTCTGTGCTACGATTATCTCTATTACGTTTGTGCTCAGCAGGTCAGCACGTCTCCTGACAAGTCTTGAAATACATACTGATGATCGTTCATAGCCATACGAATACGATTCTGATTACAGCCCCGCATGGAGATATGTGGCTCAGCACATGCATTGGACACCATCATTACAAAATTTAGCAAATGCATATATCAATCGAGCGCTTGGTTTACCAGAAAACGAATCTACTCCTCCGGTGAGCAATGTCCAATGTACCTGAAGAAAAACTTATCTCAACTCTTCACTAATCAGTATATCGGGATTCATGTTCGTCACTATGATTTCGCAGTTTATTGCGGCGATACACCTCTGCACGAATGCTATGCTTCAATTCCCGTTATTGCCAGGCGCGTGCGTGAAGTGAGGGACGAACTCCTAGAAAAGAAGGGCATCGTAGTCAATCACGTTATCATGACTAGTGACGAGAGAAACGAAACTTGGTGGCAGGAAGTTGCGGAGCAGGGTTGGGCCAGGCCTGACCATTCCCATACAAAGGAACTTTATGGAGATTGGTGAGTATATCTCTCATTTTGAATTTTGGAAGATTCTGAGGGTGTCGTCTTTCACAGGTATCCGGTTCTGATTGATGCAGTCATTCAATCGAGTGGCGTAGGTTTTGTCGGGACTGATATGTCAACAATGTCAGTTTTGGCAAAGCGCCGTGTTCAATCGTGGCAGGAAGGGTTTACCAGATTGGTGAAGTGGGGAAGACCTGATTCGGATGATCATTGATTGGAATTTACTTACACTGTACAGCAATGGACTATTTTATTGCATGTAGTATTTGAGAACTATGGTTGTCGTCAGAGATCTTTATAATAAGACGAAGTTACTCCATGGAAACAAATTAGTGAAGGAGAATGATGAAAGTCGTCTCGGTGAGTGTCGTACTTCAAGCCACATTATGTTGTTTCCTTCTCCCCGTCGCATGTCTCGCTAGACCATGTTCGCGAAAGGCTCCCACAACAGAGAGGAATGATGGTAGAACAAGCACCAATGCCAGAATCTGATGCTTTTCATCAGATCAAGTAACAAATCAAAATGGAAGGAATGTACCTGACCAAAGCCGAAGAAATTCGCACCATCCGAGTTGTTGTATCTAATCAACAGCTCGTTGGACACAATGAAATATGTGAATATTAGTATTTGACAGATTGTGATTCCAATGAGCATTGGGTCAAGCGAGGAGGCCCATGTCCGACGCCCTGGACGAGAATATTTGGCTAATTTGATTCTTTCCGCAGGAATGGCTGAAGATGTAGAGCACGGGGAGTGTGACCCATTTGCGACATTTGCTCGTGGAGTTGAGGGCATATTTGCTAAGAGTATGAGTTTCGCTTTCTTTCCCTGACGTGTTCGGAAATATGAATAAAGTTCGTGTAGTGTGATGAGGGTGTAAAGAGCCGTGAGTATTGACGAGAATACTAGGCCCGCAGACTTGCCTGCGCCCAGGGCGGGAGCCTTAATGACGAAAATGGCGAATAGCAAACGACTGGAGCATTCAGACACGGGGTCGGGGCCAAATGTTTCTGCGGTTGACCTATGCCAATACGCTTGAATATCTGTAAATCAAAAGCAATGTAAAGCTTAACGTACCACATGAACAACGTCAATGCCATGGAAAAGATGGTCTGCACCATCGCGCCATACTTTACTCCATAATCAGACTTTGGGCGTTTCTCCGCTTCTTTGTAGTTTACTTGCGAGTCGCGTACAGACTTGCGTTTACGGCTGGCTGCTTTTTGCCGCGAGTAACTAGCTAAAGCGATGAAGGTGCCAAAATTCGCCAACCTGGAGGGAAGGGCAAGCTTGATTAATCTCTTGAAACCATTCCAATAAGCCTAGACACTCACCATACGAGATTTGATACCTGCAATGCCTGGAACAGGGTCAAGCTATCCTGTCGTATAATGGCCGCTATCGTAAGCCCAAAGCTCATTGCTATGAACGTCCATAATGCGGTTGGCGCGTCTTCCCACGATCGATCGACAAGAGTGACTACGGAAGCATTCTATCAGAGCCTGTTTGCGATAAACAGCGATGACAATGGTGAACCTAGCAAGAATGTCTGCAAGTAGAAGCTAATCTGTGGAAAGTTGCTTCCTGGAACTAACGTGAAATAGCTTTGTCTCTGACTTACCCGAACTCCTATTCCAGATATATCGGGATCGGTAACGTTGTATCGACTACAATCCAAGTCACTCATGGTGAATTATTCGTGTAGATTGTAGGGATTCCAGAGAGGGGAGGTGAGCGCTGGTGGGCGCCATTACAGGCGCCTCTGAATTGTTGGCAGTGCATAACAGCTTTGAAAGAATTCTAGCTAGGGTGACGTAAAAGCCTGTGAGCGTCTTCAGGACACAACTGCAAGCGGGGATGAATTATATATGTTTAGAGCTACAGTAGCTAGAACATCTGGTCGAGTGGAATAGCACTTCGCATTCGAACTAAGCGCTGCAGCGTAGCAACGACAGGCATATATACATTGTACGCCTTGCCGAGGTGAAGGAGATGCCCATTAATGTAGTCGATTTCGGTAGGCCTCCCAAGGCGTATATCAGCGAGCATTGAGGAGATGTTAGCTTTCGTTGCGTGCGCCACACGCAAGCACTCCTTCTCCAAGCTCTCTCTAGACAAGGAGGTCGGTACACGATCTAACAGAAAACTTGTCTGGTCTATATCCTGTCCTGCGTTGTCCACAAACATCTGGGCCTCCGCACAAACCTCAGCTGCGTATACAGCAGCGGCCTCTTTGCAGACGCTTCGAACGTGCCTAATGAGCATCTCGCTTCCGAGAAGGTCTCCATTTCGGCATCCCAACACAGCGGTGAGAGGGTTGATGACTGCATTAACAACCAACTTGCGTCGCAGCGCAATCTGAATTTCCGCCATCGGCAGCCAGGATGTGTTGAGGGGGTCCATGAGCAGTAGCGCCGCAACCGTGTTCCGCAAGCTCTTGTAACGGACAAACGAAGGGTCAGTCGACGCCGACTGTGCGATATCTGCGAGTCGCGCTCGTCTATCCGGCAAGGGTATACTCGTATCGTGGAACCCAGCTTCAAAATCACGTCCTTCTGCGTCTGCAACAATTCCGAATCTGACTTCTCCCATTCCGGTATGTAAAGTATCGAGTAGTCCCCTGGAAAAAACTCCGTGGGTATTAGATGCGAGGATAAAATGAGGGCGCTGTCGTGGGTTGCGGAACAACTCCCGCACAAGTTCTTCGTACACCCCCATTCCATTTTGAAGAAGGACGATCGTGGAATCTGGTGAGAGTCGATGAGAGAGTTTGCGGAGCGCAGGGAGTGTCTGGTGTGCTTTGAGAGTGACAAAGACCGAGTCGATGTAAGGGGAATCGTGTTCTTGTGTCTGCTGGGATGACGGTGAATTTTGGGACGAGGGCTGGAACTGTGAGGATGAGACGGGACCGTGGTACAACTCCAGCTGGTACCCTTTCGCTGCGCACGAGAGCCCTTCGTTCTCGACGCGCACGACTCCTTCCTTTCGAATTGCTGACCGTAGCTGGTCCATGCTTTTGAAGATGAGGTGTACATGGTGCGCCGCGGGGAGTGCACGGCGTAAGTGATGAGAGACGAGGGAACCAACGGCGCCGAGTCCAAGAACATGAAATCGCATGTCACCAGAGGGTTAGTCCTTCCCCTGGTCATAGAGCTCTGCGCAAGGCTGATAAAAGAATCTCAATTTGCAGAATTCATTGGCATATGAGTGTTACAACACTCACTATCAGCTCTGTATGATAAAGCTACTGAAATTCTGAGGCTTAAGCTCCAGTTTCTCCGATGCTAGGACCTCAATAAAAGAAAAATGACAGTCTGAAGCTGGTCTGAACCGAGGCAGACGGCGGAGAGTCATACACTGAGCTGAGCAGTCCCGGAGTCGGACGCGCCTTGCAAAATTGTTTCCCACGTGATAGGAAGCTGACTAATATGTCTGATTTTAGTCCTCGGCCCGCTAGGCCCCGCCCATAACCAACTAGTAAACTACATCCTCGCTCAGCTGCTCAAATGCGTGGATTCTCCGAGGACTCTTTTGTCTCTGGGGACATGAACAGGCGTCATATCGGAGAAACACGTAACATCCTCCTGCCATTATGATGCTTCATCTTCCAAGTACGACCGAAAAGATACGAGCTCTTGAATTAGACCATGGGATGCGTACTTATAGCGCGCACACCATCCATCTTCGCTCCCACGTTCCGTTTCTTCAAGATTCATCGTGATGTCGTCTGTAGTGCTCAAGAGAACAAACCAGAAGGTACGCTCGTGTGTAGTGCTAGTCCTCAGAAGACTGACCTCCATCATCCTCAGATGCCAGTCATTGGGTAAGTCGCCATCTCGGAAACAAATAAACAGCTCATCGACCGTGTCTATTCGCTAAGCTTTGGCCTTTGGAAGGTGTGCTGCTGTGGGGAATCATTCTTATAGTTTAAGCTGACTTGTTCATCCCGTACCTCCAGGTCACTAAGTCTAGTTGTGCGGATGTGAGAATAAGGCGATCCGTACTATACAATCGCTATTGACTGTCACACCATCAGACCGTCTATGCTGCCATCAAGGCTGGATACCGACTCTTTGATGGAGCTGGTGACTACGGAAACGAAAAAGAAGCTGGAGAAGGCGTTCGTCGTGCTATTAGTGACGGACTGGTCAAACGAGAAGATCTGTGTAGGTGCTCTCTTCAAATAACCCGGGTTCCCACCATCGTGGTTAATTTTCAATCGCGATAGTCATCACATCGAAACTTTGGAACACTTTCCATGCCAAAGAACATGTGAGAATCATTGGCAGTTAATTGACGAGCACTCAATGTATCGCTCTATAGGTGAAGCCTATTGCGAAAAAACAACTTGGTCTCTGGGGTCTGGAATACTTCGATTTGTTCTTGGTGCACTTCCCTATTGCCCTTGCATATGTCGACCCTGATCACAGGTATCCGCCTGAGTGGTGGGGTGATGATGGCAAGACCGTAACTCTTCGTAGGTCTGCGAATGCTGCCATAGTTCTGTATCTTGATAGATTGAGACAGAGAAAACGCCCTTGCAAGAGACGTGGACCTGCATGGAAGAGTTGGTTGACGAAGGGCTCACAAAGAACATTGGAATTAGGTGATTGTTATCGATGTTTTGAAGCTGAGCACCTTGACCTACCAGCACGCTAGTAACTGCCAAGGATCCATTATCCTTGATTTGCTTAACTACGCCCGCATTGAGCCTCAAGTGCTCCAAGTGGAGATTCATCCCTATCTGACTCAAGAGCCACTCATCAAGCTTGCGAAACAATTGGGTTTGGCTATCACTGCTTATTCCTCTTTCGGCCCGCAAAGTTATGTTGAGCTCGGAGTGGACAAAGGCGTTACAGCTTTGTTCCAGCACGATACTATTGCGAGCATCTCTTCGAAGGTCGGAAAGAGTAAGTGAAGTGTTGAGTGTTTTCATCTGCTCCTTACTGAACCGAATGCTTTGCAAGCACCGGCTCAAGTGATTCTTCGATGGGCTACCCAACAAGGACTAGCTGTGATTCCAAAGAGTAATGACCCGCAACGAGTGGTTCAAAACCTCGAAATTGATTCGTTCGATTTGAGTGAGGCTGACATGAAGAATATCAGCGCTTTGAACATTAACTTGAGGGTGAGCATTCAGCGTTATCTTCCTTAACAACTGCGGTCTAATCTGAGTGTTTGCACAGCTCAACAACCCCGCTGAAATTGACCCTCGTATGGCTATTTTTGCTTGAGTAAATCAGAAGATGTATAAGAATCTCGCTGTTCATCACTCTATTGCTATCACTACTGGAATATCGAAACTATGAGCGAACTGCCATAAACACGGAATTTGATGCCGATTTCAAGCGCCCAGAAAGGACAGACTTCACTATCTCATGACTGCATTGAGACCACGTTGCTGATCTGCCCTTGGGAAGTGCACGATTTAATGGCAGAAGCACAGAGGCTGCTCTTCATCAGACTGGCGGTGAACAGCACAACGGTGCTACGGTCTAAATCTCAGTGACGGGTCTCGATGCCCGCTCAGGTTTTATATTCGCCGGGTTGTTTATAAAGAGACGGAATGAACGTACAGCTTCACCCTTGCGCGTCCTTCCGTTTATCCAATGGTTTTGCCTCTCTGGCTTAGGTCCAGACTACGTGCAGTTGGATGCACCCAGCAATGGCAGAGCAAGACGAGTAAAGCGACTGTTGAGGCAGATGAACATTTTTCTCAAACGTGAGTTATTCGATATATACTAGGTGCTTGGACGGCTGTGAATGCCTATTGAGTAGAAGAATCCTTGCAGGGACATTCCTTCTTGCGATCCTTATGTTGTCTTTGGCAGGCCTATGCATAAGATTGTGGAGAAGACGCCGGGAAAGCAGGGCTAGCCCCTCTCATTTGGAGGTCTATAGCGACAGTATCTCTGGCAGTAGAGTGATAATTGGTGCCGAGTGCGATGAGGGTGCGTAGTACTAGAGTTGTAGATTCACCGTCTCACATCCTGACGCAGATGATGAGCCACAGCGAGAGAACAAGTATATATGTTTTGAAGTATGAATACTGTAGTGTTTTTAGTGTATCAGCTGGAGTGAGTCTGTCCGACTCTAAATGCTACGCTGTGCCGAGCTGCGGGGCGGAACCGTAGACTGCGGCGGAGTTTGAACTTGAGTTATATTAGAAAGACAAGCTGATTGGAGTTTGGGCAGAAAACAATGACGACCCACTTCAAGCTGAAGCTACCCAACGGTCTTACCCGTCGCATATCTTTCTCAGATCAGCCAACTTGGTCACAGCTAGCCGAGAAGATTCATCTCGTTCACTCTGCTATTCCTTTCGACAAGATTGCTGTCTCCTATATCGATGCTGAGGACGATGAAGTTACCCTTAGTTCCCAGGATGAATTGCAGGATTTCTATTCGGCTTCTTACAAGCCTGGCGATGTTATCAAGTTCTCTGTTCAGGACTTGAGTGCTCCTCGTTCTGAGAACAAGCCTTCGCCTCCAACTCCCCCCGCAGCCCATATTCGAAACACCTTCGGCGGCAGTCTCAGTGAAGGTTTACCTTTCAATATCGACGAGGATTGGCAGCATTTTCCGTCTACCTTCGGAGGTCTGTTCACAGCTAACCCTGACCGGGAGGATAGCTCATTGCATGCCTTTGTTGAAGTCGTTGACACCGATGCGAGCAGTCTCTCTGGCGTTCACAATGACGAAACTACGTCTGAAAGCGAGAGTCACGCTTCCACCATCATCCCTCCTCGCGCGGATAAAGGTAAAGCAAAAGCTAAAGACGATGATGTTTCCTCCACAGTTTCTCTCCTTGCTGAACAAGCGCCCGAAAAGCCTGATATTCATGTGTACGACGTCAAATCCAAATCTAACAGCAATCTCTCAATTCCGGGCGTCACTTCGCATCGCAGTTCTATCGCCCCCATTGGAGCTGAAAGTACTCCCAGACCACACGTTCAGGACGTTACTGGCTCTGCACCCCCCAGCGTCAGGTCCAGGGCTACTTCGACCGCACCCAGTGCTAAATCAGTGGCTTCTAGCTCGATCCCTGTTCTTCCTACTGACACTGAGCAAGATCCCCCACTTCCACCTCTTGACTCTGCCTCGCTTGATAGAGCGAACCCCTCTTTGTCTGGAGACATCGCCACCCTTCTCAGCACCTTGACGTCCATCGTGGCTTCTCACCCAGAATTGTCAGAAGGCTTCCGTAATATCATTCACAATGCCAGTGCCGGCACTTACTGGGCTTCGCAACGGGAAGCACTCACTCAGGCTGCTGGTGATATTGAAGAAGAAGCGGGCAGGCGAGTGGCCGATGCCCTTGGTGTCTTTTTTCGGTCCATTGCACAGGTCCTAGGCACCAGCCCACCAGGACCTGTACCACCTCCTCCCGAACCTAATGCTGATATACCCTGGCGCCATGGTCCATGGTCACGTTTCGGAGGAGCTCGAGGGGATTTTCCTCACCGTGGAGGTCATTTCAATGCTGGGACTTTCTTCCGTCCTCCTTTTGGTCCTCCTCCCTTCCACCACGGGCCTTTCCCCCCTCCTCCTCACCACGGGCCATTTACCCCTCCTCCACCTCATGGTCCTCACAGCGGGTTCTTCCATCATTCACCTCCTCCAGGGCGCCATGGCAGAACTTTCTCTCCACCTCCACCTCCACCTCCACCTGGATTCTCTGGGAGCCCTCTACCACCACGTCCTCAAGGGTTAGGTAGACCTCCTCCACCCCCACCCGCTAATGGGATGCCTTCCCGTCCCCCACCTCCTTTTGGATATCGATCTGATCATGAAATGTTTGGGGACCCTCCGTCGTTTACGCCCTTCGCTACCTTTGAGCGGTCTCGCAATAGGCAGACGTCAACTGACTTGAGAAACCAAGTCGAAGCTGCAAAACTGCTTTACAAGGCAGAGAAGGAAAGGTATCGCCAGGATCGCGAAGAACGCAGGAGAGAAAGAGCACGCAAGATGATGGAAAGTATGGGCGATTTGTATGCAACTTTCCGTGCCTCACTCAATGATTCTGTTGACGAATTCATTATCCTTTACAGGTCGTTGGAACGCGAGGATGCTGTCAATCACGATGATGCACCAGTAGTCCACCCTCCACCCAAAGATTCCCCTCGCCCTGCGCCTGTCCCTACTTCTAACCCTGCTCCATCTGGACCTGCGCCACAAATTGTCAGTAATGCTAGAGGGTCGTTCCCCCAATTTGAGATGGTGGGGGTACCTCCTCGCCGATCGCACACACTTCCCGCTCACGCAGGTTCCTCACGGCGCCGCATCTCTGATATTCCGGAACCTACTGCGCGTGCGATTGCTCGAATTAATAGGAAGCTAGCTGATGTATGTGTTTAGTCAAATCTTGTGACTTTTATACTGACTATTTTTGCATGCGTGTAGATGGGTTTTACTGAGTCTGCGCACCCAGATCTTCCAAGTAAAATCAGGGATCATCTTCCCGAGAACGGTACTATAACCAAGGAGAAGGAGGATGATATTGTCACGAGCCTGCTCGAGGAGTTGGTTACCCGCACGAAGAGTCCTGTTGGCCCTGTAGCCTCTGGCTCGAAGGGTGTTCCGGGCGCTTGGCACTAGTTTTGTTTCTCGGCATGGGTTTGAGCGATTGACATGTATGATACGAGTGATGGAATCGAAGTGTAAGACATTATTTAGTAGCAGATATAAGGTAGGTCCTAGTTTCCTTGTTCTATAGTAAAGTAGTACAACGTACATGCACAAATACACGTAGTCTTTGACGTTGAAATGCCCGACTGTCCGTCAAAATATTATTCTAGCACGCGCGACTGGCAGATAATGCATAATGGATGTGACAAACGTGAAAGAACAAAGGGGTGCGCCCTCCACGTGCAACTCGAGAGCCTCATGTTCAAGGCAAAGACCGAACATCATTATCAGCCCTTCAGCTTTAGGCTTGAACCTGCTGAAATCTGAATGTACCGTGTTACTTGAATGGTGGGTATACGGAGATACATTGAAACGGAACTTCGGAGTGTGAGATACGAGAGAGTTTCCTTGTTCACAAAGAAAAGTACCAAAAAGAAAAGAAAAAAAAAAACTCTAGTCAGGAGAAAGAGACAGAAAAGTTGTGTGTTACAAGGCATGTTGAACAGTTTCAGAACAATGCTAATGAGTCTCAACACTTCAGCGCGGCAAAATTGGATTTATTATGAAAATGAAAAAAAAAGCTCCCGCGGAAACGACCGCGACCTTGATAAGCAAATAAAGGTAGGATGTTGTTCCTTTGTCTCTCTGGCATGCGAACTCATGCCAGTAACGCGCTTCGGATGTCGAAGAAGGGGGAACTGCATATCATTTGCCCGGAAAAGACCGTTCTGGCGTCAAGGCATTTCTTTGGGTCTGACCGTTACAACATCATGATCCTGGCGAAAAGGGCCGACTAGTAACCTGGCGCGAGTTGAATCACCTCATTTTACAGTCAGCTCCGGGTCAATCCATTACTCTCACTATATCGCGGACGTCAAAGGGGATCTCAATTGGAATGCTTTAAAAAGGACGCACCAATTGACACACTGTTCGCTCATTGCCCACAGATTGCCTTACTATTGCCTTTGGACTTCTTCTCGACGAGCACAGACAAGCACAACGGTTTCACGTCAGGTTCCTGAGCAACCTGAGCGTCAAAAATACAAAGACCAGGACTCAATTCACAGGGTCGTGTCAGAGTTGTGGGTCCATCTTGACGACAAATAAACCGAGCACCCACAAGGACAAACAACCGCTTTGGCCTGAGGCCAGTGGCCAATCCTTTCATCGATTCCTTGCTGGGGACAAGCTGCAACCATTCACCTTTCCTTGTACTTTCTTGGGTCAACGTTTATATCTGCTATTTAATCCCCCTCACCTTTCCCTTTTTCTTCCTTCACCATATTTCAACAAACGACTACTGTGCCTACAGACGCGTATTTCACTCTACGAAGATGTCAGTCTTGCTTCTTCTATCGATCCTATCAAAAATAAAGTGTGTCCACAGATGTCAAATCACCAACCCAGAGGTAGAGGTCGAGGTCGCGGACGTGTAGTGCCTATGCATGTTCTTCAGGCTGCTGTAGCTGCCAGAGGTCGCGGAAGGGGTGGCCCACCTTCAGACCCACCCCGAGTTACCATTCCAATCCCTCGTGCGCCTGCTGTTGTACATGCAGAATTGACGAGTCAATTCATAAATAATATACTGGGGACTTGGGTACCCCATCCCCTCTCGAATGCAGAGCGGGACGCTATTCGTCGCGAGAGCGGCCAGAGCCTGGGGAATCTTGTCAAATTGCAGGCCGGGAGGCCCAACGATGTGTCTCCGGCGGACTATGCAACGAAACTGCAGGAAGCTGAAATCGACTACAAGGTCAGATCCTTCCGCCTTTTTCGAGTGAATGACCTTCTGCCGGAGATTCTCTCTAACATACTGCGCTTTGTCGTTTGGTCTGCGTCGTCGCCCGATGTTGGAATCCAGTGGCGCTTGCAGCTCACCTGGGTCTGTAGGCATTGGCGGCACGCCGTTATTTCAGACTCGACACTATGGAATGCGATTTGGTTCCGTGATTCCCCTCCTTTCACGCGCTCCCTAGCCTTTCTCGAAAGATCTGGTAATTCCCCTTTGGACTTGCGCATCAATGACAGTCCGGAGAAGCCATATACCGACGCAGATGTGCGACCTGTTCTTGACGCTCTCACTCCCCATCTTCACCACATTCGTATGTTGATCGTCCTGTTTGATAATTGGGAGCCCATCCTTTCCGTCTTGCAGTGGCTAGCTGACTACGGTCAGAGGTCCATGAGGAATGAGTGTGTTCCACTTTCGATGGAACGAATTGAGATCCATCGAACTGGTTCTCCATATACATGGCCTGGCTTGCCCTACAACAGAGAGGGAGATATTTTCCGGCCCGAGGGGCATACGGTCACCGTATATCCGCTATTTGGCGGAGCAAGCGTTCCAACTTTGGTTTCATTCACTCTAAACGGTCTTTATGTCAACTGGGATGAATCACCGTCCATCAGCAACTTGAACACCCTTGACATTCGCCGCATTCCGTTCGACAAATGCCCTCCATTACCTCGGTTTCGTGAAATTCTTGCGAGTTCACCCAGGCTGACGAAACTTTCTCTCGATGGTGCTGGTCCTGGTGGCAATCCCGCTTCATTCTCACAATTGAATTTACCCGCTGTCGATCTTCCTTTGTTGAACACACTTGTGCTCGCTAATTTTGCTGCTCAATTCACCAGCGGCATCGTTTCCCATTTCAACGCTCCCAACGTCAAAGATCTTACAATAATGAACTTTAAAGGCGACGGTTACGGGCCTTTCTATCAATTTGCGACGGGCAGATTCCCCAATGTCAGGATTCTTACACTGTATACAACGTCGTGTGCCGCCCATGTCATAATTTCTATGATACGATGGCTAGACTCGATGCCTATGCTCGCCTACCTTCGCTGTGCTGCTGTAGCTCACGACGTGTTTCAAACGTTTCTGTTTGAGCCAGACATGCTCAAGCCGCACCCTGCTTTGGTAGCCGAGCTCAAAACGGCATTTCATATGATCGATAATCCTCCACCCCTGGATCTCACAGCGACTTTGACTCCGTCTCCGGCCCGTAACGAGAATCAGCCACCTAGGGCGGTCTCTCCCAAGTTAGCTATTCTTGAAGTACAATCTGTCGCTCCAGAGATGTTAGCCCATTTCCTAGCTGCTCGGAAAATGGTAGGTGCTCCTATCGAAAAGGTCTACATGGCCAGAACGATGTTGCCAACCTTTACTGCACCACTGCTCAACTATGTGAGGAATCAAGTGCCGGAAGTGCTTGTGGTTGATGTTGGCGCGAAAACTTCTGAAGAGGAAGAGTTACTCCGTTAAAATGTATCGATAGAATGGCCTGGAGTTACAGGGATGAATGTAGTGAATGCGTAATTTCAATAAAATGTATCTGGAATATTCCTAGTAGGCTCCTATGTTCAAGTAGCCTCTACTATTTCCATAGCGACCTTTCCTTAGCATTACAGTAAATTTTAATCAACGTCTTGTTTACATATTAGCTTTAAGTACATACTTAAGTTTCCACAAGGATTTGCATCCGGAACGCTGAATTCGGAATTCGGAATCAGATATACTTCCGCGGCAATCCATGTTGGACAGTGGTAGATACATGCAGATACTGAATCGCGAGGGAGGTAGTAACAACGTATGTACAACTTCTGCTCAATCTGACGCTTTTTTGCGCTTTTTGCCATTTACGATGGGAGTCGATATGTTTAGAGGCTGATGGAGACCATCAACCTGTGGGGCCGTGGAGAGTGTCGTCTGTGACTTAGATTTTGAAGGCGTTCGAGTATTGGAGGTAGTGTGACGGGATGTGCCATTGATTTTTGGAGGTCTCGAAGTGGTACCTTTAAAAAGTTGTCAGTGAGATGATTAAAGAATGAGCAAAGCAACGGACATTTGAGAGACTGTGCTTTGAATAGGCCAATGAATTCCGACATATCTTCTTGTTGGTCAACGCGCTGCTTTGATCCAGAACCTCGTCTGAAGGCTTCGACTGTAACGTCAATCATTTCTACATCCTCATATGGGCCTTCAGGGACAGGTGTTGGATCGGCATCCTCTGTATCCCGCCGCAAAAGATTCGTTATGAGAGGCTCAAACAATGTATCCATCGGGGGCGTTAGATACGCAGGAACGTCAAATATACTTGATATATCCAGCTCTGAATGTCGAACCCGTGGTATTGCGGCACCAGACGATAATTTTGATGAATTTTCATTGAAGATGGATTTACCGAAGATATCTTGGAAGAGAGTTCGCCGCTGCTGCTGAGAAGAAGTAGATTTGATCCCCCTTGCTGAGGTACCTTCGTCCTCTGGTACTCGAACCTCGTCACCCACGAGTACCACCCGCCAATCGTGGCTGATGCCCACAAGACTGAACGCAGGTGTCTGAAGTTGAGAGTACCATGTTATGCTTCTCAAGCTGAAAGGTAACGAGACGATTTTCGACGGACTGGAAGAGGAAGTCGAGAATTTATGCACTCTAGTGATGCGGCTTTCTTCTTCGGAACTGAAGAGAGTGAATGAATCGTTCTCCGGATGAGGTACTAAGGCGTCGATTGAATGTGTACTCTTGAAACACCATCTGACTGCAGGAAGACGTCAACATAATAAACCAATCAGCAGCAATTCAGACCTACCAGTATGAGTGACAATGTCCCATAAGACAAGATCATGTAGACCGATGACTGCCACATAGCGTCCTCTCCCAACAAAATGAGCTGCCTTCGTATTTCTGCACTCCGGAGAAGTTAAAGTCGCCCGATGAATATTCGTCATTGGATCGTACACCGCGACACTAGTCCCTAGAGTAATCGCCAGGAGAGAGCCATCAGGCGACCAAGATGTGTGAGAAGGAATTTCACTTCGGAACCCAAATGAGGAGCGAGGAACCCAGTAATCTGACCAAGAGGTCAGCCCCATGAGCTTGATGATCTCATTGACACGAACCTTCAATCACTCCTCTGCTCCCTTGGGTAGACCGAAGCCTCCATGATTTTATGGTACCATCTTGCCCAGTGGTGATAAGGTAGAATTCTCGAGTACCTTTAAGGTATGGACTAAACGAAATATCCGTTAGGAAATGGACACCATGGGGTCGGTCTATACGAGTATTCAAAGTCCATGTTGAAGTCTTTTTGTCCCATCGCCATATTTTAAGGCAAACCTCTCCTTGGAAATCTTCATCTCCTGAGCGCGCATCTATAGACGCTAACCATTCTCCGTTGGGCGACATCTCAGTCCGCTCAACTCTAGATGGCTCTAGCGGCTTTTCGTCTCTTCGCGAGACTCTATTTGAAGGTGAGACCTCTAACTCTGAGAGTACTTTTGCAGACGAGGGAGAATAGATTTGAATAGATGAAGGGTGCGAGGAAGGAAGAATTAAGGTCGAAGAAAGGGAATGCACTGCGAGCGGAGCTGCTCTTGAACTGGATGGTACGTTGTGAGAAGAAGGACCTAGTATATATCATCAACACCTATAATTCATTCAGAATCAGCTCAGACACCTACTAAGTTTGATACGAGAATAACTTCTTGATATCTTGAGTGTAGCCGCGCTCACAAACACAAAAGTGGCATCTGTGAGCCCTAACAAATACTCTTCTCCACCATCCGACCCTTTGAATACAGAGATGGTCTGGATGGGTGCACCAACTCGTGGGACGAACTCCTTCTTTCCGGTATGAAGTTGCCAGAGCACTAGTACCGACTCTTCACCACCGCTGAGCAGATACGCGCCATTGGAAGTAAAAGCAAGCGACGAGACCGCATGAGCATGCCAATGGAAGCTGGCAGTCTGAGTCTTCTTTTCCAAGCCAGCCACCTTCGTACTAACGGTCTCGTTCAGGCAATACCAGAGCCTGATATTGCCTTTAACGTCGCCCGTCGCAAAATATTCTTCTCCGGGATGAAAGGCGAGACAACTCAATCGGTCAGAAGAAACATACTTTGTGAAGCCTGATTTCAGAGACGAGAGGGCGGAAACGTATACTTTGTGCCCAGCAGTGACCACGAGCCAGCCGCCACTGGGAGAGAGCGAGAGTCCGGTTGGAAACCGCGTTTTCCCAATCGGTGTAATTTCCGATGACTTTTGGATCACGGAATGAGCAGATACGTCAGTGGCTTTGAGGGAGACTCGGAGAACGACAGCATTGTCGTCAGCTGTATAAGGTGGATCAGTACAGCGCCCAGAAAATGGTCCTCTTCACTCACTATTTTGACCCTTGTGTTTGCTGCGTCGAGAAGCAGTAATAAATACATAGTCCTCGTGTTTGGCATGCGCAGAGATATGGTGAATAGGTTGTCCGAGATCCAATGTCTTCAGAAGAGTTGCATCTAAGTAGTCCCAGACTCTTATGAGTCCATTTAATGATCCAGTGATTATCTGGAACACATTGTGGGGATTCAGGATGACCGACGTCAATACGTCGGACGACGAGTCTTCAAGTTGAGGCGCAGATAAGGTAGAGATAAGCTGTCCCGTAGAGGAGGTGAAAATCTTGACTGAAGCTCCAACCAGAGAGAAGAAATAGCTGATGAAGCATTTGAACGCGTCAATCCTTCATGTTCAAAATTAGCAGAGGATGACCCTCACCTGCCATCTTTCGTGAACACTGGCGGAGCCTTACTTGGACAAGATTCGGTTAAAGAAACCCAATCCCAAGTCGAGTCCGATGTTGGGCTACTTGATGTCGAATTTACCGCCTTTCCCATCCGCCTTTTCTGAGTGGCTGACAACTCCTTTCCCTTCCCCTTCTTTACAGAAGACTTGGTGGATTTTGAGTTGGGAGGTATAGGACTAGGAGGAAGGGGGACATCCTGAGGCTCGCGAGCCACCGACGCCGCCATTACAGAGAAGGACTTGAATTTGGCTTGATCGAGGAGCAAAGAGAAAAAATTTGGACCAAACCGTCACAAATCTTGTAAGCGCCCACAGTTTACGCTCATCAGATTTGTTGCGTAAGTATTTACATAATCATACAGCTCAAGTACATACATAGACAATACACTGTACAGACTGAGAGTGTGTAGCAGAGAACTCTAAACAAGGTACGTTTTGTCCTTTACAAGCATCCTGTAAAGCCGGGTATACTTGAACGAAAACACAAGAGGAAAAAGGAGAGCAAAGTCCAACTTTCGCTCTATTGTTTGAAACCCAACAGGACCCTCATAGATCGGCAAGATCTTTGTTGATCCTCGAAAGACGCATATCTCCGGGCCTCTATCATTGCCTCGCGCATTCTCTCTTCCTCGATGAGCTCTGCCTTAGATAGAGGTTCTCTTACAGGCTGTGGCCACCCAATATCCAGTAACGAACTCCAAAGAGACACTCGAGAATGCATGTCACTACAGCAAACCAGATAAGATGCGGGCACAGTCCAGCATGAAGATTTGAACTCACGTTCGATACCGTTCTAGTAGCCTTTCGAACTTCTTACGATTTTGACGTTCCTCGAATTCCTCTTCATCTTCCCAGCCAAACGGTTCCAGCTCGTTGCGCCGATTCCGGATACGGTCTTTGAGTTCTTCCCACAGCGCCTCTTGACACGCCAGCACTAGCTCGTAGGACCGGTGCAGATGCATAGCAAGCGAACGATCATTGAGAGATATCAGTTGCTCACGTGTCACCAAGTTCGACGGAAGACCGCCCTCACAACTGTCAGTCAGACCGCAGTCCACTATGTACCGTGAGGAAGGGGTAGTTACTGGTGCATCGTCAAACGGCGATTCAAACGCCTCGTTAAGTAATTTTTCAGCAGAGAGTGCACCAGCGACTTCCCGGACGAGGGAAAAGGACGATGATCTCACTTTTGAGCTCTCTGATGAAGACGTTACATTTGAAGTCACTGAACGAGCCGACACTGCAGAAGAAAAGGATAATGAAGGCGGCCGCACTCCAGGCGTGGTTGTACTTGTGTTTGTTATAACGGAGGCACGATGGTCCGCATCCACGCCAAGGGGTTCAACCGCGTAGGCGGAAGCCATTTGTGGAGGAAGTGGTTGCAGTGGGGGCAGCGGGGGCATAGGGAAGCTCAGCACAGGGCCCAAAGTGACCTGTCTGAAGTATGTTGTAAAATAGTTCGGTAATACAGCTATTATGATCGCAGATTAGTCTTATGCGGCAAATACTGGTGGACCATGGTTACCTGACGGTTTCATATTTATGAAACGGTGCTCAAATACAGATTTATGCAAAGATTCGAGTAATGCATGGTCATGTACAGGTGGTGATGTTAGGGTATCTGATGATGATGACGGAGCTCCGCGCTGAGAGCCATCTGGTAAATGAACCGAGGTTGTGCGTCTTGGTCGCACACGGAGGGGTGCAGTGAACCAACGAGGTAGCACGGGGAATAAAACATCTGTAAAATGAAAAATCGTTACAAATGCCAAATTCCGGCTAAATGTATCGACGTGCCATCTTCAATGACCTCAACGGATCCTCCAAAACGCAAAACACGATTGATTTCCTGGAATGACAGGTTAGAGGTATGTGGTGGTGAGGAGAAAGATTGCTAACATCGAATAACACGCCCCACTAAAGCAGAGTGGTATCAGTCCTTCAATTGATCTCAAAGAAAGCCGTGCTACGTACTTTATTCTCCGGGACTCCTCGTGCAATAGATTGTATATGAACGTGATCGAATTCGTCATCCTCAAAAGGGAGTTTAGTCGTTAAACTGGGAACAAAGTGATTTAGCAACCAACATGGGTGCAAGAACTGGGCTCACAAATTTCCATGAACCCATCGTATTCGACCAGCTAGTGAAGGTTCCAGCAATTTCAAAGGAATTTGCACGTTCACTAGATCAAAACCAACCTTGAGAGGTAGAATGTTGAGCATGACGTCAGGCACCAGGATACAATATATGAGCACACGTACGAATTCACAGTCAGGCCATTCCTTAGCAGCATCAATAACCCAAGTACCACTCTAGAGACGAGACAATGTCTGAACTAGAGATGTAGGAAAATACGTAGAACGAATCTTACCCCACACCCAAGATCCAAACAACGGCCGGGACGTTCGTTGGGCTTGAAATTCATGAAAGATATAGAGCCATTTCGTAAATATTTGACGAGACGATTGTCAAGGGGCTCCCTATGGCGCTAGTCAGCGTCGATATCGTTGTATGAGACATTACACGCACAGCTCTAGAACATGTCGGTCGTAGGAGAGTGGATACGGAGCCTTCTCGGGATCATAAGAATGAAGCTTCTGGCCATGTTTGAACACAAATTGACTCTCTTTGAGCCTAGTTTGTCTTCTTCCATCGAAGGCCGAGTTGGTAGTGATAGAGGAACGTGGAGGAGAGGAAGAAGCGGTTGAGCTGGCTGAAGCTAAAGAGTGTTTCATGAATTCGGAGTTAAGCGCGTATATATATGGACTGTAAGTAACAGGAAGAGGGTAGCAATTCGAGAACTTGATAGGAGGAAGACAAGACTGGATAACAGGATATTTGGGAGATCAGACCATGGCTGATGAGAGCAGACAATGAGCAAGCTGTATCATGCTGCTCTCCAGATGCGGCGTCTCCTTTGCACATATCGCCGACAACAATTGCACTGCACTCTTGACACCGCAGTTGCAGTCTAAAGTTCTCTATATGCGTAATTAATTAAATACAATGGCACGGTGCTCGATGTTACTGATAGTTTCTGATGCAGGTGAGCCGGGACAAGCGTGGCGCTGTCTGATCGTCACCACCAGCTGCAGCTGCAGGGTCCATTGAAAATGCCTCGAAAAAAGCCAACTTCTACTCGCCAAAAGAAAGAAGAGCGCCAAATTCAGCGCGCTGTAAAACGCGGAGATATTCCACCTCCACCGCCGAAACAGCCTCGCAAGAAATATTCACTCTCTACCTCGGACAGCTCTCTTGCCGCCCAATCATCATCAAGGAAGCTTCAGTCTTCTTTTATCAAAGTATCTTCTAGTTTTCTCGAGGAAACCAAGACGCTATCATCCACTCTTGCACTTCGCCGCCCAATACCTACAGAGGCAGCCATCTTGACCCGGACATGGGCAGACGACACAACACAGTCTCTCATCTGTCCTCGCAGGCCAAAATGGCGTTTCGACATGTCGAAGAAAGAGGTAGAACGTAACGAAGAGGGCTTTTTCAGAAAGTGGCTCCAAGACACCGATGATCTGATCGCGAAATGGCAAAAAGACTCTGATGAAAGTGAGCATAAAGTTGATGAAGCCTTGGAAGATCAGAGGACTACTGCGCGTGATGCGATGCCTCAATCCCCGACATATTTCGAGCGTAATTTGGATGTTTGGAGACAACTGTAAGTCTTTTTCTTTGCACAAGCCACATTCTGATTCGAGAATTCACAAAATTCACAGATGGCGTGTAACAGAGATTTCTCAAATCGTACTCGTTCTCCTCGATTCTCGCTGTCCTCTTTTGCACTTCCCTTTATCTCTCGCCAACTACCTTTCCAATTGTAGAGTCATTCTCGTGCTTACGAAGACCGACATCGCTGGCGCTGCAAGAACTGCAGCTTGGAACGCCTATTTCTGTGCTCACTACCCTGACTTACCCATCGTGCAAGTAGAATCATACGCTGTGAAAGAAGCAGGATCATATCATCAAGGTCGGGCCCATTACGAACCTCACATCCCCCGTTCTTTCAAGGAGGAATTAGTGATGTCGATCAAGAAAGTACACGAGGAGATGAAGGATCCACCTGACAAAGTGAAAGCTAACCACAAGTGGCTGCAGACCTGGAAGTCGCCCGTAAAAAAAGACATCAACTGGGACGCAGTTCTTACCGCTGGAGGTCGGGCAGGCGATGTCGTTGGAGGTCCCGCGGTTTCTCAGCCGCAGACCCAACAAGATGAATCGAAAGACATCGAGCAAACGGAACCGGAGTTTTTGACGATCGGACTAATAGGTTTGGCCTATCATTTTTGTATATTCCAAAGCTAACCTGCTATCTGCCGCTCAAGGTCAGCCAAATGTAGGTAAATCCTCGCTGTTGAATGCTCTGTTTGGTAAGCACAAGGTTCGAGCTTCGAAAACGCCAGGAAAGGTTCGTCGCTACAATGTACGTTACTAGCATTACTATCTTACCAATCACTAGACGAAACATTTCCAAACCCTGTTTTGGACATCCGATGTCCGTCTGGTCGACTGTCCCGGCCTAGTGATGCCCAACTATATGCCAATGGAAATGCAAGTTCGTGCAACTTCTGATAATGTTTGAAATATTCCGGTCATTTGGACACCTATTTTCTAGGTTCTCTCGGGGGTGTTACCAATCTCTCGCATCGCTGCCATTCCTGCATGTATACACTATGCTTCTCAGCTCCTCCCGTTAGAAGAAATACTCGGTCTGAGTCATCCCAGTGCTTCCGAGCCACTAGCCGTAGACAAACGTACCTGGCGAGATGGAATGAAAAAAGAAGGAAGAAAAGAGAACAACTGGACTGCAATGGACGTGCTTGTAGGGTACGCAAACCAAAGAGGATGGGTCACAGCGAAAGCTGGAAGACCGGATTACTCGAGAGCTGGGAACGCCTGTAGGTGTTATCATCTGACTGTGGCTCGCCAACTCATCAGATATACCTGAAGTGCTACGTGCGCTGGCCGAAGGGCATATTCCTTGGGCATTTTGGCCGCCGGGAACATCCTTGGACATCATAGAGCGCGAGAATGAAGCCGGTCATGGAATATGGATCAAGCAAGGCGGCAATGAGGCCTTCGGCGTCGAAGATTCTGACAGCTCAGACGGGGAAGGAGCTAAGCTAGAGGCGGGAGACGAAGACGATGGAGGGAATTTCTCCGATAGTTCAACAGAATTGGGAGAAGATGAAGTCGAAGTCGAAGAGAAATCCCATCTACAAAGCACTTTAGGACGCTTTGCCATGCTAGACATCATAGATGGTGAGGACGAAGACGAGTAGTATCTGAGCAATATTTTTGTATATTTTGTAAGAGATACGGAGCATTCGATTGCCCAGTATTGTAATAATCTCGGAGACTCTGCTTTGACCCGCGCTTCGTTGATTACGTAATCGAGCGTCCAGCCCTGTCTGTTCCTTCATTCCCCATGTACACGACTTGCAAAGCCCATCGAATTGTTCGATTACCATTGGGAACTGCCCTAAGTCTGGCTCTCTAACAATTGAACTTAGAAAAAAATCAGGAATAGATTGAGCTTGAAGGTCACCTGTTTGTCATCTGCCGTCAACAGTGCGTGGCTTTCGAGTTGGCGGTGCTTTTATTCCTTTGCTGAAACCATGTTCATGCACAGATATTGACTCCGTGGTTGCTTTCAAGTTACCTTGCCGAGATTCATCCGCAAGCTCTCGCACTTGTCAAATGGCGGCGTGACGGACCATCCTACGCAAATTCAGAGGCTTGCGATTGATGGTCATACTGTTCTTCAATATTCCAACAGCAAATTTGAACTTGGCCGGGCCGATTCGACCTCTAGTCATGAAGCATGAAGTGTTGCGTTTAAAGTATGTGATCTGATCATATGATTGTAGTGGGACTGAAAAATCAGGTAACGTGCATTTCAATCCTGCTCTCATGATGGAGACTAATTGGGGACCTGTCTTCTATCAAGAGAACTTCCTTTTGCAACAGACTGACGCCAGAATGAACCAAAGTCATGAATAGGCATGCCCGTGACAAATGGTGAATATCCGCTTGGTTTTTTCCGAAGTAATATCTGAGGTACGCGCAAGCTCATATAAAATGCCATTGTGTGCGACGAGGCCACGGACAAGCAGGCTTTCTTCGACCCCGCTATGTTAACACTCGCCGTATTTTCGTTTCTTGCTGTCGTTCCAGGTATACTGGGTCAGACTGTCTATCTTGCGGGTGACTCGACTATGGCCGCGGGTGGTGGAGGCTCGGGCACTGATGGTGATGAATATTCCCTTCTTTCTCAATCTTTGCCTAATGTGGTTTCTCAGGATGGGGTCAATACCTCGGACAATATCTGAATCTGAAGGTAGTGAACAACGCAATAGCAGGACGGAGCGCTCGAAGCTATACTGACGAAGGTCGATTCAACACTCTCATCAATACAGTGCAGTCTGGCGACTTCGTAGGCAAGAAAAGTTGTGAATCTTGTGTAGCATGATCTTACACCCTTCCTTGACAGTCATTGAATTCGGTCACAATGATGGGAGCTCTGGAGCAGTCGACAATGGCAGGGAAGACGCAGTGGGTATGTACAGACATGTTCCTACGCCTACGGCCAATCATCTAATCCACGGAGAAACCAATTGTCTCGACAGGGGACGGGTATGATACCACAGCAACTGTTACAGAGTCCGAGTTAGTCTCCAGCGTCTGTTCTTTGACTTTTTACTTGCTTAGATATTGTCTTTAGTGGCAGCACCGTCGTCATCCACAGTTTCCCGTATTACATTCAGAATGCAGTGACTGCACTTCAAGCCAAAGGCGCCATTCCCATTGTTTCGTCCCAGACTCCGGATAACATCTGGTCTGGCAATGTCATCAGCGCTGGACCTCGTTTCGTTGGCTACGCAGAAGAATCTGCCTCGAGGACTGGTGTAGTCTATATCGACCATTACGATTACGTCGCTCAAGCCTATGATGCCCTTGGAGAGACTACGGTGGACACTTACTATCCCATTGACCATACACATACGTCGCCCACGGGTGCCAATGTTGTTGCAGAAGCCTTTGTGCGGGGTTTACTGTGTTCTACAAGCACGTTGGAGCGCCATGTCAATTCAGCTGGCCAAGCAGCACCCAGTAAGTTATTCAAATCCTTGGGTTTGGGCTATGACGAATTCATAATGTGTACTTAGATGGATGCTTGTGACTCGTGAGGGGGTTAGGGTCTGCGGTTGATAGATATTTGTTATGTAAAATAGCTGACACATATACTTGAACTTGACCATCTCAAATGCTAGACTCCTGGCTTCCACACAAGTCTCGTCACGAACCAAAGCCTGTTCCACTTTTTCCAAGCGAGCCGGTGACAAAACTCGAAGATGAAATCCCACCAAACTCTCTTCGTTCGTTAAGTGACAAATTCACTACACCTCACGATTCAGCGCTGGCTGCTCTGTATGGAAAGTCCCCAGATACAGTCGACTCGCTGAACTTACAAAGTGACACACCAGAACTCGACGCCTATGACCGTGACGCAATGTATGCTCCACGCGTCGAACTCGTCAATGACCCGTTTGACGGTTCCGTGGTGGGGAATCTCGTGCGTCCAGATCCTCATACTCATCATGAAGCATATGTACCCTTAAGTGATGCCGCGAACAAAAATGAGGAGCTCTGGTCACATCTATCCAGTGTCCTGGATCTGCAAAACCAAATTGCGGCATTCCATCTGGATATGGAGGGGATAGGGAGCAGAGCGGACGGGAAAGGGAAAGCTAAAGGGAAGACGAATTCAAGAACACCAGTTGCTAGCTCCCGTCCACCACCAACCCGTCTCGCTTCAACCAGTTTGGGTGATCCTGAATATGTTGGGGAAGACGAGGGTGTCGGCGTTGGTGCAGAAGATGATGAAGAGGATAGGAAAGACAGGGAACTAGAGGAAGAATTCGCCCGGTTGGCCGATCAATTCGAGGGGAGAAAGGAAGGTATCAACGAAATTATGTCAAAGGTGGGCCCTCCTTGTTCGCTAGTTTTCAATAGACTCACTTGTTACTAGCTTGATGAACTGTCGAAGGCCTTGACGCAGTTTCATGCCCTTCAGGCTCCAGAGATCCTATTTCCAACTTCCAAGCACAATTCTATATCAATCTCTGCTTCCCCTCTTAGTCCAGTTGATGGTCAGGGAGCCTTTCCTCTGACCGCATCACCCTCAGCAACTTTGTCAAGGAATGACTCTGTGGGCGTCACCTCTCCGGCAGGCATACTCAGCCCACCTCGGATGGTCAAAAGCCCAATACCGGCGGAGAGTTATGAGTTATAGACTCCATACCCCCTGTTCTGCTGGATCACGAGTGCTGCACTGAGTGGGGCTGACTTTGCAACTCTTGTTTTGCTTCTGGCTTGACCTATCCACGTAAATTGGAAAGGATACGCTTTGCGTTCCTTTCATATGATCACCCAGCATAATCTACTATTCCTTTGATCAGATTCTGCAGGTAGCTCCACCCATGATGCGATCCCTGGGGAGTTCTAGTATTCACTACGACAAGGTTGTACGCTCCCGTCCCACCTCACGCTGTAAACACGAGGCGTATTGTCATGTCTGGCGATCTCCAATTCTCTGCACTCATTTGCTTGCTAAGGATAGTTGCGGCGCGAGCGTCTGCCTTCCTATCTTTTGCTCCAAGGCACAAGGATGCAAGTATGAGCTCCGCGGCTGGCATCGAGTATATATGCACACTAATAGCAGCGTACGGAGCTATCTAGGCAAAGATGTCCCGATTTTTTGTATATCTCCCGACACGACGACTTCATGAGTCTGGTTTCTCGTTGTCCATATTGGTGCACAACACTAGTACCTAATTTTACCATGAACAAATTAAACAATATCCTTCGTTCTTGTAACCATGTACCAGCCAGTCACGGTACAAACGGTGAGCCGGGGAGTCGTATGTGCTCATCGAGCTCCTACTTCCAATTGCATTTCTTCGAAATCTGAGTTGGGAAAAGCATGTATCACTTCTATGCATATCCAAGGTCTTTGATGTTCTGTGTATGAAGTGACCCCACATACTGGAACAGAATAATCTCTCACTAGGCCTCACTTACATCTGCGAGGCTGGAGCGTACGCTCATGCGCCTCGACTTATACGTATTGTGATAGCAAATTCGTATTCAATCGTACACTCGTGACGAACACCCTGAATAGTAGAGATATCAATATCAACTGGAGCGAGAACCGTGCAACCTGAGGGCTTGTAGCAGTGAAAAAAACTGCGGAGCGATTGTCATTCAGAGTCGCAGTCATTCAGAGTCTGTCAAATTCACTTGTAGTGTGATCGACAAAGACATCCCAATCTCTTGTTGTAAGTCCTAGACCGGATTTGACATTCCTGTAGAATGCATGTATAGAGTTCAAGTCGTCCTGCAAGGAAGTCTTACTACCAGCGAAATGATAAGGCGCCCCGTAACAGTGACCACGGAAAGATTTGATGGGGAAGACACGACTACTCGATCTTTGAATAGCCCGCACATGTGGAAAATATGGGGCTCATTTACAACGGTGTTACTGGAATACCCCGACAGTAGCTTGCCTCTCGATGTCATATTTGGTGAACATTCGTGGGTATGGAATAAAAGTTAAGGGAAAACGCATATCCCATGTGTTGTGGATATGCACCCTAGGAAGACCAAGATGGAGTACCACGGGAGTGAAGGTGACTCGAAAATGACAACCTTTGACTCTGCCAGCCTTAAACGTTAAACATTGAACTCTGGATCCAAGAGTCAGGGAGCAGAGATATTTGACAGTAATCGTATGATAGCTTTTATTCTGCGATGATACAACGAAATCAAAATCAGGGTGATTGATAGTAAGAAAAATCTGAGATTCACCGTAAGAGAGATGAAGATATAAAGATTCATACCGAGTTTCATTGGCCACAAAGAGAACTCTTAGTAGGCCTCGTGGTATGACATCATTTATACTCTAGTAAGCGGTTTTACTAAGTATAGCAGCCATATAAATGTTTTCTTCTGGACTCAACATCGACTGCGTCCTATCTGAGTGCCTCAGATACGTTTTCATCTTCAGTCATGGCAAACCTCGGTCTTCCTCCAGTTCCTTCTTCTCTTAGGCCTATATCACCGTTTCTCCAGAGAGCAGATGAACTCAGGCATAAAGAACCTGTTGTCGCCTATTGGTGTGCGTACTATGCTGCACAGGTCGGTATATCTCTCAAAGCAAAGGATCATGCATCTCGGAATATGTTGCTCGAGCTACTCGAGGCCCTGGAGAAAATGAAGAAGGACATTGGACCCAATGATGCGATCGACATGGAGGCCGCGAGTGCTGCGTATGTCGAAAACTTTGCACTCAAGGTTTTCGGAATGGCAGACGACGAAGACCGAAGAGGAGACAGCACACGGTATGTGATTTATGCTCAATGGTATGAGCCTGGTCTTACTGTATGCTCACTTCAGATCGACTGCAAAGAAATTTCTAGCTGCAGCTAATTTTCTCGAAGTCCTCAAAACATTCCCTAAGGCCGAGGTTTCGGAATCTGTACGTTTATGTTCATGAGCTGGCGTTGCTTTCAATCACTGATGAACGGTCTTATAGACTGAAGAGAAGATCCGATATGCCAAGTGGAAGGCTGCTGACATAGCCCGAGCGTTCCGCGAAGGGCGCAAACCCACACCGGGCCCAGCAGGTGGCGAGAAGGTCGACAATGAATATGATCTGTCGGTCATACCACCGCCTTCGAACCCTGTTGACACTCTGCAATTCGCAAACACGAGTCCGACGGCTTCAAGTGAAAGCACGTCCAAGGCCCCCTTATCTTCTCCGTCCTCGACTTCTCCTTCACAGATTTCCCCTCCCTCAATCAAGCGGTCCTCGCCACCCCCAGTTTTGGATCATCTGCCACCACCGTTACCTCTCACACCCCCGCACTCTCGTTTTTCTCTCAACTCAGGACTCTTGGATTCCGCCTCACCGGGGAACTGGAGCACGGCTGCTACACCTGGTGCCACTGTATGTGGCACGCCCTTTGAGAACGCAAACCAATCATTAGGCAGTACTGCATGGCCAGATTCTCCAACTCCTAATCGAAAACAGCGCAGTGGGAGTGATAGCAGCACTGCTTCGTCTGGTTCTCGTGGATCGAAACCATCAAGGATTCAGACGGAGAGCGTATCACCCAAGAAGGTGCACTTCTTATCGGGGCCGTCTACTGAGCTGCCTTCTGCTACGCCTGTATGTGACTTATCATCTGAGCTGGCTCCCCTACCACAGGCTTCGGTGCCTCCCCCCACGAACACTAGTTCATTCGGTCCTACTCCACCATCAATTACTGCGCCCCAGCCACGGGCCGTTTTCGCCACTGCACCTCCTGTCATTCCTGCATCCGACATTGAGCTTACCCCCCGAGTCGTAGCAAAGGCACAGAAACACTGTAGGTTTGCCATCAGCGCCCTGGATTACGAAGACGCAGAGCAGGCTAAGAAGGAGCTACGAGCGGCACTGGCTATACTCGGTGGTTGAAAAATTTCACTGAAATTATTCATATTCTATGTCAGGGTTTTAGTTTTCTCTTTCGTTGTTGCTTGCTGTATCCCTAGTGTGCGGATTGTTCAGTGCGGGTGAAGGGCAGGCTTTTCCTCACCCCACTGCCCGTTATGTTGCATCTTCGATTCTTTCTGTATCGTACATTAACATTTTATCATACCATGCATAGCATTTTATTTTATTCGGCAGGTCTCTCATCAACGCATCAACAGTCAGACTTGTTTTATTGACACAAATTGAAGGCAACAAAAAGGATCAAAGGATAAGAGAGATCAAACATCGATTCTACAGGCCTTCTACCCTTCTAAACTCTGGGTTTTCGCTTTCTCCTCTAATCGTCGGATCCGGTCTTTGACTGAGTTGGTTGATCCCACACTTGACGATTGAATAGGTGGTCGGGCGGCTTGGGTGCCATTCACGCTGTCCTTGTTGGCAGAAATTGATGTACGTGGGGCTGATAACGTTTGTGCTCTTGGGCGAAAACCCACCTCTCGTCGGATTGCAGTAGAGTGGGAACCAAGGCAATGCTCCGGCAGTATGTAATGGAATTGCGCCGTAGAGACAGGGTACTTTTGAGTACCCGTATCTTCTGATCCACTTTGTTTGAAGTTTCCTTCCTGCAAACGATTCCCCGAAGAAGACGCTCCAGTAACCGATATCTCACCAGTCTTTCTTGTTAGTTCAAGGAGTCGGGATATAGGTTTGGCTTCGTCGTAATCCTGTCCAATATCGGCCCTGTCATTAGGTTTTTCTATCTCATCAAGAGTTTCGTTTCGAGAACGGAAGTATGAGCCAGCCGTGGAACTCCTGTTGCGCATCATGTTCTGACCTCCCTGAGATGAACGTCGACCTTGTATTTCCGAATCAGTAGAATTAAGGTAAGTGTCCCGTGAGATACGCGACGGGGCAGTGCTATTTGTTCCGTCCAGTTGAATGGTTTCTCGGACGATGTGCTCTTCATCCTCGGAACTTTTCGGTGAAGCCTGCGCGCGCCGATTTTCCTTCGCAGCTCGCATCTTCTGTTTGACGCGGTCAGCAAATGACGAAGGTCCCCGCGTACTAGTTGGTTCATGGCATATCTCGTTGAGACTAGAACCGCTTGAGCTGCTAGAATGTGGTGATGCAAGATGAGATCCACTGCGAGGTGTTGCAGACTCCAAGTTTGACTGATCGACATCGACTTCACTTAGTCCAGTGTCAGACAAGCCTTCCTGCGCCGACGCATAATAGAGATCGGCAAATCGCCCCCCATGTTCCCCATACTTCGAGTCAATCCTGACAGAAGTGATGGCTTGTTGAACAAATTCATCGTTGTCGTCACGGACTTGAACGGTTCCAAGTTGACTCAATTGTTTATTGGCACTGAGGGTATCCAGATTTTCAGACACGGATGAAGATCGGGAGGAAAGGCTTTGACCGTCATTAATATCGGTACAGACTGCGCTCTCATCTTCAGCAATTTCACTTTCTTCCAACGATCCGAGAGTCCGTCCATTCAGGGTCTGGGATTTATGCAACATATTGTTATTATCGTCGTCAACTGCCGGTAGCGACTTTTGATCCAAGAACTTGAGCATGTCTTCATCAGGAGGGGGAAATGCAGGCGGTGGATCAACAGAAAGGAAGTTGATTATTCGGATCGGTAGCAGGACATAAACATCGGAATTGAGGGGACCGGCGTTGATAGTGACGCGAACATTGTATTCGATTTCTAATAGTCGTGAGCGAGGGATTGACAAAGCGTCTGGCGGCAGACGCAAGAAATGCATAAACTCTGCAGTTTCACCGGCGTGTATTCCAGTCCACCAGCCCTTGGCGCTGGCATGTCCTCTTGAGCCATGCCGTTGCCCCATGTCCAATGTGCTTTCGGCCACTTGTTTCTGTATCGTGGAAGTTTGACATGCATCAGCGTCACGTTCGTCATCCACGCCATCGACGTCGAGGTGATTTTTAGGCTTGAAGACCACTGTCGAACGTAGCAAGGTCAGGGTGAGGCTTTTCACGGTCTTCTTACTTTGATTGATGACTCGAATTTTGATGCAGCAATATTGGCCAGCAATCCAATGAAGACGATGTAGGCTAGCTGTCAATCCAACCTTCCCACTGCCCCCCATGAACAAACTCTTTGCTGAAGCATTGCGGATTGGTTGGGGGGCAGGAGACAAGATAGCAGAAGGGTTCAAACGAGGCCACACTTCGCAGTCACGGTAGAAATGAGCAATTGATCTTCTATCAGTTTCGCGTTCCTTAACCTTGACTGAACTGCATGGTTCTAGAAATAAGCGTCATTGCAGACAGCGGAAAGCCGAGACGCACATCATGATTATGTATCTCACAGAGATACCTGCGTGGGCAGCAATAGTTCCTTTCGGCTTTCCTTCGCCTTCATCTAGCGAAAGAAGCATAGTGAATGGTAGGGAATGCACGCCTTCTTTAGCATAGTAGAACCCTTCGTTGTCTGGTGCAGAATCAAAGAGACGATCGCAGGAAGGAGCGGTGGCGGACAGCATTGCAGATTGCTGGTAGAAAGTATAACGCTGTTCTTGATTTTGAATGCATTCGAAGCCAACAACCCTGAGTTTCCCGTCACTTATCAGGACAGTGGATTCTTTCCTTGAACGCTCGCGGATACGAATCTTGACAACACCGTTCAGGTATCCTCCTTGCACAAATATATGACACTCAGGTATGACGTCGACCTCCACACGAGCGCGGGGCTTTGCTTGCTCCAAATCGGTTCTGTCGGTGGAAGCGAACGCACCAAGCGGGACGATGGAAGCTCCTGGCTTGAGGCGAGAGTTCGCGTTACCCAAGACAGTCTTGAGTTCTGCAGCATTTCTGCTTGGTGTGCTGTTGGCGCTTAGAAGAGTACCATGGCGGAACAGTGTTGTCTGGTGGTCATCAACAGGCGCGAAATTCTGTGGATATACTGCATTGGCAGACTCGACAAAAGGTGTCATGATATCGGGTACAATTCGCCTTCCTTCCCTGAAGCCAGAAGCGCCATTGCTGACATCCATTTCTACCATTGAGTCCCCAGCTTCAGCTTGAAGCAATCCCCGCATTGATGATGCCGATCTCAGTGAGCCAGGATGATTTTGTAACAATTCCTCCTGACTTGCGTTGATATTTGAACAAGTTCTCGCAATGACAGTAGAAGTACCGAGATCTAGTCCCAGGCCAGTGCTGATAGCTGACATGATTGATGAAACGGTAAATAAAGGCGCTGACAGTGAGAGACGGTCGAGGGGTCGAGAGGGAGAAGTATGTATGCAGTCACGTGCACCAAGCTACTCTTGTCCGAGTCGAGTCGGACTCCGACTCGGACTGTCTGTACAGTAACACTGTATATCTTTCGTCTGGTCTTCATTCGCCACCATGTCGGCTAAAGTGCACACCAACGTTACTAACCGTGAAAAGTCTAAGCAAAGAGAAAAGAAGGTCGTGTACAAAGGAGTGCTCGATAATCCCTTTCGCATCCGCTGGTACGAGATTCCTCCACCCTGGCTACTTGGTACTCATGTCTATAAAGGCCATCAGTACCTGTGAATCTGCAAAATCTTGTTCTTGCACAGGTTGTGTCACTACTGGACAGCGTCGCGCCCTACCGGGCCCTTCACGACCAGGCTAATCGGAAGCGCAAACGGGAGCAGAAACCTGTAACAGATCGTGTTAAAAAGAAACGAATTATTCAGAAACATTTGATGCATTCAGATGAACACGCCAGCCAGGAATTACGTACCTCACCAGAGACGGGTTCAACTGAGCCGGCTTCGGGCGAAAACAGCATGCAGGTAGATGGATTAGCTGTCGAGTCGCCTCCCATACTGGAACATGTCACGGCTGGTATCAACGAAGTTACGAGGCGACTCGAAGCAATGGGAAAAGCACGTCGTATCGCTACTTTATCAACATCCGACGTATCTGTCTCGCCTCCGCCTACTCTTAAACTGGTGTTTGTCTGCCGTGCCGATGTTGATCCTCCAACCCTAATAGCCCACATTCCTCATCTGGTAGCGGCTTGCAACTCTGTTCAAACTTCAGATCCTCTCATACTGGTACCTCTTCCCAAGGGATCCGAGCTCACGTTGGCACAATTGATGGGAATGCGGAGGGTGGCGATACTGGCATTAGATGTGAGTCTATCTACCAGTCTGATAAAATCCAGCGATTTTGAACATACAACTGTAGAAAGATACGCCTGGGTTATCGAGTATCCTTTCCTTGGTTAGTTCAGTGCCAATATTGTCGGCCAACTGGTTGTCTACTCAAAGTGCAGCTGCGACGGAGAGAAATTCCTTGGGCATGATACCAACACATATTAAGCAGCTACGAACAACTTCCCCAAAGGACATGAAGGCAGCCAAAGAAGAGAGGGCTACAGGAAGGGCTGCAGCAAAACAGAAGAGAGTTCAAGTCAAGAGTAGTGCCAAACAACCTTCAAACGTGCAAACAGGTATGTCGCCGAGGTCGCATTCTCTAACACTGCTGATTGTATCATACTAGCGGGCGGATCTTCATGAACAAGCTTGGCATCCTGACGCGTCGATGCACTATACTGAACAGCTTTTACTGCAACAGGGTAGGATCGTGTAACGATGCGCAACTAGATGAATCTTTTTAGGCCGAATATAATTTTGTATCATGTCTAGACCTATGCATCGCTGGAGGTACATAGAATAGAACCATGCATTACGACGCGTACTCGAAAATTATGTACATAATAACTGATACTGTGATACATACCCGAGTCGGATCTCGCGTCAATTTTTCTGTATTCTCGCCAATTTTCAATAACATGTTTATTGCCATCATAGGCACCCGAGGCTCTGGAAAATCTACAGTTGCAAACTATCTGGTCTCTGAAAAAGGCTTCAAGTCTATACGCTTATCCGAAGGAGCTAACAATGGCAATGCTCCCAGTCCAGAAGTAAGCGCGTCGCATTTCTTGCGGCAACATCAAAACCAAGTAGAATCTATAGGTTGTTTCGTCGACAATATCCAGGCGGTCAAACAGACGAGAGGTCTCTTCTGATAATGCTTCAAAACATCTCTCCTTTCTAACCTTGGATGCGACACCTCTCCCTTCCCCATCCTCATTTCCTATTGGCTCTAGTTCACATTTCTCCAATGATTTTTGTCTATCCTTCAGTTCAGCTGAAGAAATTTTGGACCATGTCACCCGAAATTGGCGCACAGATTTTGTCACAACGGACCTCTATGCGCGGGACATGATCGAAATCTTCACGAAGAGGCCCTTCTTCATGCTTTTGAGTGTGGATGCGCCAATTTCTCAAAGATTCAAGCGGTCAAACAAGTGAGTTTTCGTCCATACTTCCCGTGCCTTTGAAACAATTCCTTGCACATCCAGGTCTGTATCTCTGGAAGATTTCGTACGTGAAGATGATGATATTCGATTCGGTATCGACAAGGCCTCGTTGGCTCAAATGTCGGATTTGGTCAATCTTCATGTAGTCAACAAGTTTGAGAGCGTATCTGTTCTTCAATCCCATATCGATGCTCTCGATCTACTCAATCCTCTGCATCTAAGGCCGGATTGGGATACTTATTTTATGGTGCGATAGTCTCTCGTCGATTGCATGTTTGTGATAATTACATTTCATAGACCTTGGCCTCTCTTGCTTCCCAACGGTCGAACTGTATGAAACGACGTGTTGGAGCTATATTAGTCCGTGATAAACGAATTGTAGCTACAGGGCAAGTTCCACCTATTACTCTGATATGAGAAGTCCTCCGAATCGTTGAAAGCAGGTACAACGGAACACCGCGTGGAGTGCAGAATTGCTCTGAGGGCGGTTGTGCACGTTGTAATGGGTACTCGAGTTTTACCGATGAATTAGGGGAATGTGTCTGCCTGCACGCAGAAGAGAATGCTCTTCTGGAGGCAGGGAGAGAGCGGGTAGGCAAAGGATCTGTATTGTACTGCAATACGTGGGTCCTCTGCTTTCAGACCACCAGAACATTAATCTCATTATTCTTTAGATGTCCATGTTTGAAATGCACCATCAAAATTATTCAGACAGGAGTGAAGGCCGTTGTGTACAATCTATCTTACAAAGTGTATGTCTGCTTGATAGACGAGTCTCCCTGTGTCTCATTTTGAGCCTCCATCTAGAGATGCTGCTTCGGCAAAACTATTCGAAGAGGCAGGTGTAGAGCTGAGGAGATTCAATCCAGCGAGTCATGTGGTGACTGGATTTGATGGTTCCGAGCTAGATTCGAATTGAATGCCTTGGGCTGATTATTGAGAAGTCTTCCCAAAGAAATATTCTATTCTTCTATCGTTTGGAATATTTGTAGTACGTTCTGCCATATATCCCATTTGGACTCATGCAAAAACTCTGTGGATGAAGCTTTGAGTTGCCCTGCGGTCGAATAGAGTGCCAACCACACCGCGTCAGGATTTGTCCTCGCCGCAGCTACATATAACTCTCTCGCACATTTCTGGAGTTCCGCAGAGGCTTGAGAGTGCAAGAAGCGACGGAAAGAGACGACGACCTGCCAATTTGAAGCATCCTGAGGGTCTACTTGGGCTAGAGCAGCGGTCATTGTCTTAATGATAGATCGATATAGGCGATGCGAATGTGTGTAAACGGATTCTGTCCCTACACCTCCGGGTCCTCGACGCGAAAGAGCATTCATACTGTCAGCGACCTCCAATTTCGCAAGCATAGCAGAGAAACGAGGCCAGACGTCATCCCAAATTTTGCGAAACATGAAACCTCCCATATGCGTGGCCAAGGCTTCAACCAGGCCAGCGGCGGCACTCACTACGAATATTTCTGAATCGCCCAGTCGATTCAAGATGAACGGCCATGCCGAATGAATAGAAGGCATGAGAGCGGATTCTGGCAATACAGGGACGGACGATCCTAGTAGCGCCAGAATTCTAGCACGGATGACCGGGGACCCGTGTGTCAGGAAGAACATTGAGCGCATGACAATCTGCTTCGTGAGCGATTGCGATGGCGTTGGGGCAATCTCTCTGTCCGAATCATCCAAATCTGCGTTATCTGGCCTGTCAGCACCTTTTCCCTTGTCTCCACTTTCACTTTCACCCCAAGCCCTGCGAGGTGCAGGTCCGTAATCCTCATCGTCAGCTTCTACTGGCGTATCATTTCGTTTGGCAAACCACTGGAAGAACTCCTCGAACTCCTTGTCATCCTTCTGACTATTTTGAGGGGAAGGCATTGTCTTCCGATTCGCCCTAGTAGACATTTCTTCTATCCGAATAACATTGATTACTTCATTCAAGACCTGAACGAGTCCTTCAACGATGACTTCATACCCGTGGAAATCGTCGAGCCGATCAAAACATTCCTCGACCACGTCTCCAGCTCGTTCAACGATATTATTGCCGACTAGACGAATCATTATTGCCAAGACTTTCGTAGCATCTACGTCAAGCCAACGTCTCGTGAGACGGCGTGATACTGAGTCGAGGACGTAGTCAAAGTTGGAGTGTAAGAGGTTAGCAGGGGTGGCGTAAGATGCACAGACAGTAACGAAGTTTAAGGCAGCGGATGCGGTTTCCGAAAGGAAAGATAGTGGAGAGACAAGACCGTGAAGGATGGGATAAAGTGCGTAAATTAGCAGAAGAGTGAACTTCGCCTGAAGAACACCAGATGTAACTGAGATCAACTGAAGGGATAGAGCCTTATGAAGCATCGGCTGAGAGGAGGTGCGCTGCTTCAATGGTACAAGGCGAGTAATCTTGAGGGTTTCATGGAGAGGAACCAGACCCCGGACGTGTTGAACAGGGTTCGATATATCCTCGTCTCGAGCAACTGGCGGTACTTCAGCTATGTCCTTCTCAACTTCATCCCACAACTGAGCAGTACTTCTTGCCAACCCACGGGCTAGTTTCTCTAGCCTTTTACTCCTGGGAACATCTAGGGGGCTAGTGGATGGATCTGAGAAGAGAGAAGTTCCCGAGATGCCCTCGAGCAGCCGACACGCGCACCACATTCCCGCAACAGCTCTGGTATCTTGCCCTTCCTGACCGACACTGACAAACCACTCCACTGCAGAGAGGCCACTGTCACCAGCTGCCTGTCCAAGGGCATGGAACATCCGTACCAATGCATCATAGGTACTGTTAGAGGACACATTCTTCAATGTAGGCTGAGGGAATACAACCCTTTGAGAGCCTTCTGGATCATTCTCGAGCATCAATTGGGCTGCCGAGGTGCGAGTGATAGTTACAGGTGGATTGACGAACTCCATTACGGATAACAGACTCCAGCCCCACTTTTCAATTCCACCGTTGGGGCCAAGGAGTCTACCTATCTCAGAAGATATCGAACTTAAACCAGCACCAGCAACCTCTTTACCTGGTTTTGATGAAGCTAGTCGACATACAGCTTCAATGATGCCTGCGATGTGCTCTACCTTGGCATCGGCATGAGAAGGCAAAAGAAGTGGTAGAGCAACAAGATTATCCCGGGTAATTCGCATCAGTGTTTGCAACAGGGAGTATTGTGCTTTGGAGGATGACGCGAGAAGTCCTAGGAGAGCGATAGAAGCTTTATTCGAAACATCAGGGTAGTCCGAATTGAACAAGGCGAGAAGATAAGACAACAGAAGAGGTTGAGTTTGTTGCATAGTAGTCGGGGTGGTTCGTAGAATACACGCTGAGAAATCAGCCAGTGCAAGAAGGGCCGACGGAGTAGAGTGTTTGACAAGTGGTGACAGGGTCTTTATAGCAATATGTAGCTGTGAGGATGTACCACGGAGCCAAGATGGCGTCCGCGAAGTACCATAACGACCTTTGTCGGCGGATTGCGCATTTATATGCGGCTCAGAAAGTAGTTCGGTAAGCTCTTCAATTTCTTCGACAGAGACAATGACACCATCTCTGATGCAGACTTCATCGCCTATCGACCTCACTATGACCTCTCGCAAGACTTCCAACGTTTTAGCGACAACATCTCCCCTTGTCCACCCAGTAGAACCAGATCCGCCGAGAGCAATCTTGCACATTGTGCTCACGACACCAGGAAGGACGGACACAATCACGTCATCAGGGAAGTACAGATTGAGCATGATTAGCAAGAGATCAAGCGAGATCTTTTGCAGAGATAATCGACGTGATTCGGCCGTTATCAAGACCGCGTTCAAACATTGACCAAGTATTGGTACAAAGCGGGTGTCTTGAGCACGCTCCTTGAACATATTCATCCGGGAAAGAGCTTGTGTTGGTGTCAACGGTCCACCCTCATTATCCCTTCGTCGTAATAAAGCGAAAAGGCACTGAGCTGCAGCCTCCTTGGTCTCATCGTCGCGCTCCTTTCCTTTTCCTTTGGTCTCTATTCCTCCAAGGACTGATCCACAGAGCATAAAAATGTGCTCCCAATCCATCACATCGCATTCCCACCACCAATCTTCACATAGTATACTCAAAACGATGAGAATTCGCTCCAGAACCTGGTCTGAAATTGCAGAGGAAGTGTTGCGCTTGAGTATTGTAGAGATCGGGAAGAACGTGTATTTGATGAGAGAAATATCGAGAATATGTCCCGAAGACCGCAAAGTTCGTAGCGTATCAATCAAGTGGCCTAATAGTTTTATAACGTTTGGAGTGGAAGATGGCGTTAAAGACGAAGAGCCCAGAAGAGGTACACAGATAGGTTTCAGCTAAGACGGAGAAGTGTATCAGAGATTCGAACAAAGGAAGGAAAGTTGTCTCGCGTACCTGTTGGAATGCTGCTTGAGATACAGTTGGGTCCATTGGAACTCCTTCCTTCCAAGGACTTGGAATTGATAACTTAGTGAACCAAAGCTGGGGACTGGCTTCTCACGTGACACTAATGGTGAGTTTTACCTCGGTCTACTACGATAAATTTAGTGAACTGCATCTTATACATAGACCGACATGCGATAAAGTCCTCGTCCTTCTCTACTAAATCTTCTGGATACATGGTCTTATAATCACTATCTGTCGCTATTTTACCTCTCAGATAATACGCTTCTCCACATGACTATCGATGCGGCTCCCAGATTACTTCTTATTGACTCATACGATTCTTTCACGTACAAGTATGTTTTTCGAGATTAAGCCCGCCTACAGCTCGGTGCTAACGAATACAACCTTGCTTCTCTTTTTCGTCGTGCGATTCCCGGATGCTCGATATATGTAATCAAGAACGACCGGTTCACGATAGATAAACTACTTCCTCTTCTCAAAGGTTTTTCAGCCCTGATCGTTGGTCCCGGTCCTGGCTCTCCGGACAATCCCCATGATATTGGAATCGTGAAAGACCTCTGGAAAATTTCCGATGAATACCTTCTACCTATATTCGGCGTCTGCCTAGGTCTTCAAAGCCTCGCCGTCGAGTGTGGAGCGCAACTTAAACGCCTAAAAGTTGTGAAGCATGGTCAGGTTTCGCATATTCCCCACACAGGCAAGGATCTATTTGAGGGTGTAAAGGACGTTGCTGCAGTGAGGTATCATTCCCTCCATGCGGTAGTAACCCCCGGTGGCGAGATAGAGCCTCTAGCATGGGCTGACGACTCAAGCGAGAACGGTGTCGTTCTAATGGCCGCTAGACACAAAACTCGTCCATTCTGGGGTGTACAGTATCACCCTGAGTCAGTTCTCACAGATGGAGGCGGTTTGCCGGTTCTTCAAAACTTTTGGCGACTTGCTAGACAGTGGTCAAAAGCCAGAGGTAGACCCGTTTATGCGCTTACTTCTTCCGCGAGAGAAATTCTTGGACATCCTTGGCCTCACATAGAATCATACATAATTCCGCCCTCTCCCTCGATATCCCAACTTCGCGTTGATACGGCCATTCTCGATCTACCCAGTGGGCTATCTATACCATCTATCTGCGAGACTTTAGGGGCGTGTGATGAAGGCTCTCCGTTTGTTATCCTGGACTCTGCGGCAGCACCTGGCCGATACTCGATCATAGCATCCCTATATCCTGCATCGCTGCAGATTTTATACTCTGTAGACGAATCCTTTGTAACACTCAAGTGCAATGGCAGAGTTACGCACGAGTCTCTGAGAGGCTGTGATATCTGGTCTTGGTTATCCACTTTTATGATGGGCAAGGCGGTAGAAGGAGGGCGTCCAGAAATCCCTTTCTGGGGTGGCTTAATAGGCATGTTAAGCTACGAGCTTGGTGTCGATTCCCTCGGTGCTCCTCTACGGCCGCATCAAAGGGAAAAGAACCCTCACTACGATGTGAATCTTGTTTTTGTCGAGCGAAGCGTCGTTGTCGATGTTTTGACAGGCAAAGTATACGTGCAGTCAATTCTTCCTGAAGATGCTACATGGATAAAAGAAACGTTTTCCAGGCTGCGTGAGAGTTCTAGCAGTTCGACAGAAGGAGTACTGAAACAATCCAGCTCCGCGACGGTGCAGCTACCTGACAGGTCTGAATATATTTCCAAAATCCAAAGCGCCCAAGCATACCTCCGCTCCGGAGACTCTTACGAGCTCTGCTTGACGGCGCAGACCCATTTAACTGTTCCTCGCACTATATCATCTTGGGAACGATACAAACTTCTTCGTAAAGCAAATCCTGCACCTCATTCAGCCTATCTGCGCCTGCATCCCACTACCTTCCTTTCATCCTCTCCTGAGCGATTCCTCTCCTATTCTCGGCCTCCGGACTCATCATGTCAACTCCGACCCATAAAGGGCACCATTCGCAAAGCTCCAGGTATCACCCGTGCGCACGCTGAAGAGGCATTAAGAGGTAGTCGAAAGGAGGTTGCCGAGAATCTGATGATTGTCGATCTGATACGGCACGATTTACACGGCGTCGTGGGGCTGGATGTCGACGTTACACAGTTCTGCGGTGTTGAGGAGTATGAGACAGTTTGGCAAATGGTCAGCGTGATTGAAGGAAGGCTGCCCCCAGGGGCCTCCAATCATCAAGTGGGCTGGAAAGTTCTCAAAAGCAGTCTGCCTCCTGGTGAGTCTATCTGGCATACATTGCTTCCGCCTTATACCAATGCAACTTCGTAGGAAGCATGACTGGCGCCCCAAAGAAGCGTAGTGTAGAAATCCTACAGTCGCTAGAGGTCGAACATAGAGGTGTTTATTCTGGTGTCTTTGGATACTGGTGTGTTGGTGGCGGCGGCGATTGGTCCGTTGTGATTCGCAGTTGTTTTAAATATGAAGATCCTGTGGATTCGAAGGATGATGATGGTTCCGAGCGATGGAATGTGGGAGCTGGTGGCGCTATTACTGCTCTTTCCGATCCCGAGGCAGAATGGGACGAGATGCTCGTCAAGCTTCAAAGCGTCCTCAGCGCGTTTGGAGTAGGAAAGCCCAGAACTTGAAGTTCGCGTCTGGCAAGTCATGGGTTTGGCCCGAAAACATGTCATTGGATTCAACTTCAGTGCAGTAATACACACGATTGACATTCGACATTAATAATGTTCGCAGCATACATTTGATATGGTTGTATTAAATATAATATACTAACCTGTCTTACTGGTGCCATGTTGCGACGACTGTACCCATGTGTGCCCTGTGGCCCAAACAAAACCGCAGCGGCCTTGATGTTCATGAAAGAACAGGTCCTTCAATGACTGAAGCAATAATTGCTTTTGGTAGGCGTGGTCTTAGGCCTTCAAAGCTTCGCCTTTCTCATATCTGTCTTTGATGAGTGGCAGGCTAAGGCGATGAGGGCGAACTTCAGCCCGTGCAATGTGCATACGCGGCAGGAAGGGACTGCAAGAATCAACTAACACGAGACCATTCAATTTGTTTCTTCAAGCGCGGCATCCATCATTTCTGTGATCCAGCTCATCAGAATATCGTCTTTGATCTCAATGCCCTCCATTAGCCTCCTGACAGAGACAAATGCTTTCTTGCCTCTTCTTTGCCCTTCCCGATCGACATCAGACGCTCCGCCTTCTGCTCCAACTATCACATCCGCCTCGTCCATTTCCTCGACTATGCCAGGGAAGCCGAAGTGATCACCATCAATGCGCGGAGCAGCTTCAGTTTCAGCAAACGAGGCGCGAAACAGAATTCGGATACATAACAGAGCAGTGAGAGAGCTGGAAGGAGGGTCTACTGCTGGCTTGGTGTAATTTATGACCGTGCTTCGTGGAAGAGGTGGGGTGCGGATCGTGGGATTTGGATCAGGGTAGGGAGAAGAAGGAGACGATAGCGTAATTGTATCACTCTGGGATGGATGTCTATCGGGATTGTGCTGGCTCCACAAGTGTGTGAGGACGTGAGCACGCAGCGATTGTTTGGAGACTGGACTCTTTGAGCACTTAGACCACAAACAAGGGGACTCTGAAGCTTCGATAGCTTCAAGATGCTGTAAAACATGCTCGCAAAGTTCCTTTGGTGAATTAAATGCAGGCGTTGGACATTGAGAGCGATCCCACTGGCATTTCAGTCTTTCTGCCACGACCATATCTTTGCGCCGGTCGACACCACGAACTATGAAGCGCTGCGGTGGCCCTGGTAGGACCATGGCTTGCGCTTGTGGGAAGACGAAATTAACGTTTTTAATGACATCCGAAGCGACAAGGAGAGGGTATTTTTCTTGGTGAGGTAAGAAGACGTCCTTATAGAGATTCCAAAAATCGACCTGGGTCAGCTCGCCATCAGGCTTGGCGACAAACATAGTTTTCATCCTAATCCCAAGATTGATAGGATAAATATCTTGAGCGAAAGACCTGCTTACCAGTCATAACATCTTTGCGGTTCAGGCGTTGACAGCAAACTTTCGAGCTCTGCTTGAGAGAGTTCATGATTGCGAGTTGAAAGGATGGTGGAAGGTACGGTTTGTATAGTACCTGTAATATCAAGGGTGACTGTTTCCCGAATTTGCTCGGCACTGAGCAAGCTAACAAGGAGCCTCAGTACACTCGGCATAGACGGGTTGGTGAGGAAAGCCTTCGCCATCGCGGGATGTGATAGATGAGCATATAGATAATTCAGAGATGCCTCTAACAATGGCTTGTCTGTGAACAAAGGCAAGTATCTGATAGAGGCAGTCAGAGCGGGAGAACCGGGTGTGAGTTGTGCTGAATTTTGAGTGTTGGAAAACAACTGGGAAAGGGCGACGAGCGCTGCTATTATAAGCGACCTATTGGAACAATCGGAAGCAATTCGAAGAATTGGGTATAGAGGACTAGATCTCGGCGGAGAAGAATTGGGAGGCAGGATGAACCCTGGAGCAACCGCATGGAATAGTTCGACAACATGTAAAATAAATTCACTGTTTTCGTCGGCATTCGGATCCAAGTTGTGCAAAGCGTTCAGAATAAGAGGCATAGTATGAGGGTGCCCAGCGAGTTCTGCGCTATTTCGCTCCAGTAAAGACGCGTTCCGTAGAATGAACAAAGACTCTAACGCGTGCCGGCGTCGTCGAAGCAATTCGGAAGAGGGAGAGAAGATATGCTGCAGCTCTGTCGTTTCCTTGTATCCCGTTGTTGCATACCACTCTGGCCATTCATATAACGCGTCCATCAAGCCTGGTATGCCGCGTAGTAGGAATTGTTCGTTGTGGCATAATCGACAAAGACGATCAAGGGCCCAGGTTATTTCACTATCGATACCAGAACGAAGGGAGAGTGTCATTCGGTTGTTTGGCACAGCTTCAGTATACCAGCCTGCCAGGAATAATAACGTCAAGGATCCGAATGTTTGAACTATGCGAGGTCACTCACGTTCATAGTCATCTGTCACATTTGGGCCACGAACAGGAGGCTGAGCAACATAAGATGCCGGGCGATAGTACGTTGTAGTAGCTGCCCGATTTCCGTAGGTGGCCATGTTGCCCTCGCGTCAAGAAGCTTGTCAGGCGCTGGCCACCCCAGGCGTTTAGCGCTCAGCATCAGTTCACGTGACTCAACCTGTAAGTAAATGCAACTTTCTCTATACGAATAACCTATAACATATGAATACATTGTCGTATCTTACACGGAATGAAGCACTACATAGAAGGGAGAATCAGCGCTCAAGGGCATCGCAGCCACGCTTGTCCAATTGCCTCGTCTTCCGGATATGACACCTGGAGTTCTGGACTCAATGTGAATCTCATTCTCTCTGTGACCTCGCTGATCTGAACGCCAGTAAAATATCTGGTAAGTGACGGGATACTCGTGAAAAGTTGCTCGAAAACGTCCTTCTCTGGGTTCAGTATAGGTTGTATGTTGTCCTCGGCGACATCTGAAATGAAAACTACCTCAGCGGAGCACGAAAACAGGTAAGGAAATCACGAACATCTTACTGTGTCGTCCGCGCAAAAAGCAGAGTAGAAAGGCTGATTCTTCCCTCTTGGGAGTGCTCTGACATTCATTTCTCGGATCCATTCTTCCGAAGCTGCACAAATGGGCTACAGGCAATTGTGAGTATATGAGAAAATATATATAAATTGCAGCGCACTTACATTCCAGCCATATATACATCCCGTATACTTGTATTTGCGGTGCTTGAGTATCATTCCTACAAAGTGCTGGATGGAGGTATTCTCTTGCGATCGCAGATAGATTACGGACGCTTCTTGCTCTTCCTGCTCCAGGACTTGTTGACACGACGACGAGAGTTCTTCACTGGCCATACTAGCTGGCTGAAGTCCAGATATAAGACCTTCCGAGATGAACGTAGCACAGTCCAAAGGCTCGGCTTGCGACATCATTTGAGGAATGATTTGATAAGAGTTTGACAATATCAGATTGATGCTGAAAGCTAGGAGAACAGAATCCCGAAATATTGTCGACGAGACCTCGCTATGAGCTCGTAAAGATGAAAATATATTACGACCGCTACGGGAAAGCATGGGTACTGCACCACAAGGGGAGATGTAATCCAGCATGGCGGATGGGTGAATGCCCTGCCGAGCAAGAAGTTCTGGAATGTCGTCTCGAAGAGATAGGATGGCCTTTGCGTCAGATCCGTACACGTCGACATACAAGTCGTCAACGTCTGGATCAGTCACAGAGACATGAGCCAACACCCGCAATGGAAAATCGACTGGAGAGGCAGTAATACCGAGAGCTCGAGCGATTGCGACAAATATGTGGACAAGCGACAATGGAATGGTACGCTTGTGAGTGGTCAGATATTTATGAGGAAACAGATTGTTGACGTCGTGAAAATTGTGTGCTAAAGACATAGGAGAAATTAGAGACCGAGACGAAGACCATATCGAAGCCTTACGTTGCACAGCACCGAAACCTTCGGAATGCAAGAAATCACATATTGCGGCACAGATCTTGGTCACATCATAAAGCTCATCTTCTGGCAAGGGGCAATTCAGATGAAGCAAGTATTCTCTACAGCGACGAGCGAGACCGTCCAGGATAGAGCTCATCTATTTAATTTCAAACTGGAGAAAGGGTGCTGAATATTTGAGTCGGACATACCTCTTCAGGTGCACTTCCAAAGAAGCAAGACGTGGCAGAGAACGCTTCGACGAAGGAGACACCATTATGTCCAAGCTGCAGGCAACTCCAAAGCTGAACAGCGTACGTTCTGGATATGGCCTTCAACATCGAGGAAGCCCAGAACGCTCGCGTAGGCGCAATACTTGGACGTGTATCTTCATCGTAGAACGAGAGCGACATCTCCAAAATTTGAGTTTCAATCTCCAAAGCGTCCCATACATCAAACGACAATCTCGACAGCTTTGTCGCATGCTTGCACCGACCTGCCCTCTGAGCCACTATCTTGTCCAGAAGGCTGAGCGCTTCTCGGTCTTTCCTTCTTCTTTCAGCATACATTAATCTCCAGTCTCCATCGAATGACGATTTCCGCAGAGATTCAGCAGATTTGTCGCAGTGTATGTATCGTGTGCGGTAGTGTGGTTCCCATAGCATGGACACTGAAGCCGCCTGGTGAAACGCTGAGTCTGTCTGGGAGCAGCTCGCAAGTGTGTTGGCGTATACCTCGCCTTCCACATCCCTAGATGCTGGCAGTTGAGCCAGGATATGTACCAAGACGTCAAAAGGTAGTTGAGGTAACATTTTAAGAGCGGCGAATGACCGGCCCGGAGACTACAAAAAATATAACAACGTAGTAAGCTACTGTACTTTCATTCATCTTCGTCATTCCCGTCCTGCTTTTCCTCTTTCCACAAAGTATACATCTTTCGTCGATTCGAGTCTCGGGTATCAGCCTGACTTGCGATTTCGAATATTCGCCTTAGAATCTCCCTTCTGAGAGCCGCGGCAGGCTTTTTGGTCTCTATTGAAGCATCATCGAGACAAGAATTGGAAGCTATTTGAGGATACCTGTCCTGAGCATTGGTGTCGAGTTTTATACGCTTCCGTGACCGTGGCTCGTCGTCCTCGGATGGTTCGTCTGATGGGGAAGACAGGCAGGATAGCATAGGATCCAGTAACGAAGATTGCAGGTGTTTGTACGTAGTGTTTGATGAGGTGCGGGCAGAAAGGTTGAAGAAAGGGGACATGATGAGTGCAAGTGGAACAGGTCGAGTACAACTGGGAGACTGTAGCACTTTGTTCAATTCTTCGAGGTAGACATCGGCAAGATGAAATGCAAGACTTGTAGGTACCCGACTATCTGTTGGACTGAGGATGTGGGGAAAAAAACAATCAGTAGACGCTACAGCAACTGAAGTGCGACAAACCATAAAGGCCCGCCTTCTTTGACCAATATTTTATTGTATTCCTGACAAATTTTCGTATTCCACTCGTTCCTCATCAACAGCCTGAACGATGCGTTCACAAATCTCCTCACGAGCATATAATATTTGTCCATTCTATGAACGACCAGACAGTCAGAGCTCCATCTAACCGTGATGCACATTTACGCACCGCAATCGATCTATCCCATTCCATTCTCGGACAATAGTTTCCCAGAATACGTCGAGAAATGCCAGAGATGATGAAGTGGTTGTTATTGTCAATACTAATTCAGCTAATTCTGAAGCCAGTGCTTGCTGAACTAACGGCTTATCCGACATCCAGAAACCTGATAAGAGGAATCAAGGTCAACGAAGAACATATATACAGCGTATGAAGCACTTGCAGTAAAATATGCCCTTCCACAATTTAGCCATGTCTGCTTTTGGTATCGCATCTCGAGAATCGTCCGAAAGAAAGACCGATAGATTCTTTATGGCTTTGTCGCGAGTCTTTTTGTCTACAGCAGATCAGCAAATACTACGGAATATTGAGAGCCAAGGTTACCTGTAGACGCAAGATATTTACCCAAAGCAGGAGCAGCGTTCGATGCGGTCATGGTCAACCTTCAACTTTTTTCAAAGTCCGCCTTTCTTTCCTGAATTACATCGGGAATGGCAAAATCGCCAATTACATGTCATGGTACTCCCTTTCTTCTGACATATATCCTTCTGTTTTCCTCTTAGTTCTTCGGCCTTGTAGTTCTCGATACTTCCACTGGACGACCGGCCGAAGGCATTGACATTCGCTTGCAACAGTTTGAACCTGCTCAGAAAGAAGGAGATCCTGATATCTTCTCCCCCTTCGCTACAGGGTAGTGCATATCGCTCACCCTTTAACTGAATTACTTATGTTCTACTAGCGTGACAAATTCTGACGGGCGATGTCTCGATCTCCTCCTCCCCATAACATCGGAGCAGACAAGGGCAATTCTAAAGCCCGGGTTGTACAAGATCATATTCCGCACTAAGGAGTACTTTGACAGAACATCAAGGGAGTCGTTCTATCCTTGGGTAGAGGTATGTCCGCTCTTCGTAATTATACCTTGAATCGCATTGAAGATCGTGTACCAAGGTGACGTTTGAACTCAAAAATCCTCAAGAGCATTATCACATACCACTTCTTATCAGTCCGTACTCCTACACAACGTATAGAGGAAGTTAAAGCTGGACAGATGAGTCAACGTGTAGTTGTAGATGCCAGGAAATATCCGCATGTATTCAGTCCTTCAATGAAATCTAGACATTAAGGTGATGAATTGATACACCGGAGATTGATTAATGATGATGATGAGTAGGAAGAAGCACAGTACAAGGTCGTGAGATGCCGAACGGGGAAAGGGGAGCCATAACATTATCGTACAAGGACATTGTCGTATGTTACATTCTTGATAGTTCCGCCTCGGAGCGATGTCTTGACATTCGATAAGAAATGCTCTCTGTTCTCCCTCATCTGCGTCGCAGCCTCTACAGATTGAGTGTCAATTATTCATATCAAAGACATACCACCGCAATACGCACCCTTGTTGAGCGGATCATCAGCATTGGGCTCGAGGAACAGATATTGCAACCCGACCATGACGGAGTTCAAGTTAAGCACAGGTTTCCAGTCCTCTCGTAGAATGTTCAAGCACACGTTGCCTTCCAAGTCAACGTTTGGGTGGTAAATCTAATCCACGTACAAGCAGCCAAGTAAGCGAATGAAGAGGACACGAGGCATTGCTTACCGTTTGCGTGCACTTCACTTTTGGAGGATCGTGAGGGTAATTGGTGTTGATGGCAAAAGAGAATACAAATGCACCACCCTTGTACATGCCTACAGCAACATCAAGGAGAGTCAGTCAGTCGAAGCAGGTGGCAGATATCGATGCTTGTGACCTTCGTCAGGTGTGATGGTGAGGGTGAAGTTGAGAAGATCAGTGGGATCCGGAAAGTGTGTTGACATCGTTGACGGAAGATCCAGCTCCGTCAAGTCTACGCAATATGAGGAAGTGCGTACTCCAAGTTCAAACCACAAAAGCGAACCTTTCTGCACACGAATCTGGGCAGCACTTGTCTTAGGTTTCTTCTTAGCCGCCGCGTCCTCGTTCTTCTTCATGCTCCATATCTGTAGATATACTGAGAATCAACGAATAGACAATATGAACGGATGAAACACACCTTAATCATCGTGGTAGGTCGTTAGAAAATGCTATGAGTCAGATCTAGTGAGAAAGAGATTAGAGAGAAAGAGAAAGTAACACAGCCACCTCATAAATCATGCAAGCGCTCCTGGGCAAGCGCTTACCAGAAATGAATGATTTTGGCTGGCCTTTGAATATACATTGACCTTTGATCCCTCAGATTTACATTCAATCGATCCCTCTTTTTCTCGGTCTCTATGGAGCTCCCTATCATAGACTTAAATCTGTTTCGTTCGCAGCCCTCAACATCCTCTGCGGTGCATAAAGAATGTGAAAAGGTGATAGTCATTTCCTGTCTTTGGTTCGCGTCTGCTTTCTCGACTGAGACGGCTTGGAACTTTGCAAGGCTGCCGAGGCATTGATTGCATACGGCGCTTTGATTCTACGCGATTCACGGGTCGCAGAGGACGACAACAATCAGTTTTTGGATCTCCTCGAAGACTACTTCACACAGCCGGTTATCGATCTCAAGAAAGACGAAAGGCCAGAGCTCAGTTACCAAGTCGGCGTCACTCTTGAGAATACGGAGAAACCAAAGTGCGCTGTCGATGAACCATGTCTGCAGGTCATTGAACAATTAGACCCTTCGGAACGACCACTTGATATCTCCGCTCACTCACCTGATCCAAAGTGCAGATTTTTTTGGAAGATGAGCGAGAAGCCTCCTTATGAGACACAGTATCCTGGTCTCAATGCTCCAAATGTGGTACCTGAGGCCGGAGACATTGCCAGAAGATGGACGCCTGTAATGGAGAACTGGGGGAAATCTATGAAGCAAGCGTAGGTCTGCTGTTAGCAGTTGCACCTGGGCTGTGCTGAACTCCCTCCCGACACCAGAGTCGAGGATCTCGCAGATATGGTTTCCATCGGTCTTGGGCTGCCTGAAGCTACATTCCGTGACGCTGGAAGATATGGGTAAGCTAGCATATATTGCTTCTTTCTGTCAGCCTTATTATGCATTCTCAGTCCTCACCTTCTCGCGCCTACCGCATCCGACCTTGTCAAGTACGGTCGACAGAATACGATCTTAGCCGGATTCCACACTGATCTCAATTTCCTAACGATCCACGGACGATCCCGCTACCCTGGCTTGCATATCTGGGCAAGAAACACCGGAAGACGACTGCCCGTGATAATGCCGGAAGGGAATTACCTTCTCGTACAAGCTGGGAAGCAACTCGAACATATCACTGGTGGCCTGATTAAAGCGGGATATCACGAAGTTGTAGTGAATGATCGAACTATCTCGGTTCGTGTGCTACCTTGTCTGAAAAAGATTGTTTCCTGAGTTAATTACGACAGGTCATTGAAAAACGCAAGGTGGAAAATCCAGATCGTCCTTTGATTCGTATTTCCTCGACGTTCTTCTGGCATCTGTCCTCAGACCATGACTTGGCTCCCATTCCCACTTTAGAGGCTCGGGCACGAGCCATCAGAGCCGAAGATATGAACCTCGGAAAGTACGTTCTCGACGAACCCATTTATGAACCCATGAAAGTCGGCCAACAGGTTCAGAAGTACGCTTTCTATTTGGCATATTTATCTTCAACTGATCATTTATACAGTGAACTGAAGCACATTGCTCTCATGGCATAAGCCTCTGACATCTAATGAGATTATTAACTGTAAAAGGATCGCATACATTGTAAATACATATACAGTACATTCTTCAAAGGATACAAAGGGTGACTTTCAGCCCGCAGGATTCGTACGAATTCGTTCGATGATTAGCACAGACATGAGAATGTCCTCAAAGACATCATGACCGTAAGGTGTTACTTCAAGTTTGGTATATTCCACTTCTCGACCATGGCGCCGCTTATGGCTGCGAGGCGTGAATTTTGCTAGGAGGGTCGAATTAGTTCTGTCCTTGGATGAGAAGCACTGATGAGAGATTCAGCATTTGAAGTAATAAATACGAAAATGTGGATGGACACTGACTGTAAGGCTGCCACTTGAGCTATCGTCCCAGAATAAAGAGTCTATTCTTTCATGCCCAACTGTTTTCCATGTCCAGTACTGTAAGGGTATCATGAGTATAACTGCCACAAGCATTACCCAAACTAATTGTCCTAACATTGCGGAACAACCTTGTTGAGGTGGTCAAGTGCTCTTCAATCGCATATTCATTGCCTCGTAAGCAAACGCTGCTGGGATTCTTCGAGGAATTCGGGCCCATTCTGTTGTGAGATCAAAAAGATGTCTGGATGAGCGTAGCGAGGACATGAATTTGTTAGCATACGTACTCGAAGTCTCCGACGAATTCCCCATCCCACCCGTATTTACGCACTGCTGTGATATGCGATGATGGCGTAAAGCAATTAAGGCTTACGTTGATGAAGTAGGCGTGTCGTGCCCCGGCAACACTTGGTGCAGAGAGTGTCATCGCGTTGAAGGGCTGTGGTGTGAATGTATATATGACAGATTCCGAAGGTCTCGTTGTATGTGAGTATCTGCACACATGAGGGCGAAAATCGGAGTACATTTGCCAAGATAGACATACCCAGGAGGTGTTGCAGGGGATTTAGCCCCATATTGAATGGCCGGGTGCGTTGGGGGAGGACAAGCTATTGAGGGAGTTCGGGAACGTGGGGGAAAGGCTAGTTCTGGAGGCTTGAGAGTTTCTGACCTACCAACCATGTTGTTGTTTCAGCACCAAAGAAGAACGATTGCAGAAGTACGCACTCAATAATCATGAAGAGACAATTCTTGAGCTTTGAGAAGTGCTACAGGCTATGCTCAGGCTGTAATGCGAAGCTGTAGAGGACAGAGTCGAGCAAGACAGCAGAAGAAAATAGAGAGTTGAATGTACTATGCTGGCAGACAAGATGGGTTCTACGACAAGGCTTCGATTGGTCTCCGTGCAGTGCGCTGAGACCTTGTAGGTGAACCAGAGGAGAACATCGACAGGGAGGAGAATAAGAATCTCCCCGTTTGATCCGTTGAGAGGCAGTGCTTTGATCATGAGCGAAGGAAAGCAAACTCAATAATAATTTATGTAAGTATGTACTCAAGTATAAGAAACTAGGATACATGGGGTGCGCTAGTACCTGCTAGTACTCGACAATGATCCAATAAATATCAAGTAATTGTGATTTCTTTAGATTACCCCCCAGCTGTGCTTAGCGATTATCGATTAAGCCTTAGGCCCCGAACAGCGCCTTGAGTTGTCCATGCGCTGGTAGCAATCTCCAACGTTCAATGATTAGTAGTGACAATAATATATCATCAAAAAACGCCTGGCCGGCGGGAAACACCTCCAACTGCGAAAGTTTTGCTGGCATATTTCGTTTACGAAGTTCAGTCGAATAAGTATACTTTGCGTATAAGACATCCGCCTGGCTGCGACACTGCATGAAGGTCGATCAAGGGACCATATTCCAAGTTTTGAGCGACTTACACATCTTGGAAAAGATTCGCAATCCCATACTAGATATTTGTTCTTGAACGTCCACCGCCAGATACCCTGATAACAATCGTTAAATCATGACCGATGATGTGCACCAACAGACCTCACAGCACGGCGAGACCCCGTTCGACTGAAAACACGGTCCATTTTGAACTCCTCGTTGCGTATTAACAGTGTAGGATCATTGTTTCCAATCCCCATCCTGAAACATGAATGTTACGATGGAACTCCAATGCCGGTGTGTACTTACTGGAATTCTCCAATGAGATCACCATTCTCGCTGCTTCCTCGATGTACGACTAAGAGTTTATTCGACCAGTCAGCCTAAGCGAGGTACAGGTAGCAATGGACACGTACGATCGTGGTGGACGACAGAGGGTTGAAGCAATTCAGCTGTACTGAGATGTGGTATCGAGGTCGTGTATCCTGGGAAGTGGCTGGAGGCAGGAGGATCATCGAATTGTACCCCATAGGCGAAAATGTGTATTTGACAGGCACCGTCGGTGGTTGTGCAATAACATAACTGAGGATACCATTCATCTCACTGAATGACTGAGCAATCGAGCGTAGGAACACACCTTGGCGGGTTGTCTATGGGCTCAGAGCTGCTACCGGCTACAGTAGCTCCAGACGAATCATTCCAAATGGTACCTTGCTCGGGAGTCCATGTCAACTCCACAGGAGAAGGTGCGCGAGGCAATCTTGGAGGATCGTCGACAACTTCGGGTCGTTGAACGGCCTCGATAGAGGGAGCTGACTCGATAGATGGGGTTGGCTCTTCGACTGTTTGACTCGGACTAACTTGCGGTTCTTCTTCATAGCTATAACGTGAATGGTCATATAAAGCGTGGGCGCGTGGGCACTGAATGTGTAGAGAACATGCCTTGGTGGAGATATGCTAGGCCCTGAATTCAGAGTCCACCGCGAGAAAGCCGAAGTCACTGAGCTCGAACGAGCTGGAGAACCTGAAGGCATCCTATAAGATATGTAGTAACCTGGTAGGAGCTACTGCTAAATGATAGTGATCTAGCTTTCCTCGACGCATGGTATTGCATAGCTTCCTATGATGGTAGTGACAAGAGACACGCATAGACTGTGTCGCGACTAATTCAGCGCCCAGTTCCCTTTGTAGGAAACGTGTCAACTACATCGATGAACTCACCTCAGGGCCAACCTAGAACCAAGTTCAGAGATATCTACTCCAAGCTACTAAGAGGCTATTCACCCCCCGATATTAGCCCAAAAGAAAGTCTGCCTCAGTTCTACTCAAGCTTGCTTGCTCTAAATGTCGACCGCCAATTCCTGGAAGGAGAGCTCAATCGGCTCTCTAAAGATCAATGTCTCGGGCCTCTAAAGGTGCCTCATTTGAACTCATGCACTTCCTCCGGTAACATACAAATCCTCGTGGTAGCCAGTCTTGAATGCCCTGTTCCTGGAATGCCTGAACATTTGTCGGGACCTTCAACATCACCAGGAAAATAAATATACACATGCACTGGAAACACTGTGTAGCTTGACACGTCCTCTACTTGCGAAGAACTTTACAGGGTGGGAGCTGATGGAAGTGTTTGCCGGCGGAACGAAGGGGAGCGACACGGTGTTCATGACACTCACGTCGCTAGTGGACGAAACCTTGAGAGAAGATTCACTACCTGGTAAGTATCGCACTCAATGCTTCCAGGATCCTTCTCAAAACCGATGCTATTGAAAGCTAGTATACGACATCAAACACTCCAATTAGCACTTATATTCATGTGCGGAGTTGGCCAACTCAGTCCGGGTGCATATTTCCTCAGAAAAGATTTATTCCCCTCTATCGTATCGGTAAGTACTGCTTTGAGCATTATTGGTGATCATCTATTCATTTATGGTGACTTACAGTTCATCAAATCACCAGATACCGAACAGTTCACGTTCGAAGCAGCCCTACTTCTCGCAATCTTGGCCAACTTCCACAAATCAGACGCAGCAAGGTTAAATCCATATCTCAAGCGCATCGGTGAAACAGAAGATCGTGAGTTGATGCGAAAGATATGCTGGGCTTCCAATTTTGCTCTGAATGCCGCTGTAAAGTACGTTGTCCTTCCCGCCGTTGCGAATTGAATGTTCATGTCAAATGAATGTAAAAGCATACCAAGAGATTCATAGTGATGATGTATCTTCCACGTTTGTATCGACCCTTGGTTCAGTATTTGCTTCATGGCGTCTTGATCGAGCACTGGCGTCAATGCCTGTTGATCCACCCAAGGAGCCATTTAAGAATCAGTCAGTGGGCACAGACTGTACTATACATGTGCATGATCTCCTGATCTTTTTTATATATGTAGGCCAATTGAAGCCTGTGTCGTGCTTCTTCCAATCTACGAATTTGTCCGGGCAAATGATACATTCAACTCGGTTTTGCTAGAGTATATCTCTTCCGACGCTGCATCTCAACAATCTACTGCTCCTTCATCTTCTCCGTTCACAATTCTAAGTTTATCTTCCTATTTATTAACTCATGCCACGTCGACATCTTCACCTCGGTCCCTGGCTTACGCAAATTTGAGCCTCAGCTGTCTGCTGGCGTTCAGTGAGACAGAGGTAGTGCTGGAGGCATTCGTTCAGCCGAACGCGAGAAGTATTCGATTGTGCCGGCAGGTGAGTGTCAGTTTTATTACCTCGGTCTTTCGACGGTGAGCTTACCCGGTGTAGAGATTACCTCTTCTACCGGTTCCTTCCCCTAGAAGAGCACCACTATGCGCGCTGCTGGATTGCTGTGTTCTCTGGCTAAGACATAATCTGCACAAGCGGCTCGAAGTATACTCGTACATGTGAGCCGCTTTCTCGCCGTGTTTAAACTTTTTTGTCTCAACTGCCAGAACAGTAACTGCATTTGGATTTGCTACCGTGTAATCTGGTACCTGTCTAAAACCCATGTACGTTTAGGCATGTAGTCTATTCATTTGATTCTCGCAACGATTCAGCTGATGATGGTGAAAGATTATGAATGGACAGAACTCTGGAATGCCCTTCTAGGTCTATTAGGATTTCTCGCCAGTAAAGTAGATAGTCTGTATACCACAGGCGGAGTAGAGAGCCTAGTGCAAGAAGTCAGTGGTTTGTCGATTTGAGAATGCTCGTGTGTGCTGATGGGGAGCTCAGAGTATCTTGTTGCTGGACCTCTGCTTGCTGGAGAGTTCGATATTCCTTCCAACACCGCAGGCACTCCATGAATTCACCGTAAGTTCCTTTCATCTGCTTTGCTGATATGACATATCCCTGAGATCTGTGCAGTACGAACTCGTGCGAAATGCCACGACTCTGGAGAAGCAGGCCAGTCTGCTGAGTAGATTGGCAATGCCACAAGCTCCGAAACAAAAAACATGGACCGAGGATCCAGCCAATCTGTTGACAAATATCCTGGACACCACACGCTTTTACGAGGGAAAAATATCTGAAGCTGGTGCACGCTCAGCTAACCAAGCGATACGAGTGGTTTCAAGAGAGATTGACCGAGACGGATTACATGTCACAAAAGACAGACACGAAGTGGCACCACCGTGAGTGATTTGGCACCCGACACCCTTGCTACAGCTGACGGCCTTGAACAGGAGGCGCTCGGACGATGTACTTGGATTTTCGCGGTATGCGTGCGGAGATGGATTAGCGCTAATGTAACCGGTAGCTAAAAAGGAAATTCAAACGCTTATCAGGGAAGTTTCAAGTGACATCACGTCACGCGGGGAACCGTGTCTCCGAGCAAAGAAAATTTTTTTATCCCTTCCTGAGTCGGATTATGGCGATTGTACGGGACGCGTACCTGGCCTGGTTTGTTTTGGAATGGGACACTGTCCTTCTGCATTGCCATCTTCAGTTTCTTTTTCTTTGAACATTCAAATATTATGTTTCTGCTGGAATCGCTCTTGCCGCAGCTTATCAGCCCTATTTCGATAAGCCTTACTCGGTGAATCGCTCGGTGAATGCTGTTTGTTACGTCCCTAAGACTCCCTTCATAAACTCTGCACGTTATAAAATCTAATCCGCCGTCTCTGTCTTACCTTCACTCTTTTTCTCGTTCTTTTCGCCTTCATGGCGGCCCTGCGCTATGCTTTGCGTATACCCTTTCTTCCTCGTCGCGTGAGGTCTTTGGCCAGTGTCCATCGGCCAGATTCTCTTTTCGCGCCTCTCGACGAATTCGCAGAAAGACATATAGGTCCCGATGACAAGGAGAAATCTACGATGCTCGCCCAGCTCGGTTACGAGTCTATGGACGCTTTCGTTGGTGCTACCGTACCTCCTAAAATCCGTGTTTCGCCTTCCGCTCTCAGTAATGAGTCTATACCTGTCCTGAGCGAGTCACAGCTGTATGCTCGCGCAAAGGAGCTCGGTGCTCAGAACAAACGTTTCAAGAGCTATATTGGGATGGGCTATCACAGTGCAGTCGTACCCCCTGTCATTCTTCGCAATGTAAGTTGTATGCGTTTCGTCCGCTTTTCGCCCTGCTTATCTCTAAATAGATAATTGAAAACCCTCAATGGTACACACCTTACACTCCTTATCAGCCGGAAGTAGCCCAGGGTAATTTTGCGTGCTTTTCATTGCGCAAATCTTGATAATTCTATTTTAGGGCGTCTGGAGTCGCTGGTGAACTTTCAAACTATGGTCATGTCTCTCACGTCGATGGATATTGCGAATGCGTCAATGCTTGATGAAGCGACTGCAGCTGCTGAAGGAATGGTCATGTCTTTTATAGCGTCCGGGTCGAAGAAACGGTTATTCTTGGTTGATTCCGGCGTTCTTCCGCAAACTGTGGCTGTGCTCCGCACGCGCGCAAAGGGGTTTGGAATTACTTTGGTCGTTGCGGATGCTACATCTGCATTAAAGGACGAGGCAGTACGAAAAGACACGTGTGGCGTTCTCGTTCAATACCCTGATGTAAATGGCAACATCAAGGATTTCCACGCATTGGCAGATTCCGTTCATGCAGCAGGTGCTTTGGTAGTTTGTGCGACTGATCTACTCGCTCTGACCATGATCAAACCTCCGGGTGAATGGGGAGCTGACATCGTTCTCGGTAACTCTGCCCGCTTCGGTGTTCCTGCCGGATACGGAGGACCTCATGGTGCCTTTTTCGCGGTCACGGACAAGCTCAAGAGGAAGATGCCTGGTCGTTTAATTGGTCGTAGTCGCGATTCCACAGGGCAACCAGCTTATCGGCTTGCTCTACAAAGTGATTGCTTCCCTGCTCTTAGTCTAGACGACAATAGACTGACTTGTTCCAGCTCGTGAACAGCATATTCGGCGTGAGAAGGCTACTAGCAACATTTGTACGAGTCAAGCTTTGCTCGCCAACATGGCTGCTATGTACGCAGTGTATCACGGCCCTGCCGGATTGCAGCGCATTGCAAATAAAGTTCACGGTTTCACTCAAGTGTTCAGGACCTCTGTCGAGGCATTAGGATATCAGCCAACAAACGACGCATTTTTCGACACTGTAACTGTGAAGGCGACTAGCGCCGACGCTGTTCATCAAGTGTCCCTCGCATCTGGTATAAACCTCCGTCGCATCGATGATCAACATGTTGGTGTGACCTTTGATGAGAGCGTCACTCCGGAAGATCTAGTCAAACTCATCAATGTCTTTGCATCTGCTGCATCTGCCCCTCTCGTTTCCCTTGCAGACCTCCAAGAACCTGCAGCTCCGGCCATTCCCCCTGCGTTGAAGCGAACTTCGGAGTATCTTCCTCACCCCGTGTTCAACAAGCACCATTCTGAGACCGAAATGTTGCGGTATATCAACCATCTTGCTTCAAAGGACATTGGACTAGTACACTCAATGATACCCCTCGGAAGCTGTACGATGAAGTTGAACAGCACGAGCAGCATGATCCCTCTTACCTGGCCCGAGTTCAGTGATGTTCATCCTTTCGTTCCTTACGATCAAGTTCAGGGCTATCATACTATAATCAAGGTATGGTGATGTGCATTATCACTGATACTCTGACTTACATGTAGTTCTTTTAGGAACTTGAACAAGATCTAGCTAAGATTACTGGTTTCCACGCTACCTCTCTGCAACCCAACTCCGGCGCTGCTGGTGAATATGCCGGACTTTGTGTTGTTCGTGCATACCACGAGTCTCGAGGTGATGGACACAGGAACATCTGTTTAATTCCTTTGAGTGCTCATGGAACCAACCCCGCTGTAAGTCCGTCCCAGTTTCAGACTTGTTGCCATTCATTCACACGTGAGTGTAGTCTGCTGTCATGGCTGGCTTGAAGGTCGTGTCGGTGAAGGTACAAGATGATGGTAACCTCGACCTAGGGGATCTCAAAGAAAAGGCGGAGAAGTACAAGGACCAGCTCGCTGCCTTTATGGTTTGTTGATCTACACATGTACAGTATTTGTTCTGACCATGTTATCAGATCACATATCCTTCCACGTTTGGTGTCTTTGAGCATGGTGTACAAGATGTAAGCACTCGAATTTTTCACTGTTGAGTTGTATCCTGATACTCGTATCAGGCCTGCAAGATTATTCACGACAACGGCGGTCAAGTGTACCTAGATGGAGCTAATCTCAACGCCCAGATTGGTCTTACCAACCCAGCTACTTGCGGTGGTGATGTATGTCACATGAACCTGCACAAAACTTTCGCAATGTAAACTTTCACGCTAATCATGTCTTCTTATCATATTGATTGTCCCCCTCATGCAGTCCTCATGGTGGAGGTGGACCTGGTGTCGGACCGATCTGCGTTGCTGAACATCTCGCGCCCTTCCTTCCCTCGCACCCAGTCATACCTGAAGTAGGAGAGAAAGCTATTGATGCCGTTTCTGCTGGGCCTTTCGGCAGCTCTTCGATACATCTTATCTCTTGGGCATACATCAAGATGCTTGGGGGGCAGGGCCTAAGCGAAGCGTCCAAGATCGCTCTTCTCAATGCCAACTACATGGCAAGCCGACTCTCTGGACACTACAACCTGCGATATAAAAATGCTAACGGTCGCGTTGCACACGAACTGTTGATCGATTTGGCTGAATTTGACAAGGCTGCGGGTCTGAAGGTTACTGACTTTGCTAAGCGTCTTCAGGTATGCATCCCTCGGCTCCGATGTCTTGGGATCATGCCTACAGTGTTGACACCTACAGGACTATGGATTCCACCCACCAACATGCTCTTGGCCCATCTCGACGTGTATGCTGATCGAACCTACTGAATCCGAAACCCTTGAGGAAATTGACAGGTCTGCCCACTTCGTCGATTGTAACGATGAATCATGATATTGAGCTTAAGTTCGACAGATTCTGTGATGCTATGATTCAAATTCGAAAAGAAGCTGAAGACGTCATCACTGGCAAGCAGCCAAAAGACAACAATGTACTCAAGAATGCTCCTCATCCACCGTCTGTCATCACTGTTTCTGATGCTGAATGGAACCGGTATGTTAGATGCTCGCCCCTAAAATTACTGCATTCTCATCGAAGTTGTCACAGACCTTACTCTCGTCAAACTGCCGCATACCCCCTGCTCTTCCTCAAAGAAAAGAAATTCTGGCCAACTGTATCACGCGTCGATGATGGTGAGTTCCAGCCATGAATTCAAGGCGATATTTATGTTTACGTATTGCTTTTAAGCGTACGGTGATCTTAATCTCATCGTGGGTAGTACCTTTGGCGCGGTCACTCTCATTGCTAACCTTTCTATCTAGTGTGACTGTCCCTCTGTAGAAGAACTGGCTTCATATTAGATTATAATGGTTTTCCTTCACTTTTTTTCTCTTGGGCTTCTATTCCTCTAGACGGCCGTTACGGCACAAGCCGCTGCTCAACCAGGCGCATGCATATAATCATCTGTACTTACTCGCAATATTGTTATTCAGATTACGTAGGGTTCATACCTTCGCATTTATACAATTAATACACAATACACAATGGATTGAGCCTATATAACTTTTACGCCTCTTGTAGAAGAGCCTCGTACAGCGCAGGTCTGTATGTCCGAATACGAAGCATAACCTTCTCTTGGACTTCAGGTTTGACGCGCTTCAGAATGATACGGGCTGTTTCCACGTCCGGGTCCTCCATGGACAAACACATGTCCTTCAACGCATCATTAAGTCTTCCCAACTGACAGAGACACGTAATCCAAGCCTTCCAGGTATGAAGATCAAACTTGAAGCCACTCCTATTGAGCTTTGCGCGAACTTGCTCGGCCAGGTGGGCAGCGCCTGATTCACCACAAGCATCCAGGATGATGCTCACACTGGTATTGTCATACCGTCCAGAGATGTACATCTGATCCCAGACACGGTAAGCATCAGCGAAACATCCCACACGGTGGTACGTCTCCATGAGCTGATTCCAAAGCTTTGCATCCGGAGATATTGACGCGTCAAGGGTGATGAGGTCGTGCACTCGACGAGTTGCACGAATGATCCGGGCAACGAGATGATAGTGCACAGCTGACTCTGAAGCTCGAGTGACCAGCTGCCGCAATGTGCGTAGCAGAATGGTGTAGACCTCTGAAGTCACAGGATGCCCTGCGGCTTTCATGTCTCGTACCATCTCGAAATACATGGTGAGGGATGGGACGCGAAGATTCCCATTGAATTCAAGGCGAGCAAATACATCCAGCACAGTCAGGAATCCTTCGGCATCGAGGCTCGATGAACTATGTCTATACCACTTGTAAAATGCCTCCTTCTCGGTCGCAGCCAATCGCATTCGCATGACTGCCAAAGAAGTGGCCATGTCCTGTCCAGGGATCTGCCGCGCCTCCATATCCTCAAGGATAGACTCAGTGACAGGCGCATACTTCCTCTGATTAGGAGACGTAGAAGTTCCTCTCAAGATGACTTGGTACACCGTTGCAATAGAGCGCAAGGTGTCGACATCGAGGGAAGCACATTCCTTGGGAAGGGAATTAGCAAAAGTTGAATATATCTGAAGAGTCATATCCACAGTTGCGTCAGGTGGAGGGCCTTCTGCTTGCCAGAACAGCGTTCTTAGCAACAGAGCGACTACAGACGGTATCGGTACTTGGCCCAGTCCGATAATGTGGTCATAAACATTCATTGCTTGCTTCATGTCGCCAGCGTGAATATTGTTCGAGAGCAGGAGTGACCAGTGCTCCCGTGAAGGCTCAATGCCAAGCGAATCTCTGAGTCTGTACAACTGGTCAAGGGTTTTGACGCGCTGCACGAGAGTCGTGAATATCCGAGGAGAGGATTTGCCTCCTTCAGATATATATTGATGATATGTGTCTACCCCGGCACGAACTCCTTCCTTAGTCACAGCTTCATAGATGCGAGGAATCCATTGGTTCTCCAACAATGCATCAGTCCCAAGGATCTCGGAAAAGGTGTCTTTATAAATTGACAGGACTTTTTGCGCAAAGGCTGGATGGCCTTTAACAAAGTACGTTGAACTGAGCAATTCGGCCACCGACTCGTCGTAAGGAAGGCCTATATCTCGCATCTCTTGGATGAAGGGTGTGAATTCAGATGGGGCGGGAATTCCACGTCTGAGCCTCCATAAAGTACGGAACACGAGTTTGTAGGTCTCGATGTCAGGAACACAACCGGACTGGCGTAACATCTGCAACACGCTTTTCGTGACTTTAAAGCCAGCAAATTCTGGGCAAGCTTCCAGTAACATATGGTAGTGGTCCAACGTGGGTATGACATTTCCTGGTTTGGACGGCATGTTTGCAAACCAGTTGAATATTGTCTGGAGGTTTCGGGTCTTGAGCAATCCACGTATAATAGGAGTGTGCGTGTCGCTAGTGAGGATCACGCCAAAGACATTCTGCATATCTGAGAGGACATCCTCGACACGAGAGAGATCCTTTGGAAGGCCTGACGAAGCAAGCGAATACAGCATATCCTTGAAGTCGTTTTCGGAAAGAATCGAGGCCGGTTGTAGGTTTTGCACGCGCGAGGGATTGGCTGGGCTAACGCTCCATGCTATCGAAGGGTAATATTGGTGAATTGCGTCGACATTGCGTAGCTCCTTCTTCAACTGCGCTGAGTACTCTTCGACTGTCGAGGGTGGCGAAAGATGGACAGCAGAAGATTGGGTCCGAACATCGAGACGCGACGCCCCACTAAGAGGACCTAGGGAATATCTAGGACGATGTAGCCCGACACGAAGGAGCTTTGCGCGAAAGGACATTCATGCGGGATACTGAGGAGCAAAGTCGTTAGAGAGGTAAAGAACAGGAGAGTTTTGGAGCATACCTCTGAGGAAAAAAGCGATGTGTTCTTACAGTGACACTAGACTGAAGACCATTCGTGTGAATTATGTAGTATCACAACATTACACGTCCTCTGCCAGCATTCGCTTCTTCTCTCCTCACCTTCATCATGTCCGACAAACTACGTGAATTCATCGAAGTGCCTCAGCAATTCATCCAAGATGGAAATCAGGTTTGTTCTACACTTGAAACACCCTGATCTTGGAGTTGAGCTGTATTTGGTTTGCAGTTCTTGACACGCTGCACAAAACCCTCTCAAAAAGGTTCAACCTTTGGTCCGATATATCTCGCATTGGTCTCACTTTTGGATTACAGAGTTCCTGCAGATATGCAGAGCAGTCGCCGTTGGCTTTGCAGTCGCAGGCTTCATTGGGTATTTCGTAAAACTCATCCATATACCGATGTACGTGTCCGAATTCTTTGTTTCCTCATCACCGACCGACTATGATTACAGTAATAACATTCTTGTGTATGTTTCCCTTTCAACAATCTGGCTTGAAAAACTCTTACACATTCCAACAGAGGAGGAGCATAGGCTGGCCTGCCGCCGTCTTTTTACACATCTAATTTACAGGGACATGTACATCGTTCGGGTTCAAATATCATATTCTGGATCCTGATCCTGAATGATATCCTCTGAGTACCAGCTCAGGTTTTTGCATAAGTATTTGATGGAAGCTGTGGTTCTGCACAAACAATCTCGAGCGTCCCTACCCCTCCATCTGGCTTTGGTGAGTGGGAGGACAAGGTACCGGCCGGTGCTACAGTCGCTGTACTTATTGGGTGCATTCTTTTCTGAGAACATTTCATTGTCACTCTCCATCGCCAGAAGCACCACACGAGAAGAATATCCTGTGATATATCATGAGCGTTTTGCCTTTCATGAATAACTTCGAATACCTTACTCTCTGTGTCCCAAATATCAGCACCGCCGCCAAGGGCACTGTTGTACACAAACAATATCAGCGCTTCAACGATCAAAACGTTTGTAGAGACGGATACTGCTTACATGCCGCCTGGATCATATAGGGCAAAGTGATACGCAAGTTCGTAATGAAAAATATGCCAGCACTGCTCAGATTTGTCAATGGCTACGGGACGGTCGACGGAATGAGCTCCACACACCTGAATACCATGATCGAGGCAAGACTCAATACTGACACTCTTAGAATAAGGAGATAAGGTAGTTCTCTCTTCAGTAATGCAAAGCTCTTCGATGTCCTGCGACGAGCGATACAGCATTGAACAATAATGGCAACTGAAACCAGACGAATAATGAAATGCAGATTTTAGTATCTGAGAAGTAGTGAGCCTGACCTTCGAATCCAATTAAAACCACCATAATCGCAGAGCAAAATGCAGGGATACTGTATCGAGCGCTGGCCACGCACTCAGTCAGCATATATCATACTCCAATACAATAATAAACCATACAGAACATCAACGTGTAAAGAGCAGTATAGGCCATTAGCGGTTTGCAGCTCGGAGTGGGTTTTTTGGGCAATCTATAAAGCTTGTCCATGTCAACGCTGATCTGCAGCTTTCACTGGGTCCTCACCAATGCAGAGGTTATGCTAAACGCGACAAATACTGCATAGGGAGTTGAGAGGCACTTCCAAGACCGCCTCAGTGGCTCGTAGTTGGGAAGAGGCAGTTTTAACATACCATAAGAATGCGAAGTTGACATGGTTTGTGGGGCTTTAATCTGGAGTGGGATGGCAAGGTTACCTCATGATGAGGTATACGAATGTTGACCCATATCTACCGTTCGGGCCATATGTAAACTGTGAAAACACTGGTAATCTGACTGACCTGTACAATAGCTACGAGTGCTGCTGTAGCTACCCTGTCGTGAGAAAGGGTAAGAACTGTCAATGAATGAATCAAGTACGACCAACATAGGCGGCGAGCCATCAACCAAAGCTGTTTGGACGCGACATAATGTTTCGTTTTTCTTGTCATACATCCTGCCGAGGGGTGTTTTAGAACTGGAGCACAGAGGGACACGAGTCTTTTTACCCACCGTAGGCTATACGCGACCGAGTATACGAGCCATGCCATCCAGAAATTAACAATAGAAGGATATCGATAGATGTTCTTCGAGATCAAATACGTGATAAGAAGAAGTACCAGGCCAACCTGGCCAGTAACATGCAAGGCGATAAAAGGAGACCAGAGAGACTCAAGATTTAGCACACCGACATCTTCGCCTTCAAGGAATGTAGCATTAGTAAACATACGACCAGATGACAAGGCAGGCCTATTTACCTGACATTCCGCCTGACTAGAAAAGAATGACCAGTGCTGGGCTGCCATAAAATGTTAGGAAGAAAGAGCACGCCCGGGAAGCAAAGCGAGGATAGCTCCCGCTGAAATGTCTAGATCATGATACGAGCTGACGACGCTGAAGTTCATATGCATCGGAGGTCGAGTTACAGCCTTAGTTGGTGGCGATTCGAGGTGACAGGATCCAACAATTGAACAGCATTCATCTGTCCATACTTTGATCGGTGGACTGAAAGATGTTCGACATCAAGATTGCAAAGAGTTTAGTACATCAATCATATCACTGGACATGATTCGACTGTGATAGTGCGTCATAGAGAGCAAATACTTGTATATCAAAATGAACGGATCTGCGAGACCATGGGTTTACACATAGCAAGCATCCTACGAGCTACTAAGTCAAGCCCTTCACAGACGCAGCCCGTTCACTCTGATGAAGACTGTAACATCAAAGTGATATTGGAAAAGCGGTCTTTTCGGGTCCAGATTTGCTGGTAGTTGGTTAGTAAGGACTTGAGACCGTGCCGAAGGTGAACGATCACGCAGCTCAGGGATACTTGTTGTACCTAGCTAACCAATAGTAATCCGAACCTCGCCGACGGTTTGACAAGATCAAGTGCTGGATGATATTCTTGATCCAATGAAGGAAGGCCCAAAGGCAGGAACGCAGATAGCTTGTCTGAAGAGACCCTATTGCCCGAGATCACTGCATGAGATGATGAAGGTGGTAACACTGCAGCCAAGAGTATCTGGGTCCTGGAAAGATGCTCAGCAACTCTACTGCCAAGTGTGCTTCCATCCGGAACTTCATCAAGGGCGCCAATCTGATTTTGGCAAAATTATTGTTGGAATGGGAGTATAAAACGAAAAAAAAACCTACATTTCGTCGAATCCCAGCAATCTTGAAGTCTATAGACTTCCGAATATCACTCCAATCCCTCTGGACTTCCCAGATTTCACAGACCTTTTGCAAAAAGGCCAGGTCATGCAGAGTTTGGATATCTTGATCCCATCCCTCTGATATGGTTACGAGCTGAGATATGAACAGATGTGTTGTTTGGTGGGATAAGTCTAGCTGCCGCGAAGAGTCCAAAGTAAAACCTAAGCTCTGTATTGCTTGGGCTAGGGAGAGCAGAGATTCTACGAGTGCTGAAGACGCTGACGCTGAAAGAGTCTGAGGTACTGCATTGTACAAGGCTCAGTAAATTCGCACATACCACATGTCTGACTTTTGCGCACTGGGCTCAAGGCTAACTTGTGTCGCGATATGATTCTAGGCACAGTGTAATTCCTCCAGCAGTCCACTATTGAGTTATATAAGCCTTGAGTGTTCGTCCTGAACTCTGATTTCGGTTTTTTTTTCAGCATGATGAACGAACACAATTAGTGCATCCCTACCTGTGGCAATCACAGAGTCGCGACAAAGATATGATGCGAAGGGCGAGGTGGATGACAGTGCCTCTGCAAGGTGGCATACGAACACAAGAGCATCTACATTGAGCTCTGCCATACTGGTCAGTATCTCGCGGCAAGACCATCTTCATCAATCACTCACGGGCCTTGCTGGAAATTTCATCTACGACGGAGCTCAAAATCTTGAGCACATTAGTGCATAGCCTCTGAGTTTCAGGATGGTAGGCACGCCTAAGTTGATGAACCAGTGTGCTGAATCAGGCAATAAGCAAATGTATTGTGTTATCTAAAGGATACAACTGACCTGGTATCGTCGTCATCTCCGCGAAGCACTTGAGTGAGGTCATCCTGCAATGTCCGCGCACAGTCCTCCAGAGTATGAAGAACGTCCTCAAGTAGAGAAGTCCGACACAAAAGTTGCCTTTGGAGATTACTTCTGTATTTCTGAAAGGATGAGTCTGCTGATCCTACTCCAGATTGTGAAACAGTTGGCAGTGGCGGAGCCTGGAACAAAAGGCCAGTGAAACACACATCTATTATCACCTACGTAAATTCTAGCTTCATGTACATGCAGACGAAAATTACCAGAGTGCAAGCTTGTTTCCTTTCCTGACGAGAAAACAGCAGAAGCAAGCCGGTCTTGAAAAGTAGATTCCGCATCTGAAAGGGTTGACTTCCATATTTCAACGATCCGTTCACGAAATATGTCATCAAAGATGATGTTCAGTTGCGCATCGTGCAGTGAATCCAACCCTATTGAAGTTTGCAACCAATTCCTTACAGCGGATCTTATGGACCAGACTTGCTTTACAGATCGCAGGTCCCGCACCCAAGCCTCCACGCTGAGTTGAAGGGTTTTTGCAGAATTTTGAAACCACTCTCTCACTTGCTGAGAGAGTTGTTGTGTTGAAATTGATGAGGAAGAAGAATTGAGGTCAACGTAAGGTTTGTATGACTTCAAGTTTTGAGGAAGCATGATGAAGTGCGCGGAGGAGGGGAGATTCGTGAGAAGCAGATCGGTGGTGAGCTGCAGCTCTGGAGGAAGAGAAATTCGAGAGGAACCATTCTGAATAAATTCAAGGACCGATCTAATCAAAGACGGAGAACTCTGTTGATCACGGAACACATCTTGACAAGTTTTGACCGTACGGCCGATTGAGTCCAGAGCAAGCAGGATGGAATGCTTGACTTCCTTGATCGAACGTTGGTACGAAAGCGATTTGTCCGGCGGTAGCCCCTTCGTCTGTCGTGTTGAAATAGATACAAGTGAATGAGGCTTCTCGGACGTCTTAGAGAGTATCAGCTGGAGAGCCTTTGCCCTCTGCTCCAATAACGTCGTCAAAGTCTCAGCAAAAGGACGCGAGTCCAGTAGGTGCAACGCCAACAACGTTGCACAAACGCCCTTTAATCACCAGTAAGCTGTTGTACTTGTGTGACATTGAGAAACCTACTTCTGAGGACGTTGTATATTCTCTTAACGAGAGAACGGCTCTGTGGATGATTTGCGACCGGAATTGAGAGACAACTTCCCACTGACGCTGTACCAAAGGAAATTGCTCCTGAGGACGCTCTTTTGAGATGTGATCTGTCGAAGAGAGACGTGCAACGTACCACGACGTCTATACCTTGACTTCGCCAGGTCTCTTCTTCTCTCTCATCTTCTCGTACCAAGGCACGATGAACGACACGCGATAGCAGGAATAGCCAAGCAGCTGTGAAGTATTTCTTCTTCTCCAGCAGCCTCCAAAGATGCTCGGGAACATCGAGTAACAACTTCATATGTGCTGCAAGAATCTGTAGGGCTTGCAAGTGCGTGTCTATAGGAAGCCACCACTTACTTCATCGCTCAGTAGAGAAGCTACTAGCGACTGACCTTCATTCCTTTGGACTGAAGCTAATTTCGGTATTGAGGGAACTTCCTCGGCCAATATAGCCACCTTGGTCTCTTTCAACGCATGAATGACAAGACTCGAAGATTTTGCAATGGAGATGATTGACGTGGAGGCCTGAAGCAGATCGCGGTATCGTTCTCTGTACTTACAGTAAGCATCCTAAGCTCCAACACAAGCACTGGTGAAAAATTCGCGTACCCCACCATCAACCGGAGTTCTTCCTGCTTCGCGTCAGCATCAGCTCTGTAGCGACCGTTAGTCCTGGATGGGCGTCCTTCTTGAGACTATTGAAACATACCTGAGGCGTTGCTGTATGAGTTTTATTTCTGATATCGAATGCTTCACGAATAACTCATCGGGGTTCATGTTGTCTAATGGCATTTTGGATATTGAGCCCGAAACTTGGCGAGAAGATTGGGACGAAAGCGCTTTAGATATAGGGAAAGTAGTTTGTCCATTACTGGTTGAATGTGTAGACATAAAGGAGGAAGCGGGCAGCAAGCAAAGGCGTAGCGCGTAACGCTTCTACTTAGTTTCAGCTGAACTTAGTGTTTACGTAAATTACGGGTAGACAACAGGACGATATCAACATAAAAACATTATTTTGCGAAGAGTATACAGACTTCCGAGTCAAATGTGGGTTGAAAGCTCCACTACTGAGTATCTGCCTTTCCGATATCTCCAAGTTCTGATTCAGCCACGCTGTTTTTTGAGACGTGATTAGTAGCAGAGTTGGCAGCGCCGTCTGGTCGTGGACTTGCGACTGGGGGAGGCACTCGGGGTGTTTGGGCTGAGATAGGATTGGCTGATAGCGGGCCCGAACCTGATGGTGAAGAAGTATGGGAAAGGCGTTGATCAAGCGCTTGCAAAGCAAGAGCCCTGAAGAAAGATATGTGAAGATTTGTATCTCAAGAACGTGAAGCAGACTTGCCGTCGTCTCTCTGCTTCTGCCCGCGCGCCTCCCGGAACTGCACTATAGGCACCACTCTCAACATCACCATGAGCGGGAATGAGGTGGAAACGGTTAGCCCATTTGTAGACAAAGTTACCCCCCGGGCCAAGGACGGGACTGTGGAACAATGAGAAATACTTGTGGTTGCAATTATAGAAAACGTACTGAGTGAAGGGAGGGAACCATGATACTAATGCAAACGTCTCGCTTCGATCCCCATAGGTATCCATTCCACCAACGGTATCATTCGTATTCTTTTTGTAGAAGCGAAGGTATATCCAGCTTGTGAACCAACCAAACTGAATGATGATCCAAGGGCACTGGAAGCCAAGAAGCGTCATAACAGTCGATAAGGTGAGATACGCCATAGGCAGACTCTAATAGTTCATGAAGCAAACCGTAGGTAGGGACAATCTGAGTTATGTACCTTGACGCGTGCTTTTAGAAAACCTAGAACCTGTACTTGATGTTCTGGTATGAGTTGCGTAAAGGCCACAAGAACTGCTATTTGCAGAGACATCTGCCCATGATATTGCATGCCATAGCTAAAAAGATAGGTAAGCACAACATACGAAGAACAGAGCAAGTGACATTACGCACAGATACAATTCTGCGTCACTGGTTGCCATGAACTCGATCCAGTTGAATCCAAAGGCAATAACGTTGGAAGCACCGACAGAAGCAACAATAAACTTGAGAGTTTCTACGCTTCCCCATAACCTTTCCAGATATTTCAAGGCAGGAGGTATAGTGATGAGGGAGATTACGAGCTAAGAGAGAGAAAACATTGAACTTGGAAGACATTGGATACAAAAAAGAGTCAAAGCGCACCTCCCATGCGCTAAGCTCAACAAGAGCAGATGTGACAAAAGTCCATGGATAAAAAAGACTCGAGCCAGGGACTAACGTCAGATACGGTGTTGAATTTGTCAAGTTCCAATGTAGCCATGCATACAGCAGAGTCGTGAGTACCGTAGCCAACGTGAAGTAACGTGTCAAAGGTGGTATTGAGGTGATAAAGGTCATAGGAGATTGAAGTATAGCCATTACGACTGTTCAGTCTCAAAGGAATGAGACGGAGACTCTAAAGGAGGAGAGGCAAGCAGGCAGCGCTGCAGCGCTACGGAAAGACACGTGACACTCTTTATTTGTCCTTCCCTTCGGTCAAATGACTGCATCCACAGCTTGACCTACATAATGTCGGATTACGACGTTCGCCCTGCGGGCTCACTCAAGCTCAAGGGCACCGTTGTGGACGGCGGCATTGTAAAGAAGTGAGCAATCTCAACCATAACTTCTTTTGCAACAATCTGACTTCAGTTCTAGGAAGAAGAAGAAGGCCAAATCGTCTAAGAATGATCCTGAAAAAGAAAAGGACCGTGAACGCGAGAGGGTGAAAGAGCTATTGCTACAGGACGATGCAGGTACTCCCACGCCTGGTGGAAGTGGGCGTAATTCCCCTTCCGCGGGAGGAAGTAAAGCCAAAACTGAGGCGGAAAGGCGCTTTGAGGAGGTTCAGAAACGGAGGGTGCGTTGGCCTATTTGTCTTGGATGTGCGTCCCTAATGCGTATAACAGCTTGCTCAACGTGTAGCAAAATTAGCACACAAAACCCATAAGGATCGTGTCAACGAATTTAATACACACCTTGAATCTCTGAGCGAGCACCACGACATTCCGAAAGTGAGTGTACTGTGTCTGGTGATGGTTTATCTCTCACTGATGGCTTGCAGGTCGGACCAGGCTGAGATGCCTCGAGTTTTTGTCAGTCGGCAGAGTTCTGGCGTTGGTTGTTGTGTCTGGCGTGTTCACCCTTGTATACTCTTGACTTCTTGCACGAGAATGGTTTTCGGTTTTGTTTTGGCGCTGCTGCCGAATGAAGATCTGTTCTTGTGTCAATTATTAGGCCAATGTAAAATATACCATCTATATTTGTTCCACAGTAGAGTTTCACACAGTGACATTGTATGTACGCGTGACAACAAACCCGTGTACCCCTCTTTCTTACCTTCACTCATCTCAAACGTCGTCGCTTTTGTGCGCCAACCAGCATGTCCTCAGTGCCTAAGGGTCATGTCTGTCCACCATCTAACGCAGTACATCCTTCCGACCGCTGGGAATCTTTGTTCATATACTCGTTCATTTGCAAGTTTACCAACCTTCGAGGAAAGGTTGAAGGCTTAGAGACACCGATGGAGTCAGTGATATATCAACACTCTTTTCAACTTCATTTAACTGATCTATCGTCGGGTATATCTCTTGGTAGTCTCGAAAATGCGCTTCTGCTACGAGAACCAAACACGCTAATAAGCGCGGTGTTAACTAGGTTCATCCTCAATCTGCGGCCACAAACGCGCAATTTGAGGTAAGGGTGCGATGAAATGCACTCGATTCTATTTCACGAGCGTTCCCTGCATTTTCAGTGCCGATCAAATATCTGCGACTGTGGCCTCAGTTCTAGGTGACCATTTCAAGACGCCGGAAAGAACAATATTTTGGGATGATGATTTACAAATGAACGTGGATCCATTTCCTGGACTTGATGGAGGGTTCTTTGCAGCTGATTGGGACTTCAAAGTACGTGTTTTGCGCGTGAAGTATGCGCTCCACAAGCTGACTTCCATGGTTTCATGCGCGACTTACTCAGCTCAAGATCCTGCGACAGCTTGTCGAAATGCAGTTAACTCATTGTGCAGATATCAAAAATAAGATCGATCGTGCTTGGGGTGTACAGCAAAACAAAAATAAGAAAAAAGATGCCACTACCGCTCGTCCGGACCCTTCAGATCCGGAGAGTCAGGAACATCTTCAACTGCTGCCAATAGGACAAGACTCTCAACGCAAGCGTTATTGGGTTGCGGACAGTATGTGTACATTTTCAATTTCCCAGACCTATACATCTGTCTCCTTTCATTGACCTCATCTCTTCTCCCTCCGGTCGACAAATCTGCTTGTGATGTATAGCTAACTGCGGTCAACCTTGTTTATTCAGATTCACCACGTATATATATCTCAACCAATCCCTGGAAGACCACCGCAACATTTCAAAGTATCTCATCAACACGAGAGGAGTATGTCGCTACTATCGAGAAGTTAAAGGGCAGCATGCCGTCGTCTACTGGAATTAACGGGCGGTCGAAGAAACGGTCGAAACAACAAATCTCACACATATCCTTGATTAGTTCACTGGAAACTCGACTGGAATTGATTGATGCCGAGATAGCGGTCAGTTTCTTCTTCCCGTGTCCTCAATGTTACATGAATTTTGTTACCCACCTTCACTCCGCATATTCCAATCGTCGTTCTGGCCTGCTTTGACTCACACTTTTTATGTGTTACTCAGCGAGTTGCCAAAGTCCGAAAGAAGATTGAACAACGCAAGATCTTAATGGAACAAGCCGAGATTCGCCAAACACGCACTCGTAGACAAACGAGGAAACCTGATTACGTCTATAGCAATGCAATTGACAGTGAGGTCTGTCGACGGTCCATTGTTGATTTTGTGACAACGTAGCTAAAGCCCCAATTTTGAAACTAAGGATGACGGCGACGACGAATACACATATCAAGAAGGCGAAGGAAACGACGATGAGTTTGGCGAGGCCGAAGTTGGTGAAAATGGAATGGGCTCGAGACGATCTTCTAGACGAAATAATCACTCTCTTCCCAATGGTCAGCGGCGTTCGACGCGGGCAGCCGTTCTTAATGCCAATAACAAACGAGATGCCGCTCAATTGGATGATTCATGGAACACTTGGCGAGGGGAACGGCGCTCAACGCGTCTTGGCGCCCCACCCGAGGTTCAACTGGACTATGAGCCATCACCGAAGCGTGCGCGAACGGATGATAGTGCTCTCAGCACGAACTCTTCAGAGCCAGGTATACCTCCACGGAACGAGGCTAGTAGGGTGGCGGTCAAGGCATCAGGTGCTGCTGCTCTTAAGCCCACAGAAATTGCTTTGGAACAGATCGCAGGGAGGAAAAGATCAAAGTATTGGGTATACGCTGTTGAACCCATCCCAGGAGCTGTAGGCTCTCAGCCAACCGATCCGGAAGTGAAGTCGTTGGTTGATGATCATACCATTCAACGGACCTTGATCAACGGCAACATTCCGAATGTCAAACCGCTCATCAGCGATGCCGCTATGGAAGTGGACGGTGAATCTGCAGGGGATCGCGATGACAGTGTTTTGCCACATCAGAACGGCCATGGAACCAACGGCATCACTACCTCTATATCTCCGCGTCTCAAGACAGAGTGCGTGAGTGTGTCAGAGCTCGATAGGACTTTAGCTGGTAGCCTTTCCCCGCTTTCGCCATAGTTGTATGTGATCCGTGTCTTTCAATTTGGACTTGTGGGCCTATCATAGATATCAACCTTTGCACATTCTATATCTTTATTGCATATCAAGATCTTGGTGAATCATACATCATACTACATACGAAATGGCTTCCCTCTAATGACTGTGTATATAATATAGTATCATTTCCGGCGCTCCGGACAAGTTTGAGAGCAATACTGGGCATCCAATAGGAATTAACAAGTTAGTATGTATGTAATCGGTGGGCCACGTGGCTCAGAGTATTACTTTTGGAAGGGCCAGACCAATCTAGGAGACTCGACGTTTTCGCCGACCACCACTTTCTGCTCTTTATGCTCGCAAATTCTGCGAGGGATGCAGCGCGAAAGCCCTTAACGCGGGTATTTCGCTTTCGAGGATGTCTGTTCTCTGAGCAGAATGCATCTCATTCTCTTCCTCGTCGAGTTTCCTGTCGCACTGCTTCCACTCAGACAACTTCGGCGATCCCAGCGTCTGCAGATGACAAACTTCTTGTGTCTCTTTTCGATCAGCCAAAATCTGGGTTAAACTTCTCCAAGTTCTCATACACTGGTCTTTTCGGGCACCCATCATTAACACATCCAAGTGCACTCATCTCACTCACTAACGCGACTCTTGTTCGCGCCCAGAATCTAACAGACCGTATACTTCGAGCTCGGGAGTCCCGGGATGAGCTTTTCAAGGTTGTCAAGAACTTAGACCGTCTTAGTGACCTGCTTTGCGGCGTCATAGATCTATCCGAATTGGTCCGCAATGCACATCCAGATCGTGCTTGGGTCGAAGCTGCGAATCATACTTATGAAGCTCTATGTGAATTCATGAACGTTCTTAATACACATGTAGGACTATACGATGTGAGTAACAGTGCGTTTACTTTGAAATCATATTGAAGCTCTGTGTTGTATTCAAGGTGCTCAAAGCAGTGTTTTCCGACCGAGATATGTTGAAGGCAATGGGACCTGAAGCACTTCAAACCGCTCTGATTTTTTGGCGCGACTTTGAAAAGTCTGCCATCAATCTCCCTCCAGAAAACCGAGAACAGTTTGTCTCTCTATCTTCAGAAATCCTGATACTCGGCCGAGAATTTTTGCGAGAGGCCGCATCACCTCGCCCGCCAGTTTCGATCAAGCCGGAAGAACTGTCAGGATTGAAAGATCAGGGACTGGGTGTTAGATTACAACTGCAAGCTCGATTCACCAAGCGCGATCTTCTTGTCTACCCAGGGTCTCTACAGGCTCAAATGATTATGACTTCCGCCCCACAGGAAGAGCCGAGGCGCCGTGTGTATTTGGCGGCGCATTCGAGCACTCCAGAACAAGTTGATTTATTGGAGAAATTACTTCAACGGCGTGCGGAACTAGCACGATTAGTAGGCGCTGAAAGTTTTGCACATCTGACGCTTGATGACAAGATGGCAAAATCACCAGGTGAGTAACTATATCGCGGAGTGACGAAAAGATTACTCATTGTACATGCTTAGAAAATGTCAATCATTTTCTCACTGCTCTTATGGATCATACCAGGCCAGCAGCAAGAAGCGCTTTGCGCGCGCTAAGTTTACGGAAACAGACTCACCTTCGCACAGCGCCGTTCCCTATCGTCCAAGCTTGGGATCGTGATTTCTATTGTCCCCCTGAACCGCCCGTAGCCCCAATACCCTTGCCACCCCTCACGGTCGGTACGGTGTTCATGGGCTTGTCGAGATTGTTTCGACACCTCTATGGAGTGACCCTTCGACCTGTTCATGCAGCACCAGGCGAAGTATGGCACTCGGATGTGCAGAAGCTCGAAGTCGTGGATGAGGAGAAAGGCATCATTGGATGGATTTATGCCGATATCTTTGCCCGACGGGGTAAAGTAGGGGGCGCTGCCCACTACACCGTGCGATGTTCACGTCGAACTGACGACGACGATGAACACGGGGATAATACTGACCGAATCCCCGAATGTGCCGGTAGCATCCGTGAATCAATCGAATTTGAAGCCATGAAAAGGCATCGATTGCCCGGGCAAGAAGGTGTATATCAATTACCTCTGGTGGTACTTTTATGCGAGTTTCCTCGACCTTCAATGTCGAAGGGCGCTACTGTACTGGAATGGCACGATGTCAACACACTTTTTCATGAAATGGGTCATGCAATGCATTGTAGGTCACCTTGGCTGGCTAATACTTCACCGGATTCTGATCAACCTTTTTTATCTGAAGCTATGCTGGGCAGAACAGAATACCAGAACGTCTCCGGTACTCGTTGTGCTACCGACTTTGTCGAGCTCCCCTCTATCCTCATGGAACACTTCCTTAACTCTCCTACTGTCCTTTCCTTATTTAACGCAGATTCAACGTCTACTCTTAGCCAAGCTGCTAATCATCATGTCGATCCTTGTCATTCCATTGACACGTACCAACAAATACTCCTCGCTGCTCTTGACCAAGCGTATCATTCCCCTGCCGTCCTGCAGTCTAGTTTTTCCTCTACTGCAGAATACGCGAATCTACAAAACACTCGCGGTTTGATACCGTACGTGCCTGGAACCTCTTTCCAAACACAATTCGGCCATCTCTTCAGTTATGGTGCCACGTATTATTCCTACCTCCTTGATCGAGCGATAGCTTCGCGTGTATGGAGGAAGGTCTTTTCCGGAAACCCCCTAGACAGAGAGACAGGCGAGAAGTATAAGAATGAGATCCTTCGTTATGGTGGCGGACGCGATCCATGGAAGATGGTCTCTTCAATTCTTTCGTCTCCTGAGTTGGAGAGTGGAGATGCTGAAGCTATGCGGATTGTGGGGCAGTGGAGGATCGAAGACGAAGTAGGACTCCCTGGAAGGCATTAATTCAGTTTAACCTATTCTACATACACCTACACCTCATTCATTTCAGACCGAGGACAATGTTGTAAACTATCCATACGTATTAAGATAATGAGTGCTCAGGATTTAGAATTGTTTGAAATATTAAAATAAATGCGTTCTTCAACACCAAGCTCGTGACAGTATGGCTGAACGTTACATTTCGTACTATTAAGGCATGGCACTACGGTACAATCTACAGAACGTAACAATGAATCTTTTATTCTACCGCGATATTAGTTTTCCTTCTAATCTTGAAAAGGCACTCGTCAACAAGCTGAAAAGCAGACGCTAAGTCTACCTATATGCTAGGAGCAAGCCTAGTAGAGCGAAAGTTAATACCTGAGTGACGACAATCAATATAGGCAACATACCAGTCATACTTGATCAAGTCGTCGGCGTTGACAATTGAAGCAGAGATAAACTCCCTTGCTTCAAGCCACACCCAGACCTTCAAGAATGCGCCCAGATTACTCTGAGGCAGATCCCTCGTCACCGACTCTCGGCTAGCCATCTGTCCACCCAGAGTCCTGAGAATCGGCAAGGAGCTTTTGAAAAGATCCAATCCTGGATCTAATTGTCTGCCAATACCTTCCAAGAGCAGCACGGAAATGACAGTATTGATAAAGTCTCCTTCCATTTTGACGTGATGCTCTCGTACAGCTCGTAGAACTTCTGTAAGGATGTCCGAAATCTTGATCTGCCCAAGGGAGAAAGTCTTGCGTTTGACGCCCAGGACGAGATGTTGCATTTTCAGTGCAAACGTTTCGGTTTCAACAGCTAACTCGGGCGTTCGACAGCGTTCGACCATCAGTTGCCCTGTGCGATAGCCGTCAAAATGAGCTAGAGCACGGAAAAGGTCGAGAAAATTCTGTCGGTTGATAGCGGAAAGGGTCGTCACAAGCCCTGCGTCGATGAAAACTATTTCGGGAATGTAGCCTGCCTCAGAAAGAGAGTTCAGCTCGTTGATCCATGCAGAACGGTCGTTAGTGAGCTTCCGCAGACTTTCGACAATGGAATCTGACTCGGAGTAGTCGGGGAGGATGGAATTGCGATCTTGTTGATCTGGGGGAGTTTTGCGGAAAAGGGAATTAGACATTGTGAGCCAAAGGTTTTTCAAAACATAGCGTGTGGAAGCGGGTTTAGAGAATTTGATCATGATGTTACCAGGATGAAGATCTGAATGGACAAAATTATCAAGTAGTAGCATGTTCAAGAATGCATCTAGCCCGACTGTTGCAACCTGTTCATCGTAAGGCCCACCACCATTCTTCAGGAAGGCCTCTAAAGGAAGTGCATTTTGATATTCCTCTATCAAGAGGTCTGACGTGGACCAAACTTGTAAAGGCCTTGGAAAGTTCACAGGAACTTTCCGGGGCGAAAAGTTGTGCTCGAAAATCAGCAAGTTTTCAGCCTCATGCCGTAAATCGAGTTGCTGGGACATCATAGAACCAAACACCTCCACTTCGTCAGGAAGGGACAACCATTGCATTCCGGGCAGGAGAGTAATGCAGTGTGCGAAAAAGGACATGATTGAAAGATCACGAGAAATAGTCTTTGAAACGCGCGGGTGAAGGACTTTGATTGCAACAGCAGCGGTTGGTACGGAAGGTGGGGGATCTTGAAGAATGACTGGACCTATGGCAGAAACAGGGGTTTTACGATGCCGTCGAGGACCAAGATAAGATGGTGGTATTAGGTCCTGCTTGAGAGTCGCTCGGTATACCTGCCGCTTTCCTTGAGCGAAGAAGCGCATGCATATAAGAGCGACATACCTGGGCTATTGCACCAGTGCCAATCGGAGTCTCATCAAACTCTTCAAAGACATCATCAAAAGGTCGTTGAAAAACTCTTTCGATCGCCTTCTTCGTGTGAGAAAACGGATGAGGTCTTCCGCGCGAGTGTAAAGTTCCAAGCCTGTCGCACAGGACAGAAGGAAACAAATCGGCGCGAGAGGCTGCCCATTGGGCTAGCTAGACATAGTTAGACGGAGGAAGGTGAGCAGAGGAGCAAGAACACCTTTATAAACGTAGGTCCCGCCGCTTCCATTCTTCCAACCAGGAATTCATACCACCAGATTGCACCCCATCCGTCTCCCTGGTATCTCCTCTTTGGTTGGCCCACCAACAGCATTGGGCTGGTAAGAATTACAGGCAAGAAGAGGGCTACGAGATATACAAACCTCTTGGCGGTCAAGATGGGCTCCCATACTTTGTCCCGTAAAAGAGACAGTATCCTCGACTTGAATGTGAGATTATCCTCCAAAGGTGAGAGGATGAGAGGTTGTACGCTATTTCTGTTTGTCGGAGGGCACGGAATGACATCAGGAGAAGATATGAGAGCTGGAATAAGAGACTTCTGGGTAGGTGCTAGGTAAAGGAAGAGCCCCCCTGCAAATGGGACTAGCCAGAGCACATTCCGTTTGATATTGAACCGGGGAACTGGCGTACGGGAGAAAAAGGACGGGAAATTCACATTGCGAGACCAATTTGAAGCGCGTCTTTTCGTGATATTAGAAGACGAATTATAGAAAAGACGAGCTCGACATAAAGCTGCCATGGCTGCTCGCTGTTGAATTTACGAAGAATTGAGGGGGCTCGTCGATGCGGACGACATCGACATCCGTGGACGGTGAAGGATCTTGTCTAATCAAAAAGGAAACTAACGGTTGACGTCATTTCTCAGAATCCCAGTTTTTATTCTACGTTCGTTTCCTCTTTGATTGTTACGTGTATACGTATAGATGTAGAGCTAAGAGAACGAAAATGAATTGCTTGTCTTCATATGGCGTATGTATGTCTACAGAACTCCACTCTAAGTACAATCACAGAGAAGTCCCGACTGTGGCAGGACTGTGGCACACACTTTTTATCTCTCTTCTTCCGTCGTCATCTGATGGAAGGTATATAAATAATACTAATACTTAGGCAAAAAGACTTGTTAGGACAGTGCGGTTGCGCCAGGTCGGCCCTGCAGCAATAGAAGAAAAAGGACTGTAGGCTCATAGAAAAAGACGTTTACTAAATTACAATTACATAGTATCGAAAATTCGCTTCTGCCTGAATTCGAAGAGAAAAGTACTGAGTTTGTAGAGTACCGGCCGGAAATGTGTTTGTGCCTATTTCTGATGCGGGGAACCTCAGAACTGTGGGGGGGGTTCACGCCTTTCGTTCCTACCATCACGGGTCTCTTCCTGGCCTCTCGCCGTAGTCGTCGTTGACGACGTCCATGGCATCTCCCTATGCCTTCGTTACTCTCTTGACGTCGGATCACTATCTCCCAGGTGCTCTCGCTCTTGCTGCTGCCTTGAGAGACGTGCATTCGTCTCCTGCAGTTCCGCCAGAAGTTGACTTTCAAACAGTTTGTCTCGTCACTCCAGAGACAGTTGATGTTACTACTATCAAGCTTCTGCGGAGAGCCTTCGACGTAGTAATTGGTGTAGAATTAATTGCTCAAGAAAGTGAAAAGGGCTTGCAACTATTAGGTGAGCGACTATCATGCAGACTCTTCAGTATTCGACGCGTCTGTGGCCATTCGAGTCGATTTAGTTGGACTGTCACTGAGGTGGTGTGTTGGTCTGGTGGGCCAATCATCTTGGAACGCGTTTTTTAGACACATGATCCCTGGGTTTTCTCTTCAGTGGGGATAAGCAATCAAGCTTGCCGCCAGACTCACTTTCAAGCTCAATTTTCATAACCCCTGTTCGCCATGTGCTTCGACTGACCAAATTACTTACTTCAGGTCGTCCGGATCTTAACGCGGTCCTTACAAAATTACATGTATTTCGTTTGACTCAATATTCGAAGATCATTTTTCTGGATGCCGACGTCCTTCCAATTAAACCCCTCTCCCACCTTTTTACTACACCCCATGAGTTCTCCGCAGTCCCAGACGTCGGCTGGCCTGACATCTTTAACTCGGGTGTCCTTGTTTTATCTCCTGGCAAGGAAAAATTTTCAGAACTTCGAGAACTCCTCAAAACAAAAGGAACCTGGGACGGTGGAGATCAAGGAATCCTCAACGAATGGAGAGGAGGTGATTGGAATCGTCTTAGTTTCACGTATAATACAACCCCAACCGCTGCATACACGTCAGTTTCAATCCGCTCTATGTATGCGCCCTCTCCTGACATCATACACATATGCTCCTGCCTATGAACGATTTGGCTCTCAGATCTCTGCGATTCACTTTATCGGCCCTAACAAGCCTTGGAAGTCTATTAGCTATCGGCCCCCGTTCATCTCGCACCAGTCGTCGGCTGACTCTTCCCAACGGGCTTACGATTTCGATTCTCTCGTAGACAAATGGTTCAATGTATACGACAAGCACTATCGCTCGCAGGCTATCATTCCTGAAACAGACTTCGAGGTGCAAAAGTACGTGTCTGCCTGGGACGAGCAGAGCGGGACTAGTGCAGAGTTCATGGCTTCATCCGCCAAAGCTCAGACAACTCTAAGTATAGAGGATCTCCGCCGCTTAGCTATTGAAGGAATAAGCTCGATTGGACGTTCTCCTGATAATCGGTCTGGTGAAGGTGACTATAGGAGTATGCCTCTGGAGGGCAGGGTTGACTTGATGAGACCACAATTACCCCCTTTCAAGGAGCTTGAGCCCGAGAAGCAAGTCCTTGACGATACTTCCGCGGGTCCTCGCCCATCTGGAACTTTCGAATCCTCGGAGGTTCCTCCTAGCCCTCATCCCCATTCAATCCCACTTCCCCATACTGATTCTTTTTCGGAAGGGTATGGTCAGCAGCTCCAGGCGCCTCATCCGTACTTTCAAGGACAGTCAGAACAGTCACAGCCTGAAATCCATACAGCGTCTACGCCAAGTTACCGAACAGAATATCCTGAGCTTCGTTCTTCACAAACTCAATCTTACCAGCATCATGATGATCAACACCAGCAGTATCAACACGAACACGAACAAATAAATCAGCCTCAGCCTCAGTATAGTAAACAGGATCAACAATTACAACCTCAGGCTTATGGGAACTATCAGGAAGAAAAGCATGCACGTCGTCTGCAGCAGCAACATGCTCCTGCAGAGCCCCCTCGTCCTTCATCACCCCCTAAGCTTCTGTGGAATCCTGCTGTTGAGCCGCCACCAAAAACTGCACCCACCCCATCTGCCTTCCCCTCCGATACCTACTTTCCTAATGTCTGGGATCAACCTCCAAGCAAACACCATGACCAGACCCAACAAAACACCCAAGAGATTGGGTTCCCCTTTTTTGATTCTAGCGCTCTGTTCCAGCCACCGCCTACACCTCAAATTCCGGAGTCTTTGCGTAAGCAAGGTCACTACCGAAATGTGACGGGCGAAAGTGAGGACGGGTCAGCTGAAAACCCTGATCGCAGCAAAGTCAAGCCAGTATTTCCCTGGGAAGGAAAACCCCGGGCTATGCCAGGTCGTGTGTTTCCCGCTGGGGAAGTACCGTCCCCGACATTATTCACGAGTCCACTTGCAGCTGAAGAGGAAACGGTACCCAGTCCAGAACCGGTAAGAGAGGTGAAAGAGATTTTTCCCTCTCCGAAGACACTGGCTTTGCCGTCTCCTACAAAGGGGCTACCTGTAAATTTGTCGTATGCTAATGCTTGGGATACAGTGCCGAGTATACAGCGATACGCCTCACGCCTGGTGCGCCCGCCGCCACCACAACCGCTTGCCGCTGCTTTTGACAGTGATGATTATCGAAAGAGCAAAAACTGGGATGAACGGACGGAGGTAAGCAGTAGGGATGGGGACGATGAAGACAATGCGGATGACGATGACGATTCGCCGGTGATCAGTCGTTGGACGGACGACAGTGACAATGAGACCTCGCTCTCGACGGTTTCGACGAATAAAACGAGGTCAAGGAGAGGATCAATGGTGTCAGTGAGTCATAGTGCAAAGGGCAAGAAGAAAGAATATCGAGTACGTGGCGTTCAAACTACTTCTCCAGAATTGCGGGATCAGGCCATTCAAGTTGATCCGCCAAAGGTTTCGAATACTTCTCCATCGTTGCCCGACCGAAAAGGTGACGACCAGGGCACAATTCGGGCCAAAAAGAGTTCGCTGTCTCTGCAGACCGGAGACCCTAAGAAGGAATGGCCGCCTTCGACAACCTCAAATTCACCGCCCGCGGTCAGTGCCGGACAGGGCAATCCTTTGTCTACGCCTCAGAGAGTGAAGGGTTCTGCAGGTACTCGTACTGGCGTGGATACCGGTAATGGTCGCAGCTCACCTCATGTGACTTCACCAGATCTGCGCTCCCCACGGGAATTCGAGTTTCCCGAGGAGACGAAGGCTGTTCGTACTCCCAAGAGGAGTACCTCAGCTGCTACTATCACGTCCGCACCCCAGAAGCTGAACGTACAGATGGTACAGCACTCATCTGGGTCGCCTAATTTCAACTTAGACTCACCGGCATCTTCGCGCCAGGGATCGAATGATGGATCGTCGCTAGCATCCCCACCATCTTCGATCGGTCCGGCTTCACCTCCTGAAGGCCAGCCGGTTGGTGTGATGGATGTTGTTTCCCCTCCAAGAAAAGTGGGACGTGTATTCGATCCGGCACGGGGTGTAGAATTATTCAAACGTGGCTCCGAGGAAGTCCTGGCGAGATTTTTGAAGATGAGCTCTTGGGAAGATGTTTCACCCCAGCAGTGATCCATCCATTTTGTTGTTTGCATTGTCTCGATGCTTAAAGTGTTCTATGTTCTCAATTACATGTATGTCATTATGCTGCAAATGTGTTACTGAACCATTTGTATGTATTCTTCCCTTCATGTATTATGTCTTTTCGGCTTTCAACCATTCGCCTCACGCTGTTATTCGCATCTCAATTCGTGCTCACCTTCTTACAATTTGTTGTTTCTGTCTACAAACCATCATGCCTTTTTCTAGATTCAGAGAACTGCGATCTTCGAACAACCCTTTCACTCGAACATAGACATGCCCCTCCTCATTCTCTTTCTTGTCTTATTCCTTTTTATCACCACAATATTCCTGGACTGTTTCGATACCCACGCAATTAGTTTGACTTGTAGCCCAGTGAATGCGTATTGCGGAGTATGACGAAGTGTCGTCATTGACTACCCGTTTTGGAAATCTTCGCCCCTATTCGAGCAAAAATGACAGCATTGATGTCATGGTCGCACCAGTGGCTTGCTACTCCATGGTTTCGTATAAAGGGAGTTGACGATTCAGTATTATCATCGCATAACCATGTCTACTGGAGGTATTTTTAATGTTCAAGAGCCAAAGGGTGTCGAGTACGGATGCTTTCTTCGATCATTCTCAAGCAATCTGACTTTGATTCTACAGTCAAGTTAGAGCTGAGACCACCGCTGCACAGGCTCAACTTGAGGCGCCCAGCAGTTCTGTTGCGCGGTCAATCGAGAAAAACGCTGAACAAGCTCAAGAGGCCGCAGAAAGCGCGGCACTCGCTGCAAAGGTCGGTATATATTGTTCATTCATAGTCATTCGCGTTGCTCATTATTTCGTTAGTCTTTAGGTGATCATTTTACTGGAGAACCACCTTCCGCGACGGACAAACTTCAGCAGGACGCCAGTGCCACCACCAAGGCCGCTGTGGCTGAGGGCAAGCAGGATGTTGCTGCTGCTACAGCTGCCGGTCAAAGCTATCTAGATCAGGCGAAGAATATTGTTTCGGGTGCCTTGGCTACTGCGCAGGTTCGTACTCTGTCGACGTGCGGTGATGTAGCTAATTTTTTTCTTGTCGCAGTTGTATTTACCTAGCTCTGGAGCTGATAGTACCAACGCGCAGGGTGTAGTTGACCAAGTTCAAGTCGGCGCTGCATCTGCATTAGGAGCGAGCAAAGAATATGCTGTTGTTGCCCAGAAGGTAGTACAACCACACATTGACAAGGTGTCGGAATATGTAAACAATGTAAACGGACAGACGGATAGTAGTAACAGTATGCCTTCTTCCAAAGGAGGTATTCCTGCAACAAGTGCACCTCTCGAGAGTGGGCCAAATACGGTTGTCACACCATATCCATCAACAACTACCACAGCGGGTACGAACGTTGGGACATGAAGGGTTCTTGGAATTTATATACTTTGTCGCATGTAATCATATCATGGAATTGAAATTCAAGTTTTCATTGTAACGCTCTTTCTACACATCCAAGCAAGTTATATCCTACAATAGATTTAGTCAAGATCCCAAACGATACGACGACGTTGGAAGCTGGAGGTTGAATCCGAGTCACCCTCAGTTGAACTAGAAATGTCTGCGGTTGGGTCAGAACTGGGGCTAAAACTGGAGTGGGGGTCACTATTTGGGTCAGAGCTGGGGCTGTCGGTGCTCGGGTCCGAATTAGGATCGGTGCTTGGGTCAGAGTTGAGGTCGGTGTTTGGGTCGGAATTAGAATCATCGTTTGGGTCGGAGTCAGGATCATTGTCAGAGTAACTGGGATCACTGCTTGGGTCGGAGTCGCTGGGATCGGAGTCTGAGCTGGAATCAGTGTCGTCCGGCATAGTGGTCGGGTCAGTTTCTGTCGAAGAACTATCATCGTAGCCAGAGCCTATATCATCGCCTGAGTCAGGTGAGGAATCTAGAGGGAAGAATGAGTATCCGTCTAGTTGTCAATTGCAAATTTCTTACCATCTCTACGGACCATTTTCGAACTAGATGATCCTCCTGCGCCCGCAGCAGACGGGAACGAGCCAGTGCTTCCGCCCTTTGAGCCACTTGGTATGTCAGTGCTTCCGCCCTTTGAGCCACTTGGTACGCCAAAGCCGCCCTTTGAGCCACTTGGTATGCCAAAGCCGCCCTTTGAGCCAGTGAGTAAGCCGGTGCCTCCGCCCATCGACCCAGTGGTTCCACCCATCATGCCAGAACTTCCATTTAGCGACCCAGTGCTTTTACCCGGCATCCCAGAGCTTTCACCCATCGTGCTCGACTCAGAACCGTAATCAGATGGCGTACTACCGCCCATTCCTGGTCCCAAGTCACCACCGGTGCTCGAGCTGTCGCTCATGGAGGTATCCGTGCCAACATTCAAATCTAGTTCTGTCATCAGCGTCCGTACACGCAGTTTCACTTGAAAACTACCCACCACTATTCATGTCAGGACCCGTGGCATCTGACATGGGATCTGTAGCTGACATAGGATCTGTAGCTGACATTGGATCTGTAGCAGACATGGGATCTGTGGCTGACATGGGATCTGTAGCAGACATGGGATCTGTGGCAGACATGGGATCTGTAGCAGACATGGGATCTGTAGCAGACATGGGATCTGTAGCAGACATGGGATCTGTAGCAGTGGGATCTGTAGCTGACGTTCCACCGTAAGGATCTGTGGCACCACCCGTAGTGGGAGCACCAAATCCACCTGAGGCACTGGTTGCACCGGGGACTTTTCCTCCGGTACTCGAGCTGTGACCAGAAGCACCGGCACTTCTACGGCGAAGAGCTGCTCCAGTGTCCAGCTTACCTGATCGCCCTCGATGTCCACGATGACCTCCCTTCTCATGGTGGTGACCATGAGGGCCTTTAGCCCCGACATGCATATGACCGCCATGATGGGAGGGCGTTCTGCCTTGAATAGCCGGAGAGTGGTCATGATCAGCCCGGGCTTGCCTAAAGTAACAAGTGAACCATGTCAGTCCAATAATCATGACAGCGACGAAAGCGCATACCATGGGGCAGCCAAAGCACTTGAGGCACTCAAGGCAACGACGGCGAGAGCGATGGCAGACGATTTGTGCATCATGATGTGCGTGAATTAAAGAGGTGACGAACAGAAGATCGAAAGAGAGAAAGCTTGAGAAACTTGATTGATTAGGCGACCTGCACCTAAGTTTTGAGAGTTGTGGATGAGAACCAGCCTGAGGAAAATAGACCATAGGGCCTCATCCTTTTATACCCCAACCACTCTTCAAGGGGTATTGGATAGGGTAAACGGATAAGACATGGGCAGTGTAAACGTGTGAAGGAAAATGTGTAGATCCTCGGTTACCGTCCCAGTGGCGCCGAGTGATACGAGGACTCGAGAATAGTCGAAGGTCCGTTGATCCATCATAATTACTCGCTAGCATTCTGAGAAAAATAAGCAACCCAGGCTGCTATAGTATTACAGGTATTGAGGTCGTGACCAAAGAGTTCGTCGGATTAGCTTGATGAAAACATTTTTATTCGCGCGTCTTTGACTTTGCAGCGCTACTACCATCGGCAATGCACGAGAACTTTGACCAGCACAATGATTCTAAACCTCAGGCCTCAGGCTTCGGCATGACCTGATCGTGATTCTCTGGATGCGAGTAAGGACCTGGTAAGGACTGAAGTGCTGAGCGCTGAGTTACACTGGTCAAATACAAGATGATCTCAACGCTCCCCCAGGGCTCACATCATAAGAACACAACAGCTCTGGCCATGCCAGATGGAATTCAGTGCAAGCGGTCCCAAGCGGTATCAGCGGTCCCAGGCGGTCTCGTGTGTTTGGTACAACGATCGTCCGCAGTAAATGGGGCGAAAACGAGGGCATCCTTAGGCATTCTTCGGAGTCATGAGGTCGTTTCCGGCCCTTGGTCCCAGGCAACGAGTGAACTTGGTTTGAACAACTTGACCAGATCTACCCTAATCGGGAAACACCGACTGATTAAACTCGGGCGAAGAGCAATGCTTGACGCTCACGGCTCCACGGATTTTACCCCCGAAACATCGCCCTGCCAGCGTCCTTCCAGCGACCATCAGCCACGCGCGGCGCGTTGAAACTATACTCCTGATGATGTTCTGCGTATTCGAATCCGAGGACACACAATTTTTCCCTCTACAGTTTGTAGACATGGTTGTCACCAGAGCGTCCAGAGGAATTACAGAAGCAGCATGAACCGGACTCGGTTCGGAGTGTACATTCGTTCGGGGAAGATCTGAGTGAATTGCGAGCAGCTGGTAACCGCGTAACGGCCAGTCGGTGTTCCCTTTTCAACAACTCCCAAATGGAATCTTCACCAAATTGTTATTTAACCTCGAGTATACAGTCAGACGGCTTGGGAAAGGCGGTGAACATATCCCTGAATGCGAGAATTCGCATTAGACCATTTCAAAGCTTCACGGGCCGTCGAGGATAGCACAACTTGGAACTAGTACTCGGATATCAAGCTAAGACGCGATGGCGAGTAATAAGACGTGTATGCAGTGTAGCTAGTAGTAACTTACCACCAATGTCCACCTCGTGCAGATATACTGAGGTTGATGATGTCTATAACAGACTTGCATTGCTCGAGCAGCTGTACATGGTCATGATTTCAGTGCTCAAAGATGTTCAGTGCTCAAAGATGAAATTCTCTGATTACATGTGTTTTGACGCTGGTTTGAGGCTCTGGCGCCTGTTGAGCGCTAAAATTACAAGCTGATGAGATTCAGCACCAGCGCGTCGCGTTCGTTCTCCCAGATATTTTCGTGTAGAGCTACTCAACAGATAGCCTGTTTATCTTCCAGATTCAAACGCACATACAGAATGAAGGCAAGAGTTTTTCGGTTTCGATTCCTTCAAATGAATTAACTCTGCATGAATCTAGGTCGCTGTCGAAGGATGTTGCCACGGCGAATTAGACAACATATACTCTCATATCGCGGAATTGGAGGCGAAGAACAGATATAAAGTCGATCTGCTTTTGATCTGTGGTGACTTTCAGGCCGTACGGAATCATCAGGATCTGCAATGTATGGCTGTTCCGGACAAGTATAAGCATCTGCAGACGTTCTACAAGTGTGTATTCTCTTTATCCTATTTGGATTCTTCTTTTATATATGCAAGTACAGGTACTACACGGAAAACAAAAAGGCACCTATCTTGACAATTGTTATTGGAGGAAATCATGAAGCATCCAACTACATGTGGGAGCTGTGAGTGCTCTCTTTTTCAACACCACGTTCTCTTATGAATGTTGAAACAGATACCACGGCGGATGGTTAGCACCCAACATCTACTTTCTAGGTCATGCAGGGTCGGTTCTGGTGAATGGAGTCAGGATATCTGGAGCGTCTGGTATCTTCAAGGCATACAATTTCTCTCGAGGTACGTCCCCTCTTTTCTACGTCGTCTCTTCTCTGATTGCTCATCAGGTTACTTCGAAACGCAGCCCTATGATAAGGAAGCTATACGGAGTATCTACCACATCCGCGAATTCAATGTACGAAAACTGTCATTGGTACGAGTCGTTCTGCATACCTCATGTAACCACTTACAAAAGGCTATTAGCTTTCCAGCCCCCAAATATTCCTCTCACACGACTGGCCACTCGATATCGATAAACATGGCGATACACGGGCTCTAATTCGTCAGAAAGCACACTTTCGAGCGGAAATTAATCGAAATGAACTGGGCTCTCCACCTCTTATGGGTCTGCTGCGGAACCTAAAACCGGAATGGTGGTTCTCCGCACATTTGCATGTACGTTTCGAGGCCACTGTTGTGCATTCAAATGGCAGCAATGCGCAGGAAGCCGTGGGGGTGCCGCAAGAGAAAGTTGCTAACCCGGACGAAATTGCGATCTCTGATGATGATCTTGACTCGGCTTCCGCTGCTGTTTCAGCGCCAGCACCGGCTGCGAAAACAGTGGAAGATGGTCATTTAACATCACAAGTATCAAATAATCCAGACGAGATCAAGCTGGATGATGAGGAGGAGGATGTGACTGCCCCACCTGTAGTGACCCCGTCTATGCCGCCATCCATAACGCAGTTCATTGCGTTAGACAAATGTTTACCAAGGCGAAAATTCCTTGAGGTGCGGTTTTTATATGCTTGGTGTTTCTACCCTGACATTGAGAATGGGAATAGGTAGTAGATATCACTGTTGACTCTGATTCTTCGCCATCTCCAAGCCCTCCGACTCTTACTTTTGACCCCGAGTGGCTAGCAATTACACGCGCGTTTCAACCTTGGTTCTCCCTGCAAAAACATCAAAAGCCTTTCCCCGATGAGGAGCAAGCACGGGAGATAGTTCAGCGAGAGATGGAGTGGGTCAACGAGAACCTCTTGAAAGGAAAAGAGGTTCTGCCCGTCTCGGATGTGCAGCAATTTGTGAAGACCGCCCCAGGGCCTGGTTCAGAGGGTGCGAATAAATTTAAGCAGCGTCAGTATTCTCGGTTTCCACTCCTATAATCATCTCACATTGCGACCTAGCCCCAGCTTATTCGAATCCACAAACTGAAAACTATTGTAAGATGCTGCAAATCGAGAATGCAATTAATCCAGGCAAACCTCAGTCGTGACATTAGCTCAAATCTGAATTGCTGAAGATGGAGTTCTTTCAAGCGAGTGTAATCTGTAGTTGATACCGCTGTTGTACATATTAGTATCTGACGTCACTAAATTGGATTCTTGATGTGCTCCTAAATTTAGACAGACTGAATCTTTCACCAACAACGATTGCAACCAAACTCTTCAGCCTCAATTTCTGACTTTATCATGGTGAGCCTAACGTGAAATCTCGAAAGTTGATAGATACAAAACCAAGTTCATCGTTAGGATTCATTCGTTAATCTCGCAAAGCAAGGCTATCAAGCCTACAGCGCATCTCACTGTCTGTTAATCGTCTCTCGAGTCTCGTTCACCTAGCTCATAGCTTTCCTTTCACAGCGGACGTCTCCAAGACCGGAGGAGCTGAATACAACTCTGGAGACAATCAAGCACCATCTTCCGGTAGACCTAGCTGTAAGAATTCATAACCCTATCGCAACCACATCAACTGACAGTCCTCATCACAAGTCAACCACGATGAAGTCGTAGAGTCTGCTCAGAGGCATGGATCGGGAGATAGCTCTCTCTTCTCCACTGCACTGGGCTTTATCAACGGTAACAAAGTAAGTCCGCCCCTGCCTGCACTGATGAGCTCTGATACGATTGCCTTCATTTGTAGGACGAGCACGAAAAACCGATAGACGAGGAACATGTTACAAACGCACATAAAGCTGCGTATCAGGATGGGAACGCTGGCTCACTGAGTGCTAGCTCAATGGGCAGTGCCGCTGCAATGCAGGTATGCATCGATCAAGTTACTTGTCCTCCACCGCATTTCCAAATCCGACGGTCGCCTTGTCATTCTTATCCACCCCCAACAATGATGTACGGTGACTCATTATTTGACGCCGTAACAGGTCCTCAAGAAATTTACTTCTGGTGGGAGTTCCGGCGGTGGCTCCCAGAGTCAACTCATTAGTATGGCCATGGCTGAGGCTACGAAGCTCTTTGAGAGCTCTGGTGGTGCCTCTTCCGGAAACAAGCAAGATGCTGTCAACGGCGCTGCGATGACTGTAATGAAACTCCTTGTGCAGAGCAAGTTTAGCGGTGCTGTTGGCGGAGGTAACTCGGGTGGATTGAGTGGGTTGATGGGCCTTGTACGTTGCTTCTTACAATCCTGGTTTGTGTACACCCTTCTGATACCGTCGCAAATAGGCTTCCAAGTTCATGTGATAACAGCGAAAACGTATGACAGAGGAAGGATGTAATGTAACTTGTATAAATAAGAAACATTGACCTGGTTTTTTACCGGCATAAGTTCAAATTGTGAATTCATTGTTTGAACGCAAACACTTTCAACAAACTCCTCCACACCTCCAATTTATTAAATCTTTATTAGATTTATACATTTATTTAAGATGCAAGTGATAGCTAGTGATACAGTAGCAGATGATAGCAAGGTAAACAGCAAAGCGAACAACGAACAATCACGAATGACTAGAAAAGGCGTAGCAGAACATGAAAATCACAAAACAAGTCTACAATCCATGGAATAATGATACAGTATAGATATGAAAGGATGCATACGTGGAGACATATGGTGAAGCATAATTAGCTTGGTGTCATGTCATAAAGGGTAGAACTATTTGGCACTTTTGCGGCCCGAGTAGTTCGCAAGCGCAGCGTCAATATGTTGCGCCAATGCATGCTGCCAAAGGCAAAGCGGCGCTGCGCTTGACCGACCCCGATCGTGGTGGACGTTCAGACTATACTGAGTCCCGGAGTTCCGCCCGCATCCGCCGTGTCCTGTTATCGCACGGACAACGTGAACGTGGATGAGAGGGAGAACGAATACGCCCTGAAGGTCCGCAATGAGGACATGGCCAGAGCGCGCTAATAAAAGCGCAGAGTATTCTGAATAGAAAACAAGATCCTCCCACTGCCTCCAAACTACCTCCCATCCTGCTGCGTCTGCTGCTCCCTTACATTTGAAAATGAATAATATCCCTGCCACCCACTCGACTGTTTCGTCTGATCACCGAGAAGACCCCCAGAGCCAGAGAGCGTCGTGAAGCCAGCAGGAAACCCGAATGGTATCCCAACATCCAGCGGGGATACTGACCGCGTTGTAGCTCGGTATGGATTGAACGTGGCCTCACGGGCATCATCGACACCTGCAATGGATATTGACGGCAGACTGGCAGATGAAGACTTTGGTGTCGGTGGGTCAGCGGAAGAAGAGGAAGATATACTAGAGATGGACGACTGTCGGTGGAGAGAAGACGAGGGAGAGGACTCCAGCGATAGGGTACGTGATGGAGAGGGTGATCGCGAAAATGCGGAAGGTGTAGGGGAGGGCGACGCTGTTGTGCGCCGTGAGCGCTGAGTCGAACTTGGAGGATTCCTGGGTTTGCGTCTGGGGAACCCAGCGACCTTCCTTCTCCTTGAAGGGGTGATTTGGGGGGTAGCTGTCGCATTCGATGTGGTACGTGCAGATGATGAGGGCGCGGACAATAAAGAGCCTGGAATGACGAAAGCAGGGTGAGGGGCCTTCGGCAAAACATAGGTGTACGCGCATGTAGCAGCAGGTGGCGCTGGCACCTCATTGCGACTTCCTTTCCTTTCCTTGCTCAGTACCTCCGAGTCAAGCAGACTCAAGAATGCCATCCGGCTCATCATTTCTTCATATGCTGCATGCTCAGTAGCTTTCTTAGCGTCGTTAGCTTTAGCAGCAGCTTTGCCCGTGAGCTTGGATTTCTTCAGTGGAATCGTACATTTGTGAGGCCAAACCGGGACTGGGAAAGTTGGTCGGTTAACTTGGTATCGGAACTGCGACTGATGATCAGGCTTTGACCAAGCAGCCGGGAAGGCTGTAGGAGGCGCAGGAGGGTTGAGGAGGTCGCGAGCGCAGGAAGTTGGGATATACCGGGGAGTTACCACAGACTGTGAATACAGAACGTCAATTACCTGACAGCAGAACAAGCCAAAACAAACGCACGTAGTACTTTGATTGTTCTTCAGCTAACTGAGCTTTCTCTTCGTCCAGGACGATCTTCTCGACCATTTCAATCTGCGTGATGTTAGGAGCATCATGTTCTTCAGATGTTTTGAACAATGGCATTCGGTCATCCGCAAAGTCGAAGGTGAGAGAAGGAGGCGCTGTGGCGCCCGCTGTACGTTTGGGAGTGATTGGTGCACCACTTTTACGTGCCACACGTCGATGGTTCTGAAACTATGAGGCCCTGCTATAAGTATCATTACCCGTGGATACGAATTATGAAGCGATTGTACTGACCCAAACTTCAATTTGCCTTGGTGTCATACCGGACTTCTTCGCCATTATTTCGCGATCACGAGTTGAAGGATAAGAGTCGAATTCAAAATATTTCTGTAGAAACGGAATGTATTCCTTTGTCACCGGACTTCAGTATATACGACGCTAGAAGACAAGGAAGACTCGAACCTGATTAAACGGTGATTTGTCTTCAGGCCCAGCGCTACCCTCCTTCACGTGAGTGTAAGCGTTACCGACCATCGCTGGGAACGTTTCTACGACTGCCCGCTCGAAATGGGATTGTATTTCAAGACGCAATCTTTCGACGAGCCGAGGTAATGCTGCACGATAGGCCTGATGAGGTACGTCTGTTAAACGGCGCCACGTCTGGTCAAAGACATCGACATAAGAGGCAATAAGCGTATGAATTGCATGGTTGAGGTTGTTTTGCTGCGATTGAGGAAAGTCTCTGAGCAGCGATTGAATTTGTGCAGGTACCTCCAGTCGCAATGGTGTCACGGTCAGGCAATCGGCAGGGATATCAACGTGGTTTTTTTGCTTGATGTACGGCAAGGTCTGAAGGATATCCCGTGCATTCGACGAGGTTTGGAGAATACGTTGGTACACGTCCAGTACCATGGTGGTAGATAGTGACAAGCATACCTCACCGCAAGTGGGGCCTTTGAATGTGGCAGCCCACATTGTTCGCCAAGAATGGTCAGTCAAGTTCCCACGATGTGAGGACAATGCGGAGTTTAAAAGCTTCCTTATAGAAATTGCCCCCTCACTTTCTTCGTAAGTGTTTGATATTCTACCCTTCATCTCTCAAGACAGCTATGACAATTCACCCGAACCAAGAACTACAAGCACGCCTACTTTCTTCTGTAGATGAGTTTCTGCAGACCCGGGAGGGCTCTAGCATCTATGGCTTTGATGCTCGCTGGTCTCAGCTACAGGAAGACGTCGTTTCGGGCATTCAGGATGACAGCTTAACAGAAGACACCGTACTGCTGGCTTACGAGGTTGCTGGCTCTCTGGAAATTCTATGTGAAGAGCTCAATGCATTGGATCTTTTTGAACGAAGTTGGTCTGACTCCTTCACTATTCGAGATAATGATGTTGTTGATGCAAGCACTTTCCCCGTTGAGTCTGACGAACTGGACGAAACTCCAATATCTCCTGCGCCTTTTGTGAAACATACATATGACTGGCTGCTGCAGAACTTACATAACCCTTATCCCTCGAACGCTATTCGCGACGAGATCTGTGCTGCCACTGGCTCTCAACGAAAATTCATCGATACCTGGTTTATCGAGGCTCGCAAGCGAATTGGCTGGAACGATCTACGGAAAAAAGAAGGGTGGTTCCGTACTCGCAAGGAGATGGTGGATGCCGCCACGCGTCATTTCGTACAGCCAGACGATAGGAGACCATTGTTACCCCAGCAGGAGCTCGAGTTCGTCATGATCGAGGATCGGGCAGCGAGAATGTATGGAGAAAAGTTGATGCCAAGTCAGCTAGTGATAAAGCTGGCTGATGCAGTGAAAGATATGACACCCGAATTAAAGGCTCAAGCGATGGAAACGAAGAGACAGGAGAGGCTGAAGCGACGCCGCGTTGTTTCTCGAGCTACCATTGACGGAGCTACTCGAGAGGGAAGCGAAGGTGCTGATGTCAGTCAGTGTTCGTCCGCCCACAAACGTTGCGCCAGCGAAGAAGCGGAGGATGACTCTCCAGACGAACCATCGAATAAACGCTCAAGGTTCGCCTTTTTATTTGTAGGCTAGCCTACTCTACTTATTATATTCTCTCAAGAGTTGACCGCGACGCCAACGATACACGATCTACACCTTCAAGACCTAGTACTCCCTGGACGTCCTCGTCGACAGTATCTCCTTCACGAAAAAGACGGTTGTCGGAATCTGACAGCTCTTCAAGCATAAAGCGCCCGCGTCATGACCTTGCCTCCGCTGGCCTGCGCTCTGTGTCTGACCCGAGTCCTGCCCCTCCTGTCATCCTCGAGTCCTTCCCTGACCTCGATAAATGGTTCTCCAAGATTGTCGGGACCGAGCTTGCAACAGAGCCTCTCGAGTCTGTTTTGGGCTTGCAGGAGGGTGGTGGATCTTTGGCCTTAGATGGAGGTTTGTGGGGCAATTCCGCTTCAAATGTTCCTGTGGGCCAAGGTGCTGATTCCGCTCCGGCGTCGATTCCACGCAAATTATCTCTGGATGTCTCCCAAGCGGACCTGTTTACATTTAATACGGAGACATTAGAACTAACTACCCCAGAATTATGCCCCTCCTCGTCTTTGTCAGATGAAGAATCGGATAGCTTATTTGGATCCGAGGAAGGAAAAAGTACCCGTAAGTTCTCAATTTGACTTCATTCGGGTTCGGTGTGTTGATTCTGTCAATTTTTAGCTGTTACGCCTAACTCTCAACCACTTGCCTTGGCCACATTCGCAGACAAGGCAGCAATTTCACCCGTAGAGGCTCAGCTTGATTCCGCTTCGGTATCAATTGCAAACATTGACGAGAGTTTCGACTTCACAACCTTCAACCCGTCGTCTTTTGGGCTGCCTTCTATTGACATACCTGCGCTCGATTCTAATTTAACCACGAACGCAGACTTCGCCGCCATGCTGGGTAATCTTGCATCGTGGCCTTCTGTAAATAATACGGCGGAGATTAGTGACTCAGCTGGGCATGTGCTAGATTCCTACGCTCAGCCGGCCTGGCAATTCCCCCAGCAAGTGCAGCAGGGTACAGAGCCGGTCACACCGCAAAGCATCATGTCTGGCGTATATGCCACTGATGGTTCTGTGCTCCCGTCTGGTGGTCTATTTGACTGCACTGCCCCAGGAGGCCAACATTCATCACAGCAGAACCTGATTCTGGGGGCCTTGCAGTGGCAGGCCACTGCTGGCAAGCATCTGTCTATGGTCATGCCACATCTGGGATTGAATCAGTTTGTGTACTAGTGAGCTCCGCTCTTTAAACAACGATCGTTCGACCTTAGTAACAGAAAGGTTTCCTCTGCAGATCAAGTTAATACTCAACAAATGCCACACACAACCAAACTTATCATTATTGTCATGCCTACTCCGTTTCTCTATGTTGCTTGCATCTTCGTTCACATTGCATCTTCTTTCATCATCTTACTTCGCATCTCATTCGCACATCTCATTATGGTTTTCTAATCCTCGCTTTGTATCCTTATTGCTATCCTATTGCTACCGTGCGCATTTACATTTTGCCACATGCCATGATTTTATGATCTGGTCACGTATGCTGGTTTCTTGATGTTGTCTATCTTATAGCTGTCCTTTGCTATCATCTTGCTTTCCCGTCTACTATGTACCAACTACAGAATGTACAGAATAGAATACTTAATATCAATTTTACAAGCAGTTTCCTGTGCGATGCACGAACGAAGCCAACCGCAGCCGACCTTAGTTGGCCGCGTTCGGCTTGGCTTGCAGCAACCAACGAGAAGACATAGACATAGAGAGTTTATCATACAGAGACAAATGGGACAAAAGGATATCGGGCTATAGCGATATGATGATGATTTGGCTTCTAGCTTATGTAAGTGCTTGAGCAACGTCCACTGCAAGTAAAGGGAAAACTATGTGCAATCTAAGACAGCCAAACTCTAAGCTGACTGCTGAAGGTACCAATATCACTTTAATATCATCCCGGTATCTGTCTATATCAAAAAGTCTGAATGCCAGGGCTACAAGATGCCTTGACAGAGAAGAGGCTTGTCTTTTAATCATTCTCCTACTGACCATTTTTCAATTCGCTCGCCATAACAGCTTTGATCATTTCGCTCCCTAATACACCCGCCTCCTCAAAGCGGCCCTCAAAGAATTCCCTGGTTTCACTAAACCGTTTCTTGTAGACCTCAAAACTTGCGAACTTGACGCACTGACTCCAGCCTCGCGCAGCGACCACAAACTCGAGATCATCAGAGCGATGCCAAGTATCGTAGATAGCAGAGTGTATGGCAGAGTCGAGGAGAGAGGGTGAAAGGAAGAGGTGCTCGGCAACACCAAGGAAGAGACGAAAGAGGGGTGTTGCAGCCAGGTCAAGATGGTCGAAAGGATTGATGTCGAGTTTTGCCCAACAGTCCACCATTGCGAGAAGGGATAGATGTGAGTTGGGCTGATAACGGGGGGTGTCTGGTGCTGCGATGGAACCATCGGATGACGTCCTGCCGTGGGCAGGTGTCGCTGGAGGTGTTTTTCGGCCAAGGCTAAACTTGTCCAAAATCTCTTGTGATAACAAGATTGGCTTTCGAGGTTTTCTGTTTTCACCAAAAACAGTGTCCCTCGCCCATTCTATCCGTTTCCGTAGCTTCATTTCACTCTCGGAATGCGCGGATCCACCCGTGCCGGCTTCGAGCATTAGTTTGAATAATTCTGTAGCACTCTGTGTGTACTGGTTGATCTGTTCGCGTGCTTTAGGATTGAGGATAGCAAGGCCGGCGTATACATGCCATGCGTTGCTGTATATGCGAAGTGTCAAGTTCACTTTCACCGTTTCCATCCCGCCGACGTAGAGCCCTTGCTCCCAGGGGTAGGAGCGGGCAGATGCCCAAGCTGTTCCCATACTGGTCACATGTGTTAGTAATCTCAATACCATGGTCGACACTAGGAGTTCCATAAATAAAACGTACCTCAAGAACGCGGCATGTGTGACAGCCTGCGTATTGGCGGTTACGAGGTCGTGCTCCTCATACGACAAGTACACATAACGCGACCCAAAGGAGCGAAATATCTCTTCAACAAAATGAAGAGCATCATCCGAACCACGGTGCTGGATGAGAATCTATATCGGAGCTAAGCAGATCAGGGTTTCGTCGTTGAGCACTATGTACGTACCAAAGGCTGCCCTAGGGGAGACACAGTCGGACCATGAAGCGAATGGCACGAAACTATCTGCGTATCTTGAGGTAAATGCTTCTCGAAAGCGTCTTTTTCGGGTGCTTTTACGGACGTTTGGCCGGCCACAATCGCGTTCAGTTTCGTGGCTGCAGGTCGAAAACAAAAGGTGGACGTGTAAGCGACTCTGCATCGAATTGCAGCTCTGTTTGCAAACTTGGAAGCCACTCGCAGGCAGAGAAGGATGCTTACAAGGGCCATATTCAGCAACAACACGATCGATGAACTCTGCTTCTACAGAGTACATCATAAAGTCCGAAGAGCGAGCGACAGCATGGCCATCTTTGAAGACCGTAACGCCAGGGACATCTGTGATAAGGGGCTACAATCAGCAAACCCCTCTAAGCTGAGAGGAGATTCAGTCTGACTCGAGTAGGTTTCCTTCAGTTGTTCATACTTGTCGGCTCTGTCACAAACGTAGATTCTGTTATTCCCCATTAAGAGTCAGCTTTGAGTTCTAGATGATTAGAGATTCGCCAACTTGACCTGACTTACTTCTTCCAACCAGCCTTGGACAACAAATTTGCGTACATTTTGCCCATTGCACCCATCCCAATGAGCCCCAGAGTGGGCTGTTTCTCGATGGGATCATCTGGACTCGGTTTTGCGGGGGACATGCCAGTAGGTAGGGCAGATAGGTAACATCGTATCGCATTCAAAACGTACAACTGTTATAAAGGGTTTCGGAACTTACTTATGTAATGCGACCAAAAGTTAGTCGGAGTTCCGAGTCACCAAACTCAGAGATTGTTACTTGGATGACTCGGAGAGTTTAGCTCTGAGATTGTTCTCTGACCTGTGGTTCCGATTTACGAGATTAACAAGGTAATTCTATGATACATGAGTAGCCAAATATGCATATAATTAGAGAATATCTCTTGCTCTCTGTTTGCCTTTTGAATCCGCTTCTAACGCGCGAAGGAGTCGATTCAGAATCTCTCCTTGAGCTTCTACAGAGACACGTAGCTCCGCGATCTGTTTACTAAGTTCTGTTTGATTCTGGGCAAGCTTGAGGTTGGTTAGATCGCGCTCAGGAGGAAACGTTGCGTGCCGTTGTTCCATAGGTGAATCTAGATCGTGGTCGCCTTCGTCTTGCTGTTGTCTTTGCTATATCAAAATCAGCGTCGGCCAAAGGTAGTTACAAGGAGAATGAGGGAACCTTTGATGCCATTTTTTCCCAAACAATACTGAACTCTCGGCCTAGCACGAAGCTAGGAAGTGCAATGAGAAGCAACCCAAAGACCAGCAAAGGTAATGTCACTAAGCGTCCAAGAAATGAACGCGGAGTGATTTCTCCATATCCTACGGTGGTTATAGCTAATTCGAGATTAGCTGAATACCTGAATCGGAAGTGATTATACGTACTGACTAACACGAACCTGGGAAGGACATGTCAAGAACACTCCACTATCGGTATGACTTGGACTTACCAAGCGGCAGCGGGAATAGACTGTAGTTTCCATGAGAAAGAAAAAAGCACATACAGAAAATTGAACGAACCGCGAATTGCGTAGGGTCACCATCCGAGTTTATGAAAGTTTCTAGTGTCGTATCCCATGTCCCTCGTTCAGCAAAATACCTTCACAGTATCCGTGCGTTAGAGCAGAGACGAAGAAGGTTCAATGAGCCAACTGACAGAAGAGTGCTAAAGACAGTCAAGACCATGACTACGAAGAATCCGATCGCCAAAAGAGCATGCTGAGATCTTCGCACAGATAGGTACATGACTTCGATAGTACTTGACATTAGGGTATGAGCCAGAAGCTTTGGGAGAAAAAGGTGACAAGACACACAGCAGGATGGTATGATTATATCGGAACGGCCTAAAAACACGGAGTAACCTGAACATCCGCAGAATGGAGAAGCGAAAGAACACGGCCTGAGACGCAGGAGGTAAGAAATGGCATAGCAGATCATGAGTTTAACGCACTGTGTCTTGCTGTAACATGATTTCAATGTAGTATGGCAAAACCGATAGTAAATCTATCACACCAAAGAAGGCTAAGAGAGTACAGAGTTAGTTGTATTCCCACAAAGAAGCAAGATGAGACCTACAAATCATCCATCCCAAGAACGACTTCCACGATGAGCTCCACGCAACGCAGCGAGCAATGTATTCCACAGTGAATAACGCTACTAGTGTGGTCTCTAACCCGAACCACACCTGCGGGCTGATCGTATGAAAAGCAGGCACTGTCTCCAGTACAGTGACCACCGCCGAAATGAGAATGAAGAATGTCATGAGGAAATGAATAAGAAAAGCGCCAACAGAAGAGCTCGGTTGTTCCAGCAACGCATAAAGATCTCGCTTCCAGGGTGGATGGATTCCAGACAATTCAGCCTCGTCATAACTCCGAGTTTGAGTGAAGATTTCGGATATACGCTGTGATGCAGGAGTTTTGGGTGCATCTTCCGTCAAGAACAATGAAAGTCGAGACGATGTAGACGCTCGTACTTGAGACAATTCAATGCCTGAAGACATTGAAATGTGAAGCTTTGAAGGCTGGCTACGATCACATGACCCGTGTCCAAGCAGTAAAACAAACTCCCAATTCGTGATCCATTTGACGCGCCCGAATCTGACATACACGAAGGCTTGCAACGATACATATTGGTACGCATCTCATTCTACCATCCTTCACTGCTGTGCTATTGCTTGCAAACCTGGGCCAATGAACAAACTCGATCTCTATTTCCCTATCTACCAGTACGATGAAGTCTACCTAGTTCCGTCTCTTCTTAAGGGCGATAGAATGCTCTTTCATATTGATTAGCGCCTTTGACTTTAACTCCAAGTTGTTCCGCAGCCTCTAAAGCCCAATGAGGATTCCTCATGAGCGCTCTAGCTAGGAAAATGACGTCCGCTTTGCCGTCTTCCAGATACGATTCAGCCAGTTTCGGGTCTTTTATCAACCCGACAGTTCCAACGATCATCCTCGGATACGTCTTCTTAATTTCTGAAGCAAACGGTACCTGCATAATCGAAGCGGATCAACACGGCATCCAGGATGAAAGACTTGTACTGACCTGGTAACCTGGGCCAACAGGGATTTTTTGTTTAAACCAGTTCGCACCAGTGCTGACGTCCACCAGATCCACTCCCAGCTTCAACATCTCACCCACGTAAATCTTGCTTTGCTCGAGACCAAACTGTTTCCATAAACCATCTTCGTCTTTCTCGGGTCCTTCAACCCAGTCTGTTGCACTGATTCTGACAAAGAGCGGCTTCGACCACGCAGCACGACATCGCGAAATGAGTTGAAGCGGCCAACGAAGTCGATTCTCAAGAGGTTGTCCACCAAACTCGTCAGAGCGCGTGTTAGATATGGGCGAAACGAAAGAGCTCAGAAGATATCCATGAGCACCATGAAGCTCAATAAAGTCAAATCCAATTTGTTCGCAGCGTTTGATAGAAGCAAGGAAAGCTTCTTCTAGTTCGACGAGTTGCTCTTTAGTCAGTTCCTTAGGGGTAACGGATTTATCAGACCATGGAATGGCACTAGGGCCCACAACTGGTGTGATTCCCGCATGAGTTTGAATTACCACATTGAAGAATGGAGAGCTCCATAACGTCATCGGGCCAGCCTCCTTCATCCTTCCCAGCAGTAGGGACTCCTGCCACGTACTGGACCCAAGGAGCATACGTGGATGCCTTACGTCCGGCGTGAGCCAGCTGGACACCAATCTTTGTTCCTTGAGCATGAGCAAAGTTGACAATTCGTTTCAAGGGTTCTATCTGCGAGTCTGTCCAGAGGCCCTAAATCACAGGGATATTAGCGCTGATAAAGAAAGATTGTGTAGAAGCGCGGCTTACGGCGTCTTCGGGTGAAATGCGACCTTCAGGCACTACAGCGGTCGCCTCCATACAGATCGCACCAACACCTCGAGCTGCAAATCCCTATGCTTTATGAGCTTGAGCCGATTTTGTCAATTGTGTAACATTCACCCCAATGTGTACGAGATGCCAGTCAGTCGCATGACCGTTATCAGAGCTGTACTGGCACATGGGAGACTGACAAAAGGAGAATGTTCTTGACGAACTAAGCACATATGAATAGACAGCAACTGACTACAAATATGCGATTCTTGAAGGTAACATTTCCGATGGTTATTGGCTGGAACAAGAGAGGAATCGGTTCTTCCTGAGAATGAATATTTGAGTGAAAGCAAAGGCTAACAGTAAGTATCTGACTGGAAGTACCTTGGAGAACGGGGTGCCGATCTGAGGGTCGTTCAAAGGAAAATACTGTTGGACACCTGGGACAGGTCTGTTAATATGGGACATGGTGGACTGAAGATAAGTACAGGACATACATTCTGATCTATCAACAAATGCTGAACAGTGCGTTTGTCAGCCTAGCAATTGCTCTTCCCAGCAGCAGGGACTCGTGATTCATTTTCTGAGAATACCACACGATGACGTCACGAGCATACCTATTCAGAATCAACATCCATTATGTCTCTTCCTCAACAGTTACTGGATCAGCTCAGAAAGATTGACCAAAGCACAGAATTCACTGGACGGGTTGGAGGAAAGGTTCGATCCTCAAATGGAAATTTGTACTTTGCGAAAATTGGTTCGCCAGGAGAGCAGGAGCAGTATGTGGGAGAGGCAGAGTCACTGAATGAAATCGGAATCGGGGCACCAGGACTAGCTCTGCGCATACTATCTTCGGGTGTATTGGAGAATGGAAAACCGTTCTTCATTTCGGAGTACAAGGACATGGGCATGCTTTCTGACAAGGCTGCCACGGTCCTCGGTAAGCGCCTTGCGACGGAGCTGCACCGGTACAAGAGTCAACATGGATTCGGGTTCCATGTACCGACATACTGTGGCGCAACCAGGATGGAGAACGGCTGGTACGAGAGCTGGGAGAAATGCTATGATGCTATGATTGGAGATCTGATTAGCAAGTTGAAAAAGAAGGGACGATACGATGAGTTATGCAGAAAGGGGGAAACGGTCAGAGAAAGGTGGGTATGCACATAAGGAAACGGGGGTTGCGACTCAATATATAAATCCAGAGTCATCCCTAAGCTGCTAGGTATGATCTCCTACGCCGTCTTCGTACATAGTGCATTTAGGTGAAAACTGATTAGGCCCGCTGGTGATCGAGCCTGTACTCTTACATGGAGACCTCTGGGTAAAGTAGTGCCATGCTCATTGACTCTTTGCTTCTAACAGATTGGCAGAGCGGAAACACGGGCATTGATCGTGCGACTGGAGAACCGGTCATCTTTGACCCATCTTCTTTCTTTGGTCACAATGAAGCTGAGTGAGTCTCAAGTGTAAAAGTGATTTCGTCTATGCTCACCCAAGGACCGAACTATCAGCTTAGCCATAGCGAGAATCTTTGGAGGCATTCCTCGCGCATTTTTCACAGAGTACCATAGCCATCTTCCAAGAACTGAGCCCACGGACCAGTATGAATTGCGTGGTCATCTGTACGAACTATTTCACTATTTGAATCATACCGTGTTGTTTGGGGTAAGAGGTCGCTTCTCGGTCCTTGATGGAAAGACGAGGCTGATATCACTGGTCAATTAGGGCGGCGGTTACGAGTCAAGCGCAATGGGGAAGATGGATATTCTTCTGAAGGCAAACCTGTAGTCTGTGTAGAATATTTGTGCGCCACTGCTGTGTAGTAATAGAAAGTAAATACAAGAGTCACGCTAGGGTTTAGCAGTGGTTCAACAACAATCAACAACTCCGCTGAATAATTGCAATTTGTAACTTCGTCTTCAACGTCCAATTGAAGTCGGTCCTTGTTGTCTCTGCTCTTCTCGTCGCACCGTACATTCTACGGCGACACAACCATAGCGACAGACTTTAACAGTCTCAGGAGAAATCAGGATTGGCGCTATAGCGCTTGACGGTCGCTCCCAGAACCCCGCGTCTAATAGTTGTCGTGTTGGCCTTAGACCATGAGTCAAGGTATCTACCATGTAGTTTTTGCAGAATGAACTGAAACAAACTAGTTATGTTGAGAAATTGATGGTCCCCAAGATTTTTATTCCTACGATGACCCCGGCTATGGCATGGAGGACGAGGAAGATGACGAGTACAGAGAGATAACTCAGGAAGATTGTTGGACAGTTATCTCTAGCTTCTTTGAACAGAAGGGTCTTGTCCGACAGCAGCTCGACTCCTTCGATGAGTTTGTTCAGAACACTATGCAAGAGCTGGTTGACGAAAACTCGGACTTGATCTTGGACCAAGCCGACCAACATACTGGGCACGACACGGACATGACTCGAAGATACGAGATCAAGTTTGGGCAGATTTATCTTTCGCGACCGACAGTAACTGAGGCCGACGGCTCGGTGGTGCCAGTGTTTCCCCAGGAGGCGCGTTTGAGGAACTTGACGTACTCTGCTCCTCTGTATATTGAAATGAAGAAAAGAGTGTTGGTTGGGAGAGAGGATCCGGAGGGTGCAGCGGGAGACATATCCTGGGAGACAGAGAATGATGGAGGGGCAGAAGATTCGACGAAAGTCTGGATTGGCAAGGTGAGTTCTCTCTCGTTCATGTCAACCTCCTTATTTAGCTCGCGCTTTTAGGTTCCAATCATGCTTCGTTCCACGTTCTGTATATTGCGAGGGCTGCAAGACCAGGATCTGTACGACTTGAACGAATGTCCTTACGACTCCGGGGGATACTTCATTATTAATGGTTCTGAGAAAGTGCTCATTGCGCAGGAACGTATGGCTACGAATCACGTCTACGTTTTTGCCAAAGCTCAGCCGTCGCCGATCAACTTCTTGGCTGAGATTCGTAGTGCGGTTGAAAAGGGTGGAAAGACTATCAGTCAATTTCAGGTTAAGATGTTCCACCGGAACCAGGAACGTTCCGTGAGTCTTTCTCTTTTCCATCGGCTTGCTTTAGTTGAAAGCCTTCGTGCCTTTAGCTGGGGAACGTCATGAAAGCAACCATCCCTTATATTAAAGTCGACATTCCGATTTGGGTGGTCTTCCGTGGTCTTGGTGTCATCTCTGATCGTGACATTCTGGAGCACATATGCTACGATATGCAGGATGCACAAATGCTTGAGATGTTGAAGCCCTGTATAGACGATGGTTTTGTTATTCAAGATCGCGAGGTTGCGCTCGATTTCATTGGCAATCGTGGAACAACCACCGGTCTCTCGAGGGAACGACGTATTCGTTACGCTCAGGAAATTCTGCAGAAGGAAATGCTGCCGCATGTTTCGATGGCAGAAGGGTCTGAGTCGAAGAAGGCGTATTTCTTTGGGTATATGATCCATCGGTTACTCCTTGCCGCATTGGAGCGACGGGAGCTGGACGATCGTGATCATTTTGGAAAGAAGCGACTGGATTTGGCTGGTCCTCTCTTAGCCAATCTGTTCAGAATGTTATTCCGGAAACTGACTAAAGACGTGTACCGTTACATGCAGAAGGTACGCCTTAAACCGTTATGTTGTCGGAATAGTCTAACGATGCAATGTTCACATCCAGTGTGTTGAAACCCATAAGGAGTTCAACCTCGCATTAGCGGTCAAACACCAAACCATCACTAATGGTCTAAAATATTCTCTCGCCACCGGTAATTGGGGCGACCAAAAGAAGTCAATGTCGTCTAAGGCAGGCGTATCTCAAGTGCTGAACCGCTACACCTATGCGTCAACATTGTCCCATCTACGTCGTTGCAATACGCCATTGGGAAGAGAGGGAAAGATAGCCAAGCCACGCCAACTTCATAACACACATTGGGGTATGGTCTGTCCTGCCGAGACACCGGAAGGTCAGGCTTGTGGTCTTGTCAAGAATTTGGCTCTTATGGCGTGTATCTCTGTCGGGTCATACTCGGCACCCGTCATCGAGTTCTTGGAGGAGTGGGGTCTTGAGTCGCTTGAAGAGAACGCACACTCCACCAATCCCACGACGAAAGTCTTCGTGAACGGTGTGTGGATGGGTGTCCACCGCGATCCTGCAAACCTGGTCAAAACAATCAGGAAGCTACGAAGAAAGGACGATATCAGTCCTGAGGTATCTGTGGTGCGGGATATTCGAGAGAAGGAGCTGCGACTATATACCGACGCTGGTCGTGTCTGCCGGCCGTTGTTCATCGTCGAAAACCAACAGCTAGTTCTCCAGAAAAAGCACATAAAGTGGCTCACTAATGGCCAAAACGACGAAGGCTCAGAGTTCAAGTGGGAGCATCTTGTCAAAAATGGCATTATTGAACTGCTGGATGCGGAGGAGGAGGAGACTGTAATGATTTCTATGACACCAGAAGATTTGGAAAATTCGCGATTGCAGTCACAGGGTGTTGATCCTCATGCAAGCAGTGAGGACTTTGATCCCGCTGCTCGTTTGAAGGCTGGTATCAATGCACATACCTGGACTCACTGTGAGATTCATCCCAGTATGATTCTTGGTATCTGTGCAAGTATCATTCCATTTCCTGATCACAACCAGGTAATTCTAGATCTTATCGTGTTTTACTCCGTCGACTGACATATCATTTAGTCTCCTCGTAACACTTACCAGTCTGCTATGGGTAAACAAGCTATGGGAATCTACCTCACCAATTTCCTCATCCGAATGGACACTATGGCGAACATTCTTTACTACCCTCAGAAACCTCTCGCTACAACTCGGTCTATGGAGTATCTCAAGTTCCGAGAGCTACCCGCAGGACAGAACGCGATTGTTGCTATCCTGTGTTATAGTGGATATAACCAAGAAGATTCCGTCATCATGAACCAGAGTTCAATAGACCGTGGTCTATTCCGAAGTATCTACTATCGAAGTTATATGGACTTGGAGAAGAAGAGCGGCGTTCAGCAGCTGGAGGAATTCGAGAAACCAACACGCGACAACACACTTCGTATGAAACATGGTACATATGACAAGCTCGAAGATGATGGGCTGATTGCGCCTGGTACTGGTGTTCGGGGTGAAGATATTATCATTGGCAAAACTGCACCCATACCCCCTGATAGTGAAGAATTGGGTCAACGGACACGCACACATACTCGACGTGATGTCTCTACACCTCTGAAGAGCACCGAGAGCGGAATCGTCGATCAGGTGCTGATTACCACAAACTCGGAGGGACAGAAGTTTGTGAAGGTCCGGGTTCGTTCAACTCGTGTTCCCCAGATTGGTGATAAATTTGCCTCTCGTCACGGGCAAAAAGGTACAATTGGTATCACCTACCGTCAGGAAGATATGCCTTTTACTGCAGAAGGCATTGTACCCGATATCGTCATCAATCCTCACGCCATCCCGTCTCGTATGACTATCGGACATTTAGTTGAATGTCTGCTGTCGAAAGTTGCGACACTGATTGGTAACGAGGGAGATGCCACTCCTTTCACAGATCTTACCGTAGAATCGGTGTCTATGTTCCTCAGGCAGAAAGGCTACCAATCCCGCGGACTGGAAGTCATGTACCATGGTCACACCGGGCGTAAACTTCAGGCTCAAGTATATCTCGGACCGACGTACTACCAGCGTCTCAAGCACATGGTCGACGATAAGATTCACTCCCGTGCGAGAGGTCCTGTTCAGATTTTAACCAGACAGCCTGTTGAAGGTAGAAGTCGAGATGGTGGTTTGCGTTTCGGAGAAATGGAGCGTGACTGTATGATATCTCACGGAATTGCTGGATTCCTCAAGGAACGACTGTTCGAAGCTAGTGATGCTTATCGCCTTCATGTTTGTGATGTGTAAGTGTTCAAGTCAGTATAGTTGACATCATCTGTACTGACCTATCCCAGCTGTGGTCTGACTGCGATAGCCAACTTGAAGAAGCAAAGCTTTGAAGTACGTGTGCTATTTGTTTCATTCTTATAGTTATCAACTTCTTACATTGCCTCAGTGCCGTGCATGTAAAAACAAGACGGCCGTCTCTCAACTCTACATTCCTTACGCTGCTAAGCTGCTCTTCCAAGTAAGAACCACACCATACGTGTTTAGTTTCTGTCTCACCTCTTTGCAGGAACTGCAAAGTATGAACATTGCTGCCAGGCTTTACACGGTTTCTTCAGGTCGCATACGGGATTAACAATATTTGTTAAACCATTACCTAGATGATACACGGTGCCATTACTGTAAAACTTGCTTGTACGAGATAAGGAGTATGAATGATGTACGCAATAGAAGCGGGTGTGATGAGAACGATGTCAGAATAGATTAAGAAAGCAAAGATAGTCCGTCCCGTCCTACTGCATATTTTCTAGTGATTATTAGCTTGTAGGCGAATACTTCCATCAATCCGTTCTGTCCCGCTCGCTGTGTATCAGTCCGCGCCTCTCTTCTGGTTGCTCGCCAGAAAGGCGGTCAGCACGGCGCGTTTTAGGCGTAACGGGTGTATGTTCATCATCATCTTCGTCTCCAATTTCGAACACCACGCTATCCTCCGTTACTGGACCTTCACCATGATGACGATTACCAACTAAGGTAGCCTCGTCGTCATCACGCCCTCGGACTCCATGCTCCAAAGACTCTAGGTCGTAGTCTTCGGCATCTGCTTCGTCTTGAGCAAGTTCTTCCGACATCGCCAATGTAGATATCGATATCAAGGTAGAGATGAGTCTATAGATCAACAATAACAAAAAAAAGAAAACCTATCTTCTGTTGTTTTCGGATGGCCGCCAGAGGTATGCAATCGCCACAAATGAGACGAGGTAAAGTAACGCTAGCCAGCCATCGAGAAGCCACCAACGAACGCGCCACGACTTAGCAGCATAGTCTGAATCCATTACACATCGCTCAGCTTTCTCGTCGCAAAATAAGGAGTAGTTGCTTACCTTCGGCCAGGCGCCCAGAGAAGGAGAATGAGGATACCACGAAGAAAACTGCTATGACTAGAACCGTGAAAATGAGGATACGGTAAAGCTTTTCGAACATGGATAGTTTGTATCTTTGCTTGCGTGCACGAAGTTCAGCAATTGTGGCTGAAAGTCATGTAAGTAGACGGTCCTCAGACAGAAATCAGATTATCACTTACCGTTCAAGGAATACATAATCCAGAGAAGAAAGCCACTGAGGGTGAAAGCGAGAGGAATGACGAATAACAACAAGATAAGAGCGGATGTAGACTCCAGCTCCAGTTCGACGATACCAACAGCGTATAGAACTGTAAAAATGAACCTCAACATTCTGAGATTACGAACTTCGTCAAAAGACACTGACTTCCAAAGATGAAATGTGCTACAGCGAGTATTTGGCATTTGAGCATAGTACGTCCGAGAGATTCTCGAACTACACTGAGCCCTAAGGAAACAACAAGAAGCATAAAGAACGACATTGAGTTTCGTCCGGCATCAAGAATGGCGACTGGAGAGGTGATGAATTAGAAGGTCTGCTTGATAAAAGACAATCGACAAACTCACCAACGATGAGGAAAACAGTTGATGCTGCGCTTCTACCATGGGCATTTAGATAGCGATAATAACCTGTATGAGTTCGTTCAACGTCGGCTTGAAGCACTGAGTACGAATACATACCCCAATTTGCAACCATTTCAATGACCAAGAGTCCTACTAGACCAGACAAATAATACTATGAATTGTTAGCACTACTGACGGGAAGACAAGAACCAGAAATTTACTTGGAGAGGAAGAAGGTCCTGGACATGCTTCCAGCACAGCCATCCCCAGGCCGCAGCAAATGCAGCGTAGACGATGAACATGACAAAATAAAACTAGTTGCTGTTATTATGGGATTCCGACTCTCTAAGCCTATCGGACGCACATTGACTTTGGGATAATCAGTTGCCGGCAGCTTTCCGTCGAACTTATTGCGGAAGAAGACCAGGCCATCATAAGACGAATGAAGGTCAGTAGCTTCCTGATCATTTGATGCACCCTGCACTGTCACAGGCACAATGGCTAAGTAGAGGATTAGCTGAGCCGGCACCCTGACTCAAAACTTCGTTATTTACCAACACAGTAGTAGCCAGTTTTCCGGACCAGATATTGAATTGGTTCAATGTAAGACAACATTGCACTTGGACTTGGATTGTCATTTGCTCGAAGTTGCAGAGCATGTGGCGTTGGTGTAGCTCGACGCCATGGAGTGGTATAATTGTCGGGAGGAGGTGTTGGATTTCCTTCAGGATTGTCCCAAAATCCACTCGTAGACACAACTCCTGACGTCGCCGAATCTCTGGAGTTGCTTTGATTAGCAGGTAATTCAACGCGTGCAGACCAGAAGGTAGTATCATTGATGTTCTTTCCAGCAGGTAAATCCAAGATGAACTTCCCCAATTGCTCTTCGGTGCAGAATCCGCCTAGTACCGCACTCGAAGTGCACACATATGTTTTCTGCTATGACGTACACTTCTTAACTAACGGCTAGTCCAGACTAATGCACTACTCACGGGTAAGGTTTCATCAACCAGAGAAGTAATTTTGCCCAAGTATGGCGCATCCGCCCACTCGTAAATGACCATGGCCAGCTGGCCTTCCGAGGAGGCATCGAAGGAAACTGGGTAACATATCAAGATGATTGCTGTAAGGCTTCCGTATCATGGTACTTGCCGTTTATATAGGTGGTCTGGCTTCCCCACATACCACTACATATTTGACGTGAATAATCTGTGCGAGATGTTACCGAGTGACAATGGAAAATGTACTGAGCCTCTTGCCTGTATCTTCGACTGGCACTTCATATGCAAAGCTTGGATCCAGATATGACAACGAGAAAACCAAAAGACTGAATGCAAGACACGAAACCTGGACCATGGCGGAAGGAATTTGGGAGATGTGCTGTTGACAGTTGCTTGTCAAAGCCGTTCACTCCGACAGTGAGGACAAGAAAGGAATTCCAGTATCAAGCAGCTCGAGCGTATTCATCTCCCGTCTCTCGAATATCTTCAGTGCTATGCTCGGCGACGATGAAGACGTTTTCGACAGCGTAACTTGGGAATCTCCAACGGCACCAGTGTATGATGCCAATGACACACCATCCTCGGGTCCAGGTTTCAGGCAGAGTACGGCTGAGGGGAATGAAGGAGGTCCTCATGATCCAAAATGGGAGGGCTACCTCGTAACTTCAGTAACGGATCCCGTGAAGGAACTAGCGGAAACGAAGGATGCCTACGTTTCGTACTTGGTGTCTGCCAAAGTATGTTATAGGCCCTCTGCATCCCCCCTTATACTCAAATATCTCTCTAGACCAATCTACCAATATTCTCTACGCCAAACCCTTCGTCTCGGAGACGATTCCAAGATTTCGCTTTCCTGAGGGATCACCTTGTTAAGGACTTCCCTGCTTGTGTGGTTCCAGCTTTGCCTGGCAAACACCGGCTGGGTACGCAATACGTCGCTCTCACAATATACCACAGCTGATTTTGCTCAGAATACATCACCGGTGATAGGTTCAGCCCCGAGTTCATGGAAAGAAGACGTCTTGAGTGAGCTTTCCGCATTTGAAGTAACTTTCGTATTCTCAGTAAGCAATTAGCCTTCACCGATTCCTGCAGCGACTCTCCCGCCATCCGACACTCCAACGAGCGACACTGGTTCGCGCTTTCTTCGAGTCTACAGAATGGGTCAGTTGTGAACTCTCCGTTTCTCTACTTATTTTACTAATCTAGCAACTTATGGCATGTTCACATGCACCAACACATAGCTCACCCCCCGGGTCCAGAACCTTCACAAGGTTTGGTGGATAATATCACTGATACTCTTCTCAACGCGTTCTCTCGTGTCCGCAAACCGGATGAACGATTCTTGGACATGCGTGAGTCAGTCGATAAGTTTGAGGAAGGGCTTGTCCTCTCAGAGCGCCTTTGGACCAGGGCGCGAAATAGAACAAGCGGTGAGTCTCACCCATGGTTATCTCTCGCTCTCCACCATTTCGTTCGTGTGTCTAAAGCTAAACTAAGACGGTAATCCGGAATCCGATGAAGACCTTACAGCAGATTACCATGACTTGGCAGTTGCTGTTCAAGGTTTAGGATTCCTGGAGTCAGGTATAACGGATCCTTTGAACCATTTCTCGAATACTTTGCTGGAATTTTCCGCCCTATTGCGGCATAAGGTATGTTCTGGTTGCATTCTCGCTCTCACACGATACGAAGTGAGCTTATGGTGATAAGACCCAAACTACAACCGACCCCTTTCTCATTCACCTCCATTCACTCCTCGCATATTCTCACGCTAATCGAGCGGTTTTGAAACTACGAGATCAGAAGCAATTGGACTTTGAGGAGCTTTCAGATTATCTTTCTGGTGTCACCGCTGAACGAGATCGGTTGGCTGCAATTATCAGTGGACGTGCTGGTAGTTCAGGACTAGGACTCAGCGCCTATCTGAAAGACCGAGTGGATGCTATTCGTGGAACTGACGATGACAGAAGCAGGGTGGAGAAGATGCGCAAGCTGGACGTCAAAATCAAAGAGGTACGTACTTGCTCCAGTTGTATGAACCTTTGTGCGCACGTGAACATTTTCTCTAGCTCCAGGATGCCGTCACGACAGCACACGAAACATCAGATGCTTTCAGCGACGAGACACTTCGAGAGCAAACGATATTTCAGTATGCAAAAGAAGCCGAGATGAAGGAGATGCTCGGAAATTTGGCCGAGGGCCAGATAGAGTTTTACAAAGCTGTTAGTCATTTTCCTTGTTGGAACTCGTGGTGTATCGATCACTCAATCCCTCAATATTAGGCAATGGAAGAATGGGATCGAATAATACCAGTTATTCAACGTATTCGTGTGGACGTATAGTGATTTAGGACATTTTGTATTGTATTATATCTTCACGGAGTTCTGCTTCGATAATCATGGTTTTTGTGACCTATGTATTCTGGCGTTGTTTTTCCATCTGCAGTTTCACGTCGGATTCTTGGACCATAAGAGACAGCTGATAATAGAGATCAGATGGGATGTAAATGAATGAAAGAAAGCATTCACATTGATAACTCCTGTGTTTACCGCTCGTACCATGTGAAGCTCTGCGTCTTCACTCGCACCTACAGTTGTATGCTTCTCATCCGCGGGGATCCATGGTGGTGGCTCCTGATTTACATGTGAGCTGACATCCCAAATCAAAAGGTAGAACTACCTTTGTGTTAGTGATCGTAGGTGCAATGTTATCTTTCAGTTCTACGACGATGGCAAATGAGACATTGTCTGATCAAGCACTCTTCAATGGCAGCTCTAATAGAACCAGGAACTTCCAATCACCACCAAGATACATTTGGCCTAGTTGCGCCTCTATCATGTTCAATTTTACCAGGAAAGAGCGAAAGTACTGTCCGAGGGACAATGAAGACATTGCACCCTCCACGCTAGGAGAATATTTCAGTACCTCCGCAAATCATTTGTCGAAGATACAGTTTGTTCACGCTCGTGTCCCTATTGAAGGCTTCCACTTGAATCATGTTTTCTATTGAGAATATGAACCTTTCAAGAGGCTTCTCTTCTTTATCCTTGATGACTACCGTGACTTTGTCCACCTTTCCCTAGAACAAGGAAGTCGTATTGACTTGAAAACTGATTGACAAAGAGATTGCATGTACCAGCACCAGTTCTTCGCCAACAGCTTTCACGGCACCGGAGATGTATTCATTGAGAGCCGGATGACGCGATTGAAACACCGGTGTATCATATTTCTTTCGACGAATGAAGAGCTCTGAGGGATAAACTTGTCGGACATACAAAATAGTGTGGATAGCGACCTCAACTGAAGAAGGGTAGTGCCATTAAGATCTAGAGAAATTGGGGCAAAACACTCACTGAATTCGATGATACCACGGACAGTCTCTATTTGAGAACAATAGCGGACGTCAGAACTGGTTCCAAGGGGATGAAGACCTACTGACGATTGTATGTGAGGGAAGTCATATTCAAGTGGGGCCCCCCCGGGTTTCCGGCCCGAATCCACCTTCTTCCAAAACATTCATCAATTCAGCGTCGAATATGTTACCTACCCTGGCTACAACTTCCAACAGTTTCAAAGCATGCTAACCGCCGACAAACTTGAAGTCTGGAATGTTTTGTCACAATATATGATCCCCATACATCGGCCTACATACCGATGGAAGTTCTCTGAACTTCTCCGACTGTCACGTATGTTCTCATTCTACAGGTTCGGCGTGATTGCCTGAAGCACTTCAGCTTCCTCTACATAGATGGTAACATCATCATTATTTCTATTCTGAATAGTGCATTGTCCCACACGGGATAAGTACTACTATTACCGATATGTACGATTAAGCTTAAAAGGACATGATTGCTGCCCTCTTGTTACCTCGCCTACTTCGGTTCAACAATGACTCTCACTCAAAGCGAGAAACAGACACAAGTACCCAAAGGGCCTAGAATTGTCGTGGTCGGCGCGGGGTACGGTATCTTGCGCTCCCGTCTCACAGCTGTATCAAAGGCTGACTCCGTTGTACAATAGTGTTGGGGGCATCATGTTCGCTATCGCACTCAGGCGCCACCTGCCTCAATTTCAGAACCTCACAGTAAGATGACTTCTCCCCGGTGTCCTCTCTATTGACTTACTTCGACTCAGATTTATGAGAAAGGTCCTGACGTTGGGGGAACATGGAGGGTAAGCCGGGCTTTTCACCATCATCGTATGTGTTTTCATTGACGACTTCCTTGTAGGATAATACCTACCCCGTAAGCTTCTACCTATCGTATCAAGCCGTCTGTCTTGAATTTTGCTGCTCGTCTGGCTTCTTAGGGTTGTGCCTCTGACATACACACCCATTTCTATTCCTTCTCTTCGGAGCTCAATCCAGAGTGGAATCAAACTCACGAATTTCAGCCAGAGTTTCAAAAGTATTGGCAAAGCCTTGCTGTCAAGTACAACATTTACGCTTACCTACAAGTCAATACTTTGGTCACTTCTGCGATCTGGGATGATTCAGCAAAGCTATACCATGTCACAACCAAGGACCTCCTGACAGGCAATGAGAATACAAGTACAGCTGAGATCTTGATTTCGGCGTTGGGAATTCTCGAGGTCACTAGAACTCCTGATATCCCTGGTGTTTCCTCGTTCGCTGGACAGTCGTTTCATTCTGGGACCTGGGATCAATCAGTAGACTTGCACAATAAACGAGTGGCTGTCATAGGAAACGGGGCTTCAGCGTAAGCTTTCATTCTCCATCTTCACATTCCCCGAACTAAGTGAAGAATTGACGGTTTAGGTCACAATTTGTCCCACTAATATCCGATGATCCATCTGTTCAAGTGGTCCAGTTTTGCAGAACACCCAATTGGATTTTTCCTCCTGTATGAATGTTGCATCCAATCGGATTCTATAACTATATCAAGACTTTGTTTTATAGGTCCGCGGATCTTATGGGGCTATCAGTAAATGGGCTTTTAGGCATGTGCCGTTCTGCATGCGGCTGCATCGAATCTCCCTGTTTTTCCTCGTATGTGTTTTTCATCGAGCCTACAATGAATTATCACTGACTGCGGAGAATCATACAGTTCGATTTCTTGTATCTAACGGTCTTTGGTAACGGGGTGTTCCGCCGATGGCTCACTAAGGTCAGACAGTGTTGTACTGTGTCGACTGGTCATGAGCTAACTTGCATTGATAGTTTTTGAAGTACCACATTGCTCGCAATGCGCCGAAGGAATATGTTGATGAAATGATCCCAAATTACAGTATGCTGTGTCCATCTTGTCTAGCCTTTCACTCACTATTTAGCCAAGCTTTGGGATGCAAACGTGTTCTCTTCGACTCCAATTACCTGTCGTCGCTGCACAAGCCCAACCTGAAGCTCAACTGGGATGGGATCCAGTCTATAGATACGCATGGGATCATAACTCAAAAAGGTACCTCAATCCCAAAAGTACTGACTCTCGGGCTCATGACTACCATGTTTACACAGGCGAGAAAATCCCATTTGACGTCATCATTTACGCGACGGGCTTTATCACGGTATATGTCGCTCGTTGTGTGGCGTACTGATTCTAATTTATCACGGACGAATATCCTTTACATGTACGCGGTATAAATCGCACGGTGAAGGAATACTATGACGCGGAAGGAGGTCCAAAGGCCTACATGGGGACAACAGTACCAGAAGTATGATTCGATGATGATTCTAGTTCCTGTACTGATCACAGATAATGCACTTTTAGTTTCCCAATTTCTATATGCTGGCTGGTATGGACAAACTTGAGATCTACCAATCCTCCTTTGTTGATTCGCCTACTGCAGGTCCCAACACAATTACCGGCCACACATCTGTAATCTACACTGAAGAGATCCAGATTGGCTACATTACTCCCCTTCGATGATCAGTCCCTAACTCTGATATCAATCCAGATTGGCTACATTTTAAACTTCATCAAGCCTGTCATAGACGGTGCAGTCCGCACTTTTGAAGTCTCCCACGCAGCAACAGATGCGTATAACGACAAAATTCATAAGAGACTGAAACATTCGGTCTTCGTTGACTGCGTGTCGTGGTATCGGAAAGGTAGAGATGGAAAAGTCTCCAGCGCATTCCCCGGAGCGGGTATGCTGTTTTGGTGGTGGTTCCGTAATGTTCATTGGGAGCATTACAAGGTTGATTCTGCGGCCCAGAGTTCGTGGGCTCAACATCTAAGACAGACTAAAGCCCGAAAGTTTCTATTGAGGAGTGTTCTTATCGCTCCAGTCGTGGCGGGTCTGTATTTTTCCGCTAGGAACTACGGCTTTTAGCCTGCAGGATTTCTCGGAGTACGTCGTAGAATACAAATCCTCATCTTATTTTCGTCTTTGCTACATAGAGATGTCGCCAAAGATCGGTGCCCTGTGTGTTCGCCTTCGAATTCATATTTTGGTCGTCGGGTCGAATCATTCCAGAATTATCACATTTAAAGCAAAACCTATGTCACATGAAGTAGCTCGGTAAAACATCGTGAACAGACTTCAAACTGCTGGAGGAATGCTTTTCAATCAAAGAGGCAAATGAGAAATACCGCTGGGAGTCAACTTCATGGTCGATGGCAATAATGTTGTCGTTCTTCAGTTGTTCAATCCACGAAAGTGATAAGTGGATAGCGCATCTACCGAGGTAATAACTGGTACCTGAGCACGAGTTACGGTGAATAGGTTTTGAGGAAGCTTCTCCAGTATAGCACCTTGCAACGTGCCTACCCAAAATGGCAGAGAGATGATAGGACGTCGACGCCCATTGTATCTGAGCACCGTTTCCATCACTTGTCTGTATGTAAGGACTGTTGGACAGTCATTGTAGGTGTAAGTGCTACAACAGAGCCAAGGACATACTGTCAGGACCACCCGCTTCGGTAATCTTTCCTGACACTGTTGTGTCAACACCTGGATCGTTCCTTGCGATGATTTCAACCGCTCGAGCAACATCGTCCACGTATACGGGTTGGAATCGCGAGTTTCCGCCGCCGAATACAGGCAGGAAGGGAAGATACTTGGAGAGCTTCGAGAACCTCTATCGTAGAGATATGTTCATGTGGAATTATGCTGGCCTCAACGTTGAAGACTTACATTGAAGAAATCATCCTCTGGGCCAAAGACAATGCTGGGTCGAATGATCGTAGCGTTGGGACAATGTTCAAAGACCGAAATTTCGCCCAATGCCTTTGTTCTTGCGTAAGGTAATTTGCTGTTTTCATCGGCTCCAATTGCGCTGATGTGTATGAGTCTTGCACCAACAGACTTTGCGGCTTCTGCTATGTTCAAGGCACCTTTCCACTGGATTTCTTCAAAGGCCTTCGGGCTGCCATGCATGATCCCGACGAGCGAAATTACTGTTGATGCACCCTCAAAGGCGGGACGGAGTGTCGATGGCTTTGTGATGTCCACTGGTACAGGGGGCGCAAGAAGCTTCTCAGGGATCGATTTCTTGAGTTCATCGTAGACTTTCTGTGGATTTCGAGAAGATACTTGAACGATGTGAGGGACTACGCCAGTTCCAGGAGCTGTCAAAGCACGAGCGATATGAGAACCTGGATATAATGTGAGGATGAATTCGAATATGATTATAGATTCGCAAACCTAGGAAGCCTGCTCCGCAAATCACGACTTTCGAGGTCATGGCTGTTTGTGAGGACGAGGAGAACAAATTGACGTCACGCGTCAGACCTACTGTATGAAGCGTGGGAATATTACCGGCAAGATTGGCGGCAATTGCTTTCCCCGCACTACTCAGTCAATGTCATGAACGAGGTTGGCCTGTGATGAATACATACCCGACCATAACTATAGATCTTGTCCGTGGTCCTCATTCTCTTTTTCTTTCTGACATTCCAACTCCATATTCTACTCAGATCTTGGATCGGCGCACTACAAAGGATGTTCTCAGAGCCATCTTGGACTCCATATTATTTCATCGTCTCTTTGGGACTGTGAAGCCAAAGACGCGAGAAGTGCTCGGTGTTACGATGGTTTGTAACTTGTGAAACTATTTTGTTCTTGCTCAAGCCGCACTCTTAGCCTGGTGTGTCAGATCCAGACATGGAGCGACTGGTCGAAGAGAAAGTGGACGCTTTTTGGAAAGGAATTGAACGGGGAACAGGCCAGCGCGGCCAAGTAAGTGGTTTATGAGTCAGGTTGATATCTACTTTATGACACGTCCTAGATTATCGTCACGTTCTCTGAAAAGCGTCCAAAGAAGAACTGGTTTTATGTTGGTGAGGAAGAAGTTTCTTGGGAACAGTGGTTCGTAGACGCTGTCGTCACACGAGTATTCTCATGTCAAACCATTTCCCATCTTGCAGGATAATCAATGCTGAACTGCGCCAACCTCGGGACAATGGTCAAAGCAAGACGTTTACTTTTCATTTCGTCTGCTCACTCTATATTTTTAGACCGTCAGACGTTTGATACCAATCTATCTACAACTCTCACGAAAGCCATTCAAACTATGCTCACCCATACTTCATCCGAACGCGGACGAACGGCTGTGCCACTCATCACTAACGCGACAGGTATATCCCCCTTTCCTATCAAAATAGCTGTCAAAATTGGCGGGATAGAGGTGGCATAAAGGGCTTTTTCTGTAGCAAGTCACATACAGCATTTCGATACCTGAGACATGTGAGCTTGAATCTGTTTTGCATTGAAGTTTACTGAGTGCCGTCATAGGGTTCATTAAATTTCGAGATGTCAGGCTGTCTAAATTCAATTCAGCATTGATCAATGGTTCTGCGACAGGAGTGTTGCACTTAGACGTCTATTATCTGAGTTCAATGATTTCAGGGTCAATTCACTTTTGCTGTCGTCTTCACGCTTTTTTCATTAGATATAAGTACGAGAAGGGAGATGATTCAACTCGTACAATGATATACATTCTCACATGTTGACACGTATCCAGTCAGTAAACCGCCGAGTATTTCGCTCGCTGCTATTCTTTTCTGGGTGGTGGCTTCGTTCTCTTTGTTGGGAGGATTAGACCTGGAAACAACATCTGGAACAGGAGAGAAAGACTTGTATAGGTTCGATGCTTGTCGCTATGCCAGGATAATGAATCTCAAAGCATAGGCCGTGAAATCTTGTCACTCGAAACTTTGGATATCAGCAACACTGACAATCCGACTGCAGCGAGGCTTGGCTGGGTAATACTCAGCTCGAATCTTCCGCTCCGTGGCCGGTAGGGGAACGAATGTGTTCTTAAAGAGGATTAATTACAGCAAGCAGATCAAAAGAGGGTATTTATACGAGAATAAGCTTTAGACGTTTGATAATCAAGCCAGATCAGCGAAACCAACAGTACTATTTCCGAAGTTGAACGCTGTGTAGACATTCTTCATGAAACTGAAAGGCAAAATTTCAGAGTTTGAACTTGTGGCTTAATTATATACAGGCGAACGAACCTGTCACCGAGAAGCCAGACATTATCACCTAGACCCAAATCTTGAGTCGCGAGAGCACCAACACAGCTTGAAGAGCCTTCCTTTACCATGCCGAGGTTAAAGCTTTTGAGGTGGTCAGTGAGAAACTCCTGCTACAAGCTAACGTATCGACTCACTTGTCTGATGAGACACTGAAGGACTTTCCGCCCCAGCTGAAGGAAACATCGGGAGGGGTATCACAAGGGTACGAGTAGAACCCGTCCTCTTGATCGAAAAACGAGGAACCAGATATTTTGGAGTAAACGCTCGCTACCGCATCAGAAGGACCGTACATGATGGTCGTTCCAGAGTCGATGATGGTCTCAAAATCCGAGACTGCTGTAGTTGAGCCCACTGACGCACTGGCGCCAGAGAGCAGCCAGAAGCCGTTCGAGTCGTCGACACTATGGTATTCGATCTTTCCTTTGAACAGGGCGGAATTCGTGCCGCCAAGGTAGAGTTCGGAGCCATTCTCGGCCAGATAGAAGCTGAATTCATTCGAGGCGACGGACCCTTCTTTGTTTGCGCTTGTGAAGAAGGGATTCTCGCCGAGGTTTGAGATAGAAGGGAATGCCATGCCAAGTATACTATCACCGTCATAAGCTCGATATTGCGGTTCAAGATATGGAATATGACCTACCCGTCAGATGAGCCTTGAACAAAACTGGATGACACAGTAGTGACAGCGGAAAAGTATTGATTTGTGACGTTGACTCCGGCAATATTTACTGGATGGAATGTCAACAATACTATCTTTTTAGCCTATGTCAGAAGAGCTGACCTGTGTCTGTATAGACCGGCCCGGAGACCTCTGAACCATCTGCGTATGAAATTTCAAAGGTGCCGGATTGCTTCTTGGAAGTCGAGGAGGAGCTTGCATCATATTGGTGCTTTGTAGAGCACTGTTTACAAGACTTTGAAGGGACCCAGAGATCGGAAGAGCCAGCTTTGATATCGAAATATTCGTCAGCCCGAATGTTCATATTTATTGCCGGGAAAACCTACTATCAAAATCGAGAACAAAACTCTGAGCAGGGGTACCGATAGAACCTTTTCCGGTCCACTGCAAATCTTGATCATCCGTAAGCGGCTCGGACTGACGCTTGTACATTCTGTCCTGAACGGCAGAAGGTACGGTAGCGAGTGGCATGATGACTGCACCCTATAAAATGATACATCAGTCAGGGATACACTTCACAGCAAGATGTGTCCCGTACACTCTTCAGTGCACCCGTATTCTTCTGAAAATTGATCAAGTTCTGGCGGTGCTTGTTCTTTGTGACAACACCTTGAATGATAGCAGCATCGGAGTCGAAGGTACCATCTGGCTTGGTCAATGTAGAACGTTTGCGCAAGGGAATAACAGTCCCTTGAGGGTGCTTCCGCAGAGGGCCGGGAAAGGCCACTGCGAAGACCGCAAGGGAGATTGTAAAGAGGAGAGAAGATTTGTTGAACATGAGGATAGAGGACTGGACAGAGATATCTAGTGAGAGGAACTGCTCTAACCATGGCCAGGATGATCACCGTTATATACGCCTTGTACTCGCTGTGAGTTCTATTTTTTGAACATGAACTCGGAATGGGAGATGAGATTGACATGATGTATTCCTCCTGACGAGGATGAGATGATAATTATAGGACAAGGGACATAAGATATTGAGTCTAAGTGAGTTCAGTTTGGGATTCCTTGAGAACCATGTGCGAAGTTCGATACAAGGACGAAGGTTTGGATGGAAGGATGATCAACGTTTGTTTGTTGCCAGAACCAAGCACATGAATACTATATCTTCAAACAATCGGAACCTAGTTCAGATTGGAGTTGCTGTGATCTTCTGTAGATTCGCCAATTATCGCAAACAGCCTCAACCGCGACAGTAAATATGAAAGGATGGAAATAGCATTGTACACGTGATGAGTGGCATCGGCGTCTGTTCTCATCTGTACCTAACTGACTAACTGACTGTGAACCTTACCTTTTGGATCGACTCGCTGGCTTACTTGTGCTTTCGTCGCACTTGCGCTCAGATGCACAATGGCAGGTGCTAGTCTGTCTGACTCGGATGCTGGTCCAAGTAGACCTTACCTCGTAGCTGCTGTGCCTCCTACCTCTCAGCACCCCAGGATACACTTTCCTTCAGATTCTCATCCTCATAAATCTTCTCGAGCAATATCGCATAGTGTTACCTCTTCAAGGCTTGATCCTTCTTTTGATACCTCTGGTTCTCGCATTGGAGGGAAAGCTTCACGTATAAGAGTACAATCAGTGGATGACAGCCATATATACTCCAAGTCTCGAAGAGTCCCGACTACTAGTACTGGCTCACCATTCGCAAGGGTATCTTCCCTGCATTCTTCCGAGAGTAAGGAGTCGGACTCTGGCAGCTGGGGCTTGAATGCTTTCTCCGATGAATACGACCTTTGTAAGTAATACTACTCTGCGAAGACTACTTTCTGTCTAATTTGATTCTTAGCCCATGAAGGCAAGCACTCTAGTTGAGCAGGATACACATTTTGTTTCAACCCTCTCCTCTCAGATCCTAGGATTCTTCAAGATGTCCAGCGCGCCCTTATTCTGAAGGCACGTCGTGAAGCTCGTGCACAGGCTGGGAAATTGGGTCCTCCAACAAGCAAACGATCAGCAGTCACACCTATTGTTTCTCAATCAAACACGTCTCCTTCCCAGCCCCTCTTTCCTGTCACCTCGTCACAACGCGACACACTTGCGAGGGCAGCTGAACCCCTTACCGATATAGACTTTAGTCCATCTACTGAGCCTCCAATGACACAAGTCAAGCCACATCCTGTCCCTGTGTCTCCAGACGATGGCCTGACGCTGGATTGGTCGGGTCATTTCTCTGATGAAGAAAAGTCTGAAAGGCGATGGACTCTGTCAGTTTCGAAACGGAAGGGAAAAGAAAAAGAACTGATGTTGAGCGTAGCTGATCTTAAAAAGCAAAAGGGTCTTCATGACGGTGAGGCTTCTTGTAATTCGGGAGAAAGGTTGCCATTGACGAGATCTCGGTGTAGCGAAACTATCCAGGATACGGACCATCGTTTCTCAACACACCCTGCGCAAAGTTGCCATAACCAGTGGTCAGCTCGGCCATCGCTATGAAATGATCTACAATTCTTTGTCTACAGGATCCGACTTTAATCTTGCCAAGGTTGCACACTGGTATGGCAGTCTGCCGATGGACGTGCGGTCGTCCCTTGCGCAATCTGAGCCTTTCACTTGGCTCAAGCACCTAGAGAAAAATAGCTCACGTTTACCTGAACGATCACCTTGGCATTTATCTGCATTCATCTTAAAGCAATATGTCAAAGCCCAGAATGCTCACTATCCCATGGACACTATTCCAGAGATGTTTCCACCTTCTGATGATCCTCTTGATCTTTATTTGTATCCTCGCCCAAGTGGTCCAAGTTTCCCTTCACCTTCTCGGGCATCTTCTCGCTTCTCCCTAGATCATTCCCTGTCAAGAAATGTGTCTGCTGAAGGACGAATATCGTTTGAACCTCTCACTGAAGCCAGGGCGTCTTTCGAGTCTCAGCGTAGCGCTGAGTCTATTTTCAGCAGCGTTTTTAGTGGCTCATCCGCACAAAATCGTAATGCTGCCGCTGCCCTGCCATCTCCTGCTAGTAGTAAAAACAGGCTACGAAACGGGCCCCGCAAGCAAATTTATAATGAAAGCGACGGAGGCTCGTCTACTCGAAATTCGCTAGTAGAGTTGTCGGATGAAAATGTTCACAAGCTGAAAGGGAACAACAGCCTGAAGACACAGTCGGAGTCACTCCAGGGGCAGCAATCTAGTTTAGAAGTAAATGCGGTGGTCGGGTCATCTTCGCCTTTGGGTCGTGCTGAACATGAAGGTCGTGCTGAGCCTCTACGTGATACAGCGAATTCTGGCGAGTCTACTGCAGCTGTGATAGACGAAAGATCACCGGCTGTCAGTTCCGGAGGTGACCAGGATGCTCCCCGAAGGATTCGGCGGGTGTTCAGGATATCCCTTCCATCGGAAGATCGACTTGTGCTGGCTATGGAGCAGAAGCGTAAGCAAGAGGCTGATGAAGCGCGTGCTGATACAGAATATGAGCGCAAGTCACAGTGAGTATCAACTTTATGGGTCATTTCACTGCTCTGAAGAACAACACAACTCCTGGAACAATGCCGAGCTTCGAATCACCGGATTCGTAGTTTGCTTAACCGGATTGCTACTGGCGTGAAGGAATATGAAATGTGTCAATCGGGGTTTTCATCGTCTCTTGGTCTTCCGTGCAAGGGTCTTCCACAAGACCTCATCGATGCGTTCAGTCACGATCCTGCGTTTGTCACCGGCTCAACCAAGCGTCTGAAGTCTTATAAAGCGGTAGACGACATCTACAATCGTGTCATGCGACAGCGCGCTATATTCAAGGATTTTGTTGCTCAACAAAGGGAAGCAACTAGTGGACGCGGATTCCTTACCACTGAAGATATACTGGAAGATCCGATCAATGCACTGATGCAGTCTTTGGATCAACTTGATGAGTGCAGAAAGGCTATCAGTGAGAAGTCGAACGATGTATCTGTGCTCCTGAAGAAGACACAGAAGATACACGCGGAGGTCAAGTCTGAATACTACAACACTGCATCGCATACGTCCGTAGTATATCCAGAGGTGAGGCGTATTAGCTCGATTCCCATAAATTATATTGCTAACAGACAGCTCCTTTAGTTATCCCAAATCGTCGCCCTCGAAGAGAGTTATAAAGATCAATATCAACATGTCTGGGAGATCGGCATGAATGCCCTGGCATTCATCCTTGATACCGTAACCCCCTTCTGGCGGACTTACGGCAAGACGATCGGCGACGACGTACAGGATTTCCTCATCATTCCTCTGTATCGCAATGAATTCACGGGCGAACCTAAACGATACCCCATTACTTGTCTACCTCGCCGCTCTTTACGACATTGGGTTGGTTTGATCCTAGTTCATGTTCTTGGGATTATCATCACGCTGTTGCAAATACGGGCGGCGATCACGTCTGCGGTGCACTACAAGTTAAGCTGGATCACGTATGACAGTATCCGCTGGACGGCGCTGCCGGTGTTCTGGGTCGGGATCGTTATACAGTGGTTCGCGGTGCTGGTGGAACTTTTGATTGTTTTGCTCCAGTTTTCGACGATGTTGTGGTGGATAGGCTGGACCGTTGGTTTGCTTTCTTGATAAGGATTGGGTAGTCGCATCGGGTGCAACTGGATTTCATCTCTTTTTGATCATTTTCTCATATCATTTTGGACTATCTCATTCACGCTATCGGATCGCTCTCTTAATATTATTTTGGCCCCATCATTTTAGTTTATGCACTATGTATATAAGTATACAGGTATACAAGCAAAGGAGACAAGAGGATTATTGTTATTAGTAGATGCACCACATTCTTACACGGATTTCTTCTCTGCCTGAGGTTCAGCCTTCTCAGCTGTGGTAGCTTCAGGTACGTTTGTGGTAGGGACCAGATTTGGTGGCGTCGATGATGCCGATACAGCGGGGGTGTTAATGGCGCTCTGCTGAGCAGGCGCAGGGGAGTTCGACGGACGAGAGAACGGAGGAGTCATCAGCGCCATATATGGATTGGATGACATATTAGACGGAGGCGGGAGATAAGTCGGGGTGTAGGTGGCCGGCGCACGAGAAGCGTAGTTCAGAGGCTGAGGAATGTCCACAGTCGCTCGGCCTGCTTCAACACAGGAACGACAGAAACCTTCATATGCATGCGAATTCAGTTCAAAGATTTTATGGAGAGAAGATCAACTCACGACCACCCAACATGAGCGGCACGTCGGTCTGATGACATGTTGTGCAGCGGATCTGGTACGGTGAGGCTTTGAATTTTTTCGCAGCAGCGCTGTTGCTACCGTTTGCGGATGTACGAGGCTTCTTTGGCGCTGGAGGTCGCGATGATGATGATGGTGCTGGTGCCGGTGCCGTTGATGCTGATGCAGGTACTGGTTCTAACATCAGAACTGGTAAAGGTGCAGGGGTTGTCGAGGCAACCAAAGGTCCAGTCTCAGATCCAGTTACCGGTATACCTTCGTTTGCAGCTGGAGCCGGAGTGGTGGTAGCGGTGGTGGTGGTGGTGGACGAGGCAGGTGTTTTCGCAGTCAGATCAGGAACAGACTTTTTCTTCGCTGCACTGGTATTTGCGTTACCCTCGGATTGTTTCCGCTGGCGCGCACGTCTCGGCCTTGAGTAACCAGACGTTGCTGAAGGCTTGATAGGTTTAAGGACGTAGGGTGGAGCTACCGCCTATACGATGCATCAGAATTAATGCGCAAGTAAAAGAGATATATACTCTTCATACCGCTTGCAATTGTGAAAGCAGTGGACCCTCTGGGAGTCGGTAACCAAGATAAACTCTTGATTGCGTCTCTTTCTATAGATAGGAAAATGAATGAAAAGTAGTATAGGAGGAGTCGTTCGTCTTTACCAGCTTCTCCAGCGCCAACCTATTCGAGTTCATCTTCTCCTCGCCGCCAATCCATCGCTGAAGCGTCTCCCAAACTGCCAAGGGGGCCTCTTTCAAAATCATCGTGATGAGCTCGCGCCGAGGTTCATTTTGACCCGGAGGTTCAGCAGTGGTCGTCGAAGGCGGATTGTTCACCTTGCCCAATGGGACATGAGAGGTGATGACGATGTCAAAAGTAGATGCATTTTTACTGAAGACGCGATCACAGACTGTAGTACCGCGAGGAAATACCCATCGATCAAAGGATGCCTCGCGAAACTCGATGACAAGATCAAACTCCTTCGTAGGCTGAAAAGTAGATTGAAAGAAAGGAGGCTGTGGAGGAGTAGAACTCGGTGTGCTAGTGCTCATCTGGGAATACTGAGCTGCTGCGATAGGGCTAGCTGCGAGTGACTGTATAAGAACACCGAGAGTCTTGAGTTGTTCTGGGCTGGCTTTCCCGGCTGCTACGAGTTGAAGGAGGTTGGCAAGGGTAGGATTGGAAGAGGCCGCAGCGTTTACTTGATTGATGAGGGCTGGTGTTATCAGTGCTTCTGATGAAACGGAAGAGAGAAGAGGCGCAGAGGTTTGAACAGCTGCGCTTGGTGTAGATGTGGCGCTCGTCGTGTAGGACGATGTAGACGGCCACGAGGAGGTTGAAGGATACACGAATGGAGGACGAGGAGTAGCAGGCAAAGAAAGATAGTGGACCTCATAGAAAGTAGTTTGAGTGAATACATGCGGGCCAAGCTGGACATCGCATTTGCCTCGAGTCTGGATTGTGTGAGGAGGTGGAACAGGCGCAGTGTCTACTGTTCCCTTGCTACCTCGACTTGATTTTCCAGAGAATTTGGGAAACATTGAAGTGAGCCATCTCTCTCGAGCTGCAAACGAATCACATCAAATTTTGGTTCCCTTGAACGTGAGGACGCCTCACATTGTCGAAGCGAGTATGCTAGAACAGAACTGCGACTTTGTCAGTGCAATAAATTCATCTCATATACAAAACATACCTCTGTAATATAGAGTTGAGGTCTTCAAAATCCTCTTCAAGCTCCCAGTCTGGTTTTGGTCCTGCAGGAAGGTCAATCATTTATCGAGTTAGGCGCTCTCGCGTACTTTATGGTGGCCACGGGCGCTTACACTTTTTAACCTTTATACAATGACCAGCCGCGTCCGTGAGTCTGTCTCAAATTCCTGTATCTTCATCGAGATTTAGTATTTCACAGAAAAAGGTGGCCCTATTTTCAGGCCTCTGGCAAAGCAAAGATCGCGTCCAGCTGCTAGTCAGGTTCATTCATCTGCTTTAACAGATCCAAGTTCTTCTATATCAGCTCCTGCTCCTAGCCACAATGATCTCGCTTTTTCCCAAGCAACAACACTGGTTGAACCTCAATCTTACTATGCTGCACCCACTGCGCACAGTATGCCGCCTTCAATCATCATCGATGATACTCAGAGAAGACCTCCATCTATCATTGCGTCAACTCCAATACTACCTGCACATTCGCCGCCTCGTCAATCAATTCCTCCTCCAATTGTGCATACAACTACTTTATCAGATACAAACTTTTTGTCTCAATCCATACCGCAACTCCCACCTCCATCCGTCCTACAGTTCGCCATAGACCCTGCCCTCGAAGCTCCTCCAGAGAATCATGTTCTACACGGTTCCTCTACCGCAAATGGCACAGTACCTGTTCCTCACCTCACTCTCAACGTAGAGAATACCTTGAAACCTCCTCGAAAACCAACGGAACTAGATACTGATCTCGACGCGGATGCCGATGCGGACGAGGACCCTGATGTACCTACAGTTCAGGAGGGGGATGTAGAAGAAAGCACGCCGAAGCGTAAACGAAAGCCATCAAAGAAAAACCGAGCTGAAAGCGCGGGCGAGGACTCGGCCGAAACGCGGCCCAAGAGGAAACGAAAACCGAAAAAGTCGAAAGAGGGTGAGAACGAGGATAGTAATGAATTTGACGATTCTCAAGCTACGACAAGCAAAAAGCGTCGTAGATCGTCGTCCTCTTCGAAACCTTCTGCTGGTCGAGGAAGAGGGCGCAAACCACGATCTCCGTCTGTACCGCCCTTTGACCCCAACGCGGATCCAGGCGAGGAAATCGATCCTACGGTAGTGACGATGGCTACCCTCTGCAATGACACCGGTCAGGGGCGCGTCAGCAGCAAGGCTCAGGAGATTCTAAGCAACCACGCAGCGTGGAAGGCGGCTAATCGAGAGAGAAGAGCGAGGATGAGGACTTTGATGGAGAGGAAAAAGTATGGTCAGCCGGAAGAAGAGCCGGAGGAGGGTGCTGCGAATGAAGGAGAAAATTCTGGTGCTGGTGCTGGTGCTGGTTCTGGGCCTGGGCCTGGCGAAGGCGAAGCATCTACATCCGCCGCTGCTTCTGCCTCTGTTGCACCTCAAGAGAAAACGACTGGAAACGTTGATGACCCCGACACATTTGATTACACGCAGGGTCTTACCGCCAGCCGATTCAACGTGCAGGTGCGTATAGGACCCAACGGCGAGACCATCATCGATGAAGAGTCCCTTGTCGTCGATCGAGTCGAGGTGGAGGATGATACGACTGGGTACACGCATGTAGTTGAAAGTGACATGAGCAAGTTTGTGAATAGCGGGACATACGGGAAGAAGTTTCGTGGATCGAGATGGAGTGCGGAGGAAACTGAGTTGTTTTATGAGGTAGGAGCTTTCTACTCGATTGCGCTGGTCACTGGGGTTGACATTGTCTTTCAGGCGCTAGCCCAATACGGCGAGAACTATGAACTTATTTCGTATGTCTTGCCTGGACGTGATCGCAAGTCATGTAAGAATAAATTCAAAGCTGAAGACAAGAAGAACCCGGCTCGTATCAACCACTGTCTAAATAATAGCATACCAGTCGGTATGGCACTCGACTTGCGAGCTTTTGACGTGTTGCTTACATATCTTGTGATACAGATATGAACACCCTCTCCCGTATGACCGGGAAAGACTTTTCTGGCCCTGTACCAGAGATTGCTATTCCTAGTCCTGCACTAGTGCCTACCGCATCTGAGAACCAGCAGCGGCAGCAAAGCGCCGCTATAGTGTCTGCTCCAGACAAACAAGTACCCTCAAAAGCGCGGAAACGTAGTCGCAGCCGAACGGCAGGCCCATCTGAGGAAGGATTGCAGGTCATTGGTGATATAGACAGTTATATAGATCCGGATAAAGATGGAGAATGACAGGAAACATCAATGTAATTGTATCAAAAAAGGAGTGACATTGCTGAGAATTTTCAGTACGACTATATATACATTATACTCAGCACATAATGGGTGGTAATACAAGAGCGTGGCTCTGAATCTAGTAGTAGACGATGAACCTCGTAAGTAGATTATTTCCTTGCGAGTTGGGTAGGAAGAATGGTAGGCAAGCAAGCAGCAAAGGACTGTGGATACCTCGTAAGTAGATTAATTCCTTTGAGTTGGGTAGGAAGAATGGTAGGCAAGCAAGCAGCAAAGGACTGGATGATACTAGAAGATATACAAGATAAAGCAAGCTGTAAATAGTATTAGTAGACAAAAATGCCACGGGAAACCACAACGTACAGCAGTCTAGTTGGACTTTTTGAACATGTTACAAAATCTTGAAGCGACTGAACTAGCAATTTGCTAACAGACAACAAGGTGAACAACCAGAACATTAAGTGTGTATCAAAAGAGCATACCGACACGACTCGAGCGATGGATCGACGTTCACCTGCCCGTTGCGCTGGACTGTCAGTTTGGTGAACCTCGTCCAAACCAAAGTCTTCTTTGTCTTCTTCTAGCATCCATGTTGGGATCAAATACTTGGAACAAGATGTCAAGGAATGCAAGATAAGTTTGTCCAGATAGACGACTTACTGATGATCTGATTCCGTAGACTACTTCTTCAAGATCGTCATCATCATCGTCTAGACGCTAAAGAAGACTGTCAACCAAGAAGAAATGTTCGAGAGAGATAAATAGACGCCTAGGGTAGGGGTGGCGAAAAACATGAGATGGTCTGAGGTCATACCCCTCACCTAAGCGAACTGAAGCAGGAATATCCTCAAGTACACGCTCGACAGAAGGAAAGTAGGGCTCCTTGCGAGTGAAACGAGGTTTTGAGAGGGAAGGAGGCATTTGTGAGGAATAATAAGAGAAAAAAAGGAGTGGAAGGGAGGAACGATTTGAAGAAAGAGAAAAAAGTAAGGATTTTATATATCGCTATCGACACGAAGCGGAGAATGGAGGACGATTTTGACTTCCATTATCCATCTACGCGAAGCTCGACTAGAAAGGAAAGCAATATACATCAAGACTATTTACGTAATTTACACAGCCACTCCGAGGAGTTGTGGTGACTCGACTGCTTTGATTAGATTTAACGTAACAGCTTTGACACAACGATTACAGCTTTTGTATGATAGTTTTAATGCGAGATGAGGGTGTTTCAAGATTATACATGAATTCAACTATACCGCGGCAGTTTTCGACCCCGCATTTTCCTCTTGTTTATCAAAACTCGAGCAAACATGAAAGATGTTAGTGCGGATAACCCAAACCTTTTGATAAATCTTGGTGAGCACAAGCTTTACAGAATTGAGAGTCAAGGAATTACCAAGTAATGACGTATGATAAATGCGCATTCCGCAAATCTACTGTAGCTGCACGTCCGACGGGTATCCCTTTTTCAACGCACAATGCAGCATCTCCTGCGTGTCCCTCTGCAAAAAAGAAATATTTGGTCATGAAAGCCATCGTATGGTGAAATTTTGAAAACGCACCAAAGATCTGTTCCACAAACACAGGCTGCACATTGGCTTTCGCCCCACCCGCCCATTCCGCCATACTTTCGGCATCTATCCAGAACCATTTCCTCTCTGTTGGAAGATTGTCTGGCATAAACCTATTTCGAGGCTGTGATGTTCGCAGCATGCCTAGCACCTCCACTTCGCCACCCTCTTTCGTGAACGACAAGTCACGCAAGTGTTCATTCGAAATAAATCCTCGGTCGACTATAACAGTCGTGCCGTTTTCCCGCATGAGAGGCGTCACGACATGAGCTCCGTGAACACCTTCACGCACACGGGGCGATAGAAGCATTGTATGCTCATGATCCCATCTACCCCGCATGACAACTTTCCGAAAGACAAACTCTGGGATTACAGAAAGACTATGTGCATGGGTGAACTGAAATCCACACCATACGATAGGATAGCAGCGTACTTGATTCGTTTTGGTAGGGTGAGAGGTTGTAATTGAAGTTTTTCCTCCAGCTCGTCAATGAGGTTTACTTTCCATTTCAGTCGTTTGAGTTGCCAAGTCCCGAGAGCAAATGTAAATATTGGAATAATGCCAATAAGTATCATTGTCGGACTAATCCATGGGTCTCGCTTAGCTTTGTAGATCGAGGGAACATTTGCATTATCTGAATGGTTAAAACGAACAGGATTTTTGCGAATTTTGAATGAAGAAAGGTGTGTTCTGAAAGGAGCCAACTTGGAACGGAATGGCCGCAGCAGAGAAATCATCGGTCAAAATTCGCACGGACACTGTGAATAATATAACAGGCGCGCACGGTTGGCTGCTAGACATTTACTACTTCACATTTCTTCCTCATGTTGGTCCTTAATTTTTCTCATTCTTGCCGCATACTTAAAGAAATTGTCCTTTAACTTAGGTCTGGGCGTGCGAGACAGACGGGCGGGTTCGATATAGATGAAGAAATTCACTACCCCACTCGTCCTGTCGACAAGGACAAAGCGGAACAGGAGCTGGTCGTGAACATCAAGAAGGCGACAAGTCCTGAGGAAACTGCTCCCAAGCAGAAACATGTTCGAAGTGCGTGTTTGACGTATATATTGTTACAGCAAGACTGCTGATTACTTGTGGCGGAATACAGAATGTATAGTCTTCACCTGGGACTATCATTCATCAATATCATTCTGGAGCGGGCTAAGAGTCCAGCCAATTCTGTCCGATGAAGTCCAAACATTTAAAGCACTCATCACCGTCCACAAAGTTTTGCAGGAGGGACATCCGATTGTGAGTTGTCGTACATTTACGCTTGGATGTATGTTAACTCTTCGCAGACACTCAAAGAGGCACACGGGCAAACAGCTTGGCTAGAGACATGCGCTCGTACGGTTGGAAATGATGGTGTAAGGGGTGGGTGACTTTTGTTTTATAGTTAAATCCTTGGTTCACCTCGTGATTTTGTAGGCTATGGACCGCTAATTAGGACTTACGTCCAATTTTTGCTCGCAAAATTGAGATTTCATCGTCTCAGACCAGAGTTCAACGGACTTTTTGAATACGAGGAATACATCACTTTGAAGGGTATCGATGATCCTAATGAAGGGTATGTTTCCACTATATCTTCTATTTTCTTATGAGGAGTAACATACATCCAGTTACGAGACAATATCGGACCTCATGGCTCTACAAGACCAGATAGAATCGTTTCAAAAGATGGTGTTTTCGCATTTCAGACATTCCACTAACAACGAATGTCGTATCTCATCCCTGGTCCCCCTCGTGAAGGAAAGTTGGGGCATCTACAAATTCATAACAAGTATGATGCGTGCCATGTATCGAAGTGAGTCCCGTAGTCATCTGCGCTCGAACAGCTTACCTACCGGCGACTCGTAGGAACTAATGATGTCGATGCCATGGAGCCACTGCGCCAGCGCTATACATCTCAGCATTATAGTCTTCGAAAGTTCTACTACGAGTGCTCTAATCTCAAATATCTGACAGGATTGATCAACGTTCCCAAATTGGGTCAAGTGAGAACTGCATCTACCTATCGAGAACGCTGATATGCTGATTTTGCTCTCAAGAACCTCCTAACCTCATGGATACAGGTGATGCACCCGACTTGCCTGCTCGTCCAAAGACTGTAGCACCAAAATCGCCCTCTACTCCTCCTGCGCCACCTACACCGGATGCTAATGCTCTCAGTGAGCAGGCGCGCATGCTGAAACAGTACGAGGACCAACAAGCTGCATTACAAGCCGCGAGAGAAGCCGAAGAACGTCGCAGGCTTGAGCTGGAGCAGCAACAACAGCGGGAATTCGAGCAAAGACAGCGAGAGCAAGCTGAGAATCAACGTCTCGCACAAGAACAGCTCTTACACCAACAGCAGCAACTTTACAACAATCAAGCTGCCCAACAAGCCGCTGAGCTTGAACGGGAACTCCTCGCGATGCGAGGTCAATATGAGCGCGACCAGATCTTTTTGGAGCAGTACGATCGTGTCAGTATCCCTATTCATATGTTCATAGCATCAGTCAATTCACTCTAGTGAAACAGCGCGTGAAAGCATTGGAAGCCGAATTAGCGGCGGTCAATGCCCATATCAATTCCCAAGTCAGTTCCAAGGACGAGCTCATCAAGCAACTCCAAGATCAAGTCACCTTGTGGCGAAACAAGTACGAGGCTCTCGCTAAACTATACAGCCAGCTTCGCACGGAACACTTGGACATGCTTTCCAAGTTTAAACAGATGCAATTGAAGGCTAATTCCGCTCAGGAGGCTATTGACCGCATGGAAAGAATGGAGCGGGATCTGAAGGCGAAAAATTTGGAGTTGGCAGACATGCTCAGGGAACGCGACCGGGCTCGGTTCGATATTGACCGCCAAAAGTCATCACACAAGGAAGAGGTTGACCGCCTCAGACGTGATTTGAACTTTGCCAATGAACGTGCCGAGGATGCTTCGAGGTCAAAGAACTCTGAAGTATCTTCTGTGCTGTCCAAGTACAACAGACAGATATCCGAGTTGGAGGATTCATTGCGTGTACGTTTTATTCTGTTATGTATACGTTCTTCATTAAATGTTAACATTCACTACAGACCAAGCAATATCAAATCGACGACCTTTTGTCAAAGTTGGAACAATCGCGTGCAGACATGGAACAGTTGCGTCTGGAGAAGGATCAAGAAATCGAGGTTCTCAACGAGGGCGTGGATGATACCCTCAAACAACTAGCGGATGCTCAACAGGTGCGGTTTTCGAGCGAGTTCTGTGAATATTTCGCATTGATGAATCATGTGTTGTAGGATCAAGATTTGCTCGACAAAACAACAAATGCGCAGATCGATACTCTAATTCTCGATAATAGGAAGAAATTGAATGACATCATTGGTAAGTCTCGTCAATACTGTTCCATTTGAGCGTTCTTGACCAAGGGAACACCGCATCTAGACTCTATTCTACAAGCCTGCGTACAAAAAGTGGACGAAGCAATCTACGAGTTGGAGTCGTTGACTCAAGCCGGAAACCTAAATTCCACACCAGAGTATACGTTGACCATGATTGAGAAAGCCATGAATAACGCCAACGAATTCGCCACTGTTTATAACCTGTACTTGGGTGAAGAAGCTGGCGGCGAGCACGTTGACGTTATCAAGTCGGCGAATGAGTTCGCCCAGACGCTGGCCGACGTCTTGATCAACACGAAAGGAATTACTCGCCTTGCGCGTGATGATGAAGCGTCTGACAAGCTCGTCGGCTTTGCCAAGGGCGCTGGAGATATCGGCCTACGGCTATTCTTAAATTTACAGTCGTACAAGCTCGATCTTCTGCAGCCTTCCCAGCGAAAGGACGTCGCTTTGCGGAACAATGGCGAAATTCGTGGTGCACTCACCAAGCTGTCGGACTCGGTCGACAAGTTAATCTCCAAAGACGCCAAGTCCAATGCTCTTGCTCGCGCGAACGGTGACATCGGTGACATTGTTGAGCACGAGATGAACAGTGCTGCACAGGCTATCGAGGCCGCCACTCGACGACTGCAAGAGCTCATGGATCGTCCGAGAGATTCCAGCCGTTTCAGTGCCGTTGACTTGCAAGTCCACGACTCCATTCTGTCTGCTGCAATGGCTATCACGAGTGCTATTGCACGTCTCATAAAGGCCGCTACGGAGTCACAGCAGGAAATTGTTGCTCAGGGGAAGGGCTCGAGCTCTACTCAACAGTTCTACAAGCGAAACAACCGTTGGACGGAGGGTTTGATATCGGCGGCCAAGGCAGTTGCGTTTGCTACCAACTTGCTGATCGAGAGCGCCGATGGTGTTCTGTCTGGTACACACTCACTGGAGCAGCTCATTGTTGCTTCGAATGAAGTAGCTGCTGCTACTGCCCAGCTTGTCGCCGCTTCTCGAGTAAAGGCCAACCTCATGTCGAAGACACAGGAGCGGCTCGAATTTGCCGCCAAGGCTGTCACAGAGGCTTGCAAAGCCCTCGTCAGACAAGTCAAGGCTGTGGCTGCCAAGCAAGTTGAGGAGGAGGATGTGGACTACAAGAATATGGCTGTCCTCGACTTCAAGAGGCGGGAGATGGAGCAGCAGGTTGAGATCTTGAAGTTGGAGAAGGATCTCGGAGCCGCACGGCATAGACTCGGAGCCATGAGGCGTGCGGGATATCACACGGAAGAAACAGACTAATGGATGGATGGAAAAAGCAAATTTCACAGTCACATTTACATGTACGATATGTCTATGTATTCCACTGTTCGGTTAATTCTGCTGTTGTTACTTGAGTGTGTGAGTTCAGAAAGGACGAAACAAAGGAGCGGAGTTGAGCAACTAAGCAAATTGTGTATACAAGGATTGAATGCAAACAAGCAAGGTGAGGAAGGTATAAACAATTTGGATATATCAGTGCGAAAGGCACGAGTATTATAAGGTAAATGAATAGTGCAAATAGAATGATAAAGATAAACAGCGCTCGCGGATTGCAAAGGAAAGTTTAAGGACGATGCCCCTAAGAGCGTTCGTCGTCAGTGTCACTCCGTACAGTGTCCAAAGATTCTCGAGCTAGGTCCAGAAAGCTGCCCTCCCGGTGTAATGACTTGGCTCCTTTGTCTCCCTCATCCTCAATATCCAAAAAAGAAGGTTTCCGCATGATTGAAGCCCTGTGAAGGCCCATCTCTGCTAGGTTCTGCTTGTGGATTCCCTTTCGAGGAGGAGGAGAGAGAGGAATGAGGCGAGGCGAATCAGAGGGTGGAGAGGTAATAGGAGATGTAGGTGGTCTTCGGGAACGAGGAGGTGGTTGAAGGCCAACAAAAGAAGAAGATTGTGCATTGCCCGTTCGCATTGGACTCGACATCGAGCCTTGTGCTGTGGATGGGCGGGGCAGTCGTGGAGGCACGACACCACCACTTTTGTCCATCATAGAGGTGCTTCTCATAAGGTGCTGAGAATTATTTATCAAGTCCTGTGTAGTGGTCGTGAGGCCAGTTGATGACTGGGAGTAATCGGACTCTGAATTGAAAGTAGATGAAGAAATGATTGACATTCCCCGTGCCCTTGAGAAACTAAACGATTCTTGCACGCTCGCTTCTAGCTTCAGCATCTCTGCCGGAGACATGATCTGTTGCGGTGTGTAATCTGCGGTAGAAGATGATGCATGAGGACTGCTTGGCGGATGATCGCTCCCGCTCTCATCCCAAAACGAAGAAGCCGTCGTACCGCCGCTGTTCATATGCAGATTCTTCAAAGAATTGTTCAGCTTTCTTTCTCGGTCTAGAGGTAAGCTGAACACCGAGCGGGCGTCATCTTCCCCGGTTCGGTCATGGGAAGTAGATGTTCTACGCATGCTCGAGCCTGAAAACAACCTGGTCCTTCCTTGCGTGGGATGGCTACCGACGCTTCCTCTCTTCGGCTCAGTGGATGAACCGTTGTCGTGAGAAATGAATGAGCTACTAGTACCCTGGTGTCGCAATGGGTTAGGTATAGGTGGTAAAGGAATTCGAGGGTGATGAAATGAGCGTTGTTTGCGAGGCGCCCTTTCAGGTGTCGCTTCTGGAGGAAATATGATAGAAGAACTGCTCGGTGAAGCACCTTTCGTGAGTGATTGATGTGAGACAGCTTTCTTGAGCGTCCGAGGAGGATTGTGGGATTTTATCGAAGAGCCAACGTCTGGACTACTGCCAACAGCTGACTGAGAAGAAATGAGGGTTCTCTCGCGTGTTTTAGAGCGAGGAATGTAATGCTGATTCGTGATTCCGGTATCACGGGAAGATTTGAAAGAAAGACTTGAAGATGAGGCTGAAGCATTAAATTCCGGCATCGAAGGGTCACCATCATCGTCTGACATGTCGAGAGTGACAGGCGGTGGTGGGAGTCGTTGACTGGGCGGTGCAGAGACGGGAAGACCCATGCGTTGTATAGACGGCTGACGAACAACAACGCGAGGCGATACTGAGGAAAACATAGGGCTCACGGGCGAGGAAGATGGTTTTGTAGGAGTGGAGGGTTTAGAAGGTGAATGCTCATCCAGCAAGAATTTGCTGCGCTGAGTACTGGAGCCGACATCCGTCAGTCCTCGAGCGCGCATGGGTGGACGAGGAGAAACGACTGGATCTGGTTGACTGAGTCTATTCTTATCCGTCAAAGTGGACGACGAATGAGATTTGACCATGGTACTCAGAGAGTGCCAGCTGTCTTCGGGAGCTAGATGTGAATTCCGTTGCAGGAGACTATTTGCCAGTTTTCTAAGTCAAAGACGAAACATCAGCATCCGTTTGAAAAAAAATTGAAGATGCGATGACATACTTTTGAGAAGCGGGGTCCGTGAGCAGCTGCTCATGGAGGAGGGACGTCGGACTGACAAGAGTCACTTCGTCAGGATAAGAATGAGAAGACGAGGACGCATATGAGCCTCGGTTGACTTTAGGCTGCTCCTCAACCCTCTTGGAGACATAGTCACCGACAGAAGAATTGGAGTATGCGGAGAGACGATTCGGGTCTACAGCGGCAGGAGGAACAGCGATACCTCGAGCAGCAAAGGGATCCATATCGGAGAGCGTCAAGAGTGAATGACGGTTTGTTGCGCTGTCGCGCTGGCCATCAGAGGGAGTACGAGGTTCTATAGAGTCGACACGAGAGCGAGTAGAAGAGACAGATTTGGAAGGGGGTCTGCTCGTATACTTTGGAGAGCCCTCTGGGCGATAAGAAGATTCTGGAACAGGAATGAAGGGGAGAACGGGAGAAGGTGGATCCTGAATAGCTAAAGAAGGATGTTTCTTTGATTTAAAGCCAATAGCAGTAGCGAGAGTGTTAAACTTGTGGCTGTCAATGCGTTTCCGAGGGACATCTCTGGAGTTCTTGTCAATGGAAAAGGATTGCTGCTGTTCTTTGGAGGAAGTTCCTTTTGATAAGGGCCACCAATTGCGGTTCGTAGACTCGTTACGAGGAGAAGGCATGGAAGAAAAGGAGAGAAATAGATTACAGACACTAATTTGACACAGAGCAGGACTTGGAAAGCCTGTCGGACGAAGAGTCGCTCAAAACAACTGTCAGAACATGGAGCAGAAAACAGAAAATGCCGTATTCATAGAAACGCTCGCCTAATTTCTTCCGTGCCAACATATTCTCTCACGTTTCATATCCCCAGAAACACCTTCATTCCTCAACTTTCTTTCTAAATAAATTATTCTCTTCTGTTCCTTCCATTATGTTAATTACTTCTCGGTGCCGTTTCATTGATCTTTCCTCCAATTTCTTAGCAGGAACCCCCGCCCATTTTCGCTTAACGTGAAGGTACCGGCTGTTTGTGTAAGCGCCCTGATACCAGCGTTACTATGTAAGATGATAAGTCTTTCTGTATTATAAAAAAAAAGTCTATATGATATAGCCTATGCATAGTGTTCCCGTTACAATCCCGCCCACAAATCCTCAGCATCACGGTTCTCAGCAGCTTGAACGGCCAGAGGCATCTCTGACAGAGGCTGTGGCCTGTTTGGCTGATCGGCATCAAAAACAACCGGGTTGCGAACCAGTGGTCGACCCAGTTCAGCATCTTCTTCCTCGTCACTTTCAATGTCAATGTCAAGTCGATTGTACCCTGAACGCCTGGGGCCATTGATATCTATAGGCTTTGGCCTGGAGAAAATTGATTGTCCAGACCTAGGAATGAATCGTCAATCAATGACAGAGGTTCCAAAACTTGCTGCACGTACTGCCTCATAACAGCCGCAAGGCGGCTGAATTGAAGGACGTTCCTAGCTACGAGAAGCAAGGTATCGAGAATTTCTTCTTCTTTACTTGTAGAACCACAATTTGCGAATGCGAGAACAAGCAGCGTCAACGCGCAGAATACAGTCAGAAAGAGATCTACTATATTGAAAGGGGATTTCCAGAATTGCTGCAAACGGGGGGGGTCAGCCTGACATGAGAGCAGAAAAAGGCGAAATTTTACACACTCGTCCAAAGGCAACGAAACGTATCCCAACCTCAAGTATCATAGAGGCATTTATGATGATTTCAAGGATATAAAAAGGAAGACCAGGACAGCCATCTGTGATACTGAGGACTATAGTAGTGACAGAGAGTGCCGCCATAACAAGGTAAAGGAATATGTACGTCCGTGAATGGACGAATCGGTTGGCAAGGCCCTTGGTTATTTCCTGGCGTGTCAGGGCATAGATTGAACGTGTTGGCCTGTATTTCGAGTCAAGTCGAGGTACATATTGAGCAGATATGGCTCACGGTGAGGAATGAGTAGGTGTTTCGTCACTGCCATCGCCATTCAAAGGGTCTGCTTCGCCGACCTCAATGTCGTCTTGGTGGGACATGTCCAGCGTCAGGTACAATTTGCCGCCCGCGGAACCGGCAAAGGACAACGGCAACGAAACCAAGCACGTGCAAATACCACTTGTCTCTTGCTTTCCACTCCATCGTCAGGCAGTACCTCTTCCCTAGTCGTTCCCATCGTACAGTTTCGTCAAAATGGGTGGTGGAGATTTGAATATGAAAAAGTCGTGGCACCCGCTACTCCTGAAGAATCAGGAGCGGGTGTGGTTGGAAGAAAAGAAAGCAGTGAGTCCGAATAAAGGTGTAGGGGATCTATGTGACTCTGACGCCTTTCCTTCCACAGCTCGAAGAAAAGAAGAAGCTTGATCAGCTGAGGAAAGAGAAAGAAGAAGAGCGACAGCTGCAAGAACTACAACGACTGCAGGAGGAACAAACAGGGAAAAAGCGAACAGAGAAACTAGAGTGGATGTACACTACGCCAGCAACGGGGAGCAGTCAGAATGCTAATGATCTGGAGGACTATTTGTTAGGAAAGAAACGAGTTGATAAGATGTTGACCGGGGATGAGAATGCCAAGATTGGTCTTTACAACCATTATGAATGTTAACAAGTTCTCAAAGATAAATAGATTGGTGCCTCTCACAAGAACTTTATTGCGATCCAAAACGCCAACAATGCTCGCGACACTGCTTCCAAGATTCGCGAGGATCCTTTATTCGCCATCAAACAGCAGGAACAAGCTGCGTACCAAGCTTTGATGTCTAACCCCCTTCGTTTGAGGGAGATGCAAGAGAGGAATGGTGTTGCCCCTAAAAAGGACAAGAAAGAGCGTAAACGAGAGAAGGAGGAGAAAAGAAGGTTGAAAGAGGAGAAGAGGCAGAGGAAGCTCCAAGATCGCTACTCGCGATCACCGAGTCCGTTGGATGACCGCTATGACCGAAGGTCTTCAAGGGACTATCACAAAAGTCGTCGCACACCCAGCCTCTCTCCGCCTCCATCTTCCTCCCGCCGTGATAGTGGAAGAGACGGTCGCAGCAGCTATCCTATCAAACGACGTCGAAGCTATAGTCGCAGTGCCAGTCCCAGGGGTGATCACTATCGGAATAGCAGAAGCTCAGATAACTCACCACTCGAGGACGATCTTGGTACCCGTGGTCGGACGAACGGAATACCTCACAGTCGCACAGCAGACCGCAGATCAAGGAGTCGCAGTATTCGAAGGAAGCGATCTCGAAGCCCTAGTCCCCTGCGAGATACTCGCCAGCATACTCTTGGAAAACGCCCTAGGAAGAGCCCCTCGCCACCGCCACGGTCAATGAGCTCTCGTGCGGCAGAAGATCGTGCAGCACGTTTGGCTGCTATGTCTGCTGACGCAGATTCGGCCAAGATTGAGCGCCAGGAACGGCTCACCAAGTTGCTCGAGAAGGAGAAGGCTGAACTTGCTGCTGAGGAGGCTGCGCGAGCCAAGTCAAAAGGGATGGGAGGATTTCTTAGTCATGAACAGAAGAAGGTCTTTGGTGGTTCAGGACTGGAGGACCGAATTCGGAGAGGGCGAGGTGGGATGGTCATCGACACAGATTAATGTCTTCGCGCAGAATTCACCCATTATCTACATACTCTCTGGTTTCGCGGTACTGTGTATTATTCTCAAATTATCATGGCTTACGCTATTTCAGATGCAACTTTGTTTTATAGGTCAAAGTATCGCTATTTCCTCGACTATATGGCCAATATCATGCTGAAGCTAAGCTGGTATCGTAAGCGAATTTTCAAAAGACTTTTTGCCACTTCAAAAGTCAGATCCAGAGCTCGAAGAAGCTGACGAGTAAGCAGAGGCTCCGTCAGTCGAAGAGCCGTTTGAATCAGGAAATCTAGTGGAACACAGTAATGGCGGAGTGCATAGCTTGAACAAGGTCTCTTCGTGGAGGAGATTTGTCAATGGCGTGGAGGGGAGCTTGGATGCGGTGGTCTTCTCGCCTGAACGATCGAACCGGCCCAGGCCCGGTGACCGAGGCGGAGCAACAGCTTTAGGGACCTTAGAAATGAAGGGTGCATCAGTCAGGGAAACTCGCTACTTTTATTGAAACGAGGAGGAAATGCGTACTGGGCTCAATACCTGGTGGTTCGCCTCCGGTTTCAATTCGCATGCAGCTGACAGGGTCTCCAGCTTCCAGAGCAGGTCGTATGAAGACTGCCTGTCCGAGTCTCCCTTTATCTGCGCCACTCTAGGGTATGCCAAAGTATTCTGTCATCGCAAGTGGTGCTCAGAAACTGATGCGCATATAAGCGGCTTCCGCGAGAAAAACTTACATCGCGAGGACGGTCACTAGGAGGTTTAGCGAGTTCTTCGACAAAGCGAATGTGGGAGATAGCAGTGCAAGACATTAAAGAGAACGTGAGTGTAGATATATAAAGAGAACAAAATGTGAATAGCGATGTGGTGATGGTGGAGAAAGAAAGAAAAGTTGAAGTTGGTGGCTTTTTCAAGCAACTCCGCGGGTGGCTTGAATACAAAGTGTCACCTATAAACTTTCTGGCACCAAACTCAATGGAATTTCTTGAACTCTTCAGATGTTCCTCGCTGCTAAAATACTTAGTGCGGTCTCATCAGTCAGGGCTTCAGATCGGTGCCGAATAAGTAGTGAATATATCAAAGCTGGGAACGGATCAGATTTGTGCGTACAGTTGTGCGTTGCGGTTGGTCTCTACTGCAGCGAACTCGTTCTATCATTCTCAGTCTTCGTTGTCTGAAGAGCCAAAGCGAGCTCTACGGAAAACGTTCAGGTCACGAGCCACGCGTATTCAAGTTCAAGACGCGTGACCTGGCGAAGGGCTTTTCTCTTTACTCCCATTAGTATTACCATCATGCCTCCTCGTCGTGCACCGTCTCAAGCATCTACTCCTCCGTCACGCCCTGCAAGTCCTGCTGTTGACGAAGACGAAGTCAGTCTAGGCGAATCAAAATTATTTTTTCTCTCTCAAATCGTGCTTTACAGGTTCCCTTTTTTGATAGCGTGGACGATTTACAGCAACATGCGAGTTTTTGTCTTTGGCTCAGCCTCACTAGCTTGCTGATCACGCGCTTATCAGGGCATCAATGTTCAAGACATCCTTAAACTCAAGGCTCGCGACATGTTCCTCACCTCTCATATAAGTGCTGACGTCGCCCACAGTCCGCTGCGATCAACACTGTATCTGGTGTGAACATGACGACGAGGCGACAAATGCTCAAGATAAAGGTTTAGACTTTATCGTTCGCGCATATATGTGGCTCACATCTTCCTAGGGAATGTCTGAAGCTAAAGTCGAAAAAATCAAGGTAAATCATTCACAGTGCATCTTCTCATATCGCTAGCTAATCTTGTTCACTTTCTTCTAGGAAGCTGCTCACAGAATACTCGTTCGCATTTGCTGACGACCTTTCTGCAAGTTGCCTGCTGACTTCTCTCCCAGGGATCATCATTCTCGTCCGGTGTAGACGTACAAGACAAACGAAGACGAGTTCTTTGCATTAGCACAGGCAGCAAATCCGTTGACGCCATGCTTGGTGGTAGGTCATCCTGACGAGATCCTGTCCTTGTCATTAACATTTTTTTGCAGGTGGCATCATGTCTCAGTCAGTATCCGAAGGTAACTCGACCCTTCCATCTTCAATTTTCGATCCTCATCCGATCATTCTCGCGTAGTTTACGGAGAGTATCGCACTGGCAAGACTCAATTAGCTCATACGATGTGTGTCGTTGCACAACTACCTCCTGATTTCGGAGGCGCTTCCGGCAAAGTAGCTTATATTGATACCGAAGGTGACTTACCTGCCCTGAATTTCTCGTTATGATCTTGCGAACAAAATACCAGGAACATTCCGTCCCGACCGTATCAAGGCTATAGCGGACAGATTCGGAGTGGACGGCAACCTGGCGCTGGAGAACATTCTCTATGGTATATCCTCCCGCTACATGTTGAATCATTTTTATAAACACCTTGTATTCCTAGCTCGTGCATACAATAGCGAGCATCAGGTGAGAGCTATTGTCTCGTGTGGTTCGCATATCCTCACTGCTGTGAGCTTCAGATGGAGCTCATCAACGAATGCTCATTACGCTTTGTAGAGGACAAAGATTTCAGGTTACTGGTATGCCACAACTGTATCTGCGTTTGAACAAGCCATTTGATATCTCTCAGATTATCGACAGTATCATGGCACTCTTCCGGGTAGATTTCAGCGGACGAGGTGAGCTGAGCGAGAGGCAGCAGAAGGTTTGAGCATTTCTAGTGTCCAAACGAGCAGTGATGACTGACATTCCATACGCAGCTTGCTCAAGTTAGACGTTGATTATATTATTTGGAACTTCGCTCATCTCTTTCCTAGATGCTCTCGAAATTGAATAAACTCTCTGAGGAATATAATGTTTGAATGGTTCAAACATTTGTCATACATGGCGATTTTGACCTCCTCTGTCTAGATTGTGGTTTTGTTAACCAATCAAGTACAGTGTGCGCCAGCCGTGCTTTCTCTCTGGGTGCTGTCGGTGCTGATGTTAGTCATACAGCCGATCCTGGTGCAACAATGACGTTCGTCGCAGGCGGTGCCCTCAAACCTATCGGCGGTCATATCCTGTCGCACGCATCTGCTACCAGAATTTTTCTTCGAAAAGGCAAATTGATTGGCTGTCGTGGTGACCGGCACTAACAAGACTTGCTCGTTGCTTCTACAGGTCGTGCTGAAGAACGTGTTGCAAAACTAGTCGATAGCCCGGATCGACCTGAAAGCGAGGCGTCATACAAACTAGATGAAGGCGGCTGGGCTGATGTCTGAATGCAAATTCGTCTTCAAGACTTCAAGCTTCAAGATCAATATGTCAATGCAATGCTGCTTGCTCTCTAAAACTCTGTCTGCAAACACCTGGCTTTTCTGCTCAAATGCTCCAATGGACAACTGCTGTACTTCTAACCTCTGCCTCAGATTTCTGTATGATTATCGATGGTCTATTGCTACGTGATGTGTGTATGTACCTACTGCATATGAAAGTACGATTGGGACCATGTGCTCCTTCATAATCTTCCCGACAAACAGTCCGGCGACGAGCGTCCATCAACGCAGATCAACGCGGGGACGCATCTGACATGCTTGACACACGCACGTTGACCGGTTGCCTTGGAAGATAACGAAAATTCATATCATATATAGATATGCACCTTCACAAGGTACCAACTAGGATGCTTGCCCCGACTGGTCTGCTCGGATTCGTTCTCCTTATTGTTCACTCCGTCAACGCGGTGGAGACGTTCGGATTTCAACCAGTCATAAGCACTTATCCAAACCTCACGTCCTGTGCGTTTGAGCCAAGCTTCTTTTCATGCGAGAACACGACAGCAATAAGGGACACTTGCTGTTCCCCTACTCCTGGGGGCCTGGTGCTACAGACGCAATTCTGGAGTACATATACTGGGCTGGAACAACAAGGGCAAAAATTACCCAAAGGTAGTTGGACGATTCATGGTTTGTGGCCGGATAATTGTGATGGGTGGGGTTGAAACTTGGTTCATCTTGTTTGGTGGCTTGACGATGGCAACGCTTTCTCCGTACAGATCTTACGACCAGTACTGCGATTTGTCGAGACAATATGATCCTAGCCCTTCCCCTGCTGTTCTCCCCGACGGTACAGTCGTCCCTCCGTATAAAGGCCCGAACATTGGCATTTTTGTAAAAGAGTTTGGGAGGGAAGATCTTCTTGAGTACAGTCAGTTTAATCCGAATGTACCGTGTTCTCGAACTAAAGCACAAATCTCTGTTTTAGTGAACAAGTATTGGATCAACCAGGGGGCACCAAATCCTGATTTCTGGGGTCACGAAGTACGTCCATATGTGTAGAGCTTCCGGGCTCCAACTCAAGTACTTTCTTCGCAGTTCTCCAAACATGCCACCTGCACATCTACTTTCGACGTGGCTTGCTATGGACCATCATACAAGACGCACCAGGATGTAGTGAATTTCTTTGACGCAGTGATCCGAGCGTTCCACCAATATCCTACTTTCGACATGCTAGCTTCGTTCGTGTCTTCATTTTGTTCGTTACGAGAAGAAGAAATGAATAGATTGTTGTCAGAGCTGGCATCTTCCCATCCAACAAGACTGGTTATCCTCTTGCAAAAATTCAGAACGCTCTCTTAGCGCAGACAGGAGCTCTTCCGTACCTTGGTTGCACCAATAAGACCATTCTATCCGAAGTTTGGTATTTCAGCCATGTGTTTGGAACTGTGCGTTGTTGTAGCACCTTCTCTTGAGGTTTTTTTTTAAAACTGTTTGCTTCCAGGAACAATATGGTACTTTCAAGACGCTTGACACCACGACGGCGACTACATGCGCCTCTAACGAAACGATATGGTACTATGAGCGCACGCCAAAGTCAGAGCAAGAAGTGCGAAAAGGGTGGTAGTTGATACAAAAAAGTTCTTGTCAAATACAGATGACATCATGGTCACTTGAGAATTGCTCAGCACGACCATGAGTGAAAATACCTGAGAAACATTTCCATCTACTGCGATGGCATCTCAAGACAGTCCTATATCCCGTCGATTTCGTTCTATCAAGAAAGTGATCATTGTACTCTCTGGCAAGGGTGGTGTCGGCAAATCATCTGTATCTACTCAGCTTGCTCTCAATCTTTACGCATCCGCGCCAAATGCTCGAGTCGGGATTCTTGATGTAGACTTGACAGGGCCATCGATTCCTCGTATGCTGGGTTTAGACGGTCATCCAGTTCATCAGAGTAGCGACGGATGGGTACCAGTCTTTGCAGATGGGAGTGAGGCTAGAATGGCGTGTATGAGTGTTGGTTTCTTGCTCAAAAAGAGAGGTGATTCAGTGGTTTGGAGAGGTCCCAAGAAGAATGGTATGATCAGGCAGTTTTTGAGTGACGTTAGGTGGGGAGAACTAGACTATCTAGTCATCGATACACCACCAGGTATCTCTACTGTCCATCGAATGCTGATTTATCTCTAACGATGAGCACAGGTACTTCGGACGAGCATCTTTCGCTCTTGGAGCACCTCGCACCTGTTCACTCAAAATTATCCACGGTTATCGTCACTACGCCCCAAGCTGTAGCCCTTACAGATGCCATGAAATGCTTGTCCTTTGCGCGAGCTGTCAATCTTCCTGTATTGGGCCTCATCGAAAACATGAGTGGATACGTCTGTCCATGCTGTGGAGAGATCAGTAACGTGTTCTCTACTGGAGGCGGCGAAGCTATGGCTAAGCGGGAGGAGCTAACGTTTCTCGGAAGTCTTCCTGTGGATACAGAGCTCGTCACACTCTTAGACGCTCTTCCAGCCAGCAGCAATACCGCAGAAAAACAAAACTCAGCACTTTTACCCACCTTCCTCCTTTTACGCCAGTATAACGCTACCTCCTCAGCGAAGCTTTTTACCAACATCGTGGAAAAGGTGTTGACTTCTCTTCGGAGCGAACCTGAACCCTCCGGGTAGCTGCACATTCATATTTCGATCTTTAGGGTGAAGCCATCGCACAACCCAGTGGCGGTGGGTAAAAGTAGGATTTGGTGGCTCGTTGTCCATTTCAAGCGGTTTATTGACAATCCACAAAGCTTGTATCGGCAGCAACTACACTCCCTGAATCCACACATAGACATGCTCACTCCGTGGTTGCAATCCAGCAAACATCGGCACTGCACGCCCTGTCGAATGCAATGTGTCAAGAAGGTTCAAGGGGATTGGCTCCTCTCAGAAGAGTCGAGGCTCGAAGGAGCTGGTGTGTGTGTAGAGGTAAAGCCTACCGTCGTCGACAAATATTCGGAGTTAACAAGCTTGTATGTCCTGTAAGGGCCCAGGCCCTGTGGTGAATTTACACTCCAGTCTCGTTCGCAATACGTTATCCCAAGAATCCCGGTCACAATCTGCCGGGCACATTCTTAAGGGCGGGTGTGACAGTGCCAATGTAATTCTCCGCGGGCACAGTGCGCGCCTGCGACTAACCAGAATTTAATCACCGCTAGAGAGAATATTCGATTCCAATTCAGCTGAACCCTAGACCGCAAGGAGGTAGAGTACAACTGGTGTGCACGAGTGTGCACGATGCAGGATACAGCAGGATACAGCAGGATACAGCAGGATACAGCCTTCCGCCACCATCAACGGCTGGGGATAATGACGAAAGTGAATATTTAATTTGATAAGTGAAGAGATAAATGACAAAAATACGGTTACCAAATAAGGAAGGTGCCAATTGCCTCGAGGCGGTATGTTCGAATTTCTACAAAAGGTAACTTTCGACGCGTTCATGCATCTCCCACTCGACGCGTTCCTCTCTTTCTTCTTCCCATCATCATGCCATTCTTCTGACCCTCCTCGTGCCCCTCCCCGTCTTTTTTTTGCAGCCAATTTTTCGTTCTTGCTTCACCCCTGCTGCATTCAACTCCCAAGTTCTGCTTTTCTTCACGCCTTACAGACTATTTGATTTTACGCAAACCGCTACGACACCTTTCTCAATCAACAGGTAGGACTCTCTCCTGTCATTTGAAATCGATTAATAATGGAGAAATTGCAGGTCATCAACATGATGTTGACCTTGGATGATACGCCATACACCACCCCGGAGGAGGACCCTTTTAACATTCGGCCTTTGTTGGCTCAGCCACGCCGAAGGCGATCCAGCATGCTCAACAAATGGATTCAGGAGCAACAAATCCATCCTTCCGAATCCCATGATGTACTGGAACCCCGAGACTCTCCCTCCAAACACCTGAATCCGTATCTCGCTTACCCTGATCTTGGGCAAGTCACGTCTCAGTACCATGGCTCTGCTGTGACAATAAATAGTTATGACCTGGTTGATGATGAAGACATTCCCAAAGATCTCATCCCTGAAGTAAGTGTTCGAGGTTCACCTCGCTTACAAGTTGCTGAGACTCGACCGCAGATACCTATAGTACCTCCCTCAACCCCAACCACGCCGTCTCAGAAATCAAAGTTCTTTGGGACACCCACCTCTTTCCGCAGTCTACATATTCCTTTTCGTCCGAGCACTCCTCGACAACTCGGTTCAACGACGGAAACGCTCTCCTCTACGCCCTCTCGCATGTCATTTCTTCCTCTAGGGTCTCGTTTTGGCCCAGGATCCGGAAGAAATACTCCGAAACAACACACTAGATCTGCCAGTGCCTCTGCGATTCACAATTCTTCAGCGTCCACAGTTGATTCACCTCCATCGGGTAAATGGCGGCCAAGTGTACTAGATTACTTCACCTCTAGTGCCACGTCTCAGGTCTCTGTGCTTCCTTCTGAGACACACTCTTCGCCCTCTCGTCCTAGCATGTCCTCAAGTACTACCGCCACTACCTCTACTTTTGCTACTGTGACGGATGGTGATCATCTGGCAACTCCTATCAAAGCCTCGTATGGTGGTGGATCAGCGTCTCTTCGATTGCGGTCTCCTTCGCATGGTAGTGTGTTGCGAGCCAGTAACGCAGTACCTAGCCTGTTGGAGAAAGATGATGAAGGATCATGTGCAGCATCAACAAGCAAATCCAATAGTCTACGGGTTCCCCTTGCTCTCAAATCAGTTTCGCGGCTTGCGGGGTTGAATATTGACGTGGACGAGGTTCCAGATGAAGACGAACAAGACTGTGATAGTGAAGTAGCGCAAACTAGGGTCGTCGTGCATGAATCTACGCGCCCAGAAGTTGCGTTCTCCTCTGGGAAAGGAGGTCCGCCTCGAGTATCTTTCTCTGCATTGAGCGCAAAAAACCAGAAAAAGAAAAAGCTCGTTATTAGCGGCATTGCGCCCAATGATCGCCGCAAATTTGAAGGGGCTAAGCGGTGGTGTGAGGTACTTTGAAACGTGCTGCCTTTCTTGCCTGCTTGCGCTGAACCCTTCTTTCCCGTAGAGCTTTGGCGAAGTCACTCACATAATGAGAATGCCCAATGGCGACCTTCACGTACATTTCCGTAGTGCTGACGTCGCTGATACCGTACGTTGTTTTGTTTCGCGTAAAAATGTGTGCTGAATTGTAGCTTTTGTGACAGGTTTGCCGCCTCCGCGCAAAAGTATTCATTGCCGGCGTAGGCAGCGTCAACCTATCCTGGTATACCGGCAATAAACGATAAAATCGCCAGTTCTCTTTTCCTTTTTTGTTTGGAAGGTGATGCCCATTCCTTTCTACTGATCTTAATATTTGTTTACTTTTTTTTTTCCATTACAGGCATCTGTAACATTCGAGCAACCATGTTCCCATTGCATTTACTCATACAGGACACCTAATCTGTTCACTTCTTCTGTGCATATGTTCACGACCTCGCCCCGAACCCTGACGACCATAACGTCCAATTATGCGTTTCCCATGTACAGATCTTCCAAGTATGCCGTAAGTTCAGCCTCGTTCTCAAGGTTAACGGTGATTTCAACGTCCCCCTAGGTTTATGCCGTCACCTCATTCATCTACCCTACTGTGAATATGTTACTGGTTAGCCACTTAGGCATCTTCAGGACTAGTTTCAAAAGAACGCAATACATTCATCCTAGCATACCCCTCATAATCATGACACATACCCTCTGTGTACTTATCACTTCCCCTCCTCTCCCAGATGTATATCGTGGATTTTCGTACTTCATAAATACGATGCTCCCTTCTTCTCTTCGTTGTGAATCCTGTACATATATGTCTATACTGTATACGTAGAAGTAAGCAAAGATCCTTCCGTTGCAACAATGTCTGACAGTCAAAGCGACTACTCTGAAGCTCAATGGGTTTTCGGCTGAACAAGTAGTATATGAAGTGTCGCGATGGATTGTTATAGAACCTGTAACTTTGTTGTAGCAACCCCTTTGCGGATTGAATATTTGAAGCTAGTTCAAATAGTAAATCGAGCGCTCGTCGGATGCCCTCCTCCAATTGGCCTGTCACATGTCAGCTTGCATGGCAAAGTTAAAGAGACTTATGACGCCTAAGTAGCATCTGATCGTAACAATCAACTAATGGCTACCTATATATCTGATGTACTCTTCGCTCTCTCTTCTCAATGTCTATACCCTCCCTAGAGCCTGACTTTAAGCAAACTGATCCTCCATGCTTGCCTCTGGTTGTTGTAGAAGGTTTCCTCGGACGTACAGGAGCGTTGCTTTGGGGAAATTTTGAGGCGTATCTAAACTGGGAGTCTAGTGAAGGTTGTAGACGGGAAGTAATATTCACAAAGTAAGTTCATTTCCCTCGTTGTTTCCTGCAATTGACATCCATGTTGTAGAGTGGGACCCGTGAGTTCGCTGCATGATCGAGCTTGCGAACTGTACTATTCCTTAGTCGGTGGTACCGGTGAGTCTCAAGTACTGGCTATCACTGAACTAGGATTAAATCGGATTTTTCTTGCCCGGCCCTTGTTGTAGTTGATTACGGGGAAGAGCATAGTAAGGCGCATGGTCATTCTCGGTATGGTCGCACCATTGCTCGAGGACTGTATGCCCAATGGTCCCTAGAATACCCCCTCCATTTCTTAGGTCACTCTATAGTATGGCACACGAGTTTCATGAGATTCCTCAAACTCACATTGGTTTAGGGCGGTTCAACAATAGTAAAACTCCAACACCTTTTGAAACAACGTCATTTCGGTGCTCGTGCACACCCGGACATGATACGGTCCATAAACAGCAGTATGGCTTCATTCTCTTGTAATGCATGTCATTCTCATCGTCATACAAAACAGTTTCTGCTCCGTTCAGAGGCACGCAAATAGTCTATGCAATGGGCGAACGCGCGGACGCTGCACCGGCCGTTAGATCGTTCTCTTTGGGCTCTTTCCTTGCAAAGGGCGTTCAAGTCATATCTTACCTGTCGCCTGTCCTGCCTCAAGCCTTTGATCTACACACAGAGTCTCGTGCAATGTCTTATCGAGACATGTCACTTATTTCTCTCCTCAAGCAACTGTGGAAAAGTGACTGGGCCGAGGGCAGAGATGCCACACCTTACGACGTCACTTTTGAAGCGGCCGATGAGCGTGAAGCAAATTTGGAGGGTGAACCAAATACAAGAACGTACTATCGAAGTTATGCCACGTATATGGTAGATCTCACTTTATCATTTGTTTGTCTTCCCCCGAGCTGACTTCTCGGCAGACTAAGAAGGTTGTTGGGAATTCAACTCATATACCCTCTCTCGCGTACTTAGTGGTGGCACCGCTGTATTTCACAGCAAGAGCAATTGGCTCATTCGATTTTTCCTCGCTACGCCCCGTGCCTTCGTTCATGCAACGTTCAACTCTCATAGAACGTGACATCAAACCATCAGCGGACGTTGAGCAAAATCTTTTCTCCGCTGAGCTTGGTGAAGAGTTTCGTGCAAACGATGGTGTAGTACCTCTGTTTTCGCAATGGCATCCGTTTCCCTGCAGGTGAGTTGTTCCCGTAAGAGCATTGCGACTCGGAGTGCTCACCGATGCTGAATATAGTAAAGTCAAATGTCAGCACTTCCAGCCCAAACGCGGCCCAGAGCCTGGAGTTTGGTATGTAGAACAGACGGAAGGAGTCAACCATCTTTCAATAGTTCCGTTCTGGGTATCTTCTTCCCAACAGAGAAGATATTGGATTCATTTAGGTCGGTGGTTGCGAGAAATTGATAGTCAGATGATATAGTATTTACGTTCCTCACTTGTACTGTCCACCTGGACGAGTCCGACACACAACATATAGAAAGATGTATTACAACAGTGACAAAGTGTATTGTTTTATTTGTGTTCCAAGGACGGCATTTTATAAAATGAAGAGGGTGAAACGGTTAGGAAAACGTGATAGCGGAGGACAGCAGACAAAGAAATCACTATGAAGGAAGTAACGTACAAAGTTTCAAACAACGATAGCAATGAAGACGGAAAGAAAACAAATATTTGTATAGAACGTCCATGACTAATACGAAATGGTTCTTTTTTTCAATCGGCATAGTAGAACAAGTGACGATTGGAGAAATTGTCTATGCACAAAGATAAGAATGAAATAGGAAGAGCACAATGGAAATGGGCGAGAATGGTTAAAATCAAAGAAAAATTAGGAGATGAAATTTTTCGGAGTATCTCGACGGGCATTACCCCATTGATTGTAGTCTGCAGAATTCCCGTTACCATTAAGCTGCTCCATGCGAGTGTGATTGTCTGCGAAGGGGAGAGCTCGTGGATTGCGGTTCGGAGTTCGACGCCCGTGAGGATTGCGATGGCCGTTGAAGTGGTCGCGACGTCCACCCTGACGCTTGTTGAGTGCCCCAGTACTGTCGTGATGACTTCGGTAAGGTGATCCATTTGCGATTGGCATACCCATTGAAGGAGGAATCATCTGGTGTGGACGACTCAGAGCGAAGGAGGGGCCAACCCCTGAATGACTAGGTGGCATCCAGTTAGGCACAGGCACAGGCATTCCCAGAGGATATACAGGTGCTTGGTATAGACCAGCAGGTTGCCCGTTTCTTGGTACTTGGTTGACGGTGAATGGAGGCGGAGGATAGGGTGGCCAGACTGGAGGGACTGGAGACGCAAGAGGAGCAGATGCGACCGGAACACCAGCGGAGACACGGGACTGTGAGGAAGCACCTGGACCTGCTTGCCTGTTTGACATATATTGATCAATTGCTTCAGGCGGATAAACTGCTATTAGAGTGCCTTGTTCATGCTGGAGAAAACCGGCAGGCATTACGGGTGCTTGTCCGTGTGTCGGCAGCTGCATCTGTGAGGCGGAGTGATCGTCGCTGGGTACTCTGCTGTGGTATCCTGGATAAGGTAAATACTACAGTAAAAGTCAGTATGTTGCAATTCGAGTACAGAAAGCTTCCTTACACCGTACCCCACAGGGGCCCACGCGCCAGGGCTTGGAGGCAGGGTTCCGTTGGAGTCTGACGCACCAGTGCTGGGATGGCGCTGGGGTTGTCCGTTTGGCAACGGGTACATCGGGTAGCCAGCAACGTAAGGCATTGGGTACTGCATATGAGGGTAAGGTTGTAGTGGCCAAGAGGGGTAGTAACTTCCTGGGACATGAGTAGGTGGCCCACTCGGCATAGTTTCTGGTCCTACAAAGGGAACTGGCGGAGGGGTGACATTTGTAGATGATGTCTGAGTTTCTCCAATCTCATACCATTCACGATAGCGCTGTGTATGTTCCAATGCGTTAGAACCTGGAGAGGCGGCGGCTTGTCCAGGTTCAGTGGTTTGCGCCTGGTTTGTCTCTACATTCGCCAATTCACCAGCAGCTGGAGGGCTGGGTGCAGAAACGTCGGAGTGTTCGCAAACGGTTTCTTGATACCTTGCATCATTAGGAGAGCCCGGTGTACTGCTCTCAGTGCTGCCGAACTTCTCTCTGGAGTGGCCGGCTTCAAGGTTTTGGCGGTAGTGGAATACGCCATGGTGGTGGTTGAAACATCGGCCGCGGCCGCCTCTTCCAGGACGCCAAGCTCCACGAGGAGGGTTACAATCTCGAAATTGAACCCTCATGGCACGACCTTCGAAGACGTGATTATGCTTGCAACATTAAGTGTTAGTCAAGGACAGAGAAGACAGCAAGAAGATGGCTAACCTCTTCTTGCACGGCACGAGCAGGGGACTCTGTGTTATTGAATTTTACAAAAGCGAACGCCGCCTTTCCTCCACCTGGAAAGTGCCATGTAAGGCTTAGCACACGCATGAGCTATGACAAACGTACTAGGTCGAATAACCCGGACACTTTCAAGACCACCGAACCTTCGAAAGAAGTTCTCAACCTTTGCTTCATCCCAAGCTCCGGGTCCGTACATCTCCAGCCCACCAACAAACAAAGTTGTGGGGTCCAAGGCCCTTTCACTTGGCATTCCTTCATAAAGACCAAATCTGTCATTCTCGCCCTCGTCTTTGGAAAAGAAAGCGGGTCTTTCGCTGAGATAAGCGGTTGGCGTGGGGGGAAAGATGGAACCCGGTGTCTTTGGCGTCACAGGGGACCTGTCCAGAGCAGGAGTATTGTCCAACTCATAGTCTTGTTCATCTTCAGGATGATCAGAAGTCGTGGTGATAGGCTGTCCCGAGTCAGATCTGAAAGACTGCGTGTTGTTCAACATGTCGAGAACATCACTTCGAGAAGGAACATCAAGAGAGTGAGATTCGGAAGAGGTGCTATGAAACCAACGAAGCACATCAGCAATCAAAACGTGCTCGAAGTTATTATTGGCAGAAGGACAACGCTAAGAAGGCACTCACCCATCAAGGAACCCATCATTTAACTTCTGTGTAGATGTAGACGTTGGCTTCTGTTCAACCCAAACCCCATTTAAATCTGATCTATGCTCGTTCTTGCACTCAACGAGTGGAGGGAAATCCGCCTCAAACCATGCAACGCTTTGATTGGAAGTAGTGTCAACAAGAGTAGATGTGGAAAGATCTCGAGACGAATGCTGCACCATCGCTCGCCACTGCTGCTGGGCTCCGATCGTTGGAGAAAACGGCGTGTGAAGGTCAGCATCGGCGACGATAGAGTGCTCGTTGATCGACGGTACCCGCGAATGTTCTGACCCGGACGTAGTAGCCGCGGACCGTCTTTGAGCATACATCGGGTAGGGTGCAACATTGGCATAATTCAAACGACCAGAATTAGCAATGTCACGATCAGAGCTGGCATACGAGGGCGGAGAATGGGCCCAGGTTACCGTGAGGTGAGGAACTCGGCGAAGAGTCTACGCAAGAGCAGACAGCATCAGAGTGGTACCAACGTTCAGGAAATGTACTGACCATGAGGGCACTGACGCAGTCATCGCGATGGGCCCACTTGACCTCGTAGCAGCCGCCGTCCATATTCGGCTTGCGAGGAGCATCGTGTGGGCTAGGAAACACAGTCGCGATCGTGTGGTCACCGCCGTTTCCTAGCGCCGAAGAAGTGAGATGTCATCCAGTATGAGAAGGATTAAACGGCTGTACCAATTTCTCCGTACGCTTTGAAATATTCTAAAGTACCGAAATGGGCGCAGATGGCCCTCAGTGCCTGTAAATTGGATGTCAGGAAGGGCTCAAATCAATGCAGACACAGGGCGGAAAACATCGTAAGAAACCACGCGACTAATCCATCGATCGATGATCTCAGCGAGAGCAAGTACCCTTGATACTTACAGCGACATTAAAGAGCACGGGTTCCATATGTAAAACCGGGTCATTACTTTGTTCATCGGGCTCGGCCTTAGCCTGCCTGCCCGCTTCGATGGCATCAGTGTTATAGAAGATGGTCAAGTGCCTGCACATCAAAGCTATGAGTACGATACCTACCAAAAAAATACTTTTTAAACAGACTTGGCATTCCTTGGTTTCCAGAACCTCATAGCAAAGGGTAAATCGAGCTCGATGCTTTTAGCTGGAGTGGTCTTGTCCGTCGTAGGGTTGAAGTTCGCAGGCATAGTTTCCGTTGGCGTACTATCGAGTCACTACGTCAGACGACACGAGGTTGACCTGCGGAGAAAAAGAATCGAAAACTCCTACCGATAGGATATCAAAAGAGTACGAAAGGCCCTAGCGGGTTCGAAACGTAGGGTTCTCCCCAAGAAAGGCTTAGGAGCAGTAGAACGAAGGGTGTGGATTAGATTAGCGGCGGAAACGGCATCCTAAAACGAGATATGGTTGATTTCACGACGCATATATAAGGCTCAAGACAGTTTACCAACCTCGCACTGCACGAAGGCGCAGACACCACCTCTGGAGTCCCGGATGACCTTGACCGATTTGACCTCAGCATGCTCAGCGAGATGGTCGGAGAGCAAGCGACTAAGTTCACTCTGGTCAATGCCGGCGGGAAGACTAAAGAAGGAAGGAAAGTTCAGTACAGAGCAAGTGTGTGCGCGACGGACTAAAAATTACCTTCCGACAAAGACGCTGGCATCGTGAGGCAGTCTCTCATCCTTTTTCTTGGTAGGCGAGTCAGCAACTTGCTCCTGAGATAGACTGACTGGCGGACGGGAAACATCGGACTGAGTGGCATTGGGAGACATGGGAGAAGGAGGAGAAGAAGACGGAAGAGAATCGAAACGAGTACCCCAAGCACGAGAACGTGGATTCAGTTTGTGAGGCATAATGAGTAGAGAATGTGGAGGAAGCGGAGGATAAGTAAGTAGGTAGGAGGAGGAGATGGTGGTGGTAGAGTGAGAAGATGTAGAGAGCAAGAAATTGGGAGGTAAAATGACTAGCCGTGAGCCGGCCGTCAAAAAAATTCGAACCAAATCCGAAGACATAAGTTGAGAAAATATAAACATCAACCGAATTCCCGGTTTGTCCCCGCCAAAACTTGGTTCGTGCGCCTAATCGACACGTTCCACGACGACCGACGCGAGCCAGCTGCCATCTGGGCGACGATCCAAGAGCTCTCTCCAGTCCAGCCAGCTACCTTCCTGTCATGTCAACCGAAGTTCTGCCTCAGATCGAGTTCACCTACTTATCGTGCTCATATCTTGCTCCAACTCGTTGTCTCCGCCGCCTGCAGTCGGTCGGTCGGTCGGTGGACATACATGTTTGTTTTCTCTTGCTAGCTTTGCCATCAACCCTGATGTCTTCTACACACTCTCAGCGTTCTTGTTATCGAGTCCGTCGATGTTTATCGTTGATGAGCTCATGACGATCTGTATCTCGAGTCGACATGTCTTGTAATCAGTCTTCTTGCCCTTCACTTGATAATAGTGCCCTATTAGTATTTTATTAAAGCCTTCTTGTGACCGAGTGCCCTCCATCAGTGATTCTTTAGGTGAATATCGGACCCGAGAGAGTCGGTGGGCTTGAGATAGGCAGGTTGAGAAATGTTCTGTTTTTCCCCGGTGCTTGTTGTTTCCGATGCTTGCATTTCCAGTTGTATTTGAGTGAGCCCACAGAAAAGAGATTTTGCAACAGTTTTCATTTCCCCTTTTTTTCACCGAAAGGTACAATATCGGTAAAGAAGATCCAGTGGTAAGATTCGGGCAAGATCACCAGTCGGCTCTCCATTTTCAAGGCAACCCCATCAGTCTCAGAAGTTGTGTCGACGTGTGCAATGTGTGGTGCGTTTATAAAAGGAAAAACAAGATAGGCCGAAATCTGGGTAAATGAATCAGCTGGAAGATGTGTATGCTGTTTGCAGGAATTGGCAAGGGAGAGTCACGAGAGTCACTGAGTCACTAGTTCGGAAGTCGCGTCGGTTATCTAATCAACTTCTCCAAACTCCGACCAACTTTCTCTTCGCCTGTTCATCTCTTTCTTCCACCGACACGACTAGGATATGTCTGACGACGGAGGATATGGCGCTGGTGCTGGAGACGAATTTGATTATGGCGGTCCCAGTTATGGCACCTTGCTGTTAATCCGCACAAAATAGTCACATCTTTTTGTCGCTATTAGTTATGGCGAGGATCAATTTGTGTGTACATCTACTCTCCATACATTTTTCAATGAAATCATTCCTCATTTCGTCATCTTTCTTTGATTCCTGACATCCATTCTTCGCTTGTTCGATTTGGATACGGTATAGGATGATGGCTACGATCTCCTCGCAGCCGGAAATGCTGAGGGAGAAGCTGCTGGTGGGGATGAGGCAATAGAGGGTGACCCTCACATGAATGGTATAGATGAGGGGGACCGTGAACAAGACGTGGCCAATGGCGAAGAGCAGCAAGCAACGACAACGAATGCAGGGCTAGCAGGCGAACGGCAACCCAATAAGCTGCGGGTGACTACGCCGTACTTGACAAAATATGAACGGGCAAGAATACTAGGGACTCGAGCTCTGCAAATCAGTATGCATATACCGCTTTCCGAGAGGCTCGACCCTCACCTTCTCTGGGATCCTTCAGTATGAATGCTCCCGTCTTGGTACCTCTAGATGGTGAAACAGATGCTCTTCAGATCGCTATTAAAGAGCTATCTCAGCGAAAAATACCTCTCATTATTCGACGATATCTACCAGACGGCAGTTTCGAGGATTGGAGCGTGTCGGAACTCATCATAGATTGAGGGCTTTTCGTCTTCCATATATGAAAACCCCTGCAATTCGCTCATTAGTAGCGATAGCACTCGTCTTGGATCTTTTTACTCCTGGTATGTCGCATGAATGGGTACTACAGTATTACTACTCAGCTCTTAGTGTATGTGCGTTTATCGTCCCGTGTTACATATGTGCATGCAGTAATAGGTTTAGAACCAAATACAGCGAAAAGAATGCTACCGCTCGTTCAGGATCAGGTCCTGAAAGCTCTACCCTAGAACTGTCACCTTCCTTCTGGATGCTTGACTGCATAACTTCACTGGCACCGGCGAGACCGTCCTCGGAACGTCCACTTTCACCGAAGGTACCCTCTTGACAGCCTTTGGCTTCGGAGGACTTTGCATAGACAGATCGGCAAGAAAGTCCAATGCATCATCTTCAAGCCTGTTATTCGTGCTATTGCCGAATAGCAGACCTCTGGATTCTGGTTCCAGTCGGTGCTTCCCCGAGGACTTTCGTTTCGATGGACTAGATTCGAGGTCGTTGTAATGAGATTGTGTTCGATTACGCTTGCTAGGAGACGAGGGAGAAGCTTTGGGTATAGGAAGGAAATGTAGTTTGTCGGGGGTGCTTAGAATCATGTCGTTGGATGAAGGGCTCGTTGGAGGTACATTCTCTTCCCCGGGGTGAGGCTTCTTCTTGACCTCTTGTCAAACGAATGTAACTTTAGTAGGGATAATTTTAAAGGTATGATACAAGTTACTAACCTTTGATTTCGGCTTTGCCAGTCCGGACTGCAGCGACGTTCTTCACTGCCTTGAAGCTCATGCTGACATCGCTGCCATTCGCGACAAGTGTCTGTTGCACTTCCCAATCAACAGGCCTCATCTTCTTCCAGTCTTCTATGACCTTTTCGGACCACTCGTCGGTTTCCCCGGAGATGTGATAGTCGATTATATCTCCCCACTCAGACCCGGGAGCAGTCTTATTCACAAAAATGACTTTTCCTGCCCAGCCTTTCGCTTTAGAGGACGCAGGAGTAGTGTGCGAGTGTACAGCTTTCGCAAACTCCTTGACCAGCTTTTTCAGTCCATGAACTTTCAGAGAGGTACCCATGATGACGAGCATGTCAGGCTTCCGAGTGATATCTGCACCCTGTACTGATCCTATATCGTCACCGAGAGGGTGGGGTTCATCGTACAATACGATGGCAGGTCTAAGAGAACCAACGCGAATGGCACGAGCAGAACGTGCTTCGCGCGCTCGACCTGTGAGATGAAAAAGCACAATCAAGCTATGAGCAATTCAGAAGCAAGAAAATCTCGACATCGTTGTAGGCATTCGGGGCAGTCCGGAGAGACGCCCTGTTCAAAGAATTCGAGATGTTCCTCGTTACAGGAATACTCAGCAGAACAAGATCGGCATCGAACACGGTGGATGTCACCATGCAACTGGATATTTCGACATTGTCTGATGGGTAACTTTGATTTCCCTTTACCATTGGACGACTGTGCGCGACCGCCGCTATTCTGAAGCCCAACTCTTTCTTCTAGTCCATCAATGTTCTGTGTATATGAGCGTAGCAGTTTTTTCTTCGTGTCCAGAGTTTTGATAAAATGATGAGTAGGTGTGGGCTCGGAGGCGTCAATAGAGCGTTTGAGTTGTGAGATGAATGTGTAGAACACTGCGGTCGAAGTTGGATCGCGAAAGAGAGACGCGTCGAATAAATCACGACCTTTGAGCACTACTTCTGGGTATTTCTGCTTGACAAGATTGTATAGGCCATCCGAAGAGCGAAAGTCCTTATGATCAAATCAAGACACGCTCTCCCAACAGAATACTTATAGACTTACAGGGATTCCGGAAGAACACGATATCCCGGCTCCTGTCACGACAACTATTTTCTTGCATTTTGCCACAGCCAGCGAAATGTCATTTAGAGCACGTCTACAGTGAGAGTCGAGCTGGATATCAGAGAGCCGAAGTGTAATAGTCATGGCGGAGGGTATATGGTTGGAGTCGAAGAGGCAGTAGACCAACCAAGATTGTTGTCTTTATTTGGCAGGAGCGCCGGTCAAACGCGTCAGTCACGTGCATCGCGTTCTGTAGTCAGGTGACCCAGTCGCGCTCGCGCTCATCGCTTGAAAGATCGCACCGACGCGTCGGGCAGGATTCGAATTGTAAAAGTAGATACCAGTGTCCGATTGATTGCGTAAGTGGGTATTTAAAAAGAATACAGCTACAGATACACGCTTATTATAAATGATTATTCACGACACAAGTCATATCTTGAACATCTTGGGGTCCACATTCTAGAAGAGCATGCGCAATTAGAGCCATTCAGGACGAGAGCATGTCTGTCGAACCATTTTGCATAACCGAGCCAAGAGGCCTGCAAGTTGTAGCAGAGTACCCACTCCTTCCAAGATTCGCATATGTGTGAAACCGATCTCCTGTAATGAAGGATGAATAAAAAGAGTTCATGCAGAAAACCAGCATACTGACCTTGATGTACTCCAATTTTGTGTATTCGGCGATACTAATTGTGGATATCGGCTGAGCAAGTAGTGAAAATGAGCACAAGACCGCACCTATCAGAAGTCTTCACTACTCGGAAGATGGTCACAACAATATCAATGGCGCTATAACCTTGCTCCCAGAGGTCGTTAAGTTTCTCCATAGCAGCATCAATATTTCCTTCGGTGCAGTATTTCATCATCTCTTGAACTATGATGGGGTGTGGTTGGTCGCATACTTTGAAGACGTTGTCCCCAGATACGAAGCCAAAACCGGAATGTGTGGACTGAAGGTTATTTATGGCTTGTCGCATGTCACCTTCTGACGTGAAGATGAGAGCTGTAAGACCGTCATCATTATATTGCACCTTGGTTTGAAACGTTACTTCCTTCCAGTCATCCCTAAATTGTGTGGCGCACCTTTTCCATTTCACATATCTCTATCAGACGCTTAAGTAGTTCCTTGTCTCTCAACTTGGCATATCGAAGGATGGCACAGCGACTTTGTATTGGCTCGATGATTTTGTTACTCATATTGCACGCAAGGCAAAATCGGGTGGTGTTGGAGAAGATTTCCATCGTTCGCCGAAGAGCTTGCTGGGCACCCGCCGTCATACTGATACTCTAAGTCAGTCCAGATCCATGCTCTGGCATACGCGGAGATTACCTGTCAGCCTCATCAAGGATGACAATCTTATGCCTGCCTGGGGGCAGTGTGACTTTTTTCTGCGCGAACGCCTTGATTTTATTTCGGACGACGTCAATACCTCTGCAGTGCTTCAGCATTATACCTGTGGTACGATTTTACTATATTCGCACCTTTCGTCCGAAGCATTGAGTTCCAGAACTCCTTCCTTATACGCATCTCCTAGCAGCTGATGTGCAAGGCAATGTATACTCGTCGTTTTTCCGATACCCGGCATACCCTGTAGGAGCTTGAGATAGAATACAGCTGACAGTGTCGTGGTGCGTACAGATATGATTATATGGGGACAGTTTCCATCTCTTGCGATGACTTTTAGTCGGTCTATTGTCTCGCCGTTTCCTACGACATCGTCCAGAACTCGAGGTCTATACTTTTCAACCCTAAGACGCGTCAAAAAACCCCATCTCGGAGGTCCAAGAGCAGGCATACCAAGGAAGTTCATACGGAATTTCGACAGAGCCGTTAGTAGCGTTCTTTGGTTTTGAAGACGTTGAGGCCATGAGAGTTGACGCGACGAGGGAGGACAAGGGATGTCACGTCGACGTGACTGTTACGTTACGCGAGTTTTGAAAGTCCACTGTATCCAAGAGTGTCTATCAATTGTGCATGGCTTTGCCTTGCTCTGCTCGCATCGCTCCTCGAGTCTCAAGTCTTTCAGCTCTCTTTCGGTCCTGTGAGTATCATTTCGTGCTTAAACTTCAAGTATTCGACTGACTACGGATTGAGCTAAAAGATTACCTCAATGTCGCCATGCTTCTTCAAGCACCGAACGCTCAACCAGCATGCTTCCTCAGCCTCGACTAGATTATCGTAACATCTCGGAGAACTTCGTGTACAAGTCGACGAATGCGTTGAATCGCAAAGCACCTCTTCCCGTGGATGCGATACAATCCGTTTCTCGCCTGTATACAGAACTCAAGAATCTCTCTAATGCCCTGAATGCAAAACGGAACGCTCGTTCGATAATTGGAGAAGCTATTAGAAAAAGCTCTCAGGAGAAGAACGAAAATGCAAAACAGGCAGCTCTTGAGGAAGCCAAGACATTGAAGGAGGAAATTTCGGATATGGAGACTCGTGCATCTCAAATGGAACAGGAACTTTTGGACTTGGCCCTGGCCATACCTAACGACACACATCCTTCCTCGCCGTTAGGTCCTGAGTCTTCTGCCTCCACACTGGCTGTACATGGTCCCAGCCCTTCCCCAGCATCAGCGGCCCGCGACCATATTGCCATCTCGAGAAAATTGCAACTCGTTGACTTAGAGAGCGCCTCGAACGTCACAGGCTCGTCTTGGTATTACCTCTTAAATGAAGCTGCCTTGCTGGAAATTGCGCTCACCAACTATGCTCTATCCGTAGCCATCGAGCATGGATTCACTCCTGTGACCACTCCTGATGTCGTGCGGTCTGATATCGCACGAAGATGCGGCTTTCAACCTCGAGATCAGTCGGACCCTCCGGTTGCGCAGTCATACCATCTTGTATCGGCTACTCCGTCTTCACCAGAGCTGATACTGGCAGGAACGGCAGAGATCCCTCTCGCTGGTATGTTTGCAAACCAGCTATATCCCTCTACTTCATTACCACGAAAGGTTGTCGGCATCGGACGTGCATTTAGGGCAGAAGCAGGGGCAAGGGGTGCTGATACGCGAGGCTTGTATCGTGTTCATCAATTCACCAAAGTCGAGCTTTTCGCTGTGACTACTGCTGACGAAAGCGAAGCAATGATGGAAGAAATGAGACAGGTCCAAACCTCCATACTGAATGGTCTAGATCTCCCTTTCCGGTGAGCTCGCATCATGATATCTTCTTAAACTAGTCTAATGGTTTGAATAGCGTCCTTGATATGCCAACTGAAGAACTCGGTGCGAGTGCTTATCGGAAGTACGATATGGAAGCATGGATGCCAGGACGTGGTAGTTGGGGGGAGGTTTCCTCCCTATCCAATTGCACTGACTATCAATCACGCCGCCTTCATATACGGTATCAGGCGCAACCACCCAAAGGAAATGTGGCCTCCAACGTCCCAACTCCTACGGTATTCGCGCATACCCTGAATGGAACAGCTGCAGCTATTCCTCGTCTCATTGTTGCATTGATCGAGAATGGTGTGGAGTTGAGCGAGACTGGTGAGCCAACTGGATTAGCGTTGCCTGCTAGTCTTCGTCCATTTTGGCTTGGAGGTGCCGGTCGTAACATAATAAATTGGAAGCCATGAATATCGAGAACGAGTCGCTGAAATTTATAGTCGGATTTAGCACACATTGGACAAACATATACATCACATACATACACATTACAAGTAGATAGTAGTTAATACCCTCTGTTGTTCCTTGCAGTGATTGAAATTACCCTGCTCTCTACCGCTTCTGCCTGGATCCCACTCAATGTTGGTGTGCACTAATCTGCGAATGGGTCTGCGAATGGATCCTCAGCAGGCTGCGAGCGGACTGGCTTGAAATGTCGAGTGCCGGCAGCAGGATTGTCTGAATCGTCCGACACGTTCAAGAAGTTCTTCTTGCCATACGAAGATGCATAAGCGTTATGTGTTTCTTCATCAGAAGACTCATAGTCACTGAAGTCGGACAATGAGCCTCCACGATCGCGTTCCCCGCTGTCCTCTTCGAGATTTGTTGGTCGTATCGGCGGAGGAAGATTACTGGAAGATGCGCCTATTGTACCGAATTCGAGATCCTGCAGGTCATCATATACACCTCCAGATGAGCCTGCACGTATGGAGTTCGCCTTGGCTTTCTCTACAGCTGCCTTCTGTTTCTCTTGCAGTCTGCTTACTTCACTCCCTGCACTGATGTGAGCTTCTCCCAATGCAGCAGTGACAGCAGCAGTATTCGGGTCGGATTTCGAGTGGGCAGCAGAGGACATCTCATCGTACATCTCAAGTGCGGCGACAATTCGATCGTTCGTCTCAATAAGAACACCGATAACTTCTTCGTTCTCGACCAGCTAAATTCTTTCCGTCAGCCGAACTTGATATAGAACGGAATGCCAGGAATCAGACCTGTACGTATCGAACAATTTGCTTGCGCACAAGCTTTGCCTTCGTCAGACACTCTTGTACGCGTTCATTCGCCTGTAAACTTTCTTTCTCCGGATTAACAAGCTATTTTGGTCAAGGGACATGCTTCAGTACTCAAAAGGCACCAAGGATGAGAAAACCTCACGGTAATTGCATTGACCAGGTTACTCGATGCCTGTGAAGCCTCGACTATGCTTGACAGAACCTTGGGTTTTTCCTGCACGAGGAAAATCAATCATGAATCATGAGGTCATTTGTAGCTAGTAGGGGGAATCTGACCTGTTCGAAATTGAAAGGAGCCCGTTTAGGCCTGTTCTTGATTTGCTTCTGCCTCTGCCTTTCTTCCTCTTCCTTCCTTGCACGCGCCCGAGCTTCTTCTTTTTCCAGTTTTGCCTTTCTCTTGGCTTCCTCCTTCTCTGCCTTTCTCTTTGCAAACTCTGCATCATACGTGTCTGTCGACGGTCGGGAAGGTTGGGTGTCCTTGCAGATCAAGTAGAGTTCAGAGACAGCTCGCATTGACGGGTCTGCCTTGAATTGCTCGTGCCATGACAGTAAAACAATTTTCAGCTTCTTCTGGACTCGTTTATCCGCAGTACGATCCCCAGCAATGTGCCGCAAAGCATCAGTGAGCTGGCCGTCGGCGAAAGAGTCTGATAATCATAAGTCTTGAAATAAATAGTAGCAGGACAAAGTAAACAGACTCTTGAATTTGTCACCGCAATTTTCCACGAGAGCTTTTAGGATCTGCGAGACGTCTATCTATAAAAAGAAACGGGTCGCATAAGAAAAGTACACACAACAAGGGCACGATATTGCTGGTGGGGTCCACCATGCTTCAGTTTCTTTCTGATAGCACGCGAAGCTTCGCCTGTACTGTAATTGCACGGTTAGGAATTACAGAACTGGAGCGATAACCTAGACACTCACCCCGTTGATCCCTGGAGATTGATAGAGTCGACCAGTTCCGGGATCCTGAGCGATAGACGTTGAGAGCAAAGATAATCCGTAAGATAGATAGATAATTACCCATCGTAAGCCTCTTCTGCGATTTGACTTGCAGTGAGAATATCCACCCATTCTGAGATGGATGACTGCCAGAAGAAAGTGAGTAAAGGATGATAGAGAAAGTTGTAAAGAAAGCATACATGAGGCTTTTCTCGAATGAAAGCCTGTCGAGCAAGGCTCATTGCCGACATTGTCGCGCACGGTTTTCAGCGAAGTAAGTAGAAGCTGATCAAAAGCGTTGGTACAGTCTGTACAGCCTGTACCGGCTGGTACCTGTATTCCATCTGTTCACGTCATATCACGTGCAAGTATTCCACTTTGCACTGTGCATGCGTGCATCGTGCGACGACCGACGGTAAGACTCAGAGACTCAGCTGAGGCTTGGTAAGAACTGGTTTGTCGGTTCGTTGATGCTTCGAATTCATTGATGTCATTACGGATGGATGTTCTACATATGTACTAACTTGCAAGTAGAATAAAATAGTACCGCTACAGGTGTCCTTGTGAAGACAAGAAGCCCGAGAAAATTCATATTACTATACATATATTTCTCCAAAACAGACCCGTGAAAAAACAAAAAAAAAGAAGAGTCCACTTCGCAATCAAGTGCTTACATCTGAACCTGAATCTTCATCCATAGGCATCGTCACAATATTCGTCTGTGAAACCGGAGCAGGTATTGGTTGCGGATTCATAATTGAGATGCCAGGTGGAGAAGGACTCTCCAAAAATAGCCTTATTAACACGGTTTCTAGAGCAGCTACACTAGCAGTGGGATACGTGAAGGTTCTGGCGTGCTGCCGAACAGAATTGAATAGAGTTTCCATGTTTTGCCACCGGTCTTGAGAAAACCCATCGCCTGCTTGAGGAGGTGGGGCAGGAGGTGTGTACGGGTACTGCGCCCGATAGGTGTACTGTGGGGCGGGCTGATACGAAGGCTGGGCGGGAGGGAGCGGGGCAATCATGGATATAGCAGATGAATATGATGCGGGGGGTGGTTGAGGAACAGGCGAAGACTCCGGAGCAGGTGCTGGCGTAGCGGGCCTGGAATCGTCACTGGCGAACTTTGGCTGCTTCCTTGACTTGTCCTTCTCTGCAGCAGCTTTACGCCCACGGCGAGTGAATGGAAGATTAGCAGGTCCAATCTCATGTGAATGCTGAGAATTGTCTTGAAAGCGAATTAGTTCACAAATCACATTCGAGCAAACCCTGAAAGCTTACAGCATGCCCGGACTTCGTCTGTGTCAAAATATGTCTTAAAGCTGATAGATGCAGGGCAGCCTTGGCCTTCCAACTATAAAGATAAGAGTCAAAAGGTATTGCCTATATAAGTAATACAAACTACGCACCTTTCGACTGGGGACTTTTCTGACCCGTTCAGGGTGCTTTTTCACATATTTCTTCCTTCCGCTCCGCGAATGGCGAGCACAAACCAATTTGGTATGATCTTTGAAACGTGGAGGTACTGCCTTGCTTCCATGAGTGTCACCCTTTGTAGAGGAAAAGGTAAGTGAAAAGCGACGTCAAGAGCGACCCAACGCTGAGTACCTTGACAAACTCGACGACCTGAGATTCCTCCTCTTTTTCCCGCCAAGCGTGGAACGCGTCAAGATTGGGAAAGATGAGTGTATACCCGTCATCGGCGTCTCCCGAACCGTAAGGCTGTTTTGTGCCAGATGAGGAGGAAATCTTAGATGCATTGGTGGAAAAAGAATTGTTTGTATTATCTATTACTTGAGTGGTAAATTGGGGGGAAGAATGATTTTGCTGGGATGCACCACTGATACTGGGTGTAGTACTCTGATGGTGAACAAGATGAGGTGGCAGCGGCTGATGCATGGCCATCTCGCCTAGACGAAAATGCTGAAAGCTCATTGCTTTGTGGGGCAGCAAACTGCAGAGGCACCAAGTAGAGGTATGCGCGGTTAGACTTTCAGGATAAAATCGTGGAAATCGAATTCATTTTCGCGAAGATCTGTGCAAACATCCTCTGTCACCCCGTGACATCTAGGTCACATCAATTACCGAGTCCCCGACTCCGCCCTGATCTGCGCAAATAATTTTCCATGCAAAAGTCCTTTGATTATGCTATTTAATGTCCCAGTCCTATGTATGGTAGCGAATGTGTGATCGCAGCGCGTAAATGTGTCTACACTACGCTGTATGCGCCTACTACGATGCCGAATACCACCGTGAGAGCTGATACCAGCTGCTGGGTATTCGCTTGCATCCCGAGTGCATGGTTTGAACTCGAGGAAGATGACGAACTTGAAGAGGTGCCTGTTTGAGGCTGCGCAATAGCTTTCGCGCTGTAAGTAACTCCATTGGCTGTAGCAGCCACTTCAAAAACGGACCCGTTTCCATATTCGTAGAACTAAATGAGATGATCTATCTTCAGCGCTCCGTCGGACACCAAGAGAGAAAAACTTACGTCGACGAGCAAGAAATTCGGAGCCTTACCAACAGAAGACTCGCACGTTGCCACCTGTGCGCCAAGAGACCCTGTTCCAGAAACAGCATTGGTCTCGTTGGCCTGGTCTACATCGGGTGCTGCTTGGCCCAGAATCACTTGATCCAAGAAGTGATTAATGAGGAACATCTGCGTAGTCGTATCGCCTTTGGTGCGGTTCACACTGCAGTCAAACGCATTGACGTCCGTCACATCAAAAGCCGTTTCCCAAACGTTCGTGAATTCATCGAGTAAGTAGGGCACTGAAGTTATGTCAGCAGCGTTGTCTAAGAATGTCACCAAGCGTGTGTTATTGTCGATCATAGATCCAAGGCTTGGCCATGAAGATGCTGTCAGTGTTGCGCTTCCAGGTGCGTAAGACAAGGTATCAAGCCCAGCTGCTTCGAAAACGGGGGCATATACGGTAGGCGCCAAGTTGTCAATGTTCACGATGAGTAATGTCACAACTGCGGAGTATTTATTCCTATCATAACTAAAATTATTACAGCACGAGGAAACCGCACCATCGTTCGTATTTTCGTCCATCCACGACTTGACTAGGAAACGTAGAAACATTAATAGATGCGAGAAGTGGCACAACAATTGGATTCACCTTGTTTGAGGTAATCTTCCAAAGTTCCTCCATTATAAAGCGACTTTGGGTCAAATTCAGTCACCCTTATCCAGGTCTAAGGAAATCAGCCCACTCACGCAAGAGGTATGGCAAAGCTGGATTGTACCGCTATTGTTGTGAGCTTGCATTTGCAGCATCCGGACACCGTCCGTGAGCTGCTGCGTCACTGTTTACACTTCAACTATTTGCCGTCGCAAAACTAATTACTGCGCACCGTTCCAATCCTGGTTCACGGCAACTGAGGATAGATGTAAGACTCAGCGTTCATCTGTTCAATCCAAAAGCATCTTCAACGCACGATTGTTTGTTCCAACTGCGTAAGAGTCGTGCGCGCCAACGAATGAGATGTTACCGTAGCTTCTGTCACAAAACTGGACAACCTCAGCATTCTTAGGCGCGTTATGATAGAAGTACACAAAACTCGCTGTATCCATTACATATGGTGGCCCGACGAACAACAGAAGCAGCAGTAGCATGTAGAGGTGAAAGCACCAAAGCCGCTGCGACCCGCACAATACGCTTTGTAGAAAGAAGCATAACAAATTAGATGAGAAATGAGATTTGTTGTAGGTATATGTATAGATCGAGAGCAGATTGTTGTAAAGAAAGACAGGGAATTAGAAACTAGAGTAGGAGAAAGGTGAAAGGAATGAATACAAGCGCAGCTCAATTACATATGGAGCCGCTCATCGCCGGACCTTGACTTGTTACCTGCATCACCTCGAAACTTTCCCACGATCTTCTTAAAAAAAAGGAGAGCGCCAGGAAGTCGAAAAGTGCTTTCGTATACAAATCGAGTAGTAGGCAATACAGAAAAAAGTAACACAAAATGGACGACGGAAACAGACCCCCCGACCCCAATAAAACCCCCAAAAAACCAAACAGAAACACCCACGACAGAACGAACTGCCGGTTCGCCATCGCCTGCACCTGTCTCCTCCAAAACAACCATCTCCACAGCACGAGCTAACGCCATCCCTTACCCTCGCCCACCAGCGTCCCCGGAAGCAGGAACAACTCTCGAACGCACCCTTACCTCTAGACCCGCATCAGCTCTAAGCACTACATCGTCTCAGCAAACCCAGTCCTCGCAAGCAGAAGCATGGGTAGAACGGATGTACGAAAACCAGGACCAGACCGAAGTCACCATGGCACACGAGGAAAAGAACTCCTTTGTTTGACAGATTCACTAACAGACATGGACGAAACCTTTACCAATCGATACAGGACCTAACCGAGGAGATCAACCAGGGATGGGCGGCTGGATACCTCTCACCTATAGACATCCAACTACTCGCCGAACCTGTACAAACCCTAACACATCAACTTGATGCTACATGGGACACCAACACGACAAGCCGACGAATGGACAAGATGGAACAGGAAACACAGAGTGGATATAAGGAAATTCGTGAGATGTTAACCTCCTACTTCCAAAAAGCTGACGCTCGCGCTTTGAGAACCGAACAAGCGATTGACGAAGTCAGGAGAGACATCCAAACTGCAGAACCCTCCAACAACCCCACCACGAAGAACAGCTACGCATACCGTACAGCCCACACGAAACAGAACACGGCCCAACTGCCTACCCCAACCCACGGACAGAAAACCCCCGTACGAGAAGAACGCTTGATCCTCAACTTCAACGGCAAGGTCCCGAAGGAGGCCCAACGTTCCAACTTCAGCATTGTCACCGATATTAACACCATCCTCAGCCTAAGCCCAGATGCCGGCGAATTACGAGTCGCATCAGTCAAATGGAACTACAAAGGTAATGCAATACTTGCAGCGCTACCCGGCCAACGTGCGTCAGACCTCCTCCCATGGTACAAACTTTTTCTACATGCCTTCTCGGAGCACCCATCCGAGCCCGACTTGGTACAGACAAACGGACAGGTGGCACAAAATCATGGTAGATGGTGTCTATACAGGCCCCGCCAGGACGATGCCGGATCACTCAGAGAGAGTCGCCTGTTCACTCCCGACGAACTCACAGATGAAATCGAACGTTTCAACGGCTCCGAGTTGGCGAACATTCGACCCCAGCTGGTCATGATGCCCCGCTTTGTTTGCCCTGCTCGGGAACTACTGAGAAAAGGTGAATCTTCAATTGTGTTCGCAGTTAAAGATGAAATGCTGGCAAAATACATCCTTCAGGACCTAAGAACGCTGAACCTCTTTGGCCGCCAATGCAAGGTGCGACCATTCGCCGACCGGCCCCAGTCCCCAGATGCTTCAACTGCCAGGAACTCGGCCACCTGGGAAACACCTGCAAGAAACCCCGACGTTGCTGTTGGTGCGGGGAGAACCACAACGAAGAAGCCCACCTACTCACATGCTCCAACTGCCGAGCTGAAGCAGAGGCGGAAGGGATAGACTTCACACCCAATAACTTCCAGGCAGGCAAGCTAGTGTCGTGTTCACACAAACTCAACTGTGTGAACTGTAGCAAAAATCCAGGGAGCAGACTCACATCACCGTGCTGATGACCGCAACTGCCCAGACCGTCTTCGCCGCCTTCGGGTTTGCGCGCGATAACAACCGACCTCCTAAACCAACCAACCACCACTTCCACTCCACACCCCAACCGAACTCTGCAAATTGTGATCAACCACTTGGGACCCCAAACCAACGCAACGCGAGGCAAAGAAGGCTAAGCGCAATGCACCTCCCCATCCCACCACCACCCCTGCCTATCACTCCCCTGCCTCTACCAACTCCTTCGCCGCCATCGATCCCGACCTATTGCCTACATCAGGGGGACTCTCAGAATCCGCGCATGCTGCTCACACTGATGTCGACATGAACCCTAATGTCTGAACAACCCCACCACTACATCCGCGTTGCGCAGCTGAATGCCAACAAGAAAAAACTCCCTGTTGACACCCTCCTAAACCAACACATCCACACCTTTGATATGATACTGATTGAGGAACCTAACTGGGGATTCATTGGAGCCTCAGGCGACAAAGACATCCAGGGGGTTACCACAACTCCTCAGCATGGACCCCGATCTCGCCCACCTCTGCCATTCCCCCGAAACCCGACCTCGCACCTACGCATTCATACGACGCGACTGCTCAGCTGCGGTTACCCTCAGAGCAGAACAAGCTCCGGACCGCGACATCCAGGTTCTGGATGTTACGCTTCCGGGCCAGAAGACAACAACATATGTACATGTATACAACGACCCACGCTTAGGCCGACAGCAAGCCATGTGGAGGCTACGCAATATGAACCTCCCAACGGACCGACCTGTCATCATCACCGGCGACGCCAACCTAAGCCACTCGAGATGGGCAAGAGGGTCAGCCAAACGCAACACAATCACCGACGAAATAGTAGAATGGCTTGACGACCATGGTTTCGTCCTTCAGAACAAAAAAGGCATTCCCACCCACTTCCCACACGATCCAGTAAAACACCCCTCCGTAATTGATCTCACCTGGACAAACCAACACTCCATCACAGAAGGGACCATCCGAGATTGGGCGATTGACGCAGACTTGGCATATGGCTCAGACCACGCAGCCCTCAAATGGGATCATCATCCAGCTACCCCACCAGTGGACAAACACCTGCGGGGTGAAGTACTGCATGAAAGAGGTTGACCCGAAGAACTGGAAAGCAAAAATTTGGTGAAACATTGGCTAACCATGATATAGATCTCGCACCACTGGGCAACACGGCTGACGTCCTGACAAATGACCAGCTGGACAAGGCAGCAGAGGCCGTCCTCGAGGCAATGCAAGAAGCAACTGCGGCGATAGCACCAGAACGGAAAACTAGCCCTCTGCGAAACCATGGTGGAACAAATCAATTTCATCTGCACTTAACCGCGTACAAACAGCCAAAAGAGCTGCACGCAATCACCGTCTAAGCCATGGACACGCTGACGTTTTAAGTTACAGACCTCAGCGAAACATGAGGAAAGCTTTGCAAAACGACTTATACGATGGACCAAGAAGAAGTGGGCGACCGACACGATCGAACGAGCAGTGCCCAATGAGATATGGGGCTTTCGAAAGTGGTCCTCGCTGGTGAACGCCACTACCCCATGCCCTCAATCAAGCGCCGTGACGGAACACAAGCCTCAACTGTGGAGGAGAAAAGCGAAGCTCTTCGCGAAGAGCTATACCAAACCAACAACCAAAATTACCAGATGAGTACCCTATCAACCTGACTGATACACTACCCGGTGATCTCCCATTTACAGACGTCACGGAGACGGAAATCGAAGAAGCGATCAAGGATACTAGCAACAACTCTGCACCAGGCAATCCCAACAATCGTACCGACAGGTGAAGTGGGCCTTCGAGACCCAACGTGAACTCCTAGTCAGCCTATTCCGGCACTGCCTTCGAGCAGGATATCATCCAAAAGCCTGGCGAAAAGCAATAGCAGTAGCACTACTACGAAAACCTCGCAAAACCGACTACTCCAATCCACGAGCTACCGCCTTATCACCCTCCTGGAGTGCTTGGGCAAAATCCTGGAGAAGATTGTCGCACACCGACTGACCTTTCTTGCAGCAAACACCACCATCCCCTTGCCCAACAATTTGGAAGTCGGGCAGGATACTCAACAGCTGATGCTGTCCTTGCGTTTGTCAACGATGTGCAGGCGGCTTGGAACATGGGCCTCAAAACCTCAGCCCTCACCTTTGATATCAAAGGTTATTTTGACTTCGTAAACCCACGAACGAACAGTCTCTGAACTCCGCCGCAAAACACATCCCGCTCGAATTAGTTAAGTGGGTTTTCTCATTTCTATCCGACAGAGAAGCTGCTGTTTGCATAGATGGCCGTCGGGGTGAAATGAAGCCTGTAGAAAATGGAATTCCCCAAGGCTCCCCAGTCCTCTCCCATCCTAGCCGCTTTCTACTCAGCCGAATTAACTCGAACTTCTCGAATGCCGCACCCAGTACACGCCCACCACTACCAACCCCATCTCACCAGCAAACGCGTTCATGTATGTAGACGACGGCATGGTATACGTCGCAAGCAGCAACCTGGACGAAAACAACAAAACCCTCACCAGAATCTGGAATTACACAATCGGCCCCTGGTGCAAAAAAGTGGGAACTCACCACGGACCTGGACAAGCGGGAACTCATGCACTATGAGCGACGCCCCAAAGGTTCAGGTCCAGCCATACGACTTGCTGACCTTGACGGCACATCTCGCACGGTCGAACCAGAGAAATCTATCAAATGGCTGGGAGTACAGTTTCGACCGACAGCTCCTTTTCAACGAACATGTCACTAACCTGGCCAGCCAAAGCGGGAAAAGCACTAGGCGCCCTAACCATGCTGGCCAACACAGTCAAAGGCCTCCATCCCTCCCAAATGCGACTGATGTACACTGCATGTGTCCTCCCTGTGATGACATATGCGAGCCCAGCTTGGTGGACCGGTAAGGCCCATCACAGAGATAAACTCGAGCGCATCCAACGTCGAGCTCTCCGCCTGATAATGCGCAGCCTTCCGCACATCACCTATCACACAGCCCTCGAATTGAAGCCCACATCCCCCCCATCAGCATACGCCTCAATGCGTTGAACCGAAGCTGTGCGCTCCGCTTCAACCGCCTTGACCCATCCACCCGGTAAATCCAACGCCTAGAACCCAAATGGTGGAAAAACAATTCAAAATACCCAGACGGCCACCACCAGTGGCATATCGCCTCCACAACAAATCTGCAACAGACGCAAAGCGAACCACCCAGCTTCAGATGCTGGCACGTCACACGAGCCCTTCCAATGAACGCCTCCAACCATTCAGACCCCACCATGGCGGAAAGTACAACGAGACTTCGCCAACAGCTGTCAATCAACGGACCACCTCCACCAAACAAGAAGGTTAGCCCAAAAGTACGAGCACAGAACCTGAAGGAGAAGCACGAGATTGAGCTACGCTCCCACTTCCTCTCCTCCGAGCATCTAACATTATATACAGACGGCTCATCGATGCCTCTATACCGAGTCCGTCGAGTAGGAGCTGGCCTTGTTGGCTACTACAAGGGTCAGGAAAACCCACAACTACGCAAACGGATAGGACTGGGTTCACGAGCCGAAGTATACGATGCGGAAATCATAGCGCTCAGCATCGCTGCTGGACGAGCAAAGAAATTCACAGCTAAGCACATTCAAATCAAACACTGGCATTTCTACTCTGACAATGCTGCTGCAGTATCCTCCATATTTGACACATCCCCCAACCCAGGGCAGGCATACTGCTCAGCCTTCCACCGCCGGATCTCTGAATTCCTTTCAGCCTCCCCCGAACATACAGTCGAGATCTCCTGGATACCGAGCCACGTAGGCATCGACGGTAACGAGAGAGCAGACCAGCTCGCTAAAGAGGCAATCACCAAACGCAATAAACAACCCTGGGCTGCTACTGCCAGCAACGCTATACGTCGTAATAAGGAGAAAACAATTGGAGAATGGAAGCGACAATGGGACAACCGCTCGATCTACGGTCGCTTTGCACCCGCTAACCACCTAACTCCCACACTAAAACCCTCCGATCGCTTCAAATCCACCCCACGAGAAATCTTCGGACGGGTGTTCCAATGTCGTACTGGACATGGTTATATAGGGGAGTACTTCCAAGATTTTGTCCCCACAAAGAACACTGACTGCCCATGTGGTGAACCCGTACAATCTAGAGAGCATATACTCCGGAGCTGTCCCAACTACGAACCCTACCGCCACATTCTTCGCAAAGTATCAGCCGATATCTCTAATACAGACATTCTAGGATCTGCTGAGGGCAATGAAGCACTCACCGAATTCATCTCACAATCTGGAGCATTCTCCGTGACTGGGAAACCACGTCATGCTGCACCAGCTCCCTTATACACGACCCTCACAGACATATGGGAACAATGGGATATGGAGCTACAGAGAGGAGCCGAAAACCCCCCCGAAGTCGACTGGACGAAGGACTGGGAGGAAGGAGAGGAGATGTATGAGGAAGAAGAAGAAGAAGGATCACGAGAAGAGGACTAGAGGAGCCAGACACACCCACACGACGCTGTCCGTACCAGCCCACACCCATTCAGCACCTAGGCAGGGTTTTTCCCCTACCCACGATGAAGCGAGTCAGGCCAGGAGCGCCACTTCGTAGCTGAGTGGAAGGGGTTTTTCAACCCTTGCCATCCCCATATCTTAGGCCATTGGCCAAGCGTTCGCAACCCCGCATCTCATTACGCGTCGTCACCTTGCTCGCTATTAGCTCCACACACACCAATTAGGGACCACCATCTATTAACGTAACCTGCTGAACGGGTCGGACTAGGGCCTACGATACTTACTATACAGTATCTACCGCTCATAGTTCCCGCCCCCGCACCTTGGTACTTAGCCTTACCTGCTAGCGGTAACACAAGAATTAAAAAAAAAAAAAAAAAAATATGGAGCCGCTGCCGACCGCGGGGATCGCGTTTGATTACATCAGCAAGTGCGAAATTTGAGTCCACCACCTCTCTGAATCTGAGTTGATTTTCGCAGATTCGATATTCGCAGATGTCGTCCGTCGTCTTAATCACTGGCTGCTCTGCTGGAGGGATTGGATTTTCGCTGTACAATTGCACCTTGTCGTTCCCAATATAAATGGACACTGACTGTCATGACCTAGTTGCGAGGAGTTTGCCCAGCGAGGCTGCAAAGTCTATGCTACCGCTCGGAATCCCCTTAAGATGGACGGTCTCAGCAGCGCTAATATCGAGAAGCTGAGCTTGGACGTCACGAACGACGAAGACGTCAAGCGGGTCGTTCAATATATCACAGAAAAGGAAGGCAGAATAGATATCGTCGTAAACAACGCCGGGATGGTTCGTCAGTCCTCGTCTCACGATCCGTCTCACAACTCTAATGTGCAATAGATGGCCGCTGGTTTGTCTAATATTCTGCCACTATGCAGGGTATCTGACCCACTAAATAGGCGCTCTGCTTGACCAGACGATGGAGACCGTTCAGGACGCCTTCAATACGAACACCTATTCCGTTCTCCGAGTTGCCAAGGCTGTAGTACCGTTCATGGCGGCTCGCAAACGAGGCTTGCTCGTAAACATAGGATCCGTCGTGGGCGATACGTGAGTCCACCACTGACGACATCGAACATGTTCATCTAAATTTATCCACTGACAGAGCTGTTCCTTGGAATGGCCTTTATTCAGCGACCAAGTCTGCCGTGCACATGATAAGCGAAATTTTGAGCATGGAATGCAGACCATTCAACATATCTATCATGAATGTAGAGCCTGGGGCAGTCCAGTCAAACATATCAAGCAACCAAAATGCCAAGTTCAGCCTTCCTGACGGCTCTCTGTATAAGGCCTTTCTCCCAAACATTGTTCAAAGGATCAACGCCAGCCAAGGCTCGAAGGCGATGCCCGCCGATCAATTCGCCAAGATTGTCGTGTCGAAAGCCTTGAGTAAATCGCCTCCACTTCACTTGACCGCGGGAGGCAATTCGACGATTTTTACAATCTTCAAGTGGCTTCCAAAGACTTGGGTGTTAGGATTCTTATGGAGATCGTACTCCAAGAAACTGTAGAGTACCACGCTACCTTTGTTTTCTCCGTGAACATATTTTTAATTGATTCTGCAGCATGGATTTATTCCCCGCATCATGCGAGTCTTTCTGGAGTGTTGTTATCTTTCCACCTGCCAAGGCCAAGTATCTCTAAATTGCCCGTGCCCATTCATACTGACCTACGGGACGCTTAATCATGTTCAGGGACAGCTGACCTATGTCTCCCTTCAGCCGATCACAAACAATTAGGACCTGTGCCTCGGCCCCGCATCTCACCGGAACAGCTGCCTACTTAACGATTGAATTTCCTTCCAAGGCCAGTTCGAGCCCATGTGTCAGCCAAGACTTGCAGCTACGGGGAGTTCTGCCCCAGTGTGCCCGCTCTGCTGGTGGACACTTTCCTAATATACGAAGCCGTTCGTGCTGTCTAGCACGGTCACTCATTCGTTTCATGCTTTTTAGCTCTTGTTTCTCATGGCCGAAGCGTTTTTGTTCAAAGTGAAGCCAGGGTGAAGACTTTTCGTTCTCTCTCAGCCAAGAACCTCGACATGGATTATGTCAAAGCGAATAAAACAAGTCAACAAGAATGGTCCATCCTCAGATCGAAAACCAAAGATCTACATTTGAACGGCAGACATCTTGTGGATCCTGGGAAACGCAGGCTGTCTGCGATGTTGTCTTGAGAGGAATCTGTATACTGCCAGGGGTCTTTCAATATGCCAAGCCCAAGGACCGACTTTCTCGTCTTATTGCGCGTACTACCCTGTACAACCCCGTATTCGTCCGATTGTGTCTTCCGACTGCGCCACTCTAGCCATTCGAACTGCAGGCGCTACGATGCTTCCCGTTCTCCGGTGACTTTATTGGAAGAGAAGGCTAGGCGCTCCGGCATTTTGGTAGTTGTGCATGGAACACACGTCATCTGATCCTGAATACACTGACATTTTAGTGTTCTCTGTGACGATTTGGTGCGAATTGAGGACATATCCTTGTCGTATTACCCTCAGCGCGGAAGTATAGCCCGGCTACGTTAGGCAGGGGCAGAGAAGAATGTTATATACATTGAATAGATGTGTGCGCCTGTGTGCTGTCACTGCTGTGCGTACGAATTTGAAAAACGAGCACGTGACGGCAGGTTGGTGTCCGGGCGGTTCGGAGGACTGGCTTTGACATAGCGCCATGTCTCGTTACCCCGACACTCTTTCGCCCGGCAATCTACCCTCTAGTGTGAAACTAAGCAAGGCTCAGAAATCTCGAGCGCGGAGAGAGCCGTCTGGTGTATTCTCATTATTCCAGGCGCCGCAGATACAGCAGTTCAAAGAAGCGTTTCAGCTGATCGACCACGACAAGGATGGATGGGTGAATGAGAGTGATTTAAGAGAGATATTTACGAGTCTCGGTGAGCTCTTCTGTTTATCGGGGTGTGACATTGATAGACGGATTGAGGCAGGTATCACACCGACGAGAGCTATGTTGGATGACCTACTGTCATCACGACCAGGGGACACCTTGACTGCGGCATCGCCAACAGACAAAGGGATCAACTTTACGATGTTTCTGACAATGATGAGCGAGAGGTTGTTTGAGTTTGATACAGAACAGGAGCTAATTGAGGCGTTCGAGAGTTTTGATGAGAATGACAATGGAACAGTGCGGGTAGAAGACATGAGGCGGTGGCTTTCTGAGCTGGCAGATCGGATGAGCGAGAAGGAGGTGAGTGCATGCCACATTGAGACAACGATGATTACTGAGAAGAGAACAGATTGATAAATTTCTGAAGGGGCCATTTACAGACCGACAAGGAAACTTCAACTATCGAGAATGGGTGAAAGTACTACGGGTAAACGAGGAAGAAGTTGAGACTGCAGATTTGTAGTTAATGTTTTGTGGGTTGCTACTGGGTTGCTATGCCAAGGAATTGTATGTATATAGTTTATTTGTTCGGATTTGAACGGAAACATTGGAAAAGTCGGAGGGAGCAGGATCTTCAGTGCCAAGAGAAGTGCGGCATCTCGGCATCTGGCACGATCAGGGCTGTGATGGATGATGTAATACCCGCTTGGCAAGCTCGGTGACGCCAAGAGGGTCTTGGCTGTTGAGCGTGCTTGGCGTGTTTAGATAGAAATATGGACTCCTCCTCCGCTGCACGGCTTACTCTCTCCATGGCCGATTCTTCTCCTTCTCCCTCAGAGCATCGCTGCGAATGGCTCTCCTGTGCTCTTTGCTTCAGCGATCCAGAGTCTCTCTATAATCATCTTTGCAACGACCACATTGGCAGGAAGAGCACCAATAATCTTTGTCTCACCTGCAAGTGGAAGGACTGCGGCACCTCTTGTGCAAAGAGGGACCATATCACCTCTCATCTCAGAGTGCATACACCCCTCAAACCCCACGTCTGCGAGGTAGCTTATTTTTTTCTTTCTTTTTCCCTTGCATTTTCACTTATTTTGTTGTCTAGATATGCAAAAAGTCCTTCAAGCGTCCACAGGATCTTAAGAAACATGAAAAGATTCACACAGAGGAACACCATGCGCAGCACAAGCACTCCAAGGCAATCACAGTTGCGGACCCTGCATATGTGTCCAGAGTAAGGGGCAACAGCACCAGCACCAGTAATCCACGAGCCTCTCGCTCTCAGTCTTCTTCGCCGTCCGATCCAGGCATTCTTCCTACCCCATCTCCTGAGCTTACTCCAGCTCACCATCCTCATCACCACCAACGCGACGATTTTTTCACCCACAGTCATCTTCCCTCCTGGCAGCTTGCGGGCTCAAAACGTTCTCATGATCATGACTACTCCTTTGATGATTTCGTCACCGATATGAAGAAAAGGAGAGTCAATGCTGCTTATGATCCCAGTACGTTTCTTTCGTTTCCGTCTTTCCTTCATCTCACCATTGTAACTTCAGGAATGGCCGAGCGTCTCAACCACATTGTCTATAACAATACGCAGGCAACCGCTCCGTTCAACCCACGCTCTGTATCTTTGGATATTCGCACTCCAGAAGAACTAGCTGCCGTCAACGAGTTCCTTGTTACCCTTGGTCGCGATCTATCTGCCTCTGTGTCTTCTACTCGCTCCAACCACCATCATTCCCACTCTCACTCTGCCTCAATAAACAATAGTTTCTCTTCAGACAATTACTTTGACCCAGTGGGTCTTAGTCAACTCGGACTCACCGGTATGCCTGGTGTGCCAACTGCTGACGATTATACGTCCGGTCGCCCTTCGGCATACACCGGTGCTTCGTCTAATAACGCTGCTTATTCTAGGCAACAACACACTCCCATTTACCCATCCGTTGGTGCCGGTGACCCCTTCTCTACTAACTTTCCAACTCGCTCCAAATATCACCAACCTCAGCAGCATTATCATCAGCCTACCCCTCCTCTGGATCCTTCCACTGGCTCACCTCATTCGACCGTTTCTACTCCCATAAATGCTACGCCTCCTCAGGCCACAATGAATATGCCCTCCGTGGCTGGTTCTATGAACCAGTCGTTCGGCAGCACGGTGCAGCAAGGATACCCGTCTCTTCCTCCCAACTACTCTTCTGCCCCTAACCATTATCCTGGAAATCAGAATCTAGGTCCCCTCAATCCATCCCCAGACAGTGCTGCCTTCGATTACCTCAGGCCTTCTCGTGCTCCTGCTCCGGTGGTAGGCTTGATGATGGGTGATGGCCCAATGGGTGTCGGCAAGAGCATGCGAACGATCGTTCCTTTGAAGAGCATTCCAGTGGAGAAAGACACCTCTGTCGGAACTCCTCCGGAACCTATGGAGCCGAAAGTATTGAATTCACCCCCGGCCAACCATCGCGGTACACCCGCTAAATTAACAAGCACGATTGAAGCTAAATCACTCTCTCCCCTGCCTTCTTCTTCTTCGACTGCCCCCTCTTCATCCCTCTACCCTCTCCTCACCTCGGGTGACATTCAATACAAGCTTCCTCCTCTCAACTCCCGCTACCGCTCTCCCTCGCCCACAATTACTGGCTCACCACGTTCGCCTTCACGATCCAGCACACCAAGTTCTGTCAGCGATTCTCCGGTACCGGCAAAGGCTACTGTGCTGCCTAGTCTTCGCAGTATTGCATCGAGTGTCGGATCTGAAGCCGTCAACGTGAGCAGCCCTTCGATCTTACCTAACAAATCGTTGGAATCGGAGGAACTTGCGCGACAGGTCGGAAACATCGAGCTTGCGACTACTGGGTCTTCTTCTTCGCCTGGACGTTCCTCTTCATCAACGGTATCATCTCCTGCTGCTGATCCTGACACCCCAGTAGCGAGAACATCACGCAAACCGTTTTACGATGTTGTTGAAAAACGCAATATACCTATTGAGGAGCGCAATAAGCACGCGGAGCTAATAAAAGAGCTTTTGGTAGGGATCAATGAGGATTTCAAGAAGCGCTTCGGTTATACGCCTCCGGGCAAGAAGTTGGTCGAGGATCGAATGGATGTCGATGATAAACTAGGGAGCCCTCTCGTTCCCAACAGAGATGTAGAGATGAGTGCTGCTTAGGCTTGGCATTGTTACCTGCTTCCTTTTTCTTTCGTTTTCGTTTACTGTATGCGCCGAGTCTGTTTCTCTGTTGCCTTGGCAGACTGTACAATATTCTTCTTCTGCTCCATTGATTTGGGAAAGCCACAACGTACTAGAACGTACTCAATTCCACTACGATACTTTTTTTTGTAAATTCGGACTTGGTAATTTGTTTTGCGCAGTACCGGTATCAAATAACATACAGCATTATTCTTCATGGAAATTTCGTCAGACTCGTTCCTCGCCTCTGAATGAAAGTGTCCACACGGATAATTAATTTTACATAGTTTATCATCGAGTGGGTTTTCGAGCGCCAAGAAAAAGAATACGCTGGGCTATGATTGCTGTTTTAAGATTAGATAGTAGGTTCTTGCCCTGTCGAGTGACACTTGAGCGTATGTACTAATGTACTAATGTAGTCAGGCGTACTTAGGTGCGTGGGCGAGTTCCTGTGGCGCTGCCAAGTCTTTCAGAATGTGTATGCCTGTGTTCAGCACAGGGAAACAACATAACAAAGTTTCCAGGAAAAACTTGGCTTACCGCGGGGACGGACGCTGTCAAATGATGTGCATAGGGTCAATTGGAATTTCAGCGGGTCTCCGAGTAAAAAGCTGTATAGAGCTGTAAAGAACGCTAGCAATGAACGCCGCAAGGCAAGCAAAAAAGGCCGGCTGAATTGAAAACCTTCAAGGCGCCCGGCCCTATGCTGCTGCATGTGTCGTCATGAACCCTCATGAACCTGATATGTTCTCTTTTCCAGAATTCACGAAACGTTCTAGATTTTTTGTCTCCGAGTCTTCGCACTTTGCATGCGTAGAGCAGAAGCAGAACAGAGTTTCGATGTTTGCAGGTGTAAGGATTTAATTGCAATTGTCCGAAATGACAACACAGGGACTTGCGAGATGATTCAGGATGAATCGCAGCCTGATGCATGCGTGTTTTCTGCCAAGACTACCCGAGGAAAGGGACGAAGACCCAAGGTTGTAAGATGGTCCTAAGGATGCGGACTCACACAAGTAGACAATAATACAGCAATAATACAGTAAATACATTTTGCACATTCGGTTTCGTCTCCGAACTCGTGTTGTAAAGGGTAAATGCATCTGTAAAAATACAAAATGAAGCATGCGAGTCCCATCCCGATTCCCAGTAAGAATATCAAAGATCACGCAGTCTTCTTCAGCGTCAATTTTATCTTTGGAGCTGTATTCGGAGTGATCCCTCGGTCTTCGTCGTCTCCAGTTGTGATGGGAGGACTTGTGGCTAGCGGGCTGGGAACCGCAGGAAAACCGAATGAGCCTGAGGCAGTCGTAGGTCCGCGATTGAAGCCGAGATTTGATTGGCTCGTTGTTGGTGGTGGTGGGCTCGTCGCTGTAGGTGAAGTAGCGGACGAACCAAGGGGTGCTGTACCCGAATTAAATTCAGCCCAGCGTGGACATTTTCGGTTCGTTTCTGATATGAGGATATCAATAAAATACATACATTCGCCTAGAGAACAACATACTCATATGTCCTATTTGACCGCAGTGGCCGCAACGTCTCTGCAGAGCAACAAAATGAGAATCTGCTTCAAGAACGAGAAAAATGTGTCGCCTCACGGTCGTATCAGGTTTAATGTCCCGACCCAATTGAAGGGGTGTTCCACCTTCCTTGATGATCTTTGCATTCTTCCTGTGCAGACGCCTCTCCTGGTTCTTCTTCATCCGCGCCAGCTCTTCTTCAATTCTACATCACATATGTCAGTGATCAAACCGCCAAAAACAGCTATAGCTTCCGCTACCTCTTCTTGGCGCGTTTGTCTTTGTCCGCATCTCCAGTCGGAGCCAAACTATCGGTCAAGGTATTCTCCTCTTCTATAGCTTGACGATTCTTAACATATGCGCGAATGACGGCGGGATCCCTGACAATCTCCGTCTGCCATTCTCCATCGACAAACCGCTTGATCCTCAGCACTCGTTTACTTGCCTCCGGGTCGACACTCATGTCGCGTCCTCTGTCCATAGACGACGCGCGGCTAAGTGGGTCAAAAGGTGTAGCTTCCCTTCGTAGTATAGCAGCAGCAGCAGCTTCAAGCTGTTGCGTCTTCAATGCATCCTGCCGTTCTTCTTCAGCTGTCAACTGAGGCTCGTCCTTCCGACTGAGTGAGTCAAACTGAGCCTTCCAGATACGTTCAATTTCAGACTTGTAGATCTGTTGCTGCTCGGCAACATTGTACCGGTGAGCCGATTTGGGTCTGCTTTCTGCTTCGGCTAAAAAAGGGAGCGATATTAGAGATTCACGCATAACGCAAGCCAAGAACTCACCCATCTTTTGTTCGTAGTCTTCGCCAGCCTTCACAAATATTTCCTTCATGGAGATACGAATGAAGCTGAAAGCTTCCCCACGCCCAGTTGGATCGCCTTCGCCATGAAGTCGTAACATTGCCTTCGCTTGCGTGGCAAATAGGAAGTTCTTGGTAGTGATCCATGGAGCCAATTGCTGTTCGACAGATAAGTTCGACTCATCACCATCTGCGTTGTCCGCAGTTTGGCCGTATCCAGAGTCCTGCAGATGTCGCTGGCCAACTTGCATACTTTCCGTGAGGACTACTTGTTCTGGCCCAACCATCTTCAGCATATCTGCGTCAGAGGGGATGGACCAATTGGGTTTGAGACGCCAGAAGCCCTGGTGGGGTCCGCGACGATGATATTCCATGAATTCCTAGGGAGAGAATGTCTATACAACGTGAGACGAATATTAATAACAGATCCGACCTTCAACCTCTGTCTCATTTGCAGTTCATTTTGATCCGGAAAATATTTCATGAGTCGCGAAATTTTGAGACGTTCCCCAGCACTTTTCTTGAGTAGTTTGAATGCAATTATCTGTAAACGATACTTGATGGTGTTGGTTATTTTCCGAGAGTGGGGGCCCGGAACTTCTGTGACAGGATATGTCTGGCCAAGAACGAAGAGATTCTTTATCTCACGTAAATAATACTTCGGCTCTCCTTTGACGGTGCTCCTTCAAATTCATTAGGTCGGGCCAAAGTTGTCTATAAAGATCAGTGAACAAAAATCACCTTACGACCAGGAAATCGGTAGTTTTAGGTTTATGGCGAAACACTGGGGCTCGCACGAGATTGTTGTATAAAGCTGGTATCGTTTGACCAGGATAAACATAGCCGAATTTCATGAAAGGGGATTCGTCCTGGGGTTCGAGAACAAACGGTACGCCCAGGTCAAACTGCAAGGTACTTCAATTGAATGAATGAAATCTGTTGTACGGTGCAAACCTTGGGGATGTGCTCATCCTTCTCATCCCTCTTGCGATAGTAATTGACTAGCACACTCCCCATGCCAAAATTGGATATGATAGGCGGATGCTCCTCCTAAAACCACATGAGTCTACAGGGGGAAAAACGCACAGTCAATTCAGCACGTACCGAGTACTCCCATAGCACAAAATTGCTGGTGTCACGTAAACTTAAGTCGCCGGTGCTGTGCAATCCTTCACCAACGTTTCCGCCTTTCCCTAACTTTCGCCCTGCCTTGTCTTTCTTCTTCTTTGCCGTGCGAACTTTGCTAAAGCGCAATTCGATGTTCGATGGGAACTGGAGCGCAGGACGATGGAAAGAGCGGGCTTCTTGCTTCGATAGACGAGTCTTGTACTAAATGATAATGTGAGAAAGCGCTAGTTTTTTGGTGAAAGATGGCAAAAAAAAGAATTCACAAATGGCAATTGCAGCTTTTGAGCCGGATAAGCATGTTCAACTGTGAGCTGGCCGAATGTCTGTCGGACACGGTGTCGACCTCCATCTTTGGCGACCTCATAGAACTGATCGTTCGAGAGATTGAATTTGTCTCGCTGTACAATATCAGTTCTAAGACGCTTCCTAGGACGAAGATGTTCTTCTTCTTCTAAGAAAGTTAGCATATTGAGAGCCTTTGCATATCACACAAGACGCACTACTTCGCTCCTCTGGAACAACGTCATCAACGTGGTTGAACTCTAGTTGGGTGAAGTCCCTGAATGGTGCATCCGGGCTCCAGATGATACTCTGAGTCCATGATCCAGATTCGAGAACTTTGTTAACGGGAGTTGTCAGACTGTTGTCGGACGATGGGGAAATCCCGTTCGAAGATGAATTAATTGGTTCATACATGATCTGGTCCTCCCAGTTGGATAGTAGAACGAGATCAAAGAACCGATCGTGCAACGGCACCGATACTTGCACATTTGTTTTATCTCGTTCCTAAGAATCTAAAGTCAGGTAAAATAGGGGAAAGGATCTTGTGACACACACCTCTAATGCACGGCGCAAGTCTGATTCAATACTTCCTGAAGATATCACTTCTTCGACACGCTTATTTTCCACTTGACGTTTGGCATCTCCAGCTACGGACTCTAGGAACCCTTTTGGGACCTCCTTTTTTCGAGGATAAGTCGTTTCAACTGTATAGCATATGTAAGTGGTTAAGGACCGGAGGCGAACAACGAGCCATTTACCGGCAAAGGGTCTTTTGCTCAACTTTGACTTTCGGGCAGTATAGCCTTTGAAAAGTTCACTGAAATCCAGAACTTTGTCTCTCTCGAAAGCTGGGAAACGCTCGTAGACACTCTTTGGTCTTTCCACCCGCCGTTTCACGGTTGTTATTCGTTTCTGCTTCCGTTTCAACCCAGGGGAAGTGATCTCCGACTTCACAGTATCATTTGCCTTCTCCTGTTCCATTTCTAGGTCAATCTCATCCTCCCAGTCCTCTCCTTGGTCGAGGCCGACAGCATCCTCATCGTCATACGCGTTATTGTATATTTGACTAGAATTGAGAGCTGGTATTCCTGAAATTCCCAGCTGGTTTGAAAGACCTGACCCAGAAGGTAAAGAGAGACCATCGAGAATATGGTTCAATGAGAAGCCTGTGAGCGCAGAGACGACGTCGTTCTCGTCCTTGGCCGACATTGTGTCCTCCAGGAGACCGAGAATCTGAATTCCACAAGGTCAGACGCTGTAGCCAAACATGAGCAAAGAAACCTCTCGGCTATTTGACGCGCGGACTCGACCTGATTAGCCCCATTTGGTTTCGGGCGTGAGCAGTAATGGAAAAAGGTGTTACAGCCGAACTCAAAGTAACTCGCTCATTCACATCAAATCGAGGCAGCTCAATTCATCCATGTATTCTTCTCGCAGAAATTCAACAAAGGCGTCGCAGAAACTGGAGAAGATGTTGCCTTTCGTGTGTTTCCTAACAAGGTGTGTTTCACCATACATTGATACAGCTCCTTGCTCGAGTCTCATGTTTCGACTTCATAGATACTGTGAATTTCAGCCGATTTCTCTCCTTCAATACAGTTAATTGTTGCTTTAGTGAACTACAGACGATGATTTTGTCTAGTTCTAACCTTGACTCCCCTTTCAACATCACGAGCCAGTCAACCGATGCAACTGTGTATCCCACCCCGTCCGACTCACTAGATGACGGGCCAGCCTCAAAAAAGAGGAAGATTTCGCCTGATGCTTTCAAGGGAGATTCGTGCTCTGAAATCAGCAGTAGTAATGACACCTCCAATGCTCGCTTTCCAAGTCTTGTCAAGGCCAACACACATGTCAAGTTTTTGCACGATATCATCAAGAAGGAATGCGAAGAACTGGCTTCGTCGATCGTAAGGATATTTTCTTCTTCACGGTGTCCCGCTTATTGGCATCATAGGATAAGCTTAAGCTATGGGTTACGCTGACGATGCCAAAGTATGTACCACAAGTTCCGAGTCATCACTGTCTGCTTAACGACTTTTTACCAGGATTGAAGAGTGGGTTTTATTTACTCATTTCTACTCAAGCCTCTCACATCGATATCATGTAGCGGCGACAATTTCGGTGAGATACGTAGCAAATAGATTTCATTGCTGAATAATAACGGCTCGTCATCAATTAGGGGTGCAGGTACAAGAGGGTATTTGGCAGACATATTTGTTCTAACGCTTACGTGCTCAGTATCTTTGTAGAGGTTCTCAGCGAGATTCACCGCGCTCAAGAAAGCGCATACAATTTGCGAGATCTCGCTCGTCAGGATTATCTAGCAAGGGCAAAAATCTGCTCGAAACTGATAAAATACCCCCACATCGAGGATTACACTGTCCGTGTTTTCAACACCAGCATTGAAATCATGCAGTCTGACTGTTTCTAGCTTGCGTTGCAGGAGCACGACGAGAAACAGATCTACTACGCTCGCCAACATTTGCACGATATTCGAAATCTGTACGCCGCCTTGACCGACATCATTCACAAGAACATCTCCAAGGTATGGCGCACTTTTTCATGGCACTTCTAACAGTCTTATATTCAAGCGCCATAGATTCGCTCTCCTAAAGCAAATAATAGCAGCGGTCTATATTGACTGAATCCTGCAATCGTCTCATTCCCTGCTTTCTGGTATGCTAAACGGATATAGTTTTAAAGATATTGAATCCGTCGTATGCTGTGCTTATGACCACGCCCGGAATTTGCGGATGCCAATGCACCTCTTTGACATCCTTCTGGCCTTGATGAACGAATAATAGCTGAGGAGGGACACCTACTGTGTCGTCTGTGGAATCATTCATTTCATCGTCGTCCTGTTCAACGGCAAGATCCCATAACGTGACCTGATCGTCTGAACCGGATGCAGCGAATGAAGAGGAATCAGTTGGATGCCACTCTATTGACGTTATAGGTGCCTTGTGCCAGTTGAATGAGGCAATAGGTGTGGGTGCGGGTGACGATGTCCTAGATGAAACCAGATAATGAGCGCATGTGCCTTTTATTTAATGTCAATCAAGTTACCCTTTTTTCTGCACATTGCGCAAGTCCCAGACTTTGATACCACCCTCATCCCCGCCGCTCACAAGAAGATATGATGTGACCTTGTTCCAGCTAATTACGTTAACATCACTTTCGTGCGCTGGATCTATGCATGCAACACTTCTACGCCCTTTACTCCGTACATCCCACACCTGTACGGTGCGATCGGCCGAACAGGATGCAAAAACTGTAGGTTCTGAGGGACTCCACTGCAAATCCTCAACACTTGAGGTATGCGAAGTGAATGGCTGTGAAAGTGTGCTGAATCCGGAGACGGTGGATGTCGTCAAATATATTTTAGAATTGACGTCTCCGGTCAAGAGACGGGACGCAGAAGAACCAGAAGTAGCCCAATCCATAGCAAAACCTTCTGCTCGGCCATGTGAATCGATGGTAAAGATCGGTTTATGTGTCCGGTCTTTGTCAACGGAATACCCTGGTGAATCAAGAGACTCAATCAAGGGACGTATGTCCCAGATGTGAACTTTGCCGATATCCGACCAGCTAGCGACGTGATATGGTTCAGTGACCGAGGGTAGTGGCTCGGAGTGTGGTAAAGGCTGAGCGCGTATGCGATTTACGCCGCCAAAATGAGGAACAGAGCGATGCTCAATAATAGGATCCTCGTCGAGATTTTCATCGTCGTCATCGTCATCTTCCGAGTCAGAGTCCTCTATAATCAGACTCGAGCATTATTATTTAGCGCTGTTTAACAGCTCGTGTACTCACCGCCGTCCTTTTGCGTCTTGTGCAGGGAGCTCATTTTATATACGATTAATTCGTTGTTCTTCGCGTTATCAGCCTGTGTACCGGTGACAATGTAGGCAGTTGCGGGAAAACGTTGTCGCTCATCACCCAAATTATCGCGCAAGACATCAAAGGATAGACAGGGCCAAGTCACTCCCATTGAATGCCGCATCAAATAAACTGAATCATCCGCTTCCAGAACTTCATCCTGCTCGAGACGATGGGTACCAGGTATGAAAACATCTGGAGCGCGAGGAGCTTGTTCGGACTCTTCAATCGCAGGCATAACCTCATCCACGTCCATCCCTGGGATTGCCACCGTGAATATAACTTTTTTTTATCAATTGAAGGTTTAACACACCATCCTCTTGGTCGGCAGTCTCTGCGTCAATTACATCCTCATCTTCCTCGATCTCGTCCTCCCATGCATCTTCAAATTCGCCCATTTCATCTTGATTGAGGGGCTGACGTTTGACGCCACTTCCGGAGGCTTTTGAAAAGGCTTGACCATCGTTGGTAGACGTGATTACCTCTGTAGCGGCGCGTTTTGACATTGCAAATGAATATTGAGAAAGTAAAATTTTGGATTGCAGGAAATAGCAAATGGCACGTGACATTGGAAGCATGTCGTCGCTGAGTCAGGAGTACCGACTTACGCACTTTGGTTTAGTAATCATGCCCAGCCCATCCAGGTCGCAATACTTTGAAGAGGTTGCGTGCTAGCTAAAATACGCTTGGACAGATGTAGGCTTTCAACGCCAATGTAGCACTAACGAATATTTCCAGCATGTATTGGCTTTTCTGAGGAGGCTTGAGCTACAGTCATTCTGCTACTAAATTTTCACCGCAACCGTATGGCCGTCACCGCAAAGATTTGGTACTTATGATGACGCATTTTCCCTGCATTTCCCGTTGCTCTCAACTACTTCGTCCTCAGGTCGTCCTTCACCTTCTCTCTTCCACCGATGCCTATGACCTTAGTTATACCAGATGGGTAAACATGGCCCCTCACGCTTCTAGCGCATGTCTAATTCTCAACGTAGCTTCTCTTATGTCGGAGGAGCTTTGCTCTCTACAGTTGTCTTGCTTCTCGGCCAGGGATTCACTGTTTCCAAGTTCCGCAGCAAAGCTGGTGTCAAGTATCCCCAGAGTTCGTCGTAAATTTCTGTTATGTGTCTATGCTGGAATTTACCGGGGCCCTTTCAAAAGTGTATGCTGAAAAGAGCGAATCAGATGCTTCATTGAATGCTCGCAAGTTCAATTGTGCCCAGCGTCAGGTTCTTAAGCAGAACATACATTCAATTCGCTGACATATTGCACTTACAGGTGCACACCAGAACACGTTAGAGAGCATTCCGTCCATATACCTGACGTGAGTCGTACACTATGGCACTAAAGGCTGTTGTGGACACCCTTTGTTTCAAGAACTTTGCTTGCAGGCCTCAAATTCCCGAAATTTGCTGCAGGCGCATGTTTGTTCTGGACTTTCAGCCGTATAATGTATACACGCGGATACTGTTCCGGTGAACCTCAAAAAGTATTCTTATCATGCTTAACACTCCTGGTGATTCTTTTTTAAAAACTCGTTATTTTTTCTAGCGCCTTTCCAAGGGAGGGGCCTTTCATAGTCTAATCCTCGTGGGTATGCCTCCTACTTGCGAGCGTCAATTTGCTGCTTCTGATACTTCTTGTCCAGGTCTCTTGGGAACCTCGATTTACAATATTGCTACCATGATTTCTGCTTGAATGTAACCTTAGACCTATGGGGTGATACTGGATTTAAAATCAGTTTAAAGAGTGATCATGGTGTGAATGTTACCTATCATTGAGAAGCCGGCGCCTAGATCGACCTCACGTGATCATATCTGGAAAAGGCAAGTGAGGTAGACCATTGTCCGCCGCACGGACCTCTAATGCACTCGACACCCGTTACTTTGTTTTGTCCATCACCACATTCTAAGAGATGCCCAAGGACTTCTCGAGACCGAGCTTGCCAACCTCCTCGTCTGATTTCGCTTTACCGTCCAGTTACTCTGTGGCCTCTACCTCTTCCGTGACGCTCGAGGATTCCAGTATTTTACAACGTTTTCGTCGTCCTAGCCTTCTGGCTCCAAAAGCGACTTACCTCACCGAAAGTCGCCTTCACAGTCCTTTAGCGGCTTCCTTCACACATCAGTCTTCTCCTGTCAAGCGTAAAGTCTACAACGATGATGATTGTCCTGAGGACGCCCAGATGTACCGGGACAGGCTTTTTGGCGACAGCTCGCCTTCAGGCAGCTCCGAGAATCCTACTCCACCATTACAAGCACCAGAGAATATTGAAGATCTTGACGACCTAGGTGGAAAGTCGAACAAAGCCCGGGTTATACACACTCCTCCAAGAAAGTCAACGACAGATGGTCATAGTGCCCGTCGCCGTCTTTCACTTCCTGTTCGTGTTTCTGTCGTTCTCTGTTGCGAAGAATAACATGTTGAATGATGCTTATAGGTGAAACAACCTCGTATAGCTAACCTTCTAGCGGACTCTCGTCCCGCGGAGAACGAGGTAAAATCGGAGGCTGCCTTTCAGCGTCTGGTGGCTTCTGGCGCGGAACTTCCTATACACCCCCGCACGCCCAGGTCTATTTCTGATCGAGGTCGTTACCCAGAGGAAGCGGGGCAGGAGGAGACACAAAGAGAAGATACTCCGAGTGATGATGAAGCTGGCGATGAACCGTTCGCTTCTTATCCTTCAAGTGGCAGCGAGCCTATTGCTATCGTGAAAAAAAGTCACACATCGTCAAATAGCGTTAATGGTGATGACCTGAATACCATGAGCATCTCTGAAAGTCCAAGCTGCAGTAGCTTAGCTATGGATGTTGACGTGGTATGGCTATATTATTTGATATTATGCTAGGATATCGTCTCACGTAACGTTCTACTCAGCCATCGGGTTCCCCCTCTGTATCTTCAGTGTCTTCTACGCCAATAAATCATTGGCGATACACGCCACCCCCTACGACAAGTGCAGTTCGCTCAAATAAGCGTAAATGTAAGGTTATTGGCTTAATTATTGGTGTATAGCTAATGGTATTTTTATAGTGGACGATCGATTCGATCCTTATCCGATCGCTTCAAAACGACGAGCTGTTTCCCCTTCTGTCTCCTACCTACGAGACTCCCACTCAATAGGTTCTCCTATTAATCGTAGTAATCCCCGCCTACCGATTGCAATACCTGTCTCGGTACCAGGATCTAATGTGAACTCAGCGGCTTCTTCTCCTACTGTGGGTAGTTCTTATCCAGTTTCACTAACTCGACCTGTCTCGATGACGTCGAGTCCTACTCTACGAGCATCAATGGGCTTAGCGAGCCCCATTTTGAGGCCTCTTGCTCGTGGAATCAGAAGAGATGGGGATGAGAAAGAGGTCGAGGGAGCTGGTGAAGCAGTGGGAGGGCTGAGTCTCGGATGATCTGATTCTTTCGCCATCTGAATACCTACGAGCGTCTTAGCTTTGGTGACCGTGAGGAATTCTCTACCATGTTAAAACATCATAACTCATGCTAAGTCGCCTCCAGATTAGATACTTTTTGCCGCACATCCCACGCCATACCGCTGATATCTTAAGCTTCCCGACTTTGTCGCTGTAAGTTTTTTTCTTACTTCCTTCTGTCTTCTAGATTATGTACCCATCTGATCAATATTTTCCAGCAAATAACAATAATCTTCCCCTATATCATATATATATGAAGTATCAATGTTTTACACATGTATCTTCCAATCGGCCTTCTGTATTATTACTATAGTTCCGCAATTGCGGGCGCTGCTTTCAAGGCCTCATCAATAATCTCTGACATGGCGATCACTGCTTCCTCCTCGAGTGTTCTCCCTACCACTTGGACGCAGATAGGTGCATTCTTGAAAGTTTTTGGATCGTCTATCCAAGAGGTCAGTGAAACTCAATGAAAAGAGATGCGACGGACAAAATTGGTAGTTCGCCTGGTCTACGTCACTATGAAACTTGTGAGGCGGTCTCTGGACATCTACTTGCTCGTCGACCTTTGACACGGGAATCACTAGGGCACTATAGTCCAGCAAGTTCCACACCATCGTATAGTTCGCGCCCCTAGGATAAATCGAAACAAATCAATTGCAGAAGTGAGGCGGATCGCCAAGGTACATTACTTGTTCATGCCATGAGGAGGTGCTGCATATGGTGCGACTGGCGATATGATTGCATCGATGGGCCGGCCAGTACCAGTAACAGTGACAGTTGCCTCCCATTGGTTCAGATATTCTTGACGCAGATCTCGCTTCTTTCTCTGTATTTGCCAGAGCTGGTATGCAGAAATACCTTCGGTTGGTCGAAAGTCGGTATCACTTGCGACACCATCCTCTTCGAGACCCATACTGGAAATCACTGGTTCCCCGGTAACAGCTGTAACGACTCGGTAGTCTTCCTCTGCTCCAGAACCCCAAATTCCTCGCTGAGGTTACCTTTGTTATAATTCACCAAAGTTAAGTAGTATATTCTCACCATACAGGCACACATCTCCTCATGCCTATGAGCTTTCCAGTCGATCACTTAAAGGGGACTCAGAAGAGGCAATTTGGAACTCAAGAAAGTCAAATACCTTGATGCCCAGCCACTTGTAGAGCTCGTTTGACCATTTCAAGGCCCCGTAGAATGGGCGGATGGGGCCGAATGAGACCGTCATCCCAAAGTATTGCAAAACAGAGCTTCTTTCCGAAACCATGATCAGCCAGATTGTATTCATCATCGCTCCAGCGCTTTCGCACAGCGAGTGGATCCTTGAGCCAAGGCTTTGCATCGATCACAGCTTTAAGGAAGTTCTTGACGCCCGATATACTGTTTGACAGTGGCCCTAGAACGGACAAAACTGAATCTTGACCCTCGAGAGAGTTGACGCAACCTGCATAAGGGACTCGTCCATAGGAAGGCCTCAACCCGTAGAGACCACAAAACCCCGATGGAATACGGATTGACCTGGGTTCAAATTCCAGAATCAGTCACGTTCATTTTGTTCTAGTTTACTCACCCTCCTATGTCGGATCCAACGCCTTCATTCGACGTGTGTCAATCCCTGGAATCAAAGGGCACTCAATTGGACATCACCCACCTATCGGACTTCCTTTGAGAGCTGTGAAAATACGCTTAGAGTGATATTATCAGGTACGTCAGAAAATTTCTCATACCGACTAATGCCCCCTCACCCCCAGAAGACCCGCCGGACGTCAAGCTTCGATTATGAGGGTTGACTGTGCGTCCAAAGACATGATTGAAAGTTTCAGGCCACTACTCGATGTTACTCAGTTCATAAAGGGACAGAAGGACAGACAGATTTGGGTACCATAAGAGTCTGTGGAATGTTTGTCTTTACAAATGGCACAGCTCCGGCGTTCTCCAATATATCAACAAGAACGGCATTCCGTTCAGCATATTGGCCGACCCAGGACACATAACCTTTGAAAAAATAAGAACACCTAGGATAGAACTTGAATAAAAAAAGGCGTTACCCATGCAAGATTCTAGACCCTGAATATTAATCTGATCCTTTAAAGACACCGGTAGACCATGAAGGGGTCCAACGGTCCTGCCAGTTTCCTTCAGACGCCGGTCGAGTTCTGCGGCACGAGTCAATGCACGATCAACAAAGATTTCGGTAAGGCAGTTAGTCTGTGCTTTCTCATAAGCTATCACATAAAGCGGACCGTAGCAATGCAATCACTCACGAGTTGATGGGCAATGATTGCTCTCTTATAAAAAGCTGATGTGACAGACACCGATGACCACTCTCCACTTGCAAGCCTGGCTAGAAGTATATCCACGTTAGAATTAGTGATAGTGAGCTCTGCTTGACTCAAAAGGCCACATGTTTCGGGGACATGCATGATATCGAGAACATCCTGAGAGGGAGTATTGGGTAAGACCCACTCCTTTGGAATAGCAGTCTGTTGAGCAGCCTTCTTTGCTTCCGCGATAGTCCTCCATCCTTGAGACATCTTCAGCAAGCGAGGATAGGAAGTCAGGGAGAGTGGAAAAGGATCACGGCCAATTCACAAGGGTTAAAGATTAATGACCACGCGATAACACGATGATAAGCTTGTGGGATTGGAGATAATACGGTACATCGAAGAAAAGCCTCAGTTCGCCGTCCGAGAGCAAGTCAGTAAGTAAATAAGCAGCAGGAGATGAAACCTATTGAAGAACAACATCGATATAGGACAGTGGTGACCCTTCTGAGGAGTTGCTAAAGAGTCGCGTAGTTAGCAAATGAGCGTGACAGGTAGATACACAGAGATACACGCTACGTCATATGTCACGCTGTTGCTGCTACCGGCACTTTCACCCGGCATTCAATTTCCTGTTCTCTTGCTCATGGACGAACACCAGCCACCCACATATTATCCTCTCCAACCTCATCACATTGCTCTTTTATATCTTTTTGATCTGGCATTCAGGGGCTACGACATCAAATGCTTTGAGCCCGAGTTCCTCATATATGTTCATCGTATGCTCCTCGATGAGGTTGCGGAGGCACGTAGGTTGCTCTAATATTCACCCTCCCGTTTTGACGTGTATCAGGTAGCGCAACCAAAGTCTGCCCTCTCGATTAAAAAGAAGCTTTCGGCTGCCCCCAAGAACCAGGATGGGGATGCTCCAGCGTTGATATCGGCTTTCACGACTTTCGTAAGTCAGTTTCTACACCTCACCCATTTACCTCTGAATTAGAGAGGGTCAAGAAACTGGAAACCGTAGAAGACTTGATAACCTTTTTCTCTGGTTCGTGTCTTCCATGATGTGTATCTCCCCTCTCATGTTGTTTCAGGCGTACCTCCACTATTTATCGAGAAGAATGATGACGATGTAAGTTAAAAACATCGGACTATCATGTTGAAACTCTTACAAGTTCTATTTTCAGGAACTTCCGATATTTGTATCTATCACGCATCTCCTCGACGTCAACCACCCATAACGTGTACCTTTCTTAATAGGCGCGGCGCTCGCTGTATGGCTATTTCTGCCGTCGCTGTTTCGTCAGCTTTTTGAAACTTTCATTTTCCGGAGTGGTCCAGCTACACAACGCTTTCCAGCTTTGGTGGAGTGGTCAGTCTACGGGATTCGGTTCTATACCCAAAGACCAGCTGAACAACGGTTTGTTCGTGTATGATTAGTTGAATAGCTTAAGATTTATTTTGCTTAGCCGAAAACTACATCTACAAGACACAAAGTGACCGCCAGAACTGGGCAGATGCGGAATCATATCAAGAGTGAGTCAATACGATCGTTTCTCTTCCTTCGATTGGACTTATCTGGCCCCAGATGGATGAAAGCTCAGGCCGTCGGAGACGAAACCCTGATAAAGGAGAGTCTCAGATCGTTCTTTGAACAGCGATTCCACGAAGGAAGCGATTCGTAGGGATTCACTTCCTCTGTACCACACGTAATTTCATGGTGTTTTACAGCGGAGTGCGGCAGCTTGCCCTGCTAAACTTGGTGAGGTTTCACTATACGAACGGTGAATATACGGCAGCTCGAAAGGTGTGTTGAGCTACTTGGATTTCTAATACGCGACTGAACCTCCTTCGCAGCTGCTGTCAGAGGCAATCAGTGTCTCGAGGACAAACGGAGACAGGCTCACCCTTCAGCAATGTATCAGGTAGGTGTTGTAGCGCCATTCTTGAAACGAATGCCCTCTCTGACTCTGGGTCTAGTATGCTACATCGTTTTCCACCATCTGTCCCTGAACAGAAATCCCCGATCAACGAAATACAACCCAATCTCAACCCTCTAGATATCCTGTATGATGTCAAGAAACTAATAGATGAGAAAAATGTTCGTCCAATCAGGCCTTACTTTCATCAAGTATTCCAGAATGTTTTGTAGGAACAACCCTTAAGCGTGTCCTTCGTCAAGATTGCTCAAGCGATGGGAGTATACGATCTCTGGCTTGAAGGGCATACAAATACAATATCAGATTCAGACCAATGGGCACAGCACGCTGTTCAAGCCATCGTATGGAGTGCTGCTGGTATAAAATGGCCATATCATTCTAGGGTCAGAGCACTCACCAAGTTGCAGGTTGTGAGGATCTCGGAAGTGTTGAAAGCGATCTTGTCATTGCTTTCACTGAACCAGGTGGAACCGATAATAATCGAATATCTACGGTTCTGAACCAAGCTTATAGAGTAAGCACAACAATCTTTGATAGAAGAAATGGGAAATTTAAATTACTACTCTAGACGCGCACGACAGGGAAGCTACGACAATGCGCTCGCCATGCTTTTGGATCCTTCAACTTGGCAAGGTCTTGCCATGCCAGATTATCTTCTATGGGCACAGGAAGTATGGCATGTCTTGGCTCTGAGGGCTACGCGGCGGTATGTGTTTCTTCTCCCTTGCTCCGTCGTACTGACTCTCTGAGTCTCAATGCTCACAGTGGCCAGGACCGCTTGTATCGTGAATTTCTCTTGCCTCGACACCCACCTGGAGATTTCGACCCTAGAACTTATGCGCTACAGGCACTTCCTACTGTTAGCAGTAAGATTGCTGACTCTTTATACGAAGTCATGCAGATGCGAGTCAGATCAACAGTCCCTTGCCTTATGACATGACACTGTTTTAACGCATATATATTCTAGGAAAATGATCAGAATGCAACAGCCATAGAACCATTGCTGAAGTCTCTGTGGCATTCCGAGTTTCTCTTTCGATTGAATTATTATCGAACTGGAATCATCTTCTTAGCTGATGTCGGACTTGAGTTCGGCATGTCCAAGCGTTGCCGAAGGATGATTGAAGAGATAATGCCTCAGGTAACGTCGCCCCTTCGTCGCCTCAATTTACACATTTTCAATGCACTCGCTGCTTAGCTCATCACAGGAAACGACCTTGAACAACTAGCCTTGGCAGCATTCACCCTTGGCCGTTGCATAATAATGGCTGAAGAATCTTCATGTAAATCCAAATCTTGTTATCTAGTCCATGACTCACACAAGACGTTTAGCAACGGCCCTGCAAGAAGCAGTAAGATGGCTATCTTTGGCTGAAACAAACTTCACGCTGCTTCAGATGTATCCCTCGGTCACTGAGGTACAGTATCTGCTCTCAGTAATATACAACACAATGGGTCTAGAATCAGAACGGGATGCCGCTGCTGAGCGCCATATCAAAAGTCGGGAGCGGCAGAAGGAATTGGAGACTGCAGTTGTGGACGAAGAGGTCGGTGAGATCATTGGCATGGTTAGCAACATCGGGATATCCCTTTCTTTGAGATGAAACTAGGGTAGGCTATATCAAATCATTGTGGCTTTCTGTATGTATGTAACTTAATAGACTGCTTTCGACAAATTACTGCTGGATCAAGTTATGGTATATATTCTGGCTGCGCTGCTAAAGAGAGTTCAAGCCGCCGGCCCGGAGGGGGGTTGCAAGCCACTTCTTTCTCCCTCCACATCAACACCTCTACGGGCTTTATTTACTTCGCACTTTCACTTTCACTCCACCCGAAAACTCATTGAGATGAGTACTGCACCTAAACTCACAAAAAAGCAGAAGAAGGCAATCGCATTTCGTGAACGCAAATCTGGGAAGGGAGTGCATAAAGATGCTAGCGGTCGTTTGGAGAATGACGAAATTCCTGAGCTGGAAATCCAGGACCTCATTGATGCTGAGGATGGTCAGATGGAGGATGGGAATGTGGATAAAAAAAAGGCAGACTCGGATAAGAAAACCAAGAGTCATGTTTCAAGTAAAGGGAAGGAGAAAGCAGAAGGCAAAGGTGATGCTTCGGCTTCAGCAAAGAAAAAGAGGAAGCGGGAGATGGACGCGGACGCTGAAGAAGAGGTAGACAAGAAAGCAGAAAGCCCGACTAAGAAGAAACAGAAGAACAGCAAAGGAGAGGGCGAGGACGAAGGTAGTCCTGGCGTGCAGGAAAAACATAAACGTTTTATTCTTTTCATTGGTGCGCATACCCCCACTCAATGAGATTCTTAGCTGCTACTGACTCATAATGGATGTCAGGGAATCTCAAATACACCACTTCAGTGGAGTCCATACAAACTCACTTTTCTGCTTGTGGTTCGTATACCCCGATTGCTAAGTCCTCTATACTCACCAGCATGTTCCTATTCCTTAGATCCCCCGCCTACTGTTCGACTACTTACACCTAAATCTTCGGCTACAACCATCAAATCGAAGGGGTGTGCTTTTCTAGAGTTTACGCATCGCAATGCGCTGCAACAGGCTCTCAAGCTCCATCATTCTCAGCTCGATGGTCGCTCTATAAACGTAGAATTGACTGCAGGAGGTGGTGGCAAAAGTGAGACACGATTGTCGAAATTGAAAGAGCGCAACAAGAACTTGTTTAGCCAGAGAGTAAGTATCTACCCTTGGCCTCACACATGAGAATTCATCTTCTTGCAGAAGGAACGTTCGGAAAAGAAGGGAGATGAAGAAGCAGCTGGTCCCAAGTCTCTGCGGTATTCTGCCACCTCAGGTATAGAAGAAGTGCTTGCTACGAAGAAAACCTGGACAGTGGACGATACGGAGGATAGCAACACACATCGAGGTGGTACAAAGCACAAAAGCAAAGTTTTTAAAAGGCGGGCGAAGGATTGGGGGTCTGGCGCAAACGCTATTCCTGTCGGGTAAACACTGGCAGTACCTTTCTACTTCATTGACTCCATGATTTATATTATGCATTTCCACATACAATGCGTATAGGATGTAAATATATGTCCAATAATAAAAGGGATCCGGTCCCAAACGTGTTCATGAAACTAGAATAAAGATAAGGAACTGCCCAAATAATATAAGTCAGCAGCAACAGAGAAAACGCGGCTCAGACTCACGAAGACAATAAGTACACCAAATATCTTAAGCATTAACCACCTGTTACTAGATATACTAGCGTAGTATTTAAGGAGCTCCCGCTGGGCGCCACTGACATTGGATGCGATATCCTGAGTATCTGCATCGATGCGTTGTACAGTCTCCCCCTGTTCTGCGACCATGTTTGCAAGTTGCATGAATATCTGGCCAAGCTCAGCAATGGTAGCTTCAATTGATTCTATCGCATTCGAGCGAGATTGAATGTAAGAATCCTGCATATAATAGTTAGTCGCACAATGTCGCAGTCGCTAAGACACATACCTGCTGCTCAATCATTTGCATTTGCATGAATGCACCTCCGTTATGTGAACCAGAACCCTCTTCGGCCGCTTCTAGGTTCAACGCAAGGACATCGCCATTTTGAGTGGCGCGCGCTTTCCCTTTAGAGTCGAAACGACTCGGACTACCATCGCCCATTGGATCACCCCGAGGATTAAATAGGACTGAACCTGTTGCAGTGCAAGATTAGCAAACAGTAGACGAAAGTGTCTGGTCACCACTAACTAGACGGAGGTTGTTGCGCGGCGGATGATGCAGTGTACATGAACTGCTCTGTGCGATCCTTCGATTCCTTCATGTTCTACGGGAAGACGTTCATGAATATGGTGCAACTACGATGTCAAGCAAAGTTAAATACCTGAGTGCGGACCTCCAAAACCTCTTGAAAAGCTACACTTGTGTCGGCCAGTTTGCTTTGGAGCAGAGTCACAACATTCTTATTATGTTCGTCTATCTGCTTCGCCTCCTCCGACTTGGTCCCTTGTGCCCTCTTTTGCTTCACATATGCCTGCAATGTCGCTATCTGCTTGTTGATACTCGCAAGGTCTTGTTTGATTACAAAGGTGAGTTCCTGGATATCAAGGAGAATGAGGAAAGGTAGCAAGTATACGTCATTTTACACGCACACTAATTTCAACAGGTCTATCGTCGAACAGTGTTTTCCGCTTCGCCACTATTGAGGACACCAGTATCAGCTAATGTTGACCACTAATTGATATACAGAACATACATACATTGCGACAATTTACCCAGCTTTATGGTCGTGCTACTAATATCCTTTCCTATCGTAGAAGCCATACGAGAAAATTCGGTTTTACTGGTTCCAGCATTTCCATTGGCCTGTAACAGCCTTTGCTTGGCTTCTCCGCCGCGAGAAGGAAGCGAGGACCTGGTCCGTATGGATTCAACGCATGTTCTAAACTCGTTTGTTCGGTCCTGAAGAGGCATTTATGTTTGAGAGGAGTTATGAAGGAGGATTACTGTATGAGTATGGTCTGCCGTCGAGTTTACAGCCAATTGTGGATCTAAAAAGGCCGTAAAAAGGCAAGTACCGGACGTGGCTCTCGGGTCACGTGCCTAGAACGCGTCCACGTCACGCGTCACAATATACTAAGTCTGTAATTTTGGGGACCCAAAGTTTGGGCTGCTGACAGCCTCCTGTATGCGTCTTCCGAGCAGAAGGCTGTCTTTTTTGTGCTCTCGCTTCAACTCCCTTTCTCCTTACCCCAAAATAGTCCATCGCCCTTGTGTCAGACCTTGTATTCGACACCAATCTCATTGGCGTTCTATCATGCCTTCTCCAACAACATCTTTATGTGAGCCCTCCAAGGTTCTCATTTTCGGTGCAGGAAATTTTGGAAGCTGCCTTGCCGATCACTTGGGTGACTCGGACCATGAAGTATATCTTTGGTGTAGGGAAGAAGACGTCGTCAAGCACTTCAACAGTCATCATCGGAATCCAGCCTATCTTCAAGATCATCAATTCTCCGAAAATATCACCGCCGTAGGACCAGAGATGCCCACCAAGGAGCTTATTGATAGGATGGAAGTTCTACTTTTTGCGATTCCAACTCAATTTCTGAGGTGATTGTTTTCGATTGTCTCTGTATGCATGCATGATTTGAGATCTGTCGTGTATCAGGGAGAATCTTGTGAAACTGCACCCTCTCTTGAATGAGAAAGAGCATCCTCTTCTCATTTTCGTCAACAAAGGTATCGAGGTCGGAACTCATGCTTTGACACTGGAAATCATCGCGGATACATGTGGCGCCGACATTGCGAAAGCCGCCGCCTTCATTGTGCGTTCTTTGTACCGAGGATGGTTGTATTTGTGCCGAAAGTCCCTCTAGTCAGGACCATCCTTCGCTAAAGAAAGTAAGCTACCTCTGCTACCCCAGTACCTGGAATCCACGTCTTTGTCGGTCGTTGAACCGAGATTCCTCTAGTTGTCCAGCGACAACCGACGTCAGTATCCGTTGCATCTTTTACAGAGTCTGAAGCCGAACGGGCCGCGTTGCTTTTCCATCAACCACATTTTCGTTGGTCAGGGAATTTTTGAATTTTTACCATCCAAATCACTGACGGTTCCAAAATAGCTACACTGGCAACGATCCAATCGGTATTGAACTATCAGGCGCTCTGAAAAATGTGTACGCCATTGCGTCTGGAGTTTCCGATGGCCTGGGCTTTGAAAATAATACTCGAGCGAGTTCGTACTCTCAAAATGGAAACGCGCTAACGGGCAAGTTTTAACCTGACGGCATTGACAGTGATCATTACTCGAGGCCTCGCTGAGATGACACGAATCGGTACAGCATATGGTGCATCACCGCTCACGTTTTTAGGTCTCGCTGGCGTTGGGGATCTTTTCCTTACCTGCAGTTCCTCCACTAGTCGCAACTACACTGTAGGCTATCGGCTAGGGAAAGGAGAGGCCCTGGATACGATCATGCAAACTCTTGGAAGTGTTGCAGAAGGAGTCTCAACTGCGAAGGGCGTCAAGATCATCATAGACGAATTAGGGATAAGTGCCCCGATTGCATCCTGCGTTTGTATTGTTGCTATCTGCACTGTCATCAACATTCATGCTCACAACATCACTTTAGATCTATGAAGTGCTGTATGAGGGTAAGTGATTTTTATAACTATCGAGAGGAATCATAGTGACTGTGTGTTTTGCAGGCAAGGATACTCGGATAGCTATGCGTGAGCTAATGGAACTCCCGCTTTCGAAAGAGCTCGACCTGCCCCCTACTGCGGGTGCACCAGCACAAAAGTTGCTTCGCAAGCTAGGACTGAACATGCCTTCCAGAGGATTCTAAGGGAGGACTCGGGTCCCGGAATAGAAATAGATAGAAATGAGCCCGGGATAAACGCCGTATATTTTACTGTAGAGTGCGGCGCAAAGATGGGCCGTGCGATTGGTTGGAAACATAATGGGGATTACGCAGCGCGACGATGATCAGCTCCGTGAAGTTTTATGACAAACAAAGCCGAGAGGCTAGAACGCACAAATCGTTTGACGGCCCTGCACTTGGCTAAAATTTATTAATTATGTAGGAAACGTCTTCGCAGTGGATATATGATTGAAACTAAAGGTGGAGATATGAGATGTATAGTATGTTTCGTAGGAGCTCGACTGAGAGGAACGATCAGGAACCAGAAACTGTGAGTTCGGACGGCTTGTGCCGGAGCAAGTACGCATGTCACGTGTTAGATCGAAATAATTTTTGTAGATCGCGATTTGTCCACGATAATTTTTCTTCTCTTCCTCAAGCCTTTACCGAAACCTCCGCCGGTTCATTTCGTCTGCTACCTCGCTTGCTATCTTCCCTTTTGCTCTCAACTTTCTCTTTCTTCTCCTTTTGCATCCACTTTTTGGGCCCAATGGTCTCTGCACTCTGGAATGCCTCCTCTGAGGGTCGTCTCGGAGAGGTTCAGGAATTGTTGACAGACGCTTCGAGCGTAGATATTGATATCAAAGGTATGTTCTTTACTTGTTCTGACCTTTCGTCTCTCCTTGTATATTACTTTTTTGCTCATGTGAATATTTTTCTCGCGCTCCTTATGTTTTCGTTGCAGATGACGCTGGAGTTACGCCGCTCATCGTGGCGGTCAGAAATGGCCATATCGAGGTGGTGAAGGCATTGTTAGACAAGGGTACATATCATGTAGCACTCTTCGTAACCCTTTCTTATACTTACAATACCTTTCATTCAATTTTCTAGGTGCAGACCCTTCTGCTAGCTCAAGCCAGGGTCCTCCTCAACATTACACGCAGGACCCTGCTATCTTAGAGTTGCTTAACGCTACCCAAGCTGGGGCAGCTTCTGGCTTGCCCTCTAACGAAACTGGCTATGCTCCTAATGCAAATGGCGAAGTATATCCTCCCCCTGGTGCTTACCCTTATTATCCTACCCTTAACTCTACTCCTCCCGAAGGGGCTGTATTCTATCCTCCCCAGCCTCAAGCTGACGCGCAAGCAATGGGGGCCCACGGTCCAGGCAATTTACCTCCCCCCGAAATTGCACGATTTATCCCTTGCAGGTACTTCCCTGCCTGCCGCTACGGCTCTTCTTGCATTTTCGCGCATCCTCAAGGCCCTTACTTCACTGGCCCTCTTCCTCCTCCCGCACAATATCCGGCCCCTTACGACCCCGTGAATGCCAGTTATGCGCCTAACTATTATCCGATGCCTGCACCCTCTTTTCATGCTCCGAACAATTCACATCCTTTAAACACGCTCTCTTCTCCAAATGGCCCTGCAGTACCACAAGGGCCTTCGTCGGAGGTAGTGCCTCCTCCATCATCTCAACCTTCGTTTAGTCCTAACACTGCTCCGGCACCTGTCCCTTACCCCGCCATGTCACCAATGATGTCTCCAAATGCTTACCCCCAACCAGGTCCTGTGCCAATGTCCGCTCCTGTACCGCTGTACCATCAACCTCCGCCTCCACCTCAGAACCCGCAATCACCCAATTCCATGTATAATCCCGCGCCTCCAGTTCCTTCCTTTGCTGTACAGCCTAACGGTGTTCCTCAGTATCCCCCTCCTGCGTTACCTGTTCCTGTTGCTTACCCTGAAGTCAATGGGGCTGTAAAATCCCCTCTTCTCAACTCTCAGCTGGATGCTTATACTCCAGTTCATGTCGGCTCTCGGGATGCAGCGGGACACGCTCGTCGCGGTAGCATCCGACGTGGTTCCTTTGGCGCTCGTAAGCCCCCTTGTTTGTTCTTCCCTGCCGGTAGATGCAAGAACGGGTGAGTGTCATCTACTAACGACATGAACAATGCTGAATGTTGCTTTCTGCCAGTGATGATTGTCGTTTCCCTCATATTATGCCCGACAACACTGGAGCTCCGCATCATTCCTACTCAAACGGAAGGGGAGGCGCTCCTCGGGCTCCTCGTCCACACATGAATGGTAATAGCATGAGTGCTGTCGACGCAAAAATGGCTGCACTTTCAGTTCGAGATGTAGGCGGTCATTGTTTTCTTTCCGACTCACGACTCGTACTCAATGTTTTTTGAACCTTGCCCATAGTCGCGACTGCAAGGTACACATGCTTTTGAGAGTCCTATCAAGCCAGAGTCTAGAGACAATGGCAATCGCAATCGGTATTCTCAAGGGCCAAAAAATGGAGGAGTCAATGGTAGCCAGACCAATCACAATAAGCGGATTCCACCCCAAATTAGACAGCGAGTTCCCAATGCCGATGAATTCCCTGTGCTAGGGAATTCCACCACCCCCCCTGCGAAGAGTGGGCTTAATGGCTACTTCCCTAATGGAACTGGCCATGCAGGACCGACTGCCGCACAGGTCCTCCAAGCTCCTCCTCCCGTGAAAAAAGAAAGTTCTGCATCTTCCAGCGGTGCCGTCACTCCTGATCATTCGGTCTCAGCCAAGGTCAGTAGCATATCTGTCCGTACTTTGATCTGTTGTTCAAGATGTTTGTAGGAAACCAAGTCAGAACTGAATGTATCTGAACCTTTGCAGCCACCTTCTACTTCCGCTATACAAAAACTGCCCATCTCGTTCGCTGCCATTGCCGCCACCGGACCTCCCGAAACGGCAGCAGAGGTGTCAGTCTCTGCCTAAAATGACCTCCACGGAATTCGCGCGAGCACATTAGATCGTTCCATTCCGGACTGTCAGCCTAGCTGGTTGTATACATTTATCTTATTGCGTGTGTTCGGGTTGTTGCCTCAACTATTATCTCTTGCTCTGCATCCTTTCCCCATGTTTTCGGTCATTCTCTTGCACGCACGTACGATTGCCTTTCAATGTCTTCATCTGCCATTCATAACACTATACATATCCATCAGCCTCCTGCCATATTTTTCCCGTGCACTATTCTGGGTTTCTTTTTCTTCTCTATTTTTTGAGTTTCTTGTCAATATATATTTGCTATCTAGTCTTGCCATTCCTTCTCGCACATCTGTCATTCGAGGTGTTAGTTTCTTTTCCTCATTCTACATCTTTACACTATGAAGTAAACCATATTTACTTACGACTACTTATTCCGCTATCGAGTCTTCCCTTTCTGATAGTATTCTCTTGTGCTATCTCTGCTGACTCTTTTAACCTACGGTTGCGGTAATTCCGTCGTTGTTATCAAGCTCAACTCACTGTAGTCTGTGAATTGCAATGGATACTAAGTCCATACATGCAAACTTCTCATCTCTACCCCTGACGTCTTTGTGACTTCTCCAATCTGAAATATGTCCGCATCCCCTGCTCTCTGTAACGCCTCTGTAGCTGAAGCAGCATTTTTTGGGCTAACAATGAGGACCATGCCGATGCCATTGTTAAAGGTTCTCGCCATTTCCAAAGGCTCCACACCTCCATGCTTCATCAAGAAGCGGAAAACTGCAGGAAGGTCCCATTTCGAGGCATCGATGAAGCACCCGAGATCCTTAGGTAGTACCCGGGGGATATTTTCTATGAACCCGCCACCAGTGATATGTGACATGCCTTTTATTAGACCCGCTTGGGCGACCGGAAGGATCTGTTTGATGTATATTCTCGTAGGTTCTAGCAATGCTTGACCAAGACTAATCGCATTGTCCCATGGGCACGGTGCGGAGTACGAGAGACCACAGACAGAGAGTATCTTGCGAACCAAGGAGAACCCGTTCGAATGAATACCAGACGAGGCAACTCCAAGAAGGATGTCTCCTGGAGCAATACCGAACTGCGGTAGAATCTGAGTCCGTTCTACAGCCCCTACAGCAAAACCTGCAAGGTCATAGTCACCTGAAAAGCAAAGAGAAACCAGACCAGGACACATGGATATCAATCAATCTCTGGACATGAAAGGGGGAGCGGAAAGTGTACTTACCTGGTTGGTACATCCCAGGCATCTCCGCCGTTTCACCTCCAATCAAAGCACAGTTTGCCTGTCGACATCCCTCAGCTATACCCTTGATTACCTCGGTAGCAACTGCGACATCGAGTTTGCTGCATCCGTAGTAGTCCAAGAAATACAGCGGCTCTGCACCCTGTACTAATAGGTCGTTTACTGACATAGCGACGAGATCAATACCTGTGAACATTACATCAGTGTCGGGAAAAGCTATTTCATGGCTCAATTTATCAAAAGCTAAAACTGTACCTACCGACCAAATGATGAATCCCTGCGTCGACTGCGACGCGAAGTTTGGTGCCAACACCATCAGTTCCACTAACAAGAACAGGATCCTTATAGCCTGTAGCTTTGAGATCAAAGACACCGCCAAAACCACCAATCTCAGCATCAGCGCCTTGTCGACGAGTAGAACGAACATAAGGTTTGATGGCTTCTACTAGGGAATTGCCAGCGTCCACCGAGACACCAGCTCGTGCATAGGTCAACCCAGTGGGTTCGGATTGGCTGACCTTTAGTGCCCTGCATGTATACTTAGATTAGGTTAGGCTGGAAACACTCCGTTCACTGACCGATGCGCAATATCCCGTCTAAACGTTTTTCCCTCGAAAGAAATTTTGTCTACGCCCTCATATACAAGGGCTAGGGCTTCTTGTAGTGTCGGCGCATACGACGTCACCACTAAAACACGTCCACCAGAGGTGACCACGTCTCCTGAATTTGAATTCGTGGTTCCAGCATGAAAAACGACAGTATCTGGCCAAGGAACGCCAAGTCAGGATTAGAAGGACCGCAAGATGGAAAAAATCAAATCATACTCGACGGCATATCCATTACGTCGATTTTCTTGCCCTTTGTATAACTTCCAGGATAACCTGCGGAAGCGAGGACAACTGCTACAGCAACCCCTGGCTGAATTGGCACTGAAAGGCTGTCTAATCGGTGCTCCGCGCATGCCTGGGTATGAAATTAATACCCATAGGAACCAAAACATGGTATTGGCAATACACGTACCAGGAGAATGGCCGCTAAATCAGCATTTTGGTCGAGGAGAAGCATTAAAGCCTCCGTCTCGGGATCTCCAAACCTTACATTGTACTCGAGCACTTTAGGTCCTGTCGGGGTAAGCATGAAACCAGTGAAGAGCATGCCCACGAACGGGAAGCCTGCCATACAGTATAAGTATCGGCTTTTGGTCGAGATCAGGTTCACGAACCATCTTTTCTCATCCCATCGATAGTAGGCCGGAGGGCGTTCTGCATGATCTCTTCCATGATGGCTGGAGTGGCGACGGGAGCAGGAGCATAGGCACCCATTCCACCTGTATTTAATCCAATATCGCCCTCACCAATTCGCTTGTGATCTTGGGCTGCAGGCAGAGGGACAATGGTGTACCCGTCAGAAAACGCCAGGACGGAGATTTCTGAACCTGTCAGAAGTTCCTCAATGACTACTTCACTTCCTAGAAACCGAAATGAGCTTTCCTCGTCCGTTCGACAATGAAAAGCAATGTTACCTGCAGCACCAAAAATATTGGCAACCATGGTCTGATGGAGCCCGGCAATGGCTTCCTCCTCCGTATCGGGAATGAGAACCCCCTTTCCCGCAGCGAGACCACTAGCTTTCAGAACGACCTTGTGCCCGCACGTTTTCACGTATTGCACGGCCTCGTCAAATTGGGATGCTTTGAAAGTACGGAACTGCGCGGTCGGAATAGAATGTCGGGCCATAAAATCTTTAGAAAACGCCTTGGAACCCTCCATCCTGGCTGCCAGAGGACTCGGACCAAAGACGGGTATGCCAACTGCAGGTGTATAAGTTTTATCAGCGCGATCGAAGCAAAGATAGGTCGCTCACCTTTTCGGAAGTGAATCTCAACTCCATCCACCAACGGTTGTTCAGGACCGGGGACGACAAGATTGATCTACAGATAAGAATGAGTTCCCTGGTCAAGCTGGCACTCAAAGGCAATCCGATATCGTTTTTAGTAGCGAACTCGACTAGACGAGGGAAATCGTCCGAGGGTAGATCGACATTTGAGCTTTTGGATGCTTGGCTGGTTCCTGCATTCCCTGGGCAGACGTAGATATGATGTACGAGGGTTGATTGAGACAATTTCCAAGCTAAGGCATGTTCCCTGCCTCCAGCGCCCAGGAGCAGTATTCTGATGCTCATGAAGAGAAAAGGAAAGATGTATAAGATCGAATTGAAAATTACGATTATCACTCAAGATGCCCAATAGATTACTGAAACAGTACTCCTCAATTCCTATTCTCTTCTTCTCCAAGATAATTGCAGAAATGTAACATTACTCCATGACCAGTATATATTAATAAATTTATAATAATGTTCTCAGCACGAACTAATCGGAATGCAGAGTTGACTACGGGCATGAACAAGCATGAATGCTGGAACAGCCCAATAGAGAATGGTCAAGAAGACTTTTTTTGAGTTCTATGCAGTCCAGACCATGGGTTGGCCTGAGGCAGAGCGGGTCACCGGTGACACTGGGAGCACGTGTATGACCTACAAGGGTGGTCTTGTCCAGCCTTGCCAATTTTGCTGGGCTGGCCAGTAGCCACCTCTGTCTATCCGTCTTCACTGTTCCTCTGTCGCCATGGCTTACTTTGAGAATCCAATGCTTGCGGCAGAACCGTTTGAAGAGGCAAGCCTTCTTTACTAATGTGCCAGACCTCAAATTTGACAGGAAATATTGTTTCAGTCGTGGCAAGGCAGCGAAACGAAGCGGGTTCTTGCGTCTCCAGATGATTTGAAGGCATTTTACAAAGATATGGAACACAAGGAAAAACAGGAAAGACAGGAGATGTTGGAGAGAAAGTTGTCCAAGCGAAAATCTCACAGTATTTGGTCGCGAAAGTCGGTAAAACGTTCAGCACCTGCTCAGTCTGAACATCAACCATCACAACAACCCCCACCGAGGTCAGCGACGACGCTGGCTCCGAACTCGCGTTCTGAAAAGTCAAAGGACGGCGACGACGATGCCAGAGAGATGGAGAAGCTGGAGCAGAATGAGAAGAGCGACCTCATATCCGGTTTGCCTTCGCCACGATCAATCATCCCGGATCCTTTGAAAGAATTACCCGCTTGGTACACAAAGGAGGATTGGTCTACTTCCTCATCTTTTAGGACGAGGTACCCTATTCACAATCCTGTTGGCCCTCGTTATTACAAGAACTACCATCTCGTTCCTCCTTCTCAATACAAGTCTGCTGCGCGTCCACCTTCCGTCTTTTCACCTTCGTTTCCTCCAATGGCAAGCAGTTCAATGCAGGAACGGTCAGAGGACTGTACCCGCATGCCTGGGCCTAGTCGCACGCCGTCCAATTCGCCACTACCGACTCCTAGCTCGTCACAAACACGTGTAGCAGACTTTGGGGTGAAGCCCAGGTCTCGTAAGACTTCACAAACTGCTCATGACACCGTTGACCTACTTGATGTCTCTGACCCGTGGGGCACCAATTGGCATCATCAGTCTCCTTACGACGTTGGGCTCGGAAATGGAACTGCTGCGGATGGAGAGGTGAGTACTACTGGCCGTATATTGTACTTTTGCTCATTATATCACCTACAGGCAAATCCCCTGCTTCGGTCTCGCCGTTCGAGCATGACAACTCGAGAAACACGACGCAGAACTATAACGCCATCTCCTTTGTCTCAGTCGACATCCGCGATTCATCTGCAAGCGACAGAAGGCGCTTACTTGAATCGGAAACTCACTAAGAGGCGTACACCGCTCTTTGGGGGTCTATTCGGTAGTGGCAGTAGAAAGCCGGAACCTACTTCGCTCTCTCTTCCTACTAGTCCTCTTGGTGACCTGGCTTCTCATTCTCCTGTTTCCCTTGCAGATGCATCCCACCGTGCAGCCACATCTTCTGCAGTGGGCCCCCCTTCGTCTTTCAAAGTATCTACCTCCAAAAAAGAGAGAAGAGGCAGTATATTGGGTCGTTTGACAAGGAGGTTTAGTGTGGCAAGACGACCCCCACCCAGTAGCCAAGGGCACGAGCAAGAATTTAATGAGGATAAAGAGGAGGATATGGTGTCCAAAAGACAGCCGGGAAGACAATCTTCACCAGAGAAGCTGAAGCGGGTCGCACCTCCTTCGATGGACGATGCCGAAAGTCTGACGGGGTTGACACCACCGGAGGCTGATAGGCGGTCGTCTGTATCGGTAGAAGCTCCATTCTCTACCATAGGAAAGCTCATGGTTGCCAATCCGGATGCACCGAGTTCCGAAACTAGTACGCCTCCACCAGTAGAGGCACCTCTGCCCGTACATCGGCAAGCGCAAGACGATAGCCAGTCGCCTATCTATCATTCTTCTTCCTCTTCGCCACCTCCCTCACAGTCTGCGGCGACCCGGTCCTCGGAGGGCGAAGCATTGCAAGAGTCTCTACATAAATCGCCCGTTCCTTCATCTTTATCGCCGCCTCTGAGTACTCACAGCTCCAATACTATAGTCCCATCTGGAGGTACGGCAGGCAATAACGAGGTTGTCAATTCGTCGAGCCAAAGACGATCAATAGACGATAAGGTGTTACCAAAGATTTCTAACCACACATCATCTGCTTCTACGTCACTCAACGATATGAGATATCGGTCGTCAGAGACGAAACGACCTCGTTCACCTGAGTATGGGCCGCCACCGCCTTCATCCACAACTAAACCTATACCACTGCCCAATGTTTCTGTTGGCCCTCCTCCTCCGTCCTCCACTACCAAGCCCATCCCGTTGCCCAGCACCTCTGGTGCTCCACCTCCGCCTTCTGCCACAACTAAACCTATAGCCCTCCCTAATGTATCTGCGACTTCCTTTCCTGCCGCACAGGCTGGTCCTGTATATCCTTTCCCCGTTCATCTCTCTGCTCCAACAGCCGAGAACATTGTAGACAGTTCTCCTCTGTCTGCTGCATCTATGTTAGTCAATCCACCAACACCCCGTTCCGTCGACAACGCTCCCATGACTGAAGCGCCGCTGATATCTACGCGCACATCATCCAGAGAAGGGAAACGTTCGTCTCGCGATCCTTCTCCAGGGATCAGCTCGGTTACAGCTCGGGAGACTGAGACTTTCAAGCTAGTTCGTAGCAAGTCAGGACATGTGTATGCTTCAAGTGATTCGTTCATAGCTGCTGGTGAACAGTGGGAAGTCGAACAGGTAGTGCCGCAGCAACAGAATAAAGAGAGTAAAGGCAAGGAGAAAGAGCGGTCGAGTTCTTCCAGGTCGAAGGACAAGGAAAGGGAGCTGAAGGAACGGGAAAGCAGGAGAGATTCCAGACGCCAGGAGAAGACTAGAGCCGAGGCTGACACGGAAACCGACCAGCGGACGAAGAGGAGTTCGAGGTCTCAGCGACAACATTCAGTGGACGATATTCCTGGGACATCCTATAGTACCCAACCTGTGAAACGTTCCATCAGCTCTGAAAGCCCTATTCGCCAACCGATACCCGAATATATGCGCCAGCATGATGAAGCTAGGACTGGTCGGTCGCAGGAAGTCAGGGACCGTCGAAGTAGCCGGAAGACTGCGCAGTCTGCTTCACCAATTAAAGCGCAGACCTCTACATCTGACCCTGCTCCTGGTGCACCTCTAGCTCGGCCCCTGGAACGCAATCCATCTACTTCGATTCGGCCTACTTCTGAGGTGCCTACTTCAGCAGATCTCAATGCTCTTCGTGCGCGCGAGGCTTGGGAGATGGAGCGTCTCTACAAAGCGCGTAGTATGTATGGCATGGAATCCGATGGCGCTCCTCCTCCACCGCTCGGCATTCCCTCTACATCAAGTAATAGTGATGGAGCGGAAGTGACAAAAAGTAAAGTTGGATCGATACATGGGTCAAGTCATACTTCCTTCATGATGCAGAACCCTCTGGAATTCTATCATTCTATGCCGGCGGCGCCTCCGCCCATTATTTATGCTTCTACCTCTCTGCCTAATCAAAGCACCGCTGGCTTGCCGCCATCTCAAACTTCATTCTCTTCCCCTGAAGTTTATTCGCTAGTCTCGCGTACTCCTAATCCTCTTCCCGAACCTCCTCGTGAATCTGCCTACGACACATCACGGCTTTCACAGGCTTTGTCAGACAATAACAGACGACCCGCTGAATATTGGACAAAGTACGCGGAAGTTACCACTGTCGCGCATTGATTTATACCATAAGCACTCATGTCCAGGACTAAGTTTCATACAAGCTAGATACGGTTTTTTGTTCGTTCATTGGACTTCTCTTTCTTCTCTTTATTAACCATTCCCAAGATGTTGCTTGAATTTGATTATATATGTACTGTCAATCAAAGGACCGACCCTACATACATATCTCATTTTTCGAGGATCCTCAGTATATTGTATTTACCTCCTGCAGGGGTTGATTAATCATTTGGTCTCTCTGGTGTTCAGATATTATGCAGGTGGGTGTTGTGAAGAACGTGGTGTATTGCGTGGTACATAATTATATACAGAAGCCGATGAATGTGATGTACACAGAGGACAATGAGTTGCCACCTCATTTCCCATAGGCATTGGGATCGAGGGGGAAGTTCGGTTCAGGGTAGTCGCTCCATGAGTGCTCCCCGTCGAGAAAACGACGAAGCCGAGCAACTTGGGATGAAAGATACATGACGATGATCTGCATCTGAACGTCGAGCCGCAGCTTGAGTATTTCTTCGCATGTCTTTAATGCCTGCGTCCGGGTAGAGACAAACATGTTGCCACCGAACCCGAGGTCTTTGAGATTGTCAATCAGTTCGCCGAATTCAGAGCACCATGCCAAAACACCTAGCTAAACGAGATTGAGAAACGTGATGGATTATAGATCGGAGGAGAAGGGGATACATACCTGTCCATACTGCTTATACCGCGCGTATAAGACGTTAGGTGCTGCACTGAGGGCGAACTCGAAGGCCTCATTCTGTTCAATTACAGCCTGGTCCGGTATGTACGGCGTACCTGTCGGCTGAGCAGGAGGAGGAGCACGCTGTAACAAATATTGAACAAGAGAAATGAACAAAAGCAAATCGACACATACGACATGCGGTGGGGGAGCGTCCTTGAACCACTGCATATTGCTGTAGTCGGCCTCACCACCATAGTCGACAACATCAGTACGTTTTTCATAGTTCATATGGGCAAGAGGTGTGTCTGTATCGGGTAGAAGGTTTGAGAAGACGTAGGAAAAATCCGGATTAGGATCAGGATCAGAATGTGAGATGTCCCTTGGAGAGTCAGATACGAGAGTAGGCTTTGAATCCGGAGAAGAAGACACGGACTGTGGTTGATGGAATTCGACACGAGAGATGAAGTGAAAATATGAGGGCGAACTTGGTATCGCAAGAGGAGAGGGTATCGCGGCCGTAGGGGTGGGCACGGACGAGTTAGTTGCCTTGAGGAGGAGTGCCTCAGGCAAGTCCTGCTGTTTGCCGCATGTTCAGTGATTATCTAATAAAACCATATCCCGATAATTCATTGCTTACCTTATACAATAACTCCGTCCGGCTCTCTCCCATGGATGATGTACGCGACACTGACATAAACGACCGTCGAATTTCTGGGTATTCCAGCCACCCAGCAGTCGCCTCAAGCGGCGATAATAGAGAAGTGTTCGATGCGTTCCTTACAAGAATACGGGGTGGAATGGGCAACGGTGAAGGTGATGACGGTACTGCTTCTTCCCCACCGGGCACCAAATGCTGCACGTTGCGACTAAGCCAAGACGGAGAAGGTGGGATGAAAGAGTTTCGCGCCGACAGGGCAAGAAACTCGTCACCAATCAGTGGTGAAGGCGAGGCTACAAGCTCAACAGGATCGATAATCTGATACGACTTGCTGCACGGCACACTTCTTGCTTCAGGAGAGTTCGTATCATCTGTTGCTCCGATGGGAACGTCTGGAAGAGGCTTGACCTGTGGTGGCTCGACCGGGAGAGAACGAGTGTGAAGACGAGTGTTCTGACTTTGGGGCTCGACGATATCCTTGGAGACCGGAGTGACAGGTGGTTTGGAGTCACGGATTGTCAGACGAGATGTCAAGGTTCTCGCAAGTGATCTCAGACGTCCTACGGGGCCCTTTCTACCGGCTGAAGATATTATGCTTTTCTCAGTGCCAGTGTTGATACTTGCAGGAGGGCCAATTGACTTGGCCCGTCTAGTCTCTCCGCCAATCGCGCGCTCTTGGAGCACCTGCTCTAGTTTAGACACCGGCGTATCGCAATGACTAGCCGAAGGCCAAGTGTAAGCAACGGGGCTGGGAGTGACTGGAGTTGGGATATGAGATGGAGGTTGAGGAAAGTCGTCGAGGATAGAATGGCTGCTTTCCGCCGATTTCTTCTGGAGAAAAGGCAAGCGAGTAACCTTTGTGGCTCTCGACTTCGTCCTCCGTATGGAGACGTGAGAGTAATTCTTCAGACGGTTCAAAGAGAAGCGGGAATGAAGGGCATCCAATGGATTCGCACCACCTGGTCTTAGAGTTGCGGAAGACGAAGCAGGTGTTGATGGAACTGGTGGATCGTCAAGCTGGATAGGGAGATCGTCTCGAGTGATATGGCAAAAGTCATCTGTCCATTGGCTGTCTCGCTCGGCGGACAAGAGTCCTACACTTGCACCTGCCCCCGAGTCTTCTGCGCTCGAGCGGCGGGTCGAGTCTGGCAAGGTGGCCCTAAGGCTCCTCGCAATCCTCGACCTGAACGAAGGTACTAGCGTAGACGTTGCGCCCTAGACAAGCCCTTTCTCAATAGACTTGCGAATAACAACGGAATGCTGCCTTCACTTTTGAATGATTCCGAGTTCGAGGAGCGTGTTCGACGTGTGGGCTGGTTAATGGCCTCATGCCGAATAACCGTGATCACATTATGTTGGCCTTATCTCTCACAAAAGCACTCATACCGGGACTAGTAAACTTTCTTCGCATTCGGCAAGAGTACAGTATACATGTCAAGAAGACCAAGATGAAAGCAGGCGATATACAGCAGGTAGTTGAAGGAGAACAAATTCGGACACGAAGCGATCGATCGAGATATAGTGAGTTTGAGCATACAAAACCTCACCAGCTAAGCTCACTCTAGGAGGTTACGTTCAGCAACTCCATTTTCTCTCTGAGTGAGAGCACGCCTTGTCCTCCACTCCAGAAAATTCTGTCGCATCCGCTGAAGTATGTTCCAAGACCCAGAGACGGACAGTTGTAGGGCGGGCAATTGTAAAGCGAAGCCGCCAGACGCAAGGACCCAATAGAATAAAACAGAAGAGTTTCCGTATCTTGCATAAAACGTCTGACTCTCATCGAACGGGTATTGCAAACCGATACTTCTGACCCACGATCCTTCTCCCACCTGTGTTGGTTCGGAGATGCCTCGTCCTGCAACTCCGCTAACACCACCTTCGCCTCCGTCACACCACAGGATCGTGGTGTCAAGTTCGAGTGCGCGCTGTTTTCCTTGCTCCCACATCGATTCTCCAATGGAAATGTCCCATGTACGCGCAGGCGCCAATATCAGAGCAGGCTTAGAATCCAGATCAGCGAAGACAGACGGCTTTGCGAAGTCAAGACAGATAGAAGTGGTGACAGGTACACGTCGTTCGTATGGGGGTGGTGCCCAGTCGATCTTTTTCATGTCTTTCGGAGGTCGGAGGTTGATACCGTAAAGGGGTGAAGGATTGTCAGATGCTTCGAGTCGATATGATTCCGCGACTACACCACTTAAGATTGAAGAAAGCTTAAAAATAGATGTACCGACTCACTTGGAACGAGATTTCTCTTGAAATATATCATGTGAGGCGAAGCCGAGTGATTCGAGACCAGGGCCATTCCAGTGCGTCTCAATCTCCTTCGACCACTAGGGTCGCTCGGATCACCGTGCCACTCCTCAAACGAGACCCCCACATACGGGCCTCTAACTTCACTCTGAACTCTGGTGAGTGCAGCATTCCGCTCAGACTCGTCAGCAAAAGAAACGGCCCCTTCGGGCCAAAGGAGTATGTTGGCCGACGTCAGTTTACGACTCTCCGTGATGAAATCTTCAAGTGTGGGTACATGATGCCTGTATGTTCTAAAAGGCGGTAATACACACCCAACTGCCAGCGGAGTAGTTTCAGTCGAGATCACCGGTAGTGCGACATCAGCACGGTAGAAGGATGGAATGGTAAGTGCAGATAAGACGAGACCAAGTGCAAGCGTGCCGTGGAAGGTGCGAGGTGATCGAGAACCTTCGGCTGACGGATGAGGAATCAATGGTTGTTCTTCCGGAATCTTAGAGCCCATGTACCACGATTCGAGGGTTTCAGAGAGGACCACTGCCCACCCAGCGGCGAGCCAGTCTCGAGCAGAAGGCCCGAGGACAGGAATGAACCAGTTATAGGCATCAACGCCCACAATAGGGCTCCAGGAAGTAAGAAAACCGACCGGACTGACATACGGCAATGCACACCAGACTGATGCCCACAGTGCGGGGAATAAAGTGGCTTGCGACCATCTAGGGATTCTTGTCCGAGATCTAGTGTACACGAGGACCACAAGCAATGCAATTGCACTTGTCACTAATCCTTGGACCAACAGCACAAACAATGACATGGCTGGCGTGGAGAGTGCATTTAAAGAAGGAGTCAGCAAGCTGTATGATTTGCCAACAGCCAGCGCTAGCCAAAGAAGAGTAATTCGAGCGATAGATAGATGATCGTTCAAAAGGATAGGAGCATAAATGAGAAGGAAGGATAGATTCAGCACGAGGGGAATGAATGTTGGCAAGGTGGTGAATGCAAGCAGAGATGTCACAAAGGTGGCTGCGCTAAAGCAGGCGTGTCTCTGCTCGTGAAAGACGATGTAACGCAGACTCATCGTTGACTTTGTTGACGAACCCAACCCACGATATGAAGTACTAGTTCAGCTTTTATACCTTCAAAAGCTGTCGAGCCGATGCAGAAGCCGCTTCGAACAATACATTCAACTCATTCAAGATGAAAGAACTGCCACTCCTAACTAAAAGCCTTCTCACGCTGCACGGTTTCCTTACTGGACTGACGATGACGAAAGAGTCGGAAAGACCCAAATCCATTTTATTCATTGGGTGCCTCGAGCCGTACAACAACAAATTTCCGTGTCAACAAATTGAAAATATTGCCAAAGATGAAAGCAATCACAGAGCAGGTGAAGATGATGACGTTGTAGGGCATGCTGAAATCCGGAGTAGCTAGATCGACAAGCAACGAAGGAGTGTACACCCGGCGTCCAGCACCAACTTGGCTGATATTGCTCTGAGATGATAACGGAAGAAATACAGCAGCAGGGAGATCCCATCCACGCTGGGCGTCCGGTGGGTGCTCTGTGTATCTCAAAAAAGCCTTTGCAACATCAATAGTGAAACTCATCCTACTATGACCAGGCAAGGTTAAGGTCGCCTGGAAAGTTGCAGGCCGAGAATGTGGTATTGAGGGCACATATGATATGTTGTTTATGAGGTCATCTATTCGTATCTTTGTCAGGGGAGTAAGAATGATGTTTATTGGTGGGAAGACCGACCTCTTTGGGCATTGTCACAGCGGATCTGAATAGTGTGCAGGTAGAACTGAATGAGCCAAGGCATGGTTTCAAGATACAAAAGTTGAAGAGTATCTGGTCCGTTGTTTGTAAGGACAATGGACAGCCGTCCTCGGTCCTGAGAAGGTCCTTCAAGAGTACGTTGGGCAGAGAATGGTACAAGAGCTTGAGCAGGAGCAGTTAATGCTAAGGAAGGACAGTCAATAGAATATGAACTGATCGAGCGAAGCAAGCATACGATAGGTAAAATCGTTGGCCCATTTCACGCCTATATCCCATGGCTCGTCGTCTGGTCAAAACGTATGATCAGTACGTATGGCGACTAAGCGGACATTCAAGGCTCACTACTCCTTAGATCATAAAACGCTCGACTGCCTTCAACTACATGAGGCTCCGGAGATATTCTATACAATTCATTACTTGGTAGTTCGATAATAACGGAACTTGCTTTGGCGACTGGACAGGTCCTGTCAACCATCCTATTGTATAATGAGCTGAATGACCAATCTGATTGAAATGTCAACGACAATTTTTATCAAAGAGGCTTATCAAACAACCTTGCTTATTCTCGGTAGAAAGCCGCAGAGGATTGGACACCAGTTGGAAGTTGAGGCGAATTTCAACACCTTCGGGACGCCACAGGACATGCAAGCTCATGCCATGCCAGTCAGCGTCGAACAGACGGTGGGGATTGAGTAACTTGGCGAGTCCAGACTGAGATTTGCACGGCAAAAGTTTCAAAAAAGGTGTGAGATTCTCGGTACAGACGTGTTCAGACGCGTGAGATGCGTGTCGAATTTCGTACGGGAGGCTCCAGTCTGGCAGGGAGCCTTCTGGAGGGAAAGTGAGACTTGGCGAAGTAGTTCGCAGTTCATCCAGAGAGCCAAGAGATGCACAAAATAGACCCGCGAGAGCGTTGCGGACACCTTGCCATCGTTCGTCAATACTACTCCCAAATCAGAAAGTGTATTTGGGAGAGTACACGTAACTCACCTGGATGGAGCACCGTCCGCCATCCAAGCCCAAAGCTCTGTGCCAGTGCTGATACCAAGCTCGTCTGGGTAGCCCCAAGTATCATAATTCCATTTCCCGGCATTTAGGGTAAGATGAAGCTCTGTAATAGCGTACTGTCGAAGTATCTGTCCCAAGGTCAGTGGGAACAGAGTGTAATGTTGGACTGAATGAATAGAGGTTAAATGTGTCCTTCCGATGATTATTGTTTGAGCATACAGTCATCGTCATCATATGCCAGAGTCCGCGGATCCCTGGGTGTTGCGCCTCTAAGTAAAGTTTTGAAGGAGAAACTTGAAGTTACTCTTCCGTCGCGGAGTGATTTTATAGAAAGTTGTTCCTCGTATTCTTCAGAGTTCGTAGAATGGGAAGCAACGGAAGTAAATAGGCAGAAGATGAGGAGATAACCTATTCTCAGCATAATGGCATGGCGAGTTGAAAGAGATGTGCAGTTGTGACCTGAGCATGTCACGCTGCAAGAGGCGCGAAAATTGACGCGCTCAAATGTCTTCAAAAACGTTCACTTTATGTGTCGCGGATACTTCTCACCTATCTTCTCGTGTAGCTCGACGTGTTATCTTCAATTCCGATGTCCTCAAGTCCTTGAAGCTATCCACTGGCGACGTGATTGCCTTGACTAAACCTGAAATTCCAATCAAGGTTGTTAGGACTATCTAAAATATGTATCACGTCGTTACTTGAACTGTTATATGTATAGGCATTTGCAACTGGGATTGTGTGGCCATCGCTTGAACAGGAACCAGAAAGTGAGTCGTATTGCCTGCTTTGACCATCCTGACTGATAAAATCTCAAAGCCATAATCGTTTCCACCTCTCTTCTTCTCACGGCTCAACTTGAACCTGGAGAAAAAGCCCAGATATACTCACTGTCTGGAACACAATCCAGAGTTGTTGGACTTCCCTCTTTACGGCAAGCTCAAAATGCTCGTATCATACGGATGAAGGACATATCGGACGAGATCAACTCGTCCTCATGTTCGAAATTAGCAAGTGGATCACTCGAGAAACAGAAAGATTGGCTTCCGCTGCTTCTCAGGGAATCTCTAGGCATGCTTTTTACTCGTTAGTTATTGTTGATTTTCACTCATGCAACATCTTAGTGAACATGAAGTACTTCACCTCGACCCAGAAAATTGAAGTCGTTTATGAAGGCAGACTACGTCGCTTCTCTATTGTATCAGTCTCTACAACAACTCCCCCCGTCGAGAAATCGTCAGTTGACGACCTCGCTAGTCATTTCGACACGCTTGGAATGGATTCACCACTCTCCGTTTGGTCTGCCGACTGGGATTCAGCGGTTGTACTTGTAGAAAATGAGGATAAAGATACCTCCAGGAAGAAAGTGCGTATTTATGGTGCCTATACTCGCTGTGTTCTTATTGATCTCGTAGCTCGATATTGAGCTCGTTGGTACACAATCTGAAAGTGCGACATACGGGTCAGTAGGTGGGCTCGCGAAACAGATATCTGAGATTAAAGACCTCCTGGATATTCCGCTCACTCGTCCAGATCTTTTTCGTTACTTTAGTAAGCTCATTGATGTGCTTGGATTGTTAGTACAACACAACTTCTTAATATCGATATTCAGATCTCAAACCACCTAAAGGCATTCTTCTCCATGGGCCCCCAGGTACAGGAAAAACACATTTAGCTCGTGCAATTGCTGCATCAACAAAATCTTCTGTGATGGTGGTCAATGGACCTGAACTTTCGTCTGCCTATCATGGAGAAACAGAGTCAAAACTTCGTGATGTTTTCAGAGAAGCTCGGAACAGAAGCCCATGCATTGTAGTGTTGGATGAAGTAGACGCCTTGGTTCCCCGAAGGGAAGAGGGCGGCGGTGGCGAGGTGGAGAATCGAGTTGTTGCCACCCTTTTAACAATCCTTGACGGTATGGAAGCCGACAGTGATGAGCAAGGTCGAGTTGTGGTGATTGGAACTACGAATCGTCCTAACGCTATAGATCCAGCGCTTCGACGGCCTGGGAGATTTGATCGCGAAATCGAAATAGGTGAACTTTTAAAAATCTAATTACTCTTTGTATTATTTTACTGACATTCTGAAGGTGTACCTGATATTGATGCTAGGGTCTCGATTCTTGAAGTTCTGCTGTCAAAGACACCTAACAGTGTCTCTGCCGACGACCTTCGCGTCGTTGCATCTAGAGCTCATGGCTACGTCGGTGCCGATCTTAGTGCTGTTGTTCGTGACTCAGGAACAACTGCAATTAAACGATGGCTGGCCTCCAAGCATGCTTCAGAAGACAAGTCTTCGGATTTACCCATACTCACTCTTCCTGACCTACTTGCTTCTCTCCCTTCCATCCGCCCCTCTGCAATGCGCTCTCTATTCATCGATGCCCCTCCAGTTCACTATTCTGACATTGGCGGTCAACCCCATGTCATAAGAAAACTCCGTGAAGCGGTAGAATGGCCATTACTACACCCGGAGGCTTTTCAACGACTGGGAGTTAAACCTCCCAAGGGCATCCTCCTTTACGGCCCCCCTGGTTGTAGTAAGACGGTCCTTGCTAGGGCCTGCGCTTGTGAGAGTGGCATAAATTTCATGGCAGTACAGGGCCCGGAAGTAAGTTTTTATGGAAACCATCCAAGCGACATGTTGTTGACTCAATATTTCTGGCTCAGCTATTAAATAAGTTTGTAGGAGAGTCAGAGCGTGCAGTCCGTGAAATATTCAGGAAGGCCCGAGCAGCATCACCGTCTATTATATTTTTTGTAAGGCAGTCGTCTGTAGATATCAATTCTATACTAACTACGAATAGGATGAAATTGATGCTCTCGCTACGTCGCGATCCTCTTTGAACGATAACGCCAGCTCGTCCCACGAAGGTGTACTGACAAGTTTGCTGAACGAGTTGGATGGTGTGCAAGAGTTAGTTGGCGTTACTATTGTCGCTGCGACGAATCGCCCAGAGTCTATTGTGAAGCTCTTCTCTCGTGTCCATCTATGCTGCTAACTTCAGTGAAGGATTCTGCTCTCATGCGGCCTGGAAGACTCGACCGAATACTCTACGTTGGACCACCAGATCAAGAAGGAAGAGAGGAGACTCTAAAAATTAAAATGAAGAACATGAAGGTTGAGGAAGGCATTGATATTCCTTACCTTGCAACTTTGGTAAGGAACCACAACTGACCATTGAAATCTACCATTTTCTTATATTCTTTATAGACGAGTGGTTGTTCAGGCGCAGAAATATCTGCGCTCTGTCAAGAAGCTGCACTTCTCACGATGCAGGAGAACATAGCAGCTCCGTTCGTAAGTGATGATATTCTTTGACGCACCGCGACATATGGCACTAATGGCCCCCCTAGATACCCGCCGACGCCTTCATCAGAGCAGCAAAATCGACGAAGCGACAAATTACTTCCGCAATGCTCCAGAAATTCGAATCATGGCGGATACAGAGTGGGTTACAACAAGCCTGATTTCCGTAATACTATCTGTCCAACGCAGCCCGATGCTGAGAATCAAAGAGCTGTTGCCCACTCCCCGTACATACATGTTCACTTTCGAATTATTTGCAACATGCACATGGCTGCTGGTGCAAATGGACATTTCACCCATCAGACCCTTGGGAGTGCACGTCCCTCTTTCGGCAGTCTGAATTTGTGGTGCTTTTGCGTAGTAATCTTATCTTCGCGAATCACTAAAGCCCAGACCACGAAGTAGCAAGCTAGACTAAGACTGCCGCTAAATAAGGCCATAATAGATGGAGCGATAAGATAACCGTAAACTTAGGCACAGACATAAAAAGACGAGAGTCATCGAGATGATTCCTTCATTCTCCTCCCAAACTATCACAATGGTATTTGCAATCTAGCACACAGATGTCGATCCCTTACTGACGACTTCATAGCCTACCACCACCGCCTGCACTGTTGAATCCAAACCAAACTGTAACTATCCCAACTGCGCTTGTGGTGACCCACCAAAGAACAAGTCGTCCAATACGAGCTGTGGCTCGTCCAGCTGCAGCTGCGGCAGGTGAGCTTGATCAGAAATTCCGAAATGCTGTTGATTGCTAATGTATCACATTTCAGCGGGTGCGGCTGCAAGCCTGGCGAATGCAAATGCTAAGTGAAAACCAGAAGAATACGTTGACAGACGTTGTCGAAGCCCGAACTATGATGTAGAATATAAATATGTGTGCTATAAACAAACTTGTATGGTTGAGACTTACAAGACGGGGCTAATCCTGACCCATGGGCTCCGCGAACGGATCGATTGAGGTATCCAACATCGGTCCTCCTAATAATCCATCTGCGCTGCCCAATTGTGATAAATCATGCGAACCATCCAAAGCCAGTCCATCTGGCCCAAGGCCAGACATATCTAAATCAATGCCACTTTCCGCAGTCATCTTCGCGTCGACATCTTCAATTGAATCCAAGGGTTTGAGGGAATCATCAATCGTGTCATCAAGCGAAGATGTTTGCAGTGACATGCTGAGCTGTGGTTTCGGAGAAGGAGGTTTGGACGCCTCGGGGTCCTCTGACTCTTGGACTAGTACTTCCGGCGGTTCTGTAGTTTCAATTCGTGCGGCTTCTGATTCAGCTCGCTGTGCCTCTTCTTGGTCTATCTCCTCATCTCCTTCTACGACCTCAGGCTCGTCAGGCAGAGGTGCAAGTGGTTCGTCAGCTCCATTATCGTCATCGTTGAAAAGCTACGTGTTGCGTTCGTTCAGTTTGCAAGCGAATTCGTACGCTCAAACACTCACTTGTATTTTCTCAGTCCTAACCCACTTGTAGATTTTCAGCGCAGAGCCAGAAGGCGCAGCTTCAGGAGTGACCCAGACTTTCTCCCAGCACGTTACGGGTTGCATGAGTTGTCTGCGAGCGGCTTCTGTGGTCGCATTGCTGACACCAATTCTCCTTCGTGTAGCCATTGCAGTTTACATACACTAAAGGCAAAGTGATGAAAGTTAAATTAGTATTTACTACTATTTACTCTCCACTCAGTGCGCCGGACAGTTCCACATTTTCCACCGCAAAACAGTGTATCTAACGTAGTTCGCAGAGTAACCAGTAAGTAACATTTCCGTGATATCGCGCTGATATATCAAGGGAGAGCCGACATGCAAATCTGCTAGTTTTCGTCCAGAACGGACACCCCGTGTAAACTAAACCCAGTATACAGAGTAGACACTAACTTACAACAGGCTATTTTACAGATACAAATGATACGGAGAGTTAAAGGTATTACTGTTACTTTAACCCACCTCTTCAGCCCATTGTAGCATCTCGTCGTGTGAGACCGGGACATTTGCCTGTACCAAGAGGTTAGCCAACATAATCACCGTCCGAATCTCTGACTGACCTCAACAACCTCAATGCCCGTTCCTCTTGCCAATGAAGAGAGCTGCAGGAGAAACCTAAATACACAAAAAGCTAGGCCTGGAATGACTTCGAGTACCTTCGGCTGGTCTTGCTTCAAATCCTCAGCGGAGACGCGAAGTTGCGCAAGTTTCGCTTCTAGAGCGTCACATTTTCTGAGACTGGATTATTGACCTTACACCAGTGAAGGTAGGTAAAACAACTTGCATGTGTAGGGACTTTGTTTCCTCTCTTCGAAGCTCAAGCTGCCGTCTCATCATCAACTCCAGATTCCCTCTTGCCTAAAAGCAAGTGACCGTAAATAACCGGTCCAGAGTATTACACCGCGATACAAACTTGAACCGGTCGAAGATCGTTAGCGGCGGCCATTAAATTCTGACTGAGAACCGTTATCCACTCGACGTGTTGCTGCCACTCCGGAGGCGTCGTGGAGGAAGTTGTGGGTGGAGGAGCAAGCAAAGCGGACGTCAAATAGGAATATGTGACTAGCATCGAGCGTAATATAGATTGCAATGCGGGACGGCGGTCTTTCAACACTGGAATCTGAGTGTGCAATAGCTTAAAGAGAGAGACTGAAGCATACCGACTGTAGGATCCACTGGATATAGCTGGTTTCCGCCCAGCTCCGCCAAAGAAGGAATTTTATCTTTGACCTTGGATATCAACTTGAGACTGGCGTGCGGCTAAAGCAAGACACGCTACTCACAAACCATCTGTCGCCGAAGACATCGTAGTACGGCTCTGACTCGTCCAGGATCCAGTCTACGCGTGGTTTTTCAAGTTGTGTGAGAGGCCAGTCGGGAACGTCCGTTTGATCTTTGAGAACTTCATGTTGATTGAACGCGACCTCGGTGTCCGGGATGCGTTCCTTGAGTAAAGCCAATAGATTTAGATTGTGAGAAGAATACTTTGTGTAATGTGAAGGTGGAGAAGGAAAAGGATTCCTGAGCTCTGCGTCGTCGTCGTCCATGAGTCGGACTCGAGGCTTGAATAAGATAGGCGCTCTGATCGGTCACAACCACACAAGAACATACAAACTCGGAGCTTGCTGGTATGTCTTTCTCGCCTCCAATATATAAAATGACATTTCTCCCAACTTCTCTTTAATTTATTCCTCGTTCTATCCATGTCTCATTTTTATTCTCCTTCTGGTTCAATTCCAGCTAACATTATTCCAGATTATCTTACTGTCCCTCAATTCCTGTTGGAGTCTCAAGACGCGTTCAGACCTCTCAGACCTAGTTCAGTTCCTTGGCTGATTGACGACCAAACTGCCAAAGGCTTGCATATTGAGCAGGTGAGCTTTCCGAGTTATAAGATTCGGATCACCGGATCAAACCTAGCTCTTCAGTTGCGTTCTCGGACCAATTATTTGGCCAGTGCCCTCAAAGCGAAGTGGAACACAGGTAAAAACTCAAATTTCAGTCATCAAGAAGTACTCAATTGTAACCTTCTGACTCGCAGGTGAAAGCGATGTTGGTGGGTTCATTTCGTTATATCACCGGTGAAACAAGTACCGACTACGTTCCACAGTGTGCATCTTTAGCCCCAATCATCTAGGCAGGGTTCATGTCTTCTCCACCATATCCGGGGTTTTAATGTGTCGTTCTTAGACTACCCCGTTTCAATATGGGCTGTCCACACTCTGGGGGGAATTGTGACGTGAGATAGCTGTACTGCGGGTTTTTATCAGCTACTGAATTGCCCCAAATGAAATACCACAGACCGGCTAATCCGAGCTACACAACTGAAGAGCTCCTGTATCAGCTTCGGATTAGCCATGCTCGTCTCGTCATTGCTTACTCTGACTTTTTGGCCACTGCCCTTCCGGCCGCACAACAGGCTGGTATCCCTGCGGAAAACGTCATTGTCATTCCTGCGTCTGCAGACAGCGAAGTTAATGGTTTTACGATCGATGAACTTGTATCATACGGGTCAACTTTATCTTCAGTTTGGTCTCCTATACGCTTGAAACCAGGCGAAGCTAAGACCAAAATCGCTTTCTTGTCTTTCTCGAGCGGCACAACGGGCAAGTGTAATACAAGTTGATATCTGATCGAAAGCTCACACGTTTTTCACAGGAAAACCGAAGGTAGAGGACACTTCACACCGTTTTCGTGTAACTAACGTTGTCGTGCAGGCCGTTGCGATTCCTCATTACTCGATCATCTCCAATGTGATTCAGATGGCAGTTCATTGGGATGTAATAGGCCCTCTTGCAACGACACAGAAACTCATGTCTGTTGGAGATGTCTGTCTTGGTGGTCAGTCACTGTACATGATACGTTCTGCATTTAATTACGCCATTTCTTCAGTTCTCCCATTCTATCGTAGGTGCTCTTCTTAAGACTCCTAGCGGCTGGTACGAGCTAAAAGTCGCGAAGATATCTACGGATTAATTGTCACGGTAGTATCCACTCATTTAATATGCTACATGATGTCCTAAAATGCTTTCTCAGGTTCACTTTATGCTATATTGTGGAGTGAGTATTCATGTCACATATTTGGTCTTTGTCTAACATGCCATTTACACAGGTTTCGGTCGTCGTTGTACCCAAATTCAACTTTTCGCAGTTCTTGAAGAGTATTGTACGCCATAGAATAACACACCTCTTGTGTGCCCAGTCCATTTCTTTGCAGCTATGGTTCTAATTTTAAATGTGAATGTAGTATCGTACCGCCTCAGGCCGTTCTGCTTTGCAAGGTTAGTTTGTTCACCAATCATGCGACCAATATGGTTCTGAATTGTGGACAATCATAGCATCCAGCGGTTCGAGAGCACGATTTGAAAAGCGTCAAGTTCATACTTTCCGGTGCCGCGCCGCTATCAGGAGAACTTGTTCAAAAAATCACACAGATATTTCCGGATGCTCATGTTGGCCAGGGATACGGTGCTTACTACCATGGCATGCAATCCATCTCTTGCTCATCTACTTCCACAGGACTTACAGAGACTGCCACTACTGTCAGTATGTTCCCGCCGAATCAAAAAGTGGGAGTCATCGGTAGCGCGGGTCAAATCATTCCAGGCATTATTGCTCGAGTCGTCAAGTCAGATGGCACATTGGCTAATGAGGGTGAACAAGGAGAGCTGATTGTCACAGGACCGTCCATGGCTTTGTGCTACTATAATAATGAAAAAGCGTGCGTGAACGCCATCTACCTTCACACTCCATACTTTTCTTACTGTATAGCTATAGTACAAAGGAAACATTCGTTGATGGCTGGGTGAGAACTGGCGACGAGGTCATTATCAAGGACGGAGAAATATTCGTTGTAGATCGTTTGAAAGTATGTTCCTTCTATAGTACATTTGGCAACTAATACTCAAAGATGTCTAAGGAAATCATGAAAGTACGAGGATTCCAAGTGGCTCCAGCGGAACTTGAGGGACATCTTCTCGTTCACCCTGCCGTTGCTGATGCATGTATCATTGGAATTCCTGACGAATACAACGGCGAAATACCACTAGCTTATGTGGTAGTTGACCCTAAATTCCAATCGAAGATTCAAAGCGATCCCCGGGAAGCTGAGAAACTCAAACAGGAACTGATGAAGGTGGGCAGTCTCGACACCGTTGTTTTTGTTTTCAGAAAGTCTAACACTTGAATTCAGCATGTATCTGACCATAAAGTGCAGTATAAATGGCTCGCAGGTGGTGTTGAGTTCATAGATGCCATTCCGAAGAATCCTTCTGGCAAGATTGTAAGTTTCCACACTCTTCCTAGCCATCTTGCACCTACACCGTTCTTCATAATAGCTTCGCCGGGCCTTGAGAGATACCGCAAAGTTCAAGAACAGGAGGAGTGTTGGAATGAAAGTTAAGCTCTGAGAGAAAAGTAATTCATAGCGGTTCACGTCCTAGAAATTCATTGTTTTGAATACTCTTAATCGGAGACTTGGTCAGAAATTAGAAAGTAAGGAAATACACGGCCCGTATCCGGACCGGGAGGATTACATAAACGAAATGTTTTCTTTAGCTACGGCTGAAATTTATTAACTTGAGTTGAGACTATGGTGCGCAGAGTAGCGTCCCAAGTACACCAGCAAGTCTCCCGCTTAATGCGAGGAAACCTCGTTCAGGAGCCAGTCTGGTTCAAGGCCGTTCTTGAACATCCACCTCTTCCTCTTCCACCCAAAGCTCCTCCTTCTCGAACCGCGTACGACGTGAACTCACCACAAGCCATACCTGGCTCAAAAACAAAATTGCGCCCTTATGACCCGAAGCCTCTGCCTATATACTATTTGGAAGATGATATTCGTCGCCAGTTCTTCCGAGATCACCCTTTCGAGGCATTTCGTCCCGTTACATTGACGGAGGGTGCTGGAGTTCGGGAGACTCACCCGATCCAAGGGGCGCAATGGACTAGGCTTAGACAGCGTGGCCGAAATCCATCACCAGAGGAGTACGTTCTCGTCGTTCAGTTATTTTGTCTGTCCGCTCTAACCTGAGTGTATTCCCATAGTGCTATCCAATTTGCTTTAAACCTTCACTACCACCACGGTCTATCTCTTTCATATGCTTACGCTCGGGCAGTTGGCCAATTTCGGGCATTACGATCAGAACACCATATTGCCACTATGGTAGCTGCGTATGAAGCTGATCATCTAGGTGGTATATTCCAAAACTCCGAAATAGCTCATGGTTTCCAGAAGGAATTCAAGAGTCTGGCTACATGGGAGAAACAAGCAGAGATGGATGAGGGCGCGTTGGCTGCGAGGAAGCGTTGGCGCTCTATTGCATTGAAGCATTCAGAGGCGAGAGAGTGGTCGAAAGGGCAGGAATACGTCAGGTTATGGAAGGAGGGTGTCACTCCGGAATATGCACCAGCATTAACAACGCCAGTAAAAGCTCCTACCCTCACGCCTGATCAGATAGCCAAGTCTCCCGATGCCTTTGGTCTTGCTCGGTCTCAGGTACCTCATATACTTACAGCACAGTAGACACCATACATGCGAATTCGAGCGTGGCGTGAATAACAAAATACAAAATGAATTGCAGGATCGAGAACAAGTACGCGAACAAAATAGAGTATCACTATGTTGCCGATGCTTTTATTCGTGACTGTGCGGCCTGAGCTGCGTTCATGCCCATCCATGTCTTTTCTACAAGGCCCAGCAATTTTTGCATATCGGAACTCCAGTCGTTCATCACATCTTCGGCGCTCCTTTGGCTCCTGAAGTTCACAATTTCCGCAGGACGGTCAATGCGCGCCCATATCGTTTTCGAGACTACAAGCCTGGCCAAGGTTTCCTCCGTTTGCTTGCGGTCAAGATCGAGGAGTGATGTCAGCCGTGAGATTGTGATTCGCGTATAATAAGCTGCAACGACGCGAACATTCTAAGGAAAATCACAAACAATCAATTGACGTCCAGGTTAGAAAGGTAAAGGCTTACATGTTCGATGACACGAGTATGTAGGTCCTCCCACCGCTTCTTGATAGAGAACACTGGAGTTGCGCGTAGGAACTCTCCATACAACTGCACGATACCTGGCCATCTCATGAGCTCTTGCGTAGTAAAGCACTTCACCAAATTGCTGAAAGAGTTATTAATGTAGATGCATCACTATTAATAGTGCTGATACTCACTAATGAAGCTGTAACTTCTCTAGTGCAGGATTAATGAAAATCCGGTGAAGCATATCAGATTGCTCGTTATCATGCGGAGCAAGCACAATGTAGTATACGATGTGTTCGAGTGCCTGTTCATCGAGGCATTGAATAAAGGTCAAACAAGAGATAATCAAACGTGCTGCTTTGCCTTTGTCATTCACATCCTCTTTGATTGACGGTGTTTCCCATACTTTGTGGTAATATTTCGCGACATCAAGATATGAAGAATGGTGAAGGGCGTGCTGAATCATGAGATCATAGTACTTCAATTTCAGATCCTGAACAAAATGAACCACATCAAGATCATTCGCAGCCTTTGCACAGAAGTGAGACCTACTTCGTTGTCCTTCTCCTTGAGAAACTCCTCGTTGACCTTCCTACCCCCAACTCTCACTTTTGCCCACTCAGCTTCTCCGCCAGCTAAGGAGTCCTTCCCTTCTGCTTTGGTCACCTCATCCTTCGACCGTGCAACAGCAATGAGGAGCCGCATCTGCTCTAGTATGAATTCTGTTTTCTCCCTGCGCTCCATGGAAGAGTAGGTTTCCACTTGCAAATCCGACATAAGTTCTGAGGCAGTCTCTAGTGACTTTCGTTTCTGCTCGGGGGACGACTCTTTGTTGTAAAGATCTTCATGGTATCGAGACAGAAGGAGAGTAACTCGTGCACGAGGAGTTTCAAGAAAGATCTGGAGTGCCCTTTATAATTTGACAGTAGTAGCAGGATTTCAACACGTACCTTTCCCTCCGTTACTTCTCTGAGCGTTTCGACTAGCTGCAGCCATCTTTCTGTGCCTTCCTTCTTCCGTATATCTTCTAGCCAGCCCATGACCTGCTCCACCATAGCTTGTATGACAGCCTTGAGCTGACCATGCTTCTTGCTTAGAATGGAAAAGCTAGAATTCAGTTGAGTGAAATCGCGCTTGTTATAACAGTGCTCATTAATGGCCTTGACAAGTCTTGTAGTCGATTTAGGATCAGCAGCCTAAGATAGTTGTTATCAGAAGGAGGAATAAGATAAATCGAGCATGTTACACACGTTTCTTGTCTGCTTTTCTAACGCAAACAACTTGTCAAGTGCCTCTTGATGCTTGCCGGCCTTGATTTAAAACGCGAGTCAATACTTGCAGGAGACCCGATGAGAGAAATATCACCTTGATTAAGGACTCTGCCTCTGGTAAAATAGCATCTACTTCAGGAGTGAAATCTTTCTCTTGTTTCTTGTTGTCGGACATGCTGCTCGAGAGTAGTTGGCTTAGATGAAAGTGACGCGTCGCGAATTCGCTGACATAATCACGCTGTGGAAGCCAAAGTCGGACTTGCACTTCGGACTCGTTTAGCATTAGCACTGTGCCCTCATCGCCCTTATCCTGGCCCTTTTGCTCATGTCCATGTGTCTCATGCACTTCTAACGAACAAGAATTTACGGATTCAGAGTCTCCCTATTTTGTGCCAGCACGGTACATATAAGTAAGTAATTTCGGCATAAACAGAATCATGATTGACGGACTTGGAGATTGTCCATGGAAATACCACCACCAGTAGACGACGCGTCCACCTCCTTCTCTCCGGATGTTCGTCTTATCTTTGGCATATGTTCGAATACTGCATGAAGAATACGGAAAGGAATGGACATAGGGTATGCAATGAAGATCCTGCATGTTAAAGATATCAAGTTAACAATGGATGTCGGCATAAGATAGCTCGAATAAGGAAATGCTGGGGATTTCATCGTGTTATCCGAGGGTTTTAGAAGCAAAGCTTCTACAGATTTTGAGACGCTGTGGATAGTAGCATCGACAGAGGCTGACGCCGTCAGCGGAAGGGCTTGGATAGACTTATTTCTGACCGCGGTCGTTGCTTCCACCGCAGCATCTGCCACCCGTGGAGTGGCGTTAATTTCCACCGACACGCTTTCTACGTGAACTCCCACTGATTTATTGACCAGTGGGGGGCCCGAAAATTGCGTTGAACGCTCGGCTACTTGCGGTTTCACCCAGACGCCTTGATCCATCGTCAACACTGTGGCATCTATACCTTTCTCTGCCGTCTCGACCGGGGGTGGCGGCTCAGCTAGAAGGGGTTCAGGTGTTGCAGCTTTTCTCTCCATGAGACGAATGCTTTGAAGATGCGGCAAGTCGTCCAACACTCTTTCCCACCCCTTTGCATTTGCCTCTATGTAGCCAGGGCGATTCCTCTCATGGAACCACCTAAGTGTCTCCAGGTAAGGAGCTAGATGACTGAGCAGGATGGGCACGTGTAGCGAGTCCTGAACCCAGGAATGGCCGACATGCAGGCGGCGAAGCGAGTCCGAGGATATTGATCGTAAGGAAAGGATTTCGGGACTGCCTCCCCTCGCGTTGATTACTACTGCAAGTGTATGCAAGCGTGAGCAGTGGGCTGTTAGTGGGGCCAGGTCTGCGAGAGTGAGCTTTGGCGGGCCTGTCTGAACGGGGAATCGTGCGAGAGGGCACAGTCTCAATTCTTCCAAGTTGGGGCAGCTGGATGCGAGCTGGAGTATATCAACTGCTATGAAGTGGATAGACTCCGGAAGATCGATCTCGAGGCGACTGAGGACTGGAAGGGGTGACAGATGCTCTAATGAGAGTCGACCGGCCGGGGGCCCTGCCCTCGGCGTAGAGCGAACGAGGTCATTGAAACGTGATGTTCCTGTCGCTGAGATGCGCAGCGATTGTAGTGACGACCCAAAACGCTCGCAGATCATATAGGATAATTCCATCCAATCTGTACCGACTGGAGGATCGTCGATGACTAGATCCAATTGCGTCAATGGACTCGAGAGATGCTTCAGGAAAACGGTGATGTTAGAGACATCTCCAGTTAGGTGCAAATAACGCATGCTGGCGAAAGCTACTTTGGACCTCAAATCACCAGTTAGCCGAAGAGATGATTTGCGTAGCTCAGAGAAGTCCAATTCTTCTCCTGAAAATACGCCACTATCGGTGGTGCCAAAAGAACTAGGAGTAGAATCTCCTGATCGGGAAGGGATTTCGTCAAAGAACCCTTCCACTGCTACGAATGTCCGGCCTGACATGTCAAGCTGTAGGCTTTTCAGCTGAGGCAGGGATGCAATCCATCTGCCTACAATGGGAGAGAATGCACCGGGGGCGACGAGGACGATCTTTTGCAACGCTTCTTGAGGAGCCATGATCTCTACAAATGAGTCGGGCAGTGGCTGTGGAGAAGTGAACGTGAATTTTTTCAGCTTCATGCGACTAGAAACATCGGCGAGTATTTTGTTGAGCGTGAGGAAGCGAGTGGTGCTAGCAAGCTCTAGCTGCAAACTCTCTAGCTCAGGATTCAAGAAGAGGTTGCTGTAATTCAAGGAATCTGAGCTTCCAACCTTCCAGGCAAGATGCTGCAGGTTAGGGAGCATATATTGTCTTGGGCGATTGTGCTCTAGCATGGGAAAGATGGAGGGTGACATGCTGCTGGACGACTCATTGTAGGTGAGACTCCGTACTCGTTCGCCATATTTCATGATCTTACTCCAGTCTTCCTCATCTGGGTCCCTAGACTAGGGCCAATGACATAAATGCTGTCGGTCGAGGGCGAAAACGGCAGAACTTACCAATCCAAGGCCAGGTTTGCGAGCTTTCTTCATCATTGTCGCAGGAAATAAACCGATTAATGGAATGGGCGAGTCCAAGTCTCTCCACAGCACGTTCAACACAAGATCCGAAAGTGCTCGACATGTCCTCGCAAGTCTTGACAGCGAACGCCGGCCATTTGGGGAGTCAAGTATAGCTTCGAAGAGCTTGGTAGCCGCATCGGGATCGTGAAGGACATTGAGAAACATCGTTGGACTGTATACGGAGTAAAAATGATTCGTAGAAGATCTTCTGCTTCGCTTTTTATTCTTTTCCTTGGAATTAATGGAATTAATGGAACCTAAGCTGCTAGCAATACTGCGTATGCTTCCGTGTAAACTTGTACGTCGGCGTAAGGAATTTAGAGTCGATAGAATGTCGGACAGCCGTGAGGTTGAGCCAGAAGTCATGTACGACTAGATGAGAATCAAGAGCTACTTAACGCAAAAGCCTGCGTGTCTTGCATGCAGCGTTTGCAAATGAAGTCGTGCGCATAAGGTGCGGTTTCAAAATGTGACGATCGACCTATGAATACAACTCAGTTATTTAAGCATCCATGCTGCAAATGCGAGGCAAAACACGATGAAGATACCTTGTAGACTGATGGTACTGATGAGGATGGCTTAACTGCCGCTCATCTGTAGTGATCGTGCTATACCAGAAGGTAGAATTACAGAATGTCGCATGAATGCAGACGTTTGAATGCATGGTACCTGTACAGCAAACACCGCAACACGGTTTCAATGGGTAAAGGTGGACGTCAGAGGGAGAGGATATAATATTAACGTGATGGCACACAGTAGGAACACGAAGTTTATAATTCTCCACTCGCCCAAGGAACCGGTTCTCCTTCCCAGTCCTCTTCGTCCTCGGCATATAATCTTCCCCCCTCTCCTTCTATAGCCTGACCAGGACTGTCAACATCCCCTACATCCCAGATCTCGCCTCCCTTTGATGAATCATAGTGCGTCGCTCGTCTTCCATACAGCAAATGTTCAAACACTCGCTCTTCCTGCGCATCTCGGGCCAATGAGTCGGAAGGATCTATCGCTAGCACATGCTTGAGTTTGTCAGGAAGGTCAACTTCAAATGCGCCACTCGAGGATTTGGGCGCGTGGCTGTTGGTGAGTCGACGGCCATATTGCATAATAAGATCGGGATCTGAATCAGGATCAGAATCGTCTGCGTCTGCGTCTGCGGCTCGAGGTCTGCGCGAAGGACTGGGCAAGACTTTGATTTCATCACTAAGACTGTCCGTATCCTCGTCCGCATCGCGTTTCGTCCTCTTCCGATTCGGCTGTTTCCCTTTTCCTTTGTTCAAATTACTCGGGGCATGCTGGGAGGAAGCTTCAGGAGGAGGAGAAGGTGGTATAAGAGTGACGCCAGCGCTCGGGAGCTCGTCACGTTCAGTATCAGAGTCCGGTAAGACCCGTTTTCTTGAAATTCTATGCTTGGACGAGTCTTCTGTCATTTCGGTTGTTGTCACCGAACCGGACTGCGAGGTTGATCCTTCCTCCGTGTACAAGTTATCCTTCCCAGGAAACCATCCCTTCGATGAATGCCTTCCATTCATAACTACTTTTGGCCTTCTTGCTGCGCCTAAGACACTGTCCAGATCATCCTCGACGCCGACGGTATCATGTTTCGCAGGACCAAACAGCCCTGCAGGCGCAGGGTTAGTTTTCGAACGCGAAAGCGCAGTTTTCTTGAATTCCGCTTGCTCTTCAAACAATGACTTAAATGACCTGATCCCAGCAGACGCCTTCACGGGGGAATCAGCGACAAAGGACGAGTCAGCACGCACACCCTCGTCATCATCACTACTGCTGGACGAGTCACCGTGTCGTGTAAAGGTGAGGTGTGTTTGGCGAAGGACGCGTTGCCGCTTTCCTTTATTAGGAGAAGGAGAGACGGGCTCGCCCCTTAAGCGTTTCCGTGCGCGGGTGACTGCAGTGGAAGGTTCTGGAGGAATAGCGCTAGGAAAGACGAGTGTAGACGTAGAAGCCATCTTTGTTTCGTGCATGGAAGGAGAAGGAGAAGGTTGCCGTATGCGAGGTTTGGGCTTGGATTTCGTGGGGGTTGCGAAGGGATTAGGACTAAGTGTAGGTTTTTCTGCCACGGCTGGAAGCACTCTCTGCTTCCCTTTCTTCTCCGGAGAGAATGGATTGAACGATGTGAGAGGTGCAGTGGTTTCGACTGCACGAGAAAGCAATAGAGAAGAAGGACGCCCAGGAGGAGTAGAAGAACGGCTCAAGCTGGAAGGCCGACTTACACCAGGCTGATCTGAGGTGACTTTGGATAATTTCTTGTACAGTTTGTACTTTGCCGCTATGAATACATTGAGCAAAGCGGGGTGAAACTGAGATAAGGACCCACCAATAGAAGGATTCTCTTTGATATCGTCAACAGTAGGAGTTCTTCCATGATTGCTCTTGAAATTGCGCTCCCAACCTTTAATTTCTGTACGAACTGACGCGAGGTCGTGCATTGGAGAGACGCGTCGAACAATACGCTGTATAATACATACAGTGCCAAACAAAAGAACACGCCACAGCAACGGTCACGCCCCCTCGGCAGTTTCTCACTGACACCACCACTGCAGCCAGCAGGTGACCGTTTTGTAATACTCTCTCTTTTACCATGAACCGCCCTCGCCAGAGCGTTCTTGCCCAGTTCGACCCTCTTCTTGCTGAGGATGAGCCTCGCTATCTGTCAGATTCTGACGAAGAATCAGACCCAGACAAGGAGAATAATGCTCCTCAACGGAACGAGCTCACCATGACAGCATTCTTCAAGCGGACGTACAAACGTGATCACGCTCAGCCAGTCGTCCTCAGGCGACGTCTTGTCGACGTTGGAGACGTGACGGTTGCCGACTTGTCCGCTGAAGTAGCTGAAGCTGACGAGGAGCAAGTTGACCTGAACGACGAGAACGAGGTAGAGGACAGCGCGAATGTCTTTTCAGCAGAGACACCAAAACGCCCTAGCGTCAGACCCATGCCTCACACTCCACGCACTCCTCTGGCTGAAATTGTTTTGGAGCACGATCCTATGCCTGACCTACCTCGCAAGAAACCTTTTAAACGATCTTCACCGATATTCACTTCTCATCCAGAAGAGGCGAATCAAGCCCGTGAAATCTCCTCCCTTAGCTCACTCGTCGATGCAGTCAACTTGGCAGGGACGTCATTTGGTCAGGCCAAATCTACCGATCCCCTCTCTGCGTCAGCCATCCGGCACTCGTCGAACAACTCCGTGCTTCCTCCGAGAATTCAAGTGGATGATTCCGAAGCCGATGCAGCTTTACCAGAGTCCATTCTCAACACATCTGCTCCGTTCACCGATCCCCCACCTACTTTAAGCGCCACAAAAGATTCCTCTGACGCGCCGCGTTCGTCTCTTTTGGTTCCACGCAGCGCTGCCCCCACGACGTCTTCAAGCGATCCTAGTCGTCTATCTCTCGACCTTCATGCATCTTTCCAACTTCAGTCCGAGACAAGCTTCGACCTGCTCAATGACAGGATCTCCTTCTTCGATACTCAAGAGAAAGGGATGGCTTCCTTTCTTAATGCGTTAGACGATGATAGCTTCCGTGAAGAAATTGTAAAACAAGATAATCAGTCATCGGTTTGTAAGTTTTCGATGATTTCACTTAAATATCGTAACACCTAACAACGTCTGTCCGAAAGCCTCGCTGTCGTCCGCCGACACCAGTTGAGTGTGATCATGTTGCTCCTACGAGTTTCGTATTGATTAGATCTCATAGCTCCGGAGCCTGTGACCCGCCCTTCTACACCACGCGAACCGAAACACGATAGTGAGTCTCTTGCATTTCCCTGATGATTGCGTGAGCTGATTTAGTCTTTAGCCACTCCTGTGCAGGACCCAAAAACCTGTCGTAAATTCCAATCCGAAGAACGCGTGTCGCCCGTGCCCTCAACAGTACGGTCGAAACACACCGGTATGTCGCGCCCTCTTTTTCCAGATTAGACTAAGAATATGACCTCCCCCCTCGCTGGTATAGTCCTGCCGTCGGAAAGACGATCATCTCTAACAGCCTCTGATGCGAGCGAGTCTCTGTTCGCCCCCTTCATTGCTCAATCTAACGCTTTAGTCACTCCTGCTGTTTCTCGAACTGCAGTGACCACCGTCCCGGCGTTACGAGTCATCAAACGTACCAAGAGATATGATGATGAGAGACTGACTTCGGCCTCATCTCGCACGACAGATACCCACTCTACCGCTACTTCTGGTGATACACGCGGGTCATCCAATACCTTTTCAGCGCCCCTATCAAAACCCACCCGGCCCAGTTCTACTCTGCCAGCCAAAATATCAACTCCGTTGATCTCCGCTGTTGTCCGTCCAGGAGGACCGATGCGGGTGCTTGTCACAGAAAGTTCCGCACCTTCTGTCAGAGGCATGCCCCGACCACCAATCCCCAAACTTGGAAACCCATCCACTGGAAATGGACCAAGGCGAATCTTGCTTCCTGAGCCCGCCACCTCATTGAAACCCATTGCCGCTCAGACGCTGTCAGCTAATGCCATGAACACAGTCAAGGCGAAATCCGTTTCTCAGCCTGTTCCTCGTGCCATTGCTTCTAGGGCTGCAGTGTCTGGTGTGCCTCGTCCTGTCTCTACTGTCCCTAGTGTCTCCGTGTCGAGACTTCCTGCTCCCTCTGGTATTGCGAGACTTGGGCGCAAACGTGCCACCACGAGCACTGGTGAAGCAAGAACTGGAACTGATGCTCCTGTCAGAGGTTTGCCCCGCCGTGTCGCGCAGTGATGGGCGGCAGATATCAATAAGGGTGTGGGCCCGTCCGAGTTATGGTCTTCGAGACATGTATTTATGATGCTTTCACCGTTCACAACATGACATTATGCTCCGACGATTCAAATATTTCATGGCACCAATCAATACATCTCCGCATGCAAGCAGATAAATACACATTTACTCATTCACCATGTCATTCTCAACTGTAGTTCAACGCAATATCATGTGGAATATTATCTATATATCTCATTCCTTTTGAGATACGTTGGTGAGCTTAGCACAACTTCGCATGGCTTGGTAAGATGGATGTGCACCTGACCGTTCAAAGTACGGAATCAATTGTTCGTTGAATGTCATTCAGTGAGGCTTATCTCATCCTTTCTCGAGCTACCTTTCATCACTTCCTTTGAGTTTTCCGTCTAAACTCATTTGCAATGTCAGATTCAGACTCACGTCCATGGCCAGCTGAAAATGCAAGAGGTTACAAGATCCCAGACCAACGTTTTGGTACCGCAAGTACACGTTGGTTATTCTTGTCGTGTTGAAGCTCATACCGCTACCTTTCAAGCACTGTCCAATTAAAGTTATCGCGATTGGAGCAGGAATTTCAGGGATATGCCTGGCTCACGACGTCCAGGACCATGGGGAAGATATTGATCTCACCATCTATGAAATGGGTTCAGATGTTGGAGGAACATGGTTTTGGAACAAGTAAATCTTGTTCTATGCAGGATCGCCTTTTACTGACTATATCATCTCCTCAGATATCCCGGATGCAGATGCGATATTCCCTCAGTCAACTACCAAGTTAGTCGAATATCGACGGTATTTCCGTACATTCAAGTCCCATATCTAGATGTCCTGGAGTCCTAAATCAGACTGGTCTGAATTCTATTCAGCGGCTCCTGAAATTCACATGTACTACGAAAGTTTAGTCAAAAAGTTGATCTTGCTTCATTTGACTTGATCCACCACTAGATTGAAAGGATCTACCTTAGGTTCGGCCTTGGAAAGTACATTCGCCTCTCACACGAAGTCATCAAAGCTGAGTGGCTTGATGAGGAGAGGAAATGGCGTCTCACTGTGCGAAGTCCTGATGGTAAAGAGTTTGAAGACGAATGTAACGTGTTTGTAAATGCTGGTGGTTAGTATGTCTCATTAACAATTGCTGAAATCTATTAAAGCATACTGAAGGTGTTTTAAACGCATGGAAATGGCCTGAAATTGATGGTGAGCGTAAGGCATATCTCTTCACCTGTACTGTTCACCTTCTGGATTAGGTCTGCATGACTTCAAAGGCACGCTATGTCATACTGCTCGCTGGCCTGACAATATTGACTACAAAGGCAAGCGTGTCGCAGTCATAGGTTCTGGGAGCTCCGGTATACAGGTACTGGCGACCATCCATTCTGAAGCTAAGCAAATCTACCACTGGATCCGTTCTCCGACCTGGATTACGACCGCTTTTGCTCATCAATTCGCTGGACCTAATGGCAAGAACTTCGAATGTGAGGCTCGTGCCTCTCTACTGACTCTGAAGACGCAAACTCAACGTTGCATCAGATACTGAAGAGCAGAAAAGGGCTTTTGCAGAAGATCCCAATCTCTCTCTGAGGTACCGCAAAATGATCGAAGTATACATTGCTTTTCCCATGTTATTCATATCATTTGACTCTAATTTAGAGTGAGCTCAACCAACGGTTTAAATTCATTGTACAAGGGACGACAGAGCAGAAGGCTGCCCTCCAGGTATGTTCTGTCAGCCTGAATCATTTCAATATACTGGTTACTTACTCGATTCAAACCAGTTTGCCAACGCTGATATGCGAAGGCGGTTGAACGGAGATGAGAGACTGATTGAAGCTATCGTTCCCACCAAGTTTGTCGTTGGATGCCGCAGGCCAACACCAGGAAACGGCTATCTCGAAGCACTGTTAGAACCCAATGTACAGGTTTTCACGAAGATGTTTCAGAAGATCACTGAAAAAGGTTTTATTGACGCTGACGGCAACGAACATGAAGTCGACATCATCATCTGCGCCACGTTCGGACTTCCTATTGTTCTCCACTAGACAACGCGTAATATATTGTTCAATTTCAGCGGCTTCGATACTAGCTTCAGACCTAGGTTTCCCGTAATTGCGAGAGGAGTCAATGTACAGGATAGATGGAGAAAATATCCTGTTGATTCCGTGAGTTTTGACCTGCAGGCTTTCGTCTTTCGTGTTAACTGTCGTTCCGCCAAGTATCTGTCCTTGGCAGTGAAAGGCACGCCAAATGTTCGTGATCTGTCGTTCAAACTATAATGCTACGCTGATAACGATACAGTACTTCATGTACTACGGCCCTCATGGTCCGACGGGGCATGGGTCTGGTGCTCCAATGATTGAAGCTAGTAAGCCCCTCATTTGGAGTTAAACATAAAAATCGACGTTAGGTTCATTCTCAGTGACCCGTTGCTTCATGCAAATTATCAAGAAGATGCAGATAGAGAATATCATCTCTATGACAATCAAGGACAAGGCTGCAGACGACTTCAACGAGCATCGCGAGCTCTACCTGAAGCGGACGGCATGGGCTGGACAGTGCAGTTCTTGGTTTAGGCCTGGCCCTGACGGTATGTCGTCTTACTGTGGACTTATGTCCCTCTGATATCGTATGTATGCAGTGAGCCCAGTGATGTTTCCTGGTAACCGGGTTCTGTTCATTGAGCTGCTCACAAACATCCGATGGGAAGACTGGGACTACGAGTATGGGTACGCTGGAAACAGGTAGATACACATGAACGATTCATTCCGTTTGTTGTCACTCAGAGGCTGGCTTCAACCCCAACTTAGGTTCGGTTATCTCGGGAACGGGTTCACTATGCGCGAGATAGATGGTAGAGGTACCGAGTATCAGTTTTTGTTGCTACATATCTATTTCCTCAATTGTTCCCGGCAGATACGACGTTCTACTACGGACTTCTCGATGGCACAGATCAGCAACCTGATTATTCTGACCTTCGGACTATATGGTATCATGGGTAAACAAATCCATTTTTTTCGTCGCCGTATCGATCTAGCGCATTGCAAAGCATTCGTTGTTCTAGCCTAATGACATGAATTATACAGCAGTCCATGAAATCGATGCAGATGAAAGAATAGTCCAGTTGATAGTTTACGCGTACAACAGATTATACCAGTGATTTGAGAGAACATGAAAAGATATCATACAGTAAGAATGACATTGTCCCAGCAAGGCATGCGAAGAAGGGATAGAAAGAAGGCGCGATCTTTATATCCGTGGACACAATTGACAGGAGCAGGCGAGATTTTATTTCCTCTTGCTCAATACTCGTTTTGGGGCTTTCATGCTTGGCGCTGTAGATACAGGCGGTCTACTCTCTGACTTCGACCGCGAAGGTGGATAGCCTGGCCCTGGGGCAATCCAATCGGGCATCTCGGACATTGAATGATTACGCATGCCTCCGTGCGAGTTGTTAGAGGCTGTAGGATTCAAGCTATTTCGTTTTCGAAGAACCTTCCGAGAATCGCCCGCCATCGGAATATAATGTGCTTGAACTCGGTGCGCTTCATAAGCGCGTTGAGTCATTGGGGGGGTATTCCGTTGTGAGGAAGTGTTGATGGGAGTAGACGGAGTAGGAACACGGGACTGGGATTGGAATTGAACTTGCGGTCGTGCCGCTGCCTGACCGTTACGAGCTGTAGAGTTATATTGTAGCGGGGTAGGCATGACGAGATTTTTGGGAATATGACGAGGTAACGGACCACTCCTTGATGCCGCGGTTGTAGCAATAGACTGCTTCGAGCTTGGTGCGTAACGCCTTTGCTGAATCAACGACACGGGGTCATGTGGGTCTAGAGCACCACTTTCAACTCCAGGTCTCATTTGTTGAGCGGCAGATGAAGGGTATTGAAAAGCTGTAGGAGACTTTCTAGCAGCTGGAGGGATGTCATGAGAACGATGCGGCGGATCGATCCTAGTGTTGTATGATGGTTCACCATAGCCCCTGAGATTGGGCTGTTCAACAGCATATGGGTTCGAAGATGATGAAATTTTCCCGTAAAATGCCATCGGATCTGGTACACGGGAGTTCGTAGGAGCATAGCCATCATATCCGCGTGAAGAAGTCGGCAGAGCATCATCTGTGAATTGCTGTATCGTTCGTCCAGGCAACATTGTCTGCTGGCGTCCCGAAGCTTCGTACTGGTAGTCATAGTAAGCAGCTTCAGAAGAAGCTAGTTCGGGATGATATACAGCTGCCTTCCTATCACGGGCCTGATCTGCGTTCGACGCAGCACGAGCACGCTCACGGGCGACAACATACAAGGCCCGAGCAACAGCGTCGTCATCATCGTAAGTGTTTCCGCCAATGACATTAGGATAAGCGGCACCGGATGGTAAATCCGTAGGATTGAATGAATGCTGTTGGTGTATTGGCTGCAATGGACGCCTGGCGAGGCTCTGATCAGATAGCCCCTTCTCTGGGTTTGACGTACTCTGTGGTGCTGCTGAGGGGTCCGCTTCCTCAATACCTCCATAAGCGTCCTCGAAATCTTGTTCTTCTTCCACGCGGTGTCGTTCATTTCTATTAGATAGGGTGGGTATCGGTGGTGATTGAGAGGTTGGGAATGAAATTTGGGGACGTGGCTGAGAGGTCTCATGAGGAACGTGAGGACGTGTTTGCCGTTGTGATTGCGGCGGAGGCTGTGACTGCGCCGATGGTTGATTGGGACGAGTCTGGTATGCGTCCTGACGATGCCGAGACTGAGATTGAGTATTAGGTTGAGGGGTAGGTTGGGTATAGGGTTGGAAGTTTCTGGGTACGATTTGACCGGGGTTGATATTTAGAGGGGCGCCAAATGGAACATATGGTACGGTAGAGGCCGAGTCCGCAAGAAAGGGTGGGTTACTGACGGGCTTGCGCAGATGTGAGTAAAGATTGTGAGTGGTGATAAGTAGTGATTACCTTGCGGGGAACCTTGTGCACTCCTTGCTGAGAAAGGCCAGAAGATGCCTATATCGCGTCGAAATCAGGATCCCTTAAGCGGTAGAATCATAGTATACCGACTGACCTGAAGTTTGCCTTTGTCCCCTTGTTGAGTCAACCGTGGAATACCTTCGTAGGGCCCGTCATGATGTAAAGCAAGCCCAAGAGGATTCGTCTCGTCAAGCTCGTCGATGGGATCAAGTCCCCGAATGTGTCGTACGTTAGTGGATGAATTATTCCGACCGGTTGGACGAGACATAGATGCAGGGTTTGTAGCAGAACGGACAGGAAGCTCTACAGGATCGAGTTGCAAATTCGGAGTAGATGCAGATTGAGCTGGCTGAGGGCGATCCATACTACCCTTCAGAGTCGTCTGAGGTTCGTCATACGGTGGAGGAGGAGGTGAAGGTGGGGGAGGGTTCAGAATAATCAACCCTTTGCGTGGTTGTTGATTCTTGTCAGCAGACAGAGAAGATGAGGACGAGGACGGTGTCGATAGGTCAGACATGGAAGTAGATGGAGTCAATTCTGTAGAATACGCTGTAGATGAGGCCGACTCTGATTCCGAAGATGACGAAGAGTAGGTGGTGAGTATTGGAGGTGATAAAGTTGTCCGGTGAAATGTGGACTGTTTTTCTTCAGCTGAAGAAAAGCGAGGGCTTGGAAGCGGCGTTAGACGAGCTTGTTCAGAAGCAGTGGTAATAGGTGTCTCCTGTTCGTGAGAAAGAGCTTTCAAAGCGGGTGGCGATGGAGGGGGAGTGGGTATGTCTGGATTCGTGACGAAGAGAGGATGAGAACGGGGATCAGGCGAAAAGGCCGGGTCATTGTAAAGATCAGGGGAGATGTTTCTCATCGTGAGATTCGGTGGGATAGTTGAAGGATCCGTAGCAGTTGGGGAAGGACGTGGAGGATGGAGAGTAGCAGAGTTGGTGGGCGCAGTGATGGTGGCTTTGGAAGTAGTGGCTCTCGAGAAAAGGCCGGAGAAGAAAGTGGTTGATTTTGAGATTCGGGCATCTAACCCAGAGAGCCTGAATTTGGCATCGTTGTCATGTAAGCTGCTCACTGCCTGCTTCCCGGCGTCAATAGCTGCCGTATTCAAGGCTGACCAGGTTCTAGTTTTGGAAGCCTTCTGGTGCATAGGACAGAACAGCTATAGATCAACAATTAAGAGAATAGGAGAGTGAAGTGAAAAGTGATAAAGAAAAGACAAACGTTGCCTGCATTCTTGCATTGAGTTACACTACCGAGCATTGTTGCTTAGCTAATCCGCGAAATCGATACGAGCCATACGGGCGAAAACGAAGTCTGCCTCTGATGGAACTCCTGACCTGTAAACGATGCTTTCATTTCTTGCGTATGACTATCTGAAGACGGTGGTTAGAGAGAAAGCAGGGCGAAGACCGACTCCGCTTTTCTTATTTGCCGCAGTCGCCTCGCTTGCTTATATCGTCGATCACATTTGCCGCCACTTCCGCCGCTTTCAAGTCGAAACTACCTCAATACAGGCCCTCCAGCCGTACAACCTCCACTGCGAGGCTGGATCCAATGTGCAAAACTCGCAGCCTTATCTTCTGTGCGCATCGAGATGAACGGTATTTCATGATCGATACGATTCGAATTACCAGGCAGAATTTCAAGGGCATCTACTTTTGTACAGTCCCTGACTGAGAATATGATGGAGGAATTTGAATGCGAGGGCGGTAGGAACTCACAAAGTTCTCATTCTTGTTCTGTCTCTTCTAGGAACGTCTATTGCGTCTGAGTTTTGTGCACGTCGACGTTTCCTGCAAGAGAAGGACCGATTTGCAAGGAAGACTCGCTAGCACCATCACTTGCATCTCCAACGACGTTCAATCCAATTTCCTCATAAAGCGGTACCAATGACGAAAACTCTATTATAACAGGTTCCCAAGTGGAACGACAACGTCTCTCTTAATAAAGGTCAGCCTGCCATTTCAATCTTCTTGTGTTGAACTTTACTTATTGAGCTTTATACAGGCTTCATGTCACCACGGTAGACACCATAGTCCCTACTATATTACCAATTTTTCGATATGTGGACGAGACAATATTGCCTGCCAACCTCACTGCGACACAGATTTTGTTGACCCCACATCGTTTGGCCGGCGTTCAAATTTCAGGCCTTATTCCACTTAAATAGGTGCACGGAGGTGCACGGCCCTTCATGCTTGTCTGGCCTCTATTATTTGCCTGCTTACAAGAGATATTCAGGGTGGTAAGGTAGGGCTCATGGACGATTCGCTCATCACAGCCACTGTGACTACGTGTGACCCTCACCAAAAAATGACAGATTTTGTCACGTTTTTGACTGAATTCCCACATCTTTGCAGAGGTATATCGTTAATGGCACTCGCATCTAGTCAAATTCACAAAAAGTAATTCCAAGGAGTTGGTCTCATACTTTCAGACAACAAGTCCTTGGATTTAATTTCCTCAATTCTGACGAAATGAGAGTGCCATTAAATTTTTGTTGAAATTGTCACAGAATATAATTTGACGCGCGCGAATCGGCCATGAGCCCTACCTTAGCTCGTGCGAGAGATGCGACTTGAGCTTGGATTTTTTATTTGCCGCAGTTCCATATATCCAGAGCGCCAGGGGCGTCTGCGGCGGTCGCAAGTTCTATTTAAACTGCCGTTGTTTTGCGCACTTTGGATTATCCACGCTCATTGCTGAGCTACACCGAGCTCACGCCCTCAAGTTCGGAGTAAGTACAGGGGTAAGGACGCGATTGAAGGGGAAACAAGAGGCCTAGAATGTCAACAAGCGACCTGCCTCCCTGAGACGATTCTCTGACAACCTCAATGGCGATGCGATTGCTTGCCATTCGACTTTTATTCGAGCCTTCAAGAAGCTTTGAATTCCGGTTCCAATATCGGCATATTTTGGAGAGTTTGAAACGCCCACACTCAATGACCCGTAGAATAAATAAGCACTCCCGGAGACTGGGAAATTGTACTTGTCGTTGTAATATTTGAGGCTTGTTCGTCCCTGAGGAAAAGGCAGGGAGAGGGCAAAGGCAAACAGAGACAAACCGGGCGCGGCCATCATCGAGGAAGGGCATTGATTGAGCAGCAAAGAAGTTGGTTGGCTCCTGCGCTGTCCAACGTCTTCAGGCGGGCCTACCTTCATACTTTCCTTCGCCCTTTTCGCTCTTCATTATTCCTCAAATAATTCCTTCCAACTTGGCCTCTTTTCGTTATCCATAAAAACTACTCATTTGTATTGTCCATTTTTCAGCCATACCGTCCATCTTAGGCGCCAGATCTCGCAGAATGTCCTTCTTCTCCAGGAAGAAGCATCAGCCTCCTCCAGCCCAGGCAGTACCTGCTGCTGCAGTGGGTCCCTCTCCCAGCCAAGCCCTGGCACAAATGTCTGCAAGTTCTAGTAAAGACGCTGCCTTAGCAGCGCAACAGCAGCCAGGCGGTAGCTTGAGAGGAGAATCCGCTCTTGATTCGTACGTAGTTTTATTTCATTCAACGGCTGCGATCCATTTACTTGTCACTTTAGTGTTTCTGGAAGCGCTGGAACAAGTGCCTTGAGTTCGTCCCCGGGCATACAACAACTGCAACGAGTGCAGAATTCCTCCAGTCCTCCGCAATCTCAGTCTCCTTCCCAACAGCAATCCCAAAACAGAAGTCCTTCCTATCCGTGGTCTGCACGCCGCCTCGTTCTTCCGCCACCTCTTGTCCTCAATAAGCCCGGAATCGTACCCCCAACTACACCTTCACCTTCACCCTTCCCCCGATATGGCCACGCTCTCCCTGCATCAGCAACTGCTGCTGGCGAGTTGTATTTGTTTGGAGGTCTTGTTCGGGAGTCTGCTCGGAATGATTTGTACCAAATTAATGTTCGGGAGCTTACTGCTACTCTGATTCAGTCGGCGGGTGAAATTCCTTCACCAAGAGTCGGACATGCCAGCGCCCTCGTTAGCAATGTTTTAATTGTTTGGGGAGGCGACACAAAGACCGATCCTAAAACTAAACAGACTGAGAAGCAGGATGACGGGCTCTACTTGCTCAACCTCGGTGAGTAGGCTTTAGCATCGTCCAAGCATCAATACCGACCAGCGTCTAGTTTCTCGAGAGTGGACCCGTGTCACCGTGAGTGGACCATCACCCGTGGGACGCTATGGACATGCGGTTACCATGGCGCATACTTCCAAGTTCATCGTTTTCGGAGGTCAAGTTGATGGGGAGTTTCTCAACGATTTATGGTCGTTCGATCTCAACTCTTGTGAGTTGGATATTAATCAAATATTTTTCATATAACGTTAAATACCCACCTACAGTACGAACAAGAGCTGCATGGGAGTTGTTAGAGCCCTCAACGCCAGAGCGGCCCGCCCAGAGGACGGGTCACGTATGTATCAACCATGGTGACCGAATCATCATGTGAGTCATAAATCCTCTCAATGGGCGTGCACATCAATTAATATATTTCATCTTCGGAGGAACGGATGGTCAATATCACTATAACGATACTTGGTCGTTTGATCTAACCACTAAGAAATGGTCGGAGTTAACCTGCATCGGATTTATACCCGCTCCTAGGGAAGGCCATGCTGCCGCGCTTGTGGACGATGTCATGTATGTCTTTGGTGGGCGTGGCGTAGACGGAAAGGACCTTAACGATCTAGCTGCTTTCAAGCTCTCCAATCAGTCCATCTTCTGATAAATAAAGTTTGTGCTCAATTTATCCTTTTCAAGATCAGCGATGGTACATGTTCCAAAACATGGGCCCTGCTCCGAGCGGCCGTTCTGGCCATGCTATGGCATCTATTGGAACTAGAGTTTTCGTTCTTGGTGGCGAGTCGTTTACTCCCTCTAAGCCTGAGGACTCGAATTATGTGCATGTTTTGGACACAAGTACGTTTGTGATGGAGATCTTACTCTCGCTATTCTAATCCCGGCCAATAGAGCATATCAAATATCCGGACGTAACAAGACAGTCACCCAATGGCACAGCTATCCCGCAGCAACAAAATCCCGCCCGTAGACCGTCATTAAGCTCACCAGCACCAGCGCAGCAACCTCCTAACAATAGATCAATGTCGCCCAACGCAATAGGTTCAGACTCGGACGACCCTCGTCGAGCTACTTCTCCTTCCAATGCTCGCTCGATCAGGCCCACAAATGGGGTAGTCACTCAACCTTTCCCAGGTGGCGTCAACGGCAAAGGAAAGGGACGGTCCACTGAAGATGCTGGTACCGACGACGGCCATGACGCTATGGATCAGGTTACTCGTGAGCGAGCCATGTCGCCAGAGCAACAATCTACCGTGAGAGCCAAGAGTCCTCAGTTCAGTGTGGCAAGTCGTGCTGTATCTCCTATCAACGGTATGGATCCAGGAGCTGGCCAGGCGCCTAACTTGATGGGCGTCTCAATGGGTCTTAATGGCCGGTCTTCACCTGTTGTAGACCGTTCAAAAGCTCCCGCGGAAGCGTATTCACATTCTCCTAACCATGTCAATGGATTTGTCAGGCCTGGTTCAAGAAATGGATCTGTCGGAAATGTCACAACAGACTTGGTGAGGGATCTGAAGGTGAAGGAGATGGAATTAGAGGGTATGAGGAGGCAGATGATATGGTTGAAGGAGGCTTTGGCAAAGGCTTCTAAATCAGGGTTTATCTATGTGAATAGAGACGAAGGCGAGAGCGCCGCCGATCAGGACAGTGGCGTCAATGAGCTGGTACTCAAGTTTAAACAATTCAGAGCCCAGATGCAGGTACGTTCAAATATGAAGTAAAGCATTGATTCATCTGTGATAACATCTCTGTCCAGGTTGCAATGGTAGAACAGGCTAACCAAGCATCGGAGCACGTCGCTGATGCCGAACGGATGAAAGTCAGCGCAGCACAAGAAGCAGCCTACTATCGCGCAAAGGTTGCCGCATTGGAGTCCGCTAATGAAACAGAAGCCAGTCGTTTGGAGCGGCAACGAATAGCTGACTTGGAGCGGGATTTGTCAACTATAATGAATGAGCGTTGGGCACAAGACAGGAAGATCAGCGAGCTGAATGATTCGCTTGCTCTGCAGACAACGTTGTGTGAGCAAGCTGAAGCTCGTGCAGCTGATGCGTCGAAACGAGCAGAGATGTTGGAAGAATCTCATGAACGAGTGGTTCAGCAGCACTCTGATCTGCAATCCCGTCATGATGCCTTGGATTCGCAAGTTCGAGCCCATACCGACAAACTTTTATCTACTACATCTTCTTTCGAGCAGTCGCGAGCAGAGGCAGACGCACTGCGTGCACAGGTCGAGGAACTCAATGTGACCCGTGATCAACACGTTCGTGCTCTTGATCAGGCTCGTTCTGCCATTCAAGCGGCAGCTTCTCGGGCTGAAGAAATAGATGAACAATACCAGCGCGCGCGCGAACGGATAAACACCCTTGAAGCTGATCTGTCCGAACTCCGCGGAGAGATAGAATCACGAACGTCTGAAGTCGAGTCCACTCGTGCTCAGCTGACAGATGTGGAGAACTCCTGGGCCAAATCACGCCAAGAGGCAGACGAACTCCGGGCTTTGACGACTGGCGCACTCGGCGAGCTCCTTGATTCTCACCGGGACCTCAGAGCCGATGAAGATCGGCTAACACGCGGCCATGTAGAACAGATGGAAGCTGTCGAGGAAGAATCTGCATCATTGCGACAGATGCTCAATGAAGCTAATCAACGAGCCGAGACGTCTCAGAGTCAGCTTCTTGAGGAACGCCGGAGGTTACGGGATCACGAAACTCAGCAAGTTCACTTGCAGTCGCAGCTTGTTGCTCTGCGCGCCCAGCTTTCCAACATCACTGCAGACAATGGACGACTCAAGAAAGAGTTGGCTGAAAAGGAAGCTGACCATCGTACAAAAACTAGAGAATATTCAGAGTCTTCTGTCAAGCTGGGAATGCTGCGCAATTACATGGCCGAAAATGGCCTTAGTCTGGACGACGACGATATCTTAAATCGTTCAAGGTCCAATGCTGCTTCTCCCGTCGCCCTTGCAGAGCTCGAGGGCAAGTTGGCTGAACGTGCACGGCTACACGAGTCTACCGAACGCGAGCTCGCCCAAGCTATTCGACGGAATCGCGAAGTAGAAGAGCAGGTGAATCAGCTTTCAACTCAGCTGGACCGGGTGCGATCCACCCAAACACCTTCCAGAGGAGACTCGACGGACGCAGAAGCGCGGGCGACAGAGGCTGAGCACAAACTCGAGGAAACAGAGCGTGTTTACAAGTCTAGGATGCAGACGATGGAAGAGGATTATCAGCTAGCTGTTCACTATGTTAAGTAAGTTGCAGGTCAGATAATTACTCTCCATGTGCTTATTCTCAATTCTTTTAAGGGAACCGAAAAGATGATGCGACGGATGAGAGAGGAATTGACAAAGCAGAAGAACACTAATTCTGCGCTGCAGTTAGAGTTGGAGTCCGTCCGAACTGGCAAGCCTCGCATGAACGGTCGTTCTACTCCTTCATCTGACGATGGTTACGAAACCATGCGTACTCAAGTTATGGAGGCGCAACGACAAACCCAACGTGTTCAGAACGAAAATACTGAACTTCGTGCTCGGCTCGATTCACTGGAGAAGGAACTTGAGAATCTGCGCGACAATCTCGTGGCTTCACAGCGCGAGTCGGATGATCGCCTTACCCAGGCTGAAGAACTGCAACTCGAGGTAGAACGCCTGCAGTCATCACTGGTTATTGCTCGCGGAGGTGACCAGGAGACTATGCTTGAAAAATTGAGCAATGAAAACACTTTATTGCGACGGGAAAACGAACAGCTTTCTCATAAAATTGGGCTATTGTTGGAGGTGGATCAACCTACCTTTGGACCAGGTAGACCCATATCTGGCATATCTGCACGTCGCACCAGTGCGTCCAGTTCAGAAAATGCACTGGCTTTCGAAAACCTCTCGAGCGAGCTTGACGACTGGCAACGACAACTTGCTAGTTCGATGAGCAATCGACGTATAAGTGACTTCGATTCGGATCCCGTTCATGTGGACCGAACCAGGTCTCCTCGGCCATGACATTCGTTCACTTCTCTTTGATGTTTTGTATCTATTGTTTTCATATACCCTTCGTATCTCGACTTAGTCGACTGGTTACATTCGCTTGGATCTTTACTCACACTAACTTACTCTCGTGCTTTGTTTGATGTTTAAGCTCGTCATATATATTTTCCTATGAACAGCATTCAGCTGTTGTCAATACGATTCAAGCAGAGTCATTGTGAAGTGATGATTTCTGAGTCCATTCAATCGCCTTCTGCTTGACCATATCCGCTCCCTCCTCATCACCTAAACGACGCTCTAGCTCTAACCACTTTTTGAAGAAGGATCTGTAGGGTATTAGCAAGGTGGACTGCAACACAAGAAGATTGAGACCTACTTCGCTTTATGATTCGTCATCTTCACTTGCAGCACTCGATCAAACAGGTTTCTTTAAATGCATCAATTTAGTGGGCAGTCGACGAAGCATGACCAACTCACCTCAAACTCTGCAAGTTTGATTGCCCTGCCTCCATGTCCATATACACAAACCACATGTCCCATCGTTTGGGGTGAGAGTCCACGATACCCTCAAAAAGCGTCTTGCCTCGCTCAGGATCACCAAGCTTGTACTCTAGTTGGGCAAAGCGAGATATGGTTTTTAGGTCTGTGACGTGGTCAAAACAGAATTTCAACAGCCAGACAAAGCAAACATACGCTTTCTTCTATCGAGGCTCTGCAAAGAGCGAGGAAGGAGTTTTCTTGATTCTTCAATTTCGCCTCTCCGTAGATAATGCTCTGCAAAGAGAGTCCACACCTTGGAGCTCAGGCTGAACTTTTTGCACGTCCGTTTGTACTGCTCTTCTGCTTTCTGTAGAGAACAGTCAAGAAAGGAAAGTGCTGCTGGAGTAGAAGAAACCTACGTCATGCTTGTCTGACTGGTCAAGAATTGATGCAAGCCTCAAGTAAACGGTTTTGGAGTCGTTTGCTCGAGCAGCCTCTTTGAAAACCTTGTCAAGAGTCTCGGTCGTGCCGTAAACGTTCTCAAGATTCAGCAGAGCTGTCCATACATTCAACTTCTCAGCTTCTTCTCGGAAACTAATCTTGTCGAGCGCACGACGCCCGATTTCACGGGCTTTGTCGATTTCAGAGAGCTGAAGCTGGAACGACATATATTGAATCCAAAGATAGGATGAGTTTGGAGAGCCAAGAATTAGCCGTTCAAAATCTGCGTTCGATTCGGGAGTTTTGGAGTGCATTTCAGCAGTGAGATCCAGCTCAATTTCCTTGCGCTTCTTCTTCTTCTTCTTTGAAGGTAGACTACCATCGCTCTCATCTGAAGATTCCTCCGAGTCCTCAACCTGAGAGTTGGCAGCGCTACCGAACCATTGAAAATCAGTTGAAAGCCTCAGCGGTCCAGTAGATGGTTTTACTGCGTCCGAAGTGCGTGGTTGTTGGAGCCGAGGCTGAAGGTCGACATCGATTTGCATAGCATCCTCCTCGTCTTCCGACGACACTTGCTCTTCATCATAGTCAGGAACTGACTGATCCTCATCCCCACTCATAGCCCCTGCAAGCTCCGTGATGCCATTATCATCATCGGAGTGCTGGATACTTTCAAGAGTGTCTGCCGAAAAATGAGATGGCTTGAGACTGAGAGAGATTCGTTTATCCTTGACATCCAGTACCATAGCCCGGACGTGGTCATTCTCTCGGAAACCACGAAGTGCTACAGCAGTGTCAGCGTCTTTGTTGTCAGAAAGCTGCCAAAATATTGTGAGTGAAATGAGTCCACTCAAAAAAAAAAACACCGGGATTTCCGAACCTCTGATCTGTGACATAGTCCCGACAGCTTAGAACCTTCGATTTGAATGAACAAACCATAATCTTCTATCCTTTTGACAGTCCCTTCAATTTTTTGGCCAGGAGCCAACGTCGAGAGGGTCAAAGCTACAGGTTTTGATAGTTCACCAGACCGCAATGTCATTTCAACTTTCCTGGCGTCATTATCCACACTGATAGCAGGACGTTCATCAAGAGCGGAAGACTATGAGATGTGTGACTAACCTGAGAATGCGACCTTTGACAACTTCATGGGATTGAAATCGAGTTTTCCAGTCTTTTACGAACTATAATTCTGTTAGCTGATTGTTACTCACAAGAAGGAGGCACCGACATCGTCAAACAGCTCTCTAATCTGAACCCGAGCATCGATATTGCGACCGATTGTAACGAACAGGCCATGCTCCGTTATGCTCTTGATAAAACCTCGCACAGTCTCGCCGACATGAAGATCAGCAAGGTCGATGATCTCTCGATCAACAACAGAAACAGCATGACTAGGAGATATTCTAGAACCTCGAGTGGAGAGAGTCAATTGCTTCTTGGTTTCGTCAATAGCAACCACTGCTCCTTTAAGAACGGAATCCGCGGGTGGGAAAGCATTGCCCACATCATAATTATCTGTGGAATCGGTAGGATACAAGATACCGCCGATATGAGAAGTCACTTTAAGGAGAACACCTTGGTGCATATGGCGAACGACTCTGGCACCGACGATCTGACCTGATTGTACGGAATCGATGGACAAAGCCCCTTTAGAGAGCACGGCTTTAGGTTTAGGTTTGTTTGCGACAATCACGAAGCCTTTCTCCGTATTTCTGGAGACAACAACCAGATTATCGAGCTTCTCGTCCACCTTTAAGACCGCCCGCAGCTGCGCAAGAGATAGATCACGATGGTTTGCGAGATTATTCAGAGATATCAAGGCGCATGCCTGGCCTGGATGAACGGCTAGCACTGCGTTGTCCTTTTGTATTTGGGTAACAGTCCCTTCGACCACACTACCAATCTCAATGCCCGATATGTCGTTGTTGACCTCTTTAAAGTTCCCGCCAGATTGGCGAATACTAGCAAGGATTCGGCTCTTTTCCTTGTCCACAGCGATGACCCTGACTTTGACAGCTTTGCCAACGGCGTAGAGGCTCGGAAGGTTGCTCACTGGCTCCTCGCTGACGTTGAAGTTAAGTAACCGCGTCAACGCAAATCATAGGATACGTTTATATTCTCACCTCACTTCCTTGATCGGGACCACGGCCTTAACATTGTTGTAGAACTCGATTATCAGAGATTTGGTCAAAGGCTTGAGGACCGTCGCGTGCACGACCATTCCCACTGTGGCATCTTCAATTGATGCTATGATTGGGAGGTCCGATTCGATCAGAGTCTTCTTCGCTGTTAGCAAGACCCGTTGATGCTCATCATCTACAACAAGAACCTGCATGACAACTGAGGTAACGGGGGCAGCAGACGTTGAGGAAATACGTACTCGGCATTTGATGGTAGAGCCTATCTTGAACCGTTTTAAAGGATGCTTTAGCGTAATGTCTGCGTAGTGTTTCGGCCACACTACACCATCAATATTACCGGATAACGAGACGAACAGCCCAGTATCAGACAGCTTTTTGATCGTGCCTTTGAGGACTTCCCCGACTCGAATGTCACTTATCCTGAGGTATTTTTCGCTCAACACAGAAGATTTCATCGAAAGCTGTAGGAGGCCATCAAGCGGGAAATAGCCCAAGACTCTGGCTCGGTGAAGTGATCCAGGCTTCCAGGAGCCAGACGCAGAAAGAGAAGGTAGATGGTCGTCGGATACATGAGAAATCTGTAGCCAAAATGTCAACAAAGTGTCAATCGAGTTGCATTTCAGCCTTACGTGGACGAAACCCTCGACTCCTGAATCCGACTGGACAGTCAGACCCCGTTCATTCTCCACTCTCAGTACCTTCACATCGTCGAGTATCCTGCCTATAGGATATGCATCTTGCAATATTGGTGTATCGTCGGAGTGATCTTCGCCGGGCGCACGACAGACGTCGAGGTTGATTACATGCCCCTTCAGGCTCAGTGCAAGTTTCGGAGGACTCGTCAAAGGAATATTATACAATACGCGAGCTTTGACCTTTTTCCCGACCTTGAAGCTCTTTTCGGATACATTCCGCGGCAGGTGGAACTCGTCCACAGTACCATCAAAAAACCCCAAAACTTGGAGGTTGAAGCCGTTTGGATGGACAGCGGTGATGAGTGCTTGCACTAGAGTACCAGGAAGGAGTGAAGATAAATTGCTAATTTCTGTAAGCTGAAAAACGAGATTCAGCATCATTCATTGTACAAATGTTGGCAGATCATACCGAGGACGAGTTAAAGGTGCTGCGATCTAGCGTGACATTGCGTGTCCGTCCATTCTTAGATACTGAAGATACAGTTACATCTATTATTTGCCCGACAAATGGTTTGCGCGACTCTTGCTTCTGGGCATCTTTGAAAGAAAGAAAACCAGACACATCCGGTACACCCAGATCGAGAAGATAACCATGATCCTCAACACTTTTTACGGCAGCTGATAGGGTCTATCTGAAGATGAGAAAGACGAAGAGAGGTGGCGGTCGTGCACGTACAAAATCGGCTTTCAAGTCAGATTTTTGAACTCCTGCGTTGACTTCCTCCGGAAACAGAGTCAGCTCGACCCTCCGACTGGATCGAATGCTTGAATCTCTCGATTTACTGATACCTGAAGGATCGGAAGAACCTGACGCATGAATGGCAGTCACAGCTGCCCGCACATACTGTCCCGGGTGAAACATGTCTGCGAGGTCGGGTATACGCGATTTTGGTGGTTCTGATTCGGCCGCCTCATATTCAGACTGTTCCTCAGAATCCTCGTCAACATCCATCTTTTCGAGCAGAGTGGTATACTGAGAGGATATATTTGTGATGGGGATATAACCAGAGAGCTGATTCGGAAGAGAGACGATAAGGGCAAGTGGTTGTATGGACATGATTTGGCCAAAGATTTTCATGCCAATACTGATACGCTGAAGAGCCATACGTTAGGTTGAAAAGATATGGCGCTAAAATATACACACCTTGTAATTTAGGTGCTCGATTCGTGCAGAGTGGTCACTTCTTTCTCCAGAGAGTTTTGCAGACGCATGGGCCTCAGACTTTCTTTTGGGTTTCTTGATCTTTTTTCCCTCCAGTTGTGAGTCCTGCAGGTGAAGAACAAAATGATTAAATTGAAGTAGAACACACAATCGGAGGCGGGCACGAACGTCAAAAAGCTCTGTGTTGGCTTCTTTCACTGCCTCTGCTCGTATGGCTTTGACCTCCAGTGGTGTAAAGCTAGTACCTCCTCCTCGAGGAAAGTCGATCTCATCCGTAGTCAGACTTGAAACCGCGTGGACAGAATCGGATTTTTTCGTCTGACTTGTCTTGGGCTTCTTAGTCTTCTGGGCCGAGGGAGACTCGTCAAGGGTACGTTTGAGAGCAGCCATGAAGTGTGAAGAAAAGGAAGGTATGTGTCGCTTATTTTACCTAGAGCACCCGTAGTACTAATAGATGTACTTTGAAAAAAAAGGTGATCGCGCGGCAGGCATTTGGCAAAGAGAAATTCTGCTTATGTCATATCTCGTCCCTTGGTTTAACAAGGTCAGCACTGAATTTCTAGTCTGAAATTATGGGTACGTGGTTCGAACTGTGTGTATGCAAATATTGATCAGATCGTTCTTTCAGACTATCAGGTCTGTTTATAACACATTTAAAATGCTCTGCATGGAAACTAAATCGCCTCTCATAGAATCGTGTCGGCTCCAAGTTCGGCGGAGGTGGGGTTGCGGGTGCTTCAGAAACCAATGTAGACAGGCGTGAACGTCTGAGGAAGCTTGCGCTCGAAACCATTGACCTGGCAAAAGTACGCTAGTGTTACTGCTGAGTCGTCATAACTAATATTTGTCACAGGATCCTTACATTCTTCGCAATCATCTCGGGTCTCTCGAATGTCGTCTTTGTCTTACTCTGCATACAAATGAAGGTTCCTACCTTGCCCACACCCAAGGAAAAAAGCATCAGACCAACCTCGCTCGTCGTGCTGCTAGAGATGCCAAAGACACGCAGTTAATGATTGCCCCCACGCAGAACAATATCCAAAGGAAGGTTTTCCTAAAGATTGGGCGACCCGGCTATCGAGTAACAAAAGTGCGAGACGTAGACACAGGAAAAGAGGGCATGATGGTGCAAGTACATCTACCACAGATTAAGGAAGGCGTCAAGCCAAGGCGACGTTTCATGAGTGCCTGGGAGCAAAAGAGGGAACCCCCGAACAAGGCATACCAGTACCTCATTGTGCGTTTGAATGCAGCTCTCTTTATTCCGAACTAATGCTTGCTGCAGGTTGCTGCTGAGCCCTATGAAACCATCGCTTTCCGTATTCCTGCTCGCGAAATCGAAGATGAAACCGACGATGCAGGATATTGGAACTGGTCTCATTGGGACCCAGATACCAAACAGTATAGCTTTCAATTCATGTTTCGATTGGCTTATTGATCTCCTGTAGTACTATCTGTTATCCTCGACTGCAATTTGACTCGACCCATTGTATCCGTTACTGTTAACATCATGCTATGAAATTTGACTGTCGACGGTCGTCTGAGTATATTCCTGGTATATTCGACCTTGAGCCTTGCAAACCTTTCAATCTGTAACCTCTTGAATTTGAATTCTGTGAACTGCGATGATTACATAAAGTGCGACTGCCTCGCCTCTTAAAGATCGGCAGTCGAACGTTGCTCGAACGATATCATTCATCAAACCGGGTCTGATATGATATGCTGATTATGTAGAGTCCTTTCCTTCATCTCAACCTTCATGTTATCTCTGACCGAGCCAAAGAGGGTATTGATCATTGGTGGTGGGCCCGCTGGGCTTGTTACACTGCGAAATCTTCTCGAGCGAGGGAACTTTGACCGTGTTGAGCTCGTAGAAAGGAGAGACGATGTAGGTGGTGTCTGGTATGTACACACCGTTATGCCACGTAAATCGTCGCCCAACCATAATCCGGAAGGTACATGCATGATACAGACCCATCGAAGCAAGATGCAAAGCCTCAATGGCCTTCCCCAGCTTATCCGGGTCTTATCGGCAATGTTCTTCCTGAATTTCTCTCATTTTCTGGATGTCCATTCCCGTCACCCCCTTCGTCACCCCAGCAGCCATTCCCTGATCTTGTTCAAACGTACGATTACCTTCAGGCTTTCGCTGAACCGTACTTGAAGCAAGGACAGATACGTCTTAACATCGAAGTGACGCGTGTGGAGGAGCTACTGGAAAACAAAGGTTGGAAGGTCACTTTCAACGATTGGAATGATGAAGAAGGCGATCAACAGAAAGAGGAGGTTTGGGATGCAGTGGTCTGCAGCGTCGGGTGGTACGACAATCCAGTTTGGCCCACGACAGAGGGGTTAAGCGAGCTCAAGGGACGGGGGCTTGCTATGCATGCCAAGTGGTGGACGGGTGCGGAGGGGTATGAAGGCAAGGTACCTCGAGATCACTGTGTTCCTGGGAATCATCCTCACGACATGAACAGCGAATTCTGATCATTGGGAATGCGAACTCTTCAAATGACATGGCTGCACAGCTTGCCCCTGTTGCACAAACGCCTGTATATCGCAGTATCCGGCGCCCAGCTTTCCCTGGTTTCCCTAGTCTTCCTGACGAAAGAATCCTGGACGTGAGCCCGGTCCGGCGATATGAAGTCAATTCTGCTGCAAACAAGATCACGGCTACGCTTGAGGATGGCACGGTGCTCTCTTCTATAGACTTGATTCTGGTCGGTACAGGCTACCGACCGCACCCTGGGTTTATCCGAGTCCTTAAGCAGTCAAACACAGGAGAGCCAGACTCGCAGGAGCTGGAACCCTTGATGCAGCCCGATATCCATCCGTACCGTATTCCCCATCTCCATCAGCATATCCTTTATGCGTACAATCCGTCGCTTGCTTTCATCGGCATGACCATGGCGTTTACGCCATTCATAATCGCAGACGTGACCAGCACCTGGCTTGCTCTAGCCTGGTCGAATCTGATATCATATCCTCCGACACCCACAAGTCGTCTAGAGTTTGAGAAGAAGCGTATTCAAGATATTGCGAAGATGCGCGGAGAAGTGGACGGTGACACGGGGGAGTCGGGAGATGGCCCTATACCTTCCTCGCTAATAGCCTATCCAGTCTTGGGTGTCGTGGAGGAAGTTTACGCCACTGAGCTTAGAAACGACATAGTGAAGGCAAAGCCAGAGATGGATAGTGTCCTACCTTTATGGACCGAAGACCGAAAGAAAGTTAGAGAAGCGATGTACCCACTGAAGAAGAAAGCCTTGGAATGGGCCAAGGCTCGGCTGGAGTCGAACCGAGTAGCCTAACGCCTAGAGAATGCCAAATCTGAGGGGTACGAAGAGGGCGAAAGAAGAAAACAGTATGTCGGTCAATCTATATAAGTGGAAAGTATTCTCAGTAATGGTCTAGTCTTCCTCGTCTCAGCAGTGACGTTCGGCTCTTTAATGGACACTGATAGTAACGGATATTATATACAGTAGCAAGTGCAGTCAAAACGCGGTGCATATTTCCAGCTTTGATCACTATCAAGGGATAAGAATTAAGGCCAAGGCTGAATATCGATTGTAATACAGAATGCAGCACTAGGTAAGCACATGTATATATATCGGTAGCTGTGAAGTATGTATACAAGGGGTAATCGAATCTTTTATGTATATACGCATTACTAGAGATGTACAATAAGAAGTGAAGTGAATGCTACTATGCTCTATCATGGGAATCTCTCGATATGAAAGTCGAAACTAAAATTTGGATGATCATGAAGGTCGTCAAAGTGCGTTTAGGTGTGTCTGTGCGTTATGAGAGTATTCTTTCATCAAGCATGAGGTCAACGGTATGCCGCTGAGATGACGCAGTTGCCGGGGTATCTTTAGGAGGAGGCGTAGGAGCGGGTGAATTTGCTGTCGGTGACAGATGGAGCGAGGGATAGCTCGTTAACGGGGGCGAAGTTTCCGCCCTTACGACTACATCATCGATTACTGCCCCTTGGTCCGCCGCAAAGATCAACTCTGTTGGACCACTGAAGTGGTCTGTCCTCTTCACGACACTCTCATCAGCCTTGGACTGGGCATCGTTCGATCTAGAGGGAGGTCGGACATCTGCCCCTTGGCCAGCCTTGTTGTCGTCAGTGTCCTCGTCGCCTGCTACACCGTCGACTTCACGAGCAAGCATATCCGCTACGCCGAGGTAAAAAGTAGCTGGACGGAACTTGATCTTCCTCCCTGTCATTTCGGCCCACTTGTATCTGGCAGTGTTAATCCAACCAACTAAGTCGAGGTGATTAACGTCCTGGAGAGTCCCAAGGTATGTGCCCTGAAGAAAAATCATGAGCAAGAAGCAGGAGGTAGGCAAGTGAATTCTTGCCCATTTCGCAGACTCTATCGAAACAAGCCCGTCATTGGGACCTTCTTTCTCGAGCACCACCGAATGTGGCCATTTCCAAGTGTCTACAAAACCCGGGGTGTAAACTGCTCCCCAGCTGAAATACTTGACGCCTGGGACGTCCGGTACCTCTTGGTTAAACTTGCGCATATTTTCTACTGTGAGACACTCGAACGCCTTTCCGTCTCCGCCTCCGTTAGGCAGAAGATCCAAAAAGGACAGGAAAGAATCCATGCGACTTTTACCGAGGGTTGTAAGAAAATGGTCCGCAAATGAAGAACCACGATGAGGTGTGGCTATTGTGGTAATTGAGAGCACAGAGAACTTGCGGTTGGTTAAATGTGTGGTAAGATAGCGGCAATCTAATCCACCCATACTGTGACCTAGAATTAGCATTAGATGGAGCTCGTCGCTAGAAGTTAATAGACACTTGCCGATGAGATGAACGCTCCGACCTGGGTACACTTCGGAAATCTTTCCCTCAAGGACCTTGGCGCGGTCTACAGGGCTGCTGGTAGCAGGGACGCGTGTAATCAGGACCTCGGTGCCGTTGGCTTCTAGGACCTCCTTGATACCTCTCCAGTGAGTAACCTGCATGGGAGCAATGGACGGACCGATGGTGACAGAATCAAAACCAAGGAGACCATGGCAGAACACAACGGGGTTTTTGGGAGAGTGGTCTATCAGAAGCTTAGTTAGATTAGGAGAGAAAGCGAACATATGGATACGAACATTTCCTCCTGATATTCTGCTGTTCCTCCTGTATAGTAGCCGCTCTATCCTCCTCTCCAAGAAGGTTGTCCACATTGTCTTTGTTTCCCGATTGAAACCACCACCAACTAGTGGCTGAGGAGTCGGATGGAAGGAGAGATGATGCAATCGAGGACGAAGACCTGGCATGCTGCTGCAACGAACGATTCTGGCTGCGAAAGTCGGAGTCACGACGAGATACTGTACGAAGAGAATCGAGGGAAGACCTCGGGGGTGGTGAATGGGAAAGATTTATAGTCGGAGAGTCTATGGGGTTGGAAGGAGCGTTCGACCTGGAACGAAAGGATGGAGAAGTCGGCGAAAGCTGCTTGTCAGTGCTGGCTGGCTCCACGAGAGGAGGAGGAGAAAGAGAAGCAGTAGGAAGAGTAGATCGAGTAAGACTGTCGAAGAAAGGATGGTGAGCAAGAGAATGTTCAGACGACCTAGTTGGCGGAGGAAGACGAGGCAAAGCGAGAGGTTCGTGTAGAGCCTCTGTGAGAGAGACGAGACTAGGAGAAGTAAGGCTGGACGTCGAGGATGACGGCGAGCTCGTTGGACTGGGCTTTCCGTACGGGGACCAAGTGCCCAGCCATCGTAGAATTGGTTGTCGATTCGACATGGGACGATAGAACACAGCTTGCATCTCTCATGTTACCATCTGTCCTCAAACATTCTCCCGCTTTATCAGACTGTAAGATTGGCAGCATATACTCAGACTATTGCTTATATTCTTATATTTGTTCTATTCTACCAGCGTCGACGTCTCCAGAACAGTTCAAGGTCGCCCAAGCCCAGGCCAAGGTCACCTCTCCAGACGAGTAAGCCACCCCATATTCACTTTCGTCATCTTAGCCGTCTCACATCTCTAGGACGCCATTGTTCATCTGTGCCTTGTCTGGTACTACTCAGAACTCTCTGTTTCTTCTTTCACCTCATGTCCATTTCTCATTGCAGACTGCAACAGGCTCTTTCCTTCCCGTGACCGCGTTATGCAACATCGCAAGAGGGACCATAATTCCGACGATACCTCCCATATAATAACTTGGAACGAAGGATAGACTTTTTCGTTCATATCACGGACGAACGAAAATGTATTATCGTTATGTGCTTGTCACGTCCCGCGATGAGTAGACTCTCCGAGTCCTCGCCTCTTCCGCAACGTCTTCTTCCACCTCTGTTCCCGTTCCTACAATCCATATATATATAACGACGAAGAGGTGTGTAGTATAAACATCAGTCTTCAAATCACGCTCTGTAGAACGCGCCGTCAAACACCACTGACTGATATTGTCGTGTAAACTTTGAACACCTTACGCCTTTGCTCCTTCATATAAACGTACTCTCCCTCAGCTCAGTTCCCTTGCTTCGTGTTTTCATACATACCCTTGCATTATATTCGAGTTGGGAACGTTATCCCATATTCCTCCGCTCGGTTTGTCGCAAATAGTGGCAGAATCTACGGTCTTGTGACCATAGACAATCGCCGGGGTGTATATGAGCATCATGTGAGGCAGGACTGTCGGATTGGATCCTGCGGGGCGAGCTGCCAGTGCGAATAGGTCACTTTCAATGACTTCCTATAGCAACATGGTCATCTTCCTTTGTATTACGAGCATCGACATCAATATCTGTTCAAATAGTTCGTGCCCATCAGGGAAAACGGTAAATACCGCAGCTGGCAGGGGAGGAGATGCTAGTATGGGCGGCGGCACAAAAGTTGCCAGCTGAATAGCACTTCTATCGAGGCCATAGCACTGTACATTGAGTGTGATTAGCCCAACATTGGAGGAACTGAGCATGAAAAGGCCTCACGATACACATAGGCGAGCCATCGTCGAGTCTTGTACGACAATCCCATCGGATCTGCGCATTTCCATGTCGCCAAAACCAGTGTCCCTGTCTCCAATCAAACAGGTGAAAAATGACGATAATCAAAAGGCTCACGGAAGATGAATCTACATTTGTCAGAACATTGGAGAGTCGAGTGGGTGCACCGATCATGGTCAGTACACCTCGAGTCTGATGCAGTGATAACCTCCACGAATAACATTAAAATCAGTCAAATCACATTGCAGTGAATCCGAAAACGCACTCAAACTCTCCAACAAATAAATCCTCCGAGTCTTCTTCTGGTCCAAGTATGCTCACGCGAGTAACATAAGATATCGGGAGAAAGGGATTAAGATTGAGTGATACGGAGATTTGGTATGTAGGTCCCAGCTCTGGCATGCCCGGGGGCGGTACAAGCAGCATGAAGTCGGATCCCCAGTTAGTAAATGAATATGTTACGGGAGTTTGAGGGCGACTGTGACGCGAGTATCTGAATAGAGTCCCAGGTCATCGAGCGCTTCGAGTCCTCGCAGACAGAGCACCCGCCTTGGAGGTCTGGAATTTTGAGAAGCATCATAGCTTTTGAGGGAGAGACATGAGTCAAAGAGATTCGAGGGAAACACGCTTGTACATACTCAGGCAGAATCGAGGATACCGGAGAATCAGAGCGAAATATGTTTGGCACGTCGGAAGAGTTAGTGGTCATAGCGAAGGCCTTTTAATTTGCCGCCGGCAATTTGTCGTTGTCAGGATCTTGATCTTAATCTTATCTTATATTATCACCAGGAAATGACATCAGTATGAGAACTCTGAATCCCACATGCCGAATCTCAACTTTCCTTTGTCACTTGTGCCTCTTTCCCAACCATGTCTCTTCCCAATCTTGAAAAGCTTTCTTCAAACAAATCCTTCGAAGGGGTGCTCGAAAAATATAAAGTCAAGGTACCGTGTCTTATCCTAGAATTAGAGGAAGACTATCTCACATTCTACTACTGTGGCGAACCACTTCTCTAATTCGGATCGATGTATCGATCATGCATCAATCTTATCTAGTCTGCTGCGCTTGGTGGTTTGGACGCAAACTTCAACTTGTTTCTGCCCCCAAATGCCAGCCCTACTAACAAAGTGCCGGTCTTGGTCTATTTAGCTGGCTTAACCTGCACGGAAGACAACGGGTAGGTCAGCGAGCCTATCGAATGAGGTCTTTATCTGTTGAGGGAATGATGTCAGGGCCCAAAAAGGATCTTTTCTCGGACCTGCCTCTGCTCAGGGTATTGCGATTTTGTTTCCAGACACCTCACCTCGTGGCGCTGGTATTGAAGGGGAAGATGCAGATTGGGACTTTGGAACCGGTGCTGGATTTTACTTGAACGCCACGAATCCGAAGTATGCAGCACATTACAATATGTATACACATGTCACGCTGGAACTTCCAGAAGTGATTGAGGCTGCGGGTATCCCCATCGTAAGTGAGCAGAAGCGGTACAAGGAAAAGTTGCTCATAATCCGTTTCGCTTTTCCCGAAGGACTGGAAGCGACAATCCGTCTTTGGACACAGCATGGGCGGTCATGGTGCACTCACGCTTTATCTTTCTTCTCCTTCCAAGCAATACCGGTCCGCTTCGGCTTTTGCTCCAATCTCTAATCCCACCAAATGCCCTTGGGGAGAGAAAGCCTTTACCGGATATCTTCAAGGTGGTATTGATGAAGCGAAAGAAAAATATGACGCCACTGAGCTTATTGCCAAAAGCAAGGATCCCGTTCACATACTCGTTGATTATGTGAGGGTCATTATGCTCATTTGTAACAAACGGCTAATGTCCTTCGAGGGTACTGGAGACAATTTCTACAAACAAGGCCAACTCCTGCCCGAAAATTTTCTGAAGGCTGCTAGGGATACAGGGCATGATGAATTCCAGGTTCGGGTGAGAAGCCAAGAAGGATATGACCACAGCTACTATTTCGTCAGTACTTGCCTTACCTTTGTGTATTCAATGGTTTCATTCCTTGTATCCAGATTTCCACATTTGCCAGTGATCACATCCACTGTAAGTCTTCGCCAAAGGTACCAATGTCTGGCCGGAGTATGTCTGACGCGGTCAATCTTTCAGTTCATGCTAATTTTCTGAAGGCATAATGAGATCAAACGATCAATGTATCATTGGTGTATAACATGTATAACTCGCGAAGCGAATGAATGAAGCATAATTTAGCAGAGAGCAATCAAGCCTAGCGAGTGATAGTGCAGAAAGGAAGGCAGACGGGCAAATCTTGATGCAACGTAGACCAGGCATCCAAGCAATTTGCAAACAGAGAACATGCTGGCAAGAGTAATATCGTAAGATTTTTCAAGTCTTTGAAGCGGGTGAACTAGCAGAGTTAATTCGAGTTTGATATGCGCCTTCCAGCATTTCGAGGTCGTTGGTGATCCATTGGCTTTGCAGAGCAGAGTAGACCGTTGCACGATGCAGAGGATTCCGTATCAGTAATCGGCTAACGAGACCTTTCGCTACGGAAGTATGGAATCAGATGCAATGTCACAAGTACAGTGACCCGACCTTCAGGAATGTGCTTCCATAACTCCCTTTGAAAATCTATTTCACCATTGACGATTCTTTCTTTGAGCCGAGTTTCATTTCGTATATAGCTTTGAGAAAATTGTGATCCGTGCTGGGACTCCTGGATGTGGCTTAACCAGTCGACGCCAGAGCGGTCGAGTGAGGAGACATTGTCGAAGGGGTGAGCACCACTAATCAGAAAGAAAAAGAGTTTGAGTCAAGGACCTTAACCGAGTAAAATATATGCTTGAGACTGTAGTTTCACGTACGAAAGCATGATATACAAGATCACGCCTGCGCTCCAACAATCCGAAGGCATTCTACCATTACTTAGTCAAATTTGGGTACTTGGGGAACAGCCTCTAACTGGACGTACCCAACATATCCAAGATGCTTCTGGTCAAGAGCAAGGATACCTTCCGGCGGAAGGTAAGATACAGTTCCACAAACATTGAAGGTTTCCTGGTACGACTTTGGTCGAGCAAGGCCGAAATCAGCGATTTGTATGTGGGGATAAGGTCCTGGAGCACGGAGCAAGATGTTTTCGGGCTAAGAAGGTTGGCTAAGAACCGCTTCTGATATCGCAACCTTCTCTCTCACCTTGAGGTCTGTACAAAACGTCAGATCGGCAGAACAAAGGGATCAACATGAAGCTGACCTCGATGGGATATAGATTTGTCATGAAGATATCTAAGTCCCTTGAGCAATTGATACATGATGTACTTCGCTTCGGCTTCACATATCTGACTGTTTTTTTCAGTATAGCTGTTCACGTAGGTGAAAAGGTCGCCTCCGGTGCATAGCTGGAGAAAAATATGGCTAGAGTGAAGAAAGTTGTGCTATCAGCGATATCCGTGACTAGATTATCCTCACATGAAAGTGCCATTCTCCTCCGTATCGAAGATTTGGTTGATATTAGGCTACTTGCGGTTAGGGAAGGCTGACGAAGACAGGGAAAGAACGCACATGATTCAAAGCCATGAGAATCTTGATTTCTTTCATAACTTGATCCAATTCGTGCTCCTTTTTAGTTCTAATGCTTTTACAAGCCACTTGACAATGTCGAGTAGTACTCATTGCGAGATGGACAGTAGCAAATGAACCGCTCCCCAGACACTGTGAGGTTACGATATAGGAGCCTATGTGCTGAATAATGTATTTGTTGAGCTTCCAAAGTACACCTTGATACTGCGCATACCTTCTGGGTATATTTCTGAGGAGGCGTAGGATCAAAGACCGTCACCTTCTCAACAGGGTCTTTCCAAAGGTGAATACAGGTGAATGCTTTGAATAGTAAGCATCAGTTCAGCCAAGCGACAAAGTGTAATGCGCAACACACTGAGTGAGTCAGGTATTCTTATGACATCTCCATCCATGACTATTACCGACGTCTTTCTAATGCGATGCTCGTTGAGGATGATGCCGTTTTTGGATGAATCCTATAATACCATTGAGGACACCTTTGACCACGATGACTTCGAATGGAAGCTCTACTTGACACGATACTATTACTCCGCCGCTAGGCGAGCGAACTCTGCAAGAAGGTGAAGGTTGATTAAAATCTATTGAGAAGATCACGCACGCGTAGAATTTACAGTGCACCCCAGAGACAGAGCTATCCAAGATGACATACGAACTGATTCTGAAGTCAGCGTGAGTCGTGAAACGCGCTGATATAGCTGAACGGACCAATATTGCGGGTTTCTGCCAATGACCACCGGTCTGTTGAGACTCAACACTATTGCTTCGAAACCGGAACACTCAACCAATTGAAGGTCTCAGCAAGAAAATGAAAAATACCTTCTTTTCGGCCGTCCTTCACTGTGACAAGCTTGGCGCATATATTCGCTGGAAACCGAGAGTTTGATCGTGAACAATGAGAGGAGGATACAGAAGATTCTTTGGACAGAGCATGTGAATTGAGGGAATGCATTTACACCGAGAAATACTTTGAGGAGTAGGTTTCCTGCGATGTTGATAGCACTGGCAGCTAGGCAGACTTAAAGGTAAGGAGACTGGTATGTAATACAATGCAATTCGTCGGCGCGACACGACACATCACGTGCTGCGACCCTTCCGAGGTGTCACAGTCATACTAGTATCTTAGCCTTGAGCAGAATTACTTAAGATCATACATGCTGAACGTTTGGACTTGAGTATTCTTGCACTATCAGAAAGGTCTCGCTTGAGGCCAGAGGCTACCAAATACTAGGTCTCGGATCCAAGAAGTACATACATCAATCATAACCCTTCCCACTTCGTTGCTTTGCTCTCTTCGGTTTTTTATGTTTCTTATCCAAGTCGCGCTCGCGGTTAGCCAGCACTGCAGCCATTCTGGCATGCTTCGGTGCAAGGATTGTTCCGTTGTCAGTAACGGAGTTTTGATGCGGGTATGCGGTAGCACGAGAGAATTCTCTTCCCCCGTGTAAAACACCTTTGGCAAAGACGCGTCCCCCAACAGCAGCCTTTTCATCGAAAAATTCATGATCAAGGGCACGGGATTTCTGCCCTTGCCCAACAGCAGGCAGGATAGCTTGCGGGAGTTCGGATGCAACGTATGTATCAGCATCTTTACCAACTCGAGTGACCGGTGCTCGTTTCTTGCCAGCGACCTTTTTCAAGGAAATTTCGTGGGTCCGCTCATTAAAATCCTTTTCTGATATGCCTGGAGGAGGGTGACAGAACAGCAATTTGGCGTTCACATAGTCTTTCAGAATATAGCGTGCTGCCCGTGCCTCGTCAGGATTGCCTTGCCCTGACCGCATGTACCCTCGGGCAACTAGGCGGCAACAATGTCAGCTTAGAAAAATTGAAGGCTGATGATTTACGCAGGCATATGCAATCAAAAAATTTTCTGCATTTATCTGACCATCCCCTCCTTCTTCTATACCCCTTGCTTGGATGGTAAGACCATATGTGGCTTCTAATACCTCCCTAGGTAGGCGCTTGACAACCAGTGATACAGGGCCCGTATACTCCCTCATTTGGTCGATTGGAAGAACACCATCACAGACAAGCTCGGCCTTGGTAGTTGCAAATTGCGGGAACACAAGACCAGGACAATCACACAATACTATCGATTCAGATAGATGAATTGTTTGGAAATGCTTTGTTTTCCCGGGTGTGGAAGACACGCTGACTTTCTTCTCGCCGAGCAAGGAGTTGATTGTACTAGACTTTCCAACGTTCGGGTACCCAACCAGACCAACGACCAGTTTCGTTGGTGGTATACCGTTAGCATCTGCAAATGCTGGGGGAAGAGAAAGCGAAGTCAGCAAAAAGGGAGAAATAGAAACAAAAGTATGGCGGTGGCGACACACTTGATAGATCAGGAGCTCTTTTAACAAACAATTCTTCCAGCTCTAATACGGAAAGAACCCTTGCTCTGGGATCAGATTCATCCTCCTCATCTGCAGAATAGTAGGCGTCTTCATCGTCCTCATCACTGGAGTAAGCATCATCGCTGCCCTCAGCCTCCTCAATGTCTTCACCTCCACTATGGAGGGGCGAAGAAGGAGGCTCGCCATCTGTTTCATCCTCACTTTGAGCCGCCTCCTTTTCGTTCCGAGGTTGTGTACTCAGCGCAGCCTCTCGTCTCGCTTCCTGTAGAGCAGATGCGTTTGCGGCGGAAAAAAACGCATATTGGATGTTTTGCTCCTCAAAGTAGTCGGACCATTGTGTCCTGCGTGTAATTAAGTATTGTTGAGTGTAAAGCAAACAACAGAGAGTTTCGGTATCTCGCCTTTGCTGTGCGGTCAACAAGTCTGCCTTATTGATAAGTAGTAAACTCCGCCGTTTACCCTTCCCCGTGCCGCGCTCTCCCTCAGGGCCTTCCACGTCTTTGATGTAGTCCTCTAGATCCTCGCAGCGGAAGCGTAAGGGATTACGGGCGTCAACGATCTGTACAATCAGGTGCGATCGTTCCAATACACGCCATAGTTGTCTCCATACTTCGAGATTGCGTTCGAAAGGTGTAAGTAGGAATCGTTCCTCTTCTTGCAAACTGGAAAGTACAATCAGTATATTGGAATATACAACAAAGCCAAAACGCACACCGCTAGTCCTCTACGCCAGTCCAAAAAAGCAGCCTTCTCCTGCCGCTCTAGTTCGGCGGTAGTCATTGTTTTCGTCCATGGTGGCCGCCTTGGCACTCGGAGTTTCTGCTTATTCTCCTGGTGCTTCTTCAAGGTCTTTTTCTCTTCCTGTTCGCTCAGCAGGTAGGGATTTTGGGTTGCATTGGTCGTCTGCTGAATCACTCGGACGTTCCTTCGTTCTAGAACGTGTGAGATGGGAAATCAGATGCTTCATGTACGCATGCATACCTGCCGTAAAGTCCGTCTCAGCCAACTGCGCTGTATTGAGGAACTCGTCAAGATCGCGCTCTTGTGTTACAGATTTTAATCGTGATGTCGAGTCAAGATCCGTAGTGTACTTGAGGAACTCTCTCAACAAATCGAAATAAGAACAGTGCTTCAAAGACGAACCATGCCCGATTCTTGTATTTTCCTTGCATCCTTCACCTTCTGATTGATGATTGCCCGTCCGAGACCACTAGGATTCGGATTTCTCGATTTTGGAGCCTGGAATGATCAGAAGATGAGTAACCTATCAGTTCGCAATCCACAGGAGTAAAGCTTGCCATATGATAGCACTTCTTGGAACAACTACCTCAAGTGACAAGCCTGAGCGGTGAAAATTAGTCAGTCAACGTCACCCAGCGGTCACCCACGCTAAATAAGGTAACAGCACGTGTTTAATGTCAAAGCATCGGTTACGACGATCTTTCTGTGAGGATCTTCGACCTTGGTTTAGATATAATAACAGATTTCAACTGAACAGCGGCATTGTGTATATAAAGAAAGTGTATATTGCGCAAGAATCAGATTAATTTCTTATCTCAAGGTACATAAGCCTGAAAGCACAGCTTGGCAGTGTTGAATCGGACTCTAATATCACGGAAGATTGGGTAGAACTTGGAGATCGATGATGAGTGAAGTTGAAGTGATTGAAGACATAGCGTGACTCACTGGCTGAAGTCCATAGCGCTTCATCTGTACCGTTGGTGAAAGGGGTGAGCGTAAGAACGTATGTGGAGTCGAAAGCACCAGCAGCCCATGCCGTGAAGCCAACAATCTACGTACATACACTTGTTAGAAGCATTTTAGAATTGTTCATAGTCAAATGCGCACCGTGTCTGAGTTCTCCTTAACATACGCCAGCTCTGAATTTAGACTATCAGATGCATGTGTAGTCAATGTCAATTCCTGTGTTTTCCAATAACGCGCTTACTAGGTCTCGCAGGAAGCGGTATTACCTCCACCTGTTTCGCTGAGAAGAGCCTGCCTGTTGCCGTTCTCTGTCAAGAAGTTCACCAGAGTAGTCAAAACATCGACGTTGTCCTAACGAAACCAATCAATTCATCACTAAGGACACGCGCTACTGCCCTGCTGAACGTACAGTAACGCAATCCGGATGGGTTCCGCTGTTGTCACTGTCAAGGTACTTGTGTACTATGCGAACATTGATTCAACATTGACAGAAATTTCAGAAAGCATACTGACCATCAAAAATAATCTTGTCAGTTCCACCGCTCGGATCTGTTAAATTGACAAGGTAAGGTCCTGCTTCAGTGGGGAAAGCCTGAGCGCTCGAATACGAAGAGCCTGGAGCGAGAATGTATTGGGTGGTTGCACCGGCAGCACGGATTGCATTGATCGCAGCTTGCACAGAGTCAGCCCACATAGCAATAGAAGGAAGGTCATGAGGTTCATTCATGACTCCAAACTAGAATGTAGGATCTCCGATGAGCCTGAACCGGTTTCAAATACAAGGAATAAAGACATACGATTATTTTATCGTTGTTGGCATATTTCGCTGCAAGCTGAGACCATAAACTCGCAAACTGGTCATTAGATGGTCCTCCTTGGCCGATGATTTGTCCATTCCAACGAGCATAATTGTGCTGCATAGCGTATGACAAGCAAGCTCTCAAAAGCAGTCTTGGGTAGACTTACCACATCCACAATGATGTACGGGCTAGTGGAAGACGACAGAGCAGCTTGCACTGTAGCATCATATCGAGCGAAAAACGTAGGATCAATGGATCCACCGACGGTCGGGGTCATAAGTTGCCAGGCGAAAAATCAATTGAGTTTCTGATGCTTCATTGAGATTCGAATTCCACGTACCGAACGCTATAAGAAGTCAGGTTTTGCTTTGAGAAAAAGAAGAGGCTTGGACTCACGAATGCGGAAAATGTTAGCGCCTTGAGACGCAAAATGCTGAAACTGAGCAACTGGAGGGTCAACGCCGGTCCCGTTGAAGGAACCGTCAGTTGCCTAGGAAAACAGAAATGAAGATGCAAAAGCACGTCTATTGCAGTATCGCTCACCACGCTGAAATCATATCCTGGCATTGTAGTTAGTTTCCCGAGGTGCCCTTGATTCTGCAGTAAAATGCACACCTGCTGTGTTCACACCCCCAACAAATGGAATGGATGCAGATGCAGCCCGGGAGTTCGGTGGAGCTGCAGCAGCTAACAACACTGCGTGAAGGACGACGGTCAAAGCAGAGAGGACGTGTTGCATACTGTAACAGAGAAGAGAATGTTGGTCCTGAACCTAAGTTATGGCACGCTCTTATGTACCAGAGGTCTGATGGTTGATCTTGTTGCTCTGCGGCCATCGGAAAGAAGACGGAAGAGCCGCGAGATAATCATGGAAACCGGTAGATTCACGGTGACAGAAGCAAGTGGCGTAGTTAAAAGAAGAGTGCCCGAATATTGAGCGAAGAGGTAATATATAAAACAGTTATGCCGCTTGTAGAGAGCTCAAGAGCGGTTAAGTCTTCAGCAGAACCTGGAAAAATAAGTGTCCTTCAAGTTACAGCATCAGACAGTACCCACCTGGTCCTACCCAGAGCTGTACCGTGAATCTGTGAGCTCCACAGTGCCACAAGGACTGTCCTGATTTTTCACGTTATCCAGGATTTGCTGATGAGCGCAACGCGAGTCCAAAGTCAAAGTTGAACTGGCCGGTCCGCTCGCCGTGTCACCTTTTACCGGTAACTGCACATTATTTAGTCTTGCATGACTTCAAAGCAGAGCATATTTTCTCTCTACCGAACATACTTGCGTCAGGTCAGACTGCTTCCACACCACTATCTTCGGTAAACAGCTCCTATTCGTTCTATTTTGCTATATATTCATCTCATTCAGCCAGTTCTTCCGTGTCAAAGCTTCAGATGATTTCCGTGCTATTATAGGAACCCGTGCCAATGGGCCTCTCCGACAACAAAAAATAAAGAGAGTTTCGAAAGTGCGTCTTATTCTTCAACTTCGTCGTACACCCGGTTCACGTGTGCTCAGGATCTACGGAGGATTGTCTATGCTAGGAATGGGCGAGTCGATGCTTTCAATTACATCTTGGATCTAGCATACGGAAGGAGAGGGAAACTCAAATGGGAAATAATGACTGTTAGTTCTATTCCAGCAATTCATTTTGCCTTTCTAAAAAGTTTCAGCCTCTTTTGTCGGATCCAGCTGCTCCTCTTCCACCGAGGATCATACCTGCAGCAGAGAAGTCTCGACCTCCTGTTTACTCACCAGAACTGACTGCTCTCCTCACCAATGAGATCTCGCGGACAAGGAATAGTAAAGCCCTCGATCTCAAGTACCTGAAATTTCCCCCAATTCTGTCGGTTAGAGCAGATCCCTCTTCGGACGAGGCGCGAACGCTGGGGCCTCTCAGCAAGCGACTCGAATTAAACACTCGCTGGCGCTACTTCACTCGAGAATGGAAAAAGGTTTTTCCGGCGGCTCAAGTGGTCGTCAAGAATTTGGAAGGCACACTAGAGACAGACTCTGCGGACATTGCTCAGGCAGGAATCAGAGGTGCCGGCTTTCAGGGCATGGGTCTTCTTGAAGAAATCGAGGAAATAGTTGGGCCGCTGTCAAGTCCTCTTCCTGTGACACGGAGGGAACGACTGCGCTTTGATGAGAGAAAAACTCAAAGTGGTAGGCTTACGGAGGGCAAACATCCTTCTCGCTGGATTCGTCGTCGTTATCAGGCTCTTCTGGGCAGACTACCGGTGCTTGTGTACAATGTCCCACTGAAGCAGCAGTCACGAAATACTGGACGTTACAATGTTGCTTTGTCCAACAATGCTGTTTTTCATGCAGGCAGAATGAGCGCCCACCGAAGAGTGGATTTGGATGATGTAAATCGTGCCTGGCTGGAACGGTCTCTCGACAGAAGTACTAAAGAAAAATGTATGTAAAACGTTTCAAACTCTGGGTTGCCTTCTGCATATCGTATGTTGACGAACTTTTCGTAGTGAAAACGTGAATGTGATCTCAGGTGTTTACGCTTTAGTACTCGGCCCCTAGCCTCAATAAAACGACGACTTGAGAATAGGTCTTGCACTCTATGAACCGGGACCTCGTCGGCTGGGTACGAAATCTGGATTCAGTGAGATCGAGCCGATTAGGATAAACATTATCTGGCAGTTTGCAAGAAGAGCTGCACGTCGTTCGGATACGAAACATCTTTTGGATATACCAAGTGTGCTAACACAGTATGAGAGGAGATGAATCGTGACCGGCTAAAAGCATCGTACAAACGAAGAGAGGGCAATAAATACAGGAATAGCAGATATCTTACTCAAGCGCCGGACTTTTCGATTTCCAGACCGTGGAGATCGATGACATACATGCTATAGTTCCGATCGTGTGCTTGCGAGGTTCTGGGGTCATTCGGTCTAAGGTCTACACCACATTGAAGTGCGAGCATCGTTTGGTATTCATCAAAGCTGAATTCTTGTTGTTGACGAATACCGTCAAGCATGTCCTGTCGGGAATGCGTTTGATACAAAGATATCGCAATGAAGAATTGGAAAATACCTGAGGAGACAGAAAGAAAAGCGAGTAATACCTCTTGGCTCGATCAAAAACTTCGCTGGAGGGGTTATGAGTGATGGTTTTCACACTTTGCTGTAATGCAAGAACGTTTCGGAGGATCTTTCGAATTCCGTACACATTTGGCCGTCGAAGGAACCGCGCGCTGGAAATCAGTACGTGCTCCATCAGGTGGCCCAAACCGACAAAAATGAATCTGCCCGCGATGATCTTAGCTGTCGAACAGTGTGAACATGAAGCACATACTGTCGTGCGAGGCTCGAGATGTTGGGTGAGAGAACGTCATCGCATTCCGCTAAGTCGTTATTCAAATCAATGATATGGGGATCAGGTTCGCCCGCCTCGGAATCAATAGAATAATTCCCCTGGACGCGGTTGAATATATAACTATGGTGAAGTTGAAACAAACACACCTGCATAGCGAACGCCAGATAGTATAATGTTCGGCATCTGATATCGATGCGAATGCTGTCTAGTATGAGCTCAGACAGTTGCTCGTATGTTTTAAGGAGGGCTTGGAAGCGGCTGCAGAGCTATTGAGTTGATATAAGACAAGTTTTAACAAGATATATACTGACAGAGACATTTCCTTTGACAGCGGAAGATCTAATCGCTCCGTCGGGGAAGCCAAGGGAAGGAAAGGCATAAAGGGTGTATACGGAATGGAGACCGCAGAAAGTGGCTCAAGATTTTGTGGTGTAGGGGGCACATCATCGGTCCGAGCTTTGAGCGAACTCAATTCCGAGGCAAACCATGTCTGTGGAGTAGAATCAGAAGACGAAGGACACGAGCAAGAGGCGTACTGACAATACTGCGATACAAGCTGGCTAATGCTGCCAAATTTCTGATTGAAGGAATAAGATCCTCTTTTGTCAAACGATTCTGGCCGAGTATGTTCAACTCCAGGTGAGTTTCCTGCTCACAAAGCTTCTTCTGTTGCGGAGTGCTCGACAACAAGGTATTCTGCAATTCGGCTAGACAAGGCATCAGTTCTGATCGTTGAGCCCACTGTGCGGCGATGGCGACACGAGCCTGAGATGAATCGTCTTGCGTGGAGGAGACAAGATCTTGGAATCTATCACTACATCGTTGGTAGAACTGAATGATGACACCAAGGATCAGGCGACAATAATTCTCTCTGTGAAACGGTGTGGTTTGAAGCATGACACATAGCGAATTAATTAAAGCCATGAGATGGGTGCCGGCCTAAAAAATCACACTGTCAACGCCAAGGTTCGTCCAAAGACAAGAAAGGACAAAGTACCTTGGCTAACGGTTCAGGCGATAGACGCTTAGACAGAGGATCAGGCTGAAATGCTTCCGAACCAGTTATTTATCAGGCCCAGAAACAAATCGAGGGGTACGTCGAACGTACCAGTAATCGCTTGATGGAACAGAAAGGACACCTTCTCCTCAAGTTGGGGAAGATAAACTTTGAGAACGAACTCGTCTAGTATCGCACCGGAATCACGAGTGGATTCCATGTCGGACGGAAGGATTTCCGCTATGCGTTCCAGGAAGGCCAGTGTGGGTTGGAACAGTACAGTGACGTGGAAGACGTTGGGCTTGATTAACAGCCGATGGTGCTGCCCCGCTCCAAGTAGCCTGTCATCTGTACCGACGCTTGATAATACAGATTGTGCAGCATTTTCCGCGGATCCTTGTACAAGACCAGGCATGGTATCCTTCAAGACTTGTGTAAGCTCATCCTCGTGAGGTCTCAGTATCTTGTTCATTAGCTTAATGTCCGTGTCTGCAAATCTGAACACAGACTAGAGAGGGATGAAGTGAGGAAAAATTCGCATATAAGAAGATACTACCAACCTTGGTCTTATCTCTAGAAAAACGTCCTTCTCTCAGAATTTCGTTTATAGAAGATATTGGATTTCGTCCGGATATTGAGCCTTCTTCTTCGTTCGTGAGGTAGTCGTATATAAGAGTTTTCAGCTTTTAGAGATGCCCAAAGTACATTAGAAATACCGAGCTGTGACTGAGACAATACAGAAACCTGCCTCAGCTTGGATAGTCATCCATATGTCAACGAGTGGGAACAACGATCCTGGCTTGGTCCCAGAGGAGTCTTTGAAGTCCCTGCGCTGCAATGAAGAATTTAATTCAGATCCGAATTCAAAAAGAGCTCACTTACTGATCCTATACGATTCGCCACCTCGTAGATGACTCTTAATCCCTGCGCCACCGCATCCATCTTCGAATAAAGAGTCCAGAAGAAATCTCTCAAAATTTCATGATCAACATGCTGGGCTGAAGATTCAAGTGCGGCAAGTCTTAATACAGATGCACTCAAAAACTCATTCTTGTGTGTGACGACCATTGCCGGGTCCGCAGAGAATATGTACACTCCTTCAGACCTTCCAGTAGAGAAACCAAATATAGAGTTTCGTCGGCCATACTCTGCTCTATCAGAGACTTCGTCCAATGTGTTATCCACAAGCGAAAAGATCTCGTTGGATATTCGTTGTGCAACTATGTCGAGTGCGCTGCCCAGTCTACCCAAGACAGCCAAAGATTCAAGGACTGTCTCCATATAAGCAAACGAGTCGGCCTCAGGATTGATCATGGCTTGGGTATTACGGGGTATCGAAGATGAGAACATGTTTGTGGGAGCGGAAGTGACTTCATCCAAGTCCAGCGGAGGGTCATTAGGCCTGAGCGCAAGGTCATGGAGGAAACGTGCCAAGCGAGTCTGTCGGAACGATGAAGAGTTTGGGGAAGATTGTGGTTGAGTTGAAGATTTTGTGTCCGTTTCGAGCTCAAATTCGACCTTTGGGACTATGAAAAGTGAATGGATAGACTTCAACGGACATGCCATATGCCTTACATTCTCGTTGATTAGGTGTGTACGGTGCCCACCTGGAGTCACACCAAAATGATTTGAGATACAGGTGACTGTGTAATTCGTCAATTAATATCTCTCGCAAAGCCTGTATTTGGACATCAGATACTGCGCCCGATGAAATTGCAGAGAAACTCACGGTCTCTTGGCCTACAAGATAGCTCCTCAAATCAGACACGGCTCCAATTTCGAGCATTTCGGACTTGTTGATAATTTTGAGGTTCCGGACCAGGACAACGGATGCTTGTAACAAGCGTTTCTCAGACATCAAAGTCTCTAGTAGATCCGGTACAGTTTTCAACAGTTCGCTAGAAAATGAAGGTATGTTGATCAGAACAAAGCTGTATTTTGTTTACATACATCTGGTCCAAGATACGTATCATCTCTTCTAGGGTTTGACCTCTCGACCATAATTGCACAAGATCAGCACGTTTGCTTCCTAACGCCTCCTTAGATTCTTGCAGCGCTGCTTTGGCTTCACCAATCTGTGTTTGTGTAGCTCCTAGATGATTTAGTAGGGAAGCATGATGGGGGAGGGACGCAGCGAAGGCTTGATAATGCTCTAGATAAAGGTGCAATCAGAGCACTGAGCACTGACATACAGGAAAGTTGTCACATACTATCGACCGATCCTTTCAGTGCCTTAGACAACATGTTTTTCGTCCGCTGAAATGATTCCATGTCTTTTCCAGACGACGATTCGTCTAGAAGTTGTAGTGCTAGATCCACGGTGTTAAACTGACATTGGTTAGAGATAAGTGAGTGCACCAAGCTATCCACTTACATCTGGGTCAATGACGAACTCCCAGCCATCCTTCACTTTGTCTAAAACAGCTTCATTGGAGTTGAGCAACGTTACGAGGGACCATAGGAACGGGCTTACCGTCAATATCCCCTGCTCGAGCCCCACCTGTGGCCTTTCTCCCCGGTACCTTTTCTCGTATTCGCTGTTGCCTTGCGCGCTCTGCTATCTTCTCGTCTTCCCGTGCTCTCTGATATTCGTATTCTTCGCTCCCATTGGTCATAGCGCGTCTTCGTGAGCCAGCGGATTGAAATGCGGACAAAACATTAGTAAGGGAAGATGGTGACGTGGATTCATCCTCTCCAGGATTGCTCGGTGTTCGTAGCGGCATTGCGCGGGCGTTTGAAGGGGTGTTTGGGTTGCTGATCGCACCGCGCAACCGGTGCCCAGAAACCGAGCTACTGGCAGTAGCGGTACTTTCTCTATTCCGGTCTGAATTGGAGTATTCAGAAGTCCGATTTCTTAGCTCGGACCTTTGAGGACGAGAAGGTCCAATCGGTGCAGTGTTGGGGGGGTTGACTCCACGAACGGAACTGTTGCTAGGTGTTGTAGGCCGCGACGGTAGTCTGCTTATCTGCAATGGTCTCGTTGGAGCTGACGATGGAGGAGAAGCTGGAGCATTTATACTACTAGAAACAGAGGGTGAACGACTTTGACGAGTAGGAAAAGGAGGAGCTCGCGACATATAAGAGCACTGTTAAGCTTACAATTCAGTTGTTGGACACTCGCCTATATCCGATTTCAAGCCCAGCACTATCATTATGACAACTCTGATACAGTCTCTATTACCATCCTTTCTGAGCCCGCTCCCCTCTCAACCAGAAAGCTTGTCTTATATTCAATCCGTTTTTCAGCATACAAGCGTCCTAGGAACTTCTCATACTCTATGGTGGCCAAACTCCAATCTTGAAAGTGAACCTGATTGTGTAGCACTTTTCATTCCAGGTGCATAGTCTTGTATGAACACTCCCCGTGATTGTCTGAATAGTTGTCGTACTGGTAGGAAACCCTGGTCTTGTAGAATTTTATATACCCTTTCTTTCTGCTGTTCATAGGGACGCAAAAGATCGAAACCTCGCCATTCTAGCCCACTCTCACCTTGGGCATACTCCAAATGTACCGGCAATCGAATATGGTCTCGTAGCTCAAATTGAAGCAGTAATCGAGGCCCTCGACGCAGTCAAGCGGTCGTACCAGAATGCGAGAATCATACTGATGGGACACAGTGTTGGAGCATGGATTGCGTTGCAGGTAAGTAGGATTGTCAAGTGACTTGAGCACCCCCACACTGTGTATGCGGTACTTAGGTCTTGAAAGCGAGATCGGAAGCCACTCATTCGACTCTTCTGCTGTTTCCTACTATCAGAAACATCGCGCATACGCCGGCTGGTCGCAGTCTACACGTCAGTTTCCAGTTAGTTTTCCGCTCTTCTATTTCTTGGTGACTGATTATGTATTTCACCTTTAGTGGGCCTTCCGTCCGCCGTTGCCATTTATCATATCGAAAGTTTCAGTGCTTTTGCGGCTTTTCCCTCGGTTCATATTGAACACAGTGTATCGGGAATGGCCTGACCATCAACTGGATGTTCTTGTCGGTTTGTTGCGCTCGTCTTCCAGTATCTTTGCATGCTTAAGTATGGCGCACGATGAGATGAAAATGATACGAGAACTGGACCTCGAAGTTTTGGAACAGCATAAGCATCATATTCATATGTTCTTCGCGGAAAAGGATGCGTGGGTTGGAAATCAAAAGAATGCCATCTTGAAATCGCTAAATCCAGATTACGACTCCGTAAGAATCGTACATGGTGCTCAGGGTATACCTCATGCGTTTTGTATCAGTAAGTGGACCGTCGCCCTTTACTCTGCATTTGTTCAACAAGGTGTTTATAGACCACGGTGAAGAATTAGCAGACCAATGCATAGAATGGTTATTTCGATAGTCGCCAACCAATCCTAGTTGCGAAATTATGTGTGTGGATTTACTGTGCTGATAGTACACAGCTTGCCTTTTCGATCTTGATCGTATGATCGCTGGTATTTCAGTTCTTCTGAATATACATATAACAACTCGTCCTACATAAGACTCAGTGAGGTCAGTCAGTAGCAAGTCAGTAGACAGTTTGAGTTTGTAGATACAAATTACCAATCCAGAAGAGGCACAGCCACAACCCCGACTTTCAGTCTTTCTGCACCAGCTGCAACCCCTGACATGTTCTAACTTCTCGAGCAGCCATGGTCGGAGATCAAAGTTCAAGTGCCTTTACTTCCCCAAAACCGGAGTCGGCCACGATGAGTCGGCAGACAACATTGCGTCCGACCTCAGTCTATGTCTCCCTAACTCGTCTTCCTGCGTCCGAAAAGCTGAAGTACACAGAATTACCTGGACAATTTCTTGTACCAGAATTGGATGAACGCGTTAGAGTAGATGAAGTCGTAGGAGAGTACGTGGATGCCATTAAGGGACCTTTGTATTATGGTCGTTACGAAGGTGGTATCATTTACGGAGTCAGTCTGCACGCGTTTTTTTACTCTTTCATAGCGCGTTTCTTACTTGTTTCTAGTTTCCTGCCCAAGCATTTGCCGAAAGGTATCCAGGACTCATTGAGACTTACAGTGCGTACTTATGATTCTAATTGCACACCCTTCCCATTGAATGCACTATGGACAACAACAAGAAATCAAAGGGCTTGCTTTCAGATTTTAGGCCCGACAGCCAGGAAGTGCATCCTCGATGGCGCGTTCGATTCAGAGTAACGATTAGTAATCGCCGTGCTTCAGTTAGCATCAGCTCTGCACACGGTAGTCAATATGTGAACGATTCCGATGCCATGTCGGATTCCGAGTTGGAGGGTTCTGACGATGAGAACTACGGAGAAGAACTGGGAGCAAGACGACGCACTCGCAGGAGTACGCGAAAAAACGAGCGCAATTCCAAGCTCATGTTTAGCCCGCGGAAAACGCGATCTACAACTGTTTATCCGATTCCAGGATCCAGTGAGGAAGATGAAAGCGATGTTGTGGGTAAACGTCGTTCGTCCCGGATGAAAAGGCCCATGCGTATCGTTCTTGACGAATCTGGACACTCCGATAGTGACAGCGAATACGGATATCTTGACACACGGAAATCGCGCAAAGCTACTTCACAGAAGAAACGTAGCAAGGCGGCACGTCCAGCGTATGGGCATTTTCGCTCAATAGACGACCTCAATTACGATGACGACGATCAAACGAGAGCACTGCGGGCGCATCGTGATATATGTGAAAAGTGTCATCGACGGCCTGCACATCTGTTGCTAGCGGCTGAAATGAAAAAGGCTAAAAATGGTAGGAAACGCAGAAAGATTTCAGAGGGAGAATCAGGAGAATCTGATGACGCAGTGGAAAGTCTAACGTCGCTAGGCGGATGGGTACGATGGCAAGTACATTTGTTCATTCGGATCCCATTCCTTTCGAGTTGACGAATGCGCAACTAGCTTGAAATGTCCAGTTTCTGCTCATTGGCGCTGCTTAGCTCGCACGCAGCAAGATGAGATTCTAAAAGCAACTCGAGAGCGTGATCGAGCTGAATGGTTGAAGGCACACGAAGGCGAACAACTTGATGTAGAAAAGGATGGACCTCAGAAGCGTGCAGGATTAGAGGTCGAACAAACCACCGAATTCATATGTGGTCAGTATCATTCCATTCACCGTCAAGCATTCATCCTCCTTAGGGTCATTTCATTAGGATCATGCATGAAGGGTGGTGTATGTATGGGATGCATGAAAGTCGCTCTCGAACCAGATGCAGCTTCCACTCTCAAGGGCGAGAACCAAAGCAATGTGGTAGGCTCTTCCGGCAACCTCGATATGCACAAAACATCAACCGAGAATCAAATTGAGGAAACCACGAACGAAGTGCAGGACCAGCAACTGTTCTTCCGATGCTTCACATGCAAACGGTTGGCTCATTACAAACACATCGAACTTGGTGTCATAGAGGATGTCGATGATCTGGTAGATGCAGCCTCTCATTATCAAAAGAACTGGCTATGTATAGACTGCGCTTCATATCATTGGACTCTCGATAAAATCCTGGCATGGAGACCTTATCCTCCTAACACCGTTGAACCCTCGCGCGCCATTGGCGAGCCCGCTAATTACAAGGCAGCTTTACCGAGGGAGTATCTCGTAAAATGGCAGGAAAGAGGCTACAGACGTACTCAGTGGGTTCCTCATATGTGGCTTCTCTCAACCTCACCCGGGAAACTCAAGAACTTCATCGCGGATGGTCCAAAAGTCGAGCTTCGTTCTCCTGCCTCTGATAGAAAACCCAAGGAAGTTGACGAAGAACCAAGTGGTCTTTTCGATATCTCGCGAGAATCGTCTGCGAAACCGAACAATGCCCCTCAGTCACCACAGACCGCCCTCGTCGATGCTGAGAGTAGAATTCCACTAGCTTGGAAAACTGTCGATCGTGTCTTGGATATCCAGTTGCGCCGTTCTCGCCCGAAGCAGAAGAGCAGGAAAAACGCTAGAACATCCCGGAGTTCAATTGAATCTGAAGATGAAAGCGAAAGCGACAATACTCGGGAGACTTTTCGGGCTGCGTTTGAACAAGGCGAAGAACCTGCGGGATACACTGAATCATTGCATGATTTTGAAACCAGAACTGGTAGCACATTTGATCCTGAGGAGCACATTGATTTGGTTGTTTGGGCCTTCTTCAAGTGGGAAGATCTGGGTTACGAAGAAGGTAGATACTGTTTCTTTTCCGTCTGACTATGGTTAAAATCGTGTTTAGCGACTTGGGACTCTCCCCCCGAGCCTAAGGATCCAACATATCCTGCTTTCCAGCGCGCGTTGAAGCGTTTTGTAGCGGCCAGTACAGTGATAATTCCGAGATTCAGCAAAGAAGAACTTCGAAAGTTTGAGAACCGACCTAAGGGCGAATATCGTCGGAAGTATGCAATCAAGAGCGCTGCGGAGCTCACTTTGGCTCAAGATCCCAAACTACAATTGATGCCTTTTCAGGTTGATCATTCTCCTCGACCTGTGGATCTCATTGCTGAATTCCCTTTCTCTCTCCAGGTTGACGGCTTCAATTGGCTGTGTAGTAATTGGTGGGACAAACAACCTTGTATCTTGGCAGATGAAATGGGCTTGGTAGGCATCGGCTCTTGAGATATGATTTCCTGGAGATGGCTCATCTTTCCTCAGGGCAAGACAGTTCAGATCACTTCATTTATTGGGAAAATAGTCGCCAAGTATTCAGCACAACCGGTTCTAGTTGTAGTGCCAAATTCTACTATCACAAACTGGGTACGTGAGTTTGAGCGATGGGCTCCCGGTCTACGCGTTGTTCCCTTCTACGGAGAATCAAAAGCCCGTGAAGTCATCAAAAACTTCGAATTAAGCCACCAACACAAGAGAAGCGGCGAGACTGGCGCCAAATTCCATGTCTTAGTCACTACTTATGAAGCATTGATTAATCCAAGGGACTTCGGCACCGTGTTCAAGAGTCAACCAAGATGGGAGGTACGTAGTCTGTATCTCAACGTAGCGTGAAGAGGCTCAGGTTGGGTAATAGGTGCTAGTTGTCGATGAGGGGCAACGCTGTAAGTATATCGTCTCCCTTCACCATTTAAAATGTCTTCATATACTTTTTCTTAGTAAAAAGTGATAGCAGTCTCCTCTTCAAGAAACTAAATGAACTGAACACCGCTCATCGCATTATCATGACGGGGGTATGTTACTCTTATGATACTAGTGCATCATGATGATGGTTAACTCTTCATTAATTAGACCCCACTGAACAACAACATGCGAGAATTGTTCAATCTTATGAACTTTCTGGACCCTGTAGAATGGAATGATCTTGATGCCCTGGAGAAGGAATATGCGGACCTCAACGAGGATCTTGTGAAGCAGCTGCATAACCTTCTACGCCCATACTTTCTACGTCGTATCAAGAGCGAGGTCCTGGACTTGCCTCCAAAGGTGAGAATTGAATTGAGCAGGGAGACTTTGGGGGGTCGCTAACAGTGCTCCAGAATGAAGTCATCGTACCTGTCTCAATGACATCCTTGCAAAAGGAAGTATATCGATCGATTCTGAGTTAGTCTGACCCCCTTCTTGGTGGAATACGCAGCTCACACATGTACAGGTCACAACGCAGAGTTGTTGCAAGGTTTAACTCAGCCCTCAACTAACACACAGGGTGGCGCTCGTAAAAGCTCAATCAATAACATGTTGATGCAACTGCGAAAGTATGATAGACTGTCTGTCTGCTCTGCCCTTCTTCTGAATATATTCCAGATGCCTTCAACACCCTTACCTCTACCATGAAGACATTGAACCTCGAGGTTTATCTGCCGTAGAGACGCATGAGAAACTCATCGATGCGAGTGCGAAACTACGATTACTCAGAGATCTACTTCCAAAACTAAAGGCCCGTGGACATCGAGTTCTAGTCTTTAGCCAGGTAAGCTACAGGAAAGACTGCTCGCCTACTTTTTATCTGAAAACTTCCAGTTTTCTCTTGCATTGAATGTAGTAGAAGATTTTCTTGTTGGCGAAGGCCATAAATACCTCCGTCTGGTGATTTGTCGAAGAATTCATTTCAGCCGGCAGAAGCTCATCTCATCTGCAGGACGGGAACACCAAAGGCACCGATCGACAGAAAGGCATGGACGAATTTAACCGTCCTGGCTCTGATATATTTGTCTATCTCCTCACCACTCGAGCCGGGGTAGGATGTTTCAATTACCCGTCGTCTTCACTCGCTAATTTAGTCGTCGACAGGGTGTAGGCATCAACTTATTTGTACGGTCGAGCTTTGTCCATTGTGTTTTTCTAGATACTAATGAGTTTCGTTAGACTGCAGATACAGTCATTATATTCGATCCCGATTTTAATCCTCATCAGGTAGTTCGACGATTTGTTTCAAGCGGTTCTTACTAATAAACTTCGTTTCGCAGGACCTCCAGGTTTGTTTGTGAACTAGGTACAGATCACTCATGCGCTTATAGGATTTGGCAGGCTATAGCCCGCGCTCATCGTTTCGGGCAAAAGAAAACCTGCCTTGTCTTCAAGTTGATGGTGAAAAATTCCGCTGAAGGTGATCAGATCCCCAATTTCGTCAAATTCAGACACTGAGTTCGGTCAACCTTAGAACGCATCATGCAGATCGGTAAAAAGAAGCTTGTGCTGGATCATCTCATAGTGCAGAAGATGGACGATGATGATTCCGCCGGAGAAAACGTTCAATCCATTCTTACTTATGGTGCTCAAACGTTGTTTGAATCCGAAGAATCGTCCTCAGTAAAGGATATCGTCTATTCCGAGACCGATATTGACAAACTTATTGAGAAAACCGAGAAGGAAGGCGATCAAGAAGAAGTGTCTCAGGAAGGCGCAGGGGCGCTGTCCTTTGCCAAGATTTGGACAGCCGACAAAGACGAGCTTGATGAAGTTGGCGACGATGACCAAGCCGATTCATGGGCGCTCACGCTACAGAAAATCAACGAGGAGCGCACGAAGCTGCAGTCCAAGGAAGCAGCGCTTTCAGGGAGAGGCGCGCGCCGTAAAGCCGCTGTGACTAGAGTGAGCAGAGTTTTCTCGTAATGAGATCTGTAACCTGAATTTTCCCCTCCAGTATGTCGTTGAAGACTCCCCACAGAAGCAAGGAAGATCGCGTTCGAAAGCATCCGTCGACGGCTCCGCTTATACTGGAAGCGGTATATCTGACGGCGAAGAAAGTGTATCTGAAGCGCAGCTTGAGGAAGGCGACAATGACGTTCAATTCTTGACGCAAAATGAAAATAAGAAAGGAAAATCAAAAGCATCAACAGCGGATGAGCGCAATGGCATGCAATATGCAACACCGGAGGCCTGTGGATTATGTGGTCGAATACACGGCACGAAGGACGGGGACTGTTCCATGACTGAATCGTCTGAGAATCTGGTCGAATATCGGGAGATGCTACTCATGCATGCAGACGATGAGCCTTATGAGCAAAGGGTAAGTTGGTCCTTTCCCTTCCAGATACTCCTACTAGAGCTTGTTTGGTAGTGTGCGGCTGTCAATGCAATTGACGAGGTTCTCCGTCGGCGTGGTCATCAGAGTTTGATTATTAGCCAGCCTCTCTATCCAGTGAGGCCTCGCGTCTCACTTCCTAGCAAGAGAGCCAAGAAGGTTACAGGCTCTGCTCAGTCTACCCGGTCGGGTCTGTACACCGAAGCGGCTCCGCCTCCTAGCAGGATGCCTTCAACGGCCACAGTACCACATCGCGCAAGGGTGGCGGAGTCGTCGGGACCCAAGCCTATCTCCAATGACATCTATAAACACGCCTTTACGACGAATCTACTGACAACTCAGGATTCCACGAAGAACTTCACTGTCAATGAACCTGTGCCCTCAGCACGCACGCTTGGATGGACTGCTCATGATCAAGCAAACTCTCAACCCAGGACTTCTGTCCACTCTAGCTATAACAGAAGTGGCATTGCATCTATAGCACCAGGCCAGAGCTCTTTCGCATCAAAGGCTTCGGCTGCTTCGTCTGTTACAAAGTCTTCCACGCATCTTCGGACGGAGTCTCGTACTCCTGGGACTTATATTGCGGGGCCTAGTAGACCAACGAGTAATGTTACTTCAAATGCTGTTCAGCTGAATGCTATGGGGTCAGCAAGACCGGGCGGCTTCTCTGTTGGAGCTAGTGCAGAATCCAAGCGACCGTCTTCTCCTTCCGGGCCGTCTTCCTCGAAAAGATTGAAAGCGAGTTGCGCTGTTTGTGAACGAGCGCTTCATACGCTCAAAGATTGTCCTGTTGCCAGAGGTAGCTCAGAGGGGTGAGTCAATTCATATCTTTGTACCACATATTACCAAGTCTGTTTCAGTATCTTGAAGGCGATTACGAGGCTGACTGCATTGGGCCCAGAGATGGGACCGCATGTGGACACACTGCGCAGGATCCTTTCTCATCGAAAGAAGAATGAGATTGGCGCACTTCCTATTCAATGAAAGAATCTTGATGGAGGTCTGAAGGTACCGAACTAGATATTCAAGGATTTTTAGATCGTCTTTAATAGTGCCAAACTTACCCAGTACAGATCCTGTGTCCAACAGCGTGCTATCATTATTCCTTGTATTTTCTGACACATTGCTGTACAAGCGCGATTTAGTGTATAATAATATATTTTACTTCGTACATTTATACGCACTCTATACACGTAGATGCCTGTAACAACAGCTGAAGAATGCATGATGACTCACATTGCTGTGTTACTGTAGGTGGGAAACAAACCTGCAAACATGCATACGTAAGCAGCGTACAACTTAGTCTCTGCATCTGTCTGCATCTGTATGGAGTCGAATGCCACAGTGAATGCAACCACAAGTGGAACCCTGAAACGAAGGCGGTCGCAAACGACAACTAATGTTCCGACCTTGCCCAAAATCAAGGGAGATATCCTTATACAAGTTTTGACGCACAAATCTTTACGCAGGGCAAACGAATCTCTTCCGGAGGAGTTCGATAACGGGCGACTATCTGAACTGGGAGAGAAGGTATTGGAAGCTGCTATCACGGTCGCGCTATTCAACCGACGTCCGGTGCTGACCAGTAAGGAGATATCGGTGCGTTGAGTTTTTTCAGACTCTTGTTTTGGATGAATTTTGGGGATATTTACAGGCTGGCGAGTTGTGTAGGAGCAGAGAAAGCACATACTCTCGGATGAGAGCTATGATGTATGGGTTACGAATTATGGACTAAGAGACAGGGTGAGGTGTCTACCTGAACTAATATCGTCGTTGATCTTGCCTGAGGTAAATGAAGGATACTGTGGCCAAGGTGCTCTGTACATTTAACTCTGGCTATTACAGGAAACCAAGAGTCTCTTTCATGCTTACGTTGGCGGTGTATATGCAGAGGGCGGGCTGGAATCGGTGCAGAAATGGATAGATCGCCTACTGAACAAAGACGGCGACTACGCTATTGACGCTGACGGCAGCGGACAAGGAATTGCGATACCCTCCGAGCCCTCTGGACCTCCGCCTTACCCTCAGCATGGGTCAATACATTCGACTGCCCAGAAAAGAATGAAATCCGAGTCTCCAGTACCTACATTGAGCTCGCCGACATTCTTCGGTGTTCAGCCTCACCCGTCCCCTTCCCCTTCGATGATGCCAAGTTCCTCCGCCACGTACCCTAATTTCACGAACAATCAGTTCTCGAACTTCCAACAACAACAACAGGGTTTCTCAAATCCTCTCGCACCTGCACAGCCGAATCTTGCCTTCTTGCCACTGTTCAACCAGACGGCTTCGCAACGGCGGGTGTCGGTGGAATATTTCGCACATTTCTCCGGACCGTCACATGCAGGCAGGTGGACGGCACAATGTGTTGGTAAGTAGAAATATACCTCGGTCACCTCTTCGGTAATGATGTGATTCTAATTAGTCATTCATTCTTGACAGTGAACGGCATCCCGAAGGGTGTGGGGACTGGTGGGACTAAGCAGGTCGCGAAGGAGGAAGCGGCTCGACAAGCATTCTATGCGATGGGCTGGTCATAGCGTATGTGGTAACGGGCCGAGCGGGTACCATTACAGATCGTTCTGTAGGTTTTATGCAGTTGAAATGTGTAGTATTATAGCTATAGCTACAGTTATGTACCTTGTATCGTACTGAATTAAAGTAAGCAAAGGCCGACTAGCGGACTATACGGGATGTGCTTACTCAGACTCCTGCTGCAAAGAAAGATCACGTGTTTATGACAACGTCCAAGTCATCCTCTCGCGACTCGGTCGCTCCCTGGCCCAGCGTTTAGTATCGCCTGTTTTTTGACGCTTGTCGCCTTCTTCAATGTTAGCGACGACGAGCTCAATACCCTCTCAACAGGCTCCGCCTGCACCTAGCTCTTCCCTCTCTAGTTTATCATTGTCTGTTCATAACCATGCTAATCCAATTGATCTCACTGGCGACGACGACGACGTTGATCAGGCTCAAGATTCTTCCAGACAGGCGAAACGCATCCGCATAGATGAGCCTTTTCGTCGAGACACTTCTTCCACTCCAGCCCTTTTCGCGTCGCGCTCGCCATCCAAGTCTTCCGCTTCGCCTATGTCTTCATATTCTTCTTTTGGCGACAGATCAGCCACGGCTGTTCCATCTTCTTTCGATTTGAAGCCGAGTATCTTCACGAATACTTCCAATGATCACTCGACTGTGCACCCTGAATCGTATCGGCCTCCGTTTGTAGGCCCTTCTACTTCATCCGCCTTTTTCCCGAATCAACAAATGCGCTCCCCAATTACCGCTTCGCATACACCTTCTTCTGCCTCTTCATATTCCGCCTCTTCGCGCTCGAGCAGCCGTAGTGTCATAGATCTGACAGGATCACCTTCACCTCCGCCTCAGCCGCAGCAGTACCATTTTCAGAACGGAGATACATTGCCTCCAGACCTTGATCAGAGAACCCCTGTATGTCTGGGGCAGCTCACGGTCACCGCTCTTGTGCTCTATCCCGTTTCGTACATCATACGAGATCCCACTTCCAACGAGCCGGAATGGGTCCCAGTAAAACTTACCTACGAGCGCAATCCCCATGAAAACTCGGAAACCATTCATATCAAGCTTCCTGGCCCAACGACCGTTAAAGGTGTTTGCGATTCCTTTGCTGTTGTTGAGCAGAAGGTGGCGAGTATTATGGGTGGCATGCTTGGAAGAGGCTTAATCAGGTTGGATGCCCACATTAAGAAAGAACCTCCGAATGTATGTGGGTTCCTCATGTTTTGTGTATCAAAATATTGAATATGTTCAGCATCCAATCCTCTCTCTGCGATTGCTGGTATACACACCCAAAGGAAATATACCCGCTGTTGGCAATTTTTTGTTTCAGCGCGGACTGCTATTAGACCACCCAGTTCCACCGTATGATTTAATGCGCTTCGGCGCTTTCTACTATCACAATCCCCACAATCCTCCCCCTGGAGGTCATAGTCAGATTTTTCATGCTAACAATAGAACGACCGGATACCAGATAGCTCAAGGTTCCCGGTGGAGCAGTCAGCAGGTCTCTAGCAAGAGCGTAGACGTACAAAGAAGTCAGGTTGACGAGCTGTTCCGGAGCATGAAGGATGGTGATGAACTCACTGAAACCGAAGCAGGTACGCCATTGCTTTTCTTCTCGTCTCACGTATAACTCAATCTGGCGAGCAGGTTCCGAAATTGCTACTACTCTATATCCTCACCAAAAAAAGGCCCTCACATTCTTACTAGAACGAGAGCGCGAAAAACCTGGTTCTGATGGCACTTACTCTTCCCTTTGGCAGCGGCAAAAGAGACCTGTAGGGAATAGAGATTATTGGGTTCACCTTGTTACCCAGAAGGAAGCAGACGAGGAACCTCTAGAGACAAAGGGTGCTATCTTAGCTGATGATATGGGTCGACTAGGTCGCCACCGATTCTGAATCTGACCACTATCCTTTTAGATGGGTCTTGGCAAAACTATTACATGTGTCTCTCTCATTGCTGCTACCTTACCGTCAGCGAAAGCCTTCACTTCCACTCCCGTCGAGATGCCGAATAACACTCCCGAGCACATACCGGATGCGCCAGACGCCTCCCAATTCTCAGGCAGCGTCTGGGGGATGCCAGATATGGCATCCGCTTCTGCCAAGGCAAAAGCCAAGGCACTGAAGTTGCAGGAGAAGCTTGATGCTGATATGACCCGGGCATCCCGTATCAAGGCTAAGAGCAGAGCTACCCTCATCATATGTCCCCTTTCCACTGTCTCCAATTGGGAAGATCAGTTTCGAGAACATTGGAAAGGTGAAGTATTCGTCGTTGGTGGTGCCGGAGGTGTTAGCCCCACACCGTCAGCTTCTTCTACCGGCCAACTTTCCCTCATCGGCGACGCTAAAGCGAATGCGCAAAGTGGTCGTGTGCGCCAAGGCACCTCTCTTCGGGTATACATCTATCACGGAAATGCACGCCGACCAGAGCCAACATTCCTGGCTGATTTCGATGCAGTCATCACGACGTATGCAACGCTTGCTTCTGAATACTCTAAACAGAATCGGAGCATTGCCAACGCAGAGGCTGAAGAGGAAGAAGATAGCGATGGTGAAACGGCCGGTGGTGTCGATTTTGATGAATACGGTAACCAAATTCTGAGACTGCCGAAAGCGAAGAAAGCGGGAACGAAGCGGAAAAAGACAGCTGGAATCTGCGCAAGTGAGGCAACGAGTGCATTGCAGAGCATCCATTGGTTCAGGGTGGTGCTTGATGAAGCCCAGTAAGACCGCTGAAACCTTCCCCAGTATTGATTGATAGCTTATCATTTGCAGCTGCATCAAGGAGACTGGTACGGTCGGAAGTCGAGCATCATGTGATCTCGTGGCAGACCGACGATTGTGCTTGACAGGTACTCCTGTCCAGAACAAGCTTGACGACGTTTTCGCTCTCATCAAATTTTTGAGACTTAAACCTTTGGACGACAAGAACGTCTGGACCGAGTTCATTGGGTCTCCCGTCAAGTTTGGACAGACTCTAGGTGTAGTTCGCCTCCAGACCATCATGAAGTGCATAACTCTTCGCCGCACAAAAGAGACGAAGACTCTGGATGGCAAAAAAATCCTTTCTCTTCCTCCTCGCCGCGATGAGCTTCGGCTGCTCAGGTTCGATGCTCAGGAACAAGGCATCTACGACCAATTTTTCAACGAATCCAAAGCCGAGTTCGCTGAGATGTCGGACAAGAACGAAGTGATGAAAAACTACGTTGGAATTCTGCAGAAAATCCTTCGCCTTCGTCAAATCTGTGATCATTTCGAGCTAGTCGAAAACAAGGGATTCACATCAGAGGATCAATCGCAGGGACTATCTATGTCGTATGAAGAGGCCGTTGCTGCTATCGAGAAAGAGGGCTTGAATCCTGCTCGCGCAACAACGATTTTCAATCTCTTAAAGGAATCAGGTACCACTCAGTGTGTTGGGTGCTCGGCGGAGCTTTGTGCCGGATCCGAATCCCAGACAGACAGCGTAGACGACGCCCCAGCTGCGCCCAAACGATCGAAGAAGTCAAAGAACGCTTCTTCTCGTGTCCCTACACGAGCTAACAGCCCGTCCCTTCCTAAGGCCATACTTACCCGATGCCAGCATTTGTTCTGCCTGGGCTGTTATAGAATATGTGTATGCCCAAACTGGCCCGATGAATCATTGGCAGACGCACCCAGAGCATGCCCAATATGTCAGACTGCTTTGCAACACACGGATGCGCTCGAAATCAAAGTAGATCCCGCCCCAGAGTGCAGTACAACCCCCAAGAAGAAAGCATTGAAACGGGAGAAAAGACCTAGGGGTCAGGCCTTCAATCCTTCGACAAAGGTTAAAGCGCTGCTCGGCGACCTGATTCAGTTCTCGCGAGCCAATCCTTATTCCGTCAATTATGACCCCAATTCAATCGAAATTCAAATGGTCGACGACCAAGGAAATCAGCTTGATGACGGTATTGTCAAAACAGTAGTTTTGTGAGCGAATGTCTATTCTTCGAAAGAGTGGCGCTAAACTTAGATGTATAGCTCTCAATGGACAACGATGCTAGATAAGTGAGTATCCTTAATGTGTCTGGATTTATCTCTGTTGATGTGTTTTCACTTAGGGTTGAAGATGCATTGGAAGCGACTGGCATTCGCTATGATCGCTTAGATGGAACCATGAAACGAGACGACAGAACACGTGCGATGGATGCCCTAAAGCATGATCCAAGCGTTGAAGTACTGCTTGTCAGCTTAAAAGCCGGTGGTGTTGGCCTCAATCTTACAGCTGCCCAGCGAGTGTATCTGATGGATCCTTATTGGTAAGTTACTTATAGCGCGTGTGTCTATCACTCTACTCATTATCAAAATTTTCAGGAATCCTGCAGTAGAGAACCAGGCGGTTGACCGTATCGTGAGCACTCATTACTATCTAAGATATGGGGTGATCTTGATGCTTTTATTCTTCAGCACCGTTTGGGGCAGACAAAACCTGTTACCACCGTGAAGCTCATCATCGAAGGCTCCATCGAATCACGGCTATTGGAAGTCCAGAAGAAGAAGACGGAATTAGCCAACATGACGTTAGGTGGCCAAAACTTCACCAAAGCTGAAATGATGCAACGCCGCGTAGAGGAACTTCAAGAGCTCTTTAAGCAATAATGAAACGAAGAGTTACAGAATGTTGAGACTGTATTGTAAGTAGAGTTGCTAGATTTATTTCACGTATTGTTCACTATTCTATACACTGTTCTACTTACATACAGCTATCCTTTGGGGTATTCGTATTTACGACTTGTTGTACTTTAGTCACTTATATTATTCTAATCGTTCTAACGCGCAAAGCTATACAGTATTTCAAGTAACGACTCAAAATGCGAAATGCGCAGCATTCTTACGAGAACCGAACAGGTAGACTGTGGCAGGCATATAAGATCGACCTTCTATGTCCGATGTTGACTGTTGAAAGTTGATCACTCACCTATCACTTGGCTCACAAACAGTCCGATAGTAACCCCAGCTGCCACAGATATCATGCGAAGACCCAATGAAAACCCTGATGAGTATTGCTCAGCGACTGAATGATAAGTCTGCGTCACTCCGCCTCCTTGTGCAATCCCAGACTGTTATATGTGGTGAGAACTAATTTGTAGGGTATAAAGCTATTTTGCGTTACCGGAACCAAGAACAGAACACCTGTGACCATAGAAGTAAAGGCGGTACCACCAACAACACGCGAGTACATGTTTCCAAGCATTCCGATAACAAAGGCACCAGCAGCGGACACAATATCGCTACGCCCGGGTAGAACAAGGCTTGCTCCTTTGTTCGCAGCATAAGAACAGCAAGAAAATAGTACCATGACGGGCAGTTGAGCGCTTCGGAACCGCTGAAGGTTTGACAGGGAGGAAAGGGTCGAGTAAAGTGGGACCAAGAATAACAAAGTCCACCAAGGGAACGGTTGCTTTATCCAAGGCCATGATGATTCCCGGAAGCACCCTGATCGACAAATATCAGAGGGTACGCTATGTACAGGTGAGTTTAGACCGTACCTTTGACGATATGCTGTTGCTCATAACTCAAACTGTTTCCAGCACTGATCACTCCGCTAATGGGAACAAATGGTATAGATCCATTTGCCATGACAAATCGCCCATGTGTGTAGGTCACATTTGTTGGGGTATTGCTCGAGTAGTAAGCTTTCCGTGCGCGACGGTCGACCACGAGATAAAAATCCGAGCCAATTGTCAAGCCAAACCCCTGATAACTATCGATTAGAACTATCGACCATGCATGACTCGATATTTTCCTACCAAAAACAAAGTATAAATCACTGCATATACTATCCTGACAGAACCACAGAACAGGTTCCTGGACATGAGTTCTAACGCGCTGACTACTGCAAACAACAGGACCCCGGCTCAGCCCCTTCCGCGACGTAAGAATGTACACTTACAAACGGTGAATCCCGGAAGAATAAGCACGACCCCGGCAGAGGATATGGCACTATAGCAGAACCAATTTCCTGGGATGTTGCTCAACGCACGCGCGACGAAAGCTACAATGATAGAGACCGAGATTCTGCAATGATATTGTAAACATTCAAGAAGTGATCCCAAACAGATAGATCTCACTCGTAAACGTTTGCATACATCGCGCTTTTATGTGCTGCATTCAAGCCCAAATATTGCAGGGCACAGGCACAAGCACCGCTGATCCACATGTCCAGGAAGGATCCGCCAAAAGAAACAGCGCATATGATAGAAGCCGAGAAAAATGCCAGGACACAACGAAATTGAAGAGAATAGATCGGATGCTCTCTGAGGAGTTTCCGTAGAGCCTGAGTGCCTGCGTCCGCACCCATCCTGTCATGCAAGACATCGCGATAGATCAAGTGCACGTCGTGTAATGAGGTCAATGCAACGCGACCAGTCGCGCGCACAAAATAAGTCCTTGCAGTAGAAGAATCTTCACCGCTTCGGACAGAGGCAATAATAATATTAGGAAGATGAATGAATTCTGAATGAAGTGATTTTAGCGAAGCGAGCCAGGACTGACTATCGGCTGTAAACTCGCCTGCTTCAGCTTCCAAAATGTCGGAAGCCGCAGATAGTTGGGACTGAATCCTATGGGAGGGCGCACCAAATGATAGAAGAGCTTTAGCGAGTTTCAACAGAAATTTCTGCCTCGTCTTGATATCTGCAGACTAGTCAGTCTCGGTGTATCCCTGAAGTTCGGGTCCAGATTCGGTACCTTTAAGGTTGCGCGTTATTGCTGAATGCCGCCTAGTGCGCTGAAGTACAGAAAGGACAGGTACTGCCGAGCTTATAGACAAGCGCTTGCGACGATTATGATTCTTGAACGATGTGTATTTGTCTTGATCTGGGTCTTCCTGGACAAGTGTTGTCGCAGATCCTCTACCAAGGGTCAACACATCACTTTCTGCGTGAAATGGATTGGGCGATAAAATCTTGGAGAATCTTGAATGAGATTGTGACTTTCGAGAGACTGCTGGCTGTGGTGCTTCGAGGTCACTGTCGGCTCTACGAAACACAGGAGGTTCATTAGAAGACATTGCAGGTTTTGCATTTGAAGAATAGCTCTCAGTAGAGTCGAAGTCCCTTGTATTCTCAGCGAAGCCAACAGCAGAGGGGTGCCCAGACGCTTCAAGGCGCGAAGAATTCCTGTTGTCGGTAGCTTCTGCATTTGCATCTTGGGTGTAATTCTGCTGACACTGACGAGAAGTATAACCTTCTGGACCACGTTTATCCATTACAGAGGACGGGAGATATTTGCGAGAGAGAAAGTAAGGAGAGTGACGAGCAGGTATACAGTAGGCCAAAGCTAACTCTCCGAGTAGACATACAAACAGCAAGCAGTAGACAACACATACATACAAACTATATACAATGCTATACAATGCACAGAGGACAAACAAACAAAGCATGGATATAATCACCATATTTGCGGTGCTGGTGGTAGATAGTCTGTGGGAAGTAGAAATGCGTCCATGCCGTTCTGGGAGAACGAATTTCCACCAAGAGTCTGGTCAGAGATCCAGACAGGGAGCTGCTCATTAGCTGTCATCTCGAATCCACGCCATATGTGTTCTGCATCGACTGGGTGGGGGTAGTGCTGATGATGCGGGGGTACTTGACCTTGATTGGCTTCTTGGTTTGTGTCTTGGTGACCTGCAAAATGTGCATCGTACACCGGCGAATAGGGTATAGTACCAATTGGCATGCTACCGGAAGGTTCCACTGCCATGCTTTGTGGTCGATGATGATCACGAGTCGCCTTGGGAGAGCGTGAAGTCGATGTCGATTTGCGCTTCTTGAACCTCTTTAGCATCACCTGAAGGGTGAGAGCATATCGTTTTCCTGGGACTGGATTATTCGTCAATAATTGTAACTTCCAGCAGCACGGACACCTACTCTCTGCCATGAGGTTCGATAGTTCTTCGACTTGATCCTTGATCTCGTACATATTACATTCATTGGGGCTGCAAGGATCATGTTTGTCAGTGACAAAAAATACCCCCGAGACAAAGACCTACAATAACCGAGCTAAACGTAATAGAAAAGAAGCAGCAAATGTTGCCGTAGCATGAGTATAATGAACAGCTGCCATGGACCAATCAGTCACAGCCCTCTCCAATATAGAGACAAAACTCCAACCATATTTCATGCCCTCTCTGTAAGCGGGAGATTTTACAGTAATATCCAAGCCTTGTCTAGCAATTTGAATAGACCGCACAGCTAGATCTCTCTGAGCTGCAGGCATCCGTTCCACATCCTCCGGTCCATTAATGCCTCTAAGCGCAGTCGCATTATGAAACAGCTCAGCATGAAGATGTTGTATCTGAAGACTCTGTCGGTAGAAAGCTTCAACGAAAATTAGCAACGATTCATGAGAGAACCAAAACACTTACCAGCGTCCTCGTACTTCTGCGAGAACGCCTGATCCCAGGTCGCATACCAGGTGCGAAAAAACTGGTCTGCTTTCTTCAATTCCTCAAAGTCCGAATCTTTCACAGGCTCGTCGAAAGATGACAGAGAATTGTGAACCCTCTCGCGCAATGCAATCAACTCCACCGTTGATACCAGTCGCATGTCATCCTCGATGGCAAGCGGGTGTTGTAGCAATAAACGACAATGGCTAATACTTTCATCTTCCTTCAACACCGCGGGTCGTCCTGTGCCATACGATAGTCTAAGAGCACAGGCGCGACGAACAAGTCATCAGATGATGAACCCTGTAATAAGGTTGAGACACTTACTGATGTTCGAATAGGTAGAGGCAGAACCAAGTCCGTGCCGCGATCACCAGTTCACGATCTTCATTGACATCAGCTTTGTTTGCGTTCATGCGGCGTAGCAATCTGGGCCAGGCGTTATGTAGAGCTACATGGAAGATAAGTAATCTTATGCACCACCGAGATGAATTGCTTACACAGCTCCATTCCCATCCTCACAGCATGACCTCCGCTGAGCCAGCCATTATCGGACCATCCAGAAACTAGAACTGTTCAACCATCACGTCATTCAAAACGATATGTTCTCCAGCGGAGAAGAGTAGACTTACTCATTGCCTGTACCGCTTCAACGCGAGTAACAGGCGCGAACAGTGTTGCGCATGAGATCGCCTGTACCTCGTCGAGACATCTTTTATGAATTTCACTCGGTTTTCCTGCATGAAAGTCAACAAAACTGTGAACGGGATTTCATGAAGAGTGTATACCTCCTCTGTCACGTACGCGCGCTGCAACCATACAAATACAGTTCACAGCAAAGGGAGAACGTTCATGCAGGGCATCATAGGTATCAACGTTGGAATCAAACACGGGCCTTGATGGATCATCAGTGGCGTGTTGATAGAGCGCAAATATAGTTATGCGTACAAAAAAGTTGAGCATCCGTGATAAAAACTGCAGACGGCAGATGAACTGTGAACAATTGCAGTTCCACACAATCAAAAGACGTACGCACATTCGGAAAAGCTCTCTGGCTTCGGTCTCGGTAATGATGTTCTTCGTAACAACTACGTGGAACAAGACCGATCTTAGCCAAAGCAAGAGCGATGAAGAACAATACGCACCGTCGGGGAAAGTTAGAACACGAGGTAGCTTGTGATGTATTTTTCTTCTCTTAGCAGGCCGGGAGTGTCTCTCCGGAGTAGGAGTACGAGCACAACTGTGTGGCTCACTACTGTCACCATTTTCCTAAAATGTCACACGTATTAGAGGCAAGCTATACCCGGGTGCAGAATTTCGGATTCGGGGTCGATACTCGCCTTGGCTGCCCGCTCAGAAGCGACGTCAGCGAGACCTCTGAGTACCTCCCAAGGAGCAACAAGACCTGAGGCTGGTAACTCGCCGTTCTCGTCGTCGTCACCATCTGACGAGTTAGCACTAGTGACGTTGGATAAAGGAGGTGCTTGTCTCTTATTAGAAGAACTCGGCTGCTTTACAGCTCGGGGTTGCTGACTGCTATCTGCTGCTTGAAATCGGACCGACGATTGCGGATGCAGCTGGCCCATACTTTGTAAGGACGAGAATGGCGGTAAAACAGGGCCCGCTTGCGGTTGTTGCTGCGGCTGTCCCTGCTGCTGCTGTTGATAACTGCCATTTGGGGGATATCCTTGAGGATACCCAGGTTGCGGCGTTCCTTGATTATATTCACCAACAGGAGACACTTGTGCGCCTTGAGATGGGTAGGTAGTCGTTGGTGGGCGCGATGTGCGCGAGGACGGTGGCTGATTCAAAGGATGCACGAAAGAATGAGGTCCGCCAGAGGGCGATGACTGCATATCAGCAACATGAGGGTGAGCAGTGGGCGGGGTGGATATCGATGGTGAATGGAGGCTCGGGGACTGATGATGGAACGAGGGGGGGTACGCGGACGGCGATCGGTTCTGGTAAGGTCCTCCACGCAAGTGAGCCTGTATCTCTGCGAGAGAATTCAAAATGGATGTTTGAGAGTGTCGTATTTCAACGACATGATTTTCAAGGTTACGAATTCGCCTACAGGAACGATATGGTGTCAGAGCCGGACCTTCAAGGGGAACAGACGCTGGGCTCACTCTAATCCAGCTTCCCCAGTCAACGTCGCTTCCCTGGACGGTTTTTCAAATAGACATTCTAAGCCGGCATTACGGCACCGTCTGCAGGGAGGGCTGTCAGCCCCTTCACATCTCATCTTCTGTTTCCTGCACGCATTCTGTTTTCAGCTCAAGGGTCAGCCAAATGATTTCAGAAACCCGATCCTGATGACTCACACAGGCACCTATGGAAATCAAAACTCAACGGAAATTTTTCTGAGCGAGAAGAAGCCGAACATACGTGGAACTCTGTTCAAAGTCTTCACCACTGGTTTGGTGTCCCGTTTGTCATTCCTGTCATCGCCCATATCCTCTTGTTTCTGTACCACTGGCCCTCCCTGAGCCTGATTCATCACTAGTAGACAACGGGAAGAGAAGGGCAAAGGGTGCGCGGAGGATGACAGAGATGACAGAGGGAAGCAAGAAACAAACTGGGCAAATCACGAAGATTATGCCACAAACACTGACAAGCGGCTTTATTACGCTTTTCCATTATTATACTGTTTCCTTCGTTGATCAGACTCATGTGCTGCCAGGAATAACACGAATCTCACAACTTCTCGTTCTTCACCGCTTTATTACCTCTGGACATGAAATCTCCCCTGGTCCGGCCGGTGCATGAAAGCCAGCCAGTCAGTTGAACTAAATACTACATACTAAGATCGAAGATGAAAACAGCCAAGAAGAAATTACAAAGCAATGTGGCTTTAGGAGACTGATCCTAGCTGGAACTAAATGTAAGCGCTACTTAACGTGGAACATTAACGTTGAATGTTGAACGTTCAACATCGACTGTGAAGGTAACCTAGAATTCACGGAGATTCCAGTGTTGCCGGAAGATAGAAATCGCAGGAGTCACGATCGAATGTTTACGTAAGGCTACCGGATTCGATCGTGTCAGCTCAGTGACGCAGGTCTGTTTCAGGTTCTGTTTCGGTTACTAGCCAGAGTTGTCACTCACACTTTGCTCTCGTCGTTGTCCCATTAAATGTTCTCCATATTCTTCTCAGCGCTCTGGTAAGCTTTTGAACTCGTGTGTAGCTTCAAATGTTGATCAACCGCCAGCGCCTGGTTCGCCTATTTCTTGCCGTGCTTCGCGACCTACAAAACCCTCTCGCAACGTCCTATTGTAGAAACGGATGTCGAGAAATGGTGCATGTACTGGTCCGTAGTGGGTGCATTTGTTGGTTTTGAGTATCTCGCGGAGTGGTTCGTCAGTTGGTGCGTGAGACCGCTTTTGATTCCTTTCGGGCATTCATTTAGGTTGCATAAGGCTGCCCTTTTATTGGGAAGTCAAGACTGTGTTCTTGTTGTTCTTGTCTCTACCTCAGGTTCAGGTACCGTATTCCTCCAAATCACCATCATGCATTGGTCTCACATGCTCAATTTACACACCCAGGGCTCAACTTTCATCTATAAATCTTACCTTCAACCGTTCTTCGCTAAGAACGAAAAAGAAATTGATTCTGGAATCGTTTCTATACAAGCAAATTTCCTTGAATTCGCTCAAACCCGTCTATATGCTCTCTGGGAGCTCTTGTGGAGTGTTCTGAACAAGACCCCTGCTAGCGGACAACCACCTAGCCAATCTGGCCCGCAGCAACAATCTGGCGCACCAGGCATCTCCCTAGATGCTGCTATGGGTTTGTTCAGGGCGTATGCGCCATCCCTCACGAATTATTTGAAGCCTGCTGGCCAAGTACCCGGCACATCTCCTGTGACTACTCCGGCTTTGACTCCAACCGCCTCGAGTACATCTGTCTCAGCTGCGTCTGTGCAGGCTAGAACTCCGCAGACGGAGGCTGAGCCCCTCTTCACCAACCCTAACTAGCGATTCTATTTTTCCCTTTTGTGCATGCGTAGTAAACTGGTGAAAGGGAATATACTTTGATGCTGTAACTTAAATCAGACACGTATCACAGTCGGTATTGCACAATTTGTACCTAGCTGGAAAACTCGAGTTTCTCACAGAGTTGCCTGGTATACTGCGTATATTTATTTCCTCAAGGCCGACAAAATTATCGAGACTATAATACAGACTACTTGATAAATGATTCTGTCCGGAATTTATAAATTACTTTGAACGGTAAATGCAGTGGTATCCAATTATAAAGAATCTAAAGAGCAATGTATCTGAGCTCTAAGCCCCAATGCGATGCCGCCTGAATGCTGCTTCAACATCTCCGGGTCCAAACTCCAATGAAATCCCTGAGTCAGCGTAGCACTGTGAAATTCTCTTTCCAAACAACTCGGTAATCCTCAACAGCTCCTCTTCACAGGCCTTCCATACCCCAACCAGCACAGTCCCGGAAGCAATACCTCCACCTTGCTCTGTACCAGGCGTTTGTAGATCTGAAGCATCCGTGAAATGTTTTTCAACGCGCTTGAATAGAGCGTCGACGTATTTCCGAACGTCTTTTGCACTGTATTCTTTGACAACCTTCTTGAGTGCGGAGCGACTATAACTGTTGTTGGTGGAGACCTCGCTGGGCGCTGTGGTTTTGAGGAGACGCTCAACACCTTCAAAATAGTCCTACGGAGAATAAATTTGCTAAAATGTAGATCCAATTACTTTGATGAAACTCACAATGATTTTCGAGAAAGGTCGCCGAAGGACAATCTTAACATAGGCATTGAGGTTCTCGTCGTAGATCGCTTCTGCTTTGCGCACGAATCCAGCCACTGAACCTATCGCCATTTGGGAAGTTTCCGCTACGAAGTGGTGCATATTTTCTGAGTGGATACAATTCAGTGTCGAATAGCGACAAAATCAGCCATAGTCAACATACCGATCAAAATGACATGGTAGTTCAATTGCCCTTTATCTTCCCCCTCCCCGTCGAGCTTAGCCATTTGTTTCAACGACTCAAACATCGTTTGCACGATTTTCTCATACGCCGCATCGACACTCATACGTATTTCCAGACTATCCGCGCCAATCAACTGAGATTCAACGCGCCCGATATAGACAGGGAACCGCTTGACGAAGGGAATGACACCTCTACGTTTCTTGCTGGTAATTTTGGTTTGTTCAACATGTTGAATTTGTTCGTTCTGTCAATCAACCAATGTTTTCAAATATAGGACAGAAGGCAAAATCTCAGAGCGACGTACGACATGTCGGTCGAACAAACCCTTGAGACGAGTGTGCTGCTTGCCCAGTATGCTCGGTAATGCGTTGTTACTTCGCTCATCAGCTTCAGCTAGGAACCTCTCCAGAGTGGCAATCAGTCCAACGATTTGCCTTGATAGAAGTCATGAGCTGAGCCTCTAAAACTTCCTACAGACGTACATGTTATCCTTGTCCAAGGCAGCGTCCAGCCAGGACTTCAATTCCGCAGGTAGGAATCCGAAAATCAAATCCAAAGCACCCCTGACGAGCTTCATCGTGGCCGCACTGAGTCCAGCATCACGAGCTGCTTGTCTCCTGAAGTAATTATCCAGACCCATGTAATCAGCATACGTTAACGCAGCATCATTGATTTGCAAGAAATCTGTCAGAAATTCGTCCTCCTTGTAGAGCAATGGTGCGAGCTCATCAAGCACAAGGCTGAAGACCTGCAGAGGAGATTAGTCGCATACAATGTCCGGAGAGATGAGAGCATTACCTCTGCTGCCTGCAAATCACCGTCGGACCCCCTCTCCTTGTCTTTGTTCCGAGCATCCAAAGGAGACCGAATGATTGTTCCAGCTCGACGAATAGCCGTCGGTTTAGCGTTCGTCGGTGTCGGAGTTGTAGAAAAATCTAGATGAACTAAGCATCCAGGATGTTGTACACTGACGAAAAATGAACGCACTTTGATCTAAGGCGTCCTCACTTGCTTTCTTGACGAAATTGATATATGTAGATAATAGGGCCTTGATCTGTGTACTGTGGAGCTCACTTGCTGCAGAAAAGTACGCCTGATAAGGATGTTGGTTGAGTGAGGGACAAGTCAGGTGAAATCAGGAATTACACGGACCGCACACAATCTACCATACACACTTTCATCCATTTCCTTCAAATAAAGCATAACACCAGAATACTTTCCGAGGTATGCTTCCATTTCAGTGTGAGGTATGATGGCAGGTCTTCGCCGTTTATCACCTTTCGTCAGGCCGTTGTTATCGCCCAACAATAACTTGGCTCGGGCGGTAAACATGATAGACAAGAAATCGAATATGCGTTTACAAAATTGGGAATTATGCGTTCTGTACTCCTGTAATCGCTCCATAGTAGCTGCCATATCTAGAATATGAGGATTTTTGAGCATCAACGACTGTGTTGAGATAGATTTATGTGTACCTGTATCTCGACCCGCCTGAAGAGCTTTGTAGAGTTCGGCCGCGGCTTCTTCAAGCCTTAGTATACTGGCTTCTTGCTCTAATGATTCCTGAGTAAGGATCAAAAGAACTTCTGAATCGACTTGAACAGTTTGCTATAAGGAAGGTATTGCATTCGTAAACTTCGTAGAAATTGATCTGAGAAGAGTTCTCACAAGAAGATTCTCCAATTCGGTCAAGAGAGCGCGCTGGTTTTGAGTCTGTACCTGCAGACCCCTGTTCTGGGATTGAATGAAGGAAATGTCATCACCAACGGCATTGAAATATCATCATCAGTAATGAGACATCAAGAGGGCTACGTTACTCACATTTAAATGAATCTTATAGGAAGACACAAGACTGCCGATATTGTCAAGTTCGGTGATTGCTTCGTCCATATACTTCAAGACTAGTCCGACGCGGTCATCCGACTCGAGAAAACCATGAATGTTTGCCTAGCAAGTCCGAAGCTTCATATAATGGTGTGCTTGAGAGAGCTAAGAAACTGGATTGCCTTTTCAAGAGCCATCAGCTCATCCAACAACCTTGCTTGAATCAAATCAGCAGCCCCTCGTACTGTCCTCCTACCGATAATATCATCACTGGCCCACTCATACCCCTCGAGCATTTCCTCTACATTTGTCATCGTAGCCTGAGCATTTTCTTCATCACCATCGGCATCATTCGACTCCGCTATCAGTCTATCTATAGTAGCTTGGTTGGCTGGATCGAAAAATGATATTCGTGCATTTTGATCTCGACGAGAGGTATCTAAGAATGTTGTGGCTGCTCGAGTCGGTTGTTTTCGCGAGCGGGTGGAGGGAGTGGGGGAAGCAGGCCTCGAGCGCGAAGGCGGTATTGATATCGGTGGTGTAGTAGAACCTTCATGAGAATGTTGGCTCATGGAGGTAGAATTCATGGTGTCTTGTGTGCCAGTCCTTGATAGAGAATCTGGATGAAAAGCTCCTATGGATCCGTTCATCATCCAACTGGAGTCGTTACCTGGGCGTAGACTACTATTGACGGTGATGCTGGAATCTGTTATGGACGAACGAACTCCGAAAGAACCGTTCATCGTCCTACTAGACTCCGCGTCAGAAGGTCGGCGTGAGGGTCTTCTTACACCCTTAGACGGTGACGATGGGCGAACGCGAGGGGGTGCAGGCGAACGACCAGACGATGTAGCATAGCTACGGGTAGATGTTGCAGGTGAAGCTGGTCTCGAGTGAAACCCATTTTTCGACGTGGGTGCGGGTGAGGAAATGCGGGGTTGTTCAAGCCGCCGATCGCTTTGCGATGGAGTCTGAGGCCTTGATTTGGTTGTTTTCATGGGAGAGTACGATAATGATACTCCGTTGGGGGAAGGCGCCCTTCCTTGATTGTTATACTCGTTTTGTGTCCGTTGACGTACCTCTATAAAACGAACAGTTAGTATCGAAAGTGCTACGCGCACTAGAACCATACGATTGACACTGTCTCCGCCAGAGAGTCCTTCAAGCTTCAAGGGAACGGAGCCTCCTGTGACAGTATTAAATAGTTGCACGAGCGCCTTTACAAAAGCTTCTTGATCTTCTTCAACCTCTGTTTGCCACCGATACGTTCTTGAAAGAGTGACATTGAAAGCAAGAGGCTAGAAGGACGGCGTTAAGTGCATAGAGCAGAACAATGAATGAAGGGAACAACATACGCCAACGACTTGCACTGCACGAAGTTCAGACAGCCTCCATGTCTTCCCAACAGAAAATGTGCCATTTGTATTCAACTTGGATTTATGGATGTATCCACTCCCATTATTTGCCTCTTTAAGATCATAAGTAAATCGTACAAGCGCCGCAATGAGAACATACGAGAAAGGAGTATGTATCTTGGTTTTCTTCCTCCGCCCTCGGGGCCTGCATCCTCCCAAATCTTGACGTGAGATACATATGTTTCTTCGAGAGAGCCCGATGCATGTCGCCGGGAAAAGACAGAGTCAATGATTCTCTGTCGCTGTTCGGCCATGGCAGAGAAAGAGAGAAGCAGAAAAATATGACTAGCGACCTAGCGCTGCTAATGGCTTCCAATCACGTACTACAAGCATTCACCCTCTGTTGGATATGATCGGGAGATGGCCGTGCTCCCGTAACTTTGTTTGGCCTAATTTGCTTGAGAGGCTATTGCCATCATTCGCTTACATCAGCATGATTCTTCTTTGCAATTGCCGTTGTTCCCTTTTTGTCATGTTACCTGCATGTTACCTCAAAGAATCAATGTGCCTTCTTCCATCTCTGTAACAAAAGATAATGATTCACAAGAACTCTACAAACAATACCGGCGATAGCCGGTATGCGCGACAAAGACAATAATTACTGCCCGGCTACCCCTCATAAACTCTCAACTTTCCTGCATCTCGTATCTCTCCTTTTCACCTCACTGTCTCTTACGTCCAAGCGCTAGTCGCTGTCTCATATACCATTGACGATCTCTTTCATTCTCTGCTACTCTATCGCTTGCTATTAATCGTACCTTCACTAATGTCGACGCTCTCTTCAATTACTCCCTTGTCTGGCCCCAGCGGCGCAAATCCACTGTACCTTCTCGCTTGTGTAGCTGCACAAGTCGAGCATTCCACCACAACTGATACGAATTCCACTTCACGAGCTTCTCGGAAACCTCAGGTTGTGCGCCCCCTTCGATCTTCCATGCGCTTGAGTGAGCGCAAATACGTCCCCTGTTCACAATCTTCTGACTCCGAAGATGGTGAATCATTTACGCGTTCCTCTATATCGCCTACACCTACCTTGGTGGAACTGGAAAATCAAAGCATCGCAAGCAGCAATGGCTCTCCTATTTCGTATAAAACGCGGAAGGCTTGTCATAGGCCACCAAAAGCCACTGATGCACAAAAATCTGCTAGAGCTGCCAGGGAGCCTCGCAGGAAGGAGGTGCTAGCTCGTGCTCTCCGAATAAAAACCGTGGAGAATTCTCCTGTGAATGATCAGCAACTGCGAGTCCTTCGGATGGTATTTGATGAAATCACCAAGTATCCAAAGGACCACTGGATTGCCATCATTGCAGTGGTCATTCATAGGTATGGCAATGTGTACCCGTCAATTCATCTCTGTTGTCTCGGCTGATGAACATTCTCTCAACAGATCATTTGCACAGGTGAAGCACTGGTTCTCTAACGAACGGCAGAAAAATAAATCAGGAGAGTCGCTTGACTGGGTCAACGATGTTGGGGAGAAGATTCGCGTTAGGCCCATGGCCATTGAACTCTGCGAAGACTGGACCGATGATTTTTTTGAGGATGTGGTGATGGTGTTTAATTTCAAATCACGAAGGTTGTTGCAGTGGGTCGACTAAATGCTTTACTACTGTCACTTCTCGCCTTACGACCTATCTTATCCCGTATTTAGTCGTACCATAGCATTAATGTATCATTATCATGATTAGCTTAGTCGCTTGGCTGTAATTTACATTGTATATTTTGCATGATTTTTGGCGTCAGTGTACATGGCTGTACCGCAAGAGTCAAGCGGGAGGACTCTCCATGGCAAGAGGTGCGTAATCCTTTGGCTGACGATAGTGTCTAATCCAATCAAAGAAGGAACTCTTCCTGCTTGCTTGCTCGACCTCGCCATTACGCGATACTCTATATGTTCTGCCTCTCCACGCAACTTCATTACCGAAAACTGCGAATAAGAAGATTGGCAGCGCTAAAATTTCTCTGGCCACCCATCCAGCCAAAAACTCCCAGCGTATCGCTTGGGGAAGAGGATGTCCAGCCAGAGAGGTGTACACATTTAAATCCACTGCCAACAGCAGCGTGAAATGTATCAACACGCAGAACCAAGGAGGAACGCCTAGTAGATATTTTAGACTTGCACCACCTATAGCAGATAACACAAAAGACTCTGTGAATGGCTCCAGCATTGTCGCAGCAAACACCATGTGTTTTCGGACACGAATCCAGCGTACTCGCCTCCAGACATAATCAGAGAATGACATATTTCCGACAACATTTCGAGCTACGTCGCAGGACAGATCATGTCGAAGACCAAGCTCATGCCAAAGCGCACTGGCAATCATGTTGTCCTCCGCAAGAAACCGACCGAAGGCTGGTAATCCACAAACGCCTGCTTGTTTTGCGTTCGGCTCGTTTGATTTGATGGGTTTCAATGACCCATTGACACGTTCAAGGTCTGAGCGTCGATACACATTTGACTTGCCCACCACGCAAGACTCTATCGCGACTGCGTTAATAGCCAAATACATTTTCGCGTGATTGGTGTTCAGAAATGCTTCATCTATCCTTGAACCGACTCTGGACTCGGTAGAAAATGCGAAGGGTACGTGATGGACCAGAGCAATACGCTTTTCCGACCGTGCATGGCCTTGTAGGGCATCAACTGCTCGCGCCAGGGTTCCGGGATGTGCCGTAACGTTAGAGTCGAGGACCCAAAGGATATCGTTTACAGCGGCGCGGTAAGAACGCACAAGGTTATTCACTTTCGGATTCACGCCAACTATTTCTTCGCCTGTATACAATAAGATAGTCATTCCAAGTCCTAGAAGGAAGATGCAATACTTACCAATTATAATTTTTGCATTTACATTCGGGTACTTCGCCATCAAATCTCTCACAACAGGCAAGGCTTGGTCGTCCTCGTCTGCTACAGAAAGAAGTATTTCGTAGTTGGGGTACTCCTGAGTAAAAGTGGACTCCAAATTTTCATAAAGATTCGTATCCAAGCCCTTTAAAGGACGGAGGATGGAAACGCCCGGTACAGCAGAAGGTGCAGCGGTAGCTAACGGGGAGCGAGGTCTCAGCCTATATCTCTTGCGACTGTGAGAATAAGAAGTTATATACTGGATAAGTCTAGTAGCCATTATACTGCAACACGTACGCTGACCAGCAACCCAAGAAACCAAGCGACCAAAGCACAGTATACCATATTAAGCCCACGAGAGACAGGACGAAGAATACAAGATGACGGTTGTCAGTGTCATCGAACATTATGCATAAGGCTTGCGCTACAAGAAGAAAGAAGGTCTGGTAGTGTGCGTTGAATGACCCGAAGGTCAACGTAGTCTTGGTCAGTATCGATGTGTCGTCGGTGTGTCTCCGAGTCTGTCCGGGAGCACCGGACCGCACCAGCCACCTTACTAGGCCTCCTTGACATATGAAATGTTCATTGGACAAATATCAGTGATCACTATATAAACGTGTAAAACATTCTAAACATTCTAAATCTGTCAAGTCTATTCTGCCAAACGCAAGTAGGTTCATTCAAGCTCGTCTAGTCCAAAAACCCGCACCGTGTTCTTCCAAGCCACTTCCGTTACTTCCTCCATCGGTATTTCCTGTATCTTATGAATAACCCAAGCCACACCTCCAATAGCACATGGCTCATTACGACCTTTTACTGGTTTTCCGTACACAAACCTTTCAGCTTTCATGGAAGTGGGGAAATACAATTCTCGCAAAGATACAGGAAGAGAGTCGAGATGCGACTTGGATGCGTGCGTTGAGGTCATCGTACACCAAGGAGCATCTGTAACAATAGTAAGCACTGAAAGTAGCATACCCAGCATGTAAGAATTTATTCAGACCTGTTTCAAGCATGAGATACTCGGGGCGAATAGTCTTTGCAGCAAGCAAATTGTCTTCAGTCTTCAGCGAACAACCATTGACGCTACAAAGTGTTAGATATTAATTCTGAAAAGAAAAACAAAAGAAAGTACCTTATATGAAAGCCCATGTCCATCTAGAGTTCATGATATTGATGAGATATGTTTGCATACCGATACACGTTCGAATCCTTACCAGTTCGGTCACTTCCTGAACTGTACCTGTGAAACTGTGCACCACTCCACCTCTTCCTCCTACGGCCTTCCCTCCATCAATGCTAAAGCCCTCTTCACGAAGTATCTTTACAAAATCAGAGTGAGCGGCGCGAGAATGAAGGAACAATGGCAAGTGATGTTTCTTGGCAAGAGCCAGTTGTACGCCTTAAAAGAAGAAGTGAGCACCAAAAACGGACACACCAAAACGAGAAGCAACAAAGCGCACGGAAATATTTCTTCTGAACATCAGGTGTTGCAAACTGCGCCCGATCATAGTCTGCCAATTGCTTCAGTGCGGGAACACAGGGAAGAGGGTTGTTGTACCAACCCAATCCACATTCTCCTACAGCGACGGCACGGCCCTTCCCTTTGACATTGGTCTCCAACAACTTATCCAGCGCAGCAAGATATGCTTCAGGGCCATCTGAAAACTTGTCAAACTCCCGAGTACGTGTAGGATGACAACCAACTGTCGCGTAAAGGCCTAAAAGGAAAATTGAGCATAATATACTAAGCTAAGGCATAAGTAGCACCTACCGTACTCATTGGCCATCTTCAACGCCTGCATGGACTCTTTAAGACTGCCGCCAGTTATAATCATGCTTTTTACACCCGCTGCTCGGGACCTCTCCAGCATAGCCGCCATGTCATCTATATGAAATGAGCAGGTAAAGGTATGCATTGCATTTCGATCGAGGACTAATTGAACTGACCATCGTGTTTCCTCTTCCCATGATGTATCCCTCGAAAAACTGGGTCTGTCAAATTCACTGTCGAAAGAGTGTAAGTCTACAGTGGTAAGAATGAAGCAGTAGCAAACCTCCGATATCTAAATGCCCAGGGGAAGATCAGCCATCTCGAATGACTGGAATCTGAGGGCATTCAAACAGACCAATATAACGGTTATTTGAAAGGACTTCACTGGGCTTCGCGGTGATTACAGTGACAGGCATAGTATATTTTGTTACGAAGCTGCGATTGAAGAGACTATGAAGATGGAAGACTGAAGCAAGATGTCGCGAGTTCATTGTCACGAAAAGTTCATGATTGAGACTATGCTGGTAAATCGCCCAGTCGATGTACACGATGTGCTTGACTCGGCCATAGCGACTTCAACTTGGACTAGAATATGTAATGTGACCTTCCAGAATACTTGAACTTCCATTCTTGAACTTCCATTGAAAACAACTGTGTTTTCTGTCGGTTTCCGGTCTTTCAATTAGCCTGGGGTCTTAGACATTTGAGCAACATATAGCTTATAGTTTACAGCATTCTTTCCTGCCACTACGACCCAATTCACCAATGAACCGTGTCAAACAGATAGCTTCTCATCTCACAGGAACTGCGACTGGTGCAGCAGCTCTAGAACGACAGAGCCCTGACGATGTTGTCATAACTATGGCCATTCGTTCTCCTCTCTGCAAGGCCAGGAAGGGTGCATTCAAGGACGCAAAGTGAGTTCTTGACCATTCATTCACTCGAACCTTATTTTCGACGCTGGCCGAATATAGGACAGATGAACTACTGCTAGAAATATTCAAGGTGTACACATAAACAAGCGACTTGCCGTTCTCGAGCTAATTCAGCTCTAGCACTCAATCTCCCAATCCAATGTAAGCCCTGGACTCGTCGGTGATATATGTGTGGGCAACGTCCTGGCACCGGATGTAATGTACAAGGCTCGAGCAGCTGCTCTGGCTGCAGGCTTTCCCAATACCGTGCCCGTCCAGGCCATCAATCGATTCTGTTCGTCCGGTCTCATGGCTTTAACCACTGTCAGCAATCAGATCAGAAGTGGCCAGATTGAGGTTGGACTGGCAGTTGGTGTGGAAAGCATGTCTGAGAAGTACTAGTCACTTTTCAAATGCTCGTATCCGTGATTTAACATCCTATCAGTCCTGACAAGGGCGGCCCAGAGCTCAGTGAACTGATTTCTTGGAACGAGGAAGCACGGGACTGTCCCAAACCTATGGGGTGGACGAGTGAAAATGTTGCACAAGAATTCGGCGTGTCGAGGGAAGAGCAAGATGAGTTTGCGGCATTGTCTTTCCAACGCGCCGAAGCCGCGCAAAAAGCTGGCTACTTCGCGAAGGAGATTGTACCGTTTACTGTTTTCCAGAAAGATCCTACCACTGGGGAGCGTTCTCGAGTGGTGGTGTCCCAGGACGACGGAATTAGGTATGGAACGACGAAGGAGTCTCTGGGGAAGGTCAGACCTGCTTTTCCGCAATGGGGGAATTCGGCGACCACCGGAGGCAACGCAAGTCAAGCAAGTTTTTCGTTTCGCTGGATACTTGGATTCCAACGTTCTCTCCCTTGCAGTCAAATCACTGACGGTGCAGCTGCGGTAATGCTCATGACACGACGGAAGGCCGAAGAATTGGGTTTGCGAGTTCTGGCAAAGCATGTCACCACAGCGTTAGCTGGTTAGTACGCCTTGAATTGCACGGAATACATCATTCTTATAAGCAGGTGTTCCGCCGAGAATAATGGGCGTAGGTGAGTGTCATAGGTTTTATTCAGGTTCACAAACTCAGTCCATCACAGGCCCTGTCTATGCAATTCCAGCTGCGCTGAAAAGTTGTGGTCTTAACAAGGATGATGTCGACTTGTATGAGGTCGGGAAAGTTTACTGCGCTTTGAGATGCCGCAGGAAGAATTGATTGCGTCGACAGATAAACGAGGCGTTTGCGTCGCAATACGCGTACTCTGTCAAAGTCCTTGGATTAGACATGTAAGCGTGTTGTTGCAATTCTCTTTGTCAGATGTCTACAACTTCATGACAGCGAGAAGGTTAATGTGAATGGGGGTGCTATTGCCATAGGCCATCCTCTAGATGAGTACTTTTGAGCGATTGGCTTCTATGCTCGGCTGACGAATATCTTTATGACCTTACGTTGCACAGGCGCGCGACAATTAGCCACCGGTCTTAATGAATTGCACCGAAGGCAGGGGAAGGTAAGTCACATCTCGAATGACACTATGTATTTTGGGCTTCTAAGCACGAGACAGATCCTGGTGACGGCTATGTGCGTCGGCACAGGAATGGGTGCTGCTGGAGTTTTTGTACGAGATTAACCATTGTTGGTGCGTAGATGTGGTATTCGTGGGATGGAACGAACTTGAAGTTGTTTATCAATAGTGCCTCTTTAGTAAATAATGCATGCATGGAGAGTATTGTAACTGAGCCTGTTCCGTACTTACATATCGACACCTTGAACTGTTGAAGTTTGAATCCAATGAATGAACAAACAATAAAAATGGTGCTGTTTGGTTATTTGAAAATTGTGGTTACCTTGGCAGCCAAGCGTGATAAACACTCATTCCTTCCCAGTTCCAGTCCCTTACGACCTTCATTTTCCAAACGATATAGAAGACTCTCAGCTACTTATTTCATAGAACTGCTAAACAGTTTTCGCCGGCCAGTCCTTCCGTGAGTTCAGCCTGCGCAGTTACATTTCCGTTGTGTTCTGATTGTCGTCTTTTGCTCTGCTACCTCTTGCCAACCGCCCACTCACCGCTTTCCCTTTTACTTTTTTGGGCTGGATCCTTCTTCAACTGTTCCTGTGCTGGCTCTCTCATTTTCCTGTCATATCTTAGTTCGTGCACAGGCCATATCGACAAACCCCAACCATGCTTTCCTCAAATCCAAAAAAACTAACCCTCACGCTCGTTCTTTACCTCGTCTTCGTCTTCGCCCTCTTTTCTGTCACAGAAGCTAAAGGCTATGCTACAGTTCATCGTCGGGATCACGGTGGCTTAACACGTTTTGTGAAGAAGCGTTCTCCTTTCCCCGCAGATGCTTTGGTACCTCTTCAAGGTCTTGGCAGTGACCCTACTGGTGTCAGTGCTTCGACTGACGCTACGTCGAGCTCCGCCTCTGCTGCTACCAGTGCCGCAACTGCTACGTCTTCTTCATCGTCGACTTCTGCTTCTAGTTCGGCCGCTTCTACCTCTTCTTCGTCGTCCTCCGCTAGTTCATCCGCCTCAGTACGTTTTGTTGCCCGTTGTCATTGTTTGAGTAACCCCTAAAACCATTTCTTCAGTCGTCGAGTGCAACTTCTAGCAGCGCTAGCAGTAGCAGTAGCAGCTCGAGCTCGTCGAGCTCTTCTTCCTCCTCTTTGTCGTCAAGCAGCACTAGCTCCAGCTCTTCCTCTTCTAGTTCGACCGATCCCACTACCAGTGCCGCCCCAGCTCAGCAGACCTCCGATTCTTTTACTGCTATCCAAGCTTCTGATGACAGCAATGCAACGGCGTCAAAGAGCAAAGTCACCTTGACCGTCAGTGATACTGCTTCAGCGGCTTCTTCGACTTCTTCGTCTGCACCTACCGGAGCAGTAAGTCAAAAGACCGCCAGCTTGACCGCGCTCATTGTCATTGCCTCATGTATCGGTGGCATTTCCATTCTTTGGACTATTTTCCGCAAGTGGAAACTTGCTCGTTCATCCAAATTCGATCAGCGTATGCAACCTATCGATTGGCAACCTACTACCGTAGAGGACTCGGGCTTACCCACTCGTCGCCGAATGTCAGACACTTCTTCGTTCCACTCTGGCATAGGCAACGGTAACGCCCCCACCGACATGGCGCATGGCAATTCCGACCACGGCCATGGCTCCAACAACCTAGCACCTTTGCCCGATCACGATTTCACTGCTGGTCCTGCTCATCTGGCTCCCGTTGGTGGCTACGCTGATTTGGCCCGGGGCCCTAGTCCCCAGCCTCAGATGCAAGAGTCTCTCATGCGCGGTCCTAGTATGACTAGGCCCAACTACGACGTTGGTGTTCCCCTTCATCACCAGACAGGATATGGTTCCGGAGGATACTAAATCCAGATTGCGAGCGTGTTTGGCAGATGACTCCTGATCGTGTAATTACAGTCCTTACCGCTATCGCTGCATATAACAATGTAGTTGGCCGGTACCAGGATTGACACTCCTTTCTCTCTGACTTTCGTTTCTCGATCGGCTAGTGTTTCTTCGCCGCTGGTCTAGGCTCTACATTTGCTTTTCTTTTACTTGCATTTCCCCTCGTCGATACAGTGCAACGGACGACCACTAGTGCCTTATCTCAACTGTATAAACATACCCCACGTTTCCTTTAGTACAGTATTGGCGACATTTCATGATCGAAATGGGGAATGAAAGGCAACTTTGTTTTACATGAGTGACCAATTGAGACTGGGCACGAGAATATGAATATCATGTAGGGTCTATTCGTCACTAAGTACCAGATTATTATGTGAGTGAATAGTATGTCGATACAGCCCTGAACTACGGAATTCATCGTTAACAACAGATCCATCCGAGACGCCAGGCGAAGCATGTACGTCAATATTAGATTGAGATATTTCCCGCCCAATCCAGATTTTCAAAGCAACCCCACTCATCAACACCAAACCAGCTACATACACCCACCACCATCTCTCCACATGATCTTGCCAGGAAATAAGCACGGATTTCCCGGATTGCTTGTTTTGTCCTTGAGAAGCATCAGCCATTGAAATGTCATCTGCCAACTTGGTTTTCTCGAACAAAGACTCGAGGCCTGTAGGTTTCTCTGGTGCAAAGAATCGTTGAGGGCGAAGCCAAACACTTTCATCAACGGCCTGAGTCTTGCTTTTCAGTGAAGGGGGAATTGGGAATGCAGGATTAGCACTGTCACTCGTCGGTGTCCAGTCCATCTCGTCTCCTTCGAGCTGTTCCATAGGCGCACTTGATGATAATAAAGAAGGGAGTCCAAATACTGGTCCCTTTGGTTGCACGACTGGCTTCGATGAAAGCGAGAGAGAGGAAAAAAGATCCGGTTCTGTGAGTTTTGCAGGAATCGCCGGAGTGGTTGCACGACTCCGAGTATCACCGGTTATGGGGGTAGATGAACGGGATCGGCCAAGGTCATGACTTTTAGAGTCGATGAGACGAATGGCGGGTGGCTGTTGAAGACGAAGAACTAAGCAGGATCCTATAATAACCTAACTCGGAGGCTCGTTAACCAAATTTACCACGAACGAAATGAACTTACTGATAGCTCTAGCAATACCGAGAATGAGAAATAAATTCTAGAACGCAAAGAGGGTAGATATTGGGAGAGATGAAGATAGTCGAGGTGAAACCAATGCAGAGCAAGGAAAGTAGCAGTGACAAATCTTGATGTCCACGCAACAATCTGCAAAGACTGAGATACAAAGTTGTGAGAAACCATAATTGATTTGAAATAGTAGCTCACGTTATATGTTCTCTTCCCTTGTACGCGTATATCCTTTCCTTGTATCTGAGATTTTCGGAGAGCTGAATACGTGGGATCCCATGCGGTCCACAATAAGGATAGAAGCACAATTATAGGTGATATAGGTTGTAGGACAGACATTGAACGGAAAGGCTGATATCCAAGAACAGCTGGGAATATTTTAATCGATACCCTGTTTGGCGTAAGAGACGTCGCTGTTACTCAGCAGATAAGTTCCCGCTTATACAGAAAGTCAAACCGCAGAACCACAAGCACCCTCGAATGCGCCACACTAGTAACTCCCTGGTAATATTTTCCCGCTCCTGAAGGTGGGCGGACACGCGTCGTTGGTTGGCCTTACCCTTGGTTTCCTTCAGCCATCCACCTAGGGCCTGTGTCCGGGCCATTATCTCCTTCTTCCGTATTTCATCCTCGACTGCGGGTAAGCACGACTCGCACACGGGAGGATAACGTATATGCAGCGATTCCCGGTATTCGGGGAGCATGCTTAAGCGTTGCTCGTATTCTGGACTCTGATTTATACGCTTAGTGATTTTGAGCAAAGAGAAAGGGCATTAATGCGCACTGTGGACGGCGGCAGATAATTTGACATTAGATTCACAAGAAGCATCTGATTTGTCTGACAAGTGTGACAGAACGGTCCCTTCCCGTACATTGTTGGTAAGCGGTCTTTACTAGGTGATGCTGCATATGTCTTAGTGAGATCCTTGGAATTTTCTGAAATGATATGCACCTCGTTTTGAAAAGGACCGCGCATTGAGTGATTCATCATGCATAGCTGGCTCGTCGGAAAGGATTTCCCCTTTCTCATCATAGCGATTCCAGCATCCACAGATATTGCAACGGAAACTTCTTGGATTTTGAGGAAGAGATACGGGAGAGTTGCAGAAATAGCAGACAACGTCGCTGTGTCGTCGAAACATGAGTAGGGCACACGTGATCCACAGGGACGCGCTATGTGGTTGTATTTGTACATACAGATCTGCGGATGCGCCATGTCCATCACTCCTTCTGCATCTGCTGGTCGAGGAGACATTATTTTGCAGCCTGCCTTTTTCACCTCATCCCTCTATGTGCTTCCTTTCCGCGATGACATAAGAAGTCTCATTCATGCATTCCATGAAAAATATGTATTATCTTCAGAGGCACCTTTTGCTCTCTTTAAGACAATCTGGTGTGCACAATATTGGCACTGGTTACAGTTCAAAGTCTTTGATGACCGAAGCAGGGAGACTTTTCTCAATGTGTCCCATCGTCTCTTTCTTGGTTCGTTCCACCTCGTGTTTCTCATCTTGACCTTTTTCCTCATTGTGTGTAGAACGCACCGTGAAAACAGAGGCCCCGTTTACGCGTGTTGTCGCCCTATTCGGCTTGTACACCTTTTTCTACTCTCAACTGTCCGGTACAATACTTCCGCTACACACGATCAAGCACATACCGATACCGCTTGGTGGGTATTTATAGTTCTGGCCTGTTCTGGCTCGGTCATAAGGGTACTGATGTCGTCGTTAGATCAATATACGTCGCTTCTATTGCTGCCAAATGCATTAACTACAGAGCAGTTACTGCCGTTGCAGCCATACGCCTCGTACGTGCTTAAACGTTTAGTGACATCACAGGTCTTTCAAATCATACCCACCTCGGAGTTGCATGCTTACAATCCACGTCAACTTCCCCGAGAAATGTACATTGATTCGCTAATGTTGGATTCCAATGGCCCAATTATGTCGAAGAAGGGTCGGCCAACCAAGCGCGACAGGGCCAAGAAAACCAAGGCCGCGTTAGAGAGCTTGGATAAGTGGATGCACAAGACATCGGTGCCGATCGCCGAGAGCTCTGATAGTGCCTCAAGAGCTCGGTCGATGCATTATCTCCTAACGCAGCCTCCAACGCAAAGCCTAGGGGATTATCAGAGTCACAAATTCAATTTGCTGAAAACGATTGATCCACAACCGGGAATGGACAGAAGCCCATCAGAGGGCCATGTGGCGATCGAAAAAGTGAGCCAGGACGTGCTGGAGAGACTGAGACAGATGGAGGAAACACAAACTGGAAACAGGCGGCCAAGTCGGACTGGAGTAGCAGGGATAGAGCGGGTTGAACGAGCAATGAGAGCTACGGAAGGAGGACTTGGGCTACTTGGGCTTACCGAGGGGGCGGGTCGGTAGTGCTGGTGATGATTAGTTATGTAAGCGTGTAGCGACAGTTCGCACGGTGGGGTAGCAGTAGAACAGATTCAGCTTTGGCTTGTACTTCGCTTGTACTCTCTCTTTTTCCCATTCTTTCTCTCAAACTACGTTCTTTATATCAACAATTATTCTTTTCAATCTTGTATCTTATGGCTTCGAATTCTAAAGCCTTTCGCTACAATCCGAATCCAAATTCTCCTTCAACAACAAATCTTCTCGCACCTTCTGGTAACTCTTATGATTCTCCACAAGCAACTCTTGCCAGAGGTCCCCCTTCAATACGCTCAACGGCGAGCAATTCGTCTATGGTCGGTTATCCACCTATCAGATGTTTAAGTACAGCTTTGACAACTGGCTCTATGAACGACTCGCCCTACAATATCAGCGCAACGCCCGGCCGCCGAATACCCTCGAATGTACCTTCTATTTCTGACAAAGTGGGACTCGCCCTTATCTTCACTGCTATCTAAAAAGTTCAACGTCCTCTAGTTTTCACTTTCTCCAGATCCCGCTGCGTGGGGTGCTGATCTTTCGCCAAACCGAGCAGAGCCAGACGACTACCTCCATAATCCTGATCCTCGGCGGGACCGAAAAAACGATCATGGCGGCACCTTTTTTACGTACCGCGGTCTTACGAACTTGGGCTGTCTTCTTATCCTCTGTTTAGGCGTTGTAGCACTCTTGTGCGTTAAGCTTCACAACGCTCATAAGCGAGCTGTCGCAGGACCCCTGATTATGGGAGGGCATGACTTATCCTAGTTCGGACAAAAAATAGGGCTAAAATGAGAAAATCCCTGAGTCCAGTTCGGACAGAAACTCCGCCGTAGGCGGAACCCAAATGGTCGGGTTCGGACAGAAATTGGCATCAAGAACACCAGTGAACAACTGTGAAGGGCCCAATAGAGCTGGTGGCCTCGAACCGTAAAGTCCATTCCACAGAGTAGAAATTGTCCGGGCGATGTTTGAAGATCATAGATCAATTTTTTTGCAGAAATTTAGTTCCAACTCATGGTTCGGACAAAAATGAGCCCAGTAGCCGAGGCCACATCCCAGTTCGGACAAAAACTTCAGCCAATGTCAAGAAATCGGTTCGGACAAAAACACGCTAATCGACCGATTTTGGATCAGACATGCCCTCCCATAATCAGGGGTCCTGCTGTCGCTCATTATATTTCTTTAGTGCCGGATATCCATTGATCAGCTATTTCACCAAACACAACCTTTCCTTCAGGGGCGGGTTCAACATCGGCGGCATTAATGCCTCCGGCCAGGTAAGTCTATCAGGGATTCATCCGCGTGGGCGTGACTATATAGCTTTTACCCCACAGATTCCATCTATGCCCGGTAACTGGGGGTTGATCGATTTAGAGACCCCTCAAGAGGCTTACACGTATCAATCCGTGAAGGACCAGTCTGAAATGCAGCTGGTCTTCAGTGACGAGTTCAACACCGATGGACGGACATTCTATCCGGGAGACGATCCGTACTGGGAAGCTGGTGCGTGTGCACAACCCCATCTTCTAATCTCTAGATTGACGATAATGTTGTCTGCTTTTAGTGGATCTGCATTACTGGGCTGTCAGTGCACAGTGATAAATGTATTTTCATCATCTGACGATTTGCTTCACAGACCAACAATATGGAATGGTATGACCCCGCCGCAATCACGACGAAGAACGGTTCAATGTGGATCACGTTGTCTCAGAAAGAAACTCACGATCTACATTTCCAGGGTGGCATGGTGTCAACTTGGAATAAGTTTTGCTTCACTGGTGGCCTGGTTTTGGCGTCCGTCGTTCTTCCTGGAGTCAACAACGTTGTTGGTTTGTGGCCTGCTATTTGGTCTATGGGTAACTTAGGTACGAGTTGTCATATCTCATACAAGTTCTGAGTTCGGAGTATGGGGATTATTGTAGGCCGTGCGGGGTATGGTGCTAGCCTCGAAGGAATGGTAAGTTCGCCAATCAACAACCTGAGATAAATCTTAATAATAGTCTGTCAGTGGCCTTACACATACGATGCTTGCGATGTCGGCACCGCTCCGAATCAAACACAAAACGGCCTCCCCGTTGCCGCTACTAAGAATGGTGACCCGTCAGCGGATGGTGCGCTGTCATTCCTTCCTGGACAGCGTCTCTCCAGGTGTACTTGCCCCGGGGAGTCTCATCCGGGTCCAGTCCATTCCGATGGAACATATGTTGGTCGCTCTGCTCCGGAGATTGATATGTTTGAAGCCCAGGTAGGGTTCAAGCGTCCTAATCTGCTACTCATGTTCATTACATCGACAGATTGGAACGGATTTCGATGGCGTGACGCTCACGGGAGAAGTCTCACAGTCAGGCCAGTGGGCCGTAAGTCTTGAGTCCCCATCGCAAACTAACAGTCACTTACTTCACTCCCTTTGAAGCCATTTAATGCTCAATATGAATGGTTCAACACGTCAGCGAACTTCCTCGTTAATGACCCCATTAACACCAAACTCAACTCGTACGCTGGTGGTTCCCTTCAACAAGCTACCTCATGCATTACAAAAACCAGTCAGTCATCATGATGTGTGCAGACTGAACCATAACTTACCGCGGGATATGTGGTACCTAGACCCTGAGTGTTATTATGGAAATAGTCGTTGTTACTCGACATACGGGTTCGAATATAAACCAGGCTACAGTATATCCTTTAAGTACTGTTCTACATGCAGCCAGGGCTTACGTCACATTTCATTCTGACAGGCTACGATGATGCGGTTGGTGGCAAAACTTTTCAACTCCTTTCATATATCCCCTAAATTCGAATGTAATTATAGTATATCTCGTGGATTGCAAACGGCCAACAAGTTTGGACCATTAACGCCGGGGGTGTGGCGGCCGATACTCGGGTTGAGATCTCTTCGCGTCCCGTTCCGCAGGAGCCGATGGTGGGTTTGGTGATAGACCTTTGAGAATACTCCTAAGCTGATGTCTATTGCAGTACCTGCTTGCCAATCTTGGTATGTCGACGAACTTTGGTCCCGTCGACCTTAAACACCTAGTATTCCCGACTTCAATGTTGGTTGATTGGATTCGTGTATATCAACCTAAAGATAGCATCAACATTGGCTGCGACCCCAAGGACTTTCCAACCAAGGCTTATATTAACGAGTGCGTTATCGAGTGCAAATCCGGGTAAATAACGCATATAACATTCATTCTAAACAGGTACATTGAAGCTTATACAAACCCTAATCTCACTACATGGCAGAATGACTTCAAACAACCTTTCCCCAAAAGCAGCTTCCTTGGACAATGCTAGACCTCATTCATCGTCTGAGACTTAGACATTCATGAAGTCCCTGGTATTGGTATTACTGCTTATGTATCATGCGTCCTTCGTTTGCATGATACTGCTTGGATCGTCTTTACTGTTGGTGACTTCGCGATGCTCACCGCGCCGTTCTTTTTTTGTTTTGTTCGTGTACCAGTATCTGTTGTTTGGAGCGGTTCTATACCTCTGTTTATTCATATCTGTTGACCTACGTCGAACCCTTTAGCCAGCCTTTAGGATCAATCACATACTGTTATTTATCAGTAGACTTGGGCTGTTAAACGAAATCACTATTGGACTTTGCAAATGAGACCTTGATCTTCAATATTAACAGATGGCTTCTTTCGTATGCAGTCACGTCCCTAAGATGCAGTAGTATACAGTGTGTATGATAAGTGATGGATACGCCGCGCTCATGGTACCACCAAAGAATGAGAGTCAAGAAGGCCTTGTAGCTTTGATAACGTCCGTTCAAGAGCTATGATTCCTCCCGCTGTCAGTCGAGGTACTGCTAGCTCTCCATCATCCTGTATCCCCTGTGTGGATGTAACTCTACTCTTTTCTATAAGAGCGCGAGCATCATCCAGGACCTTCTTCAGTCGGTGATTTGAATAATATATCCCGCTGATTTCCAATTCCAGACCACCTAGAGGTATTTCCAGCGCCCGACGAACGAAGCCGCGAGAAAGAACATAAGCTTTTTCACTATACAGCCGACTAGTAGGTAGCAATCGTCTATGATCAACCTTTACGCACGATTTAGTTTTCACGTACCTGTTCACTATGCCTTCTTCAGTCCCACGAAGTTTTTCGTAAGCGGGTTCACAGAACCAGCTAAACAGAACATTGTTTGATATTAGTTTAGTTTAGTTTAGTGAAAAGACAATAGATACGCACGGTTCCTTCACTAATACCAAACCTTGGATACTGACTAATGCTTGGAGGAGAGACGACCGACTGGGACTCCAGGTCTCATTCCTATCCCCCGCCCAGGTCCCAAGGATAGATAAGCAGACCTTGCCTTCCTCGTACAAATTACTGGATAGGTAATTTAGTATATGGTGTTGAGGCGAAAAAGGTGAATAACTCACGGGTTTACTGTGCAGAGCGTAGGAGTTACCATCAGATTATTGTCGAGGTTGCCTTGGAATCACGCTTACCTCGTCCATTACCGTTTGTCCAACTCAGAAAATGTGCCAATGGAGGGCTTTGAGGGAAGTTTGAATCCAACATCCAGTCAATGACGAAAGGCGCATCTTCATAAGGTGTATTTTGAGGCCCAATAATCAGACATCGAAGAAGATCTGCTCGATCCTCAAAAGCGCGCACAATGATTGAATCTGTGCCAACTAGGTGAGCTGGAAAATGAGCATAAGAAGTGTTTGAATATTACCAGGAAGACTGCTCATTAAGATACGATACTCCCGTGCTAGCCGAGAGACGAATGCCTTTGAATGTTGCAATGGTGTCGTAGAGTAGTATGCGTGATCCACAGGTGCTGAAGGCAGAATATCGAATCGCTTCCAAGGTGCACCATTGTCAATATCGACGCCGTCTTCGTCATCTTCGATATTCGGTATATCATCTGAAGCTCGTCCTGACAATCCTGAAACCGACTCAATGGGTGTTTCAGGCCTCGGTGACATTCCTGAATGGTTTTCAGTGTCAGTCATATGTGGTAGCGATAAGGGCAGAGTGCCCGGAAAGTCATCAACATCCATAGTGTCGCCCTCGGCGGACATCTCTTCTCCATCTTCTTGTATGTCCTCGAAATCCCCCTCGAAACCGTCAATGTAGGCATCAGGCTCATCCAAAGGGTCAGTGCCTGGCCACCAGATTCCATCCTCATGCATTGGCCAGATCTCTTGACCTTCTTCAGGTTCGGAACCCCAATGACTACCTTCGTAGAGCTCGTCCTCCAGCTGTTCAATACCGTCATACAGTTTCGTCAACCGTCGCAAGGGATAGACTCTGGCAGTGCCATCAGGATGCAACACTTCTACGTTCCCATCCAAGCGAAGCTGATTTAAGGGAAAGTAAGTTTATGAAGCTTATTCGTGATTTATTTGCTTACGTCAATCACTTCACCGATCCACAGCATCGTCCCATTCTTGGGAGGTGCTCGCATTGTTCCTTCTTCCGTACCTTCAATTGCACGTTGAGACGCAATATTGCTTCCTAGATCGGCCATTTCTTTTCGCCACCCCCCCAGCTGTCCAGGATGTTGCCCAACAAAGGGGCTTTCTCGCACCCAAGCTTCAATCTCGCCTATCCTAGGTACGCGCGGTATGTCGAATCCATTGGTTGCACCTTCCCCATGAACGAACACCGTGTCACCTCTTCTTACGCCCAAACCTTCTGTTCCAGCGTATACTTCAGCGTCAGACGTACCATGGGGATCGAGTTCTAGCACAGAGACCAGGTCTATTCTCCCGGAGTCCGAAAAAAGAACGCTGGCAGTCCTGTCAGTTGCATTCACAGATTGTACGACGGCTGCTCGTTTCACCCCTTCGCTACTCCAAAAGACATGATCACCAGGCCTACATGATTAATTAGCGGCCATAACAAAGAACAATTAGATTGCTAAAACTTACCAACAATCGTATTCGTCAGGATTTAAATAAGGGATGACATCAACAGACTTCACTGTCTCTCTAGATCCATCCTGCCATAGAATATCCAACGTCGTCTCCGTGGCATTGACTGTGAAACTTCGTACAAAGATGACGCCTCCGGGTTCTTCTTCGCGGCCATGCTGTGTAAATGGCACTCCAGTGGCATCTTTGAGCATTACCCGATCACTAATTCGCATCTGAAAATCTGTCCGATTGCGAATGAGAGTGAGCTTGGAAATATCTGGGCCGTGCCAAAATCTCTGAGGTCTTTCCCTCTGTTCTGCCTCTTGGGTATCAAGCTTCATCAAGAAAAAATCAGGATGCATAGACAAAAACACGCGCGGTGCTAACTCACCGTCTGATTTAGAGCTAGCCATGCAATGGCGTAAACAGTATGCTTTACAGCGATGACTGTCTCGAGCCCAGGCCGATTACTACCAAATAAGAAGTCCAGCACATTCTGAACTCCTCCAATAGGCGTTGGTAGAATGCCCTGAGGAGCTTTTAGGTCAACTTGGTTACAAAAGATCATAGAAGCTTTGCCTAACTTCGCTTTTCTCCCCAATCGAGAGGCGAGAGCTGAACTCCGGCAATCTGACCAGATGGCCTGTTGGAGTTTCTACAATGTTTTCATCATACAACTACGCGATACTGAAATGAATAAATGGCGAGACACGAGGAGAAAGCATCCATCACTCTACCTCTATGACCTGAAGACCCACTCAAGTTCAGTCACCGTGCAGTCACTGTGTGAAACGCAGAACCCACCTGGCCAACCCAATCGTTATACACAACGTAGTCCCCTATCTCTGCATTCTTACGAAACTCTAGATCTTCAGACGTCTTCCAGCCCTCTGCTTGCTCTCCGCTGATTACATGTTCAAGATGCGCATTTACCCGTACATTCAAAATTACACCGGACTGAATGTCGTCCACATTTCTCTTGCAGAAATCTCCAGGCTGTAGCGTTCGATCTAGAAGCTTTAGATCTGACTCGGGAAGAATTTCTCTCTTTCCAGACTCGGAGAGAAAGGATACGCCAACCTCGCCACGCTTCAGAGGTCGCATGAGAGGATCCTGAAGCGGATTCGGTATAGGCATGTCTTCAGCATCATGCCAGCACCTCTGCCACGGTCTTATTCAATACGGAGATGCACTGTATGACTATCGAGCGTACCAGAACTATGCCATACGAATTTGGAGTTGTGATCTTCTGTACGACGTCTTGCTGATAAAACTGTGAGACATATCAGATACGACGAGAGAGATATCATGCAAGGATAGATGTTCTGACCGTTATGAGCGGCTTATCCTGCTCTTTCAAGGACATTATAGCAGAAACTGAAGGAGATTCAGAATATCTGAGAGTAGGGAGCAGACAGAGCGGCTGACTAATCCGATATTATATTATATCACTGTGGCTGCGCTCGCTCAGCGCTCAGCACTGACCACTTCTGCAAGCTCAAAACAACATGCTGACACTCATGCCTCCGGAATTACTCATAAATATCCTTCATAAAGTAGACGCTCGAAACCTATCATGCTGTCGAATGGTGTGTCCAGAAGTCATCACCGCGGCTAACTATGCTATAGACGACGTCGTTGACTAGTAGTACAGGTTTGCAAGCTGTTCCGTGACTTGATCGACCAAACGGCGAGTTTGACGTATGCGATCGAACTCGAAATAGCTGGTCAGCGAGACCGGTACAGCAAACTCCCAGCCTCGGACAAACTCAAGCTTTTGCGGGAGCAGCAGTCATCCTGGGAGAATTGTCGTTGGAACCAAGAGCTTACCATTCCGATATGTGGAGGTGGTTTGTGGGAGCTTTTCGGAAATGTTTTGGCGCAACAAAGTGTAGACAGGACATCCCTCGTGTTTAGGCAGCTACCATCTGTTCATCGCGGTATAGCGGACAGAGAATGGTCCGTGAAAATTGACGGACCTCTAGTGCGCGATTTTGGTATCGATCCTGCACAGGATCTTCTTGTGCTCATTGAAGCCCCACGCTGGTAGGTTCAATCAGCCTGTATGTTTGCGTTAAGTATCTCACCCTGTGTGTAGGTGGGGACCAAATCCTGATCATACCCACCGCATCCATATGAGATCGCTTTTGGACGGGACAATACATCCTCTGGCCGCTAATTCAAGCACAATCATTCATCGTCAAGGATTTAGAGACCTTCAAATTTCATATTCTATTCAAGTGTCCGGGGATTTACTCGGAATTTTCTTTCGCACCGTTGAAGCGGGTGAAAATGAGTTCATAATATGGGAATGGAAGACAGGTAGCATGAAACTGGTGCGATTTCTTCTATGTGGATGGAACTAGTTTTTAATCATTTAGCGGCAGTATCTCAGTGGTGATGAGATGCGATCATTCTGTTTTCTTTCAGAGCGTCATGTTCTGCTCATCGTCTTCAACTTGCCTGACACCGACGAGGTCCAACCAAGTTTAATGGTGGTAGACTTTGGGCAGGAATCCGCCCAAAAGCAACATCATTCTCATCTTCAACACAGCTTCGGCCTGGCTTTTCCTGCATTTGAATCGTCTGTTGCGCCTCTGTATATCTCTGTCAGGTCTGATCCATCTCCTACGTGGTCGGCCCACCCCAGTCTAGAGGTTCCCTTTGAAATCACTCATCATAACAAACTTTTCGTTATCTCGGTTTGGGTTCAAAGCGACGCCTCCATCCGCTATCTAACGCTGTTTGTGCCTCAGAAAACACTTCTATCCCATCTAGATGCAATGGGTGCAGAAAATAGGATGTTACAGTGGGAAGCTTGGGGGCCAAAAGGTACTCGGCTGATCGACCTTCAACAGGCTCATTCTATGGTATGGGCCTGCTATGTCTACGGATCGAGATACGTCGCACCAGAATGCGGGACTCGGACCAAACGAATGAACACTGTGCATGTGTACGACTTTAACGAGCCCGCACTGAGGCATGCTATCTCACAGAACTGCCAGCGGCCGGCAGATAGTGATTCTTCAAGTTTGACGAGCTTGGAATTGGACTCGACTCTAACGATAACTGCTGCGACAATCTTCCGAGCAGGATATATATTCAAACAAGAGGTCAAAACGTGGTTACCTTACCGTATACGCGTTGTGTCTCTGCCTAGCATGCTGAGTCGCTCTTCGCTAATGTGTAGCGAAGATTCACTCATCGTCGTCAACGTGAGCTCTTATTTCTATTCATGCAAGACAAGACTTATGTTTCCTACAGCACAACGGGCAAGAAGCCCCGAGTTTCCGTGTGTTCGTGTTTTGACCGGGCGCTGTACATGTGGAACGTTCGTAACTTAGTTGAAGAGCATCCGAGTGGTTATGAAGTTACCGGGAGCACCAATAGCCAAATACGCTTCCAAGATGTTAAGTTGACAGCCTTCGTGTATGAGCTGTTTATGCTGTAAAACTAATGAATACATGACTGCGCGCTATATGAAGCACAGGCTACAGCGGTCTTTGAGCTATTCGTCTGGAAGAAGTAAGAAAGCGGTTGAAAGGTGACGGCACTGTGGTGGCCTGCCGCTTGACTGTGAGGGCAGGACTAAATTAGGAAAATCAGCTGTGATTTGATCTAATCAGATAACCTAAGCGGCTCACTGGAACATTTTTCTGCGCTTGATGCAAGGCTCATTTATAAAGACGTCCATTTCATTTTCCATGACTCACTTAGTTTTCTATCAACTTTTCCTCCTCCCAGCTTTGCACCCTGATGTTGTCCCATTCGCCTTCTTCCCGTCGCATACTAGCCTCAGCTCTCAAATCGAAGCGTTCCCAGTCATTTAGAGCTTTCTACGCCGTATGATCTACTTTTACATCCTTGTCTCAATATGTGTTCAGGTCTCTTTCATTCAGACCATCCAGGGCTTGAGGGAACCTGCACCTCCAGATGGTGACGATCTTCCACCCTCTGATAACGTACGTTGTTGTTACCTCTGGAGTCATCAACGTGTCTAATTACGTTTTTTCAACGATTTTATTCTTTCCATCCTACGCGCAAATCCGTCTCTCAGGGACACTCGTTCTTACCTAGCCTCGTTTGGACCCCGCCCGAAAGTCAAGCCTACATCCGTTGTAAACCACGACGTCCCCGTCACGCCCGTCACTTCTTCAAGTGTAGAGTCCATACATGACACTCTCTCGTATCCCAGAACCAGTCAAATTGTTGCATCTATTCTCAACCCTGTAGTCAGGCGTACTGCTCTTGTCAAAGTGCAGGGACCTTTCACAGATGTACAGCTTGACAGTATTGCCCAAGGTATGGTGTACCTCGAAAAACTTGGCCTTGTCAGTGTCATCGTTGTCGAAAATGACAAGATAGCACGAGGCGAGCAAGATGAAAGGTCAGCTGTTGTGGAAGAGACGATGCGCTTGGTATCGGCTCTTGAGAAACGTGGTGGACGTGCTCGTCCAGTTCTTGGTGCGGTAGTCAGACTAGGCCCCAGGCCTGAAGAGGGAGAGTCGCATTCAGACATGTCGCCTCCAGAAGCGCATACACTCCCTTCTGACTTGATTCCTATCCGCTCTGCTCTTCGTTCTGGAGAAATACCTGTAATACCGCCCTTCGCGTTGGACTCATTCTGTCGCTCGACCCGTGTGGATGCTAATGACGTCATAGGGGCTTTAGCCCATGGTATGGCTGAAGCTGGTACACAGAACATTTCTGGCTTGAATTCGGAGGAGCAGCATGCCTCTGAACATACCGCCGAAGTTGATCTCACTCCCTTGCGCCTCATGATTATCAATCGCGAGGGTGGTGTCCCATCTTATGCACGTTCAGGTTATCCCCATCTTCTCATCAACCTCGATTCCGAATATCAACATATCCACGAGACTTTCCGAGACTCATGGAAGCACACTCATCCTTCTGCATTATCCAACCTTGCATTGGCAAAGACTTGTCTCTCCTACATGCCTCCAACATCTTCTGCCATCATGGTTTCACATCGTTCTCAGAGTTCTCTGATCGGTAATCTCATCACCAACAAACCCGCTGTGAGCTCTAGCCTTCCACATGCTCTTTTACAAGGCAATCGTAAACTCACGCCTCATACTCCAACCTTACTTCGCCGTGGGTTACCCATTCGCGTTGTTCGAACTGTTGAAGAGATCGACAAGCGAAAAATGAATGCTTTGCTAGAGCAGTCTTTCGGACGCACTCTTGATGATACCTCCTTCTACAATCGTCTAAATGAGACACTTGATTTTGTGATCATCACTGGTGACTATGCGGGTGCCGCAATTGTGACGAATGAGCCATGCCCAGGTTCTTCAGCCCCCATCTCATATCTGGATAAATTTGCCGTGCTTCCAAGTCATCAGGGGGATGGCACGGTTGATTTCTTATGGGTTGCGCTACACGACGAGTCGTATGGCCTTGGGCATCCCTTCTCCGTCAATCCGAATGGTGGTAAAGAGGGCCAGGGAGAGGGTCGTGATCTCGTGTGGCGGAGTCGAGCGAATAATCCAGTCAACAAATGGTACTTTGAGCGAAGTTCTGGACACGTTCGAATGGGTGATTGGGTTCTGTTCTGGTGTGATGCTGAAAAACGGTTGAAGTCTGAGCAAGCTCGCCGCGGGAGCACTGGCTTGTCGTTTGTTGAAGATTGGGAAGAGGGCCGCCTCTCCTCATGGGTTCACGTCGTTGAAAAAGTTCCATCAAGCTGGAGGAAGTGAAAAGTACTGTTCCATCTCATATAATCATAGACTGCCCCTCACATTATGTATGTATGAATGACATGTAACACATTTGATCTGACAGGAATACAACGATTGCATTACTAACCACGCCTTTTATCGACGAGCCCGAGCTTTGGCAGCGTGGCGCTTCAGAGGTGTCGAGGCGGGGGAAGAGCGCGTAGAGCAAGTAATGTTCTCTTTCGATGTTCTGCGCTTCGTTGGTAAGAGGTCTCCAACTCGCCTCCACGGTGCAAACACTTTTTCCTTATGAAGAACACCATCTTCCAAGTCCCGTATACCTACCAACACCCTTTCACGGAAACGACCAACGGTCCAAAGGTCGATGTTCTGTATGAGGAAGTGTACTTGTAGAATATCACCTGGACGACTAAGCTGCCATTCACAGCGGTCATCGTCGTCGCAAGATTCGGGCCTCACAAATTGCGCGGAAAAAACAATCTGGAAGGTCGTGAGTGATACATAGTACACCTCAGTAGGGATGAACTCACCGGGTGTTCGCGTTCTTCAGGGGTTTTACACCAATCAACATGGGCTCTGACTGTTCCGTGTGCCCATACAAGACCAAAAACTGGTGCATTGACATGCATAGAGTTCAAATGTCTCGCTGCTGATGCTGTTGACATTCGATTTTGTCGATACGCATCCTCTAGCATACTATGAACAGGTTTCTTGTCTTCCCAGACGCTGCTCGCAAACTCAAATCCAGGAGTGTCTGGAATTGAGGCACAAGGTGTACTCTGGAAGCGGAACGAAGAGCATTTACTACTACTTCCCTTCTTCATAACTTTGTCATTTCTCTTCAACTCCTTGAAAGCTGAAGAGAAAGATCCGGATAAATCACGAATACACGAGGCAGGTAAAAAGACCACAGAGTCCGGGATCACTGTTTTCGTTGTCAAGATGCGAGCTGCCTCTGGATCACACCCCAGTTTCTCAAATAATGGCGGATGGGGAAGACAAAACCGGCATTGAACCCTGGAATAATGACGGTATTTAGATAAGGTGCAGAAAAAGAAAGGTATGTTGCACTTCACCGATATGTACTCTGTTGAATCGCAGGTCCGCGCAGCCTTGAGTAGCTAAGCAAGAATTCAGTAGTGGGTTCAAGTTACATCGAACAGCTTACACGTTACCGACAAAGTCACCTTCAGACCACTTCTCTTGAGATTTGAGCATCCACTTTAAGCGCTTCCAGGTGTGGAAGACTGTCGATAGACTTTCGCGGAGCCCAACTAGATCATCGACCTTATTGTCTCCTTCGATGAACAGAGACGGACACTGTTTATGAGCCTTGCACAAGAAGTCAAGCAGATGAGGTGAATCATTCTTCAGAGTGTCAAACACATCAGACTTCTACGTTGTATAGAATTGGAATAAATGCAATAAATTTGAATTCAATTCACATACTTTGTCTACCCACGCAAGGGGAATCCGTCCAGAGACGGTGAATACAGTTGTTACATCCGCCTTCAGATCTTCGGGAATGTCAACGTATGAGACCTGTTCCATGTTCTGATACGTGGACCAGGTCTCAAAGTAGTTATTGTTCTTTGCAATTCTGCACAGACGCGTCAGATCGAGAGAAAGAACGTCCAGTTGTGTAACGCACTCAGATGCAGAAGGGGGTCGACGGGTGACGCGAGAGCGGACAGACTTCTTGGCTTTTTTCCTTCCATTGCAGGAAGGGGAGCTCTCGCTACAGTAGGCGGCTTTGTTATTCAAGCAACAATTGGCATCATGGCGCATATACGTACGAGTAAGACATGTTAGAGAATAGATATCACAAAGGTGAAAGCAAGCAGTATGTATCGCGAAAAGTCGTTACTAGGGTCGTCAAGAATCGTGAGGAGAGAGAGAAGAGAGAGAGAGAGAGAGAAGATGGTGGGAGGAGGCGCAACAAGTTCAACACTTACATACCGGAGGCAAAGAAGCTTTCACGTGGCTCTCATCTCAGATCTTGAAATAACGGAAGCAATTACAATGTTCTAGTATTCCCTTTCTAATACTATCTAATGATACCACTGGTGCCCTCAAATGAGTGTATCTAATACTTTACGTGAAGCTTCTACTCCAAGCTACATATACAGATATCTTGTGAGATTCGTCTTCACCAAAACAATATCAAGATGCACTTACGAAAGTAGCGGCATTTGCAGGGAAAGCCTGAGCATTCGTGTCAGCAGGAATCTCACCCCAAGTATGGATCAGAAAGAAATGGCTCACCCTGGCCATGGCAGGTCCAAAACCTTTCCATAGAGCCGCTGCTCCATCTTGTGCAATGGTCTTTCTCGCACAATCCATGAACCCAGAGTATGTGCCTGTGGGTGCGGACTGTATTCTAGATTTGATGACCTGTTTGAATCATGAGCCCAAATGAATCAGTTATACAGTGAAGCGGCCTCACATCTGGAGGGATAGCCAGAGCCCACATAGCTACGCCAGCCATACCTCCAGCAAAAATGATGGCACCCAGGTTCAGATCTGAAGGAGAGGAACCAGCGGGCGTTAATGACTTCTTTGTTACCTCATATGCTGCAAAGTAGCTGCAAACCGACAACAGGTCAGTTTCCGGTTGCAACTCTTGCAATATACTCACGCAGCACTTCCAGGCCCATCTCTAGCTAAAGTTGCACCCGAGCCACGGAATATACTTTTCAAGCCACCCTCCTTGTACAGATGGCGTATGACATCCACCACACCCTTATATTTGTGTTCAGAACCTCCTTGTCCTTGTACCTAAGACAAGACTTTATCAACCCTGCCAATCGATTTAAATGATCGGTACACTCAGACTCACTTGCAGTAGGACCTTCGCTCTCTCGACAGGAGCAGTTACGGCAGTGGATGGAATGGCAGACAAGAAACCAGCAAGAGCAAGTTCACCAGTGGAAAGAGCCTCGTTGGTACGATTCGGCGTGAGCGAGATTAAGAGTTTCTTTGATGTATCATATGCCTTGATGACAAGTCCAGCATAAGAATAGGGGCTCGTGAGTGTCAATCGTCTAAAAACTGACCCAGAAAGAGACAGCGAAAATAGGCGTTACTCCAAGCAGCGGAGGTACAATCCCTCGGTACAACCTGTAGAGATAGGATCATATAGCGAAAACATCGTCTGTTTAGTTGGCAGTATACACACCCAGAAAACCCATCCCTGGCCAAAGTCTGTTTTACTACGTCCAATGCACCGGTGTAGGATCCTGGAGCCGCCGTTTGGAGTCGTGTCTTTGTCAAGTCAAAAGGATGGCCTTGACATTGCCAGGAATTCTCAGCCAATGTTGACCAGACAATTTTCAGAGACTGCTCACCAACTAACACCGCGCAAACACCTCCGAAGCCACCAGCTACAAAGGCCTTGGCATTTTCTGCGGTGGCTGAAGATGCTGGAGCATCTGAACCACTCTAAAGGCTTATTAGAATAACAGCTAATTGAGTGAGCATAAACCGGTACCATGATAATGGAAAGTAGAGAGAAGAAGGAGAATGAGATGTCCAGGCATGTCCGTCAAAAGGCTTCATTCTTTAAACGCGCCAACTTTTCCGCATGACCCGGTGCATATGATTATCGCAACCACGTCGTTACGGATCAATTTCTTGTTCCCCACCACAAAAGATGGCATATTTGTATACTTTATAGATACAGATACATTCTCTATACATACTAATCATTGTACTTGCTATACAGTTAAGAGTCATCATCATCTCTAGTGAATCCACCCACAGGTTCATACGTAGCTTCTGTGGTATCCCGTATCCACACCTGTCGTACTCCATAGAAAAACGCGCAAATCGCGAAAATGCCAAACACCCCAACTATCATCGGTCGCCCGTATTCTGACCACCAGGTCGGCTGGAAAGGTACCAACATGCGATCAATCTGAATTACACCCCCTGTCCCACCCCCAGTGGTCGACCGACCCCACGACATGACTCGCGCCCAATCCGCGGTGCTGTCCGTTCCTCGCGCACCCTTGATTCCCAAGATATAGGCCCCACTTGCATCGCCGGATTGTTTGAAGACTAGGTCTCCATATGCAGACGATGCAGAGCGCAGCGTTGAATACGTCGCCGAATCATCAAGAGGTAATGGTCGGTTATTGTTCAAGGGGTCGTCGCCGGGAGGACTGGCGAACAGCTTACCGTGGTCGGAAGGAGTCGGAATGAGATGCTGGCTGACAATCACTGTCAGTTTCTCCTTGTCATCGTACAGCTCGGTGAGATTGTACTGCTTGAAGGCATCATCAGTAGGACAAAGTAGTGTCCACCCGGCACCACTTAAACCCTGTTCAGCCCACCGAGATCCTTCGGGTGGAGCAGTCCCATTGAGAACCCAATCCAAACCAGCCTTAGCCACCATGCTGACCATCGTACTGCCCTTTGCGGCCTTCATGAGCTTTCCGATGGTGAGCTCTACTGAACGAGGTATTAGAATATCGGAAAGTTCATGCACCACTCCAGTCTGGGTGAGAATATCGCGCGTATACAGTTCGGCCTTCATACCGGCCCAACCACCGCTAGCGCTAATGAAGACACTTCCGTTACTCTTTCGGTCGATACTCAAGTCAGAGCCTTCCAAGGTCGCAAAGGTGTGCTGAGTACCGTTCACCAATACATCCGTATAGTGTACGGACTCCAATGTATGATGTAAGAGAACCTTCTCCAAGTCGGCCTTCGAAGAGGCAGCGAGGAGATACTCGCTCACGAGAAGACCTAAACGCTTGAAAGCCGAGTTGTGGGGAATAAGCAGGGACGTGTGTGGCGTATTCCTGATTTTATCGCCAATGGATGTCGACAATAAAGCGGCAATAAAAGAGGAGAGGTCTAAGATTGGCAGCGCAGTTTCTAGGGCATCGGAGGGAGGGACTATAGGTCTCGAGATGAAGTATATTAAGGTATTGTTGACTTCAACTAGAAGAGGGAAACGTGAGAAGCGACACTCAAGATAATTGACACCAGTTTTACCAGGTTCACGAAGCACCGTTGCACCGCCAAATCTCAACGACTTCCAAGATTCATCTTTAGGGTTCTGGTCGCCCACTTCGACACTCAGCACCTGACTCTTGTTACCCAGACCAGGTTCCACAAGAGCAGTCTCTATCAGCATCCCAGATCGAAGCTTCTTCGGGGTCCATCTGCCCGGAATAAAATGGTACTTCAAAAGCTTCGTCATCTCGGGAGAACCACGTTCAGGCAGTTCAGAATCAGCAAGCACGGACAACACATCATCACTGGGTGCTAGGATTGTATACTTAGCGTCAGTGTTATTGACGAGTGGTGTGAGCCCGGAATCATGAAGGAACGAGACAAAGGATGTACAATTCAAAGCCAGAAGATATTTCTCTGGAGTGAGTTGCAGGGCTCCATCGGGAATGAGAAGGGACGAGACGAGATGAAGCACCCCATTCGAAGCGTACACATCAGGATGGACAAGTTCCGCAGTGGATATCAGAGTCTTCTCCGGAGTGACAACGATCTCAAGTGTGGCACCGTCAATTGTAGTCACTGTATATGAAAAGGGTAAGAACTAAAAAAAAAAGGTAGTGGTGTCATATACACTTACAGTTAATGGCAGGGTCAAACGAGTCGGACCATCTAACATTATGTTCAACGACAGCATGCATTTTCAGGATGCGATAAAGGTCGTCAGTAGCGTACTTGCTCTCGAGATATATTCGTTCGTATTGGTCCAAACTTTCCCATGCTTCATTGACAGGCAGAAACAAGGTCAGATTAGACGTTGAATTCAAAAGTTTGGTTATCTCTGGAGTGAGGACGTTGTGAAAGTAGGTGGCTGATGAATGTGCGGCAACGGCAGCAGCTGGAAAAAACGTGTTTGCATATCTGAATAGCACAAAGTGTAGAACACTTACCCAAGTCTGGTGGAGGGTCTAACACATCGGCAATGCCTAGTAGTACGCCATTGTCGGCATCTACTACGCCTTTAGTTATCTCGGCACCTCCCTTTCCAAATGCATCTACACCGACCCAAGCGCCTTCACCACGAGCGGCTACTCGTAGACGTTGAGGCTCGCCACCTAAGGTGCCACCGGGAATCGGCATCCACGGTGGATAGGGTGGTGGATCACGAGAAGGAGGTTCCACAGGCTTGCGCGGATAATGCAATGTTTGAAGAACTTGCAAAGGTTCGGTATCTTGTGGAAGAGCCGAAACAGAATAATTTATGAGGTGGTAGAAGAGCTGCTGCCGCAGCTGCTCCTGAATGTTGTCGTGTATAACGAAATTAGGATCATAAAGTACAGAATGCCAGAGAGCATTTGAGGAAGCGTGACGCTTGATTGCATCATTAGTAGGGGCAAAGAAGGTGCTTCCGTTGAGACGATTGAGAGTAGGTATTAGCCGGGCCCGCTGTAACAGGGAAAGGAGAGAGGTATAGTCAGAGTCATTTGAAAGGGCGTCGACGAGAGTGATTGATTTAATAGTGCTATCTGAGAAAGACACCTGAGAGGAAGAAACGAAAGGAAGAAAAGCGGCTACGAGGGCGAGTCTGGAGAGATGCATGGTGGGTGGTGAGCGAGGGTGAGCGTAGGTAAGTGACCGAGGTGAGTCACGCGAGACATGTGTTCGCGTCCCTCTGAGTGTTCCCCTTTTGGTCACTGCGCCTGCTATTAGCCTCCATACTGTCTTCTCGATGCTCAAGCTCATCTAGCTCGTCGTCTTACACAACTACCACCATCAGCAATGCTCAGCTTGCTGCATACATACTCACCTCCTCCTTCTTCTCGTCTTCATCACCTTGTCTTGCCTCTTGAGACTCTACTTGTTCGTGTCTTTCCAATACTCAATCCGTCGCATATCTCACTCTCTTGCTGTAGCTGTATCCATCCGCAGATGCTGTTGTTATCCTCAATGCTCGTAATACCGCTCTTGTACGCGTCCTGGCCTTCTGGGAGGCCTTTCCTGGTTCCATTCATGCGACAGGCACTGTCTCATGCATTTCAGTCGACTCTGGAATGAAACTTGTGCGTGGACTGTTTTGTTTACCTTCGTCAGCGTCCGTGACATGTCCATTGATCAGATAGTGGCGGCGATGAACTCTCATATCGCGACTTGGTCACTTTCCGGGGTACAAAATGACACTTGGCGTATTCATTCCTCTCTGTCACTTCCTCAAGAGCAGTCAGTGATGACGCTGGATAGCAAATCCGGTACGGAATACTTCATCAAAGAGAGTGACATCCGTCTCAATGACCACAGGTTTGCTTGCTGTGGGCACTATTCGCGGGCTCTCGGTCTACACCCTCATTCTTGAAAATGATCTACCAACATGGTCTCAAAAATGGATGGTACCGTACGTACAGTTACCCAGGTAAACTGTATACTACATCTAACTCAATTTTTAGATTAAAGGCCTCCCCATCTCTTGTCCGTTTCGCTCCTTCTCTGATGTACATTGCTACAACAACGAAAGTACGCAATGTTCTGCCAAAGAGCTCGTCCAGTGTTGAATTTCATTTCGTGAATTTTACAGATAGATAACGCTGTTCGGCTGTATTCTACCACATCCGGTCGTCAAACTCAAAGTATCACCCATTCAAGACCAGTTATTGATATATCGTGGCGTCACTCGCAAGCTTCTAGTCGGTTTGTCCAATCGTACAACTTTCCTTCCTTATGTAATTCTTCATCCATTCTAGTGACGACCTAATCCTCTACACTATCACTTCCGACTCCACTCTCCGAATATTTTTCCCTGCCTTAGATTCCCCTCAATATCTACAGCTCCATGCATCTGTTGATCTATTCTCTTCGCTGCCGTATTCAGTGACTTCACCCCAGTCATATCAAAATCTCACTTCAAGTGTATTCTGGCTTGATCGAGAGGTGATTGGTCAGTCACTAGACCAGTTCTTCAAGGATTACCATGATCAAGACAATGCCAACTCACGGCGGCTCAAAGACATCAGAGACGAGCGATGGGATGTCTTCCTTCGCGTCATTGGAGACGGTAGTGTCGTATTGACCGCTGTTGCTGTACGGCAAGCTCCTTTTGAAAAAACACATAGATGTGTCTGATTTCAGAGCTTCAGAATATAGATCGCAGGCCCCCGACACTTCTCAAACATTTCATGCTGCAACAATTTCTGCCGTCTACCCTACCTTCTTCTCCATCATATCTCTACCTTCTTCCGACTCCCTCCGAAACGAGCAGTCTCTCGTTGATAACATTATCGCCGCTGACTTTGTACGAAATATCTCTTGCGGATTTCTTCGACGCCCAGCCGGGCGGCATAAAGCTAAAAATCCAACATTCAGAAAACGGCACTACAGAGAAGAGCTCAATTTCCTGCTTCGTCCGAACTCCTGAAGGGAAAGGCGTCGGCGTCATTCGTAACGGTGGCGGTGGCGGTGAATCTTGGACGCTTCAACAAGACTGGCCACACTTGTCTCGTTCTGGATCTTGGGAAGCTGCAAATCAAGTCGTAGTACTTGATAACGGTAAGTACAATCTACACACCATTCGTTCTAATTGTCATCAGCATCCCTTTTTTCTGTACAGGGCGGAATTTTGCCACATACTCAAAAACTGGCTCAAGTCTGACTCTCCATACATATCCTCCCGTATCAATCGTCCTTCCCCAGATTAATTCACTCTTTACCATGCCCTCGAATGAGGGTCACGATTCGATCCTCGGCATCACAGAAGACCTCTCCATAGCTCATGTTCATCTCACTACCGACGTGCAAGAATCGCCCGGCGACAATACTGTGGCCCTTACATTGCATTCACATAATCATTTGCCGCTCAGCTCCCCTCCAAGCATGATCTTACCGGTAGATCCGATGGCATGGGGTTCTAGTCATCCCTGGGTTGAACATGATGCACTATTGAGTATCTCTGAAGAAGGCGAGCTAGCTTTCTGGATACCTGATGACCTCCAAGGTCCACCTTCATTTGGCCAAAGTCAGAAGCGAGAGAATGAGTCTGGATGGAGGTGCACCGGCAGAGTACGGACCGGTCGAACGGGGATCACGAAAGCGAGATGTAGTTCTGCCAAAAAAACAGCGTTGGGTAGGTCCAGATACCTCCCGTGATATTAATATGCTCATTGTCTCCAGTTACTCCGAGTACAGAAGGCGATGAATTAACGATCTGGGATTCTAAAGAATCTGAATTTGCGTCTGGCCTAGAGTATCATCAAACTTTTAGGTTGGTCTCTCGCTCTAGCGTTAATTGTTCTCTGATAATTTACTTGTTCCGTAGTGATTCGATAAACGACCTGGACTGGTCATCGACGCCCGATATGCAGTCTATTCTGGCAGTCGGCTTTCTACACCACGTGGAATTGCTATGTCAGCAACGAATGACCTACTTTGACGAAGGACCTGGCTGGGCATTGTGCTGGAAGATAGATATCGGAAAGTCAGTTAATCCTTTCGATCTCGGGAACGCTTAGCACTGATTTTGTCTTAGTTTTATTCCGTATTCAATCAGCGATTCTATATGGTTAGCTAATTGCTCCCTCCTTATTGGCGCCGGTCATCAGATGTTGCTATACGGTCCTCCTACACCCTCGGACAAGGAGTCGGTAACTTCAGAAGAAAGTTTGTTTGAATATGTTGCCCGACAGAATGGTCCTTTGGAGAACTATCATCCACAGATGCTCTTGCAATGTCTTTTGTGGGGTGGGTGTAGACTTGACTTTACCATCTCCTTGCTAACATTTTTGCTACACAGATAAGGTCGAATTGGTGAAAGATGTTATCATTAACCTTGCCAAGGACCTTGAGAATCAGAGACCCATGGCGTTATGGACATCAGTTCCCGTTGAACAGTTCCTTCAAAATAATACTTTGGTCAGTGTAATCAGAAAAGAGGAACTGTGCATCGTTATTTGACATACATCAAGACACAGGGTTCTTTGCATAAGAAGAGATATACGGCCCTCTTCGATGGCCCAGAGGAAAAGGAGTAGGTCCTCTCTTTTGCTTTCTTTGCTCTGAAACACTGATAGTCAGTCTTAGTTCTGAAGAAGGCTTCTGTCGTCCGCTTGTGACTAAGCTCTTAGAGAAGCTTGAATCTGACCCCTTACCGCATCTCACGCCAAATGAACAGGCACACTTATTGGTGCTCATTCAGACCACTTTGGAGGTATGTTACTTACACAACTTTCGATCTGCATGGTGTGGTGTTCCGACACTTGATGGACAGATAGATGAACAACGACGTTCGTTGGATGCTAATGGCCTGAGATATCTCATAACGATGCGATCATTCTATATATTGAATCACCGTGCCTCTGCGCCTACCAGCCCGGAATCCCGAGGGGCTGTCGCTCGTAAACCGTCTCGCAGAGAACGGCTACGGTATAGAGACATGATTTGGGCATTCCACAGCGAGAGCCATGATCTGTTACTGAACGCTTCTTCAGCGGCCTGTAACGGGAAGATGTGTTGGTTTGATGCTCGAGCGCTAGGCGTCGCGATATGGTTGACCTCTGTAGAATCGATGGTAAGATCCGGTGTGTTTTGCATGTCCGATTCGTCACTGATGAATATCGCACGATGAAATCTCAGCTAGAGATTATCGCAAGGAACGAGTACATGGCAGGCGATGCTCGAGATCCAACCGCTTGCTCATTATTCTACTTCGCACTGGGAAAGATCAAACTAGTGCACGGGCTGTGGAGACAAGCAGCGTGGCATAAGGAACAAGCAGTCATGTTGAGATTCTTGTCAAACGACTTTTCTCAACCCAGGTGGCGCACTGCTGCCCTGAAAAATGCTTTCGCCTTACTCGGTAAACAACGTTTTGGTAATTACCCTTTTCTAGTCATGCATGATAACGTCTAAACCTCGTTGATTGCCATACCAGAATATGCAGCTGCATTTTTCCTTCTTGGGAACTCCTTAAAGGATGCCGTTAACGTCTGCATCAAGCAACTAGGTGACTTTCAGTTGGCAGTCGCTATAGCGCGTGTTGTGGAACAGAGTAATGAAGGGCCGGTGCTATTAAGCATACTCAATGACACCGTTCTGCCAATTGCATTTCGGGACGGGAACAGATGGCTAGCTAGTTGGGCTTTTTGGTTGCTTCATCGACGGGATCTGAGCGTGCGGGTATTGGTGGTAAGTTCGGCTTTCCTCAAGATTGATAAGTTCTACCCAGTTCACAAAGCACACAGACACCGCTTCAAGACCTTGTCAGGGTTTTAGACATCTCTGTGACAGACATTGGGGAACCACACTACGACGATCCTAGCCTCGCACTTTTATTTTCCCAGCTTAGATCGAAAACTCTACAAGCAGCTAAAGGGAACAGCGAAATCTCTGGTAGACTGGAATTCAATTTCGTCTTGCAAATTGCTCGCGTCTTTTGCCGCATGGGTGAGTCATCTGTCATCCCCAAGATCTTCAATGAAACTAAACATTCCTTTCACGCAGGCTGTCATGTACTAGCTCTAGATCTGGTCCGCTCATGGTCGTTCGATAGACCCGCACCGATTGAAACCAATGGTATCCATCCAACAAGAGAGCCTGACACCCCTTCCAGCCCCACAGTTACGCGTCGCTCGATGTTCTCAATGCCACACGCTATTCGTCGACGTTCGTCAATCGTGATCGATATGGACATTTCCTCCTTCCCCTCCACACGGGCAGCTTCACCGGAAGGGAACACGTCAATGCCACCAGCAATTTTGGAAGAGCCACCGCAGGATGACTTGGTTGCTAGAAAAGCAGGCTTGGGTAATTTGATGAAATCAGCGAGACAGGATGTAAAAGTACCCGAGTTCGATATGAACGCGTTCAACTTTTAGAGGAAACGAAACCTTGTACATCAGAAGTAAACGACCTTTTTGGTTTGGGCAGGGGGATCTCCAAACGATTTGACGACGCCAGACTGAGCGCCGACCATGACGCCCATTTTACGGTGGGCTTTCTCGGCGCGCTTTTCATCCTGGTCAATCTCCCGCATTCTCCGTCCAATGATATGAAAGTCATCCTCGTCAGCACCGACATCCTGCTCCATGCCCATGATTGGCGCTAAAGAGTTGACGTCTGTAAAAGTAATTATTATCCCCGAATCAGAACGATTTATGTAGAGCAATTTACCCTTTTTCCTGATTCCGCAATCTTTCGCCAAGTGTGATGTGTCGCCACAGAGCTTGCAGCACCCCCCGTTTGGGTATATTCCCTTTGATTTGTTTTGAGGGCATGCAGAGGCCAAGTGACCTTTCCCGTTGCATACGAAGCAGGACGCATGTGGAAGTGCGTTCAAGGGATCTTCTGGTTTTTTACAACGTGACAGTGTATGTCGTGTAGAACCGCAACTATACAAGTAGTTTAATTCAATTTGCTGCGAAAGTAGGAGAAGAGAGTGTCTTACCGGTAGCAGATTCCAACTTGCTTAGACTCTGCCTTTGGGCAGTCCCTGGCCGAGTGGCCTTTTTCGCGACAGGCAAAACAGACAGTCTCAACATTCTTTTCTGCAATTCGTTTTAATCGTCTTCTTTCAGACAGTGATTCCTTGGTCACTAGATTGCGTTAGTTTTGGTGCATAGCTTGAACACCATTGTAACACACCTTTCTTGAATTTCTTCTTTCGATCTTTCTTCTTCGCTGAGGCGTTTTCCGAGGTTTGTGGTACAGTCGAAGACTCGTTTACACCCTCGAGTGTGTTTTCCTTGGGTTGAGTGCCATTTCCGTCCCTTTTCGATTTGGGTGTCCTTTTTCTCTTCTTTTTGGGAGGTGCACTAGCAGTACCGTCAGCTGCTGAAGATTCCGCTAGTGGTTGGTGCACCTCTACAGAGCCTTGGTCTGTTTGAGAATCAAGATATGTACGCTTGCGACCAAAATTTGTTATGCGGGTCATGGAAGTGAGGTTATGGGAAATTGTGCCGGGTCATTTTGCCGGTAGAGAATTCCTTGAAAAAGCACATAAAATATACATATAGTAGGTATCAAAAAGTACATGTAAAATATCTTGTCCATTATTGTACTCGTCCTTGAACCAAATTAGAATCCACCACCACCAAATCCGTCGTCAAATCCTCCACCATCAAACCCTCCGCCATCAAAGCCCCCATCGAGTAATTCTCCTAACAGCAAGCCACCCGCAACACCACCCAGTAATGGCAGTGCCAAGCCGCCTCCTCCAAAACCGCCACCTGTTCTTTGCGCTTGAGGGGCATATTGAGTATTGCCGTAACCATAACCATATTGGGGATGACCGTATCGCTGCTGATTAGCGATGGCTTGTTGTTGAGCGTATTGAGCGTAAGCCTGCTGCTGAGCCAACCGCTGCTGACGTCTCTGCTCTTGCAGCTGGGGGAACATTTAGATCTTGTTTGCAGTATATAAGGTGAACATACTTGAGCCATGCGTATCTTCTCGGCTTCTCGTTCCTCTTTGGTTCCTATGGCTTTATCTTTGAGTTTGCCAAAGAAGCCTCTCTTCTGTCGCTGTGAAGCGGACATAGAGGAGCTGCTGGACTGAGAGGTGCTGGGGGCGGTACTGGAACCAGCTTGGCCATCATATGAATGGCGTCGTTCCTTCTCGCTCGAAGGCGGTTGGGGTTTTCCCATACTCGAAACGGGGCGTACTTTCTCTCGAGCGTCTGGATGCTCATTCAAGTACTGCTCATCATCATATGGGTGAGTCCAGATCGAACGAGGTGGGTTTGCCCTGGTATCTACCTAAAGATGTGTGAGTGATAGCATACATATGAAGAAATTTGGGAACGCACGTAGTATGGGTGTCCGGATTCATGCGTTTGTTTGACCCAACCGTATGGAAGAGGAAGATCGTTGACGTTGGAAGACATGATGAAGGTAAGAGAGTAAACTGTAAGTATTGAAAGCTGTAGAATGATGACTTACATGATCACCTGCTTTAGGGGTCGGTCTCCACAGAGTCATTCACGTGATTTGTAAGCTGACTCAGCATCGTGAACTCTTCGTTCTTGATTTCCTCACTTCCAGCTCAGGGAAGCACTGTATTCATGGCCCGTAGATAAGTTGCTTGTTGGCGATGAGAAAGAAATATATATAAAGCCGATAGGCCATTTAATCACCCATTTCGGCGGAGTACGGGCCTGAATGCCCCTTGAGAGGAAGATTAAACTGTGCAGGTGGCCGCCAAGAAGCAGCAATCTGGTTTCCATCTTGTGGCGTGCTGAAGGTGTTATCATGATTTATATTTTTCTTAATCAGATTTTTTATTGCGAAGAACATTTCAAAATCAGATTTGCATCCGTCTTACCCTTTGCCTCCGCCCTGATATACATACAATGTATTCTTCCAAGAAAGTGTCAATGGATACCTAATCTGAACGCCTCATGGGACTTGCCAGAAAGCGAGCTACGATCAAAGAAGAGAGGCTCCAGGAAAGGTGAAGGGGCAACACTGAATACGCAGTTAGCGCCGCTGGAACGATGCCATACCCCGTAAGGCATAGTGAGATTGTTGGCGAAGACGGATGCCACGCATAGGGTGCACACGTCGTTGCCTTGCCGTTGTTGAAGATGACTTTTGTAGGAGAGAGAGGGAGAGAGAAAGCTAGCATACACAAGAGAAATAAGGAATGAAAAAGAGAAAAGATAGAGAGAAAGATATTTAATTTTGATTATAATACACAAGATAGAAGTTGTGGGTCCGTGTTTATTCAGTTGGGTCATATGAGAGAAGCGTGGCTTGCTCAAGTCTCTTTCTGAAAACTCACTTCACCCCGCGTACTCCTGCCTCTTCTCCTTTTTCTTTTCAAATGCTCGACCAAGACAGAAGATCTAGTCAGGATATTCGAGACAGTTCTCTTGACTATCCTCATTCCTATTCATCCTCTTCAAATCTTCAGACGCGTCCTTTTATTTATTCTGTTCGTTTTCTTATTCCTCTTACTTTACTTCGCTTTCCTCAATCTTCTTCTAGGACAAACACCACTCGTCTTCTGCTTTGTCTCCATTTGCTCAGTTCTTGAAGGAGGATGACGAGCGTTTTTTCGCTACCTTTCCTGACGCAGCAAGAGCTGCTCAACAGCAGCAGCATCAGTGGTCTCAGCAGACTCTCGGGAGTGCCTATGGAGATTTTTACATGTCTACTGCCTTTCTTCCTTACGACGGCAGCAGGTCGTTTGCTTCTTCTTCCATGTCCGAACCTCCACCAACTGTCATTGATGCACCCTACACGCACGATGCGGCCTACTCCAATGATACTGTGCCCTGCACGTATCCACTTGATGTGCGGTCGATGCCTCCCTATGCTTACACGAACCACGTCTCGCCAGACGCAGTGTCGAGCCATGACTTCAGCGCTGCGTTTTACGGCCCGATGCAGAACCAGATGGTACGTTCTCATATCGTTTCTTCTCGCTCCAGACGCTCAACTTATCAATGCAGGCTCAGATAAGCATCGATAATACTAATCCTCGTCCAGACCATCAATTTCAAGAGTCTTCCCCCATATCCCCCGTTCATTCCTCTGTCCAATTCTTGTCGCCCGTCCATCCCATTGGGAACGACCCGCCACCTATGGACTATTTACCAAGCCCTGAATCTACCGATACCGTCTATTCACCTCTTGACGAAGGTCATCAACTATACCCTGTTTCTCCAGAGTATATGACCTCTGCATCTCCCGAGACACCCACTCTCCCCCCATATCCTATCGTACCCTCTTCCGGCTCTCCCGACCCATTGATGCCATCGCGAGAACTTTCTCTGACCAGTCAGTCAATACCCGACTCCGAGCCGTCACCGTCGGAACCTCCGGATGTTCTTGGGGAATCGTCTTCTTCCCCTGAAGGAACTCACCCCAAAATTCCAATTAGACGTCGGCGACCTCGTAATCGCCCCACCGACTTTTCAGGCGCTTCCACCTCGGATGGTCGCAGTTATATGTACAAGATTCCTTTGCAGAAACCTGCAACCTCCCCGGCGCCCAAACCGCCGAAACCGCGCGCTACTGCCGCACCGGGCGAGAAGAAGAGTTTAGCCTTAGCGTGTTTCTTTTGTCGGTAAGTAATCGATGCTGATACATGCGGGGGATCCTGGCCTAACGTCTCGCATCCAGTGGCCGTAAGATCGCCTGCGGCCCGCAAGACCCGAGTAGCCCTGATCGTACTTGCAAGTAAGTCTTTCCTCTTGGGTGATTTTTCTTGTGTCTTTATACTAACTTTCCAATTAACAAGCCAATGTCATCGACGTTCACTTAAATGTGAATACCCGACTGAGAGTCGGCGTGGAATGCGTAAACGCAAATCAAATATTCCATCCGATTCAGACTTTGAGGCTCATGGGCCCAAGGTACCAATACCAAGTGTGTCGAAAGACTGAACGAACAGTCTTATCTCTTTCTCCCCTTATCTTCTTCCCTAGGGGTCTGTTCAAAGTGGCCGAGTATGTTATGCTATCTGGTAGATCCTTATATTTGCTTTTGATCCTTATTTTCTTGTCTTTTGAACTACGAAGTGTATTTTTTTCCCTCCCCCCCTTTCTATTGTCATTCACTGATTTCTTTAAACTGGAATGCTTTGTTATTATAACTAATAACATGTCCGTAAATATATCAATACTTATATATGACTAATTTTAGTACACATATGATGATTCTTCGCTACTTATCTCATGAAGGTCCGGGTAGAGGATCGACCCAAGTTCCATTAGGCCAGAGCGTTGCAGGCATGGTAAAATCTCCCGTATTACCTCCAGAGGTAAGCTTAAGCAATATTAGCCTTTGTCAGCATTACAAGATACTGATGAAAACTCACAGCGAGCCTGAAGAAATGTGGCAGTGAGGCGTTGAAAGCAGCCAAAGAGAAATTTAGAGCAGTCCCAACGTATCTCTCCACATCATCCACGAGTAAAGCAAAACCGTCCCAACCGTCCGGGAGCACGTCCCATAGGATAGTCTGGTTTATGAACGGTATTGACGCGTTATAGTTAGTAGAATTTGTCAAGAACGTAGGAAGAGCCGATCCCAGCGGGGCATCTTGTACCAGCTGCAAGCAGTAGGTCAGCTCGTGCAACCTTTCCCAAATATATATACGCAGAAGAGAGAACACTCAGGTCGGAAGGTGTCTGTAATATAGAGTCGAGTCCAAAAGCAGCAGCGCCATTCAAAAACATTCCCAAGAGGAAACCTTGGTATACGGCCGACTCTCTAGTGGGGAACCCGGTACCTGGCATCAAAGCCATCGAGATAATATAATGGTGAATGCGCAGCACCAAGCCTGGTAGCTGTGATAGTACAACCGCCACCAACGCTCCAGCCACATACCATCCCAAATAGTACGGCAGCCATCCAGTCTTTCGTATGACTCGGATCTGGTTAATGACCATGGCAGCCAAGATAAGCACGATGATCACCAGAGCAGTTATAGCACCTCTTTGTTTGTTAATATCAGCCGCGGTCAGACGGTCGATTGGGATCTTGTCAGTGGTAATATTGGTGAGAACGCCGGCCCAGTATGGTGCCAAGTACCATACAGCAGCTTCGATGGGTGCCTTGGAAAAAGCAGGGAGGGTAAATCGAAAGGCAAGACGCCAGAAAGCATAAGCGATGAACAATACGGGTAGAAAGGTACCGAAAGCAGTATCTAAAGGAGGAGGAGAAGATTGGGGTTGCGAAAACAGAGCGACGTGCCAATAGCCGATACAAACCAGACACCAATACAGGACTATTGGCTTGGGTCGTAACACAAAGAACAGGAGGCAGGTAATCAAGATGTTGAAAGCGAGAGCGGCGTTGCGATTGTCTGCGCAACTGGATAAGGAGGTGTGATCTTGAAATTGCCATGAGAGAGGAAACACGGTAGGGAAACCAATTGATGTGAGCCCGTGTCCAGAAAAAGGTAAGAAGTCGGTAAAGTTGCCGATGAGATTCAGCGTTGCGCAACCACCCTTTGAATCGCTGATGAGACCGCTAAGGTAGAAATAGAACGTGAGGTCGTTCTTTATATAGACATGAGGGTGAGGCGACTACTCACGCTTGCACAGCAGCTGCGCAAATGAAGGTGTCTCCTCGATAAGTCCTGTTCGGGTCCCCACCACCAACAATGAGAGGAACTTCAGTGACTTGTTCATCTCCAATTGTACGCGGATTCTGCAAGACTACACTTGAGCACTGAGCAGGACAGCGAAAGTCAAAAGTTGTGTCGTTGAAGGGAGTACAACCGTCTCCATCGAGGCCACAGCCATTATTGGCAACCCAGTACACGGAAGTACAGGTGATGAACGACGATGGAGGGGTTAGAAATGATTGGGCTCTCGAAAAAAAGGCAAAGCCTATGATGTATGCGGCAACTAGAATAACGAATAACCATGAATTCGTGAGAGGTCTGGTGAATCTGAGGAGAGTGGATTCTATTGGAAGTACAATATTTACACCGCGAATACGCAGGTCGATATCAAGAAGTGGTCTAGGGTCTGCATGGCACTGTCAGTACTGAAGAAACTGGAAGAAATCATAAGCTGTTGCGCACCTGGAAGATCTACCTTTGGCTTGGGACCAGCCCAGTATTTGAGAAATCGAGAAGCCTTGACATAGAGTCTGGGATATCGTCTTGCAACACATCTTTGAGCACGAAGAGACCAAGATGGATGCGGCGTTGATGACTCAGGGTCGCTAACAGCCGGAAGCCCATGGAGCTCGAGCTCGAGAGCCGATTTTGGCTCTGCAGACAACGACTGACTAGCAGAATTTTGCGTGCTTGACCCAGTGAAACTGGCTTCCATAGTCGTGGTCAACGTTGCGCCTGAGAATTACGTCGATATACATCATTTTACAGGTTACATCTGCGCAGTACTTATGATTACACAAGATTACTTATTTACTAATTTCTCGGCTACTCCTTCCCTTCTGTGAAACGTCAAATTGAATTTGAATACAAATTTGATTACGAATTTGAAGGATTATCAGTGCGACTTACGGTAATCGTAGACAAGACGGGCATGAATTTCTTCGCCTTGAGGGCCAGTGAAATGGAGATGTCTGGCGTATCGTCTCTCACCATTAATTTCTTCAATGCCCCAGATCTACTCATGTGAGGTTAAATGTTGCGAACGATTGTAGTGAGATAAAAACGAACCTGATTTGCAACCCAGGACGTCCCGCTCCTGGCAGTGTCGCTGACGACAAAAGACTGCACGCAGCCCAACTCTACGGTGTCGGCTGTCCAACCCTGCTTTAGATAGTCGTCGTCTATCTCATCCAACTTGATTCTTCTCGATTTGCCTAGCACAGCACCAAAGATATGGTCTTCCTTGGGCCTTTCGGCCCAGTCGAGAACCCGTTCCTCTCGAGTTCCGGAGATACCTCCAGTCAATGTTTGATCAATGTCGATGCACTCGATACCACTCTCGTTCTTGTAATGTTTGATGTCAAGATAGAGAGTGGCGGCAGCAATAGCCTTTCGTTTAAGCCAACCAACACCCTGAAGACGAAGAATTTCGTCGGTAGAGTCGCTAAGGGTCTTGTTCTACGAAAATGTCATTCAACACCAAGTATGTCAATTGGGAGGCGTACCATGAAGAACTTGCCGCTAATGTCCAAAATATCAAAGTCTGAAGGAACGGACATACTGTAGAGTAAAACTGAACAGAGATCCGTTTATTGGCAGTATTTATGTCGTTATACCTGATTCACATGTAGTAGAAGGTTTTCACATGTGAGTTCACATGTTCCACTCCGGACCGCCTGGTTTGGAGACAAAAAAGTGCTCCCTGGCGGATTTGAACCGCCGACCTTCGCATGAAGAATCAGGTAACCCATAAGTACGACGCTTTAACCACTAAGCTAAGGGAGCTTCGGAAGCTCAATGAACAGTATCATTATATCTTCTTGTAGTCGTACATTGAGGTAATATCTACAAAATGCTTATGGTTTAAATACAGTGATGACTTTCCAGATAGCATCTTTTCCCCTCTCCCATGCTTGAGGTCCTGTCGCTTCTACCCCACCAAACTCAACCAGTATACCATCTTTCGACCACTCGCACCAAATTCCAATTGAACCACTGCTCGGACCTGACCCACCTCCTTTACGATCAGGTTCTCCGAGACACTCCACAAATTCCTTTCCGGTCGTCTCGCGCGTAACGTCGAAGGAAGGAGGTCGAGACACGACCTTGCCATCCTTGTCCTTGATCTCTGAGGAAAGCTGCAGAGTGAGAGGCGACACTGGATGTGTCGTGAATGCAGTTTCAGCTTTCCTCTTGGAATGATCAACATCAGGTATATTGTAGAAATCGAGGCTGTCTAGGATCAAGCACTCTTCGTTGGGACTAGATCCCGTTTTTGGCGTGTAGCCTTGGATAGGTTTGAATAGTAGGCTCAGACCGAGCGGATAATAGTTGTAATAGACGACATCAGAATACACTTTTACTTCAGGAAGAACAGTAAGAGAAGAGAGATTGTGTATGTAGTCGAGCAGAGACTGAGAGGATGGCTTGAGGCCGAGGAGACGAGAGGGAGAGCCCATGAAATGACGTCAGCACGTGACCTGAAATGCGTTCTCTCAGTATCACCGCAGTTGGCTCAGACACTGACCGTCTTCATCTCGCCGTTTCCAATTTGCAGGTCTCTTTAATGGACGCAAAGACTGCTGAAAAGGAATCTAAATCTTTCCTTCCTTCTCTTTCTGATATCTTACGTCCTTATGCTCCAAATCTTCTCTCTCTCGTCGTCTGCATCTGCGCGATACCTCTCTTGATCATCTTGTCTCTTTCTGCCGGCTTCTATGTGTGGAAAAATATTGCTGTAAGCTGGCAGGTACCTTTGTATCTTCAGTATGGGTAAGTGAGTTACAGTTTGTTATGTATGGCCTCATATTCAGCGACCACAGAGACGGCGTACAACCATATGCCCGAGCTGTGCTTCCGGCACTGGATTCACGTCAACCTTATGATATCATGCTTCAGCTCCAAATTCCAGCAACGCAATCCAATTTTGATCTCGGAAATTTTATGACCAGACTTGCGATCATGACATCCAACAACAAAACTATTGCTGCAGTTCGAAGACCAGTGAGTTGTGTTATTTCACCCGATCTCTTTATCAATTCAGAAGCAAAATCGCAGGCCATCGTCTTGTCTCCCCGATCCACATTTCTCTCAAGAACACCCAATGTTATTAGCGTTGAGGTACCCATGCTGACTTCGTTCGTACCCGGTACTACTCAGGCGGAGGCTCAAGTCTACATCGGAAGAGAAGATAGTTGGAAAGGCATTGGGACTGGGAACAAACGGGAACTAAGTGTTGTATCCGCTACATTAAAAGGCGTCATCGTCCATCAAGGCATACGGTTCGTGTTCCTCGACTCTTTTTTAGATGAACCTGCCTTTCTGAAACCTGGTGTCAGAGGTCTCGCCACCCGATTCCCGAACGTCTCTCCTCTATTTGCTGCAGCTCTCTTCTACGCCATCCTGTTCTCAATACTGTCTGTCTTCATGTTACCCTCAATTCTTCACAAATCGCCGTCGGGTGATCAGAGCGAACGTCCGCAATTTTCAGCCGATAAGTCTGAGGGTGCACTTCCAGTTGAGGATGTGGAACCAGAGTTGAGCTTGGGGTCAGAAGACGAGGAAATTGAAGTAGCCAAACGTTCCCGACGAAAACGAAGAAAGAATCCGCAGAGGAGCTCTAGTCGAGAATCCGTAAGTTGGTCGCTAAATACAGGAATCGTATACGCTAATGTCATTTTCAGCAGAGCATACAATCTGAATCTGATTCAATATTGGTATCCTCTGCTGATGAGCCAACGCCACTCCGACGGCGTCGCTCGCGGCCCTCTAATATGGACTCGTAATGCTTTGCTAGCCCTTTCCTGTACTGTATCTCACCGCCAGATCCATTTAAACAAGTTCTGATTATATAAGTGGTGCAACTCTACGGTTGTGATCTCTCTCAGTCTCCACCTTCTCTCTCAGAACTTGGTGCGTATCTACCGCATCGTATTGTCTGCAGCACTGACTTGACAGATACGTACCTCTCATTGGCACATGGTGTAAGGTCTTAACCATTGGGGGGTAGCGCTTTCACCAGCCACTCTTCATGCGCCAGAAGCATCTAATCTCTTTCTACTTCCTTCTACATACGGGTAGAATGCGCTGCATCGGATGTCCCGCCGTAAGAAGACAAAAGTCAAGTCTACTATATGCCAGGAGCTCCGAGCTATGGCAGGCTATGGCAGGCCGTGAAAGAGGAAGTGTACCGCCACAAGGCTTCTGATTTGATTTACCATTTCTTGAATTGTGACAGAATCTAGCTACTAGATCTCCGAGTCGGTTTTAAGAGCCGTGGCCCGGCTAATGAAATAATGCTTGCCCTTGCACTTCTACCATAACATCGCACATAGGGAATGACCTCTTTCTCAGTTCAAAACCTCTTCCATGTCGGAGGCAAAGTCGTATTGGTCACAGGAGGAAGTCGCGGACTTGGGAAGATGGTATGATCTTTGTCTTTTTGTACTGTCTCCGAGTCTGTGACGCTAGTTGAAGATTTCTACTGGTTTTATCAAAAACGGTGCAAAGGTAGGCCGCTGAGTGATTTCAGTGTTTACTTGACGGCATATATCTGCCAACAGGTGTATATCACTTCACGCTCTGGAGAAGAGTGCAATGCTACTGCCTCCGAGTTGACAGCTCTTGGACCTGGGACGTGCATCGCTATTCCTGCTGATCTCCAGAGGTACGAAGAGGTGGAACGTCTAGTCACAGAGATTTCTTCGCGAGAGAAAGCTCTTCATGTGGTCAGTTGGCCCTTGTTCTTCTTTCGTCATTACATTCAACGTCGACCCTTCTCGCAGTTAGTCAATAATGCTGGTGCCGTTTGGGTAGATGGTGTGGACGACTATCCGGTATGTCCTAGCGAGAATCATACGCGATACATCATAACCTCTATTGCTAGGATGCTGCTTTCTCGAAAGTCCTGACCCTGAACTTGCAAAGAGTGTTTTCCCTGACACAGAAGCTGTTACCACTTCTTAGAGCAGCAGCAGTCAAGTCGGATGACGGCGAGTCGTATGTCGACCCTGCTCGCATCATCAATGTAGGTTCCCAGAGTTTTTGTCTCTCTCAAACACCTCACGCTAATTGCCCTTATTAAAGATTGGGTCCGTCGAAGGGCTGAGTGTCTTTATACATGAATCATATGCATACTCGGCCTCAAAAGCCGGTCTTCATCATTTAAGCAGGCATCTTGCCGGAAAATTAGGACCGGAAGGTATCGCTTCAAACACGATAGCTTGTGGGCTATTTGCGAGCAAAAGTATATGTCCCTTTATTCGTCCTTCAAGCCTGGCTGCTAATACTCGCCCCTTCTACAGTGACTGCTGCTGTTTTTGCCAACGGTGGAGGCAAAGGCATTTTGTCAAATGTCCCGTTGCGCCGAGCAGGGAAACCAGAGGACATCGCAGGAACGGCGGTGTTCTTGGCAAGCCCCGCAGGTGCATACATCACTGGTGCCACGATTAGTCTGGACGGGGGAATGCCAGTTGCAATGCCATCAAAGCTTTAGAGATTGACGTTTACTTAGTGTAGATGTACCAGATGGTGCAGAGACGAGAATCCTTTCGTTATCATTGCATTACACACAACATGTATGTATCGAGATTTAATTCAGCTTAGTTTGCTCTGAAGTTTGAGGCACTTCCTCGGGAGGTGAACTTTCCGATGTCGTCTTTGTATCTTGCACATCCTTCTTTGATTCTTCGGCCTTCTCTGTCTCCTTAGCCTCCTTCTGCACTGCTGCTTTCGCTTGCGGTTTATCGCCCTCCGCCTTCTCAGCGGAGTTCCCCGCCAGGCCCTTCACCAAATCACCAGCATCGTCTCCATCTAGCCCCAGCTCAGCCACAAGGTCCAGCAGTTCCGCTTCTGTCACTCTTACACCCTGCAGCCCATACCCAGACAATTCTGTGCTTACATCAAACTCGTCGTCGCGTTTGTTAACTGGAGTTGGTTTCTTTCCGTCTTTTGAACGAGATGGCGTGGCGAGGATTTTGGATTTCAGATGATCAGGTGTCATCTGAAGGGGAAGCATTGCTCCAGGGACACCTATAGGCTGAACAGGAGGGGCGGAGATCTGTTCCAATTCATCATCCCAAGACTCCTTTAAGCGTAAGAATCGATCAAGCTCATCGAATTCGACAGCTTCTTCACTGTAATAGTTTAGTGTAATTCGACCCGTCGTCCTAGAAGTCCACCTACAAGTCGGTGAAAGTCCCAGGAAACTTGCCGCCCACAAGTATTCCAGGTAATTGTTGCTTGTCTGGACTTTAATTTATACGCCTTGTACTTTGCAAGCATCAAGGCCGCACTAACCTAGCGGTGCTTTCCGTTTCCAGAGTCGTTTAGCACTTTCGTCCGATGCCAGATCATACGATGTGAACGGTATCTTCTTGACCTGCAAGATACGCATCAAATACTCTAATACAGTCAAATATTTGAAAGTGATGCACATACAGTGAGCCAGCCACTTACCTTGGCGCTGCCTAAGAGCAGGTTGAGAGGCAATGGTAGTCAAAAAGATTTGAATGGGAGGAGACATGTGGGGAAGATGAAGAAAAGAAGTAACTTCGCAATCTGCAACATATATTCGTTCCTTGATCCCAACGCCACTAACACTCCTTGATCTCAATTATGACTGTCTCTAATCTCAAAGTTCTAGTCGTATGTTTAGGCATGGGCGTTCGTTTTTTTCATCTGCGACGATCTTCCAACAATTTCGATTCGATGTAGGGAATATTTGCCGTTCTCCGATGGGTGAAGCCGTGTTGAGAGACGTCGCTCAGAAACGAGGAATAGATATTGAGGTCGATAGTTGTGGGACTGCGGGGTACCACGTTGGCGAGGATCCCGACGACAGGTAAACCAGTTCAGGTTGGTGATTCCTGGCTATTATTGCTCAATCCACCTCTTCTAGAACAATCGCTACATGCAAAAAGGTGTTTACTACGCTCACTACGCCACCGTTTTTGTTGCCAATTACGCTCTGGGCAGCATAAGATACCCATATCCCATTCCGCTCGCCAGATCAGTACTTCCGACTTCACCAAGTTCACTCACATTCTGGCATCAGACGAGAGCAACCTTCGAAATCTTGAGCGTGTCAAACCTCGCAATACCACGGCAGAAGTGCGTCTCTGGGGATCGTACCTCGATAATGAGCCCATTGGTGACCCATACTATGGTGGCATGGTGAGTGCTGACTGCCACGTTTGGGTTATTTGGCAGTAGCTAATCTGTCAATCTTTTTGCATGAACGGCTTTGAGAAGGTATACCAACAATGTAACGCCTTGTCTAATGCTTTTCTAGACTCTGTGTTGAGCAAAGCAGACACCGAAAGTTCAAACTCGTAGATACTGCAATAGATTTATTCTACTTTCGCTCGTTCCAACTTCCTTACTATTTCTTATCAATGATACAGCCGAGTACGATATCCGTGCAGGTGTACTTTGACGTTTATCTCACGAGAACGTAGGCATTGCTGAGTGAGCGCGAGTACCCACTGCATCCTCTGCTCTCCATAAGCTCGTGGTGGTCTAAATGCCGTTAGCAGATACCTTTTGAGGACCTGTTTCTAACTGACCTTGTTTTGAGTGTAGAAGTTGATCCCGCTACTTCATTCATCAGTTGCATATCCGTAAATAAATCATGACCATTGCGCACCTTTTGCCGTAGAACCCTATGTCCCCTAGAACGCTCCCCTAATACAGTACGGGGATGTCAGACAGACTCAGCAGTTGATTGCATTAGGTTTCACAGACCTTGTTTCCACTCCAAGCGAACATGGGCAGCGGAACTGGAATCGGAACATTGATTCCTATCTGTCCTACGTTGACCTCTGCCTCAAACTTGCGAGCCGTGGCACCAGATTGGGTAAATATCGCAGCGCCATTGCCATACTTGTTAGTATTTATTATTTCGAGAGCATCATCCAAGGTGTCCGCTTTGATGATGACCAGTGCGGGGCCAAAAATCTCTTCCCTATACATATAAAATCAGGACTAGATTCCTGATGTTGCGCGACTTGACGCACTTGTAACATTTCATTGACGTGTCGGCTTCGATAATTGTAGGACCGACGAAATTCCCGTCTGGATATCCGGGAACTGTGATGTGTCGACCGTCAAGGTGAAGTTTGCCACCTTCAGTCTCTGCGGAGGAAATTAAACTGATAATGCGTGACTTGGCTGCTGGAGAGATGACGGGGCCTCTGTTCAATTTATGAGACGAGAGTTGATGCACAAATTTTGGGAACAAACAAATCAGCGCCAGTTTCAAACCCGCCATTTACTTGTAACTTGCTGGCTCGTTGCACGAGATCAGGCAACCAGGACTGGGCCTCGCCAACAAGGATAGCTAAGATTAGAGCAAGAATAAGTCCAAATGTGCAAATTTAGTCTAAGAACGAACCAACTGATATAGCCATGCACCGCTGGCCTGCAGCTGGACGAACAGAAGGTTAGTTGGTAATAAGTAGCTAAATTATTCGATGATCGCACCTCCAAACGCAGCGCCGACAATGGAATTGAGTGCCAAATTTTTGTTGGCTGGCAATCGCATATTACATAAAGGAAAGAACTCGATAAAAACTGATCTCGAACACACCATCAGGTATAATCACAGCATGGTTCTTGGCACCCAAATTTGCCTGTCGAGAAAGATCAAGAGGATATTACCAATGGAGTGAGGTATCTTGCCTGAACTCGCTTCCCGTTTTGTGTACCTCTGAAATGACAGTTGGCAGGAAAAACGATACGAAGGCAAGTCCAAGACCAACCTGTTGTAAATGTGCTTTCCTGCTCTATCGCCTCCCACAAAACTGATTGCTTTGACAGCAGGGTCATCACAGATAGCGTTTACTGTTGGGATACCTCCGTGGACGATGTTCACGACGCCGGGAGGAAGACCTAGATGAAACTTTGGTGATAACAAGTCTTGGCTCAGATTTGACGCTCAACACAAACCAGCTCGCTGACACAATTCTGCGATGATCATAGCCGCGCCGGGATCCCGCTCAGAGGGTTTGAGAATGAGCGTATTCCCAGTCACGGCAGCCATGGGAATGGTCCATAGAGGGATCATTCTAGAAACAAGGTGAGACCCTAACGATGCTCCATCTCAATGTGTACATACGCTGGGAAATTGAATGGTGCGATACTAGCGCAAACACCTAGAGGTACTTTTCTAACCTCAGTATCCATGTCCTTGCTGACTGAATAGAATATCAATGAAACAGCAGAGAGCTAGAGATAGGAACAAGTAACCTTCAATTTTGTCCCCTAAGAGTGTGGAAGTAACACCAATGGCCGCTTCCACAACTTGAAGTCCTATAAACCAAGTTTACATGACATACTTCGCACCGCTCTGCGAGAGACATACCTCGCAGTAAATCGCCATGGGCATCTGCAAATATTTCTAAGTCCATGGTATCTCATATAGTAGAGTGTAGAAGAGACCTGGAAGGGTTTTCCCCTGCTCCAGTACAATACTATTGGCAATGGCATCTGCATTCTTGCGGAGCAGATGTTGCAACCTTGACAGTTATTCAGGATACGAACAACAGACAAACATGGAGATTGCAGGCGTACTCTATTGCAAAGCGTTGGCGTCCAAGAACGCTGGTACGGCTCCAAGTCTTGTATGCTTGCGACGCAGCATCGACGGCCTGTTTGAATTCAGCGTCCGTCGTCTGTGGAACTTTGGAGAGCAAAGTTTGGGTAGACTATGGACCATCTCAGTGGATTATTTTTGACAGAGAGATAGGCATTCACTGGGTCAAGAATTTCAATCCACTCCGAAGAGCTACTCTCAATGAATTCTCCTCCAATGAAGTTCTTGGTAGTCCCTCCAGTCGCGCTGGTGCCTTTCCATTCGTTTGACAGTTGCTCCGCCTTTGAGCGAGCAGATGTGCTTAATGCAGAGAGGGTGGTCGAAGTTGAGAATGTACGATGGTGCAGATGGCTGACACGGGCGACGCGAAACAGAGACATGAGTGTTTGAGTTAAAGTGTATGTAACTCGAAATGCGGGGTTGAAGCATTGCCGGTCCGGCAACCCGGTTTATGCGTCGTGATCACGTGATATCATCCGACTTCTCGTTTCGACCAACGACACTGTGACTGACAGCTTGGTATTTCTCCTACGCCGACACAGGGGAACCGCGATGGACGGCTATCAGTCGTATCAAAAGGACACAGAGCACATACAAGACGGCGTTAATGGCTTCAAAAATAATGTTGCCTCCACAAGCTCGAATTCTTATCCTGATTTCACCGCGCAGCATAATACCTTCGCGAGCGGTTCTCAGTCGCGGCATCCTATGAATCTAGATCAGTGGCCTACCATGCCTCCTCACAACTCTCTTCCTCAGTATCAGCATCCTCAGCACCCCAATCAGTGGAGTGGCCAAATGCAGCAGCCCTTCCCTAATGCCATGAATGGTATGAACCACCTAATAAATGGCATGCCAAACATGAACATGAACATGAACATCCCTGCTTTCAATATGACCATGTTTCCTCAGGTGCTCCAGGATGCTTTAGCTCTGTCGGCTCCAGTAGTTCCTGCTGACGAACGGCTGCTCGTCAGCACGCTGGTTGAAGCTCGGTCGCAAAAAGAGAACTATAAAAACGCACTTAACGGTCTGCATGGAGTAAGCAATCTCTTGCGCACTTTTTTGATGCGTCTTCTTACGATTTTGATAGAGAAACGGTCATTCTGCAAGTCTGTGGAAAGACTATTATCTAGAGCACCGTGACCGTCTTGATACACATGTGTCTCAGGCGCTCAAAGCTAGAGGGATCGAGGAGCCGGTACTTGCTCTCAAAGCGGTCAAAAAACCCACGATAGACGCGTTCAAACCCGAGGCGTCTTCCCCTGCTGCTTCCCCCGTGCCCCGAAAACCCAAGAAAGCTTCCTCAAAAGCTTCTAAAGCTTCCACACCGTCTCTTCCGATATCAAAGACTACTGAACGAAAACGTAGCACAATCAACAGTCTTACCGTACATACACCGTCCTTCAATAAGCAGCTCCCTCCTCCAAATTCCGAAATCAAAATACCTGATCCGCCATCACGTTCTCCCAGCCCTCCTACTAAAGTTGTTCCTCATAGCGGGAGAGGCAACAGATTCACGGACGAGGACAAGGCCTATTTCATCAAATTTTTGCTTTGGCGCTTGAAGCATGACGCGAGTTTAACGCGTAACGATCTGTGCGATCAGTTGGCAGAAAAGGTGATTCAGTGTACAAAGGTTCTATATTCCTGTGTTCACGTGTTTAGGCCCCGCATCACACCAGCCAGTCATGGTATTCGTATTGGTCGAATAATCATGATTTACCAGACAAGATACTTGCAGCAGCACACGGCGAAGAGTCGGAAGAAGAATCGGAGGACGAGAGCGAGGATTCAGGGTCCGAAGAAGAGCATATTGTCAATCGCCGTCGTTCAAAATATAAGGAGTCTAGCTCTGAGGACGAGAGTGAGGGTGAGGATGCTGACGCTGACGCTGATAGCCATCACGCGTCCGATGAAGAAACTAACAACATAAAAATGACTATGTTTGATGAACGTGCTATGGGTTCCTCAGGGGAACAATTCACCGATGCCGATATGGCTATAATGGCTCGCTATGTAGCGAGCTTTCCGGATTTCGCAGCAGCTACGTTCGCACAAAAATGGGTACCGTGGGGAGAACGCGTAAGTTTGTATCTATCTCATGTGAATATGTCGCTAATGTAGCGCCAGTATCCCCAACGATCAGCAAAATCGTGGGCAGAACACTACAGACGAAATGAGCGAAGTACTAGATTTTGTCCTTATACTTATCTGGCCCTTTTGTAACACTGATTATGTTCTTTAGATGTCAATTCTCTTGCCAGAAGAATCAAGAAGGCTGGGCTCGCGCAAGGTCTTGTCAAGAAGGAGCCATCGAGCACACCGCAACCAGATCGTTCAAACTCTGTCCGCCTTCAGTCATCTTTGAGCGATGTTAGCGGGCCGCCAAAGGCAAAGCGCAAGTTTGTCGCCGACGATGAGAACGATGCCGGAAATCGCAGCAAGGTTGGGAGGGTGGATAACATGCCTTGAACAACCTTGCTACCTGCATGTTCTGACGTCGCGCTCAGTTGTCGGCCGATGTTGGTCTTACACGGATTTTGCCACTGTTCTCCTAGCTAAGGGGATGGTCGTATATATTGTATTGATCCGTAATCTATAGCATTTAAGAAATATATAAGTATCTCAGTAGTCTCAATCGTGCGGATGACACAGTATAGGCCACGTGGGTGAATCGATAAAGAGGGTCCTTATATATGTCTTAGCGGTAACCAACCCTGACCAGGACTACGACTACAACGAACACCATGGATGAAGAATACGACGTACGTTCATTCAACATTCCTCGTTCGTCGTTGTCTTATTTCTTCTAGGTCATCGTGCTTGGAACTGGCTTGACGGAATGTATCCTTTCGGGGCTGCTTTCGAAGGAGGGGAAGAAGGTCCTGCATATGGACCGGAATGACTACTACGGCGGTGATAGTGCTAGCTTGAACTTGACTCAGGTATTTCTACAACATTTCATAGCATCGTCACTGCTGACTAGTGTGTTCTAGCTGTACCGCAAGTTCCGCCCGGACCAGTCTCCCCCTACCGAGCTCGGTCGTGATCGTGACTACGCCGTGGATCTCATTCCCAAGTTCATTATAGCATCTGGAGAGCTCACTAAAATCCTCGTCCACACTGAAGTCACCCGTTACCTCGAGTTCAAGCAGATCGCTGGCAGTTTTGTGTACCGTGATGGCAAGATCTCCAAGGTACCTAGTACTGAGATGGAGGCTGTAAAGAGCCCTTTGATGGGTCTCTTCGAGAAGAGACGTGCTAAGAAGTTCTTTGAATTTCTTCAAAACTGGAGGGACAATGACCCCGCTACTCACCAAGGTTTGATTCGCCTGCTGCAATGCATGATACAAGATTCATTGTGCCTTCGCTTGGTATAGGGATCGACCTCGATAAGGATAGCATGAAGACCGTTTACGAGAAGTTCGGTTTAGAGCCTGGCACCCAAGACTTTATTGGGCATGCTATGGCGCTGTATCTCGACGATGAGTGGGTCTGATATGCAATCCTGGTCACGTTCTGCCGCTGATAGGGTTGTGCAGCTATATCACCAAACCCGCACGACCCTCATATGATAGAATCGTACTCTACACATCATCAATGGCTCGATACGGCAAATCACCTTACATCTATCCTCTCTATGGTCTGGGAGAACTTCCACAGTCCTTTGCCCGACTCAGTGCCATCTATGGGGGCACATACATGCTCGACAAACCCATTGATGAAATTGTCACCGACGCAGATGGCAAATTTGTCGGTGCGAGAAGCGGAAAAGACACCGTGAAGGCGAAGCAAGTCATTGGAGACCCGAGTTACTTTGGTGCTGGTAAAGCTTCTGAAGGCAAAGCGCGAGTCTTAGAGGATGGCAAGGTTATACGAGCAATCTGTATTCTCAAGCATCCTATTCCGGAAACCGAGGATTCAGACAGTTGCCAAATCATTATTCCTCAGAATCAGGTCAACCGACGAAATGGTGTGTCTGGTCAAGTCGCTGTGTCACGTATACTGACATCCTGCTCCAAATGATATCTACATCGCTATGGTTTCTTCGACACACAACGTGTGTGCCAAGGACATCTACATTGCGATAGTGTCTACTATTGTCGAGACTGATAAGCCCGAGCTTGAAATTGCCCCTGCTCTCAAACTTCTAGGACCAATTCATGACAAGTCAGTATTGTCAGTCATCATTTTTCATTTCAAATGATCTCATTGCCTCTTAGGTTTGTCTCGATTGCACCGTTGTACACTCCCACATCGACTGGCGAAAGTGATAACATCTTCATTACGCGTTCTTATGATGCAACCTCGCACTTCGAGACCGTTGTCGAAGATGTGCAGGACGTGTGGAAGCGTGTCACCGGTACTGATCTGGTGCTCCAGAAGCAAGAAGTTGAAGTTCAACAATGATTTTAGAATAGGTTCATTCCATTCTGCATACCTACATACGTCTCCTCTTTTAGCCCGGATCTTTTACTTTTAAAATCGAACTCAAGTGTATTTTGTGACATAAAACTTCAATATTAGTCCATCAGTCCTACTAGCACAGTGAAATCTGAAACTGTCGTGCAATGGACGATTTGAGTACTCTCTTGACCTAAAAGACAACCAAAAGTAACTGAGGTGCACACCGTTAAGACATAAGAGAATGGTTCATTTATCTTCTTTCTTCTAACTACCACCAAGAAAAGGAAAGTTCATGATGTAAAGATACAGTGAAAATCATGCAAGCATATGTTTCGTAAGATATTTTAAATGAGGAAACTTGCAAAGTACGACTCTAGCTTGAGGAAATCCTTGATGAAGACGCCAGTACCTACAAATGTATCCGGACGAAGGACGGCTATAGCTCCTTGTTTGTGGTCAACCCCATACATGGTGTGTGCATCACAACCATAGATACCGGGGGGTAACTGGTCGTCAAGTACCAGATGAGCTTTCTTCTGGAGGAAGGGGAACTGCTTCATTCGAGCCTCAGCCTTCGAAGGTAGTTCCCGCACGACCACGACCAAGTGGAATAGATCAACATGGGAGTACTTGTGATATAGAGAATTGGGCGACGCGAGGTATTTATCCAAGGCCTCGAGCGGAGCGGTCAGGGTAGGCTCTGTGAGGTCACTGCCAAAGATCACAAGCGTGAACTGATCGGGTCGTCCCAGGGAGTCGTACAGCCGGCCGACGGAGTCTCTCGACAAAGAGACTCTTGGGTCGGGAGCTCTGTAGCCGCACCGGATTCCGGTCAAACCTTCGACGTCCTGGTTTACAATATTGGGAGCGTAGTCGATGTCAAGACCAATGAGGAAACGCGTGTTTTCTTTGGCAAACTGCCTGAAGAATGCAATGTGGGGATCTTCACCCGGAGCTCTCGGGATAGATTTCTCTGTAACATCAGACTCCATTTCTGAACCATCAAGGTTACGGAACGTGCAGTTTCCGACAAAGCGGAGGTATCGGGCAGAAGTGCGTACGGCGCGGAGCGCATTCTCTCGTCGCTCAAGGTCGTAGGTAGAGAGGAGTCCAGGCTTGGCAATGCCTTTGACCAAAGCTCCCAATTTCCAGGCCAGGTTTTGCGCGTCCATGACACCGGTGTTGAGACCGAATGCACCCTTCGCACTGTGAACATGGCTGGAAACGATCTTTATAAGAAGTCGGTTCTGGAAACAGGTAACAAGACAAACCATGAATCGCCAGAAAGGAAAATTCTGTCCTTGTAGGTGAATGAGCTTGCGACACGTTCATTGACTATTGCAGCCATGGCGTTAATATCTGCTGCACGACTCGGAATCAAATCAGCTACTCACTTGTCAGGATGGTGAACTAACAGAGGGATCAAACAATGTCAGTCGACTGGGCATCATACAAATTTCGGTGGCCTTACCCAATCAATAGGTCCAGCATACTTCACATAGTAAGGAGCGAATATTTTGTTTATCTGCTCCATGCACTCGTTGGGTCCCCATTTGGACTTGTCGAATGCCTGTCCGGGTTCCGGGTTAAGTTGGACGTAGAGACGAGCCATATCACGTTCTCGGGGAATGATCAAGACGCCACCGTGCTCAGAATTCAACACAGTCCTGCATCAATCATCCAGATATACTTTTCCGAACAAGAATAATCAACGCTTACCCGAAGATCCACTTGTGAGGGAAGTTGGATTCAAAGACAGCGTCAATGATTCCCCAATGAAGGTCGGTAGTGATACCTTTGAACTCGATCGGTAGCGATTTTCGAATCATACTGTGAGCACCGTCAGCGCCCACCATGAAACGAGCAGAAATAACCTCGGCGGTGTTTTCAGCACCCTGAGTAGTGACATTGGCACGGATAGGGTGAGTCACTTCTGGGCCAGCAGCTTCGTCAAACGTGTAAGATGTCACTGTCGACGGCCGTTCAACGACAATGTCATGACGGAGGAGGTCACTATTAAGCGCTCTTCAACACAGGGCTGATAGATTATGTGAAGAAACACAAACCGAATCAACATTTGCTCTATTTCTGTCTGAGTAACGACATGCAGACCGCGGTATCGACACTCGTCCACAGACGCACGGTGGCTCTCGACGAAAACCTGAAGCTGACCATTCTTGTAGACGATGGTGTGGTTGATACCCGGACCAAGAGGAGTGACTTCGTCGACGAGCTTGAGCTGGCGGAAAACTTCTACAACCCTTGGCTGCAGACCATCAGCACGGCCTACGACCAGGGGGTGAGGAGACTTGTCCAGAATTCTGACTGAAATGCCTTGTCTCGTCAGATATGCGGCACACATGAGACCAACGGGTCCACCTGGTAGAGACGGTCAAGTTGGCGCATTGAAGGGTGCGAGACAGCCGTGACATACCACCGACAATGAGAACGTCGACTTCTGATTTACGTTCATAGTTTGAAATAGGAGGATTCTCGCAGTGGGTACCGTTGAGAATGTCGGGATACGACGGAATGGTAGTTACACCATTAGCGTTTGGCAAAGAGTCATTAACACTGACCACATGGTCAGCAATGAAAGAGAAGTTTGAAGTTACGGGACGCTCACTAGTCAACGATGAGTGGCTTAACGTAAGCTGAAGACATGACGATTCGTAGTGAAGGAAAGCTTGAGAGCGATGAGTGAGCAGCATTTATCTTGATTTATGTTGAATATAAAGTTGAAGAGAGGCAGTCTAGAGACAGGTTAAGCAGGCCAGGCTGTACGGATGAAGCAGTAGTAATGAGGACCAAGGTAAAAATGCAAGAGAGGGAGCATCTCAAATCCGAAGATCTGATCGAGATTTGTACACTGTGCCGCTACCGCCGGCATCAAAGTGAACTGGTGCGACTATTAAAGTCGTTCACCTGGGCCCATTATGTCCCATAAACATTCTCAAGGTTTTCGCTGTTGCAACTGCACTGCACATTAATTTTCTGCGATGTCTCGGTGGCAGGCCTGGATCATGCTTCTCGTGCTCTCTATGGCTCAGCTCTTGGATGTTTTCAATGTGACCGCTCCAACTATTGCTTTGCCTGAAATGGCCTCAGATCTCTCCGTAACTTTCGCTGAGAGACAGTGGGCTATCAATGCCTACTCTTTGACCTTCGGTGCCTTCTTGTTAACGGTCGGTTCTTTCAATACAATCATTTGGCTAATCATTCATTCTTGTAAAGGGCGGAAGATTTAGTGCTATCTTTGGCCCTAAAACACTCTTCGTGGCTGGGTTTGCTTTCGTTGGAATTTGCTGCATTATACTTGGATTCGCTGTAAATGGGCCAATGTTCTTCGTATTTCGAGCTTTACAGGGGATTGGTGAGACTTGAAAACATTGCAGAGGCATTCAATCTCTTAGCTTATTTTTTAGGCGCTGCTATGACAATTCCGTCTGCGCTCAGCATGATTGTAACCATATTTCCAGACCGCGAGGACCAAAATCGAGCACTTGGAATGTAGGTTCCTCAAATATTGTTTTACGCTCTTCTTAAAGAATTCTTCTAAAAGCTTTGGAGGATTTGGCGCAATCGGAAATGTTAGTGGCCTAATCCTGTAAGTATTGTGCTTTAGAGACGAGTCGATAAATACTGACTATCAGAAAAGGGGTGGTGTTATCTCGCAACTCCTTAGCTGGCCCTGGATCTTCTGGATCATGGCTTGTATCATTATACCGCTCTCTGCAGTTGCATTTTTTCTTGCGCCCTCCGACGAACATAACACACTCTCTGTCCGATCACACCTGCGAACGATGGACTGGCTTGGTTTGTGCTCGATCACTGGTATGTCTGTTTTGTATCGGTGTTCTCTCTGAGATCTGATTTGTCTGCGAATTGCTACAGCTGCACTTATTCTGTTGATTTTCTCCGTGACAGAAGGTAAAGGCACATTTCTCGCATTACTGCATCTCTTGACACCCCCACTCCAGGCAACACTCGTGGATGGTCATCCGGTAGCATCCTTGCGCCGCTAATCATTTCCATCGCCCTTGTTCCAACCTTTGGGTTCATTGAAACTCGTGTTCAGAATCCGTTGATCCCTCCTGTGGTATGGAGACTTCCTAAATTCATTCCGTTGTTCTTCATAACGATGAGGTACGCCTTTAACTGCTATTAGATGCTGAGACTCACCCTTTAAAAAAAGCGAATATCTCACCATGAATGTCCTTATATTCCAAGAAACCCAGGTGTTTCAACAGGTCTGGCATACATCTGCGCTTAGTGCTGCCCTGAGAATGTACCCTTCCCATTTTCTTGCTCGTTGTCAAACGGCACTCATGGTTGCACTTACAGTATCCCAGTTGGAGTCACGGTAAGCTGGACTTGCAATACGAGCTACTGAGCATACACCTTAGTTTTTATCAGGGATTCATTGTTACCATCGGCATGGGCTTTATTACACCATACGTTGCGCCTCGGTGGATCCTGTGTATTGGCCAAATATTAATGCTTGCAGGCTCGATTCTCGCTGGCTATGGAAGGGATTTGAGTGACTATTGGTCCAAGGTGCTGCCCGCTCTAGTCATTGCCTCCATTGGAATAGCGAGCGGATTTGTCGCAGCAAAGTGAGTACATAAACCCAACATCCCAGTCGAGCATTACTGACAGTCACGCTCAGTATTGCGATGATACGAACGCCTTCGGAGGCGCCGTCAATATACATTCCCGACAGTACGGCCCTCATCGGCGCCATTTTCAATGCAGATTTGCAGATTGGTTCGACTCTCGGCTTGGCTATTGCAACAGCTATCACCACAAATGTCAACGGCTCAGACAACGGGAACTTTGCTGGTTATAAGGCGAGCTACTGGTTCTTGGTTGCTCTTTGTGGACTAGAAGCTATACTCGCACTCACAACATTACGAAGCTCCACGCAAGTGAGAACAGAAGAATTCGATAATGAAAAGGGAACGAGCGACAACAAGCCAGCATCCGAAGTAGAACTTGAACATCGTACATGATCTGGTTGTAATCGAGCTTTCCCAACTTTCTGCGTCAGCTGTGGTGAACAGTATAGATGACAACTCTTCGTTAGAACGTCTACGATATCAGTCCTCTAGTTTTCATGAGCCTGTACATATAGATGAAGTTAATGAGATGCTATCATGATCCATTTCTTGCTCCAGTGCGTTCTTGTCAGTGCTCGATCCAACACCTCTGTTCGAAAGTGTTGCTCAGAGCTGGAATGCGACCTGATAAACTCTCCTGCGTGGAATAAAGATAATACAATAGCCGAGTGTAGCAGTTTGACCGAAAGCCATCGTTTCTAGGCATTAGTGAGAGTAAGGTGCTTTTCGTCGGATGACTTTGATTCAAACACAGTTAGGCCTTGAAAGAGTAATACGGCGGCCTGAGTCTTGAGGGCGGCCTGCCTTGTGAGTAAATCACTTGAGAGCCAATAATTGGCAGTGCGGCACCGGGTAATTAGGTGTGATGATAAACTTCAATCAAGTTGCCAAGTCGTCCTACCAAAGTCAATTGAATGATTTTGCAGTCTGAAAGTCCTGGAATTAAACTCGGGGCCACAACAATGCTGGAGGAGAGCCGAAATTTTAAATGATGGTTGGTCCTGGTTGGCGTGAGTTGGGTTGCTTCTCAGTTTCTCCAACAAGTAGTCCGAATAAAAGCGACCAAAACAGTCGACGATCGACTCTGCTTGGACTTGCTTATGTAACCTACTTCTTTCTACTTCTTCTGAATCTTCATCGCATTAATATTGGACCATATACATGATGAGTAGTGGTTGGGTAGGAAGGTACCTCATACTATGGGCTCAGTGGATTCATCACGGACGCTCGTTTGTGCTAGAACTGGCTCGTTCAGTTTGAATCAACTTCGGACCCAGGTGAAAAACAACACTTCTCGCTTCAGAATCACCGCTAGCGGAAGTTTGTGTAATGCTGTTTGATGAAGCCCTTTATCTTCGGCCCATTACTTGTCTTACCTGGGTTGATTGCGAGCTCGGTTCAGTTGAACACTTGGATAGCAATATAACAATTACACCCCCGCAGTGTGTGGACGAGGAACCTTACGATTTTCAATGAACCGCTGTGAGACGACTATCTTCGAGTTTGCCCCCCAATCGCTGTCGGACACTCCTACTCTGTCCGCTATCCTTGACAAGCAGGCCGCAGATCCTGTCGTTTCCCAGCGCATCTTCTCTGTCTTCCCGGATGTTTCCCAATCTTATGTCGAAGTGACCTACCGCGACTTTGCGTCTCTCGTCGACGCCACGGCAAATCAGTGGTACGAGACATTATCCTCGTTATCGGGTCCCGTCGACGCAGAACATGGCCATCCAGTCATCGCCGTCTTGAGCGATACGGGACTGAACCTTGCTGTGACAATCATGGCAGTTCTTAAACTCAACGCTACTATATTTCTTCTGTCCCCAGCCGTGAGTTTCTCTCGATTTCCGTTGTGTAATAATCGTTGATTTGTTGACCTGCTAGAATTCGGAACCGGCTTTGGCACACCTTTTGAAATCATGCGACGTTTCAGCCTTCCTATATGACACTACGTACGCTGCAGCGTGTGTTGGTGCCGCTGCTACATGCTCGGTCAAGAGTTTTCCGCTCGAGAAGCCTTCATATGAGCATCAGCGTCAGATGATCGACGTTTACAGCCGGAGCAGTAGGCAGCCAAGGTATCTACACCCCACACCCCCAGATATTCCCATCATTCTTCACAGTTCCGGTTCGACCTCTTTTCCTAAGCCAGGTGTGTTGCATTTTACGGATGCAAATCTCAATAATCACAGTCGTTCTTCTCAGTTCTCTGGTCTAACACAAGCTTCTTGGCTAATAGCCAAGTTCACTATACAAGCGGTGGATGGTCCGCCTTCACGGAACCTGAAAACAGGTTTCTATGTCTAGGACCCTTGTGAGTACTCATGTACACATCTCTTCTTTTCAAATGTTGAATCTATGTGCAGATTTCATTCCATGGGTATTACTCTTGGTCTTGGCGGGACAATCTGTGCTGGATCAACCGTGGTGTTTCCCCTTGCAAAGTCTTGGCCTCCGTCTCCCCTTGACGTCGTAAACTCTCTTCGTTTGGCCGGTGTCACTACTTGTGTGATGGTTCCCTCACTTCTAGAGCAAGTTGCATCCTGTCTTCGAGACTTGGTCGAGGGTGCTGTGAACCATCTCGAAATCTTGACCAAACTACAAGTACTGCTCGGTCAGGAACGATTTTTCGTGTTCGCATTCTTCTGTCTGATTATATCACTTTTCGCAGTTGGTGGAGCCCATTGTCCGGACCACTTGGCCAACTATCTAGTTTCCCATGGGGTGAATATGAAGTATGTGTACGGGAGCACCGAGGCTGGACATATGATGGTCGGGTCACATGAGCGTGCTAGAGCCGACGATACTTCGTCATGGAAGCTGTTAAGACCGATGCCTCATTCATCACTTATCTTCAAACCAGTCATCAATGAGGACCCGACAGATACTCGTAGTCTTTGTGAGGTGCATATGCACCCTGACGACCCTCGTCTGGCCCCGCGTGTCCTGAAAGGGCGAGAAACATGGAATACTGGGGATGTAGTCGAGGAATCACCCCACGGTTCTGGTTGGTACAAGCTGCTCTTCAGAGAAGATGATATCCTTGTCCATGATAGCGGTAAGTCAACGACTGCAATGGCTCTTACTCAATCTGTGCTGATTACAATAAACTCAATGTAGGTGAGAAGACGAATCCAATTCCCATGGAGGAAAGTTGCCGTTCGTGCGAAATAATCGATCGAATGGTAGTTGTTGGTCACCGACGTCCTTTGAATGCCGCAATCATCCAGTTGAACGCTGAGAAGGCTGCCGTCTATACTGAGGATGCACGCACGAAGATTTGTCGGGATGCTATCAGAGTCGCGAACGCAGAGGCTCCCAAACACTCTAGAATCATAGATGAGATGATACTTATATTACCTATTGGATACTCCAAAAGAATTCCGGTCACAAACAAAGGTATGCCTTGCGAGACTGCACAGCTAGATCTCAACTAAAACTTTATTTACAGGAAACATCATACGTCCTAAAGTTGTAGAAGTGAATCGGTTGCCGTCCATTTCCCGTTTAGGTATCGTTGACTGACACAATTTACGTTCAGGTGTTCAAGGAAGAGCTTGAAGGCCTGTATGGCCAGTTTTCAGAAGGAAAATCTTCATCGAATCTGGCAATCCTGGATCCATCTCTGACACACAGCATGGTACAAGAGCGTATCAAGGCTATTCTCGGAGATCTCCTTGAGGACAAACAATACGGAGTCGAAGACAATCTTTTCAATGTTGGACTCGACTCTGTTAATGCCATCGCTCTCAGAAATCGCCTATCACGAGACTTCGACCTAACACTGTCTCAAAACTTTGTATACCAGAATTTTTCGGTCTCACAGCTCACCTCCGCTATTGGGAAGCGCATTGGTTCTCACCACCGCAATGCCGACGCTTCGCCTAGTGTGCAAGAAAGAGAAAACGTTCTGCAGACTCTACTTGAACGGCAGTTCCTGATTCTCCGACATTCTGCCCCATTCATACTCGCGAGCCAAGAGGTGACGCGAAGCATGATGGCGCCTGCAAGTAAGACGGTGGCCGTTGTTGGTGCCACAGGATCCCTTGGAATTTGGCAAGTGGCGAACTTGTTGGACTCTCCTGATGTCGCCAAGATAGTATGCTTCGCGCGGGGCTCGAACGTACAAGTTGTATACGACAAGCTATTGGATGCGCTAGCTCGTGTTGAGCTTCTTGAGCTTGTAGCCCAGATGAAGCAATGGAGGGAGGCACAATTAGCTCAACCTGGAAAGCTAGCCTTGGATTTGGACCAGCGTCTGGTTGTTGTACCTTTCGATCTTTCCAAGCCAGAGATTGACGCGAAGGAGTACATTTCTCTCGCCCGAGGCTTGACTACGATTATTCATACCGGGTGGAAGATGGACTTCAACCAGGTCGCTCAAAGTTTCGAAGACTGTCTAGAAGGTATGCGCTGTTTGTTACTGGCAATCTGCACGCCTCTCTAAAACATTGACCTGACAGGCACTACTCAACTTCTCTTGCTCGCCGGCTTCATGCGCCCCAAGGTCTTCTATTTCATTTCTAGCATTGGCACGGTCATGGAGAGCGACATGAAACCGGTTCCTGAGACATTTGTACCATGGGTCAAGCAAGACGCCTTACCAGTTTCTCCGCATGGCTACAGTGAATCAAAGTTTGTCGCTGAGCACGTCGTGGAAGCCGCGGCTTCTATGCTCAAAATTTCCTGCGCGATTTCTCGAATTGGTCAGATCACTGGTGATACAGCTTCTGGATTCTGGAAGGTAATATTTCAACCATATGATTCTAAAATCTGCGTGCTCACCAGCTGGATGGTTTACTCAGGCTCAAGAAATGAACCCTATCATGATTGCTGGCAGTTTACGTATCGGCAAATTCCCAAGCGCGTCGATGCTGGTAGACTGGGTTCCAGTCGATACCGTCGCTGCGTCTACCGTTGAACTCGCTCTTAAAGCTCATCAACAAGCTCCCAGCTCTGATACATTGATCCATCATATTGTCAGTCCTGTTCCCATAACATACATGGACATCATGCACCATCTACAATCTCTTGGATATTCTCTCGTCCCAGTGTCCCCATCCGACTGGTGGGCAGCGATCATGGCTGACGATGGAAATCCTTGTCACAGTGTTGAGGCATACATTCAGGAATCTTTCATTGATCAGCCACAGGGATCCTTTACTGAAGATTTGAAGCCTATCCTGGACGTCACGAAAACTTTACAGGTATCTGAACACCTCCGAAAGTGTCCTCCATTAGATAGGCACTTGTGGTCCAAGTACATTCAGCAATGGAAGAAGCAGGGTCTCATTCAGTAGGTACGTACTGGCAGTGCATGTAATCAGAGGCTCAGTTAGAGATTGGGCATGTGTACACTGTATAAGTACTACGTAAGGGGGTGAGCCAGTTCGCGGACTTTGTTCTTATTCAGCAGACATTGTAACAATTACATAATGATCAAAGCTACATTTATGGCTCGACGCGATCAGCCGCCGGATCCAGGTGGAGATAATCGGCAAAACTAATGACGTTACCAGCCCCTCCTCTCGAAATCAGCCAACGAATCTCGAGTTATATCCTCCATCAGACGGTACTTGATACCGAGTAATTTTTTCCCTTTGGATCCGTCGAAAACGCACATGTCCACGAATTTCTTTCCCGGTTGACCCTTGGGTAGATTCGGGTGAGATGGGATAGGGGAAGGGGAGAGAGAGTTGGCCACATCGACTACATTTTAAAAAATACAGTCCGTCAGCATTAATAGTAGAGGGACGAGGGACTGAACCCACTGAATTGTTGCCAAACGTAAGTGCCTTGATTACAGTACATACATGAGCATTCATATGCGGGGGAACACCAATAGAACATTACCTGCGCTGACAATGATCCTCTGATCCTCGACACCGTTCTTCACCAAGGCGAGCGCATGCGCTTCAGCGAGATCGCGCACATCGATGTAACAGATGCCAGTGTATAGCAATGCGGGGTCTTTCTTACCCAACACGACCGTGTTGTAGAAATCGATCATGGAAGTGTTGAGTGAGTCGGGAGCATCGACTTCATGAATGACGGGACCCAGAACCTGTGATTCAGGCATGTGAGATCATCAGTGCGATAAGACTGGGTTTGAGGCCAACCAAGGGTGGATTAAGGACGACGAGATCCCAGTTAATGCTAGCCTTGTGCTTTTTGTAGAAATCCCAAGCAGCTTAAAATCGGATTAGAAAGAGTGCTTAGACTGCAGTGGATAGAACTGCTTGCCTCGTTCTGCTAAAGTTTTACTTGCTCGGTACATGTGTGCTGGTGAAGCCTTGGCCCCGTCTCTCTCTACGAATTCGACGGCTTCGTCGTTCCAGTTGTTCTCATCGGAGAACCTTGGCTCGACATCGCCAGCCTGAGCGACGGCGGCACAAGAAGATGTTACGACGATACGTCGTACGGTCGATCCATGCTTGAGGGCACTCTGTAGCATACCGATGGTGCCCTTCACAGCGGGATCGATAAGTTCTATGAGAACAAAATCACCATTGGAGCTGTGATCGAGTCAATACTATTGAATACACTCACGGGAAGGCTCTTCAATTTTAAAATGGAATGGCGAAGCTGTATGCTCAATAGCATCAACACCCTTGACGGCCTCATCGAATGCACCTTCCTGGGATATGTGTTAGCCAAGATGGAAACTTCGAACTATCGACATGAACCTTGGTGATGTCTGGAACTACAACGAGCTCAAACTTGTCTCCGTAGTCGGCAAAGAGTTTTTTCAGATAGGTGCCCTTGCTCTCCGCTCGGACGGTTCCGCGCACCGCGTAACCCTTTTCCAAGAGAGTACGCACTACCCATGCTTGAAAATTCGAAGAGTGAGATCCACAGCCGATTAGCAGATGAAAAGAAGATGCCACCGACCAGCGATGTAACCATTCGCGCCGGATACCAGAATTTTGCTTGCCTTGCTTTCAAGGGTAGGCATTGTGGAGGTGAATGTGCCACTACTGGCTATCGTGCTAGATAATAAACCGGCGGCATATTGTTAATGCGTCAAGTTCTTGTTCACAGAACCTCGATGGCGATAGTAAGCATTTACTCTGGTCCAAATCTTCGCTTGCCGAGAATGTTCCTTACATAATCATTGCACTTATTGTCTCGAACCAGCTCACTCCTCCCTTCATCAGTGCACATCAGCTGGTATATAAACCGTAACAACTATGGCCCATATCTCATCGTATCCTCCAATCGATCATGTCTGCTCTTCCTAAAACTTACAAAGCTGGTAGTGTTTTTTCTTTCTTTTCTAATCTTCCTCTGAATTAATTGTCTCTCGTTCAATTCAGTGCAATGCGCCGAAGCCAACGGGCCTTGGAAGATTGTCGACTTGCCAATGCGCGAGCCAGCACCTGACGAAGTCCTTATTCGTATCCACGCTTCTGGTATCTGTTTCTCCGACCACCTTGTGAAAGAGGGCAAGTGGCCTGGTCTTCAATACCCTCGAGTTCCCGGTCACGAAGTCATCGGTCGAGTTGTACGTGCCGGGTCTTCTTTGAAAAATGCGCCAGGTTCAGCGGGCCGATTCATCGATGGCGCTCTTGTCGGTGTGGGCTGGAATGGGGGTTATTGCAAGAGCTGCGATCAGTGCAGGCGAGGCGATTTCTGGTCCTGCAGGACCGTTGCATACACTGGATTTATGTTTGATGGCGGTATGGCTGAATATATCTTTGCCCCGGAGACTGGTAAGCTTCAGATCTTGATCGATGGCTTGATTATTGAAGTATGTTCCACCAGCTGTTGTAAGTCTTCCTGAGGATGTACTTAAAAACTCCTCGTATGCCGAGCTCGCACCCCTTTGCTGCGCTGGAGCTACCGTTTTCGATGCCATTCGAACTTCAAAATGGAGTCCTGGTGACATTTGCCTCGTACAAGGTATCGGAGGTCTAGGCCACCTTGCTGTCCAGGTATTGTCATGGTTGTACGAGTCCCCTTCATACTAGATATTGATTCCCCCACAGTATGCATCCAAGCTTGGATTAAAAGTATATGCAATCTCTTCCGGTTCCTCCAAGCGTGACCTTGCGTTGTCGCTTGGTGCATACGAATATGTTGATTCAAGTACCACCAACGTTGTCGAATACATATCTGGTCTTGGAGGCGCACAACTCATTGTTTGCACCGCCCCGCAATCCAAACTGATCAGCTCTCTTATTCCTGCTGTTGGCACTAATGGTATGGCAAATCTTCTACTCACGAGTTTATAGGCTCACAACTCACTGCTTCTTCTTTCTTTGTATAGGTACTATTACCCTTGTTTCTGCAGCCATCGACGGGCCAATTGAAGTGCAAAATTTGCTCCTCAACATGAAGCGTTGCACTTTACGCGGCTACGCCTGCGGTTGCTCACCGGATACAGAGAGGTGTATCAGCTACTCCGCCGCGTCAGGTGTAAAGGCTATGGTGAAGACATTCAGCTTGGCCGAGTTCGAAAAGGCATACGATGGTGTCATGCAAAACACAGCTCGCTTCCGAAACGTTATCGTTTTCCCTTAGTAGATGAAAAGCATGGATTGTACTATATCGAAATAGTTGCATTGTTCAATGTATGAATTTCAGAAGCGCTTAATGCTACCCAGAGTAACGAGATCAACTCTACTGGTTAACACTCAGTGACTCGCCCAAAGCTACCCAGAGTAAGATTGATTCTACTTGTAAATTGTCACCATTCAGTGACCTCGCTCCAAGCTCCTGCCATGGAACAAAAACGATAGTATCCGCCGTAGCGAGAGCAGCCGCGGAAGAGAACGTGCCGACCCGGTCGGCGGTCTGTACATACCTCCACTCAAGCGGCCGTATCATGAGATGAGGAAGCGGCAGGAAAGAACACCACTGGCAGCTCAGGCTGTCTGCTATCGACATGAAGATTTGCCGTAAACCTCACAAACATATTCTCTGCTTAGTACTGTGGCATATGTAAACGAACGACCTAGATCTAGCATGATTCTTTTGCCAGGTTTCAAGTTGAAGTCATAGAGAAGCTTCCTACACTTTATTCTGGCTTCCGCGCAAACACTGTGGTTGAAAATTTGATTGTAAAATCTAAAATGCGTATCTTTATTCTACATTGGGAACGGACTTGATAAAATAATACATGCAGGAAATTTTCCAATGCCGAGAGGTAGGTGCAAAATTGAACGAATGTGAGAAATGCTGGACTTCTACTTACGCCGAAGGTGAGAATATCAGTGCTGCCAAAATGCCAGGCTTGACAATGTCCAACTGCCATCCTGTTTCCTGACCCAACTTTCTAAAGTCCGCTTCAGTACGTTCCTTTCCATTATAGGAAGCAAGCATCTTGAACAAATCACGTTAGTCTTCACAATGCAAACAACGACTAAGAGACACTTACATGCATATCAACGGCGGTGTCTACTCCTCCTCCCGCTATACCAAGATTTCCGAGGAGCGGGTACGGGACGGGTTCACCAGAAGTGTTCGAGCACGTGTATGACGCTAGGACTTCGTATAAGACCAGTTTGGTTGACTTTCCTGCAGCATCTCTCAAGTGCTTCAATATTTTCCTCACATCAGAATCAGGCCAGTCGTGAGTGACGATGCGCAGGAAGTAAACGTCGGCTTCTTTGATAGGTTGGGGATTGAAGAAGGAATGACCTAATTTTCAATTTGAGCAGTCTTCAAAACCAAGAAGGGGCGTCTATCTAACCTTGTAGCTTAACGTGTTCCTTCTCTATGGCTTCAGGACAGTTTTCGTTCCAGTACTGAAAATGCAATCAGACTACAATAAACGAGACTGAGTTAATATATGTCAACCTTTTGTGCCGCTTCGATCTGTGCATCGACGTCCTGAACAACATAGCGTAGATGGGGGAAAACCTTATGTAGACCGAGCGTTGCAGATCCCACACCTCCACCAACATCAACGACGATAGCGTCAGTTTTAAGATTGTTTCCATCGATTCCTGTAAAGAGAGTTCGTAAGGGACTGGTATCTGCACTTGGACAAGTTCATGTTACCACTGGAGATGATGTCGCTTGGGAAGCGATTCGAGTTACCCTTCATAACAGCCGCAAACCGCCTGTTTCGCCATTCATTTCCTGGAAGATTATACCATTCCCACGCCGTCGTATCCGTTCCGAACGCGATGTTGAAGGGAGAAGCGGCAGTCGTAGGGTTCTTCAAAAACTCCGCGAGATGTACGGAGCTCTTCAGACCCTCCTCGGCGCTAGATGAAGGAGCATGAGTGGACGAGCCGACACAATTACCCAAGTTGCTTACTAGTATGCCATGTTAGCTGCGTAAGGGGCATCATCGTACTTGGACACAGGGCTGTTCAGGAGTAGATATCGAGCATGAAACTGCAATATAATAGCAGTACTCACTCAGCCTTGATAGCTTCGAGCGTCTTTGTGTTGGCTAAAAGGGAAGAAACACGGTTGTTCGCAAAGGTATCTGGTTTGACTTCTTGGAAGATGTGTCTTGTTGCCAAGTACCGCAAGACTCGTGCTAGATATGAAGCATCGACTCCACTGACGGCGGAAATATCATCGACGTGCAATCCCTATGTTAAAACAGTGAGCGAATGCACGGTTAAGGGAGGATAAGTGCAAACCTTTGGTCCTGCCGCTTTCAAGATGTCAGGTAGATCGATTTCGACCACAAAGCCTAGGGTGGCTGAGGTATACATGGATGCGACAGATTCCTTGAGGATATCCCTGGGTGTGCGAACAGAGGCGATGATTTGTGCTGCAGCAGCAACAATAAGGCGCCTGTTGTGGATCAGCCGAGTATCATCGTCCAGAGGTGTTGGGTGGAATGGGTCCTCGAGTGATGGGTAAGTCAGTCCCTCCCTCGTATAGGCGTCTTCCAAATCATGTATGCCAGAAGAGATGATGTTTGCAAGGGCTGTTAATGGGCTGTTCATTTTGCTCTCTTACCTTCTAGCCAGATGCAAGAGGTTCCTAATATATATGATGCTCAGATGCATTAGCCGAAGAAACACGAACCGAACTTTGGTTCAAGAAAGGATTTTGAACTTGACCTCGAGTAAATTTAGGCAAACCACTAGCATCTCCCCGACAAGCACGCTATATGTGAGCCGGCACGGACCTACCAACGTAGTTGACTATCTGCACACGACCCCGGGTTTGTATACGTGGGTAAGATGTGAGTGAGCATGGCATGAAAGTAGCACTGGCATGAATTCAAACAAATCCCGACTTATTTTTACCTGGGTCCTCAGCAACCCCACATCCCATAATGATTTCGGATTTGAGATCACCGCTCGAAAGTTGGATCTTTGCATGTCAAGCTCCCCATCTGGTGGGTTTTCATTTCTTTCGAAGAACAAAATCTTGTGTTACCGCTGGAAGCTAAGTCTAAGTACCAAGGTGCGGGGGTGGGTACTAGGAGCCGTGACGTAGTATGAAGATAGAGGAGGTCCCACTTTGGTGTGTGTAGAACGAATACCGAACAATGATGAAGTGTGCGGCTAAGGTCTGAAACGTAGGAGGCAGCAAAGAAGCTACGTTGCGGCGCTCTTAGCCCCTGCCTAGTATGCAGGATGGGCTGTGGCTGGTATGGATGGCTGGTATGGACGGCGTCGGGTGTGCTTTCAGCTGGCCCTTGCCACGTGTGTCTTCTGCTTCTATCTCTTCTGCTTCTTCCCAATACTTTATTCAGTCGGCTTCCGGGACTGTTTCTGCCCTCTCTCTGTAACTTCCCATATGGCAAGGGGTGCGTAGAAAGGTGCTGATGCTGCGCGTTGCGGTTTCCCGGTGACAGTGAATGCTCCGGATTGTGTGATGAATTGGAAGCAGTGGAAGCAGCTGCGATGCCTCCAAGCCTAGTGCGCCCGTGATGGATATATCAGCCGAGGCTTTCCGAACGATGTGGAACTAGGGATCGCAGGTAGGGCAGCTACGGAGTGCCTGTTCATAAAGTATCCCTATGAGGCGCCATGACCTGTTCAGCATTCAGTTTCAGTCCTGATTGTCCCATGTCCTGTCCATTAAGAGTTGTCAAATGTGCCTGCCCATTGTTTATTGCGTTTGGCTATCGCTTCTTGGCCAGCTCGTCCGCTCTCTCGTTTCCTTCAATGCCCACATGGCTGAAACCTCTACCGTATAGGGCTGAAAGGCATTCAGAGACACAGCAGCGTGGAGACAAAAGATACTAAGGCTCAGCAGCACTTAATTCTCGGCTCGCTCTGTCGACTCGTGGAATTTAAACTCCGAAGAGAGAAATGCGAGAGAGCCGAGAGAGCCGATAGACTCAGGACTAGCCGAGAAGTGAGAGTACTCTCAAAATGCCAGGAATCTTTTGGCCTATCTTGCAGCCAAGTTGAATGACATTACTTTGGTCATATAACCAGTCTGTTAGTGAATACTGTGCAAGAGAAGATCGGGCTTCAAATCTTTAATGCAAATTCAATCGTCTGTATAAGTTGTAGCTCTGGCTCCGAGATGCTACCGAGATGCGATTGGCACCGGGATGCCTGCGTACACTGGCTCATGGTCAGTATTCTCTAAATAGCCAATACATTTCTGTGCATGTATGTACGCATCCTCTCATGTAACGGAACACAAGAAATCCAGGAGTTTCCACTAGTACCGGCAATATCGAGTCCATTGACACTCCAGCAATTTCTTTCTTCTAGCAACGTAGGACTACACACGTATCGTCTCAGTGGTTGTAATGTCCAGGTCACCGACGAAGAGTACAAGACTCAAGGAATGCACCGCAGCAATGTCATCTCCAGGACCCCGGTAGATTCCGAAAAACAGATCACGTACAGCCACTGCACGGTCAAAGCTTGGTTTCTACACAGTAACACTCTCCGATCACCACTACTTATCCGTAAAGTAATGATGAAAAATGATACGTACCCGGGTCCTGAGCGCTTCGTATTGAATTTAACTTGAGGTCGAGGGGGAGTACTGAGTGCTTGCATTCCCATATTCATCGATGGCATTGCTGGCGTCATACGCGTGTCCAATGTTGCCCTGATCCTTGGCTTACACCTGGAGCATCTGAATTGTGAGTGCGCGAGTCTGGATGTTTCAAGCAGCGCCTCACTCGCGCTCTAGCATACGACCTCACCTTGAGATGATCTTGGCAAATACATTCGGGACACTGCAAACATCTTACCGGTGCGTTGCATCTACGTAGTCAGAAGTAAGTATCTTCTGGTCCCTTCTAAGCAATGTTGTATCCCCACCTCGAAAGATTAGATAGCGTAACATCAATGCAAATTTCGCATCCTCGGGATTTATGTGTCATTGAGTGTTCGTTTCGTTAACCTGGGTCCTGTAAGACCTTACTTGGTTACCCGAACCACTTTCAATACGTTTGCGGCCAAGGTTCGGTTTGCCATTATGTGAAAACAAAGTGAATTGCGCCCGAACGAATTTTGATAAGATTGTGAAAAGTGAAAGGGCATTCCAAGCGTCGAAAAGGTATTTAGTTTGACCATGAAAATCTTGAGGTAGGTGGGTGATCTAACGCCCTCCGTTATCAAGACTTCAAGGAAGAAATATCCTACCATGTCTTCTGCCAGCGAAACTCTCCCTCTATCGCCCTCAATTCTCAGACCTAAATTTGCCATTGCATCGCTCTCGCTTGGCAATAACCTCTATCACGACCTCCCAACGAAGATTCGTGTTGCATCTGAACTTGGCTATGATGGCATTGAAATGTTCATGCCCGACTTCGAGACATTCGTAGACGAAGTGCGTCAAGGAAAGCACCGCGAGGTCATCACCCCTCCTATGACCGCTCTGTCCACCAGCGAACTCGAGCTTGCGTGCGCTCAGGCACTGTCAGATTTATGCACATCGTCTGGGCTGGAGATCCCGGTCCTCCAACCATTTCGCAACTTCGAAAATTTCCGGTCTCAGGAACAGGTAGACGCTGCTCTTGACGAAGCAGAGCGATGGTTTCGGCTCATGCCGGCTTTCCGATGTGACTTGATGCTCGTTTGCAGCAACTATATCCCCCCTCCCTACCCAATAACGGACGATTTTACTATGGAAATGTATCTTGACGCACAGGTCGATGCATTTCGGCAACTTGGGTCTCTTGCAGAGAAATATGATGTCAAGGTTGGGTATGAGCCTTTAGCGTGGGGAACTGTAGTAGACAATTGGATGCAAGTTTGGGAGGTAGTTCGACGCACTGACAGGCCAAACGTCGGAATTATACTGGACTCGTTCAACTCACTGTGTGTTACTCCTTCTTTTGGTCTTGTGTCTATATGTCTTCTGATCATAATGCACAGAGCTAATCAATATGGTGACCCGGGCGAATTCTCTTGCATCCGGCCCAAACAGACACTCCACGCAATGCTCGAAAATTTGAAGGAGATGGCCCGTCAGATCCCCGGCGAAAAGATATTCATATATCAACTCGCTGACGGTGTACGTCCTCCCCAGATTCTTCAAGACGGTGGCGAAATGCCAAGGCGCATGAAATGGAGTCGCACGTGCAGGGTATTTCCCTGCGAGCCTCCATCTTCGATTTCTCAATCATCTGCCGACTCGTACGATCCCCTTTCTGACCTCGACAACCCGCCGAGCAATTATCTTGGTTTTCTTCCAGTCACGCAGATGACTTCGCTCATCCACCGCACAGGCTTCCGCGGATACTGGTCATTGGAGGTATACAACACCAGTCTATTCGAAACTGATAAGGGATGCCCATGGAGGCATGGGAGACGGGGTATTGACGGCCTCAAGGTGTTATGGGATGTCGTTCGGCAGGATCCTCTGGCTGAGGCCGAGCACGAACGTAGATTTCCAGCAGAGTTAGGTCTCGAAGACGATGGCACCTCTAGCCCACCGCAGCTGTCCTCCGGTACAGTCAGCGAGAGTACGAGTGAGAACCCGAGTGAGGTAGATGAAAAGGAGTTCGTGGGTGTCCCGTTGGAGCAAGTCGATGATAGTAAATTCGACACCGAGGAGGCCAGAATTGAGATAGTGGATCCTGTTGCTGTTGCGGCATAGACACAATTCTGCACCTTGCTTATTGTCCCCAAGGCCCAGTGTATCATATTGTACTTGTAGACGGTTATGTCACCCATGGTTCATGCTATTGAGCGGTGCACTAGTGAGATATTGTTTCCTAGACTTACCTGGCCGATATCTTACATCGGCATAAGAGATGGATGGAATCGATAAGCATTTCAGAGCGAAGTGTTCGATTGAACGCTAGAGCAGTGAATGAGATAACATGGCAGCGTGACCGCGTAGATCCAAGTTGGTGGGCGTGGGCGCTTGACGGTGGACGACGCGTCGACGACGGCGCATATCATCATTCATGGCACCCGCTCTGCCATGGTCGTTGAGCCCCCACATCTGTCTCATATCATCTCCAGACCTCAACGAATTACTGGCAGCATCGTCGTTGCCGCCTCTGCCAAATATTCTCCAATCGTTCTCTCCCCTTCCCCAGGGTCCGTCTAGCAAGAAAGTTATCGACTTGCGTCTGACCATTTTTTCTAGTGACCACACGCACAACATCACTCACTTCAGTTCCCCATTCTTCCTTTTCTCTGCGTTTTTCCGACCTCATAGAAATCGAGAAGGCATGTAAAGAAGACGAAGAGCAGCGTGCCGTTCGGACCATCGACTGGATCGGGTCTCGGATTAGCCATAGATGTGCTCAGTGGGTAGAGGACGTTGAGAAACTCGATGGAAAGCAAACCGGCGGGGTTCCCTGGTGGGATGAGCTCAGACGATGTATTGAAGGTGACCATGTTCCTTCTAGGACAGAAACATGGAACCATCCTGCTGCAGGTTTGTGAGGAGACATACTTTTGTTTTCGAGACTCATTAGTATCATAGTCATTCTGGCTGTTTCAACAAATACAACGAACCCTTTGCAGGTCATAACAAACTTGCACTCCCGATCTAATGAGTTTCCGTCATGGGTCGACCCTATGCACCTCCGTTATACGCTCATAGTTCATCCTAAGAACTCCATGCTTTCAGATGAGGAGTATGTGTAATTATTACTTTGACGTGTTCAAGTCTCATAGTCGTGTTTAGGGCTGGAGCACTTTACAACGCAGTAAAGAAACAATTCGGGTTGCACAGTTATCTCCTTCCTCTGGATATGCCCAATCCTCCGCCTCCGCCCGTTCCTGTTCCTACCATCAAACCTCGCCTTCCTGCCCCATTTCCTGAGTCTCCAGAGATAAAACCTCAAGTTCCGGAACAACTTTCTGCAGTTAGCCCCACAACCGGAATGAACACTCTCCGAATGAATGAGAAGGACATTCAGCATACCGCCAGGTTTACCCGAGAATTTCTTGTCATGAGTCTCATACCATGGATGGAGAAATGTGTTGTGGACTGGAATGAGAATGTATGGTTCATTGACTTCCTTTCACGCTCCTGAGTTGAATGAAATTACAGTTCTCGTCGACACGTCGTTTGCCATCGCGGCTTTTTTCTTCGACTCGTCGCTTATTTGGATCTCCCTCACCGTCTCCAGCTCCTACACACCAGCATAATTCTTCGAGTGTTTCAATACCTGCCCGATCGTCTACTTATAACGGTCTTCCGTCACCTTCAGTGGGTGGTCCAACCCCGCCTCCCCAGCAACGACGTCTTGCAGAGTTTGCCACTATACTAGGTGATTTTAAGTTGGCAGTTAGTGTTTGGGAAGCTCTGAGAAAAGAAGGAAAGGGTGGTGCCGTACGTAGCCTCCTTTTTTTCCCCTCTGCATCCTGCTGAATTGAATTTTAGGATATTTTACCTTTGCTCCTTTCCCCAACACCGACAATTTCTCTTCATGTATCTAGCGCTCTCAGTAGTATGCTTTCTATAACCGAGCCCCCTGCCTATGTGCAGCTTCAAGCCCTGTCATATGCTATACGCTGGGAAGTTGGGATTGGCCATTCTGATTTTATTGGTGATATGTTGGAAGGAGAGCGCTGGCTGGTATGGGCTGCTGGAAAAGTAAGTCTTGTACGTTAAGTATACTGATCCTTGGCGACTAATGTCGGTTTAAGGCAGAGGAACCTCCATTTGCACTTTTACTAGCTCACGCTGCCCTGCTTAGTGCTAAAAAGTATGCTCGACGACGCGCTGCTCTCTGGTACTTATCGGCGGCTAACAGATTGGAAAAGTCTGGCATCGTAAGTCTCCGTCTGAATGATCTCATTTGAAGATATTCACACCGACTAGAAACCACTGACGATGTACTTCCTTCGGAGAGCGCACGGACTCTATCGAGACAAGCCTGCGAAAGAGCTTTCTCCATCGTTCTGGGAGTCAGAAGGGACCAACTCCGAAGCATTCAATATGGTCATGCCCTGTATCGAGCATCCACTAGGTACAGGATTTTCTTGTATCCGTTATGCGATACTCAACTATAGACAGGACGTTTGCTATATACTACCGGCCACGTTAAAGATGCCGTTCGCATATTCCTCAACCTTCTCAAGGGATCGGCCCTGCCTTACTCCACATCCTTCTACGCATCAGCCAAAGTGAATTCTGATGAGGGCGCCTCTGCAGGAGAAATTGACCGGGTCTATTTGGAAGATTTCAGGACAGCTTTCGAAGTATGTACCATTTGTCCACGTTCTCGATGTCTCTAAAATTTGCCGCAGCACCTTCGAAGCGATTCGTCGAATGCAGGCAATTTCAATGACTTCCAGCTACCCTTCAGCTTCTGTCTTTCGCGACGGACAAGCACCAGGTTCCCCCGCGATAGCATCGCAGACAATGACTCTGAGTGGGATAGGCGCAAGGATGTTTGGGTGAAGTTCTGCAAGGAACGTGGTATGACTGCTCGCTTTGAAAAGGACTGTAAAGCATTCATAAATGGTGGCTTTATTTTCTCCTTCGATGTTTCATACTACTGATCGGCGAATATCACAGAAATGTTCTGGGTCGATCTAGTGCTGCAGAACCCTCTAAATGTGGAGGTTAATCTAGGCAATTTGACGGTCACAGTCCGAGAAGTCAATGGAGGAGAGCCGTCGTCTTCTAAATCTTTCGTCGAGGTAGAAGTTATCGGGAATATTGTCCTTGGCCCGAAAGAAACTCGAACTGTATGCATCTTACATCATGGACCTGCCTTCCAGCACTTCTCAATTACCCTTTAGATTCCTATATCCATCAAGTCAGCGCGCTCTGCGTCCCTAGTCATCACTCATGCGACCTACGATTTTCTTTCTATATTACCTGTTACGGAGTCGCTTAGTTCACGCGGGAGAAGACTTCATAACACACCTGCGCAGCGTCATACACCGACTTACGCTCCGGATGTCCTTCTTCGAGTAGATGTTGCTGAGACTGGACATCGACTAGTGGCAAATTTCGTCAATGCCCAAAGGTTAATACTACGTCAAGGGGAGGATGTTCCTCTTACACTGTGGCTATCGAACATTGGCATTCAACCTATAGGAGAGATGTGGATAGTACCTGGGCCAGAGGACGATATTAGGATAGGTGAAAGAGAGCAGACAGGGTTTTCTGGTAAATCTGATTTTAATGAGTGAGAGTCTGCTGATATCCTGGTCACAGAGGAATTGCCCTCCTTCGAGACCTGGCGGTCGCACAATTCTCTCAAGCCACAAGAACCTTTCAGAGTTTCGCTGTCTAGCACTGGAGTTCTAAATCCTGACGAGGACTTGGAGTTACCGCTCGCCTTTCATGCTCAAAACCCTGGTCAGAAGGTGTTGAGCTTGCTTTTGCTATATCGAGAGGTGTGCGCGCTTGGGGTTTTCATCTGAGTTGTTATTCATGATTATACAGAACGACGAGGATCCATACCAGCAGGTCAAAGTGACTCAGGTGACCGAAATCAGGCCAATTCTCAAGGTTATTGCCAATGTTCGACCTTCCTCCGACGTCGAAGGGATGTTTATGTTGGACCTTGAGCTCCTAAACTTGACCTCGGCCGCCGAGCTACGTATGACGCAGGTATCCGTTATAAGTCCAAGTTGGCGATGCCATTCTGTAGCAGAGGACTTGTCAGTCTTGATTCTCTTTGAGCTTTAGCATCCGTTCTGATGTTGTCGCAGAAGCGCATTGCTGCCAGCACAGTCGCTCCGCTTGGCCTTTGCAGTCAATCCGTGGCAGAATCATTCTGACTCGCGAGCTACTTTGGAATTCGTCCTACAGAAGCTTGGTGAGGTTGCTCATGGAAAGACTATGCAACCATCCGATCCCCCGCCAATGAATATCTGCTTAAGTCATGTCGTCAAAGTAGGTCATCCTCCCTATAACGCTATAGCTTCTTTCATTAACGTACGCTCTCAGACGTCACGTTCCCGATCTTTGGATACCCCCTTCATGCATCGATATATTCAAAGTGGAAGGCGATATACTGTAATGGAGTCCATCACTGCCTCATATCCTCACATACCCTCTCGCACATATCCACATATCTTTCCGCTATATAATCCAGACGCGCTTGACGTTCTGGTCTTCTGGGAAATACCGTCGCAAGCTCGAACAGGGAGTATTCTGGTTTCGGGTCTCAATTTAGGCGCCGGGCACGCCGCTCTGCGAGATACGTTAGAAGATGCAGAAAGTGGGAAGCCAACTCGAAGCATGTACGCTGAGACTCGGCGTGAAAGGGCTGAGGTCATCCAAGCTATACGAGACAGTGAATGGAACACAGAAATGAACCCTTTGCTTGTCACGTTGAGCGCGGTGGATAGCCTAAGTCATGATTTCTCCAAAGGGTAAGCGTGTTTGGTGTCTATCGTCTTTTCGTCTTCTGATTAATACCTTCTGCAGGCCATGTCGAGCTCCAGTCATTATTACAGTTCGAAACTACTCGAACCAGCTGAAGTCACGCTTTGTACTGAGATTGAGGGATCAAGCGCAAAATACACTGCATCCGTGAGTAGCATCTGTTACATTCAAGTGGTGTCAATTTCATTCAAGAGAACACTCGCAGTGACTGTTTACCCGCAACTTACTGCAGTCGTCTCACACACCGAGGAGTGCTTGAACCAGTGCAGCAAACTTCCTTCTCGGTCACAATTTGGATCAGTAGACCAGGGACATATGTCCTTGGAGGATGGCATCTAGAGACCCAAGTTCTGGAGCCTTCTTCAACACCAGACAAACCGGACAGAATACGGCATCGTTACACTCAAGAACCATCCTTAGATGCTACGCCTTCCTTGGTGGTTTGTAGCATATGATCACTCCTGAATTATATCTACATACTTGGATAAATAAAATAGTATATGAATGCTAATATTACAAGAGATGATAAAACCAGTAGAATTACAGACGGAACAAACCCACTAATAATACCTATGCCTAGTCTTCCTTGGGTTCCACCTTGTCTTGTGCCGCTTTCTCCTTCTGTAACTGAGCCATGCGCAGCTTTTTGTCACGGACATTGAAATAAGTCTGAAAGTAGCAGAAGAAATGGTATTGAGAACGAAGCTGTAACTTACCCCAAGAACGAACTGCACTGAGTTAAAGAAGGGCACCCATAACTGAGCAGGAGAAAGCATTCAGTGACGCCAGACGGGTGAAGCAAGATTACATCTTACATGTAAAGGAATGTAGTTCTGCGCCACTGTCATGGACAAAGGAGATACTACCCAGCTAACCTGTGGAAATAATCAACAAGCCGGAGCATTTACACGCGGTCGTATCACTAACCCTAATTACAGAGACAAATCCCGCCTTCACGGTCTTGATCACTTCGTCCATAGATTTAGCACCAGAGATAATAGCCATAGAAGCGAGGTAAGCTAATAGAAGTGTCAACGAAAGCAATGCATGGTATCTTGCGGGGAAGCTTTCAAGTACGTACCTACAGCCTGAATGGGTGACAGGAGCAGATTGCTGGCTAGTATCTGGGCAATCTTTGCGTTTGTGCTGGTCTTTCCTGCAAAGGCCTTCTGAAGGGCCCCTACAAGGAAGTGCCCGAGAGGTGCTGACACGAGGAATCCATATAACGCCATCTTTAAAGCCTTAGTGTCGATGTGCGCTTGTGACAAGGTGGCCAAGGCAAGAGGTGTATCATTCGGCAGCTTCCTCCTAGGCATGCCAGCTAGATGACTGCCAATGACTTCCTGGAGGAAACATAGAGTCGCTACATAAATACGCTTTGGCGTTGACGTTGAGTTCACTTCCGTGGATCAAATGAACGTACCAGTTGTGACTGCTTTTGTTCTGAGCGGATGAGCTGCGAGCTCTGCAAGATACTTGGCGAGAAGAGGATGAGGGCCCTTGCCTGAGACTCGAGTGCTCATGATGATTCTGAAGAGACAAGTTTCAGGCTTCAAGTTGGGGTAAGAGCCCGTGAATATGGTTACCGCCGGCCCGGTAAGAGTGCCGGGGCATGTAACTCAATATGGACCGATATACCATTATTAATATATCCGATATAAAAAACTATTAACAAAGTCTAACTCTATAGTTAATGAATCAACTCAGAAACCTCATTTGCCTTTGACCCTACAAGGTAGTCAGCGACTGTATTTACTCATTTGGACAACCATGTTAGACGTACCAAAGCTTGACGTAGTCTGCGAACGAGACCATGCAAACCGTTTGCCAGATACCAAGACCAATACGGGGCGTGACCCCACGGTACAGACCTTTGAGGCCGTTCTCCTTGTAGATAAACGACAAAGTACTTAGGATAGTCAACTTAGCAGGTCGGTTAACATTAGCAGCAGCGTTCTTGGCCATGGATTGCATCTATAACATAACAGTTTCAGCGAATTCCTTAGATTCGAGACGAACAGGTTCATACCTCCACACGGATGACTTCTATCGGTTGATTCCAAGTGGCGAGAGCACCACCTATGGAGGAGGCAAGAATCTTATCGAATGCACCCAAACTCTGATCTTCAGTCTTTCCTCGAATGTTCCTAATAGAACTTTCGGCAAGACGAGCAAAGCCCATACTAAACGCATCTTAATTCCTGAAGAAAAGATGCACCCTTCGAACAACTTACCGAGATCCCCAGTTAGTGCACTGTCGAACTGCGACAGCATTGACACCCTTGTTGACGCCAGCCAGGCCTTCCTTTCGATATATCTCGCCAAAGAGAGCCCATGTTGACGGCGGCTTGACGCCAGCGGCAGCTGTCTTTTGACGCGTGATCTCAGCAGTTTTCATGCATGTCGTGAAACCTATATAATGGGTCACAATAGTAAGCTGGGAGAAGATAAGTAAAACAGGTCCTCAATGATCTGTCGATCTGGAGGATGTGACGCGTCCGGCGCGCGCGCGAGAAAGAAACTGGGGTCTGTAATGTAACGGAAAACCTACCCATAGTAGCGTAAGCCTGTGCAACACCACCGGACATGCCGCCCAGCAAGCCAGCCAAGCCAGGATTAATTCCCATGTTCAAACCGGCTGTCTCAATTTCGGAAGCCGTGAACATCAGCACACCACCTTTTGTTGAAGCCTCAATCCAGGCCTGGGTAAATCACATGAAGAGCATTAGCGGAGACAAAAACAGTGAGAATCACACGCCACGTACCCAAGGAATCAATCCCTGGTAGAATCCAACAAAACCACCCCGACCCCATACCGACTTACAGGCCAACCACATGCTTTGAGACCTATTAGCGGCCATCTGGGTCTTGAGAACCTCCAGCGGTTGACCGAGAGTAGTGACCTGTCAACGTCAACACGGTCGGCACTACTCTTCAAATTAAGAAAGAGAATCAGGACGTGCCTCCTGTTAATTAAATGAGCCATGATGAAAACAGGCAATAAAGAAATGACACGAAGAACACGCACAAACTAGTGACATATACATCAACAAAAATGCGAAGATAACGGTGAGTATGGGCAAAACGAGGACGTGTAATATGGAAGCACCATGTTCATAATCGCACCTGCACAACGTGTGCTCAGTTGAAGAGAATTAAACCATACAGCTGCGCGCACTCACCAACAGCAATGTTAGACCAGTTGACACCCTTTTGGCCAGGTTCTTTTTGAATTGCCATGGTAAGAAACTACGATAGTGACCAGACCGGAGAGAAAGACAAGGTGGGAGGTGAGGAAGAAGAAAGGTGAAGGGTGACAGAAATGGGGAACTCGAACGATTGCTGTCTTATAAAATTTATGATTTTATTGGGGGAGTAGCGCAGGGCTGATCGGAGTTTGCCGCCAGTGTCACTGTTCAATGTTGTATATTTCTCTTGTCCCCTGCTTATACTTAAGTACTGTAGGATGAGTATCCCTTTATCGTTTTTAATAATTTCTTTTCTTTTGTCTGCCTTGCCATGTTCTTCCAGATGTCTTTGTTCGCATATATTCCTCTTGTGTTGTGCATTGAAGCCTGGAGGAGTCGAACGATGGCAGGGCCCCGTACCTGGCATTTACCTTGCCCTACCCTTCGTTTTCAGCCAATTCAGTTAAGTATATATAAAAACAACATTGAAATATCATAAGAGGGTATGGAACTTGGGTGAAATCCTAACTAGAAGTGCATAGCAATCCGAGAATGTACGGTAATGAGGCAGATGTAATATAGGGTCAAGAAACAGAAATGAAAGACGTGATACTGGTAGAAGCTTGTTAGAGGAACGGACAGAAACGCACACAACGCAGAAATCGCGAGGCAGCCGCGAGTAAAGCAATTTAAGCACTGCGGACGCCCCATCATCACGCAGCAGCGGCCTCCTTCAGCTTGTTTAGTTGTTCGGTTAATGTCTCGATATCTTCCTTGTATCTTGAAACAATGCCAAAGTCAATAAATTATGCACAGAGATAAGTTAGAGATTAGAGAATATTAAACGAATGCAAAGATCACGGCCAGCGCGATCATACTTCCGAGGAAACCCTTCAGTCCAAAGAACTTCACATACCGAGTGATTTGCTCTTGGTTTTCCTCAGCCTCCGTCTCGAAAAACTGGATCTCCATCGCCTTACGTGCCACGTTCTCCTCAGCTTCACGTGCTTTCTGTAAGGCAGCTTCAAGCTCTTCCCTGATTGCTCTCGTCGCTTTCTCGTGGTCTGCCTGTAAGTCGTGAATCTTGAGGTTATGCGCCTCATGCATCTGTTGCAGCTCCTCCTTCGAGACTCCCGGTGATTGAGGTACAACTGTGCCGTTGCTCTTAGGAGCAACCGGCTCGGCATCGAGTGCTGCCCTTGCAGTTGCCAGCTCTCCCTCAAGATCAGATATTCTCATGAGGAGCTCCGATTTTGCCGTGGCGAGCGAAGATACCTCCGCATCGTGAGCACTGCGGAGCTTGGTCACTTCCTCCGCACGGGCCTTTGCGGCCTCTTCCAGTTCCTTAAAGTGGTTTTCCGACATTGCAGTGAGTGATTCCTTAGTGAGATTGAGCTGGTCAGTCACTGCATCAAGGTCATCCTTAGCATTGGAAAGCTCTTTCGCCAAACGGGCAACTTCAGCTGCTACCTCTGGGGAGGGGGAAGACGAGGTATTCGCAGAAGCACGAGCCGCATCCAACTGAGCCGTGAGGTTCTCGACTTCGATTCGGGCAGCCTCTGCGGATGCTTTGGCCTTCGCGAGGTCATCTTGAGTGGCCTTGAGGTCTAAGGACAGCGCGCTGATTTGTTTCTCGAAATTCTTTGCCTGAGACTCAAGAAGCTCCGCATGCTCGGCTTTGAGTCCCTCCAGTGTCGACTCATGGTTGGCTTTCAGCTGCGCGGCAGTCTGGTCGAAGTCTGTCCGAACATTAGCTAAATCTTTCTTGTGAATTTCGCTGGCTTCGGCCTGAAGGTAAGATTGTTAATGACAACAGCAAAATATCACCATGGATAAGTACCGACCTTGGCGCGCTCGAACGCCTCTCGGAGCAAGTTGTCATGTTCTGCCTTCACAGCGTCAACTTTAGCATTATATTGAGCCTCTTGGCCCTGAATAGGAAATAAGTTGTACGGTAGCGAACTCTGAGATGTTTTATATACGTACCTCCAGTTCAGCCGTAATCCTTTGTATCTCTGCAGAAAGTTCGCTCTGCTTCGTCAGATAAACTTGTTCAGCTTCCTGGAGGCTTTTCAAGTGCTTCTCAGAGGCAGCTACAACATCTGCCCTAGTGGCTTCATGGTCTGCAAGGGCTTGCGCTAATTCGGCCTTCAAGGCATCCAGCTGAGCAACAGTCTGCTTTTGGGCCTCAGCAGCAACCCGAAGTGCTTCTTCATGAGCAGCTTCAACCGATTCAGCCTGCGCAACGCGTTCACTGTCCTTCGCCTTGGCATCTTCGATAGCTTGCTGAGTAGCAGCGACGGCCTTAGATAACTCGACTTCGAGACTCTTGATCTTCTCCAAAGAAACAGATTTATCGTCATCGGCCGATTCTTGACCCTCCTTCAACTCGAGTATCTCAATCTCAAGCTCTGACACTTTGTTTGCGCCCTCATCCTTCTCAGCCTTCAAATCTGCAACCTGAGCTTCTAAAACCTCCGCGCGACTGGCTTTCTCCTCCAAGTCCTGAACTTTCCTTGAAGACTCCTCCAACGCTGTGGCGTGTGCAACCTTCAAGGCGGTGATTTCCTCTTGTATTGCTGCAAAATCGCTTTGAGCCTTGAGAAGAGCTTCATGCTCAACAGAAGCCGCGGCAGCAGCCTCAGAAGCAACCGTTGAGTGAGATGCTTTCAGGGACTCGAGATTTTCATTCGCGGTGGTAATCTCAGTTTCGAGCGATTGAATCTGGCTCTGGAGGCTCTCGATGAGCTCCTTCTGGGTATTGGCCGCAGTCCTTGCTGCTTCAAGCTAGAGGAATAATTGTCTTAGATAAGTTACAGTCCCGCATGTGAAGGCAACGAACCTCTTGCTGTACAGCTCCCAATGACGAACCACCATCTTGATGTTCAGCGTGCAGATTGGAAAGTGACTCCTGCACTTCTTTCAATTGCACCTCCAAAGCAGCCTTAGACTGCTCTAATTCGGCCAACCGAGCACTCTTTGACTCGACGTCTGTCGTGGCGTTCTCAAGAGCGGCCTTGAGCTGTTCTACCCGTATCTCTAGGTCATTCACACTATCCGTCTTGGCTTTCAGGGCTTCTGAAGCTTCTTTGAGCTACACGAGGTGAAGTTACATATTAGAGCACAAAATATGCATATGAGATATGGTGTTACCTTGTTCTGCATCTCTTCGACGACTTTATCGTCATCGCGTACTTCTTTGATCGAAGATATTGATGCAGTAGAGCGGGATCCTCTTGCGGCAGATGAAGTCGTCCTCGCCGCCACCTTTGGTGCAGGAGCAGCTGGAGGCTTGTTCGTGGAGCCTGAAAGACTAGGCCGAGAGCCTGCAGCCGGTCTCTTGGCTGCGAGGTCTGAGACGGATGCACGAGGTCGGGCGGCACTTGGAGCTGCTTTCGCCTCGCCATTAGAGTGAACAGAAGTCCGCGTTGCGGAAGCTGAACCAGCAGGGGACGTCGGCTTTGCGCTCACAGAGGAGGACAACGTCGACCTTGCGGATGCTGGCACCGTTGACTTTCCGCTGGCCAGAGATGCCCGGCGAGCAGCAGTAGCACTAGATGTAGGGGCAGCATTAGGCTTGGACATGGCGGGTTTAGAGGCGGAAGTAGCAGAGGGAGTGTTTGTTGATTTCCTGAGAGTAGACGCAGGAGCTCTGGAAGCTGAAGATGCTGGTGGTGGTTTGGTTGCAGTCGGTTTAACAGAACCGCTGCCGAAAGTTCCGGAGCTTAGAACCTGAGGCGTGAATACGTCAATGCAATATACATCAAACACGTTGCTGGACCGACTTTTTTCACAGTGGGAGTCAGTGAAGCACCGTTAGCTTTGCCAGCAGCAGGTTTGGTTGGCACAGATGTGTTCAATTTGGTCGCAACAGTGCCCTTCTCCTTATCGTCTTCGACTGCTGTCTCGGTAGGAGTATCTGTTGTCGTCGGGACTGGAACTGGTACTTCAGGTGGAAGAATGGACTGTATCGAGCCATCTTCAGCCAGCCCTTCTGTCTGCTCGGCTGGCTGGGACATTACATCGTCCTCACGAGCTAAAGAACAATGGAATATCACAATTAGAGTTCTTCGTGTCGCCATGCGAATGGAAATTATCTCACGAGCTTGCGAATCTGCGTCGGCATTGCCAGCCACGAATTCGAGGTCCTTGTCTGAGGTTGTGCTCAGCACATCGACTTCAGCCATTATATGAGATTACTGATAAAAGAGTGTAGAAGATGTGGAGAATGGACGAGCTGCTTGAAACTTAGATGCTCGTCACAAAATTTTGTGGGAAGTTCCAGCCAAATCAAGGCAATACTTCCGGTACGCGTCGCGTCGCAAATCACCGACACCTCCGGCCGAACGGAAATAATTCGTTAATAAATCAAATAATACATTGCGACTACAAGTAGTCCGAACACCACACATCTTTTCTACATTGGTTATACGAGGTTTGCATACAGATTGAGAGCATTCAAAGCGGGTTCCTCCAACGAATTGTGGTTGTAGCTCAATACTGCGACCTGCCATATGAATTATTATTGCTTCCGCAAGACTGCCTGCGAGGATATGAATGCTTACACCTCCAGGTTCAACGTTAAAGTGAGTGCCTTGGATCCAGATCAGTAAGGAATGTAGAAGGGCAAAGAAATGTCTGCATACCGAGGTGAAGAGGGAAATTAATCCATCGTGAAATGAGAACACGGCTGAAATGGCCATGGGCCACAATCACGACATCACGAGTGTTTAAACCTTTTTCATGATACTGCCTATGATAATCTCGAACCTACATACACTGTCAGTATCAAATGACTGGCGGATGGTAGATTTCTCCCGACTTTAGCGATAATAGAGTCCACACGATTTTGCATATCCTCTACGGACTCGCCACCGGGGCACCTTTTGAGAGCTTCAACACTACGAGCAACTCGAGCGAATGAGATTTGAGCAACGTACCCATCCTTCCAAATAGTCCAGTTCGGTTGCTTCGCTTTGATTTCGGACGGAAGAAGCCCTTCGTATTCGCCTATAACTTTTCAGTTCGCAAGAACAACCGATACCTGGAATCACTCACCATAGTCCCACTCTCTTGCCTCTTCGGTCAAAACTAGATTTCGAAATTAAAGCCAGATAGAACCCACATGAAAGTATCAGACATACTGTGGGTTGGAGTTGCTACATCGCTGAAGAGAAGGTGGAATGTTTTATGAGCCCTTTGCCGGGGAGAAACAAACACAGTGCATAGATTCTTCGGATCAATAAGCCCTAGGTGAAGTTAGCGTGGGTCTAAACACTATAAGTACAGGAGAATTATGTATCGGCGTACTTCCTTCTCCGACTAATATTCTAGCCTGTGACTTGATCTGTTCTTCGCCTCTTGCAGTCAATGGGATATCACTCCGACCGGTCTAAAGCATATCAGATTTACTGAGTAGCATAGATCGCAAAAGAACGAACATGTCTTCTACAGAGAGAATGAATATTCATAGTGAGTGAAATCACTGAGCTGAAGACACTAACCCGTTTAGAGACCACTCAGTTTCGCCTAGAAACACACACTGAGAAAAGACAAGTCAAGATGAACCCAAAGCAGACGAACCGTGGCGAATGATGAAGAGACGAGGCATCGGACGCGGCATGATGAGGAGCTGAAGGAGCGCGATTACAGGCGATTACAAGACTTGGTAGTAAATAGTGGGTGTATATCTAGGGGCTATATGGGAAATGATTCGTGGGAATATTCGACGCACGCCGCCTAAGCCCGCGTAATTCACTCATGAGTTGTACATAACAATTCGGCCGTACTCAGCTAGCAACCATGTTCGACGATTGTCAGTCCTTCTTGCCTTTTTAACTCCTGATATTATCTGAGTATCCTTTCTCAAGACGTCGAACACTCAGCTGCAGCGCAAGCCGGTCACAATGTCTCGCTTCCCGGTCTGCAGTATGAAGGCTTTGAACCTGCGCAACCCGAAGGCGTTCTTGACTTGGAACCCTCCTTACCAGTGAGTCATTATAACGCTTCTACACATTCCATGTAATTTGAGCGCGTCCAGAACACCTCGGACCAAAACGCTGCTCAGGCTCCGATATTCGACCTTGGGCAGGTGCAATGTACAATCAACGCACCCCTTGTCTCCCTAGTCGTTTGTTCCGATATGTTGGTGATGGGATTAGCTTCCAATGTTCTCATATTAATTGAACTGGCCCATGCAACGCAAGTCACTCGGATACCGATACCGCGCAAGCCTACCGAAATGACGTTGTATAAACTGTTCATGGATCCATCTGGGCGGCATATAATTATCACCTCAACTCAGGGCGAAAATTGGTATCTGTTCAGAACATGGAAAAAGCCCAGGCAGCTCAAAAGCTTCAAGATGGTCATAGAGAGCATCGCGTGGAATAGAGCTGCTTTGCTATCTTCGTCTCAGCCTACTTCGACACGGGAGATACTTATTGGTGCGAAGAATGGAACGATCTATGAGGCCGTACTCAACTCCGAGGAGGACTTTTTCAAGTCTCAAGAAAGATATCTACAATCCGTGTTCTCGTTGCCCGAAAGGTATCCTATAACTGGAGTCAAGTTTGACTTCTTCCCTCCATCAGATCTCAGAAGGGTTCTAGTAGTGGTCACTACTTCCTCTCGAATATATCAGTTTGTTGGCTCTCCTGACCGGAGGTCCGATGACGGTGGCCGTATTTTCACTGGCGTCTTCGCGGGGTACAGAGATACTGCGCCCAGTACGCATCTTGTCCTGGTCAATTCTGCATCATCGCTGAGATTTTGTTAGGAATTCTCGAGCTTCCTGGTGACACGCAACAATCCGAGCTTCACTACTATACTCCTAATGCAGACCAAGCGCTTTCGCTACCGAACTCGTTGGCATGGATGACAGGTATTCTTGTCTTTTTTTTTTTTTTGCAAATACGCGGAAACCCATCTTCTTTCTTTCTTATTCTTAAGCACCGGGCGTCTACCACGGAAATCTCAATTTTAATTCTGCCACTGACGATTTTATTGACGCCGCTGATGTTTTGCCGTATTCTGTATCTGGGAACCCTTCGGAGCTGCCGATATCCATAGCGTTGACGGAATTCCATTTCGTTATCCTGTACAAGGACCGCATAACCGGTGTTTGTCGTCTGGATGATAAATTAGCATATGAAGAACCGTTACCTCTAGTAAGGCTGCTGATGCCTGTAACCGTGAACTTACTCAATAACGCGACAGAAAGCTAACGAGCAAGTGCGAGGCATCACCGCTGACCCCGTTCGAAAGACATATTGGGTTTACACTGATCAGTCCATCTTCGAGCTGCTGGTGGGCAATGAAGACCGGGATGTATGGAAGATCTACTTAGAGAAAGGAGAGTTTGAAATTGCTCTTCGTTATGCAAAGGCATGATCTTCCCTCGAGCATATGTCCACATCTGATTTTTTTTCTCAATAGACCGCGAATCAGAGGAATCAAATACTTTCCGCTCAAGCCCACAGTTACTTTGCAGAAGGTCGATTCTTTCAAGCTGCCCAATCTTACGCGCAATGCTCGGTTCCCTTCGAGGAAGTTGTCCTCAAATTCCTTGATGCTGGTGAACGTGACAGCTTACGGTCATACCTCATAACACGATTAGAGCGAACGCGACGAACAGTTGGTCAAGTCCTATACTCTCGTCATCTCACTGCTGAGATTACTTCATAGGATATCACCCAAAGGATGATGCTTGCTACTTGGCTTGTAGAGTTCTATCTCAGCAAATGCAATGAGCTGGATGACATTGTCGCTTCCGAGTCCGTGTCGCAGTCTGTCGATGATTTCCAGACCGAACGTACAATTCTCGAGGATGACCTACGACATTTTTTCGAGACCTATAAAGTTGACCATTTTTCCTCTGCTCATGACGTACACTAATGCTGCTATACAACTATTGTTTCAGAACAACTTGGATCCAAAAACAATCTATGAACTTATTCAAGGTCACGGGCGGACAGACATGTACCTCCATTACGCCACTGTCATTGGTGATCATAAGCGAGTAATTGAACACTGGATTTTGGAGGAAGAATGGTCTAAAGCCATTGACATTCTCAATCGCCAGGTATGTTCATGTTGGTGATCTTTTTCTTCTTATTCATAGTTTACAGTCAGATCTCGATTTATACTATCGTTTTGGAGCGGTACTTTTGCGTCAAGCTCCGAAAGAAATGGTCGATTCCTGGCTGAAGCAACCGTCTCTAGATCCTCTTCGTCTCATCCCATCCCTTCTGCAATTACAGCACACGCACCGTGATCCTTTATCTCCGAACCAAGCCATCAGGTACCTCAATCATGTTGTCTTCGAGCAGCACAATATATCACCTACCATTCATAATCTCCTCGTTACATTTTGCGTGCTCCCCTCGCATTCCTCCGGCTCAACAGCATCTGACGACGGTCCCCTTCTTCGGTTCCTTTCGACGGCACCTAGTGACCCTATAACAGGGAAGCCCTACTACGACCTTGATTATGCACTGCGCCTGTGCAAGCAATCCGGACGGACACAACCATGTGTCCATATATACTCCAAGATGGGCCTTTACGAGAACAGCGTTGATCTAGCATTGGAGAAGGGCGATTTGGAGTTGGCCAAGATTAACGCTGACATGCCCGAGGATGACCGGCCATTGAGAAAGAAGCTGTGGCTAAAGATCGCTCGTTATGTTGTACAAGATAAAAAAGACATCAAGACGTTAGTAATGAATATCTCTGTTTTCCCAGCCGGACAGTTGATGACTTCCTCCTTCCCACTGCAGAGCTATGCGATTCTTGGAAAACACAGATCTATTGAAGATTGAAGACATTCTTCCGTTCTTCCCCGACTTTGTTGTGATTGATGATTTCAAGGAAGAAATAGCGCATGCGTTAGAAGGATACTCGTCTCACATTGATACACTGAAGAACGAAATGGACGAAGCGACAAGGACAGCAGAATCTATCAAGCAAGATATCGCATCGCTAAGGAATCGTTTCGTTACTGTTGATGCTGGAGAGACATGTGCCGTCTGTTCACATCTTCTTTTGACAAGACAGTTCTACGTGTTTCCGTGTAGACACAATTTTCATGCCGACTGTCTTATCGGTTTAGTAAGTTATCGTCAACTTTATATGTTTACGATTCTAACGGCTTCCCAGGCAAAAGAGTATCTGCCAGCGCATTCTTTGCGGCGAATTCTGGCTCTCCAAACAGAATTAATGAAAGGGAACAACGCTCCTATATCAGGTGCCAACATCACAAAACCTTCCCCCATGGGCCCAAATTCTGCCGTAACAGGCCGTCAGTCCCATACACAAAGAACACTACTGTCCACCAACTTTGCCAATCCAATACAAAATAGTACGCGGGCAGCAAATCTACTCGGACGCAATATACTATCCGCTGGAGACCGGATACGCGACCTCATTATCCCTGATGCGTTAGCGGCGGTTGTCTCAGCGCCTACGTGGATACCAGGCATTGGGGTCGGAAGGCGCACTATTGAGACCGATGGTGGTAAGAAGGTGGAGAAATTACGAGCAGAGTTGGATGAGGTTTTGGCAAGTAGCTGTCCGCTATGCGAAAGCGTGGTTGCTAGTCTGGACCAGCCATTTGTTAAAGAGGGTGAGGTAGATACTACCTGGACATTATAGTCCTAATTTCGTGTCCCCATTACCCTGTCTTTTCGTATTTCGTATTATACATTACACATTAAAATGGAGTAGATATGCAACGGTAGCGCGTAGCGCATCAACCATTGATTTTCTTGGTTCTCCCTGCTTTACGGCGAAGTCTGGCTGCCTTGCGTGCTCCCATCTAACATGAAAATTTGATTGAGGCGGGGATGCGGGGGATGTTCATCCAATGAGAAGCTTACCTTGGCTTTATCCTCTTCCAATCGTTGTCTTTCTTCGACAGCCTTTCGTCTTTCCATTGTAATTTCTCTACGTCTGAGGCGAAACTGGTGTTAATGTTTCTCCCGAGATCGAAATCTAGAACACACCTCGTTATTTCTGCCTGTTTCTCATCTTTTAACTCGACTTGTAATTTCTTTATTGCCAACGCTTTCTTTGTCTGCTCCATTCTGGCTGCCCAACTCTTCGTTTTCACGCCATTCGGAAGATGCGAGCGACTAACATGGGAGACTTGTTACAGAACGAATCAGAAGGAAATGGGAAGCTGGATCATACACTGTGGCAGATTTTTGAAGTTTCCAAGATTTGCCGGAAACCCTTCCATTCGAAGAAGCTGCCAGAGGTGCAAGAGGCGGTTGAGAATCCATCTATGAAGAATATACTTTCTCCAAAAATTTTGGTAAAAGCGGAACTAAGGTGACCACGTGTGCCGGCTACGCCGGCTGTGGTGATGGGACTAGTTGGGATCTGGAAGCAGGGTCAATCTAACCAGTTTTTCTCTCGCATTCGTCCATGTACAATAATTTCATGTTACATGGACAGTTGGGTTTTGTGGAGGCAGCAGACAAGATTTACACAAAGTGTCCTGTAAGTAAGCTGTCCTGCTGAGCATGAAATAGCGAGCTCCTAGGTGATAGGAGCTTCATGGGAGCATAAAGCCGAAAGATATCATATCATATGTCCTGCCTTCGCGATATGATCTATGATGAAGCGAAGAGACAGAATATGTGGAATCTCAGGCTGTCAGGGGAGAAAAAATAAATATTGGTCGGGACTCGGACCCGTATGTATGTGGTTAGTTTGTGTCTGTGTCTCCTCGTTCCTTTTGTACCACTACCACCACCCACCCGTTCCTTTGGACCATGTTGCGGTCCCCAAATTCACCTCTGGACCCCCATGACGCCCATCTTAGGAATCTTCTCGACCAACGAGCTACCCGCGCAGACCTTCATTCAAGGATTTCCTCTCTTTCCGAGCTTTCAGACACGCCCTCTCTCTATAGTCATGCCTTCTTTTCTCCTCAGCCCGCCCAGCACAAGGGCGATATAGACATGTCTAGCAATCTCGCTTCTCCTATCAGTGCTCATTCTACCGTTCTCGAAGACCGCAATCGTCTTAATGACCTCGCAGTAAGTATGCTCGATATGGACGATGATTCTCGGTCTTCTTTTGCGGAAAGTTCGTATGATGATTATGACGACCGACACTCTTCCGAAGCTGTCGACGAGGATGATGATCCCTCTGTGCCCCGTATGAGTCTCCTTGGTCCAAAGATGCGCTTCCATTCCAAAGCTCCCTGGGAACTTGAGGATAACCCCCTCCAGGAAGAAGAGTCCGAGGATGACATGGACCAACAGTCTATTTTATCCTCATCCACTCGGGGCAAAGGCGGCGCTTCCCGCCATTTTGGGTTTGGTGGATCCAAATTGGGCAGCAGGGGAAGGACTAGCAGAGACTCTAGTAGATCTAGACGAACAGAAAGGTTGCCCTTTGAAACTGCGTCTTCCCAGGTCTTTAATCCTCGTGGTGCTCTTCAGTAAGTTATCTGTTTCAGTGTCAACCGACATTTACTCATCGTCTTGCTCTAGTACACTCGCACAGGCAAGCATGTCGTCGACTTCTTTGGGCCTGCCTGGTGCTGGTTCTATGCGCCAGCCTTTCTCGCTTAGCTCAGCGAGGCCACAGTCCCCTTCCTCCCCTTCTTCGCCTACGAGCCCCCGTTCACCGGTCCATTTCTCTGATATGGGGGAAGATCGTCAAATGCCCCGCGCATCAACCGCCGCTCGTAGCTTAGGGAGCGACGATTCCCAAGTCCGACCTTCTTTCGCTTATTCTGTAGAGGAGCTTCACCCTTATGCGAATCCAGATTTGGTTGGCGTACACACAAGCGGAACTACTCAGAAGTTTACTTTCCCCGCTGTACCTCGTAGTGACTCTTCCACTACTGTCACTGAATCTTCCTCTTCTGGATCCGGACCGAAATCTATTGCCTCACGGCCTTCGATGACTACAGATTTCTCAGGGGTGACGCCGCAAAGTCCCCGCCTACAAGCTTTCATAACTCAGGGTAGAGAGATATCTTCACCTATGTCAGTTCGCAGTAGTGCACTCCCTGGAAGGGACCGTGAAAATGTGTCGCTAGCACCTCCACAGCCAAGCGGGTTGCCTGGGTGGACGGAACGAGCTGCGTCTCCCGCATTCAATCTGATCACTCTGGAAGAAGCTCGAGCACAAAGGTCTCACGGTAGCACCTCTCACACGCATCCGTTGAGCCATAACACTCAAGGATCTGGTGGGACACCCGCGGGGACCAATGCTTTTGCAGAAGAATATCAGAACCTGGCTAATTCCACACCGTCTAGAGTGCGAGCACGCTCAATAAGTGCTGGCGCCAGAGCCAAACAAGCACTGAATAATATCGTTGGGAATACCCCGCCAAAAGCCGAACGTCGCGATTCGGAACCTGCAATTGTGCATAATGAGGTGCTGAATGGCGGGCCGCAGGTTAAATCGCTGAAACACAAGAAGAGCGGCTTCATGAGGCTATTCAACGGTAATCGAGATGAAAAGTCGCTTCCTCCACCTGTGCCATCGCTTTCTGAAGGATTCGCCGCGTTCAATGCACAACAGGCTGCCCCTAGAATGCCAAAGGTCAACAGGATTCCGGTGCCACAGATTTCCCCTTCCTTACTTGAGGACAAGCAGTTAGATGAACTCACTGCAATTTCGAAGCCTTCTCCGAGTCCCAAACGAACCCCTCCTCCGCTTAATCTGAGCGGTGCATCCCGCCTGACTGACTCACTTCACCCTGGCAGCATAGCGGATATGACTAAGAGTGCTCCTGCAAATGTGACTCGGTTCCCGGCCTTAAAACTGCGACCTATATCGTCAACGTTCAGCGCTCAATTCGGCGAACATATACTCACATCTCCTGCCTCAGATTGCGATCCTGACACTCCCAGTTCCGAAAGTCCTAGCACCGTCATTTCACCTGTTACTCCTGGACTCTTTAATCGACATGAACAAACTAGTGACCGTAAAATGTCTTCGTCAGATTCTGCTGAAGACCAATCTGCCATAATACGAGCGCTGCAGGATCAGATTGTGAACGCAAAACGAGCGTGGCAACGCCAGATCTGGGAGTTGGAGGGGCAGGTACGAGATTTGAAGGCTGAGGTAGAGGAGTTGCGGGCCAGTGAAGGTGAGAAGAGCGTATGCGAACTTTGCGGAAGGGAATCGTCAACCTCGCAGGAGAATTCCCAATCTGCTGACAAGTCCAGTGAACAAAAACCTCTCAGCGTTGTGAACAGACCAAGAGCTAGGACTGGGACTGGCCAGTCCCGGTTCGGGAGTGCTGTGTAACGACTGCTTGTAATCTTCCTCTACTGTTTATCTTGATATATCTGGGAACCTCTGCATGTCCAACTCTCTTTGCTTTGTCGATCTTTCCGTATATTTTTATCTTTCATTATCTTGGTTGTCCATCCTATTAATCATCTCTACCTACCTATTTTTACTGTTGTACTCTTGGATCTGGAGTTAATTATTCTTTCAGCACCATCCCCTCTTTTCTATCCATCTAGCTGTACTCGTCATGAGTAATTGACACCACTCCCTTATGCACTTTAGAATGACTCTTTCGTGTCTGTATTCTTATCTTACGTTCATTCACTATACCCATCATCCTATTTGTAATACTACGAAAAAGGCACATAATGGATGATGGTCAGGCATCTTCATCTGTTCCAATTAACCAGCCGATGCCCTTGGAAAACACCCTTGACGCTTGAGTTTGAACATCCTCACCATCTGCTCTCCTCCGACTGCCACTTCTAGATCTTTCTTCGTCTTGGTATGAGAGTTGAGATCGTCCTCGGTGCCCAACAGAGAAGGGGAAACTGGCAGTGACGGTTTTGAAAGTTTTGCTAGCGAGGGCCTTTGCATCAGGCGTCGTAAGAAGGGGAGGTGATGGCATATGGAAACCTTGCAATCTCGCTTGCAGAGAGGACGCAGCAGACTCAGGAAGCGACTTTGTCCGTTTTTGATGTCCGTGCTCAACCAGTCCGCTACGACGGCGAATCAGTCTCTCCTCACGCGCATCGACATCCACTTTTTCCAGTTTACGCCAAGCTATCAGAACATCGTGAATCCTGTCAGGAGGACATATCTCAATTGCTCGGCCAAGAAGAGACAATTTTCTGGGCGTGTCCTCGAATTCGGTCTGCCGACCAAGCTGGAAGCATGCTACCCAGCACACCTCGCTAGCTTCTCGGACTTTTGGATCATCTAAACCCATTGCCGCTGATCGGAGATTCAGCACCGTGTTGACCATTCGCAGGCTGGTTTCATATGCTCGCGCAAAATCCTCAGCCTGTAATGCAGTATCGGCGAGCATGGCTAGAGCTTTCACCTCCGCGACCGCGTCATCCCTGAAACCGAGCTTATACACCAAATCGAGGATGACTTCGACATGCCTATAAGCATCACTGTTGCTTGACAAAACCCGCGAAACGAGAGAAAGACGATCCTTGGTGAGCCGAATCTCTATCGGGGAGATAGGGACTCCAGGGCGTGACATGACGTTGAACGAAGATAGACGAGAAGTCGCTTCGATGAATTCCTTTTCTTTGAGTAGACGGTCAGAAAGAGGTGGGACATCAAGACTACAAATCAGGCGTTAGAAATAGAAAACATAAACGCGGGACGCGGCTGACACCCTTGAGTTGCTCATAGACTAACACTCATGAACTCAATATGAGGTTCTGGAGCGGAGAACATGAAAGAAAAGGAAGGGACGAGGAAGGAAAAAGGCTACCAGCCGCGCCGCGAGACAAATATGCACTTGCCATTCATAAGCCAACTTCATGTCACCAAATTTATAATTTCCGGAGCTAGCATTGTCATAAAATTCGCGTGAGCATGAAAGGCATATATCCTCGATTGTAACAGTTTCGAAGAGGGATCGCCTCTTAGGCGAGTGCAATAGGGTCCTGGCAATGTCGAATTCTGACGGGATACATTAGACCAAAGACAGATATAATCAACAATCATCACCCACTTCCAGTACTCAGAAGGCCACTGAAATATATGCGCAGAACTTCATCTTGCGAGAGCAACCCGAAGGCGCTCTTGAGCTTGCCATCTCCCTTGCCTGAAAGCTTCAACATGTCCTCAAGTAACCATTCCCAGTCTTCTTGAGTGTTGAGTTGGTCATCAGAACCCCCTGCTCTGCGAGCCATTCTATTAGCCCAAGCACGCTGCTCTGCAGCATCATTACTGCTTTGCAAAAACCACCTTAGAGGTGCAGGAACACTCCATCGAGCAAGAATCTCCCCTGACTCTAGATGTACGTCAAGAATATCAAGTGCTCGGGATAGGGAAGATAAGGGAAGAGGAACAAAGAAAGTAAGAAGGTCGGAGGGAGTAACTACCGGGCGGGTCGTAGAAGGAGCAACAAACGAGCCCAATGAGGAAATGGTAGTCTCGGTAGCATCTTCTTCACTGTCTTCGCTAGTCAGATCCCAGACAGGAAGACACTCGAAGACACGACTCATTGTGGGCCATTCATTGAGATAGGTATTTCCGTAAAGACAAGCGAGAGCCAGTCTCACCATATCATCGTCTTTCTTGATAATCCTCTGAGGAGTTGGCAATGTAGGCTTGGAGGCCTCGAAGATAGCCGCTACCATATCCAAGGGTGCTTCGAGGATATAATCATACAAAAGTCGAGTTAGAATTGACGGGTCAGGGTTCCCGGCACGCTCAGCCCGGGATTCTAAAACGAAGAGATAGGGCATGACAAAATGAGATATGTCATGAGGTAAGGAATGTGGCGTCGAATGTGCGAGATACGCGCGCACTACGGCAGTAGGATCCATAACCCGCCACCGGGCGAGTGTCCAGTCTTCATGATCCTCTTGATCCCGAGAAGCGTCATAAACAAGCCTCGAGAGGAGACTCAGCTCTTCACCGAGGGAATCAAGTTGAGGTACACCTTGGGATGCGCCATGCTGAACTATTGTGAGGACATTATCAATCATACCGGTGGAGGCTATGATTTCCTCGACACGGGTTTGGTACCAAGAGGAAACTTGTTCTGAAGTAAGCAGCTCATGACACAGCGCCGTGTCAGAATGAGGTGAATCGAGCAATACATCCAGACCCGACAGAGCCCCGGAAGCCCGTACAGCGGACTGTACCTCCGCTACTTCTGAGGTGTCTCGCTCAGGTCTCCACTCATTCCATGCAAGAAGCTCCTCTGTGTTCGTTTGAATGTTACAGGAAGGGAGAAGTTGGCGATAGTCTGTGGGATTAGCGTATGCTGGTATGTGTTCCAGGATAGCGAAGCGGAAGGGCCAAAGATATGGACCATGTCGGTCCAATAGCACTCGAAGCCCTGCAAACCATTGATGCAGCGCCAAAAGGTATGCCGACTGGAACAAGTCATTTACGAGGAACCTAGATAGGGAGAAGGGAGGAAGGGATGGTGTACGCCGAGTAACTTCTGCGTTACTCTCTGCCCAAGGATCGTCTTCCCACTCTGCATCATCAGCATTCTCTTCGCCGTCTGTGATGTCTGGAGCTTCCTTGCATATCTCCACGAACGTGTTCAGGCGGTCCAATCGTCCAAGTAGAATGGCGCGTAGGTGACATAGCTTTGCGTCCACGGGTAATTCTTTGAAGTATTCAGACAGAGAATCTGTTGAAGCATTCTTTTCACATCCGTTGTCGCTGCTAGAAGCGCTCGAGGCGGAAAGTTCAGGAATAAGATTCTTGACACGTTCAAGAACAGGTTGTGTACGTGTAAGGCCAGTCTGTAGCAGTGTTCGTTCAAGTTGTAGATCATCTACAAGCCTGTCGACACATGCAGCAGCAACCCAAAGATCGTCTGGAATAGTGCCCAAAACTTGACCGACATTGTCGACGGTCAATTCGTCGTCTGCGAGTTCTGTCCAGCGCGTGTAGAGGTCCGGGGGAGAAGTCATTTCTAAGTCCGCTCGGTCCGCTCGGGCTTGTCAGCTTCAGCCCACTAATAGTACTCTCTTCACACTAATTATAATATGTTGCCTATGCCCACAAGCTCAAGTCTTTCAACCTGCGTTGTAGGGTAACCTCGCGATATGTATATGAAATTCCTCATCCAACAACACATAGATACTTGATTGAATCAAATAAAACCCCCAAGAAAGACTGTCTATTTGAAGAACCAGAGAAAAAAAAAGAACAGCGAGTGGTCACAAGTTGTGCAAGCGCTCGCGCATGACAGATGACATATGAATGTATGAGTTATCTACCTCGGCCGAGCACTTCAAAACCGGGAGTGTGAGAGCTACAATATATAGAACAGAACAGAGCGAAGAGAACGAAGAGAACAAATGAGCGACTTCGATAGCACAGCGACACTGAACGGCACGATGGGGAATCACTCAGATCAGTGTCTCCTCATCTCGCAGGTATTCGCCAACATCTCTGCTGGCCTATCAGCAAAACAAAACCATTGAGGGAGTGACAACTCACGCTTGGTGAAATACAATGATTGATGTTGGATCCAGTTTTCGAGTGTCTACCGTGGATCGAGCTGTAACACCAAAGCCCTGAGACAGAAGACTATTCAACAATCGAGATGCAAGACGAGAGAATCCTTCCATACCAGCGGAACATCACTCATACTAAAAATAACAACTCCCTGATGTTCAGGTGTATCCTCAGTGATTCGCCCCAAGTGCGCCTTCAAGACATGGTTGCCGTAGAGGAATGGCATTTCGCCATTTGGTTTTATCCAGACCTAAGAAGAAAAGATTTTTTGAATGAGAGCCCAAGAAAATGGAAGTCGATCATACCTTATACTTTGCATACTGTGCAAGGTAGTCCAAGGCGGTTATGTGCAGCTTAAACTTGCCGCTTTTACTGAATTTGCCAAAGCAAGTACCTAGGCTCACAAGATTTGGCCGAGCGATAGATATGCCTAGACGCATGGACGACTCAGAGACATAGAAAACTCGGTCTTTGTGTAGCCTGAAGCAGTACGGTTCATCTGGCCGGTCGATGAGCTGGATGAGATTTTTTCCCTAAAAAGAAAGATCTCAGAGCAAGGGCGAAAGCCTGAGCTATGGACACGAACAATATAGTTGGCCAATTTTGTGAAGAGAGCTTTGGACTCGTCTTCAGTCAGAGGTCGCATGAACGCTAAAAAGAAACCAGCTGCGTTACGTAATAAAATTTATCGCCAGTAGTACTGCTTTGCCATGTCTGCACCCTCGTTCTCATCTTTTCCCCCTTCATTCAATTCGTTCCCAGATACAGTCCCGGACTCGAATGCACGACCTAGAGACCGAAAGGAACGAAAGGAACGAAAGCACAAGAGCCATCGCCGCAAAGATCACGATCGAGGCAGCAGGAAGTATGATCGCGTCGAAGATGTAATCCGTGCTGACGAGGCCGCTCTTGGGGAATCATCTCGTCTTTACTATTCAGATCGTAGGGGAGACCCAATGAATGTTGAATATGGACGGCCAGATCGTGGACAGGTCCCGAAATACACTGTTGTGAACTATGGCCGGTCCATTCTAGGACTGTCCCCCATATACAAATCTTTCACCAGAACCAGTCAGGGCATCGAAGTCGGAACACACAGGAGACAGGTATGTCCCAAGGACGGTTAATTACATCTACTGAACTGCAAACTTGACAGATGCCAGCTCTAACTGATGCTAAATCCCGACACCTACTCCACGCCGCGCCCTCACGGAAAATCATTGGTAAAGCAAACAGTGATAAGTACCCAGAAATAGACGGATTTCTTCGTCTTCCATCGCGCCAACGGCACAAAACTCAACTGTATGATGCATATGAAGGGCTCAGCAACGTACATAGGTCCAATTCTGATTCCGACAGCACAGAATCAGAATCCGAGGAGTCCATTTCTGATAGCTCAGGCGACGAACACGAAGCAGCCCCTCTCGCTTCTCACCAGACAGCCCTTAAGTCTCTGGAGCAACGACTCTCTGAAGATGCTTCTTCGATACCTGATTGGTTGAACTTATTATCCCATACCTTATCTACCGTTGATGTTCACTCCAAGAATTCAAGGAGAGCTCGTTCGGAGATTTCAATATCCGTGCTCGAGCGCGCGTTTGCAGCTCATCCACGCAATCTCTTCTCCAAGGAACTACGACTAAAGTATTTGAGGGCTGGTCTCGAGGTATGGTCTAGGGAAAAACTCGACGATGAATGGGAGAACGCCCTGAAACTTGGAGACGTTGACATCTGGATGGAATGGCTTGAGTGGCAAATGGCTGTAGCCCATGGTGGTCTGCACGAAGTGATAGATGCTGCGAAGAGGATCTTAGCCTCACTGGCCGGCTCGGAGGAGAGTGAGGTAGGAAAGGTCAGAGTCTTCTGGAGAGTTGCAATCTGTTGTCAGCAGGCAGGTCAGCAAGTCTTGGCTGGAGAATAATACAAAGCTTATCTTTTAAACAGGATACTATGAACGCGCCACTGCAATGTTTCAGGCGCAGGCTGAAGTGTGAGCAAACCTTTTATGCCACGCGGCCACTTTACTGATTCTACCTTTGTAGCACCTTTGAAATTCCGCAAGCTCTTTATGGCTCCCCCTTCGAAGATCTATTGGACGCATTTGAAGAGTACTGGGATTGCGAATGTCCTCGCATGGGCGAGCCTGAGTCCAAAGGATGGGCTCATTGGTATGCTAATAAGCAGAAGCAGGGTCATACTGCTACCCAGCCTGTCTCGTCGCCCATCACACGTCCTCTAGAGCTGGATCCGTATCGTCAATGGGCATTTCACGAACTTGATGTCGACCGCATCCGTCGTATTCCCTCTCGTTCTATGGATGAGGAATCACTATCCTCCGAGGTGGATCCTTATGCTACAGTCCTTTTCGCTGACATACAGCCACTTTTGATGAACCTTCAGACTCCCCGAGCGAAGAACGTGTTTCGCCTGGCCTGGTTGTCGATGTTGGGACTTCACATTCCTGGGTTCTCATGCTCATCGATAGAGAACTGGGATGACAGGTGGAGTTTCACGCATCTGACTACTCCTGCTTTCCTCAATACACTTTTCCCCGACAATGGACGAATCGTGCCGGTGGCGGATGCTTTTGCGGGTGTTTTGATCGGCAGACAGAAAGTATATGCAAACAGTTTTGGGCCTATGAGGCATTGGGGTTGGGAAGTGCTGGATCCCTTGGACCCTTTGTTTGGACCGGCTGGCATGTGGGGAGCTGTTGATGTTGCTGATGTAGATGTCACTTTTGTGAAAAAAGTATTTTCACAACTTCGGCTTGGAGAGGGGGACGCAGGGTGGGATATACTTGCTTTGACTTTTGAGGTGGCTGTTGGTATGAAGAGGTAAGATGCGTTTCTACCTGTGCCTCTTCGCATGCCGACTATGGATATCTGACAGTGCTCTCAAACTTTCACGCTCCTTTCTCGCTGAGGCTCGAAATTCTCCTCCGCATTGGGCGGCCCATGCACATCTAGAGCGGATGCGCGGAAAGTTGAATGACGCAAGAAAAATATATCAAACCGTTCTCATCACATCTGGTTCTGCAATGTCGCGCTCAAGTCAGAGCCAGCTGTGGCGAGATTGGGCCCAGATGGAGTGGCTAGCAGGGGAGTTGGAGGGCACCCTGTCAGTTATCCTCCGAGCTTCAAATGTCGAAGGTCGAGGAGGAGTTGCGATTCTGCGAGCAAAACGAATATTGAATGACCTCGTCGCTGGCAGCAAGGAATGGCAAGAGACGACGGCATGGACAGAGCTGGGAGTCTTGTTGGAATTAACGACAACTAATGACATTGAGTCTGCCTTGGCGATATTCGACGGTCAACTTGCTACAACTGACGAGGGGACTGCTGCGCATGAGAACCTGACTCTAAAATCCCTCTTGTTCCTCTATCGCCATGGACTCTTGTTGAAGAATCCGATACCGCCATCTATCTTAAGAGATAGAGCGACGAGAGCGATGGAGAGGTATCCGAGCAATTCTGTGGTAGTAGGGCTGTTTTTGGAAGCAGAGAAAGGACATGGTATCTGGGGTCGAGTCAGGAATATGCTGGGTGAAAAAGAAGATGATACAAAGGATATTGCGAGGAGAATCGAGGAACTTTGGATAAGTCGGTGGGAGAGTGGCCGTTGGGCAGAGGAAATTGAACGGACTAGAGGTAGACTAACAGCAGCTTTGGATAGTGAAAGGTAAGTCTATAATTTTCTAAAAAAGATCAAAGCTACACTATATTTCCTTAGGACGAGAGGGAGCCCAATCCTTTGGAGAATTTACATTGAATTCGAGATAAGGGCAAAGCAACTTGAAAGAGGGAAGAAACTCCTGTTCCGAGCCATCGGAGAATGCCCTCTCGTCAAGGGTAAGTACACAAACTTGGCAATAGCATTGATATTGATACTACATTAGAACTCTATCTTCTCGCCTTTGGTCCTCTTCGGAGCGTTTTCGGAGCACAAGAATTGAATAGTATCGCCGAATTGATGGCGGAAAGAGGAATTCGCATGCGGAAGGACTTGGACGAGATGTTGGAAGGATGGCAGAGCGTTGAATTCGAGAAGAATGAGAAAGAAGATAACAATGAGGATGAGATAGAGTACAATGCCAGAGAACTACGCCGACTGAAGCCGTATTGACAGCGTATTGACGATTCTTTGATGCAGCTGACAATGAATTTAATTGTGTTTTATTGTGTGTCACATATGTGACGGTGTGTCACACTATCCTTCACTGTTTACCTACACGAGGCCAGAGACGACATATCGCCAATCTTTTTTACTCGCCATTTTTCCTTAAATCTTCTTGTTTGGCTGCTCAGCCAGGCCTATCGTACATCTCTTTCTAATCATTATGTCCACAATACCCGCCCCATCCCTCGATGCAGACAGAGAAGAGTGGCCGGACGCAGATTTTGACCTCCCGGAAGGTCTGCCGTTGCATGCAGTAGCAGATAAAGACGATGAAGACGACGAGGACTGGGATGTGGAGATGGACTTGGGAAAGACTGGAGGGGCCAATGTGAAGGTGCCGACAGCGGTCAGCGTTGTTTCATCATCGGAGCCTCAAGGCTTCACTATTCGACCCCCGCAGGAGCAGCAGAGCACAGACGACGAAGACGAGGACGAAGAAGGAGTTTCGACTATCAAGGTCGCTGCTCTTCCCAAGCCCGTGCTGAAATCTCCCCATTCACCCATTGACGAGGACTTTGAGGACGGCTTTGCGTTACCATCCGACCTCACACGTCTTTCTCTCGCACCTTTGTCACTCAATCACCGCTCGTCGAAAAATTCCCTTGAATGGGGTGACAAAGACCACACATCATCCTCACAATCCTCCGATGCCTATTCCTCTCTTGGCTTTGCTGATGCCTCTCCGTCATCCAACTCTGCATCCTCGGTTTCATTGCCAGACACAGAAACAGAAGATGAGGAGGAGGAGGAAGATCACATGGATGGCCTCGTTATTCCATCTGATATCTTCGAGTCGGGTCATGGCGGTCGTCAGCTTAACAAAATCCTGGAGATGAAGAAGATGGCAATGCTATCAAACGACCGGAAGCCCACGAGCCCCGATCCAGAAGATGATTTCGAAATGGGTCTTGTCATTGATGATGATGTAGACCTCAGTCCGAGTAGGCTGTTATACAGCGCTCAACAACAACGTGCAGCCAATCGCAGTCAGAGCATGCCCACTTCCCGACCATCAGGTCTGAGACCTCCCTCAAGGTTGAAGTCGGCGGATCATCGTGCAAAGTCTCCTAGTAATCCACCCGTCTCATCATCTCGACAATTTCAAAAGCTACGGCTTTCTCCCTCTCCTCCTCTACAGCCTCCCACTCGCTCGCAGACGTTTCAGACACTGTCCTCCGCTCCTTCCGCATCTTCCACTTTTCTCACTCCTAAACCTGGGAGCCTACGTGGCCAGAAGTCGCACTCTGGTCTCAAGCCTCCAACACCACCCTCTTCTACACGCAAACTCACACGCAAAGCATCGCTCTCGTCATTGATGGAGAGCAGCAACTCGTCCCAAGCAACAGGCTCTGGTTCGGTCGCTGGCCCATCAAAAGCTCGGTATGAAGAACCTACCGCAGCATCTCGCGCGAAGAGTCAGAAGAGCTCTACCACACGTTTAAGAGGTTTCGATTTTAAAGTACCTCCAACAAGACCCTCCACCCCCTCTTCCAATCCCAGCGCTCTCCGCCTTACAATGCCCACCGTCTCCCGCATGAAATCTAGACCGGCTCTCTCATCGGTATTCGGGGCCCCCTCTACACCCGGCGCACAGTCTCCCGTGTTTCGCACAGCATCGCCATTGCCTCCGAGACCACCATCCAACCTCTCAACAAGAGGCTCCCGGGCTAATATATCATCGTCGCCTGTGGGTCCCAAGATATTGCGAAAGCCCAAAAAAGGGCGCACTTACGGCGATGGAACGGAGCTAGATGGGATTGAAGACCTTCCTACTGATCGTGACAAAGAAAGCCGCTTTCGAGTGCAGCCAAAGGGCTACGGAAACCGCATACCAGGCGGCACATACTCTACAAAGACGGACAAAGGCACTCTCAGAAGGAAGCGGAGGGAGCCTTCTAATGGCAATTCAGGTAAGTTCGTGGACATATTCCTCTATAGATATAGCTCACCTGTATTTCAGAATCGTCGAGTGCGTTGGCCCCCACTGCAAGTTCTCTCAGGCGTTCTTCTCGTACAGATACTTCACCTTCAAAGGACGGCCCTTCTCCAAAAAAAAGGAAGGCACAAAGTTCAAGGAGGAAACCCACACTCATTCGAAACTTGGGTGGTGCGGGAGCACCCAAAGGTCAGTATATCAACACTTTATTGGTGTCTTTTTTAAATCGTTTCGATAGTTGTTGGTGACATGAAATGGAACCCTCACACACTGCGTTGGGAGGGCAACGAGCATGTTCTCCGTGACTTTGACTCTGCAATAACTTCCACCCGACCCGCTCTGATAACACACTTGACTGGCTCATCGATCGGCTCTCCGGTTGGCTCCTTTACCTCAGGCGCAAGGAGAGTGGGCAACATGATCTTCGACCCACAACGAATGTGTTGGATATCCACCCTGCCGCCAGAAGAGGATGAACCAGATGTGTTTGCTAACCTCGCCGACGACGAAGAGGATGGCGACGGGTGGGAGTCCAAGGGTGGTACAATTCGGGCAAATCTGCAATCAAATCCGACACCAGACACCAGCGTGGGCAGTCGCGCTTCCACCTCCATGTCAGGAAACTTGACGGAGGCTCCGAGCCCTGCTCGTAGTAGCCACGGCCGTGCGCCATCGGAGTCAGGCAGCGACCGAGGGTCTCGAGCGTCGGTGGTCTACGATATCGACGATAATTTCATCGAGAAATGTAGAGCTGCGGAACAAAGGCATATTATCGAGATGAAGGGCTGGAAAGACGTTTTGGCTAGGAAGGACGTATTCAATGAGCCTGATCGCTCAAACCTTTATGAGATCAGAGCGCTTGCTACGCGCAAGTACTGATCATTCTTTGATTCATACACTATATGCCTTCGACATTCCCTATCCTCCACGTATACAGCCGTTTTAAATTTTTTCGTTTTCTTTTTCTTGCCCAGTTACTGGATCGGACTGCTTTGTATGTACAGTACACAAGCTGTTGTGGATTCCCGCGTCTACATATATCATGACTTCCTTTCATTCACTTTGTTCGTGCCTATATTTTTTCTCGCACCTTTTTCAGCTATACGACACTCATTTGCATATTTTCGATATGTATTGATCCCGCATATGGAATTCTACCATGTTTAAACTCCAGAACAGTGTGATAGTACTGATAAGGTCTCTGAGGAACCAAAGGATGGCTTCGCACTCTCCGCCCATCTCTAAAATCAACGCTGGAGGTGGTCGCATAAAGCTCGCATTACACGGCAAGAATGCCACACTATCAGAACTTTCAGCGACGTACCCTTTGAAACTGCTGTCTCCTCGGATTTCACAGGATGGCGTGGCGATTGTGTATGCTCTGACATATGGAGGTGGGCTAGTAGGAGGGGATACCATCGATTTAGAAGTTGAAATCGGACACAGAGGAAAACTTCTGCTGCTAACACAGGTAATACAGTCGACAATATGTTTTCAAAAGTGGATTAACGGGCCAAGTGATAGGGTTCCACAAAGGTTTTCAAAACACGCCTAGATCAGAGAATGGCCTCTGTTCACAAATTGCCCTCAAAAGTGCAGCAACTGCCTGCTTCCACTTCAAGTTCATACCCTTCTCCGGTAACGACCCAGAAGTTGAATTTTGTTGTCCTTTCGGAGGGTGCATTATTCCTGCTGCCAGACCCTGTTACCTGCTTTCGAGCTGCCTCTTATCACCAGATCCAGACTTTCTGTCTCGCCTTGGACGCATCGCTCATAGTCCTTGACTGGTTGACGTCAGGAAGAAAATCTCTCGGTGAAGAATGGGCTCTATCTCGATATTATAGCGTGAATGAGGTTAAACTGGAGGGGCAGACAATAGTCAAGGATGTGATGCTTTTGGAAGATGGGGAGACGCCGCTCAAATCTCTTCCTAACCGAACTCTGCGCGACAAATTAGCGCCGTATTCTTGCTATGCTACTGTCATTCTCTATGGCCCACTAGTCCAAAGAACGATCACCAACTTGACCCAGCAGTATAAGCATATCTCAGTCATGAAACTAAATGCTCCGGACGACCTTTTGTGGTCTCTGAGTCCTATCGGTTCGGAGCCTAGAAAGCTTGGTGCTATTGTGCGGGTGGCAGGTAAAGAGACAGAAACTGTTCAAGGATGGCTCAGACGTGCGCTGTTAGACTTAGAGGGAATAGTCGGTATTGATGTCTACCGTCGAGCATTTGTGTAGTAGCAATCTTTTGCGTCTCAATTTCGAGCCATTTGCTTATCGTGCGCCACGGCCAGGCGTGAGTACTTATCCTGCGGTTTTTAAGGGTTTACTCCCACGCCCCACGCGCGTAGCGCTTGCCGTCGTTAGCCGACGCTTAAATAGAGTTTGATCCCGATGACGTGAGCTCTCTGACGAGAGGCCTCCACTTCCAGCAAGTGCCGCGAGGGGTGGTCTGCTGACCTCAGCGGTCCAGACGAGCCCTTGCCCCTTCCAGCTTCTCACGGGCTCGTCCGCGGACGAGCCCGTCTGAAACCGTCAACCCGGTCCTTGGGTCCGCAGAGTTGCACGGTCACATGCTCACTGCAACTCCGTCCGTCCCGAGCCCCCGCGACTTTTTGTGCAGGCAGACAAGACCTCGAGCCTGGAGTAGTACTTAGATAGTATTCCTCTTACATCTGTTGGTCTGAAAGCTGCATACAGACCAGAGTATATACACTATTTATCATTCTGAATGTCATCTACACTCCCCCATGGCTTCTTGTAACAAAAGATGTAAATAAGTGGTAAGTTGGGTGAGATAAGTGAAATAAGTGCTCAATAAGTTGTGTTTTAAGATAGCCGACTTAAAACACGCGTGTTTTAATCACTTTTTAAGACGGCACACTCGGCGAGAGCCCAGAAATCAGTTTTCATGGGTACCAGTAGGTAATTGATGTAAAATACCTCGTTGGGCCATCATTTTTTGATTGTGAGTGCCGGATGCGGCAGGAAACAACTGTGGTTGTTCGCACCATTTGTTTGATCTATAGAAATGCATGTATATTAATATGTATACTACCTGTACCATTATACATATCTACATACATACATTTGTCTGTAAGGCAGAGAATGTACCACATTTCCAGCTCCTCTCTGGGCTATGTCAAAGAGGCTGTTGTGAGTAGTACCTACACTGAGAGAGAACGACACCCTGAGCAAGAGCCGTGCTCGGCGCGAGTGGTAGCGAGCGAAGCGTGTTAGGCGTGTTAGGCGACGGAGATCCAGCCCCGATGGATTTAGGGAGCTGACTAATGTTTTATCGGGCCGACTAAAAACGTTCGTTTACAGGGACTTATCTTCTTATTACATTCACGAGCCCATGACTCCATGGCTCTCGCTAATGACTTGATTTAAATAGTAGATGCAGCTCAGCTGTCTTTCTGCCGTCTTCCCTGATGTCAAGCCTCACAGAAGACGAGAAGGTCCCGTTCGACGAAGTTATCCCTTCTCAGCCTCATCATTCATTCAACTCGGATGATGTATATCGTCCCGATATCAGCACGGAGGGTATCGACGAGAGAAGGCTAATGAGACGTATCGACCTTTACCTCCTTCCCTGGCTAGCACTACTTTATTTTCTCAACTTCATGGACAGAGGGAATATTGGGAATGCCAAGGCTCGAGCTTAGCTTTCATCCTGATGGTCCCTGTACTGACATACTGAAATCACATTCAGTTGTACAATATGACTACAGACTGCCATATAACAGATACTCAGTACTTGATTGCATTGACTGTGTACTTCTTCCCATATGCCCTATTTGTGGTAAGCACTTGAGTTCATCGGGGCGAACGAGACCTTAATACTACCTAACCAGCCAGCTAGCAATGTCGTCCTCAGACGATTGAGGCCTTCCGTATGGCTAAGCTCGTTGATGCTTTTGTGGGGTGTGGTCATGGTCTGTCATGGATTCATTCATAATTACGGGGAGCTGGTCAGTAAGTTGACAATACGATCAGTCCCTACTGACGCGATCATCTCACCATGAGCTTCACATAAACCACCTTAAGCTGTGCGTGTATTGCTTGGTGTGACTGAAGCAGGATTATATCCTGGCATTGTTTTCTATATTTCGAGGTCAGTATCCTTCTGTCGTTCCCCTATCAAAGGTTGAATCGGTCACTTCGAGTTGGTATAGACGCGCAGAGATGGGGTCAAAGATAGCTTACTTCTTCTCTTCTGCTACTATATCCGGTGCATTCAGTGAGGGACCCCTCTATTCGTCCTGGGACCTATGCGTTGAAACTCCGTACCTTTCCCAGGTGGTTTGCTTTCCGTGGCTATTCACAACATGGACGGAGTTGGGAAATTGGCTGGCTGGCGCTGGATTTTCATCATCGAAGGGCTTTTGACCGTTCTTGTCGCCGTAGCTTCATACTGGGTTATTCAAGACTATCCAGAAACTGCCAAGTTTCTTTCCGAAAGAGAGCGTACGTTAGAAAGATTCATCTACGTCTTGTAATTTTTTTCTAACCGTACGCACAGGCGTTTTCGTTATTCGCCGTCTTCAAGACGAGCTGAGGTTGAGTGCTGCTGGTGAAAGATTTCAGAAAAGGTATGTTTGGCAAAGTCTGTCTGACTGGAAGACATGGGTCGCTAGTGAGTCAGTTCCATACACCCCACAATCGACAATCTCTGAAGTCTTGCAGTGGGCATCTATATGGGCTTGTAAGACCGCATCTCTTACTCAATTCGCAATTGCTCGACTCAAATCACAGTGACGGACCTTTATACGCCTTTTCCTTATTCCTGCCGACCATTATCAACCAGGTACAAAATCCCTGCTCTTGGCAGTACTTGGATACTGATTCTGTGTGCAGCTAGGTATAGGGGATATGGTGTTAACTATCAGACGAAGCTCAATTCATCTGTCAATTGACAGGATTCACGGCTACTAGAGCAAATTTACTCACTGTTCCTCCCTATGCCTGGGGTTGTGCCGCAACAATAGCTGTTGGGATGCTGGGCGACCGCTTGGGAAACCGCTTCTATCTCAGCCTGTTAGTGTTCGATTGTTCTAAAGGGTCTCAGTCTTACTGACATTCTTACAGAATCCTCTTTGGAACAGGTTAGTTGCTTTCAACCATAGATGAATGGGTGTAGCTTAGCTTGCGCAGGTGCAATTGGATATATTATCTTAATCGCCTCCAGGAGTCCTGGCCTCTCATATTTTGCTGTCTTTCTTGGAGCTTCGTAAGTTTAAACCCCCGTCTCGCATGAAGAGCTATCAGTTTAAAAATCAACGTGATTAGCGCTATCTATCCTTCGATTCGTGCGTAAACATATTTCATGTTGGGCTGGCTTCAATTGATAAATCGGAATGTTTTAGCAAATAATGTGTGAGTATCTAACCTTGTCCGTGTTTGGCTAGTCTCATCGCATTCTCTTCACGCAGTGCTTGGGTCGCCGGCAACGTTGAGGGGGCCTATAAACGTAGCGTCACACTCGGTATGGCCATTGGGTGGGGAAACATCAACGGAGCGATCACTGCTAACATCGTAAGCTGCTACTACACTAATGTATCGCTCATTGCGAGCTGACTTCTTCCATGTCTTAGTATCGCGGAGTAGACAAACCCTGGTACACCATGGGTCATGCAATTGTTTTGGCATATATTGTCATTGGTGTTGTCAGTGTAATTGTCTTCAGGGTACTACTGAAGTTGGAAAATAATCGCCGTGACCGAGGCGAACGAGACGAAGTGATTCAGGGCATAGACAATAAGAATGCGAATGTCAAAAACGGGAGCTACCCAAGTGTCGAAGCTGCAAGACTTGACAAAGGCGATGACTGGAGCGGTTTCAGATACGCTTTGTAGCTTGTTGAATAAATATATGTGGTACTTTATGAAATTCTATAGTGAATAGAAAATCGCGTATCGATGAGAGCAGTGCAGAATGAGTGGACGTACTGATGTTACTGTAACTGATAGTTGAAACTCCTTGTAAACAAACTACAAGATTACGTTTGAATGTAAATGGGATACAATACATGACGCAGATAACGGATGAATTAATCTATCTGTTTGGAGGCGACGACGGGAGATGGGATAGGGCCGTCTTCCGGAGGTGGCGAAGGTGTAGCGTCAGGTATGGCCAAACCATTCTTCTGATGTTCATCCAACCACCTGTCCATATCATCCGCACGGCCGACGAATGGACGTTTACCAAGAAGATTTATCATGTCCTCTCTGTGAACACAGCGTCAGTACGAGGAAACAAACGTTCGATGGCGATGAATATTGACCTTGTAAGTACTTCCTTGTCTAGCAACAGCTTTGCAACCTTCTCTACTTCTTCCTTATGTTCAGACAGAAGCGTCCTCGTTCTGTCGTACATATTACTAGATTCAAGAAAAGGTTAGTCTACCCTAGATGGGATATACTACTGACTGAACTCACGTAATCATCTTGCGCACTTCATTATCAAGAGTTTCAGCCGTCTTCTCGGAGAAAGGTTTGTTCCAGCCCTCTTTGGTGGCACGGTCGCCACCATAGCTGACCGGACCAATAACTTCGTTCATGCCATAGTTTGCGCAAGCCTCGAAGGCATATTTGGTGATCTTTTGAAGGTCATCCTGGGCACCGCTTGTGATGTTCTCAGTACCAAAGAAGATCTCTTCAGAGACACGTCCACCGAGAGTGACACAAATTTGGTCAGCGAGCTGAGGGCTAGAAAGGAGGAATCGATCCGGAGGAAGGTACTAGTAGATGGACGCGCATATCAGTAAAGAAAGAATGTCCGGTTAAAAAAAACCCTTACTGAGCATAACCTAAAGCGCCGTTGCCTCTGGGGATGATGCTGACCTTGAGCACAGGATCAGCATGCTCCAGGAACCATCCGGCCACAGCATGTCCAGCTTCATGATATGCCACAGTCTTCTTCTCCAGAGGACTTAGCACTCGACTCTTCTTCTCAAGGCCGACAATTACACGCTCAATGGCGTCGTCGAAATGATTCGACTGGACAGACTCTGAACCTTTACGAGCAGCACGGAGAGCTGCTTCGTTGCAAACGTTTGCAATATCAGCACCAGAGAAACCAGGGGTAAGCACAGCTAGTTTTTGTGCCAAGGCATCCAGATTTTGGAGGGAGTCATGTAACTTGAGGGGAGCCAAGTGAACCATGAAGATACCCTTGCGACCCGAAACGTCTGGACGATCGATGACGATATGTCTATCGAAACGACCGGGGCGCATTAGTGCAGGGTCAAGGACATCAGGTCGATTTGTTCCCGCCAGCACGACAATGTGCTCGTGAGTTCCAAAACCGTCCATCTCTACAAGCAACTGATTGAGGGTCGACTCCCTTTCGTCGTTGCCTCCAAAACTTCTTCCTTTCTCCCTAGTCTTCCCAATGGCATCAATCTCGTCAACAAAAATGATACATGGTGCATGCTTCCTGGCCGATGCGAATAGATCACGGACACGAGAGGAGCCAACACCGACAAACATCTCTACGAATTCGGACCCAGAAACGGAGAGGAAAGGTACGGAAGCTTCACCAGCGGTTGCTTTGGCGAGAAGAGTTTTTCCTGTTCCTGGAGGCCCAGACAAGATAGCACCGCGGGGAATCTTCGCTCCCAGCTTCTCGTACTTGGAGGGCTCCTTCAAGAACTGGACAAACTCCATGATTTCCTCCTTCGCCTCGTCCATTCCAGCCACATCTTTAAATTTGACCTTTACTTCAGTATCCTTGTCAAAGAGTTTGGCTTTGCTCTTTCCAATGCTGAAAATACCACCACCAGCGCTCGAGCTACCTCTTCTGGACAACCAGTAGAGGAAACCGATCACGGCAACTGTGGGAGCAAGTTCCAAAAGGATACGGAAGGCTGATACCTCATCAGTGTAGGCAACGGGTATGCGCTCATGACTCGGGATCCCAAGTTCAGTCTGCGCTTCATCCAGTCTTCGCTCGAAGGCTTCGACGCTACCTATAGAGAAATAGTAATCGCCGCCTGCCAAAGACATGCCGGGGTACATAGTACCAGTAGCGTTAGAATGAAGCCGAACACGAACTTTGTTGCCGTTGATGACGGTGAGTTTATCGACGAGTCCCTTGTCGAGGAAGGCGGTCCGAAACTCCTGCCATGTAATTTCCCGTGACGAAGAGCTGGAAGAATTCGAGTAAAGGAACTGTGCGACAGCAAGGCCTGTTATCCAGTTAATGGCAGTGTTGAAACCGTTGTTATTACCGCCGGAAGGAGGGGGAGAATCCTTGTTAGATTTTCCACCGGAATTGTTGCCTTCATCCTTTTCCTGTCCATCTTTGAGCCGCTGCTGATGATGCTGAACGCGCTGGAAAAAGCCCTCCAAACCTTTGACAAGGTCATCAGGTTTATTACTCTCCTGGCTACGTTTCTCCGGCTGACTGTCCTGCTTAGAAGCAGAAGTCTCGTTCTCCTGCTCCTGCTTGCCCTTCTCCTGCTCCTGCTTGTTGTTGTGATCAGAATTGGGTCTGTTCACGGGAGTTGCATAGAGGCGAGCATTAGAAAGTACAAATCTCCTAGTGTTCACAAGCCTTGCAGCTCTAAGAGAACGAGAGAGCATTGAATTTTTGAGGAGGAAATGGATGTGAGTGACTGAGGTCAGACCTGATTATGTAACCCGGTACTCGTACGCGCTCCGACCCGACTCAGTCATTCCAGACGGCCCCGGGACGCGTATACTTCGGCGTCGCTGGCTATGGCTAGCCGGTAACCGGTGGTCGGAAGTCCGTCTGCCATTTTGGTGTTATCGCCGCTCCGGCTGTTACCCCACCACAATACCCCAAGGACTGTTATACCCTGGTTATACTCATAACGAATCGCAAAAACATAGCTTTCATGCCCATTTGAAATGCATTCGATAGTGGACGAAGACTCTCCGTTATCACCTTTGACAGTCCCAGTGCTTGGCGAGGGCACTACCCCTTTTACAACCGCTCCATCCAGCGGACACCATACGCCTTTCTTGAGGTCTTATTCCCCAACTCCCTCCGATTCTGGTGCTCAGTTCAGTGCTCATTCTAATGCGAGTATACGCAGAGCAATGACTTCGTTCGAGAATCTTGTCGCGCTAGCCAACTCTCAGGAAAGGCTCAAGTATGTATTGGCCAACAGGACGCAGACGTGGAAGGAGGCGAGGAAAATGGTCTGGAGAGATCGAGGAGAGCCCGTTGCTGAGCTTGCAGACTTAGAAGAGTGTCTCAGATGGGCGGCGAAAGGCGGACTACGTGAGTTGGCGTAATTCAAGTCCAATGTTTATCTTCTAGATGGCTTTTCTATAGGAGCTGCAACTCTTGCGTTCAATGTTCGGGCCTGTTTCAATATTGTACTCGCTCTGATAAGGATTCGCTCCGTACCCAAGTCAGTCCTCATTGAATCATTACACGTCAAAGCTGATTATATGTTCCAGGAAACACCGAGTACTGCTAATACAACGCGCCATCTTCGGATTGGATACGTGGAGATTTGCTGCTATGCTAGGTATTTACGCGTTGTGAAGCTGAAACTGGTGGAGCTTTCACTGACACTAATCGCAGGGTCTTTCGTATCTATATACAAGTTTTTCTTGAACGCGCTACCTCTTCTTGCTCCTTCCACTCGATCTCACAAAGTAGACCACTCTTCCCCCTTCTTTGATGAGGACGACGACGAAGCTGCTGATACCCTTCCAACAACATCATTCGACGTTCCAGTCCCCCCAACCCCACATCCCAACACTGCTAAGGTGAGTGCGGATCCTCGATTTGCAGTATATGATATGATATAACTCTTCTTGCCCTAGAAGATTCATCTCCGCGATAGACAACGGATGGAAAGACTGTCACTCTCAACTCAAGCACAGCGTATCTTGGTACGTAAAAAGACGAAGAGATGGCATGCGGCTCTTGCTGGCGCCATTGCAGGCGGATTGGCGGTCCTATGGGAGAAAAGAGGAAGGAGGGTTACAATTGCGCAGCAAATGTTTGTTCGGTAAGAGGATCTGAATGGGTATCTTTGCGCTTCCTTTCTTATATCTGTGCTTCTAGGGGACTCCAGGGGTCATACAATTCGTATACAACCAAGCGAAATATCCATGTGCCTCATGGCGATGTACTCGTATTTTCTTTGGTGTGAGTTAACTTCATATGTACTCAAATACTTCTTTTGAGGGCTCTTATTGGCAGCTGTGGGCAAATTTTGTACGCTTGGCTTTTGAGGCCCGACACGCTGCCTCGATCTTATTCTGCTTGGTGGGTAGAATCACACATTTTTGGCATCCCGCGTGCATAACCAATTATGATCTATAGGGTGAGCAATGCTGCAAAGGTTCCACACCCAGGAGTGCGCATGAATCACGATATGTTTCGGAAACACGCATTCGACGTGAAAGATCTGGACAGCATTGTCTCCCGCTCGGTGCGAACTGTCGATTATCCTGCTGTCTTTATCCTTTCTACTTATCCATGGAAATAACAGGATATCACGCCTTCTAACCGTTCCTATCTACTCACATTGAAAGAGCTGTCCCTTTCGCTTCCCAATATGTCACCCGAATCAGTTCCATACTTTCCTCACTACGGCCCTTGTGCGGCCATCCATCCTGCTCAGACCTCATGCCTTTCTGTTCCCTTGACTCGGTTTGTGGAAGTGTTTAGGTGGATGCTGCCCATCTACGGGGCGTTACATTTTGTTCCGGCTGTGTTGTTCAAGCGTAACGCGTTCATAAAGAACCCGTTGCAAGTATTACGCAAAGCTGCCATTGGGACTGGCAGAAGCAGCGCGTTTCTAGGTCTTTTCGTGATTATCTATCAATGTAAGGCTTGCACTTGACCTTCATCGGCTTTGACTGTGACTAATTGTTCAATCTACTAATTGCTTCAATCACCAACTGCATGAGTATCTTTGCACGCTCTCTCCCTCTTCTCCACTATTTCCCCTCGTGCAGAAGATACCTAAATTCATAATTGATATGCTGGTCTCCAAGTTTGCGTTCTGGTTTCCGGGATTCATGTCTGGCCTTGCATTGCTTGTGGAAGAAAAGAGACGGAGGCCTGAGCTCACAATGTATGTGTTGCCGAAAGGATTAGAAAGTCTCTGGGTAGTCACTACTGGCAAGGTTGGTTTGAAGCGCTGGAGAGGTGGTGAAGGGCTTCTCACTGCATTGGGAATGGCAATGGTCATGGTATGTTCGCGTTTCATCTTTAGATGTTCCTTTTTAATACTTTCATTGTCAGAGCACATATCAGAACGATCCCCAACATCTTTCTGGGCTTGTTCGACGGATATTGTATCAATTCATTGGACCAAATTAAGATTTTGTACTACATACTCGAATTTTTACTACTACTACATGATATTCTGCGTTGATAGCGCGCGGCGTAATATGTTTGACACGTGCTCGTGACGGGAGTAGACCACGGAAATTCAAATTGAAATCGGATTATTATACTTGGTGTACAATTCCAACTTGCCTCTTACGGCGACAAGCCAGCTTTACGATGGTGGCCTTCGCAAGCCCTTATCAATGTTTAACCTACTCTCTTTTGATTCTTCCTCCATTGCTCTTAACGACATATTTTCTGGCTGCTTTTCCTAATCCTCCGGAGTCGGTCCACTTGCATCCTTCTTTGGCCAGCTTGCCTAAAGACTATAAGACCTGGACCATTTACCCAGAAGACTTTTACGAAGGGGGGGCATACGCAAAACTTCCGTATGGCAGAGTGTGTAGTGCATTATCTTATAGTCGCGTGATGAACGTTGTTCAGCTTTCTTTGGAAGAATAGGTGCGATATTGGATGATGGGTCCAGAAAGCGGGGAAAAGGTTGCCAGCGATTCTTTTAAATCCGAGATGTAGTATTTATTTTGTTCCTTAGGTCGTGCTTATACATGGGCTGTCAGTTCCTGCCATGATTTGGAAGGATGTAGCGCCCGGACTGGCCGCACGAGGCTATCGTGTTCTGCTATATGGTGAACTTCCTATGCTTCTGTCCATGTCATTAAGCTAATATCGAATCAGATTTGTATGGTCGCGGTTATTCCGACGCCCCTCAAACCACATACAACAGCAATCTATACGTGACACAGTTGGCGCTTTTAATGCAACATGTCAAGTGGGATACAGTTACTGTGGTCGGAGTGTCTATGGTGTGTATCTCTTTCATTAACATTCACAATCTCTTACTTTATTGAAAGGGAGGTGCTCTGGCTGGTGCATTTACAGCAAATTTCCCGGATCTTGTCGATGATAGAGTTATTATCATCTCTTCTGCCGGACTTATTCTTGTGGGTGTTCTGTCGCGTTCTTTTATTTATTAATTTATATAACTTAAGCTCAATCAAAAAATTGTAGACTTCAGATCTATCACGGACTAGCAAAGTTATGTCGCTTCCCCTAGTACAGACTTTGACCTCAAGTACCGTGGTTCAGGTCTGTTCTTGTCCTGGGAATTCAGACGTGGCTCAAACATTTCATCCGTACTATTTTTGCAGAAATACTTGCAGTATTTGACTGATTCACCTAACGGGACGACTCCCATAGATCCTATGCAGGAGGTGAGTTGCCTGTCTATCCTGATCTCACTCTGTTCACATCAAATGGTTAGATCGTACGTCTTCAGTCCGCACATTTGTCAGGATATAATGCCGCTCTGTCTTCGTCACTCCGAGATGGTCCCATTCGTGGTGAAGAAGCTAGCTTTTCTAGTGATGTTTGGAAGAGTCGGAGATTACTCCTCGTTCACGTAAGCCTCTAATACCTTGATACCTTGAACGAAAAACTCTCTTAATTTGGTTACAGGGTACCAAAGATAACACCGTTCCTTACAAATATGCTTCTATGATTCAGTCCAGACTTCCTGAGGGCTGTCAATCTAAAATTATCACCATCGAGGGTGGTGGTCATGATTTGACAGTCAGCCATCCTGATATCATTGTTGATTCAATACATGACTGGCTCTCGGCTTTGTGAAGTTGAATCACAGTAAGTTGGCATCATATCACAATATATTGGTCAAAACTCAATCTTCGTTAGTTGTTGTCCTCGTCATGCCTTCTGAACTTTGGGATAATCTAGAGTGATCCCTATCCCCGCTTGGCTATGCATCCGCTTCGCCACCAGTCTGCGCCTCTCAAAAAGATCAAATTCCCGCATACCGTACAGTCTCACGAATAACCATATCCTTATCATGAAATCTACACTAGGATCCATTTTGCGTTTCTTTATCAGGGTTCGCTTCCATTTATATGCGCCAATATAGCTCCTGCCCCACGTACATTATTTTCAATTCTTTCCTCCATGTTTTTTTACTTGCCTCTGCTATGTTGTGTTTGACATTTTCTACTCGCTGATTTTGCTGTATCTCCTACTTATATTTATGCATGTTGACATTTACTTTGTGCAATCACATTCTAAATCATCCCCACACAACTCCCATGCTCGTCCGAATTTCGAATCTCTGATAGTTGATCCCTAGTTGGTATTCAGTAGCCTTACATGACAAAGTGTTTGTGTCGCACACGTTAAGCCAACAGCGAGTATATATATAGCTACAGGAGATTTGAAGAAAATTAGATATGTACATAGATTCATGCCGTGGCTTCCTCTTCAACTTCAAAGGCACAGCAAAATGTGTCCTTGTCAAGGAGCACAACTCCCTTGCCATCAGGTGCCCAATGGAAATGTTTCGTATCGAATTTCCCTGCATCACAGTTATAGCTCAACACGTCAACACACGGGCTAGATAGAAGCTTACTGGCCGGAACGCCGACGCATTCTGCTATCTCTTCCTGCTCCCCAGATTCGCCCTCCCATTCATCACTCCAGGTGTAAATACTGCGGTTACCACAACACAGCATGAGCGCACCCTTACGAACCGGATTCCATTTCGCATGCAGAACAGGTTGCGAATGCAGTAAGACTGATCTCAGTTTCGGAAGAAAGGCCTGACCTGCTGCTGGAAAGCTATATATGAAGGCAGCTGTCGGAATAGTGTCTATATCAAATGTGATTAGCGTATACGCCACGGATTCATCACATCCACAGGCACTTACCAAAGCGTGCAAGCAGCAAATTGCCAGTTTGGTTCCACTCCAGCTGAACAGCGCCACTTTTAGGATTCGATTTCGTGGCATCCGGAGTATTGAGTGCGATGCTTTGAGGGCACTGCATTTTCTCATCTGAATAACTAGATATTCAATCCATTGGAACGGTCAACGAGAATAAACGACAAATACATGATATGAAACCTCGGCCCTCTGTAGCTTCTAACCACCTGGATGGTTCTCGCCACACTGTCTATTTGAACTTGAGGTGATGACAGGCTGAAGAATTTGGAGTGCATACCACACCCGTAGGAATTTTGCTAGAGAGCTCAAATGTAGTAACGGGTGACCAGCTTAGACTGTCCAAGATATAAATCTAATAAAAAATAAATATTGCCTTCATTCGGAGTACTTGAAAGGACTTGCCCGATCGTCCCAGCCCGCGACAGCGAGGAACATGCCATTTGGATGCCATGTAACCACGCGGATGCCGAGAACTGGTTCTGGTTCTGGAACAAAGGTGGCCAGACGAGCACCAGCTAACGTCAGGACGTGTAGTTTGTACTGCCACAGTTCATGCGTCAATATAAAAGTAGGTGGGCGAGATCTGGAAATACCTCGAGCGGGCCTTCCCATACAGCCAGATGATTACCCGTTGGTGATAACGCAAATGAGGTTAATGCCGACGTTGGCAGAGGGAAATGCTAGAATAGTAGTAGTCAGATATTACGGACACTGAAGGGAATCGTTGTGCTTACGCGAACCAATTTGTACGAATCAGACGCATCGTACAAACCTAGCGTGTCTTTTGATTTGTGTCGTTCAGCAAGGACGAAATAACGGCCATCGGCGCGGAACGCGTAAGCTACAGAAGCCAGGGTCAAATTCATCATAGCTCGTACGAAATCAAGAATGATTTCATCGATTACCTTTGTCAGGATGTAAAGGGAACTGGATATAAACTGCGGCACCGGTCACCAGCGACCAAACGGTGACTCTGAGCTAAAAGAAATGACAGAAATTAGGCGGCGCACCCCGTTCTCTCGGTTAGTACTTACACCCCATTCAGAGAAACAGAGTATAGCTCGGCCATCGGGGGTCCACTCTGCCTTCACAAGCCCTAAAATCACCGCTGAAGGAGCTAACCAAAGCAACATTTGTTAAAAGTTCCGAACCTTCAGCACCGGCATCAATGCGGGCGCTCCAGTCCTCGTCGCGCAATTTGAATACTTGGACAACACCCCGTTTTGCGCAGGCCACGAGGATATATTCCGAATCGCATGACCAACCGACATTAGAAATTGCAACATTGTGGACTTCCGCGTCTTTGGAGTAAGCAGCTCTTGAAGCAGGCTTAGTAAGAGATGCAGCGGCAGCTGATGGCGCAGAATCAAGGCGCCAAGTTCTGGTTATCTGAAAAGAATCAGTACGTCTCACGACGATACGGTCTTGAACTGCATTGAGAATGAAGCTTGCGCCAGGACTGAATGCGACCAAGGAACTTGTTTGTTTGTAGATTTCAGTGAAGTCCATTTTTGTTGTTATTGATCGAGGAACGAAATCAAGGATTTCCGCTTACGTAAATACGACCTAACTTTTTGACGATCCAAACTGTGATAATAGTCCATTACTGTGCACACGTCCAGAATCCGATCCCCACCGGAATACTTGGCCATTAAAGCAAACCATGCTATCATTTCTATTGAAAGCACTTCCTTATGTCTGGCTCACCCCGGAGTAGTGTCTCGTCGCGTACTCGCGCTGAGCACCAGACATCTCACGTAGCCCAGCTTCAAGTTCCTACCAAGCTGTCGGAGAAAGATGAGTCTTCAAAGCTTAAAACTCCTACCAAGCTATCAGTGCAAGAGGTGGTGGAGTCGGATTCTGATCCGTTTCTGGTAACGTTCGATGCAAATGATCCTGAAGACCCCAAGGTATCTCTCTTGTTTGGATCTCGTTGCGCGCTCAGTAAATTCGGCCGTAGAATTGGTCTCGTCTCCGGAGATGGTATCTTACTTTAATGGCGGGTCTCTTGGTATTGAATGCGTCAGTCTCCTGATCACAGATTTGAATACCTCATGCTGAAGATCTCTTAGGACATTTGCAAGTTCAGCTCGCAAGTATCTTTCATTGCAAACGCATGTGTCAAGTATTTAATCTTTAGGTACAGCGTCTGGAATTGCACAAGCATTGGCTGAGGAATTCCACTTATCTAATGAAGTAGTGACATTGATGGTGTCCCTTTTCGTCGCGGGATACTGTGTAGGGTGAGCCTCTCGCGTCAACCTCGCGGCGACTGCCTTTGACTGAACTTGATAGGCCTTTAATATGGGGGCCACTTTCTGAGGAGTTTGGTCGTCGACCCGTATTCATCGTGTCCTTCTTCGTCTACACGGTATGCTATTCTTTCTCTTTGATGAATGTGCCTAACCCCAGTATGGAAGAAAGATGTTTCAAATTGGGATGGCACTCGCCAAAAACACCGGCACTCTCTTGGTGCTTCGTTTTTTGGGTGGCGTATTCGCCGCAGCCCCATTGGCAAACTCGGGGTGAGAGTCGGTTACACGCGTATTTTGGACGTATGCACTGATACAGCTTATACCAGGGCCGTGATTTCAGATATATGGGACGCCAAGACCCGAGGGAAAAGTCTTGCAATCTTCACCGTTGCACCTTTCGCAGGCCCTGCTCTGGGGCCCACTGTCGCAGGATTCATCTTTGTTTCCGGTGCGAAATTCACATTCTGTCTTCCATGAGAACAAGAATTTGACACTTAATTGTTCGATTGCAGGCACCTCTTGGCGATGGGTCTTCTGGGTTATGACCATTTTTGTAAGTTTGGCTTTCGTCGCAAGTCCTTCACGACAATTGATGGTGAACATGGCGTATTTTAGGCCGGAGCATGCTGGTTTGGCATTGTCTTCACAGTTCCAGAGACGTATGCGTAAGTCGTCGTCTATAAGCTGGCGGGGCCCAATATCTCATACGCACTATAGCCCTATTTTATTGGCTCGGAGAGCTCGCCGAAAACGTAAGGAAACTGGTGACGAGCGGTACTACGCTCCAATGGATCTTAACAAAAAGACCCTAAGCCAGCAAGTTGAACACGTTCTTGCTCGGCCATTCCGTATGCTTTTCCAAGAACCTATGTTGTTGGCAGCAACGGTCTACATGAGCGTAAGTTTCAATTCCTTTTCGAGGAAACCATCGCTCATTAGCTTTAGTTCATCTATGGGTGTCTGTACCTACTTTTCGAGGCGTACCCTGTCGTGTTTACTGAAGGCCACCACTTCAATGCTGGGATCTCTGGACTGATGTTTCTCCCAATTATGCTTGGAGGTCTAGCATCTGTCATAACGGTATGTCCTGCGATGAGTAGACAATGCGTCACAAACTGAAATTTCAGATTAGTACATCTTGACCTTCAACAGACGGTATGCAGTAGAAGCTGAGCGTTGCGCACCCAATCCAGTCGCTCCAGAGTTTCGGTTGGAAATGGCGCTGATTGCGGCCCCACTATACACCATCTCTTTCTTCTGGTTCGCGTAAGCTAAAATGCAACCACCTAGAATTTCACCATCTCACTAGTTGACCATTTAGATGGACTTCGTATCCTTCCATTTCATTTTGGGCACCTATGATGGCAGGCGGGTTGATGGGTTTCGCAATTTGTTGGCTCTTCGTACGTCAAACTGATTCTTATTCTGAACGTTGCTCACTCTTCTCGTGCAGTTGAGTCTATTTAATTATATAATTGACTCGTATATGGTGGTTGCTGCATCCGCACTTTCCGCCAATACTGTCATGCGTAGTGTTTTCGGAGCTGCTTTTCCTGTGGGTTGCCTTACTATCTATCTGCTGTTTGTTACACGCGTGACTGATGTTATATATTTAATACAAATAGCTATTCGCCACGCAGATGTATGAGGCTCTGGGACCGCAATGGGCGTCATCGCTACTGGGTTTCATTGCTCTTGTCATGACGCCTATCCCATTCATCTTCATCAAGTTAGTGATTACTTTCCTGGCTATTCTTCCTGAGGCTGACTTCCTCATTAGATATGGATCATGGTTACGTGAAAAGTCAAAGTACGCTCCGACTAAGCCGACCCCTCCGCGAACCAAAGAATCCGAAGCCTCTTTAGCCTAAGTTTACACTAATCTCTTTCAACCGGACGGTTTGATATAATACTTCATAATCTTTGTAATGAGATGCATATGAGCAGGATTGATACCTGTAATTGATTCTCTGTTGGTACTCTACTCTGCTAAGCTTTTGGACTGCACGATTCATGATGTTCTACAATGACTGTACGCACGTAGAACTTAATATATCACTGCTCTTCGTTAAAAGTCCAAAATTGGTCAAAGTAGAGTGCATCCTGTTCAACCGGCACGTGGGAAAGTTTATATGCCGGTGGCAAACTTGTCCTCCGTCCAAACTTCTACTTGCTGCTGCCTACCCTTGTCTGCCACCGACCTCAAACCTTCTACTTTAATTCACGTTTGCGTAGCAAGGCAGTATCGCAAACCAAAATGCCTCCTATGGCTTTCAGAGGACTGGTTACGAAGGTGGGATTCATGGACAAAACCGCTACTGTTACAGTTACTCGTTGGGTAGCTCATAAAGTGACCAAGAAGGTGTGCCCGTTCACTGAGGTCGTTGCTATGTTCTCATATCACTTCAGCGGATAGAGCGAAGCAAGAAGTACTTGACTCATGATCCTGAAAATAGTACGTTGCATTTGCGCGACTCGGTTTCCGACTCAAAATTTTTCTCCCTCTCAGAACTTCAGAAAGATGATGTGGTGATCATTCGGAATTGCCCTCCTGTTTCTGCTCGGAAACGATTCAAACTAGAAACTGTTCTCAAGAGTCCGGAGACAGAACGAGCACTAATGCGGGCGCGGAGAGCAGAGGAAGCAGCGGCAGCATCAGACACCCCCATTACATCCGCCGTACAATCCATGCTGGCTCAACAATAGAGCAGAATGAAACGGGGACGCAGAGTAGATGACTCGTTTTGAGAAGTGTACCAGCTGGGGCAACGTGGACATATACATTCATGATATCACAACTCAGGACTGAGTACACTATACAGCGATGGGAGACGCTGCGGCAGGGCCTTGGTTTTGCTGCTGCAATGTGGTTTGGAGCTCAACGATCTGTTGTGGAAGGACATTGATTTGTAGGAGGCCGAAGTCGAGAAGGAATAAAACGAACTTCATGCTTCTTTTTCTCTGATTTTGCTTCTATATCTTTGAGCTGTGTTTCTATTCTTTTACTATAATGGAAAGATGAATCAGTAAGAGAAAAAAGTCACAGTATGATAGAGGTGTGAAGACGCACATCTCCCCGCGAATGAATTCAAGACGGGTGTCAACATTGCTTTTGGCTTCAGCCTGGTCTTGCTTCACAAGTACAGGTCCGATCTGCTTGTAGACGATGTTCTCTGGTGTCAACTGCGCAAATTCCTACAACCTCTTCGTAAGCCTCAGATGAAGAAGAATTATAACTTGTGTTTCTCACACCTTCTTTACCAACTCATTCTCGGACAGCTGAGCGTCCAATTTCTGTCGGGCTTCAACAGCGGTAGACAAGTCTGCTTGAATCTTCTGAAATTCTATTGATGCTGTCTGCAATTTGTCTTGTAGAGCTTGTAAAGACATGAATGAATTAGTATGAAGCGGTGGCGGCAGGCAGACCTTATCTGAAAATCGCTCGGCTCCCACCCACTACTCATCGGAAGCCCGCGTCTATTCCAGAAATATAAAGTGTGCTCTCACATTTCTCTTCAGGTCAGTTTCCACAATGCCCTCAGTTCGTATTGACTGGTCCAAAATTAACAATCCAGAGCTTGTTCTCCAGCGCTTCCCCAGTCGCCGTTCAGTCGTATACGGCACCAAGGGCATCGTCTCCTCCTCTCAACCCCTTGCTTCTGAGGCTGGTCTCGAAATTCTGAGGAAAGGTGGCAATGCCGGTTAGTCTGGGAAGTGCGTTCACTTTGTGTTGGTAGTGACCGGCCCTCCCGATTTAGCTGATGCCGCCGTCGCAACTTCTGCTGCTTTGAACGTCACCGAACCAAGCTGCTGTGGAATCGGAGGGTAAAGGATGATTGAAACTATAAGCTCTCTTTGCTCATGTTGTATTAGGGATGCCTTCTGTCTTTTCTACGATGCGAAGACTAAGACTGTCAAGGCACTAAATGGATCTGGACATTCACCCCAGAAACTGACATTGGAATATGCCCGGCAACACGGTCTCACAGGTCGCAGTATACCAGTAACTGACCTCAACGCGGTCACGGTTCCTGGTACGTCCGACGTCCTCGCGAAACTTCATCCGCTCAATTCCGTATAGGAGCTGCTGCTGCATGGGTTGATACTGTTGAACACTTTGGCAGTGGAAAACTGTCTGTCGCTGATGTCCTGGAGCCTGCCATCAGACTGGCAGAGGAAGGGTACTTGACGTTCATCCTATAACGCATACGTTGAGCTAATTAACCGGCTCTTATGGGTCTTCAGTGTTCCCGTCTCTGAGATTCACAGTTATGCTGTAAGTACCAGTAAACGATGTGCGTATAACGTTGCTAATAATTTTATTTTGATTAGTGGCAACGCTCTGAGGTGTGTTACTGTATCTAATGATTGGTTCGCAACTAAAACTATGAACATTTTACCAGGAACTCATTAAGAATGCATCTCCAAATGGCGACGAGATGCTGCTTAACGGGAAAGCACCTCTTCCAGGTCAAGTTGTCAAGCTCCCAAATCTAGCAAAGACCTTCCGAGAAGTTGCGACAAAAGGAAAGGAAGGCTTTTATAAAGGAAGAGTTGCTGAGGCAATCGTGGAACTGATTCAAAGCAAAGGTGGCGTAATGCAGCTGGAGGACTTGGCTAAACATGCCACTACGTTTGTTGAACCGATTAGCTATACCTATGCAAATGAGATCACGGTTTACGAGGTATGTCGACGACTTTTTCCCCTTCCACTGCCTAGCAAATACTGATTATTATTCCAGTGCCCCCCGAATGGTCAAGGTACATATATTTTTCGCGGCTTCCAGCCGATAGGAAATAATTATGGACTCAGGAATAACGGCTCTCATTGCGCTCGGAATACTTGAGAACATGCAAGAACAAGGGATAATTAAACCTCTCTCTGAGATGGAGCACAACTCTGCTGAGTATCTCCATGCTCTTGTAGAGGCTATTCGGTAACGTTCTTCTCTCATGTATGTGCTATAATATCTGCGGTACTAACTGCACAATGCAGACTAGCATTTTCAGGTACTTATAACCCTCAAGGGAAAGAATGCCATGCCGACCTTGCTTTATAGATAGTCAGTATTATGTGACGGATCCTGAGGTTGAGCATGTTCCGGTCAAGGAGTTGTTAAGCAAAGTAGGCCGGGTTTCTGAGCTATTTCCCGGGCATGCTCAACTCAGTTGCTTGATTTTTAGGAATACCTAGCCAAGAGAGCCAAGCTAGTTGATCCTTCAAAGACGAATCCTCAAGTTGTACATGTATGTGTCGCATCATACATCCGGTAATTGCTCACAGACTTAACTCGCCATAGGGCAATCCGGTCAATTCGTCTGACACAGTCTACTTTTCTGGTAAGATATGATGCCGATAGCAATAATCAAATACTCATTGCACAATCTAGTCACCGATCAATGGGGTAATGCTTGCAGTTACATTCAAAGTAATTACGCAGGTCAGTTGATCTTACGGTTACACCAATAGCCGTTGATCTCAACTTACCGCAGGATTTGGCACCGGAGGTAACGAGACGCGTTCAAATGAAAGCAGCGGCGCGGGCATTGATTGATACTCATTTAGCTGTACCCAAGGGATGTGGATTCACCCTCCAAAATCGTGGTAGTGGTTTTGTATTGGAAGATGGGCACCCAAATATGCTCAAGGTAAAGTACAACGATGTCTTGCAGTAAACAACTGACAACTGGTGTCCAATGATAGGGCGGAAAGCGACCATGTAGGCCCATTATCTTCCTGCTTAACGTGGCAGCTAAACTTTACTTATAGATCATACAATCATTCCCTGTATGGTCACACGAGGGGACGAGCTCTTCTTGAGCTATGGCGTTATGGGAGGCTTTATGCAGGTAGGAAATTTCTATCTACAAAACTGGTAAAGCGATTCACTCTCGTGTCAGCCGCAAGGCCATGTTCAAGTACTCTTGAATTTGCTGCGTGGTTTTACTCCTCAAGCTGCGTTAGACGCCCCTCGGTTTTGCATATCAGCAGGAAGTCCCGACACCCAAACAGGAGACACAGGCACCGCTGGCGATATAAACAGCGAAGTGTACTTTGAGGAAGGCATATCGGAAGAAACGATTGCCAAGCTTCGTGGTAGGTTGCTAATTTTCAGTATGTTGCACCTTACCTTACCTTCACCCGCCTAGGGATGGGCCACGATGCTCGACAAGCGTCTGGATTTAAACGAAGTATGATGGGTCGTGGTCAAGTGATACAGAAGATTAACGATGGATCTGGGAAAACGGTATGGGCTGCTGGGTCTGACCCTCGTGCTGACGGACATGCCGTCGCTCAAATCTGAAATGTATGGCAAACGAAGAATGCGTATAAATTATTGTATAAGCACATACATGAGGTATTATAACGATTGTATACATCGGTGGCTCTAAGTGTAGTGCAGATTCCATTCCTATGGACATTGTCAATCAAAAGCATTTACATTCTACGCTGTCGCTCAGTTCCCACTGCCCAAGTGTCAGAAAGCAGGCAGTTTCCTATTATATCAAAGAAGCACTGACCTGCTTGTTTTCGTCTATACTCTCGCAGGTCTTTAGTTTTGTCGGGTCCGCGAATTTGTCCCCAACCAGCTAAAGGCAGAACAATTGCGGTAGCATTATCTTCGCCCCCGAGCTCTTCAGTGTAGGCGAGTATTCGTTCGGCTGCAGATTTTGGATCAGGTGCCTCTCGGGCTAGGTCTACCACCTCATCATCTGAGAGGATGGAAGAGACACCATCAGAAACAAGGACGATATACGCCCATTCTTTGCCTGGCGAAAGTCAGAACAGGTGATGAGAGATCGAGTGTGGAGTTGAGCCCAACCTCGTAGTAATTTTGTTCGTACTTCTGGCTCTGGTGTAACGCCAAATTTCTTGAAACGTAAATCTCCGAGGCTGAAGTGGCGTTAAGGCTCTTCAGGAAATGACACACACTGAAGGCTCACCCTCGTGTATTTGCAAGAGCACCCATCCAACTGACGTGGTAATCGTTATCAGAGCTCTGTAACTTGACACTCGCCTTACCGTGATTCCCCATAAGAGTCGGTGATAAGTGACGATCCCATCATCCTGCGGAGACGAATTGACTCAATGCGGGCGTCTGCGTGGTGGTTTTCTGTCATAGGGAAGACTCTGCCACCGTCTGTCGAACATAGCAGTACGCGTGTGTCCCTGTCAGACTGACTTTCAGTCGCAGTATGGCGACGATAGCTGATATGTACATACCTACAGTGAGCAACGGTCAACGCAACCAGGTCTGCAGAAAAGAATGGTGAAGAAGGTGCATCTAGAGCATGCAGAATTGCTACGGAGGCTGTTGCTCCGCACGATTGTGCTACCTCGTCAGCCGAGAGATGCCTGTCTACCTGAAAGCAGTAATTCTTAGTTCATAAAATCTTGAACAAGCTGGCAGGCCGACGGACTTCAAAAAATGCTTCTGTGGCGCGAGCCTCCAAGTCAAGTTTGGGTGGATTATCCGTATGATGTATCCATGGTGTGAGCGCTCCGCCCTTGAAGCGCTTGAAGTAGCCTCCCATTTCTTTAATCCAAGCGAACAGTTCAGGAATGGTTGATGAGTCGACGGATTCGAATAATCCATGCAACTCCTGGCGGAGAAATTGTGAGACCGCAGATCCACCATGGCTGTAGAACAAATTAGTTCGGCATATAACGCAGCGAAAGTAATACACACCCGTCGTATATGCCCACGAAGAGAGCTTGTCTAGAGAAAGCATCTCCTACACTTTCAGGATCCCAGTCTATGTTATGCGCCTTTTTGACGCTAACTCTGAGCTCTTCAGGATCCAAAGACAATGCTGCAAACGCGTAGAAATCCTCTTGCTGACTGAAAGCATAGTGAACATCGGCGGTGAACAAGCCAATGCGATTCATACCTACGATTTCCACGTGAGTTTGCGATGCCTATCACTTTTGGTGAAGCTAGAGGTACCCTTATCACGCCGCCTGGAGTACGAGTGAGTTGAACGACAGGGGTGAATATTTACTTATGGAAGTTGAAGAAGATTCACCAGGATGAGCATAGCGGATGTAATCATGATATTTCCTGATTGAAGAGCAAGAGAGATTTAACGATGATGGCCGTACGAGCCTGAAAGCCATTGAGAGGTTGAGCTATGTCTAGCTCAACTGCATCGACAAAGATACCTTGAAAAGCCGAGCGCTACCACAGAATTTGAATTACGTAACACCAGGTCTGTCACGTGATGAAATTTACGCGGTTTCTGGCTGAAAGACCGGTATCTTCTAGTTTTCATAGTTCTCTCGATGTATTGATCGATTGTTGCGGGACCCTTGAAAACCGTGGCATATCTGTTGTCTCGCTGCAGAACTTTCGTACTCATTGACTTTGGTTTCTACTTCAATGACTCGGAAAGGCTGTGGAAGAATTGTCTTTCAGCATCATTCATTCGCGTCGATCTAGATACGTCGAGTCGATTTGAGCCAACGTCAAGTCTTTGGACCTGTGCCCGTCTGAACATTGACAGTCGCAACAGGCTTTGACGCTTACTTCCTAGTATCCCGAGCTTTGCAGATGCATCAGATGGAGAATAGTAGCCAGTCGTAAAATGTAAGTAAGCTCAACTTACTCTGTGGCGAAAATGATGAACAGATGGGACGCAGCCATCCAGCACTTCAACTTTAAGATTTACGTTGATCACGGTTCGTTCATGACTGTCCGCCGTTTTTCCCTACAGCTTTAACGCTCTTCTTCGGGGGCAAAATCTGTCCAAACGCTAGAAGAGTGGAAATATCGCCGTATTGTACGTCAATATCCCGGAGTATGCGTTAATTAACGGGTACCTTGCTCTTATCATCATTCGTCTACTCTCGGTGCTTTCATTGTGCCTGATGCAGCTCAATCCGTTCATTCTCAGCCACAGAATAAATGACCGAACCTTACTGACAGTTCAGATGGTATCCGACCCCACCAAATTCTTTTCTTCACCAGGCGTGGCCTCAATGTCTGCTGCGGATAGTGGATCTTCATCGTCCCCGTTCAGCTTCGGGGTAAGATTGGGCATAACAATTATCGTAGAAGCAGCGGCTCTGTCAGCATTGGCGGTCGTTTCTCTTCTGCTATATATTCTTGTGAGCTAGTTCTAATAACCAGCAAAGATAATCTCATATCCATCCAATCTAGTATTCAGCTGTTGCAATCAAACGTGGGGCGACGCGAACTTGGACTGTATCAACCCATATCCATTACTATTTTGTGAATCTTCTGGTATTCGACTTGATACAAGCAATTGGTGAGCGTACATACACATGCCGACCCTTACTGAGCGACAGCTGACTTGCGTCACGCAGGAGGACTAATGGATATCAAATGGGTTATTGACGCGGTTTGTATCTTCATGGAATTTTTATAGCGATTGTTAATGTTATCTTTTATATAGACAGTGACAGAAGGCATGACGTGCACAGTGCAAGGTATTGACGCTCGTTACGTTTTCTTGACCTAGAACTCACGCGCTGACAATGCAGGAATCCTTAAAAATATGGGAGATGTAGGAGTCGCTCTCTGGTGAGTCAATCCTTCCTGATATCATTGGTTCAAGCAATGACTAGAGACTCTACAGTACTATGGTGCATTTAATTCCTTAAATCGTCCTTGCTCGTTGGTCTGAAAGTTGCATACGTCGCAGGCAATTGCATTGCACACCTTTGTTGTGCTCATTGTCCGCTGGCATCCCGCACCCTACATTGCTCCAATCGTTTTGGTTGCGACTTGGATAATCATCGCTCTCATAGTTGGTATCAGCCTGGCGACTCACAAGGGAAAAGATTACTACGGAAACACGGAGTACTGTAAGCTAAGAATTACACTCTTTTGTTCATACTAATGTTTGGGATCTCTCTAGGGTGTTGGATCACGTCGAACTATGGCGTCCAGCGGATAGCTTTGGAATATTTGTGGATGTGGTTTGCCGCGTTCATCAATATCCTTTGCTATGTTGCAATGGCATTGGTGATCAAAGGTGATCCTGACAGATTGTAGCTACTTGATTACCGCTCATCATTCAACTATGAATAGGTGTTGTATCGGTCAGTGGTACCAGAGTACGACTAAGACCGAGAAGTGTTAGCACAACAACGAGCGAATTCAATATTTACGCCGAAGGGCAGTCGCACTCAAGCGCTGTCTCTCTGCATATGCTTTTGTGGGTATGCGCAATTGTGTTAATGCAGGCAATCGAGCTGACCAGCCCCGCAGCTACCCCCTCATTTATATTGTCACTGTATCTCCTATCGCGATCGTACGATGGATGGCGTTTGACGGAAAATCTGTTCCGTTCGCGGCCACAGCATTCTCCGATGCAGTCTTTGCTTTATCGGGGCTTTTTAATGTGGTTCTGTTCACACTTACTCGGCCAAAATTGCTACCGCAAAGGGAACCACATGCAAGCTCTCGATATCTTAGGCCATACTCTACTGAGATGAACAGTCTCAACAGTCCACATTCGTTCACAGGTCGACTTCCTTTCTGTAGCCTGGAAAGCGGATTAACCGAAGACCAGAAAGGACCATCACGAATGGCTCCTGTACATTTGCGAGCGCTGTACACTGGAATGCCGTACTCGGGACCTGTTCCCTCAGTTTGTATGTGCGCTCCCTGGATCATTTCTTCTGACTGACATGTATTTCAGAGCAAGAGGGGTTGACAATTTGAGCTGATAGAGGAGAAAAGATAATGTATGCTTAATCTAAGCTGTTTTGTATAGTAGTAATACCAATAAAACGGGTCCTTAATCACACTCAGTACTCAAATTGCGCAAGATCTAAGTTTGAGTTATACCTCTAAGACGTACTGGTAAGGTCAAAGCATCGGCAATGTAAATTGCCATATTCGGAATCACTTTCTTTCTACACAGAATCAGCCTGCCCCATAACGATGGGAGCTAATCAGTCGGTCCCCAAGATAACTGCACAAGATAGGGCCATATTAGAGTACGTATATATTCTTGTCTATTTGCCTTGTAATCTCACATTTCCAGCCTCAAGCTACAGCGAGATAAAGTAAAGCAGTATCAGAAGAATGTGAGGCTGCTTCAGCTACCGTATGCGTTTACCAGCTCATATACCTAGCTACAAGCCATCCTTGATCGGGAAGAAGCAATTGCTAGGACACACATTGCGGCCGGACAGAAAGATCGCGCTCTCGTAGCATTACGAAGACGGAAGTATCAACAAAGTTTACTGTTTAAGACGGACGGTCAATTGGAGAACTTACAGCAGTTGGTGCGTCTCCTTACTTTCTGAACGCATCCTCCAACTAAATTATTCGAAGGTGTCCAGCATCGAATTCTCTCTCATAGAAGTTTCTGTCTTGCACGGACTGAAGCAAGGTAATGAAGTTTTGAAGGAGATACACAAAGAGATGAATCCCGAGTCCGTGGAGCGGCTGCTAGAGGAAAGTGCTGAAGCTAGAGAGTATCAGAGGGTATGTTATCAGGTTCTTTGAAACGTTCAAAGGCGTGAAGTTCACTTCACGTTCGATTGCTTTGTAGGAAATCGATGAAATGCTGGCGAATAGCCTGAGCTTGGACGAGGAGGAGGCGGTGCAGGCTGAATTGCGTGAATTACAAGCTGCCACTGTAAGAATTGATGTTCGTTCAAAGTTTCACGCACTCATTCTCAAGAAACTCTTACAGTTGGGAGAGAAAGTACCTGCAAAGGTCAACCTACCAAATGCACCGACGGCACAACCTGTCCTGGAAGCTGAACCGGTTTCCGTGAAGGATGGTCAAGAACGGGTTGCGATACCGGCATAGTCATTTTGGACGAACTCAGTATTCTATATCTGATGTCAAGTGTATTTGAAGCAATATTTATTATACAGTACCAGTTGTATACATAGTCCGTTGCATGTCCCTCTGTCTACCATCCCTCAAAATTACCAAAACCAATTTTGCGTTTTTTCTTTGGATCGGTGGCAACTGAACTGACCACCGCATCTTGTGGACGCTTTAGATTCAGATATTTACCTACACCGCCTTCCCCAAATTTGCCAGAACCAAGACTAGAGTCAGCCCCGACTTTAGTACCAAACCAATTTATATCGTCGCCTCTCTTCTTTTCAGGGACTTCTTCGGTTTTGCTAGCACCTTCTGCGCGTTTTGCAAGCTTTTTAGCAAGCCGGGTCTTATAATCCTCAAAAGGGTCTTGATAACTGGAAAATGGTTAGTAATTATCGTGGAGTGGCAATCAGCAAGATGTAACGCACATGATAACTTCGGTAATTTTAACGGGTTTTGCTGGACGCTCTGTCCCATCTTTTCGCGGTAGGTTTTCAAGCGCAGTCAACACGTCTTCACCTCCGACGAGTTTACCGAAGACAGTATGTTTCTTGTCCAGATGCGGCGTCGCCTTAAACGTAAGATAAAATTGAGACCCATTCGTGCTAGCACCCTTGTTTGCCATGGCGACTACACCACGACCATCGTGCTTTGCGGCACCTTTGAGGTCATATTCGTCGCGGAATGGGGTACCCCAGTACGACTGCCCTCCAGCACCGGTACCCGTAGGATCCCCTGTTTGTATCTTGAAACATTCACTTCAGCTACTAAAGGAAGAAAGCAGGGTGAACTCACCATAAAGCCTGGCACCAGGCGATGGAATAAGCAATTGTCATACTTCCCTTCCCTGGCAAGCATCAGAAAATTGTAGCAAGTTTTCGGTGCCTTTTCGCAAAATAGTTCCAAATTCAAGCTACCTCCACCTAAACTAGTGACGACTCGAACATACGCTCGACGTTTCCCGACATCTCTCTCCTTCCCTTTTCCCTTAGGAGGATTAGAAATGTCTTCAAACATCAATTCTTCCTAGACAACAATCACATTATTAGTGAGCAAGAAGCTGGTTTTGATATTTATCAAGTACCTCATCCCACACAAGTTTATTTGAGGAAGAAGTAGCAACTTTTGGATCAACGGAAGTTGACGTTAGTGACGCGCCAGGTAGACCGTTGGAATAAGGGGAAACATTCCCTGTAAATAATACAGTTAACTCTGAGCTAGTGCAATTCTCGAGACACATACAAGGCACTGATTCTTTAGTTCTTGCTGCTGGTGATGGAGCCGGCTTAGCCACGGCGGCTTTTGGGTTTTCTGGCTTGTTTGACGCAGATGATAGAGAAGGATTCGGAACAGAGGCTGGGGGAAGTCCGTGAGGATTTTGCAAAGTAATGACATCGTGCCTGAAGAATCGTTCAGCGGAGTAGCGAATGTTCGCCAGGCATCAGGGCGTACTTTTTGAATGGGACGTCATTAACAAGGTCTTTTCCTCCTTTGATGCTCTCAGCAAGGAAGACATTGCCTGTTGTCGCGATCGCTACAATGTGCGAGTGTTCACTGAAGGGTTTGAAGGAAATAGGATCATATATTTCGCCCGAAGCTTCTTTCCGCGAATAGTGAAGTGTAATCAGGTCTGCAGGAGCTAACGGCTCTTTTGTGATTGGATTTGTGTTATCATGCTGTCTGACAAGTGTTAACTCAATTTGAAGTAGCATAGCGCGATATAATCCTCTTACTTGAGCCAGGGAATGATGTTCACGAGATCAAAAACGTTTCCCGTTCCATCCGGATTTCTTGCACAAACAGGATGGTTGAAGGGCTGGAATGACAATGCACAACAGTCAAAGGGAGTTCTAGCTCCTGGATGGGGTGCCTCGGGTTTTCTGTGGGGGAATTCAGTGTGAATTATAAAGAATCGATGAGTACTGACGCTTTATATCCCGAGGACGCTGAGTGCGAGCCAAAGATACCAGTATGCTCGGCATGAGTGATGTAGAGCTTGTTTGAATTCCCGTGTCCCATGAGTGTAAGAGTTGTAATTTGGAAAGTGTAGCAGTTGTTTGTGTTTCTGTGCATCGCCCATCGTGAATAACACAGCACAACACACAACAACAACACCTGAAATTTCTTCCCCGGGCTCATATACTGGCGATCTCGTAAGTTACTGTCAGTGTATGTTTCTTCGTCCTGCTCCCACCAAGTCTTTGGTTCTTCTTGACTTTCTAGCACCAAGTCTCATCTCGAGGTCTGTCGGTACATCCGCCGGCCACTATAAAAGGACTCACTCTGGTTCCACTCGTTCAGCCAATAATCCTGCGGTTTCTCCTACCATCTTAAACAAAGTTCAAGACAGCATCATTAAAAAGTATCGAGCCCCGGATCGCGACCTACTCGCTCATAAGGCGGATACGTTCAATGACACTATTCACCGAGTTCACAATGCTTTAGATAGCGAGGACGCAGAGACCATTCGCCAGTGCTGGGATGAGCTAAAGAGGCTTCAACTCTGCCAATACCTTGGTGCTGTCCACCTTCGCAGAATTTCAGCTCTAGTTGTTTCTGCATTTCTTCCCTCGTCCATGGACGAATCCTGCGACGAAGCTCTTCTGTCCATGGTCGAGGAAGTCGCTGTTGCAGCGGCTTTGTCCCGTATTACCGATGGGGTGATTGCATGCATGCTATATCATATCCAGCGCAACCAACCGGATGCAGTTTTGCGTCTCTATGATGCTTGTAGGGAACTTATGGAGGATAGCGTCTCATGGAAGGAGAAAGACGAGGAGCAATTAGAATACGACGATCTCGCATTGAGCCCCGAACATTCTCTATATACCGCCCCTCACACTCCCGGCCGGGTTTACATTCTACTTTCTGCCACTACAGCTCATGTCATGCGAAACGAATTTCAGGAAGCACTCACTAGATGTCAGGGGACCGTTGTCCGGTTTCACCACTACACCACCAAAGATTTCGTGGCCAAATTGAAGCATGACCGCGTGCTTCAGAAGAAGGTGGACTTGTGTGTTAATCGGTTGAAGCTGGCGAGACTTGTCTCTCGTCCGCCTTCCCTTTCGAGACAAATTGTCAATTTAGGCGAGAGTCGGGAGTGGAAAACTCTGAAGAAACTGTACGATGGGATAATTGAAGGGATATCTGGCCCTGATCCCTACATTGCAGCAGAGGAAGCTTTAATCACGAGTCAGCAGACTGTTGCAATGACGGAAGTTGCTTGGACCTCCTTTATCACTGCTTTCTCGAAATGCCATAGAGAGGACCTGGTCAGCATGCTATGGGAAGATATACCCAAGCTAGGTCTTCGTCACACAACCGTACTGTGGAATGCTCTCATGGAGGGTCAATCGACTTCGTTCAGTGCCGCACTCTCGAGCTGGTCCTCGATGATTTCTCAAGGAGCCGAACCCGATGCATTGACGTATCGAGCTCTTATCCAATCCTTGTTCAACGGGCAGAGGCCCAATCTTGCAATGGAGAGATTTCGGAAGTTCCAGGTCGAAATTCAGAAGTCCTCTACCGAGGAGCACGTGCTTACGGTGTACAACACTGTGCTACACGGTCTTTTGAAGACAAATCGTGTTGATATGGCTACTTCGCTCTTGGACCGTATGAAGGTTGGCGGTCCTAAACCCGACGTAATATCCTATAATACATTCTTAGGCCATTTTTCCCGTCGTAACGATTTGAAGGGAGTTGGAAGGATTATTACTGAAATGGCCGGAGATGGTATGCCTGGGGACATTTTCAGCTACTCGACCATCCTCACAGTCTTGCTCAGACTGGGACGACATGATGCACTTGACGTTGTCTTTCGTCTCATGGACAAGCATGGAGTGAAAGCAAATGCGGCCACATATACTTCCATTATAGACCATCAGATGAGGGAGCAGGATCACGCACATCTGAACGGAGCGCTCAATCTCCTGTCGCGGATGGAAGCAGACGCAAACAATCCGCCCAACCAAGTAACTTACACCGCGATCTTGGCTGGCATCCATCGAGGGCAATGGCTGTCCTTCCAGGAAGAGAAGGATCTCACACGAAACATCTTGCAAAGGATGAAACAACGAGAAATCAAATTGAACACGACAGGGTACAACACGCTCATAAGAGCTTGCTTGGAAAACGATCGGCCTCAAGGGGTTCAGAGGGCGCTCGACTACTACCGCGCGATGAAGCGGGCAAATGTCCCGATGTTTCAACAGACATGGTGCATCTTGCTGTCTGGACTGATTGCAAGGAAGGAGTGGGCGATTGCGAAGGAGATTGTGAGGGATATGGAGGTGTATAACGTTCAGCCTTATGGGCTATTAGTAGAATTAAGACAACAGGTGATAAGGAAGACGAGAGGCCTATGGACATGAATTGTTATCACATCACAAATGTACGATTTCATGATAATACACACCCATTTACTTGTTGAAAATGAACGCTTTGCCGAAGCCCAGACGTAAGAATCGATCATATGCTACAGGATAAATGAATGAGAAAAGAAGAGAAAGAATGAAGCGGACGGAACATACCCCAATGACTCCAGCGTCTGCCCAGCCATTTGCCTACGAAGGGGAGCAGAACAGCAGAAAGGAGCTGCTGAAGCTGGTTTAGGCTCTCTTCCCACTCCTTCTGGGCCAGATAGTACTCGTCATCGGAGTCATAAGAACCCTCTGAGGAGATATCGTCTATTGAAGCTTGGGACGATGGCATGGTGTGACGGAGGAGTACGAGTGCACGTGCACCCTGCACGGTCCGTTGCTCTTTGCACTGCTACCACCACCACCCCCACATTTTACATTTTACCCTCTTTTGTTCATGCATCATGGCCAACCTTCCAGATCCTACTCCTTCCACGAGCCGTCTCGTTGGCCAGCCTTTGCTCTATGCAATCTCTGTCTTTGCTAGTCTTGGTGTCTTCCTCGTAAATTCTCATTTCGTCTGCTTTACTTTGCTCTTTCTAACGATTGCCTTCTTATCTACAGTTCGGATATGACCAAGGGTGATTTCCTTGTCCTCTACACCTTACTTGCAGCTCATCGTCTGCCAGTGTCATGAGCGGCATTATCACTGGGCCCCACTTCCGGAAATATTTCAGTAATCCAGATGCCGTGGAACTTGGAATCATGGTCGCCGTGCTAGAAGTCGGCGCTTTCAGTGAGTATGGTACCAGATACTTTCCTTTCATGGCTCATATATTGCCAACACAGTCTCGTCTGTGGCCGCTGGACGTATCGGAGATGGTATTGGCCGTAAGGGAACTCTATTCATCGGCGCATTCGTCTTCACGATAGGTGGCGCTGTTCAGACCCTCACGAACGGATTCTGGCTCATGATCGTGGGCCGAGTAATCAGCGGTCTTGGGGTTGGCTTGCTTTCGTACGTCTTAAGTGTTATCCGATACACGTTGCTAATTGGCGATGTATACGTCAGTACTATAGTTCCTATTTATCAGAGTGAAATTTCTCCGCCCGACCATGTACGCTCTCCACTGATTACTCTTGTGGAGTCGTGTAATAGTCATTAACCGTCTCCTTAGAGAGGTGCCTTAGCTTGTGTAGAATTCACCGGAAACATCATCGGATATTCAAGTTCTGTGGTACGTTCCTCCGCTTTCTTTGGTGTATCAAATAAACATTTCTTTAGTGGACCGACTACTTCTGCTCTTACATCGACTCGGATCTGTCATGGAGGATACCTCTTTTCATTCAATGCATCATAGGCTCGATTCTTGCGGCGGGCTCCCTAGTCATGCCGGAAAGTCCCCGGTGGGTGTTTTCGCTTGATGTGAAGGCGGGTCTCCTGATGTTATGACGTAGTTGGTGTATCGATACCGACAAAGACGCTGAGGGTATGCGTATCCTGGTAGATTTGCATGGTGGAGATCCAGAAGATTTACTTGCTATCGCTGAATTTCAAGAAATCAAGGATAAAGTCTTGGAAGAAGTATGTTAATTTGGCGATGTTCTCATTTCATACTCATTGGTAGTCATTAGCGCGCAACGGGTGAAGCTCGTACTTATGCGCAGATGTGGAGGCGATACAAGCGCCGAGTGTTACTCGCAATGTCGTCGCAAGCCTTTGCTCAACTGGTATGTGGTCGAGCGTTATTTTTATGTAGTATTTCTCATGTTGGCCACTACGCAGAATGGAATCAATGGTATGTTCAACAAGTTACTGTCGTGTTGTCTTGATGTTGAAGTGTTGGTTTCAAGTCATTTCCTATTATGCTCGTGAGTTTCCGTATCATCAAATAGAGGTTGTGTTTTACTAAAAGACCTGTAGCGCGGGTGTTTGAAGGTACTTGAACGCGACCTATGTCTTGCATATCATTCAATGATGTTATTGTACAGAGGCTGGATGGATCGGCCGGGATGCTATCCTGATGACCGGTGTCAATTCAATCATTTACGTTCTCAGCACTCTACCTCCGTGCGTCCCAGATATTGATCTCTTACTCTTCGTGCTTCTGAACTCCTACGATATAGCTGGTATGTTGTCGACCGATGGGGCCGTCGAGTTATCTTACTTTCCGGGGCTGTTATTGTAAATATCACTCTTCTATCTTTGCGCTAGTTTTCATGGCGTTTTTAGATGGCTATTGCTCTGACTGCGACCGGATGGTGGATGTACATCGATGTCGCACAGACGCCGAATGCTGTCGTGGTTTGTGTCATCGTATACAATGCTGCCTTTGGCTATAGTTGAGGCGTGTCCACATTGGTTATGAACGTGGTTGTTCATCACATGGATTTCTCCAGTTGGGGTCCCTTACCATGGCTGTACCCTCCCGAGGTTAGTTTTCGCTTCGTCCCTATCCCGGAACAGTTTCTCAAATTTCAGTAGATCATGCCGCTCACCATTCGTGCGAAAGGCGTATCCCTCTCCACGAGTACGAATTGGGCGTTCAACTTCCTTGTTGGGATAGTTACCCCCTTCTTGCAAGACTACATTGAATGGCGACTGTATCCGATGCATGGCTTCTTCTGCGTGTGCAGTTTTGTTCTGGGTAAGTCTTTGGTGATTGTCCTCCTGAATTTTTCTGATCGAGTACACAGTCTATTTCCGTCAGTATAGTATGATCTCAAGATTTTGTGCTGTATTCTTATTTTCCATCAGTTTACCCTGAAACCAAGGGCGTACCTCTAGAAGAGATGGACGCAGTTTTCGGCGAAGGTATTTCGTTTTACTCAATAGTAACGTATCTCCCTCTCACTGATTCATTTCAGATGAACGTCAAGAGCGCGAAGAGAACGAGTCCATTATGGAGAGAGTTGATGATGAAAGCACCTCTCTTTTGACAGAATCAAGACCTGCTAGCTCACAAGCACTTAACGGGTCTGTACTTCCTAGGCGACGCGCTCGTCATGGATGGTTCAGTCGACTTGTGAACCGCCGCAACAGCAATGTTTCCTATGGGTCCGTAGCAGTTGCTAACTAGCCCTTCAAGACTGAGACCTTGGGCGTGCCACAAGTCCAGTACATACCATCCACATACTCATTTGATGGCAACTCAATCAGGCCTGCATCGAGCGGCCTTCGCAGGCCTGTCTCCCGCCGAAAAACTTTTACTTACGATTGACTAATAAACGTCATGATCATGTTGTAGATAAGTACTTGGCGACTATCTATGTAATGATTTCCGCAACTTGGCCCTGTGCCAAGTTTCCACATGTACTTACTGTATGTAAACGAACCTCATTCAGAATCAATATTTCTTGAAAAGATTCAGATTTGGACTGGTTTGCACGTGACATTCATGCAAACTTTCCTCTCAACGACTACAAGGTCAAGGATATGCTTACCTGTAGTGAGGTGTAGACGGCATATCAGTCTCAACGCTGAACATTATGCCAACTTGGTCCCCCCAAAGCAAGCGCCGACCTTCGAGGCTATAGGGCTCCGACCTGCTTTGGCAAGGGCTCTCCGTAACGCGTTTCCTAATGTCAGGCAACCTACCGAAATACAATCTGCCTTAATACCGGCGATAATGAAAGGAAAAGATGTCGTACTACAGGACGAAGCTGGCTCTGGAAAGTACGTTGAGTTCCTTCTTTCTTTTCGTTCATGACCTCTGAAGGCTACTCAAGGTCATTTGGCCTAATTCTTGCTTTGCTTAATAAACCGCGACTTTCGTTTGCGGGTCTTGAGACAGGCGATGTTTCTTCTAAGCCTTCGGTCACTTCTCTCTTCCTTGTGCCTCACCGGGATTTGGCCTTCCAACTCCTCCATTGGATCCGCAGGATCACAGAAGCCTCTACTGACGATCCACCGCCACTCAATGCAATAGCCCAGGTTCTAGTGCGAGAGGGAAAGCAGCATCTTACTACTGGACTCTCGCTTCTACGAGAGAATCCTCCTCATGTCTTAATTGCGACACCCTCTAGCTTGCTGGAGGTTCTACGTGAAGATCCTGATGCCCTACAGCTGGCAGAATTGTCGAGTGTTGTTCTGGACGAGGTTGACTATTTGATTGAGACTGTTCCGCTCAAGGGTAATACGGTACCACAAGGAAGGGCTACGCGGAATATAAGGATGCATCCTGGGCATACGAGGCAACTTCTAGATGTTATTTACGAGCATCGACCAAAATTGAATGCGGACAACCGGGATGTACTAGTCGACGAACCATACCACATACCGCAACTCATCATATCTAGTGCGACGGTTAGGAGACACCTCAAACACTACTTTTTCACTGAAAGCCGTTACCTGAACGGTGAAGTTGTCAAAATTCGAGGCTCAGTCATGCGACTGCATGGTAAAGACGAGCTTGCAACCAGGGAAGTCTCTTTGCACGAGAACATCTCGCACCACGTCCTTGTTGTCTCTGATGAAGGGATCACGAACATTCCTGGAGCCATTGAATCCAAAGCGGACGCGAAAGATGCCACCGAAGAAACCGAGGACCCGAACGACACAGTCACACCGTCCTCGCCGCCAACATTAGACGATGTTACAGATACTGAAAGACTGATCGGTACGCTTTTCGAAGTACTGCGGCATGCCTTGTTAAGCTCATATGTTCATATTTAGGCTTTTCCATGACACCCTCCCCTCTGAATCAGAATTCTCTGGAGGCTATTGCAGCGGCATTTGCTATGGATGTCCCTTCCATTGCATTGCTGGTGATTCCAAGTAATGCTTCTGTACACCGTGCTGTCTACGACTTACGCGAAATGGGAGTTAATGCGCATGGCATGGATCTGTTAGTGGAAAACAGAGGTCAGTCATACCTCCTTCAGGGTAAGACAGATGTATTCAGACACAATCCTGCTCTACTCGTATGTACAACCGCGTCTATGCGAGGAATCGACTTCCCTGCCTTGACGCATGTCTTTATTCTCGGTGTGGACACATTGGAGGCCAAAAGGCGGGTCAACCCCACTCTCACGCTGGATAATTATATCCATCTTGCTGGTCGAGTGGGTCGATTTCGGAAAAAAGGGAAGGTGATTACGGTGGTAGAGAAGGAAGATGACAGTTCAACGGGAAGAGAGGTTTCAAGAGTACGGAAAATTCTAGATAAATTAGGCATAACCCCTATAAGACTGAACATGTTTGAGTAATATGAAATGTCTGTTGTCGTTTACTGTCTACGATGTCCAGCACGCACATTGACGCTTTGAAGGATCTGAGAATGGAAAGGTACTTTTCGTGTCTGTTACGGAATTCGATGGCCGAATTTCTGCTTACTTACATACAGAACGCATAGATTTGACTGTACCGCCCTTTGCTATTTGGATCAATTCTTGTTGCCGGCTAGAAGCTTCTCGGCTGGTAGCTTTCCCCAGCTACAGACCATTCTCTTTCTTCCACTCTCATCTCCTCCGCCATGCGGCTTTCCAGCTTCAGCTCATTGCTGGCCGCTTTCTGTCTGTATTCTTGGTTCAATCTAGCTCTAGCGCAGTCTTCCACCTCTAATTCCTCCGCTTCTTCCTCTCCTACTTCTTCCCCAAGCGTTTCCTTATCACTCACCACCGCTACGACGACTGTGACTACTTCTACTACCTCAAACAATCGGGTCTCAAATATCACTTCCACTCTCACGACGACCTTCAATGTGTCGCATACGATAACGCCAACTTCATCGAGCTCGTCTACTTCTTCCTCGTCCGCATCCTCTGCGTCCTCAAGTGCACAGCCGATAGTTCTTGCGACGATACTCGATCCCGCCTTTGGTGTTCTTGGGGCTATCTTGATAATTACAGGTCTTCCTAGCGCGTTTTGGGGTCATAAGAATCGATGGTACGCTCAGGTCCCCCACAGTTTGCACCGAACTTATGCCATGTCATAGGACTTCGTTTTTTCTCATCGGTTTCTATACACTCTCGCTCGTGTGCTTTGTGCTTATTCTCAAGTTTGGCATCCTCCCAGCCATAAATCCTCCTGGTAGGACTCTGAGGGGAATGTTCGTACTAGCATGTTCAGTCGCAGGAATAGCTGGTGGCGCTGCTGCTATATTTTTATGGAAAGTTGCTCGCTATGGGATCGGAGCCTGGGGAGGTGAATCGTTAGCATGTCGCTCAATGAACTTGAGTGTTTACGTCCTTTGGTCTCAGGTTTGGCACTCGGACTTTGGATACAATGCTTCCACGACGGTGGCGTCATCAAGCCTGTTGGTTTTAGGTGGATCTTGTATATCGGTACACTGGCTTCATCTCTTACATGACTTTACCGTGGTGCTAACGCGTTTCTTTCTAGGGTGCGCCGTGGTTGGCTTTGTTCTGTGCACTATCCCGAAGGTACCGAAACATGCTTTGTTCGTCTCCTCATTACGTCTCACGTAGTCAATCCCGAAGATACACTACCATGTGCTGTTAGTCTCCACCGCGTTTGTCGGCTCGTCGGCATTTATGCTAGGCGTGGATTGCTTTACCACGGCAGGTCTGAAGGAGGTACGTTGTCAACTGCGTATAGTCGCACATATTCACTGGCATTTTCGTTGCCCAGTTTTATGTCTGGAACCTTGGTTTCAACTCGCTCTTTCCCAAATTCACCAACAATGGTATTCAATTCCCCGTCACTCAAACGATGCAGATTGAGCTCGGTCTCTTGGGTGCGGTTGCTCTCATGGGCATTGCTGTGCAGCTTCGAATTCTAAAAGTGCTGCAGAGGAAGCTGCATGAGATTACCGAAGAGCAGAAAAAGCACGACGAGGAGGCAGAAATTCGCGCTACTGAGCGATTTTCTCATGTCTTGCGAGAAAGAGACGAATGGGAGAAGGAACATCTCAGTAAACATGGACGACAGGAAAGTGGCTACTCGAGCATGCCCTTGATGAAGGACCAAGACGGGTCTGCATCGCCGGGAGGAACAACCGAACACCGGTCTGATTTGACTCACGTAGCCGATGGCCGTCCTCGTTACAATTCGGGCGTCTCAGATTTCTTGGCAGCTCCAGTCGGAAACGATGACCTCAAGCGAGCGACAAGAAAGCTACAGAATCCTGGCGCTCTCCCGGCTTTGGATCTGGGATTGGGCATTAAGGACGATGTCCCCGACGATTTCATGCTCAAAGATGACGGAAAGGCGCCTGCTGTCCCCGACGAGGAGCTGAAACGCAAAGAAGAACTTGTGGCCGAAATCAATAGCATCCGCAAGTCGATCGACGCTCTAAAATCCGGTACTCCTGAGCCTTCTAGTGCTTCCAATTCTCGTCGTCCGTCATTGACATCTCGCCGCACCCTTAGCATTGATGCTAGTAGCGCCCTCCTGCCAACGCCGTCGCATTTGCGTCCGCCGAGAGAGATGAACCCTCGCGCACGCGTGCAGTCTATGGATCTGATGAGTCATTCTGCTATCGGAGAGTCCATCAGCAGACCTACTAGTGCACCGTTGCGTGACCTTGATTGGGATGCTTATATACAAGATAGGAAGTTGCTACAGCCTCCGGCGGGGGTGACACCTCCAATTGCTACGACACCAATCGCACCACCGGTCTCATCCCGTATACAGATGCCCTCTGCCGTTTCGGATGCTCTGACACAGCGCAAGCGACGGGAGAGCGCGCTGGGTCTCGGAGCAGAACCCCCCTCAAACACGGACTCTTCAGAGGACATTCCTTTGGCTCTGATGGATCGCCACAACAGAACAAGTTCGACCGGTGGCAATAACGTTCCTGTGACCATTCTTCCTCCCCGTAAACCTATTGCGGCGCCTACTCCACAACGCCCTGCGGCCCCTCGGACTCGTACGTTCGAGGAGCTGAACGAGAGGCACAGGGAGAAGATGAGGGATATACAGGGTCCACTCACAAACGCAGAGAACGAACAGGCTCAGCTTCAGGCTGCGAAGCAGCGCTGGGAAAGAGCCAAGGCACTGGAGAAAGAGGCGGTGACACGAAGGCAAGCGGAGAAGGCGGCGATGCTCGAGAAACGCAAGAAACCAGAAGATGACCCAGGACGGACTGGGAGTAGGTCGCCTACGATGGATGAAAAACAGAAAAGGCGAAGAAATTCGCGATCGCTGAGTGGGGACAGACTTGCCTCACTTGGACCTTCGTCATCTAAGCGACTGTCTACGATGAAAGTGGAAGATTGGCAACGGCATCAACAAGAAGGAGAACCTGGGCCTGAGCGGGGGCTCGGTAGTGGGACACGAAGACCATCGCAGGGATTGCTGTCTGACAGCGTACCGTTCCCTGGTCGGAGTAACCACAACCGCCGAAAAAGCAGAGAACCTCCCAGTTGATGATGGACCATTTATTATTTCTTTTCATTCATTCTAATTATTCTTGTTGACACTCATGGCGAACCCTTTTTTTTTGAACGTTGTCGAACACTCATTTTGAACTACATAGCACGATACACTACATATTGCATAGACTACTGCACACTCGATTTGTTTTTAGCACGGACTGGATGATAATCTGTTTGTGGAGTCATCAGACAAAGAAGCCGAGAAGCCGATTCGAGTGTGGGAACGAAAAGTCGCACGAGGCGTGGTTGAGTTTTTCCCAGCTGGGTTGGAGTGGTCTCACGAATATCATATAGTTTGACTATGCAGAATGCACTCTTCGACCTTGCCATGTCCTCGGTTCCTCCCCAGCACCCTCGTCCTTCATCCTCTCCGTCCCCTGCCCAGGCTCTCTATGTATGCGTCTTTCTTTCTTCCACCTCCATTTCTCACAATTCTTCCCTTTTCTTCCTATCAGGTCCCCGCTGCTTCCGCAAATACCCCGTCTCCAAGTACTTCGGGCCCCAGTCCTTCTCTCCAGTCCATATTAGCCGCTTCTCACAAGGATGCTCCTCAAAATGGCCAGATGTCTCCCTGGAGCTCTTCGATACCTCCTCCTGATGATGTACAGTCAGTTCCCAGTGTATGTATTATCGATATCGTTCCCTCTTGTGTTTTCTTTACACTCGCTCTAGAACGCAAAGCGAAAATTGGATGATCCAGAGGGTGAAGATCCGCAGAACAAAATGCGCCGCGTCATACGCGACGTCGTCCCCCAAGAACCCGCTCGCGTCGTGCCCATGACCACAGTTATATGTCTTCATGCTGCGGTCGCACAAAAGTCCTATGGAAGCGAGAAGCGTTTTCTTTGCCCGCCTCCTGTCGTGCATATCGAGGGTCCAGTCTGGCACATGCGGAGTCAGCAACTCTCCATGGCCGTCGTCTCTGAAACCGGTGAGCGCTCCTTCGAGCAGAAGGCGCCATTGGACAACAATATGACCTCTAGTTTCAAATTTCTCCATGTAACTGGTACCGCAAAGGCCAAGAGCTTTCAGCTTTCTCTCGACATAGCTCAACCTCATCCCTCTCTTGCAAACAGTCCGGATGGCGAGGGTCCGCCTGGTCGCGTGTGGGCGTCGTTTGATTCCGCTCCAGTCGCCATCATCTCCAAGCCATCGAAGAAGACGGCAAAGACGAGAAACATCTCGTCGTGTATTTTGGCCGGTGGGCCCGTATCTCTATTCAATCGCATCAATTCACAGACTGTACGCACCAAATACATGACCATTGAGCATGCGCAATTGTGTGCCAGTAACGTAGCGTGGTCTGCTTTTAATGTCAATGTTGTACGACGCACGACGGAGATGTCAAACATTGGTGCGTGTGTCATGTGATGTGAACTTTTCTACTCTCACAGTGCTGATTCTTCTCACTGACAGCAGGTCCTCAGCCGGTCACTTACGGTTGTGAGATTGTTCTCTCCGATACTCAATCAGGGATCTCAACTTCTCCTTTGATCATCCGCAAGGTTGACAAAGGGAGAGTGTCTGCCGAGGATGGCGGCCCAGTCAGTCAAATGCAGAAGATTGCGTTGCAACGTGTGAATCCTGATGGTTCTCGCCATTACTTGTCTGCTGCAGGTCCCATTCCCGGTTCAACGGGCGTTGTTGCCCCTCCTGCACCGGGAATGTCTTCTCAGGCAGGTACCCACCCTCTACTTTTTCAGTCTCCTCGTGTGAGGGATGAGGTCAAGGATGGTATGCATATCATTTCCGATGAAGTTGACGATTATCTATGTTGGACAATTGTTGGTATCTGTAAGTACAAAATCATATGTGTGGCTCGACTTGTTTTGAGCGTCGGCCCCATTTCTAGCCAAGTTCCAGTATACGTTCTTCGATTCTGCTGGGAAGAACAACCACATCCCAGAGCACCCTATCACGCCATTTCCGACTCTTTTCACTGCCCCAGTGTACCGTCAGGCCAACAACACGATTGAGCTGACGGTGTCAAACTTTTTTTATGAGGATCCAAAAACAAGGCAGCAGGTTGCACTTGACGTCTTCCTCGGCAATTTGGGGCCGTTACTTCACAGGGTCTACCAAACATCTCCTTCAGGTCCCTTTGTGCATCCTATCGCAGCTGGACTACCAGAAGGAGGCCCTATAGAATCTCCCACCTCACCCAGCTCTCCTGCTGGTGCTGCACGATACATGCCGACACCCCCCATGCACACGATTGTCATGGTTGAGATGCCTCCTCTAGCTGATATCATCAAGGCCCTAGAGGATGACGCTTTGCCTCCTAATGTGGACCGACCTGAGACTCACTCTCCGGATGGCTCGCATCCTGATAATAGAAACGGGTCAGGACCACCGCCGTCCATCAGTGGACGCAGTCTACCGCTGCTATTCATTCGCGCTTCTGATGGGGTAGGTTATCACTCGGGGCGAACAATTACCTGTGAAAATGTGTTCCAAGCTCTTGAATTAAATGGACAACCGCCGCACGCGGGAGGAAATATCGATACCGGTTGGCTTACGGCCGCTCACGCGACTGTTCAGGCTGAGGGCGGGTTACACGGGTTGCAGGGCTGGACGCTGAGAGTCATGTAGGGAGAGTATGGCTACCCCGCGTCTTTTTTTATTCTTAGTGGGCTGCATCGTTGTGCATATACTTATCTATTGGTTGCCGTCGAATTGCTGTGAAAATATCTAGTGATCGTTGTGTATTTGTTCTCGTCTTTTTAAATCTTGTATACTCTTTTCTTTTCTAACGTGAGGTGAATATGCACGAACGTTGTGTCCTGCTAATATGAGTTGCGTAGGTGTCAAACGTTTCGGTCGTCTTGGCTTCGCATATATCTCGGCGTTAATTAGCCCTCTCTAGCTCCGCCACTGCCGGCAGTAGAAAAGGTTTCGACTGCTTTCCTTCATCTTTCACTTATACCACCATCCAGAAAAATGTTTGTTACCGATGGAATTCGCTCTCAACTCGAATGGTCCTCCACTCTGAGCACCGCAAATGCCCCTGCTCCTACTGAGAGCACTAAATATCTACGAAAGGTTATTCTTTTCTTCCATCTTTCATCTTCTTTTGACTGACAATCGAAACGTCCCAAGACTTCAATCATCGCCACCATCGGTAAGGTCTTTTGCCTTGTTCTTGAGATATCGAGACTAGAACGATCGTAGGTCCCAAGACTAACAGTGTTGAGAAGTTGGCCGAGCTGCGACGCGCTGGTGTCAATGTTGGTAAGTTCGGCGTCGTGGTCTGGTTTTCGCGTCATTTTCATTTATTGTTCCCAGTTCGCATGAATTTTTCTCATGGGGAATACGCATACCACCAAAGTGTCATTGACAATACAAGGAAGATGGTTGCTGCTGAGTGTTTTGTAGGTTTTCCCTTCTAGCAACAATAATAACATCGTTGTATTCTAGCTGACCCAAATGGGCGTCCCGTTGCTATCGCACTCGATACAGTCCGTGCAATCGCATCTCTCAACGGATTGACTCATGATAACGAAGTTATTGATAGAAAGGACCAGAGATCCGTACGGGGTTGATGCGCGATGGTGTTGATGTGAGCAACTACACGCGTTTTTTCCCCCAGTGTTCCCTGCTGATTCTTGGTCTCGTTCATGTAGATCGCTGTGTCTGCTGGCCATGAATTCACTGTTTCTACGGACGCAAAATTCAAAGAGATCTGTGACGATAAGGTTCTTTGGATGGACTACGTGCGAATCTCGTTCTACCTGGCCTAGCCCGGTGTCTACTCGTTTTCTGACGTCAATATAATTTCAGGCAAATCTTCCCAAGGTCACCGCCCCGGGAAAGTTGATCTATGTGGACGATGGTACGTGATTGCAGAGACTGACGCTCTAGTATGTTCCTAATTGAATCACCTATCATGCAGGTATTCTTTCTCTTTTGGTGCTGTCCATTGATGGGACCAACATCCGAGTCCGGTGCTTGAACAACGGCACCTTATCTTCCCGCAAGGGAGTCAACCTTCCCAAAACTGAGGTCGATCTACCCGCTCTCTCAGAGAAGGACAAAAGGGACCTACAGTTTGGCGTCAAGAACAATGTTGACATGATTTTTGCTTCGTTTATCCGCCGCGCTCAGGATGTCAAAGATATCCGCACTGTCCTTGGCCCCGATGGCGCCAACATCAAAATCATTGTCAAGATTGAGAATGAACAGGGTGTAGCCAACTTTGACGAGATCTTGAAAGAGACTGATGGTGTAATGGTTGCTCGCGGCGACCTTGGTATCGAGATTCCTGCTAGCCAGGTGTTCCTCGCTCAAAAGATGATGATTGCTAAATGTAACATTGTCGGAAAACCTGTTATTGTCGCAACTCAAATGCTCGAAGTACGCCTGGTCATCTTCTAATCTGTGACACGTAGCTCATGGTCGAATCTTTACAGTCGATGACGGTGATTCGACTGACCGTATCTTGGCAACACCATGCTAACTTCTCTTTCAGTACAATCCCAGACCTACTCGCGCTGAAGTCAGCGACGTCGCTAACGCCGTTCTTGACGGTGCTGATTGTGTAATGCTGTCTGGCGAGACTGCCAAGGGATCTTATCCTGTCCAGTCAGGTGAGTGAATGTGTATGTGTGGCTCTGCGGAAAGATATTGAATGGTACACCCTATTCAAGTGCTCATGATGGCCGAAACATGTTTGTTGGCCGAATACGCTATATGCTACCCTCCGCTATACGATGAGATCCGGGGCATTCAGCCTCGTCCTACCGAGACCACAGAGACTGTTGCTCTAGCTGCGGTAGCTGCTGCGTCTGAGCAGGATGCTAGTGGCATCCTTGTACTATCCACTAGCGGTAATACGGCACGCCTGATTTCGAAGTATCGCCCCAAGGTTCCCATCATTACGGGTATGAGGAGCGCCTGAAGTGCACAAAGTCTCTTGCTGACTTGCTTCCCAGTTACCCGCAACGAGCAAACAGCTCGTCAAATTCACTTGCACCGTGGATGCTATCCATTCTGGTACCCTGAACCTCGAGGTATCCAAGACCATCAGTGGCAGACTGATGTGAGCCATTGTTTTCCATCATATACATAGCGCCCGCACTGACTTGGTGTTTTGTATCATAGGTCGACAACCGCATCAGATTTGGGCTGCGAAATGCCCTGGCGTTAAACATTATCACACCTGGATCCACCATTGTTGCAGTGCAGGGCTGGAAAGGTGGCCTTGGACACACCAACACGCTCCGAATCCTGTCGGTCCCGACAGACCCTGCTGACCTCGAGATGCAGGTGTTGGGTTCATTGTAAAAACATTTCTCGTACATTATGTAGCAGACGATGACGCTTTAGATACACAAAGGTAGCATAAAAGAAAGAATATGTAAAGATATTGTTAGTGAATTGCAACTGATGCCAAGTGACACTGATAAAGATAATAGTAATACGGAAGCAAGTCAAGCAAGTCACGAGATGACGCATAAATGCATAACGTCTGTCCCGACTGAACCAAGCCCCCGCAAAGCAAGCAGCTGCTTGTGGCGCCAGTTGCTGCCCCTTTGCAGTGTAGTCCTTGCTTTCTTTTGCTCGTCATTCTGCTCGACCTTGGTCGATGCCTTCTCATTATCCACAACGTCCTCCCAGTCCTCGTCACACTTCGAATGCCTTGCCTCGCTTCACTTCTGCATCCCAGGAAAGACTGCATAGATATCACCAATCTTCATGGCTATTTCCTATCTCAATGACTCCCCCTGGCTTTCGGACACGTAACTTTCGGTTTTGGCTGTTGAATCCGCGCGTCTTGCATCAGTTCACAGTGGCGCGTTTTGGGCGCAAGAGAGGCTGTCTCTTCCTTTGCTTCGTTCTCTCACTCTTCTGCTTCACGGTGTTTGCTTTAACTAAAAGATTCGGCACACCAGAAAAGAAATGGCCTATTTCACCCTTTGTGGATTCGTCAACTCTCGTGTACCAAAGAGAGGACTTGCAGCGGATTTGGTTGTGGGAGATTGAAAGTGGTCACTATCCCAATAGGATTGACAGTCCGTGCATTTCATCGGAAATTTATCTTTTTATTTTCTGAATGCTTTCCCAGTTCCTGAACAATTAGGGTTAAAGAGTACGCCAACAAACCCTGCCCTTCCCCCGCGGAGGTCGACGTACATTCCCTACCGAACCAAGGGCTCAACTCTCGCTGTAACGACTACGATTGGCACTGGCCCGAAACGTGTCTATTTGGACATTCAAAGCGAAATCCCGAGTGTTGCGTACCCTCCTCGGCCCGTACCAGGGAGTGTTGCGGACATGGATATAATCTTGGAGCACTGCGACTTTTCAAAACGCAAGGTAGTACATCTTCATCTTGCCGTCACGTCTTCCCGCTCATTCGGTAATATTTTTTCCGTGACTGCCTAGAAGTTCTTCGGGTAGGCGCCGGTTTAGACAACGGCAAGCGACTGCGGCGAGGCAGCATGGATGACTGGAAGTACATTTTTCTTGAAACGAGCGATACTTCTCCCGTTTCCAGCAGGGATTTTTCTTCCTCGAGTTTGGAAGTACCCACAATCAGCGCTGCCGTCCAACGCCAGAGCTCTGATTCCACATCTGGATTAGTGAAGAAGCGTGGTGTTGAATGGGAGTTACCTCCCATTAATTTATCACCCGTCACGCCATTCCGGACCTACTCCGACCTCCCGACGCCATGCGATCCTGATTATCCTCGAGTGTTTCATATGTTCTGGACAGGGCCGTTTACAGACAAGCCATACCTTGCTCTCCTCTCTTTCCTTTACACTCAAAACACTGGCTTACATCTGCATGAGTACCCCGACAATGCGCCTTGTAGGTCGCAATTCTGGATGTGGATCAACCCTGGACCAGCCGCATCTGTACCAAATCCCAGTGCGACGCGGGATATGTTTGACGAGCTGAGGTCAAATCCTTGGGCTTCCCCGTTCCTTCATCCTCGGTTCAAAGATGTTATCCACTTCAAGCTCTGGAATACCACTGAGCAATTAGATGGTATACCAGAAATCAGGAATGAATGGCGCTCATTGGATACTTTGTTTCATTCTGGTGGCCGTATTGTAAATGTACCCAAAAAACAAGCGTCGCAGGACCAGGCCAATGCCGGAACCGCAGGCACAGCGGTCCCCGTCTCCCAACCCGATAGTGATGACCTTCTTCACCGTGCTGGCTCTAAATCTTCATCATCTTACGATCGTTTATCTGTGATTCTTTCTGATATGGCGCGCTTCATACTGTGCCATCGCTTTGGTGGTATCTACCTCGATGCGGACACACTGTTTTTACGTGATTGGGAAGAGTTATGGGGTTGGAGAGGCGCGTTTGCCTACCGGTGGTCTCGTATGGAAAGATATAACACTGCTGTGCTGCATCTGAACAAAGGCTCAGCGCTGGGAACATTTCTTTTCCGTACTGCGTTGAAGAATGACTTGGACTTCCATCCGATCAGCGTCTCGCGATACGTCAAAGACGCCTACTTGGATCGGCTCCTTCTGCGGCTCCCCGATGCTTTGTTTGATTCTGCATGGCTGAACACAGAGTACTACCAACGAGATCGACCACCTCAGCCCTATTTCTCAGAGTAAGTTTTAGTTCACTGCCTCTTTGCTCTCAGCGCATTCATCAAGAAACATTTAGCTTTGGCGAATTTTTTGATACACCACTCGCAAGTAGTGCCGCTCCACAAGCGCTGGGTTTTGACGGATTCTTCAAAGGTGCATACTCTTATCACTTTCACAATTACTGGTGAGGGTTTCGCATGTGAACTTGAATATGAATTCTCGACTGAGTTCATATCCGTGTCAGGTGGAAACCATTCGATCCATCCCGAAATTGGCCCGACTTGGGACCTCGTTTCTTCGCCGGAGAGCAAATTGCGCGGAACGCTGCCAAGGCTACCTCTGAACAGGCTACAGACGAGGACGAAGATCGACGAGATTTGGACTGGTCGGCAGTGTTAAAGCGGACTTTTGAGTCGTATATCCGTGGTGAACGGCCAAACATGTACGGAGAATGGATCAAGTGGTGAAATAACATCCGTATTGGGATGATAACCCTCGACACTATAGGAGAACTGGGAAGACCTACATTACGACATCATGATGAGAGACGGTTGACACTCGCGCAAGTTGGAGACATGCAGCTATCTACTTAGAAGACACGGAATCACAAAATGTAGCATAGGCCGTATAGTATATAATTCGTTACTGATTCTGGAGCTCCGCCTCTGTCAACCACGATGGCCATGTCAAGTATTTACACTTCTACTTACACCTCTACATACTTTATGTAATCTACACTTGAGTTCAAATTCAAGTTTATTTATTGCGTACCCAACCTGGCTTGTGCCGTGTTAACACAGTTCTTCAAGGTTTGTATGACTTCCTCTGGGTTTGAAGCACCAAAAATGGCAGTCCCAGCGACAATGACGTTACTACCTACAGAAAAGTCAGAAAATCAAAGCATAGTAGGATCAAAATTAGAGACTGACCAGCGTTTGCGCAAACATCAATGGTCTTGGGACCTACTCCGCCGTCTACCTCAATATCCTTGTCAGGGAACCTAGCTCGGAGTTCCGCTACTTTGGGTACACATCGTTCAAGGAATTTCTGACCACCACGCCCTGAGACCAACTCAGAAATTCAAGGACCGAGTGTTGACAAGGGCTTGAACACTAACCAGGGTAGACAGTCATAACAAGTAGCATGTCTGCGTGTTCTGCGATCTCGTCCGTAATCGCAGTAGACGGGGTGTCCGGAGAGATAGCGACCCCAGCTTTCATGTTACGATCATGAATAGTCTTTATTAAAGACACTGCGTCGGCTGGAATACAAGATTGAACATGGGTGGGTACGTGGAAGATCGAGTTGGATACAGACACGTTGCTTCGATGTGAAAGCAGTATAGAGCACCACCTGCGTCAGCGATGTCATTGACCCACTGCATTCATTCTTGATAATCGAAATTTAGTATTAATATATGTGATAGGTACCTTCTCAGGTTGGGCTACCATCATATGACAATCCATGAAGATACCAGGGACACCTTTGTGAACGCACGAGAGGATGGGTGCACCTAAACACGAAGATACTTGAGAAGAATTCACAATATGGGAGTAAAGATGAATTCCTTGCCCATGGTTATATTGGGTACGAAATGACTATAAAATTCTCAAGTCAGGATAGATCATTTGTGGATGGCATAAAATGCACGAAATACCCATCCATGACATCTACAAGACATTACATGAGATGAAAGCTTTATATACAAGTAAAAGCAGACCCATATGAAGCCAGTCAGCGCCTCCTTTGATCATTCGCTTGCATTCTGCAGTCAACTGGCCAAAGTCGGAGGCAAGGACGGAGGGTGAGATGATAGCTTGAGGCATAGTTATTTTCCCATTAATTACGTAAAGTCAGATCGATCATTAGATAGATGCGTCACGTGCTATGACGTACCCTAAGCATCATCCTTTTATACCTCCACAATTTTACTTAGAAATTGAACGAACCATGCTCAACTTCATTTTCTTCGTCACATCTCTGCTTGCTATTTTCTCTCTTGCAACAGCTAATGACCTTCACAATCGTCAAGGAGGTATAAACTTTCGTGCTCTTTCATTGTTGTACATTTCTAATTCTTCTTCCAAGGGGACGTAACTTCGTTCGGTTTGTGTGTTTTTTGTAGTCACATTATTTGTCGCTGACGATCGTAAAATAGTCGGAAGTATTGCTTCTGGAGCAACTAGTGTCTTCGGAGCTGGTACATCTGGAGCTGCTAGTGCCTTCAGCCAAGCTACCAGTGGCGCGGCGAGTGTAATCAGCGACGCGAGCTCACTTGGAAGCGGTATCTTTGAAACAGTGACCTGTTGAGTGTTCTGCATTACTTATTGTCATACGCATTCAGGCCTGACTTTAATCCATTACAGCTGTTGGTGGAAGCGTTGCTACAATTGTAACGAGCCAAGGAGGCGATGCAATTACTCTCGCAGGGTCAGCCGGAGGTAGAGTAACTTCTTTCGGTGGGCACGAGTGGACTGTCGCTGCGTCTGCCGCGACTGGCACGTCTAACGCCGCACTGGGAGCTGTTCATCTCGACGTATTGCCTGTCGTTCTATCGTTCCTCACACTCGCTGGAGGTGCAATGATTGGCGCGTTGATAACGATATAAGTATTGATTTTGGCAGTCACTAAGCTACTCAGTCGTGTATACCTACCGTACCGTTTGTAAGACGCTTCTGTATATCACTATGTTCTATGTTCATCTCGCAGTCTATCAGGACTATACCCCCGAACATTCATTTTTATTGTTCTGACACGGGAATTGCCATGGTAGTAGCTCCAGAAGATGACGCGAGGTACGTGAGGTACGCGAGGTCAAAGCTGCACCGCTGACGCTGATGATTGCAAGTGTGTGGAGCTGTATACCGTAACAAATATTCTTCCTCAGTTGACCACGCGCTCTCTGTCTTAGTACTAAGAAATCTAGTCAGAAAGCAGAGTATTAAGTGCCTGTACATACATGGTTAAAAAAACGCTTTTCCTGAGCCTTACTTAAAACGCGGTCACTTGACTTCAAGTACTCTTTCAAGCGCCTCATTTGGGCATATACTGAGAATCAGCGCAGCATCAGCGCTACCGCATCTGCTGATAAGTAGTGTTTTCATAAAAGATTCAGGGTCCTTTTGTTGACGATTGGTGCACCCTAGATCGTCCTGATTGGTCGACGTGTTACGGGCGCAAGGTGCTTTCCAGTGCAATTTGGTGAAAGGGAAGTACGAGCTTAGGTACCTTTATCGTATGTGCGTTCGTTTCTTCAAAGGACAAGGGAATTGGATCCAAATATATAAGATGAACCCCCACACAGACAACAGTGTTTTCAATGGACGTTTTTCCTGCTCGCATGGCTCTTGCGGCAAATGGCCGTTAGAGATCTTGGATAAATACGTGGCTCAGAAGGACCACGGAGCAGACACGGACAACGTTGAAGATGAAGCAATGTCAGTTGACTCTGAGTGAGGCTTTGGTGAAGAGTCTAGTCTGTCATCGATCTGGATCTCGTCCTACCGACATCGAGTCCGACGACTCTGCCTTCAGCAGCGAGGAACAGTTTTCGGAGAGCAGTATAGCTGAGGATCAAAAAGATGCGACGCGACTTGGGAGACATGTCGAGGGGTCTGCTGAGGGAGATCACAGATGCACTAAGCATACATGAAGCAGCTCGATGATGCTGATGAAGAGTTGGCTGATATCACAGGGATACCGCCACAGGCGATTATTCGCCGCCAAAGGGGGTGGAAGGATATCAGCTACCGGAGAGGACCAGGTCGAAGCAGAATTTCGGGACCTCTACGGCAATCTCTTTACTTCACCTATGCTACCTCGCACAGGCTTTGTCTCGCTAAAAACGCGACATTAAATATCTTCAAGGATGGCAGTTAGCAATAAGGGTGTAAAATCTTTGCGTCAGAAGGACAGTCTGGACTAAGCCTCATGAATCGTATGACCAGTCCTTAAGAAATTCAAGCAGATACTCATTACACGAAATCATGTAAGCAAGCGCATTAGGCAGATAGCTTTCATTGTTTGATGGCAGAGCGACATCTAGATTAAAACAGAATAAATCTAGGCATCGGTCAAATCTTTCTGACCCTGTGAAAGAAGTGTTTAGCACTTATTCGACCTCAAATGAGCGGATCAATACCTCAGCGTTGAAGAACAAGCTGTTAGGACCCCAAGGGAAGGGCTTGTGCCTCAAGTTCAAATATTCATAATCAGGCGGGAGGGGAAGCTTGCCACCGTTCTCCTCCTTGAGGTGCTCCAAATGATGATTGTGCTCCGACTCAACGTTGTAGACCCAGGCAGAGCAAACGGCAACTGAGGACGATTGTTCATTGGGAGAGAAAGTGAATAGAGGAGAATGAATACTTACTAGCAGGTATGCAAACAAAGTAGCTGCAACACGTTAGTAACCGAGACGAGTTGAAAGTAGGCCTAGCATATACCTGATTTTGCGCCAGAGCTCGGTGGTCTCTGGAGTGAAAAGGTTGATCAGAACGAGCTGTAATCCAGAGGTATAGTTGACATACCTGCAGCATGATGCTCAACAGCCTCAAGCTGAGCAAGGTAGGCGTTCTTGGCCGGAGTAGGGGCCTCAGTAGAGAAACGCCTGAGGACGGGGGCAGAGCGACGTGCAAGAATACGGAAAGACATGATGGTAGTAGTTGAGGAAGGCCTCGATTGTCACTGAGGGTCGTTCCGGAAATGCTTGTTTGTGCATGTTTGAAACGGAAGGCTAGCTTCACGCCTGACAAGGTACGCGTCACTTACTGCAAGTCTAAAACGCTCTTCCTCCTCACTCCCATGGTTGTCCGCTCTCAATCTTCAGCTGCTGGCGTCTTGGCTCTTTTATCTGAACCAGATCCTGTATTCAAGCATCATGCCCTCAAATCTCTCAATTCTCTAGTGCCCCGCTTCTGGGCTGAAATTTCTGAGCATATTGCTTTGATGTTCGTTCTTAACCTTTTCTCGTTTGAAATGTTTCTTACTTTTAGACTTCTTCTAGAGAGTCTTTATACGATAGCGATGAATTACCCAAAGAGGCTCGAGGCTCAGCAGCACTCCTAGCTAGCAAAGTCTACTATTATCTAGGGGAATATGACGAGTCGCTTTCATTTGCACTTGGTGCGGGAAGCGCGTTCGAGGCGGAATTTCGTGTCCCGGGCTCAGAAGAATATGTGGAAACTGTCATGTGTGAGTAGAACGTTTGTACTTACCAGCCCAACCGCGGTTAATGATCCATCTCAGCCAAGGCTATTGATCGATACATTGAGGGTTGTTCTGAAGAGCAAGCGAGTGGCAAGCAAGCCAAGAGTGACACTCGACTCAAATTGATTATCGAGAACATTTTTTCACGGTGTATAGCGGAGGGGGAGTACAAGCAGGTGGGTCTTGAAACGTTTTTCATTGTCAATCTTATACTTATTACTGTTATATTCCAGGCAATTGGCATTGCTCTAGAGTCGCACAGACTGGACATTATCACCCAGATATACAATCACACCCGTGATATCTCCATACTATCTTACGCCATGGAAGCCGTGATAGATACTGGGTTTTCTCTTTCTTACCGTGACTCTGTCCTTCGCTTCCTCTATGCATTATTTCCTCGGCCGTCTGCGGGAGACGGCTCACCTCATGTCCATGCTCTTACCCGCCTGCTTGTAACTCTAAGTGACCCTCAGCTTACTGTCCCGCTGCTTGTGTCGCTAGTACCGAAGGAGAAACTTCTCGCATATCAATTTGCCTTCGACCTCGTTGAAGGTGGTGCTCGAGACTACCTTGACCTTGTTCGTGCTGAGCTTCCTAAAGGCGAAGGGGTGAGTTTCATCAATGCCAGATGTCTCTAGCCTTACTAACTCTATGAAAGGAAACTCAAGAAATATTCGACAAGATACGAGCTATTCTGACTGGACAGGAGTCCGTCAAATTATATCTCGAATTCTTGAAACGGAATAATCATGTCGACACACTAATTCTTAAGCATACAAAGGAATGCTTAGAACCGCGTTCTCACCTTTCATTTTCCCTCATTTCTGACTAAAAATACTTATAGGAATGCTTAGAACCGCGTTCTTCCATATATCATACGGCTCTGACATTGCAGAATGCGTTTATGCATTCTGGAACGACTTCAGACCTTTTCTTGCGCGAGAATTTGGAATGGCTTGGCCTGGCGTCCAACTGGTCCAAGTTCTCTGCTACAGCTGGCTTAGGTGTCATTCACAAAGGTTACTTTGAACAAGGAATGACAATTCTAGGTCCTTACCTGCCCCAAAGTACTGGCGAGAGTAGCGTCACTGGGGCTGCGTATTCCGAAGGTGGCGCTCTGTACGCACTCGGTCTCATCAATGCTGGATGCGGGACTGATGTGTCTGCCTATCTGCGGGATACCCTGCGCTCTGCTCAAGGAGAAGTTGTCCAACATGGTGCAGCACTTGGATTAGGAATAGCTGCGATGGGTTCCAAGAGCATGGAGACATTCGAGGACCTCAAAAACGTTCTGTTCATGGACTCTGCTATCGCTGGTGAGGCTTCTGGTTATGCAATGGGTTTGATCATGCTTGGCACGGCAGCGGAGGAGCCTGTTCGTGAAATGTTGTCATATGCTCGCGAAACTCAGCATGAGAAGATCATACGAGGACTTGCAATCGGTATTGCTTTCGTCTACTATGGTCGTCAGGAGGAAGCAGCTCAGACTGTGAAGGAGCTTTTGGCTGAAGCGGTTAGTTTTAAATTTATGATCTCGACAACCATGCTCACCTATTTGAAACAAGGACCCGATTTTGCGTTATGGAGGAGTTTATACACTCGCTCTTGCCTATGCGGGAACATCCAACAACGATGCTGTCCGACAATTGCTGCACATCGCTGTCTCCGATGTTTCTGATGACGTCCGTCGTGCTGCAGTCACCTCTCTTGCATTCTTGCTTTTCAAGAACCCAGGACAAGTACCACGTATTGTACAACTCCTAAGCGAGAGCTATAACCCTCATGTTCGCTGCGGTGCTACTTTGGCCCTTGGAATTGCTTGCGCAGGGACAGGACTTCAGGTAAGCCGGGTTCGATTTTCGCTGACTCATTTCAAGTTTGACATCGCATTTCAGGATGCCGTCGAAATTCTTGAACCAATGACGAAAGATAGCGTGGACTTCGTGCGCCAAGGTGCATTCATCGCATTGGGTATGATTCTTCTTGAGCAGTCGGAGGCATCCTCGTCGTCACTAGCATCCACTCGGGCTCGGTATAGCAAGATCATATCCGACAAACATGAAGACCCCATGGCTAAGTTTGGAGCAGCGCTGGGTCAAGGCCTTATCGATGCTGGTGGAAGGAATGTGACCATCAACCTCCAGAGCCGAGCCGGCAGCCGCAATACAAACGCAATTGTGGGCATGGTCATGTTCTGCCAATTCTGGTATTGGTATCCGTTAGCGCACTGCGCTTGTCTTGCCTTCGAACCTACTGGCATCATTGGATTGAATGGGGACTTGAAGGTCTGTTCTGTTAATCTTAAAGTCAAGGTTATATCACTCACATATCTCTCCAGGTCCCGAAATTCGAGTTGACTTCCAACGCCAGACCCAGTTTGTTCGCCTATCCCAGTTCAACAACACCTCCAAAGAAGGAAGCTGCCGTCAAAGTTGCTACTGCGGTGCTCTCTACGACGGCTAAAGTCAAGGCCAGAGAAAAGAGGAAAGCAGCAGCAGAGGACGCAATGGAGGTTAGTTCTGGCAAGGATTGTGTTGACTATAGAGGGCTCATAGAGATTTCCAGGAAGACAAGTCTGAAGCGAAAGGAGAAGGCGACGGAGACGTTGAAATGAAAGGGGAAGACAGCTCATCCCCTGCCAAAGGTAGTCAATTTATGGAACTTCCAAGATTTTTCACTTACTTCTACAAAGTTCCTGCAGCTCCCACAAAACCAAGTAGGAAGAGCGAGCCTTCATACGAAAATATTCCAAATTTATCGCGAGTTACTGCCGCTCAACTGGCTTATATCAGCTTCCCGAGTGATGGTAGATATCAGCCCGTACGCGGAGTGACTGCTAAGCCAGTCTCTACACGGACAGAAAAGACTTCTCTGAAGCAAACGGAGGAGAAGTACGCTGGTGGAGGAGGCATCTTGATTCTAACCGATAGTCGCCCTGAGGAAGAGGCCGAGTTCATTGAATTCGAGACGACAGTACAACCTGAGCCTGCAACAGCTCCAGTACCAAACGGGAATGCCGTCGGAGCGTCCACTTCTGGCCCACATATCGCGCTCGATGAGAGCGCTCCAGACGCCGACCCGCCACAAGCCTTCGAGGTGAGCTTTATCGTTGAAGGTCTGTTATCGATCTCTGACGACTATTTTCTGCAGTATCCGTTCGAGAATGACAGTTAGACTAATACCGATCATAATGTATTCCCGTGCACTAGTATTTTTAAAATTCGTTGCCTTCGCACAGTCTTGTTATGTAATTCTGGTGAAAGCCTTTTATTATCGAATGTGCTGATTAATTGCTTGCGAAGTATTCATGGCTTCACTCATTCAAGTTGCAATTCTCGACGATTATCAGCAGGTTGCCTTGCAGCTTACAGACTGGTCTGCGATAGCCGATCGTCTGAAAATTGATGTTTTCACAGACACGTTGGACGACGAAGAGAGCCTAAAGAAACGTCTTGAGCCCTATGAGGTCATTTGCGCTATGCGTGAACGGACCAAATTCCCCAAGTCTTTACTGGACAAATTGCCTAACTTGCGGTATGTGAACCATGAATGTAACAGAACAAACTCTAAGGTATACTATGTAGACTCATTGCGACCACGGGCATGAAGAACGCAGGAATTGATGTGGAATACGCAAGGCAGAAGGGCATCTACGTTTCCGGTACTGGATCGGGTGGAAACTCGACTCTGGAACACATTTGGGCCCTAATTCTCGCCGTTGTTCGCTACATCGCCTTGGAGCACACCAATATGAGCAAAGGTAGTCCCCAGTGGCAAACCGTTGTACCTGCCGGCCTGGCAGGTAAAACTTTGGGTTTGATTGGAGTAGGAAGACTAGGCTCACAGACAGGAGAGGTACGTACATCAAGCTTCCAGGCATTTCAGAACCTCATACAAGGCGGCGCAAGATCGCAAAAGCATTCAACATGAGGGTGATCGGCTGGTCACCAAACCTTACACCTGAACGTGCTACAGAGGCAGGAGTTGAGTATGTTGGAACAAAGAAAGAGCTAATGGAGCAGAGTGATATCGTATCTCTTCATATGGTGCTATCGGAAAAGACCAGACACTTGATCAATGCTGAAGATTTGCTGATGATGAAGCCGTCAGCATTCTTCATTAACACTTCTCGTGGGCCACTTGTTGACGAGATAGCATTGATCGAGGTGTTGAGAAACAAGAAGATTGCTGGTGCCGGGTTGGATGTTTTCGACCAAGAGCCTCTCCCATTGGATCACCCATTACGATCTGTAGAGAATGTTACTCTCAGTCCCCACAATGGATATGTAAACGACTCGAACTATAAGGTGAGTTAGCCTTAGCTTCGTGAGATGAATTATGTGCTTGATAACTCGCAGGTGTTCTGGAATCAGACGGTTGAAAACATCAAAGGATATTTGGAAGGAAAGCCGCAGAGATTAATGTAGGGAGTAGAACGTGTTCTAGTTAATTAAGTATGTAGCTGTATGTAGTACCTTGTCCGTGGACCATAGTCCATGAAGTGCACGTGGCGATTGTCTGTCACGATGTCACGCGATTTCAACCCATTCACCGCATTCGTTTTGAATCTCAATCAGATCCTTTTACTATCTCTCTAAAACCACTCTTTACATCTTAAAATTCAAACAATGGACTCTGAGTCTCGTACAACCAAAGCTCGTAGAGAAGGTTGGTCTTGAAATATTGACTTTTTTCTTTCTAATCTCACTCGGGCGACGCGCCTGATTCCGTCAACAGCCTATAAGGCTAAAGGTGCACTTAAACAAGATGACCTTAGACGTCGTCGTGAAGAACAGCAAGTTGAGATCAGGCGCCAGAAACGAGAGGAGAATATTTCAAAGAGGAGGAATTTCCTTCCTTCCACGGGGGCCGAGTCTGATGAAGAGGTGATAAGTGGCAATTGGGAGGAACCGGTATGTTTCTTTCATGGCTTATTTTTTCTGGTCTTCGTTTTGTGTCGCTCTTTCTGAAAAGTGAGATCTGTAGTTGGCGGATGAGATGATCTCCGGAGTATTCTCTGATGATCCCGAACGTCAGCTGGACGCGACCACCAAGTTCCGCAAACTTCTCTCGAAGGAAAGGAACCCTCCGATTGACCGTGTCATTGAATGCGGTGTAGTCTCTCGTTTCGTCGAATTTTTAAAAACAGGGCATTCCATGCTTCAGGTAAGTTTCTTGCCACTTTCCGTCTTTCAAGGATGTTTGTGCTGATACGTGTGCGGTAGTTTGAGGCGGCCTGGGCATTGACCAATATCGCATCTGGCACCGCGGAACATACTCAAGTAGTAATCAATGCGCAGGCCGTTCCGGAATTCATTAATTTACTATCGTCCTCTGTGCTTGATGTCCGTGAACAAGCAGTCTGGGCACTAGGAAACATTGCTGGCGACAGTCCTCAATGTCGGGATTACGTTCTTCAGCAGGGTGCTTTACGACCTCTTCTCACTCTACTAAGTGAGAATCATAAACTGAGCATGCTGAGAAACGCCACTTGGACTTTGAGCAATTTTTGTCGTGGCAAGTCTCCCCAGCCTGATTGGGAATTGGTCAGTTGTTTATCTCTCAAGTCGGTTCTTGTCCTCACAAATATCTGCTTTTGTCTTTCTCAGATTTCACCTGCCCTGACTGTGTTGACGAAATTAATCTATTCTCTTGATGACGAGATTTTGATTGATGCTTGTTGGGCAATTTCATATCTTTCGGATGGATCCAACGACAAGATTCAGGCCGTCATCGAATCTGGTGTATGCAGGCGTCTTGTTGATCTTCTCATGCACAACTCCACCTCCGTTCAGACACCTGCTCTCAGGTCTGTCGGAAACATCGTCACAGGTGACGACCTCCAAACCCAAGTTGTCATTGCCTCGGGTGCTCTTCCAGCATTGCTCGCCCTTCTTTCATCTCCAAAGGATGGTATTCGGAAAGAAGCCTGTTGGACGATTTCAAACATCACCGCAGGGTCTCCTCCACAGATTCAGAATGTTATCGACGCCAATATTATTCCTCCTCTCATCAACATTTTACAAAATGCGGATTTCAAGACAAGGAAGGAAGCATGCTGGGCGATCTCGAATGCGACTTCAGGTGGTCTTCAGGAGCCTTCCCAGATCCGATATCTTGTCAACCAGGGCTGCATCAAGCCCTTGTGTGATCTTCTGACTATGATGGACAACAAAATCATTCAGGTCGCTCTTGATGGTCTTGACAATATTCTGAAGGTTGGAGAGATGGACAAGGTGGCCGCAGGACCAGGCGGTATCAACCAGTATGCTGTGTTCGTCGAGGAAGCTGGTGGCATGATCACGATCCACAACCTCCAACAACACGACAACCTGGAGATTTACAAGAAGGCGTTCAACATCATGGATAAGTATTTCCCCGACGAAGAGGACGTAGACACCGCCATTGCTGCTCCTCAAGTCGATGCATCAGGTGCTTTTGCTGTAAGGATATTTATCTGCAAAAGTATCAAGGTCCTTGCTGATGTATCGTTTTCTTTTTAGTTCCATTCCGATGTTGCAGCTCCTCAGGGTGGATTCAGTTTCGGACAGTAGCTTGGTTGTCAGAGATTCACATGGAGCTTTAACCTTAGGCCTGCTTTTTATTACTGCCTCCATCCACGTCCTTGACTACATTTACGTTCATGAATAGTTTTCTTTTGAAGCCATTTTGTATCTTTTCTCTCAAATTTTCATTTTCAATCGATAAGAGCGCGCTGTTCTTCATTTTCATCACATGCTATTGTCTTTTTTTAAATTGGCCCAGTAATATACAGTGTGTATGTATTCAACATGAATGATTCTTGGATGAAGCTGAAGTCTGAAGGATGCAGAACGCGTGATCCAGCCGGCGCTAAATCTTGATCATGGCCTCTCAAATACTACCACTAGGTTCAAATTATCCTTTTCTTTGTTTTAGCCTTTGTCTGATAAACCTATTAAACACTAGAGTTGATCGACAAGTGTATTGGGTCGCGGATATGGGTTGTTATGAAGAGTGAGCGCGAATTCACTGGCACTCTATTGGGATTTGATGATTTCGTCAGTGAGTTGCTTTCTTGTTCAGTGCTGGTATAAGCTTACGATTGAGTGCACTGTAGACATGGTTTTAGAGGACGTCACCGAGTAGTGAGCTTCATAGTCGTTTCCCACCTATTCGTCGCCCTTCATTGTCTCTTTCTTCTCCTTAGCGAGACGACACCACAAGGGACCAAGAAAACCAAGCTTGCGCAGACACTTTTGAATGGCAACAACATCTGCATGGTCAGTTTGTGTGATACATTTGTACAATTGCTGATCAGTGATTTTTTCTTCTAGCTCGTTCCTGGAAGTAACGGGCCAGAGGATATATAACATAACACACACTTTGTGCCATGCCAAGAAAGCAGAGGACAAAAACTGAGTACTGAGGCCTGAGGATTACCGCTACCCTCAATGCATATGACTCTAGAGTGTAGAGGATTATTACTTGGAAATTTTTCCTTCGAGTCGCTCAATTGTTGTACGATACCTTGACTTTGATTCTGTACAGAAAATGCTGCCTGAAAGCAATACAGGTTCTTTCCAATATCGTATTCTATATTAGCGTGTATACTACACTCTATGTGTAGAGAATTGAAACTGAAGAAGGCTCGAGCGCGGCGCGTCTGAGCACGTGGCTCTGAAATCTTCACTTTCCAAGTTTCTCGGTACTTGACAAGTATCTTCGCTATACCATGGTTATGCGACTACGTTTGGCGGTCCATGGGCTGCGAAATGACCGTATATTTCACCTAGTCGCTATAAACCAGCGTGCACGTCGCAATGCAAAACCAACAGAACTATTGGGTATCTATGATCCTCGTGTAAAGCCCGGAGGACAGGACCATAAAACAATGGAATGGAGTGTTGGCAGAATACGGTACTGGCTGGATGTTGGCGCTATACCGAGTAAATCTGTTGTCAAGCTGCTGGAATTGGTGCGTTTTGTATCCCACTCGTTTTCTAATTTGTATATTAACCTAGTATATAGGGAAAAATTCTACAGCCTGGCTCTCCATATCATCCCAAAGCTGACAGCGTCAAAGCATCCCCGACCCGCACTGTAGAGGAGTAGTACGGTACTTGCAGGCAACCTCGACTTCACGAGGACTCTTCTGTACACGGGTACATACATACATTGCAGATTACAACCAAAATCTCTGCCCGCTTTCGGCACTGGATCGCTTGGGGCGTTGGTAGTTATAGGGAGCATTGGTATGAGGTGGCGTGTACCGTGTTGCGTATCAGTGGTTGAAAAGCATTTCAGCAATTTCATGATGTCCTGCAATCTGTGCGAGCTCTGCTGGTGTCATCTCATCTGGATCCTAAATGACAACGTCAAACCAAATTAACATTATTGACATGAAAGACAAAGTTTGACCTTGATAGTAACATCAGCACCCTTGTCTAGCAGCAGTCTTACGACGTCTGTATTGCCCCGGTCGCAAGCCAGATGAAGCGGCGTGTAGCCCTGCCAGAATTCACTCGTTGAGTTATACTTTAGTGTAAACATTGGGTAGCTCACATATTCATCTAGAGAATTTATATCAACGTCTGCTTTCTCGATGAAGAGAGCATCAAGTTTCCTTAGATCACCCGCAATAGCCAACCCGTGTATACTCTCATCTGCGTCTAGAGGTGGAGACATTACACTGACAGCAACTCCCATTCCGCTGCCATTATTACTCGAGGTAGTTGGCGCGTCGTCATCCCAAATACTTTCTTCATCTTCTTCAGACTGTGCTGGATTTCCAGCGCCTGGCTGCCAACCCAAATCGTGTGCGATTTCCAGATATCTGCTTTCAGCATCCAAGCCAATGGTATACTTTTTTCCAGCAGCATCCCAGGCATCCCATTTTGCTCGCCCAGTCATATCAAATATCGAGGGACGAGACGTATTCGGACTTGGAGAGACAGTCACCCATTTGAAGAGGCCGTACAGCTAGCAAAGAAATCGTCAGGAATTAACATTGCCTAGACAGATTCCGAGACCTCAAGTTTAATTGTATTCGATACTTTTGCGAGCGAAGATGACTTTGAAAGATACGTCGCAGCATCATGAAATGAAGTTGAAGGGGTGTACGCAGTCATGAAGAAGAATATGTTATTATGTAATCCACATTCACTCTACATCTATTATCTACACCAAGCCTGCTGCTTTCATGGCCTAGAAATATACAGGGTCAGTCATAGCCTTCAAAATATTGGACAGTACTACCTTGAGCATCTCCGAACCAATCTTAGCGGGACTATCGGTGACAATAACACCCGCCTGAGTTAGAGCGGCAACTTTGTCAGAGGCTGCGCCTATTTAGAGATTTCAATCAGTACAAGATACAGAGTACAAAGGGAGATAAGATTCGGACCTTTTCCCCCAGAAATGATGGCCCCTGCATGTCCCATGCGCCTGCCTGGGGGAGCCGTTCTTCCAGCAATGAAACCAACAACAGGTTTGGGATTCTGGCGTGTCTTGTTGTATTTCTCGAGATATTCAGCTGCCTCTTCCTCCATGGATCCTCCAATCTCTCCGATGATGACAATACCTACATGGGATAAGATACCTATAAGTGACTTTGATGGAAAAAAAAACTACCTTCAGTTGCCGGGTCCTCAAGGAACACCTTTATCACGTCGAGGTGTTGCGTTCCAGGAAAGGGGTCACCTCCAATACCGATACAGATCGATTGGCCAAGGCCGACATCGGTTGTCTGCGCAACAGCTTCGTAGGTCAAGGTTCCGGAACGAGAGACGATACCTAATGAAGAGCTTGTTAGAAGATTATTTTACTGCGAAGTATGATGCAGTACCAATCTTTCCGGGGGTGTGAATATGCCCAGGCTGGATACCCATTTTGCATCCACGAGGGTTGATGACTGTTAAAACATAGTGAATAAAGAAGATACACGCGTCTCGTTTTATTGACATACCACCAGGACAATTCGGTCCTACAAGCCGGGACTTGGATTGACTTTTTAACGCTTGCATCACCCTGACGAGGAATAAGAACGACGGATGTGAGAAGGATGATATACGTTTACGAACCCTGATCTCGTCGGCTTGAGGGATGCCTTCTGTGATACAGACAATTAAACCAATCTCGTTCTCAATAGCCTCGATAATGGCGTCGGCAGCACTTGGTGGTGGGACGTAGAGGATAGAAGCATCGGGAGATGTTTCTCTTACAGCCTGAAAGATAGGAAATGTTCTCGTGAAATTCATGTAAGGAAAACCTGTCGATTACCTCTTTGACGCTTCCAAACACAGGTAGACCAAGGTGAGTTTGGCCAGCCTTTTTGGGTGATACACCTCCAACCATGTTCGTGCCATACTGTAATGCCTCCTTAACATGAAAAGTACTCTGAATAACGCGCTTGTCGTCAGGAACAACCTTGTTATGAGAGACGAGTGGTGCTTGCCGTCTTTCCAGTGAAACCCTGGCATAAAACTTTAGTTTCTGGCTTGATCAGAAGATTCCGTGCGGTGTCTTCGTAACTCTTGCGAGCTGCAGACTGCGTAAACGTCCTGCGTCCAGCTGCTATGTCGTTTGGTTAAAACATAAGAAACTGTTACACCCAAGAGACATACCGCAACGAGAAAAAGTTTGACTAGCTCGATGTAACATGGAGTCTGGAGAGTCTGGAGTCTACTTAGCGGAACCCGTGGGGTTGACCCGTAACAAATAGGAACTGTGTTTGTTGCTGTTAATCTTGGGGGCTACCTTACGTACAATCGACATTTTCTACATAAATCCTAAAGTACTCGTATCCGCGAATTTCAATTACCGCTCAATCACCGTTCTAGAGTTCCAGTTCTACGTCTCTCACGAGCCTTCTTGGACTCGCGATGGAATGTGACGACTGCATACCTTACTTGGTCGAACTTTTTCTCGTTGATTGCGCTGCGTGAAAGGGGTTGAATATAAACAATATGAACTTCCGACTAGAACCGAAGAATTCCTCTCACCCAGTGACATCTGACAAAAACTTATTCTTTACTTGATCAGGTACAGCTAGAGCTGGAAGCTGCTGCAAAATGGCAGGCAGCCACGCTAGTAACTGAGTGGTCCAGGTTGTGGCCATTATCCTGAATAGGGTGATGACAACGGAGTCGCTTTCCGGAGGAAAGTCTCCGACCAATCCGCTGAGTAAATAGCCAAGGAACTCCGCACCCTGATTTTCTACCGTGCCGTGAATAGTGTTGGCGTATAATATGAAATTCGGGGGTGTAGGAGTAGATGGAAGAGGATCCAAGCACTTGTGGCTAAAAATGTCCCGGAAAAGATCCAATGCAACAAATATGACATCCGTTTGGACAACTGTGAGTGCGGCAGTCGTCGCCCGAAAAGCAATAGGGAACACTGATGGCTGAAAGAAGACGTTAGGGGCTTCGCGTAGTAGTTGCAATAACATATGCGCATAATCTTCCAGCACTGCGAACCGAAGCCGTGTTAGACCGCATGTTTACATTAGTGAGGGTTATCGGACACACCATCAGGTAAGTTATTTGCCGACTGAGCCTGTAAAAGAGATACGACCTTATTTGTGGCTCGTTCATATATCTCGCGGAGGGAACCGTGAAAGTTTGTATCGTCTCGGTCACCAAATCTGCCTATCACCTTACCAGCGATCCAGAGGTAACTGGCAATACCAGTGGCTTCAAAAGCGAAGGACATTCTTGCCACAACACTCGAAGCAAAAGGTAAAACAGCTGAATCGAAGAAAGACAGTCCGTATCTCAAAACACGGTTTGCTCTTTCGGCAACATCAGGTTCTGACCCATACTTGGACAGAAAGACGTCGAACATTGCCCAGGCTTCCTGGCATGTATTTTGGCAGGCATCAGGTAGATCCTCCCCAAAACTTCCGATGACGAACAGCATGGCTTCCAGATTCTCAAGGCCATCTATGATATGCTTAGTATCAACCTTCATTCATTATGGAGAATTTTTCTTACCACAGGCAAGCTGTAATTCTTGCTTGGTGGCCTGTCCAGTCTTGTTGACGACGGCGTGAATTACGTTAAGGATATCAAGCGAAAAGGTCTTCAAAGACTGCGCCGCTTTGTCCATAGGCATTGCTGAGATCACATGGGCAATCGCTTCATATATCTTACGCCTGTCATCTTGAAGTAATTTTGTTCCTGCGCCGTTGAGGAAAGTATGTAGGGTTGGAAGTACTTCCGCCAAATGCTGTGGCATAGTGAGATACTTGAGCCAACAATCCACAAAAAGTACGAATCACCTGTTTGCAATCCTGACACAAGTAATTCAGCGCTTGACCGGCAGCTGCACAGACTTCCAAGTCAGAATCTTCAAAGCCAGAAGAGATGAACTGCAACTGGTTGCTGATGTACGTTGGATGTACGTTGATCCATTCCGTATAACGAGATATGATCATGAGAGATGCATAACGAACTCGTGGGTGCGAAGGGAGCGACGGGAGAAGATCTAGTATCTTTGGCACAGCACCTTCATCTTTAGGATCGATTTGAGCACCCATAGACCTCAAAGCAAAAAGAGGTGCCTCGATTTCCTGCCAGGAGACATTGCCAGAGCCGCGTGATAGTCCGTTGGCAATCACTTCATAGGTTGCTAGCAAGCAAGATTCGGTTTCCAGTACATCGCAGCAATCCTTTAAGGCATCGCCCATGACATGCCTGAATAAACGGAAATCCTCTGCCTCTTGACCAGTGAGCGGCGCAGAGTCAGGGGGAAATTGCAGATGTTTAATGATCATTCCCATGATTGAGCGATATGCTTCAATGAAAAGAGCTGGGACTGAAGATTTCTTGCCAATGACTTGCGCGAGACGACCCCAGAACGGAAAGGCAATAGGAACTATGTCGAGATCTGGGTATGCGGTGCATTCAGCGATAGCCTCAACAATGGGATAAAATGTATCAGTGTGCTGCACAATGAGTAGGCGATAAGTCTCCCCCGCTTCGGCAAAGATACGTGCAAAACCTCGTATTTTGTCGGGATCGTTATGGTATTTGGTCAAGAGTGGCTTCAAGGCAATGATACGAGGGACTATGATTTCAATAACAGGCATGTTGTCGTCGATTTCCTGCGTCTCATGAATGAGATCGCAAATCAAGTTAACCGCTGTGTCGAAAAGCTGATCAGACGCCAGAGCCTCAAATGACAATCCGAGAAGAGGCGAAGCCCTCATCTCTAAAGGTCTGGCTTCCCCTGAGAGCAGCCAGCTTCGAAGGCAGTCGAAAATTTGAATCTGGACATCTGGTGTAACACCTAACAATAGAGTGAGCATCGGGCGGGGGTGAAGGCAGATGATAACGCACCAGGAGCTTGTATATACACCACCAACAAATCTAGTACTGTCTTGGCATTGGAAGTCAGGAGAGCTGACAATCTCTCATCCCACTCGTAGTCCTGATACAGGGATTAGATTCTTGAGTGGCCACGCACAAAGAAACAGAACTGACAGTGATTGGCACTTTATGATTAATGTGGAGTTCCTCTGGAAGCAACGTTAAGAATTGCAACAAGGCTGGAACAGTAGCAGGATTTCCGCCAAAAGTGTTGATCATCGTCTGCACGGCGTTGTTCCAACTAGGTAGCTGCATCGCCAATCCCGCCACTGCCAAACACAACTGAACCAATATAGCCCTCGGACCAGCTGCATACTTTTCTAAAGCAGCCAAAAGCGTATCTCGTAGGGCAGGAAGATTCGCAGAATCAACTTGATTGAGATCGTAAGTGACCTAAGTAGAAACCGATTCAGTAATCGAGAAAAAACGACCAGTCTTGTGATCGGCGTACTTTCATCCTGAATGTCTGGGCAGCAAAGACCTTTGCTGCAAGTGGTGCCTCAGGGGAGAGCAGGAGGACGTTACAGGTCGACCATGCCTCGGCCTAAGGTAGCGCATTGGTTCACAAGTTAGACGAATGTTGAGGAACGGTCCAGGCGGGAGATCATTTACAGAGTGTTGAAAATCTTGAAGCCATACATTGGCTTTCTCCAGTGAATCCCTGTCCGGCGTTCGTGAAAAGACATCTAGCGCAGCCAAAAGAGCTGGAATTTCGGACATTTTTGTAGTGATAGTCAGATTGAAAGGAAGAAAGATGAAGATGCGGTCAGTTTATCCATGTTGACACCAAATCCATTGACGCGATTATCACCAGGTCTTTATCGAATGAAATAAGGGCCAAAGTGGTATATGGTATATGTTATTGACAGGAATCGGTACATCCTCGGCTCCAGATGCTAACAGAAATCATAGAGAAAATAATCGTAATAGAGAATAGGGAGCAGTAGACTGAGTATCCATGGTGAAGGAGTGTGGATGTTCACGAAGAACCAAGACAACAGATAACACTAAAAAATGTACGACAGAAGGCAAGAATAGGGAAGCGCGAGTACGGTAGACAATGTCAGTGCGATTGCAATTGACTTTCCCATTAGTCAATGCGGAAGGTGGCCTTGCCACTCTCAGGAACTCGTTGAATTCGTCTAGGTACGGAGGAAACCCTTTTTCCTTCCACTCTGATGAAAGATATTCGTCAATTCAAACAGCATATAAGAGATATGGTGCACACTGACCGGGTTCTTCTCTGGAGTGAGCGGACGTCCGGACTCGAGCTTCCTCTTCTTCTCCTCTAGATCCAGCCGTTGCTTTTCCAGTGCTTCCTTCATTTCCTTGTGCCGAGCATATAGCTCCTCCTCGGACTGCTTGAGTTTAGCTTCCTTCTCCTGTACTTTTTGCTGGAAGACCATCTTCATTTCTGCCTCCATCTTGGCGAGCTTGGCTTCGTGCATGACACGTTCTTCCTGTAGTCGGGCAGCAGGATTGAGAGAAGAAAGTTAGCATGCATTCTCTTGAATAGATAGATGAGGCTGACTTGATCTCCTTGAACACACTCGAGTCTTGCGCCACACCCATGCTGACAAGCTTCTCTGTACGCCAGTTCTCGTACAGGACGTCGTTAGTGTACTCCCTGAGCTCCTCCATGTATGTGCGAACGAGCATTTGTCTAAGCTTGACAAAATCGCAGTGCTATAAGAATAAAATGAGAAAAACGATCCCGAACGACGTAATGAGTTAAGACAAACCTCCTCATTGTCAACCTCGACAACGCCCCATGGATAAGCACGCCCTCGGACCTGACGTCCATCAGGAGTGACGACGGCTTTGTCGGAACCGACGACGGCAAATGGAATTTTGCTGGCGATTTCTTCGGCCTCAGCAATAGTCTCCTCGTCTTCATTCTCGTAGGTTGGAGCCTGGAAAATGTGGATGTTGTGATGTTCGATATCTGAGAGAATCTACACAACGAAGGGTGAAACTTGAACAAGTTAAAGGGACGATGAAAACATACCCTCAGCTTGAATGCTGCAATCTCTTCGTCAGTCATGGTATCCGCTTTCGCAATGATGGGAATCAAGTTGACTTTGGTATGAAGCCGGCGCATGAACTCGATATCAATTTGCTTCAACCTGCAAAAGGGATAATCAAACGTTAGACATATTCAAGGTGAATCTACTTGTTGCTCACGAGTGTCCCGTTGGCTGAATGAAGTACAGGCAGGCATGTACACGGTTGTCAACAACCTTCATTCGGTTGACGCGATTCTCCTGCTCCAAGTAAGAGTCAAACCTCGACTCAATGTTTTCCACAATTGGCTTCCAGCTGTCAAGGAGGGTTCAGACTGGCGAACAATGGAACACGACGCTGTTCTACATAGCTGTCATCGTTGTTGACGAAGTCTCCAAAGCCAGGGGTGTCAACAACAGTCAAGTGAAGACGCACTCCATTTTCCTCAATGTCTACACGTAAAACGAAGGCAAGCTTAAGGTAAAGAAACGTCCCGTGGTGACAGCAACAATGCACGCACCAGCACCGATGCTCTCAATAGCAACGGTCTTGGGCCGCTCCGCAGAAGGTGGCAGGGGTTCCTTGGGCGGATAGAGAGTGGTGTTGAACAAAGTGTTAATGAGAGTCGACTTGCCCAAACCCGACTCCCCTGAAAAAAAATAGCCAAAACAAACACGCGATCATTATTAGAAGTAAAGCGAATTATGAGAACCACTGACCGACGACCATAGTAGTGAACTGAAAGCCCTTTCTAACACTCTTCCTGTGAACCTGGTTGGGAAGGTTGGCGAAACCAACGTAGCCCATCAGTTTTTTACGAATGACAGGAGAGATAGCAGAATTGTTGGAGGGCCCAAGAGAGGGACTTGAGCCATTGGGCAAACCATTTGAATACTCGCCCGCGCGAGAGGAGGCGTAAGAGTCAGACATCTAAAGAAATATAAGAAGTGAAGGAAAGGAAAAGGAAGAAAGGGAGTAAAAATTTACTGGAGAGACTGGGACGATGGGAGAGAAGGAACCTGGCGAATATTCAAGTTGGTCTTGTTTGGCTACCCGAGTGGCGGCGGTCTCTGAACTCAATCTCGGTCGCGGCGTAACGAGCAGCTTCTGCAACCGACGAAATTAGTCTTTGTCCTCGTAAGTATCTCATTTTCTTACCAAGTTGTACGGTACCTTCATTACAGACAGGTATGTGTAAGTACTGCTAACATGCTTTTTTCTTCCTTCTTTTTCTTCACTTCCAACCCACGCTGCACCAACGTGAACAACGTGAAACAATTAATATTAAGACTATGTTATATATGTGACTTCTTCTTCTTCAGTGGCACGCATCCAGGTTGATGAACATCTCAAATATCTCTATTTCCTCGGCCGTGATCGAGGAGATTTCTTCCTCGTTCCATCTCCATTGACATCGTCTCTCTATCTCCCTTTGCGGTTGCTCTTCGCACCCGAAGGACCGTGACAAGACCCCCTCTAGACTCGGGATCTCCAATGTGGAGCTCTCTGGCGTCGATGAAGGTGGTGGGCTTTCGCTACATCTCGTCCTTCCACTTCCTTCAGAACTGCTATCACTCAGCTCAGAGCTGCTATCCGTCTCCGATTCCGGCGAGCGTATGATTCTGCCATCTCCTGCGCGGCGCAAGATTTCGTCTTTCAGAAATGCACCTTTCCCCAATGCCGTTGTAGTTAGCGTCAGCGTGGATGAGGATCGAACTTTTTCCCTCCATGGGGTTTCCGACCTCAGACGTCTCGAGCTTTGTGATTGCACCCTCATCTTCCCACTTAGGAAGGACGCAAAGAAGGCGGTGTGGGCATTCCCGGCCTCCGCTAGAGCCAGTTTAGGTGTTCGAGGCATGAGTAATAACACGAAAGAGGTGCTTAACGGTGTGTCTGTTCGTCTCTTTAAATGGTCTGTGTCAAAGCTCGCGGTTCGCTTTGATCATTCATGGACTCCTCTTGGAATCGAAGGAGTCGTTGTACGTTCACAAAGAGAAGTGGTCAGTGCTACCCCTGAAATGTATTGTTTTCACGGAAGGTGCCACCAAACAATACTTGAGCCCGTTACACTAAGGCACAAGGGCTTTGAAGCCAAATACTTTGTAAAAGGCATAGGTTCAGCATGACAAACCAAAGCAATCTAGTGTGGCAAAGCATCTCACCATCGGGTCGACTATAATGCCCTGTTACGTCAAGGTCAAATTTCCCTCGGATGCAATCATCCAAATCCAAATCTGCAGTCAGGACACCTTCTTCACCCAACAAAGGTCCAGCTAGTACTTTACCCAAAGGACTAACAATGACGCTCCCTCCCGCAATCATGATATTATCACCGTTCCTGGCGCTAGCATCCGCGACAGGGTGGTCCGCGGGGTAATCTTTTTCTTGTGCAAATTGGCAGGCAGAAAGTACAAAGCACCGCCCTTCCAGAGCAATGTGCGCCATTGAATGTTGCCATGCAGGACGTGCATCTACGGTGGGTGCACAATATATCTGTGTCCCTTGGGTGTAATAATAGTTTCGCACTTGCGAGCCAAATCAAGAGTCCTAGTCAATGCTTATGGTGCCTTGATTTCCTTTAAAGCTAGACGTACGAAGAGGCATATAATTCTCCCTAAATCAGATTCAACGCCTGTTTATGTCACCGAAGGAAAGTTACGAACCAGCAAATTGCAGCAGATATTTTTGCCTTCACTTCAACAGATTCGTCGTTAGCAGGAGAAAATGCTTTCTCGACGACGGGAAGAGTAGAGCCATCCCCCTGTCCCCATATCAATCTCTCTGTCGCTGTCGGCACCAATTTACGGTGCTTCCCTACAAAGCCTTCAATGGGATCCACGAACACCGCAGTACAGTAAAGGGTGCCTCGATCGCGTTCAATCACACCAACTACGATAAATACACCTGTTTCCTTGCTGATTTCTTCGATTCTTGTTATGGCCGGAGATGGGATATCTATCGCTGCGGAGTGGTACCGGACAAATTCGTCCCGTCCGTCAGGAGACCGTTCACCAACGACAGCGCCAAAACTAGACATCTTCGGATAACCACCAATACTAATAAGGGGGGATTCATATCGTCACTATCGCGCATAGTTCTATCGGACATACAATGCTGGCAAAGTCTTCAATATTAGATATGAATAAATAATCAACTTCTTTACCTTCTGGGAATACCACAAGCTTCGCATCGTCGCGCTCCTTTGCAACGCGCGTGAGCCGTTCTAACTTATCAAGCGTGTGTGACAGAGAGTATGCATGAGTACAGGCCTGAATCACTGAAGCCCGGATGACTTTAGGTGTAGCAGAACTCATGATGGTCAAAAGGAAAGAAAAATTGAACGAAGAACTCGATTACCGAACGGCCCGAGGGCATTACTTTTAGCCGTCACACGCACACTAAGAGCGCTGAGCAGGATAAAGAATGTATCATATTATGTCCTAATAACGGTAGGGTCACCATCAGGAAGCCATTCTTGAGGGAAATCGTGAATGGTAGGTCGATTGTGAACGCGGCATCGAAGATGTTCTCCCTTTTTTGCCCTCCGGACTTTAGAGTAGATATAACGAAGATCTAAAGGAATATCCTTGAATTGATCGCTTTGGTTCTGGTTGGAAGTCAGTAACAGAATTGTCGGTGAAAGAAAAAAAAGGCAGACATACATTAGCTTCAGCAATGAGCCTATCTAAAGTATCACTGATCCATTTCAGATTTTGGGCGGGATGCACGAAATCTTCACAAGAGATTTTTATGAAGCCGTTGCCCCAGACAGCCAGCCCACTAACGCCAGCATCCGCTGGTGGCTTAAGTGACCATCTTGGGCCAGCGAGAAGCTTGATTTTGTGAACAGCATATTGGTCCCGTAAAGGCAGTTCGTCCACAGGAACGACTACAACTCGCTTTGACGTCGCCGGATGGTCTTCCCCACCGTATTCTAATGAGCGAACAATAAGTGGGGCTGATTCTGGAGGGACAAACGGTTTTCGGTATGCTGTTGAAGACATAAGAATAGGCTACACGGAATTCTGACAGGTCTATGCGCACCAACAAGCTTTGGCATCTCGTGCTCAATAAGCCGCATATAGTAGAGAGTCTGGCGTTGTTCTCTCAGCATCAAATGACCAGCGGAAGCTGTGTCGTCGTCGTCGAATTCATCGTCAAGCATTTCCAGAGCCTCCTCCTCGTCTACGGGATCCTCAATCTTGACACGACGTGCTGATACAGGACTGGAGGCATGTATGTAGCGAGGAAAGCATGGCCGTGTCACCCGAGCTGTACTGGAAGGAGAAGACCGCTGTGCTGCGCGCACAATAAGAGTGGCTGCCCGAAAGACCATAATTTACTCAACCGAGAACGGAAATTTTGGTTCTCCCCTCATTGTCAAAGGTGTTGGACAACAGACGACAACAATACTTGCCCTTGCCTTACCCCTGCTCATGGTCGTAAGTCGGTAATCTAATACTTATGTCCCTCAAGTGAATAGTATTCACGTAGCTTCTCTTACTGTCAATCAAAGCCGAGCTCGAGAATGTTTCCGATCTGGCTCCCGCGGACGACGGCTTTGAATATTTCTTCCAGGTCTTGTACGATGCTACGTGATTTCTTGTACATCATCTCACATCATTTATTAGGTCAAGTGCACTAGCTGCAACGAGGTTCATCCCAAATTAGTTTCCTTAAATCGCAGAGTATGTGCGTACGTTATCTTCCCCGACCATACTGTTCATTTGGCGGATAGGAACAATATGAAGTATCTGGATCAAAAGGCAGCACTGCACATTTTGTCTGGCGATGTAGCTTGTGCAAACGAGAAAGCTCTGCAAAATTCGATGCTGCATTTCGGCCTCAGCCTTACAGCGCAGATAACGGTCAACTTGCACCGTTCTTGAAGATTGAATGCCGCGGCTTAGAATTCACGGGTTTCGATCCAAGCGTTTGTGCAGCGTCTGGCAGGTGTACATATAGTCTAACTTTTTGTCCGCAGGGAATTTGGAAATGTGTTGGCACGAAAGGGACTATTTTCTCTGAAGTAGATTTGAGCGAGGAAGAATGGACAGATTATGATGAAAAGGTGATCTTCATCTGACATACATATGCCTCATCTCTGACCTCTGGATATGTACAGGCGGCGCTTCCGGTTGGAGTGTCGGAGTTCGGAAGTGAGTGGTCTCGAGCTTGAAGCACTTGGAGAAAACGAACATATAGTATGTGCAATCAATTACTGATATATACATTCCATGGTATATCACGATTCTGCGACTGTCCTTTCTAAAGTGTTCACGTACGCAACCCTAAACGTCCTTCATTTCTATCGTCTGCGCATCGTGAAGTTTGTTGTCTGACAACGATTCAGTATTGTTGTCAGATCCGAGCCTGTCCTTCTTCGTCTCCGGATTCCTGCTGTTTCCGGACTCTTCCCTCTTCCTGTCTTCCGTACTCCTTCCATCATCAAGAGGGGGACCACTCCCTGATTCTTGGCTCCTTTTTCTCCCCTCCAGGATATCCGTCTTCCAGGTAGAATCATTTATCTTGAGAGCGTCTACGATTGCATGGCCTGCTTTTGCAGCCTGTTTTTTACCCGCCTCTTTGGCATGGCTCTGCTTTTTCTTCCACTTTCCCAGTTGCTCGATCCCCCAAAGTGCGGCTTCAGCCTTACTCACTTTCGCTTTGTGCATGTCGACACCACGGCTTGTCAATTCATCAATGAATTGATGAAAGTGCTGTATGCAATGAGCTTGTGCAATCAGCAATATAAAAAGAACGTACATCGATGGATGTCCTGCGTTGTGACGAGTCAGAGACAGACAGCTTCAAAGATAAGATGCCAATTACCTATAGTGCCCAGAAAGAGGGGACAAGGTATGAATTATTCCATCTCTGATTGAGATCAAGCCGGCAGAAGTGACCAATCCGCCGCCCAATAGAGTTGAGTGTTGAAAGGTACCAGTATCTATGACAAACAAATGAAAAAGCGATAGATTGTGGAGGGCACATCCTACTCTTGATTCCAATGAAAAGATTGTCTACAGAACACATCAATTTAAAGAATCGGAAAGTAGGCAAGACAAACAATTCGTATCCTGCAGGGTGCGAAGATGTGAGTCAGTGTTGCATTAGATGAAGGCCAGCAACCTACCGAAACGTATATCCACGTATTCCGTTGTACAGTTTTCCTGAGTAGCCTGTTCGTCATACCCCTTATCGTGAAGTACTTGTTAAAGACTCTTGACCAGGAATTCTTTCCCTTCAATGGTTCAATGTAGTGCATAGCCGCTTCTGAATCTGAACTAGAGGTCGATGAAGCATACTGGAAGCTTCCGCGGCGATTAACAGACCGCTCAGGCATGTCTTCCGGTACAATTCCTTCGCCAGTCCCGGAGTCCTTCCAATGACCAGGTGAGGTATCCACCAGTTCGTCATTCCGCGCCCAACGAAGTTTCCCTTCATGGTCAATTTTGACAAGGTAATTCAATCCTGTAATGTGCGTCAGACGCCTTTAAGCGGTCGACGCCGGAAAGATCATTAGACTCACTTTGCTCAGCGGACAGGTATCTAGATAATCCTCTATCAATCATGTCTAAAAGTCTTGTGAAAGGAAGAGTCATACGTGATTCGCTGAGGCAGAGTACATTAGGATTTGATTCAATGAGAAGACAGTCGTGTTTGCATACATACCTCTTTCTCCAACTGTTCGCGAGAACATTCGTTTAATGAAAGGTCTTTACCGTCGCCGTGATCTAGCCTATAACAGTGACCCAGGCTATCTGAGAATTATAGACGTGGAGGTCAAATACACACGCGCACCATCTGAAGAAATTGTCTTCCGTTTCTGCTTCTTGCCAATATCTATGATAATACTAGGTAGTCCGCGTAAGGGTTTATCATGCAATTTATGCCCAAGAATTAAGCTAGCCTTGACTAGATACCGAATGAGTTGAATATCCCGTATCCCGGTCTGTAAGAATTTACTCAACGATTAGATCCATAACGATGTTTGCTTTTTAAACTGTCAGCGCTTGAATTTAAGCGGCAAGGTATAGGATTTACGCGTCAATGAGCTCCAGCCAGTGTTGAGTTTCGAGTTGCTTCTGTACGGAGGGGACACCTTCTTTGGAGCCTGCCTGGTCCATTATCATATTGCCATCTCGCAACTTCTTTGCGAAAAAAGCACCGCGACGCCAACGTTCTTTGGCCGTGTTTTTCCCTTCATCTGCGGCCGATCGTTCAACCTGAGCAAGTGGGAATTCGTCAAATGCAAGATAGATGTGAATCAAACGCTCGAAAACTTCACCCTAAGTTTCGCATGCATAGCGACATCCTGTATGCACAATGAGACCGATGATTAAGGTATCAAGGCTTTTCAGAAGCGTACCTTCCACCTCACGTCTGAAGACAAGTATTGCTTCTGAACACTGCCTTTGTTTTGCCTCCATGCGCGCTGAATTGCAACAGCGGCGGCAGTTCTATGTTGTTCATCGTCGTGTTGGGCTTGATGGAAGCCTTCTGAGACCTTGTGTACCAACTTCAAAGTTGGGTGCTCAGAGTGCTCAGACATTGGGCAAGTGTCAGTGAGGAAATGTGCGAATGACGTCACAGAGTTATTGCAATTAGGAATGGCTACATGTTACCAAATATGGCTATACTGGAGTAAACGAGAATGGAAAAAGAAAGAACACCGATGGATTGAACAGATGGAAAGAAAAGAGGGTAGATGAATTGTGTGATGGAAGAGAAGGAAAATTGTGTAGAAAGTAGATGCCGGTAGATATGAAAACAGAAGCAATTGTACAGACAGAGAATTTGCGACCAGGAGAATTGGGAAAGTTAGTATTCGTGACATGATATCCTACGATGTGAATCCATTAAATACCCAGCCTGGTGGTAGCTCCAGATACTTGTGCTTTCGTAGTTCAGCAGCACTTGGTCTTTCATCCGGGTTCCTGTTAGCACAGAGAGCAGCTGTGAGTAGGCGCGAAGATAACGAATTGCCTGTGAGGACATACATGGCAAAGCATTTCTTCCGGAAGTCATCTGCGAGTTCAGACAACACAATATCTTCAGGAACAGGGGGCGGAAGTTTGGAGGAATATAGCTGAAGGCGTTGTAAGTCTCATACAACGCCGCATTGAATGAAGTAATCTTACTTTGAACATTACAGCCACCATCTCATCGCCCATCCATGGCCGCATGCCAGCCCACATCTCCAATACGACACAGCCTACACTCCAGATATCCACTTTGAAGTTGTAGCCTTTTCCTTGTGGATTTACCACTTCAGGCGCCATCCAAAAGACTGTGCCTTGCATGGCAGTGGCGGCACCTCCGCCTGCATCCTCAGCGGTACGCTTGGATATACCAAAATCTGATATTTTGCATATCCCTGACATTTCGACGAGTATATTGTCCGCTTTGAGGTCCTGAACAGAGGAGACCGTTCAAAATACAACAGCAAGAATTGGGACAAAACGTACACGGTGTAAGATGCCTTTCGAATGGAGGTACTCTAGCCCGCTTAGTATTTGACCTGTGAAAGACTTTGTGACGTCCTCGGCGAACTTTCCATGCTTGAGGAGAACACTGCCTATTGAACCACCGGGAACATATTCTAGGAAACTAAGCGCGCTTGCGTCAGTGCGGTGCAGTAAACACAAACTCAAGAGTGGAACGCACATGCTCAAGTTCGAGGGAGTCTCCTCGAAACCCAGATACTGTACAATGTTGGGATGATCAAGGTCCTTCAGCGTCTCGCTTTCTAGCTTGAGCGCTTGTACAACATTTGTCTGCCGAGAATCATTCTTATCGCTGGCGGTACGGGGAATGTCCACTTGCTTGACGGCAATCATCTCTCCAGTAGTCGCATTGAGAGCAAGGTACACCCTTCCGTAGGTACCCCTTCCAATGAGTTCTCCCCGGACCCATTTGAACGTTGCTTGATGTTGATAGTGAGTCAATAAACAGGGAAACAAACGCAACGGGAAAACGTTGTCGGCCCCCCAGACGGTGAATCAGGTGTCACTGCTGCACTGCTCTTTCCATGCGCAGTTGTGACCTCTTCTAGTTTACTACCCCATAACTTCGTTGACCTTTTTCTCATCATATTGGCGTTACTTGCAGAATACGAACTCGCCATCGACGTTCGATCAATACGCTTCTTATGTTCTTGCGCGACAATCCTGATACTCTTTTTGCCCCTGATCCTTGCCTTATCTTTATCCTTGGATTCAAAGTCCCGCTCGCGTTCAGGACGAGGATATTCAATATCCAGAGGCAGAGGTGGCATAGGTGGCACGGGTACGGACGGTTCCACGGCTGTAGGAGATGTTCCCCCCGAGCAAGCTTCAATGACGGGCTTATCTAGATCATGTTCGGGGAAGTATTGATCTAGCTTCTCGTACATATCTTCTGGGAGTGGACGGGGAGCCCATTCGTCGGAATCCTGCATCGTGAACGTGCTTCCACGTATTCTACCCTTCCCATTGCCACTTGTCTTGGGAGAAGGTGATGATGGCCGGCGTAATGGTGTTGGCGTTGAGGAAGAGGGAGGGAGACCACTAGTGACGTGATGAGACGAGGACGAGGACGAGCTCGCTATTGGCACGGGCTTCACTACGCCATTACCGTTCTCGATCTGTACTGTCAACGCGGGACGACAAAGCGATGACTTATTAGTAGGCACCGGCCCAAGTGGTCTGTTCCACAAATCGTCACTGTCGGAATCGTCAAACGTACCAGTAGTCATATTTGTAGGAATGAAGCCGGAGTACGGCGAATAGAGCGATGCATCAATAGATTTAGAAGGTGGGAAGGATTTAGCGAGAGTCGAAGAAGACGATGAGGATGCAGAGGAGGGCACGGATGATGTGGGCGTGAGTGTAGACGAGGAAAGTGCAGAAGAAGTAGCGGAAGAGGCGGACAAAGGATCTGGTAAAGGATGGAGGGGGCGCAGCGGAACAAGTGTGGCATCACTTGCGAGTCCGTTGACACCTGGATCGTTGAGTAGGTTCGTAAGCCACTGGTGTTCCCCTTTCCGGAGTGTTGAATCTGAGCCTCCGCTCCCAGTGCTACCATAGCTTCCATCTGACAGCCTGTTTGGAAACAATTTCGAACCGCGAGGACTTGTGGGACTACGCGGCGGGGTTCGCGAATTTGTCTGAGTACGAGTATGGCTATCGCCACCATTTGCAGACCCGGATGAGTCAACCAAGGCTGTCGCGGACCTTGACCCCATGATGCTGAACGGTAACGTCGGGGACATTGCTCTTGAAGATCGTATTGAATCTGCCATATCCATCGCGTACGTCGGGCTTTGGTATTGTCTCTGCACGCGAGTCGTTGGCGACGTGATGGAGTCCCCAAGCGCCGACAATGGACGAGGATACGGTTCTTGATACGGAGACGTATATCCAGCCCCGGACGAGCCATACCGGTTGTTGGACGAATAAGAATTTGGGACGGAAGCTGAGGGAAGATCTTGCGTATTACCACCATGCATCGGCAATGGTCTTGCATAAGGTCGCGTGCTCTCGTATGCTTTCGACAAAGTACCTGACCCCTCTCTTCCGAAAGAACCAGGCATGAAAGTGATGCCGCCATTATTTCGGGTTATCGGTATCTGATTTTGCCCTCTCCTAGAGCGATCTCCAGGTTGCAGTGTCGGTGGGTGATTTGAGTTACTTCCAGTCCCACTGAACGCAGCTCGCAATTCGTCCATGCTCTTCGCACCTTTCCCCAGTCGAGGCCACTTTGTACGAGACGGCGAAGAGGAGAGGGGTTTCTGGTCTCCATTCTTCTCCTCACCTTTCCACACAACAGCCCAGTTGGCTGGTACGGGTTGACCGGCATTCCGGGAGGGCACTGGAAGCCTCGACTCACTTGCACCGGCAGGAACACTGGGTGGAGGATTGCGCGGGGGTGCAGGGATAGCTAAACGAGTTGAATAAGAGGAAGACGGCTTGTACCGGGAGGGTGAAACATGGTTGCGCGGAGCCCGAGAGCTCGAGGCAGGTGAACGCGTCGATTTATCTGAAGATGAGGACGGTGCCTGCTGCAGCGACTGTTCATGTTCACCGCGTGCTGCCTTTGTTGCACCGCCACTTGGTTCAATCTTTGACACGAAGACCCATGAATCAAGCTTGGCCGGCGAATCATCGTGATCAGATCTTTGCAGCACATTGGGTCGAGGACGTTCTCGGTGTCCCTCCCGCAACTGAGGAGATTCTTGCTTGGACCGGTGGGAGGGCTGCTGCTGCTGGCTACGCCATTGCCTGCCGAACATCTCGAATTGATGCTCAGAACTTTGAAAAGTTTGTTCTCGCTCAGCAGCAACATCGGATCCGGATCGGCGATGTGTACGAGTAGCCGGCGGAGTAAGCGAGTTATCCTCATTTATGGGGAAGGTGCTTTTGCTTGGTGATAAAGGAGGGGGAGGAGGGGGAGTAGGTACCACGTTGCCATATCTATCAATGATCGTACCCGCAGGTAGTGTGGCGTCCTTTCCATCTGTAGGAGGCTGAGGAAGGGGGGCAGTAGGGGGTGTAGGGGGAGAATTTGGCCTGGAAGGAAGCGGAGCACCCGATCGACGAGTACTGAGCGGAGAAGGGGGAGAAACTGTGTTGGCAATGGCATTGAGCATCTGCTGAGGGGGTGGTCGCATAGTTGATCTATTATCACGTTCAGGATTATCTAGATCGGCGTCATAGCCAGTAGAATCCAATGGAATGTGTTCACTAGTAGAAGAGATACTGCCGTCACGCTTGGAGCCTGAACGACGTTTGGGCCGTAACGGAGGATAGGGTTGTGAACTATGTTCAGGAAGGACCGGTGGGGGTATAGTACCAACACTTGACGGAGAAACGGAGGGAAGGGGACGAATGGAGTAAGAATGTTCATGAACGGTTGCAGAGGAATGAGAGACAAGAAGTTTTAAAGTGCCTTTAGAGTCGCCGAGGGTGCGACAGAGCTCAAAAAGCCTCTCATCTGAGAGTGCGTCGCTGGTAGCATATGCTCCGATTTCTGTCTGATAAATGGAAAAACGGGATTGGTCCTCCTCGTCATAAATGTTCAGCTAGAGCAAAATCATCAGGTAGCCATACGAAGGAGTCTAAATGTGAACAGACCTTTGTGAAAACACACTCCTTTATAACAGCGGGGCTCTTTGCGCCCGTGATATCAACATTGACGTACTTCTCAGAGTCGGCGGTGACAAGGATATTGACTTTTTCGGTGGGCGCAGGACTAGAATTAGAAAAAGAATCGGGAGTAGAACCTGTGGGAGACGTTGCCGGTCTCTTTGATGGGCGAGGGCTCTTTGGGTGAAAAGGAGACCTGAGAGACTGCATAAACCTGCCAGTGCGACTAGTGGGAGGATCGAATTGTGAATCAGCGGCATCGGCTGTGAGATCGACTGGGGGAGCTGGAAGACCAGGAGTTGAAGGAGGGGGAGTAGACTCGTCTGCAGCGGGAGAACTTGTGCTGCTTGGGGACGAAAGAGAATGGTGAGAAGGTTGATATCGAGGACCGCGAGGAGGAATATTCGTCGTCAACGGTGCAGGCGAAGTGCCAGTCCCAACGCCAGCTGCGATACCAGTACCAGTACCGGTCCCTATCCCATTGCTCCGTCCTATAGGATGTGTCTGAGGTTGTGTTCGGTACCCACCCAGGTATCCTCCATTGGTCGGTCTCCCTTCATCATCGCTTTCATCATCATCGTCCGACCCTTTATTCGTTACATGGAATATTCGAGTTCGCACCCGAGCCTCTGTCATCGACCTTCCTCGTCCTCGTCGTCGAATTCTGCTCGACGACTCGTGTATAAGATCAGCCGCCTTTGATCCCTGTGCCTTGTCGTCGTCGTCGGTCTTGTGAATGCTCACGAGAGTTATCCCAGGTCGCTCAAAATGCAGAGAGAGGTGGTGAGACGGGAGCACCGACGTGGACACTTTCCTAGGTGACTGCTTCAGCAGGTAAAAGAGCTCGCTGACATAATTATTTCCATATAGTGAATGTTTTTTTTGTGTTCCTATCATTTTCGGTTTCTGTAAGGTAGACTGTACACTAATAATACATCAACTAGTTCCATCATTACAACCCGAATGTACACAACTAAGTCTACATGTCATCTAGACCCAACTATCGTCTCGTCGTCCAGTGTCATCTATTATTCGGACATGTCATCTCCCGCAGCCAACACTAACACCGTCGACTTACCTTGGGGAATTCTGCTCGTTCGCTCAGCATGCTTTGTCCCCAGCTCAATAGCTTGACGAGCTCGACAAGTTTGACTTCTTTCCCTTGACTCGAACTCTCCAAGATAGCCGCGTTCACCTCGCCTGCCGTTTTCAGTCTTTGCGCAGGCGACAACAAATCCGCGATTGCACTCGGCGTCGAAGGCGACTGTTCAAAAGCAAGCAGCGACATTGTCTGCTCCAGCTCGGCCAGGAATTCTTGAGATTCTTCACCGCGCGGAGCGAGCTCCTCTTGTGCAAATTGGAGAGCGTCGGCAATGCGACCTTGTCGAATGTATTCAATCAATTTTTGTTGCTGCAGGTGGAAGAACAAGGCAGGGTTCGTATCTAATATCTGTTAAAATTCGTTAGTATCACCACGTGAAGCAATAAACTAGAAGAGAACGAAAATCATATTGAAGACTGAAGTTTTGGTGTATATAGATCTCATCAGCGACCATTACATGGTCTGAGAGTGGTGCATGAAAGTTTTAATCATATGGCATCAAGCAATGCGCTGCAGCGCAACAGGCGTTGGTAACAAGACCACACCGCAGGTACCACAAAACGACTTGGATACCATTCAGACTCACCTCCGGGTTCATCTCGTTTACTCTCAGAATCGCATCTTCCACGTCACCCCGCTGCAACGCCTCTCGTACCTTCATGCGACTCTCAATAGAATCGAAATCTACTTCTGGTGCCACAGAGGCTTCCTGAGCAAATTCCTCTGCAGCACCTTTATACCCTTCAATGACAAGATAGTCCATTATTAGACGGTTGAGTTCACTGAAAAAAATGGTCAGTATTTCGAAGAACAGAGGGCAAGAGTAAAAAAAAAAAAAGGAAACGAGGACCAAACAAGTCAGATAATACATGCAATTTTGGACTCATCAACGAATAATCAGAGAGATTCCCATTTTTTTTGTCATCTTATAACCCAGTCCAAGAGCGAATGAGGAGCAAAACTTTAAACTTACTTCTTGCCCACCGGAACTGCATGGAGCCTTCGGTCCCACTCTTCCTTGGTAATAGAAATCTTGGAACTTGGAGGCTGATGAATGGTAGTGTAAATTCATAGGCCAAACATTCGAGAGGGAAGGACACGAACCATGAGTAGGAAGAGACGAAGTGCAGGTGAAATTTATGCTAATCCCACGGTGAATGTTTAGGGTAGGTCAGAGACGTCTGAATTCGGCTATTACAGGCTATACACAGACAGGCTCATAGGACCTCATAGGACCCGTTGAATTCATGAATTGGATACAAAAGCACCCAGCAGAAGTACCGGACACTCCGCTGAGAGCCTGAGGCTCCTCTACGTAGATGTTTCGGCTACACTTACCATGCATATATGGAGCACACCTGCAGGCCGTCATGTAAATAGGTGTCGTAGCAACTTACGTGTCGCACTTACATATTGTAAATTGAGTCTACCGAGAACAGCAGAACAGCATACATTGAAAGGATCCATGCTCAAATGCACGTTCAAAACCATAGGCAAGCAAGGCAAGGTAAGATACGAATGCATGTAACCACTGTTCCATTTGACTAGAGCAGATTCAACTACGTGAAGAGGCTGCGCGTTACGCTTGAGCCACAACCGCGTCCACTCTTACAGGCACGAAACGGTAGGAGAGCCAATATCCCTGCAGTTCAAAAAAGTTATTTGATATACAGACCTATGAATTTTAGTACAGCTACATACGGCACACGTAACTGGTAGACTTACAACTAAATACTGTCCACATCAACGTCAGCATCAGACTCAGAGGACGACATGCAGAGCTGCAGATCATGCTTTAGATACTACAGCCCCACTCCGTATCATGTCAAAGAAGTCGTCCTTCCCGACGGTTGCTGAACGAGGTTTTCAGTACCGAACCCGGGGTGGAGAAGAAGGTACTTCTCACATTCCTTCCCTCGCCCTATAATATTATCTTTATGCTTCCCTTTACTCTTGGCCTTTGATTTGAGATCAACTGGTGGTGCAGGAAGGGAGGGCTTGCCACTTCCTCTCGAAGCCTTTCGCTCTTCATTGTCAACTGCTGCCTGTGCCTGGGACTGTTGAACTACGTTGAATAGCTTCACCACTGTGAACACGGTCAACCAAATGAATAGTCGAATTGACGATACAACGCATACCACCCCTCTGAGCAACCTTTCTTAATGCTCTTTCGCTCTCTCCTCCCCATCCTCCAATGACATCCGTGATTCTTCCTCGATCCTCTTTCTCCTTCTTTTCAACGGTCAGCATCCGTTTCGCTTTGATTTCCAGCTTTTCATCGTTTCTTTTACGGGTCAGCGAGGGTTTCAGTGAAAGTGGTGCGGACGATGCAGTTTCCGTATTAAGGAGCGATTGTAATCTGGCACCGAATGCAGAGGTGCCAGTAGCTCGAATTTTGCGTTTTTTTGTCTGGCGAGACTTTTGAGGTTTCATGTCCTGTATCTCGTCCGCAGAATCCTCATCTTGATCTTCGGTGGCAGCGTCTGATTCGTCGTCTGAATTGCCTGAGACTTCTGCAGAGGACAATGATGCAGGCTGATCGTCTGAAGACGGCTGTTTTCGTTTTAGAGAGAATTCTGCGCCTGAAGCCATAAAGGGACAGTGACCGGGAAGGACAAGTGATGGAATTACATACGCGATTTGCTTAGAAACATATACACCTGTTCGCAACACTTCAACACGTTCCCTTGTTTTTGTACAAACTCCGTCGAATCTATCTGGCTTTCTGCTGCAGTCCCCTGCTGGGGCTATAGTCCTTTCTTTCTCTCGAGCTCTCACTCTGGAGTGACTTTCGTTTGAAATTATATATGGTGTTATGGCTTCTCCATTAGATTTCTCTCCAGAGCCCGACTTGCATCCTTTATATCCAACCACAGCACATATCGCTGTCCATCTTTCATCTCACACAGGACTCACGCCAGACCAGAAGGCTCAACTCGTGAGCCACTGTCTGAGTCGCGCGTGTGTCTTCGGGGAACACAGTATTCTGCAATATCTCTTCTCGGATCCGCAGGCCCAAGCGTACATCGACCTAGGTATCCGAGATGAGGATGGCATCGGGCTCGTCAGTCTTACTATACATGGATTTGGTGCCGATACTGAGCGGGATGTCGAACGAGAAGAGTGCGTTCGTCTACTCATTGCGCAGGGTGCGGACTTGAGTGCGGACAATGGTGTGTAGCACTCACTTACGTCGAGCGAGACTCACTAACAGATGATTAAGCTGGGTGGACACCTTTACATCATGCTGCGCTTCATTCACCTCCAACCTTGATATCCTATCTCATGACACACGGGTGCTCGCCATTCGATGTCACGCGTCGTAACTTAACGCCTCTAGATATAATCACTGCACACAGTATGATACCTGGTCGAGCGGACGTGGCACTGCTTCTCGAGGAGGCCATGCGCGGGGAAGGGTGGACCGGGGGGCGTATGGAGGAGAAACGACGACGCTTTGATGAGCAGATGAAACGGAAAGGAAGGCGGGAAAGGATACGTGAAAACGTAGGCAAAGCTTTGGGTATACCCCAACGATGGTGGGGTGCTGAAGTTACGGAGTATGCCCTCTCTGAACATTCAGACTCAGAGGATGAAGAAGACGACGACGATGGTCTTTATGTAAGACTTGATCCTTACATTTCTATTGATGCTGCTCACAATGCAGACAGACCCCCCAACCGGACTACACGTCCATGCTAGTGTTTTCTCCTATTTCCCTGCCGAATATCTTTGACTCGTTGATAACTAATTATCCACTTTCCATTCGCGACTCGCAACCCGCCAATGTTCTATATATGCTGGCGCGCTTTGCTTGTCTCACATGCGATCATACATGGTTAGAAGACTTTATGTTAGGTGCAACGGAAGCAATAGAGGACACCTTCTTTGTATGACATTGCCTTTTCCAACCTGTGTTTCGCGTCTCTGATGTTTCTTGTTGTAGAATCGACCTGACGATTTAACTGTTCTCGTGTTTTGGTTATATAACACGACCATATGGCTGCATCTCATGCAATGCGATAACTCGATTAACGAGGTGTGCGAGATGTTAGGGTCATTTGAACTTATCGAAGAAACGATAAACTCCGTCTTCGGTAAGCTCCGGATCCAGACGTGCATTTATGCATACATCAGTGTCTGAGCTTCCACTACAGTGTTCGTTATCCGAGTTTTGGAGCGCAAAATCGACGAATATCTCGATAGCGCACTGCTGGATTACTCATCTCTTGGGTCCGAGTTTGATTCCATTCAGTTCGAGTCCGAATGGACATTTCTTAGACCGTTCACTGGTAAGAAGAAAGGCGCTGCCACCCCTGCACCTTCCAACGGGTCTACTCTGAGAGGACCACCATCGCCATTAGCATCTAGCACTATTCGGCCGCCATCACCATCCCCCAGCATCACATCTTCCACCTCTAGAGGATTCTCCTCGCTAAAGCAAAGCTTCAATCGGGCTCGGGCTGCCTCCAGTGCCACTCCCCTTCAAGCTCTGTTCCCCGAGAGTGCTACTTCTCCTTCTCCGACTCACCTAACCTCATATTTGACCGCCTTTCACACATTATTGGCACTCTCGGATATCAACCCTGCATTAATGACTCAATTATGGTCACAAGTCATGTATTGGACATCTTGTGAAATTGCAAATGACTTTTCAGTGATGGACGTAGCTGAAATGCATTCTAAAGGTGAAATTTTCAACCGGGTGCTTACGCGAAAGAAGTATCTATGCCGGTAATGATCTACCTCTTCAGACAGAATACCAGCTAACAATAATCCGGCGTGCTTTATAGTTCCAGAGCAGTACAAATAGGGATGAATCTAAGCGCACTGGAGGAATGGGTAGGACAGATGGGTCTACCTCGTGGTGTACAAGCTCATTTTACACCTGTCAGAGAGCTCCTGAACTGGCTCCAGGTACTGTGTACTTCTTCTCGTACTGAACATTGCTGAGCATTCAGTGCCTAGTGTCTGTCTTCCATCTCTGAGTTTCCAGACTTGGTCGCCACAATACAAACAATGAAAAGCATTAACCCTCTTCAGGTGTGGCAACTCCGTATCTCGAGATGACAACCATTGAGATACGAAATTAGATGCGTCGTGCAGTTCGAGACTACAAGTACGAAGTCAATGAAGGAAGAATGACTGATGAATGCATTCAGTACCTTACCCAGCTTCAGAAGGACTGGGAAAGGCACCGTGTAAAGCTTGGTGTCGAAGCTTTACGAAAAGAGGTAATATCCTGTCCATCATTGGTATTTTGTAAGTTGTTCAACTCAACAAATTGGCTCACCTTAGATGAGCGATCGTGACCGCGACCGCGAACATGAAGGCAGCGTGTCCTCGTTTGCCAATGATTCGCCAGAGCCCGCAAATACTTCAACGGTCTCAGCAAATTCCACAGAATTATTGGTCGCTCAGGAAGGTGTTGACATGCTGTTCGAAAGAAACAGCGATAAGTCAGCTTGGGAGCCCGCGCAGCCCCCTAACGTTCTTGGCGAGTTACTGGATTCACGTTACATGCTTCCCTTAGTGTTCCCATCGAATCCTCGTATGTTGGCTGCAAGGCCTGGAAAACTGCCAATATACGACGACGAGAAGCGAGCGAGTCCGCAATTGACTCCGGACTCCCGCAGTACAAGTCGAGCCAGTGTGAGAAGCCGCAGCGCGATGGTCTGGCGATCTTGTAACCGAAAAGTGCGCGATGTTGGAGCCGGAGCATTGAAATGGGTGGACGGTGCTGCTTCTGCTTCGCGATGGGGAAGACCAATAGTAGACGAGGATGACGGACTAGACGCTAATACTCAGGCTGATGAACGGCAGAACCTATCAGATGGTGAACTGCACATCAACACACACATTACACCGCTCACCCGAAAACCTTCTGGCAGAGGCAAAGGCAGACCTAGTCTGGGTGGGGAGGAAATGACGCCTGTTGAACGGACACAGTAGAAGAATATTGATTGAATTATATTCGGTGCCTCTTCGTAGAAGACTTGTGTATATCATAATACAGCTCATGATCAATGCTTTAGCCAGGCGTTGAGCAGGCGAGACCGACTGGACAGACTGGACCGACTGGTCGGATGGCAGTGTTTGTTTGGACACAGCTGTCCTTGGCTTCACGACTGCGGGCGAGTTGCATTATGATTTATATAATATAAACCCACACAACCGTCAAATAATCCTTTCACTTCTTTTCCTATCTATCCCTTAGTTTCCTTCTTCCTCACGATATGGCAGATAATCTCCTTACGAATAACCATGAAGCTCACGACAATGTCAATTCGGCCACAGCCAGTGGAAGCACCTCCCTAACACGAAAAAATTCGACTTTTGTTGGACAAGGTCCAGAAGACGAGGTTTTTGACCATGAGAGCGTCTCACAGAAGGCGACACCAGGCCTAGTTCGCGGTGCTAGCACGAGTCACAGGAGCACCAAATCCCAAACAGTGCATAATGACTCCCGCCCTCTGACCTACATTGACGAAGACTACAACTACTATGGGCAACCAACCCACGGGAAGGGAGAAGCGTCAAATGCCTCTCTCGTTCACAACGCTGCTGGCATGGGCAATTCAGGAGGCTACTATGAGGACTTGGGTGAGGGAGAGACCCAATCTACTGAACCCATCTAATTGCATATCTTCAGAATACGCGGATCCCTATAATCCGGGACCAACGAAGCCTACAGCAGAGAAAGCTACCGCGTTCTCCAAGTTCATTTCGTCGGGGAAATACCCATTGGAGCAGAGAATCGAAGATAAAAAACGCGGCATTGGTCGTCAGAAGTATCCTTTCGTTGGTGTGTAGCCTGTTCCATTGTGTATGCCAAGTTTTTAAATGACATTTCCTGTAGTTTGGACCTTGACCGCTGTCATGGTGGCAGTCTTCATATACGAGCTTGTTGTTCAATCAAATGCTCAGGGAACCCCAGTTTCCTTCAAGGTAAGATTCAGTGGTACCCCTCACACTTTGTCTCAACCATCAAAAGCCTACAGTAAATCCCATGCTAGGGCCCTCCTCGTCAGCTTTGATACACGTTGGCGCCCGTTTTCCGTCCGTGAAACCACTTTGCACGTTTGCACCTCATGCCTGACTCGATTACGTATCCACAGACCATGCATGAAGTATGTTGAGACCGTTCCGCCGTCCACGAATCTGGCTTGTAAGCCGTCATCGATGTTTTTCGACTGTATGCTGTACTAATCACTTCTGGGGCAGGTCTCAATGACACGGCGAATCCTGCTACATCAATATGCTCACTAGAAGACGTCTGCGGATTCAATGGTAAGTATCTCTTCTTCGCTGAGGATTTCCGCTACCTCACATTTGACGCACGCTAGGCTTTGATGATGGCGTGCCGAACCAATGGTTCCGGTACGTATGACTATGACCAGCCTTTGCCATGAGCTCACGAGGTGACTCCGCCCAGATTCATTACCCCCATATTCCTACACGCAGGATTTATTCATATCATACTCAACATGTTCGCTCAATTGACCGTGTCTTCGCAAGTAAGGTTATACCAACGTTACCTATTCTTCACTTAACAACTGCTGTCCAGATTGAAAGAGAGATGGGATCAGGAGGCTTCTTTCTTACTTACTTTGCTGCTGGAATATTCGGGTGACTTTTCATACCTTGTTTTTATACGTGCAAAAACGTCTGACTATCTGGACGTAGTAATATTCTAGGAGGTAATTTCTCGCTCGTGGGCGTACCTTCTGTGGGCGCTAGCGGTGCAATCTTTGGGACAGTTGCGGTGGGCTCCACAGTTTTTACTCAGTTTAATCCAGGACTTACTTTGGTCTAGGTGACTTGGGTAGACCTTTTCGCTCATTGGAAATACCAGTACAGACCCGTGCGGAAGTTGAGTATTTGAAGCTCGTCTGCACTTTCGACGGAGTATCTAATATTCGCAATATCAAGTTGATTTTCATGACTATCGAACTTCTTATTGGTATTGCCATTGGCTATATTCCATGTAAGTTCTGTGTTCAATTCTGTTAGTGGTTAAGTTACCGATGCTTCATATGTTATTATAGATGTAGATAATTTCGGTCAGTCGACTCTAACAATGCCTGTATACGTTTTGTTCATGTCTCCCTCAGCTCACCTGGGAGGTTTTCTTCTGGGTCTTTTGGTCGGAACGACATTCTATCCTGTTATCAGCACCACAAATCGACACCGCTTCATTATGTGGGGCTTCCGTCTAGCAGCTATTCCGTTAGCGGTCATATTATACGTTGTCCTGGTCCGAAATTTCTACACCTCCGATCCTTACGCTGGTAAGTGCTAGCTCAAAAGCATTTCATGGCGACTAATTTTGTATCCAGCGTGTTCGGGATGTCGTTACTTATCTTGTTTCCCGACGTCTGCCAATAATCATTGCCAAGGGTGCGTTGCATATCTTTCGTCGTCTGATCTCGAGCTCAATCTCATTTGTGACATCTTTTACATAGAACTGGTAAGCAACAAATCTAGACGTAATATTTTCATTCGTACACTGACCTTTCTTCCAGGTCTAACCAATAGTTCCAGTAGTATATGATAAATCTGTTCTATGCTGTATACACTACTATTCCGATTACATTGGACTTGACACTTCATCTGTTCATGAACTCTAGTACCCGTAGCTTTATGTATCTACCTCGGCCAAGATCTGGCCTTCTGAATGTACTAAATGCTTCATCTTGCGACTTTGATGGCCATGCTCCTAACCCTGACAATGAAGCTGCAATGAACACTTTAATAAATAAGTAGCTCGTGCGCGACGCGCGTGAGATTCTAAACAAGTTTGTTTTGCTTCAAGTTTGAGTTCTGACTGTTCAGCAGTTGATATTGACGCAGAGTTGCTGTTGACGTGGACTGTAGTCGTTTTCCCTTCTACCCCTTGCTCGCGGAAGCCGTTGTGGAAACGGAAAATCTCAAACAATTTGGCAAACCACAGGCGGCATGCTAGCCAAGTCACCAGTATATTCCATAAATCCATCTTGGTCTCATTTCATTGGATTCGCTGTCATCTTCTTGTCTATATGTATCGGTATTGGTAGATATGTGCTATTTGGTGCGTCTTTTATTTTCTCTGTGGGGGTACCTTTTCGAACAATCTGGTAGATTCATTTGACCCAATACATTGCGAAGCACTTGTCCGCCGAGGCAGTTGGCTCGATACTGGGAAGCTATGGCAGCCTGATGGTGCTTATTTCGTCTTGGATCGTATTTAGCTACTGAAATTTTCATTCAGGTTGTGTACCTCACCAATATACCTCGAAAGATGCTTCCCTGTGCCTCAGTACTCGACATGTAGTTTTCATCGGAGATTCTGTGACGCGTCGTCTCTTCTTTCAATTCGCTCATTTGCTAGACCCTTCTCTCCCCACTGCACCCCAGGACGATGGAAAGAAACATGCCAACCACACTTTGCACGCAACTTCAGGTACTCTGCTATCGTTCTACTGGGACCCGTTCCTTAATACCACACACACTTTCCGGACGGTTTCTCGAGTTGCTTCTCCACAAAACTCTACCAGCATTTATGATTCTCGTCGTCCAGTCTTGCTCGTTATGGGGGGCGGGTTATGGAATCTGCGATATAGTGACGTTTCTGGTGGACTTCCTGCATGGGAGGCTAACATCGAGAACCTGGTACATTCTGTCTCGACCAGCGAAGCTGCCGAGAAAGTGGTGTTTTTACCAGTTGAAGAGATCATCTCTTCGAAGCTGTCCCCTGACAGAGCGAAGACAATGCATTCTTCCGATATTGATGCAATGAATTCGGACCTGAACCATAGGATATATTCACTCCCTGGTAACAACGCTGCGACTTTTCGAAAAGCTGTACCACCTTCGATCGTAGTGCCATCCGTATTCAATCAAATGCTTGAGGCATCATATACCCAAGACGGGATACACTTCTCCGATTCAATTGTTCGCTTGCAAGCAAACTTACTACTCAACCTACAATGCAATGAAAAGCTACCGAAAGTGTTTCCACTCGACACGACCTGTTGTCGGCGCTATCCCTGGCCTGGGGCATTGCAGCTGCTGACAATTTTGGCTTTCGCGCTTTACGGTGTCTGGAGGGTTTGGCGGTCATGGCCTGCAGGTGACACATTTTCAGTCTATCGTTGTCTACTCTGGCTTATTATAAAATGTCAGAGCAAACAATGAACGAATGGCTTGCTGTAATAGACCGGACACCTGCATATACACTGTGCTTAACAATCGTTCTTATATTTCTCGCGGACCGCACAGGTTTATGGTTGAAGGAACAGAAAGTGTTTTCCGCTTGGACATTTGCATTCTTGAATATGGCTGCACTAGCTGCCGGCCTGGCTACAGTGAAGCGCTCAGACAAGGACCTGGGATTCTTGAACCGAGAACAAACAGACGAGTGGAAAGGGTGGATGCAAGGTACGAGCTTTAATCTCCACTCTATTTGTAGAAAGCAAATTTACTTACCATAACTCTTTCAAAGTTGCTATACTCATTTATCACTATCTCGGTGCTTCAAAAATCTCGGGTATCTACAATCCCATCCGCGTTTTAGTCGCGTCCTATCTCTTCATGACGGGCTATGGACACACGACCTTTTATATTCGCAAGGCAGATTTTGGCTTTCTCCGTATCGTTCAAGTATGTCTTCTCTTGGCGTGCATATAATCTATTCTGAACGTGCACTGTAGGTCTTGTTGCGACTGAATTTCCTCACAGTAGTGCTTGCCTACACAATGAACACCAACTATCTTTACTACTACTTTGCGCCGCTGGTCTCGTTCTGGTTCATCGTCATCTATTTAACCTTGGCAGCTGGCTCCCGTTTCAACGACCGCGCTCTGTTTGTCGCAGGCAAACTTCTTCTCTCCGCAGGAGTGGTTGGACTCTTCATGCACTACACGTGGTTGTTGGAGAGCATATTCGGGATTCTGCAGACGCTCTGCGGAATACACTGGTCGGCTAAAGAATGGGCTTTCCGAGTAAAGCTGGATCTATGGATTGTCTACATTGGGATGTTCGCAGCACTCGCTGTGATGAAAAGCCAAGAACATCGGCTGATGGATTCCCCTCGATGGCCACTCCTCGTGAATTCCACACTTGTTGTTTCTGGCATCACGATGGTGTGGTTCTTCGCGTTCGAGCTCTCCCAGGAATCGAAGTTCACGTATAACTTCTGGCACCCTTACGTTTCCTTCTTGCCTGTCTTAGCGTTTGCAGTCCTCAGAAACGCGAACGCAGTTCTGCGCTCAGCCTCTTCGCAGTTCTTTGCATTTATAGGCAGATGCTCTTTGGAAACATTCATTATCCAGTATCATTTCTGGTTGGCTGGAGACACCAAGACTATTCTTCTTGTGCTGCCTGGAACGAGGTGGAGGCCAATCAACTTTGTATTGACTTCCTTGATGTTCGTTTATGTCTCTAATCAAGTTGCGCACGCGACTGGAGACATAGTGACGTTTATATGCGGGGAAAAGCCAAAGTTGCCCACTCGGGCTACTACGGAGATGGCGCAGTTGAACGTGTCTTCTGGGCAGAGTAACGGAGAAAACAATGCTGGTAGCGAATCCCGCAGATGGATTGACAGACTAGCGGACGGACAAAACTCAGCTTCTGGGATATCACAGTTCTCTGCAGCATGGCAACCTAATTTGAAGTTGGGAATGAAAACGAAGCTGGGCATAACCATTGGAGGAATGTGGATCCTGAATCTAATGTGGCCACACGCGAATCCATAGAATGTATATTTTCAACACGTAGCAAGGTTGAATTTAATTAGGATATTGTCTACTAATAACGTTGTTCTCAAATATCGCCTGATAACTAGATAGCAATAATCAGGATGGCGACAACGAGAAGACATTGAGTGTGTTTTGTCGTCAAGACCAACGCCGGTGAGAGTATAATCATATCTGACGGGGGAAAGACTGAGAAAAGAGGGAATCAGTAACGTGTATGAAATTTGAGGTAAAGTGGTAAATGAATGTCAGTATTAGCATGGAAAATCATCAACCCTCGTCCTTGAGACGAAGTCTGTGCTTGACTTCTATTATATTGCATCATCCATGGAGAACAAAGGTTGCACGAACTCACCAAAGCGAGCCAATACTGGAAGAAAAGATCCTGGAATACAGAGGCAAGTTAGAAGATATGCAAGACAAGCGAGCAATTAAAACACGAAAACTCAGAAATTTGGGTATAAATGAAAACAGCTCATCAGCAAGATGCTTCGAAGTAGCGATTCGTTTTGTCTCGTCTTTGAAAAGAAAGAGAAAGAAAAACAACTATACGCACCGAAACAGAAGGGTACAAGGAAAACTTGGTCGAAATTCGGTTTGTTTTGATGTGTCGACTTTAGGGCAGGTCTTTTCTTGTGAAGGCGTGACTGGGTCACTGCGTAACACGCCAAGCTTAAGACCTGTAAGCTGAGGACGTCGTCCTCTTTATCCTAGGCCCTTTCTTCAGACCACAATGGCCAATGTTCTTTCTTCCTCTTCACCTTTTGGTTTTTATCCCCGTCCTCCCAAGGACGCCCCCGGCTTTGGTTTTGGTTTTGGCTCCAACATGCTTCCATCAGGATTCTCTGCTCCTTTCCAACCTTCCCAATCTCTAGCTTTTAATCACCTTGCTTCTACCTCGAATCATAACTCTATGCAAAGAGCTCAGAAACGGAGACATGAACCCGACGAGGGTTCTGAGAATTTTCCGCAAGATGAGTCCATGGACAGAAGTCCGACGCCAGAACGCCCCAAACGAGCTGCGCCCAAAAGAGCTCGTACATCTCCTTCGAATGAGACCGCAAACAAGGAGGGGAAAGTGACGAAGGATGCTAAAACACACGAAGAGGAACACGACGTGGATATTGGTGTATTGCTTGGTACGTTGACTCCAACACATGTTCATACTTTCGTTATTGACTATGTGTCCAACAGCTAGCTTGCCACCAGAATCTTTATTGCCTATCCTCACATCACTAGTCAATTCTCAGCCCTCCCTAAAATCCGCAATAATTCCCCTCATTCCTCGCCCTACACTAGAAACTGCTCTTCACGCTCTCACAGCATCTGCCAAAAAGCTCCGTGAAGCGTACCCGTATTCCAATATGTCTGGACCTTCTACATCTATCTCGTTCGGCTTTGGCTCATTTAGCCAGCCTCAGTCTTCAATGCAGCACAGTGGTGGCATGCGAGAGAGCTACATTGTTAACAGGCTTCGACCTCACATATCCGATTTCCACACTGCGTGCATATCATATCTCCCTTATTTTTCGTACCTGCCGACACCTTCGCTTCTGAATTCAGACGGCCCGTCTCAAAGATCCCACTCTGCATCGTCAACACATAAGGACAAGCTGCATCCCAACGAAACTTATCTCTTCCTTTGGAATTTAACTGCACATATCCTGAACCAGCCTCCGCTCACTCAGGAATCCCTGGAACCTCTTCTCTTTTCGAGGTTGTCGGATGAGTGGAATGCCTGGGTGGACAGAGTGGATGTCGTAGTCAACCAAGAAGCGGGTATGTTTGGTAGCGACATGGTGCAAGGCTGGGTAAGGGGGTTGGATGAATTTGCTGGCAAAGACTCGCGATGCGGAAATCTCATGGCAAGTGTGAGAGATAGATGGGTGAGCAAAGTTGGCTGGCTTGTTGGGCGGACTATGCAACATCCGATGGAGTCGTAGAATATGTCTTCTTGGGTAGCTTTCATTCTCTGCTTTTTCCCGTCAGGCTATCATGGTTTACCTGCTATTTGCGCATATTACAATCAAGAGATACATTTGACATTATGACTTTCTGTGACGACCAACATTTTCATGCGTTCTTTCAATCGTTTCATTCCATTCAGCTTCATTCAGGCAATTGAAGGCTCTGTTATCTGGTTAGTTTATACAGTTCATTACTTACGATACAAGTTGTAACTTTCAGTACCGAAATGATGTTTGTGAATGTGTGGCAAGAGCCTCAGAAAGTTGGACATGCAGGACTACTACCGGCAAAGCAAATTTTGAATAGAGTCGATGCATGCTCAGCACTGGATGGTCCCGTTTAACTCTTTCTCTCAACAACGGGCATATACCCAACTCTCTTTCACTGTCTGCTATCTTGCAGAATGCTGCAGGTCAAGCTTGGACGCGCTGTGCGAAGAGAGGTCGCCGCAACAGCACAGGACCTGTGACATTGCGCGATGACACGCCCAGAACCTCTGAATCTGCTCACTGCGAGTCTCCGGATTATGAGTTGAGCATATTCTTAGTGAAACTAACTCTTCTTTGACGCGTATTGTACAGGTTGGGTCTCGGGTGCGCTCGGACGCTTGGACGACATGGCCAGCCTACTCAGTCTTCACATGCAATTCATGCAGTGTCTCCGCCAAGGCTTGGAATAAGTGTCCATCATGTTGATCCAAGCACCCTCACCGAAAATGACATGAGTTACGCCAACCCTGGGCGTTTACCCTTTTCTGAACCGACCGAATCGCTGGGGGAGGGTGATAATTTCTGGACGCCTTGCTACTGGGGCGACCCAAGCTTAGTTTTCCCCGGAAGCAGAAGACCATCATTCAAGTCAACTCCGTTATTTCTTCCCGTAGCGGCGACCCGAAATATACTGTATCGCAATCTCCTTCAACTGTCGTACCGAAATCCCCCTCCATCCCTTCCTCAGCTTATTGACTATCACGAATTCCACCCTGAAACACGCTCGACGCGTTCATATAACTTTCTAATTAGCATCGCCATTCGATGCGCTGCTTTCGGTAGCGTTCAGTGGCTACTGGAGTCCATGGCAGCCGCTAACATCGTGCAAAATATGGAGACCCGAAAATTAGTCATTCGCTGGCTGATATACACTGGCAACTGGGAACGCGCATGGCAATCCCTGACTGAGGATGGAGAACAAATTGAATTTGTTCCAAACCACAACGGGAACAGTGGCGGTAGGTCTGCCTGGCCCGACTTTATTTGGTTAGAGTTCTTCAAGACTCTAAGAAGAGGTGCAATGCCCATGCCAAAACGTCGGCAGCGGGAAATCGAGGTTCCGCGTGCAGAGCCACTCCTGCTCTATGCAGAACGTTTCCTGCTTCTTATGCAACATCGACCATCTACGTCGCTATTTTCAAGTTCACGGATAATACAAGTCGTTGTAAATGCGCTGCTCCAGCTCGAGAAGCAAGAGCATGCCCTGAAGCTAACCGAGGCATATCTAAACACTCTACCATTACACCTCAGTCGTAGACGCGCCTCTGGTTGCATGGATGTACTTCATCTATGGCTTGTCTTTGGATCACGAGAAAAGGGCTTGCGGAGATTCCAGGCACACCGGAGAATTCTCATGTCTCTACTAGCGTTGCATCCTTCACTGAAACCAAACCCCACCACGCTATTCTTACTTCTTGGAAGCTTGTATGGCGTACGACGAAGCGGTGCGCTTGCACTTGAAGTCCTTGCCAGTTCGAGACGGCGGTGGGGTGAGGCGATCATCGACAACCGGGTAAGGAGACGAGTGGCGTCACTTGCTTTGAAGGAGGGGCGTTTAGACATAGCAAACAAGGTCATCCCCATGAAAAAGAGGCGGACGACGACGAAAATGGTGGCTAACATGGCGCGGGTTGCCCGGCGACCACGGCAAGGGGACATGTATCAAAAAAGAGGGCGAGAAGTGTTTCTTTGGCATCGGTTGCTGAAACGAAGAAAGAAAGTGGAAGTAATGCACGGAATAGACTGATGATAAACAATTTGGAAAAACGATGCTCAGCGACTCAAGCCTATGTGAGAGGAGGTACACTTGGTTCGTTCGGGCCCGTTGGATGGTGCTGACGTAAGTAGACCGCCAATTTAACGGATAATTCGATGTCAGAACGATCTGCGCTTGTCTGGTGAAATGCACGGTACCGCTGGAAGGAAGGCAGCTAGTGATGATAGAGACAAGTGGAAAGACTTATACGGCCGGATACACGCAGTTCAACAAGAAGTATTGCATCTCGTCTCAATCTAATCCAGCCTGAAAAGGCACTTGCTGACTCGAAGACGTGAAAGAAGCTCACTGCAGGACTTGGCCGACCTTTTCGTGATCCTGAGCGACTGATACCCGCTGCCGCACTGTGCGATCTACGCCAACCCACCTGCGATTTCTACGGGACGGAGATCACATTGCTATCTTGCTCTCTGTCAATTTTCGTTCGAAATGTCTCGACCTCGAAAACTTTGGCATTTTTCTTTTATTTCATGTCGGTCCTGAGCTTCAGTGGTAAGATGAAGGTATTTAAAGGTCCCAAGTTCGTTCTCTGGTGCTGCAGCTTCAAGCTTCTACATTCCCCCTAGTTTTTACTCACTTTATTCATCGCGATGTCTACTAACAAGCAATTCTACGCCATCTCCTGCATAAACGTTGGAGTTGGCCCAGGAGGGACCACGTCCATGCTCGCGTAAATCACCTAGAGTTTCTCTTTTTGACGCGTCATTTTTTCCTGACTGGTTTCTTTCATCTCAAGGCGTATCGCTATTGTTGACTATCGAGGTCAAACCATTCTCGATACGTATGTTGCACCGACCATGAAGGCATTACCACGTTCACTTGGTCACTATTTTCTCGATACTTACCACCAATTATGGATAGGTGACTGACTACCGTACTGCTACGACTGGGATTGAACCCGCGCATTTGACGGGCCGTGAGTGTTTCCTTTCTTTGCGCTATGATTACATATTCAAGGGTTACGGTCAGGAAACGCTGCTGCCTTCAATGCTGTCCAGCAGCATGTTGCCAATGTGATCAAGGGAAACATTCTTGTCGGGCATAGTCTCTGGAATGACCTTTCAGGTATGCTTGCAATGGTTCCAATTTCGCTCGAACCCTTGCTGAAATCTTTCTCGGTCAGTTCTCGGCATTCCTCACTCTGCGGCGGACACTCGAGATGTGGCCCTCTATCAGGTAACTCTTAACGCAAGCGCCGTTAATTCAAAGTTAATCGTCTTTGCCTTTGCCAGCCCTTTAGAAACGCACTTCGTTCACCAAACCACATTGTCGGTCTGCAAACTTTGGCGTGGCAGCTGATGCGCCGTCGATGCCAAGAAAGCGAGCAGAATCCGGTGAGTCGAGCTTGAAAACGTATACATACTGTCCGACTTACAGAGTGCCTATGCCCATCCCAGCTCGAGAATGCTAGAGTTTGCATGGACCTGTATCGTTCTGATCCGGAGTGGGAAAACGCCGTTAGAGAGGGGCGTTGGCCGAGTCAGCTCCCACCTAGCTCGTTCTCGCGCTGCTACGTGTAGAGGTCCAAGCTCAAGGTTGTCCTCGTTATTCTTGATTAGACGCAATTACTACTACTAGATATATCTTTACTGTTAATATGGAGTTCGTAATAAAGTATGTTAGATCGTTTAATACTATATACTTAATACTGTGTACCTAACATCAGGTCTTCCGAGAACTTTTGAGAATAAGCAAGTTGAGAAGCAAAAGCTTCGAGCTTCACAATTCAGTTGCCCTGATCTTGATTTCGGAATACACATGAGCAATGCATCATATCGAGTACTATGTCCACCATATCGGGTCGGGAATCTCCATCCTGATGTGAAGAATTCGTTGCGCAATCTTCATCCGACTTGGGATCTTCTTACGCGCAGATCTACTCATGGATGTCTGTGCCTAAGAGATTCCGCTAACTCAGGGACTTGACAAACAGTCGGAGCCGACATTCTGCAGAGGGACGGCCTACAAGTACCCAACTTACAGACCTCGTCTTGGACGACTGGAAAACAGAAAAACAAACTTTGTTCTGAGATGCAACCGGACATTGCGTTAAACTTACAGGAGCTCTTGCCTAAAGCTTGTTCGACTTCACCTCGTGCCTCTAAAATATTCTGTCAACTTTACGCGCGATTCACGCCTCCACTGATATCATCGTACGGATCGGAAACCCAAATCCACCGACTTTTGAATTCGGAAACGATCAACGTCTTTAGCTTCTAACAAGTCATCGCAAGTCGAACGGACACTCAACCAAAGTCAAAGTATCTAGATTATCTAAGAGTGTCGCGTCTGAATACACAGTCAGCCCGTGTTTTCAAATAGAGTTGTTCAAAGAAACAGACCTTTTCAGCGCCAAGAACTCTCATCAGTCCTTCATACACAAAGAATGCACATGCGTTGACCGGGAAAGCTCGTAAAAGGCATGGTCCTAATCCTCGAAAGAAGCCTGCAGCTCCGTCTTGTGCGTGTATCGTCCGTACCGTGCGCAGAAAAGATGGCTTTGAACCGAGTTCAGCGGGCGAAGAAGGGAAAGGCGATGGATAGGGAAAAGCCATCATTCGACTGCCAAAGAGATATAGTCGCCCATAAGTTTACTTCGGGTGCGCAGGAATAGGCAAGACGCATACTTTTTCACGTTGTCGGCGGGAATAGCCATCATCCAAAACGCAAAAGAACCTAGTCCTCCTGATAGAAAATTGGCTGCACCAGTACTCATCTAGATGATTTACAAGGGGTCGAAGATCCGAGCAAATTTAAGCATGATGAAACGTGACTGACTTGAAATACTCCGTTCGGACTTGTGAATGTTCGCATGAGTGCCTGAAGAAACACTCAATTCACAATCACCCTGAGAATCGACATGTAGTTCACCTCAAAAGATAAAAACATCCAAAAGAAATTGCTACGGAAGGCGATACTTCCTGTAAGCCCTGCCCAGAGACCCAAAGGGCCTTGCACACGGTATACTTTGCGAATGCAATCTATCGGGCCCCGAAACTGTCGTTCGGACGCTAATCTTTGAGACTGCAGCTGCAACTTGACTAGATCTCATGTTCGTCAATCTCATCAAAAGCACAATGAAAGCACAAGACCTTTGATATGCTCAATAGGAGTAGCAAGGATGGTACTTGCAATGTCCATGAATACAAATGACAACAATAACCTGAATCACTTCACCTGGTCACGCCTGCAAAAAGGCCTGCAATACCATGGCCGAATAAAGTAAGTCGCGGTATTCCAGTGCCAGGAGTAGGTTCCGTCATTCCGTGCCGTATAAGAAACAGGCGATAATTATGCAATGAACCCAGTAATAGAGAGTCAATTGCTGCCCAACCAACGGCAGGTGGTGTTGCTCCTTTATAAAGAGCCAAAGGACCCTTGTTGAATCGTAAACCAAGCACTTTTGACATTGAAACATTCTCTACAAACCTCGTTTCGAACAATTTTGAAAAAAGCATCAAATGCTCCGCGATACGCATCAGGAGCGCATTGTAAACGGGTTTTGATAGTGTCAAAGCTAATTCGGGTACAGGTAAGACGTTGACGTCTGTAGGCACAACTGGCAATTTATCTGAGGTCAGCATAGTCATATTGAGAAGAGATTGCACATACAGTACTCGGTCTCACACACCCGTGCCCTACTGTTACCTGATATGGCAAGAAGAATGAATAATTAGATGAAAAATTGATGATTGAGGGGTACGAACTTTGGTCAAGCCTAGCGGGATAGACGTCAACAAGACAAGAAAGCGAAGCGAGAAAAGCACGAACCACTGCCAACGCCTGCAAGAGCACCAACGACACGAATGTGGTTGCTGTTTGACAGATGTTCATTAGCGGACATGACCGTACGAACGGTGCAAAGAAATTTAGGTAGCTGTCTACTGTATGTGTCACCCAGTTCGGTCAACCGGGCCGAGTAGAGTGTCACGTGCATGTCACGTGTACAGATCAGTACGTGTCGTCCGAGACGTCCGAGTAACGAGTTCCTCGCCAACTCACATCATGCCAGACGAGGACGAGAAGCAATGCCGAATATGTCTCGACGGTGTAACTGCAGAGCTTGAGCTAGGCAGACTCATCCGTCCATGTCTATGCAAGGGTTCTATCAGTGCAAGTTTCCTTTTGTCCTTGCATTTGTCCTTCTTCACAGGTCTCTCTCTCTAGTACGTTCATGTAAAGTGCTTACAGAGATGGAGAAATAGCTCTCCAAATCAGTCTGCCTTCTTCTCATGTCCTCAGTGTCACTACCGCTATCGTTTCTCACGTACTAAAGCTCTTGGAATTGCCACCAATCCTTGTACGTAGTTACGGTTCTCCATCACTCATTTCTCTCTAATACACTCTTTCAGTCATCGTTGGAGGTTTATCAGCCTTCATATTCACTTTGATTACTCTCTTGTCGTCGTTTGTAACAACGTACCTCTTGGCTTACTTCCAAGGACCATCAAGTTCTAGCTTTTATCTCTCGACCTCCTCGTATTTTTTCTTTGATCCTACAGAGGTGATCCATGATCTCGTCAAAGCTGCCTTACGCATACTTCAGGATCAGGATAGCAGCATACTGGACGCCGAGTCTATCTTGTCTGCTACCCAGCATCCGATTCCAGTCTCCGATATTCCGAGGCCTGGTTTCCTGAAACGCTTTGTGCAGCGCTTCGTCATTGGATTGCCTCTCGTCGGGGCAGGATCCCTCCTTCACATGTTACTTTCCGCCCCATTGATTGGGCCTGTGCACTGGTTAGCCCGGTACCGAGGGAATCGAAGACGGAACAATGATACTCGGGACATCTCAGCACTCATCATCACCGTCCTAATTGTCTTGGGTGCTGCAAGGTCAGCTTACCTCTTTTTATTTTTGGTCTCTGCTCATCTTTGTCAGAGCATTGTATGCGGTATATCGACTTACCGAACGCATGACAAAGAGAATACTCTTACGAGCAGAAGATGCAATCTTGGAAGTCAATTAAAGTGCACGATAGTTTGTGTACAGGTCCGTGTAACAAGATACTTGTTACGGACAGTAAGATTTATCCTAATATGTACACTACTGCCTAGCAATCAATACCACTCCCTACTGAGTGTTCACCAATTTCGTCGTAGTTGCCGTTTAACGGCTTCATACTTGGCTTTAGTTTCACCACGGTCCGGGTGCAACTCCGCAACATACTGGTCTACAGCTAGATCTATCCGACTCACAGGGAACTCGCCTCGTCCCACAGATGAATTTGGTCTCTTGGCCTCCTCAAGCCAATCAGAGAGAAGTACTGCAATGTCCGAAGATATTGCTTGAACGTTTGCTTGAGCATTAAATGGAGGGATCTAATCAGGTTGTAAGGTGTGATGGCTTTGAACTAGAGCTAAGGCCCAACTAAAAAACTTACGTGAGATTCATACATTTCGTGAAATGCATCCCATATCTCTGAAAAGGGCACGCCACATTGTACTAGTACTCTCGGCGCCCACCCATATGGTAAGACTTGTTTCCTGTCTAAAGCGAACCGCACCAGAAAATCTGTGACAAGACCTGACGACCAAACTATGAGTTTGATATCCTTGAACAGCCAAACAGTAACACTCACGAAGGGGGAAGGCAGACTCCGATGGATGGAATCTTTGGCCTAATGGTACGACTTTTGCTACGACGTGGTCCGCTTGCGCTAGTTGATCCACATTCTCTTCGGCGACTGCAAGAAAAGTGAGCACAATACGAAAACTTCGAACCATTGAACGCACTCTGTTCAAATATTTGACTCCATATTTGACGAAGGATGACATCGTCACGATGTTCAGAAACGTGTAAGCAAAGCAATTTGAGCGCCGGGAGATCAAAAGGCAATGCATAATCTTGAAACAGCTAAATTGCCGAAGAGCGAGAAATTTGAGGACAGACAACAAGCCAACTTCGCAAGCTTACCTCTGACATCGTGAATAATCTCTTGGAAAGAGCATTGATTCGTCTTCCAACTTCCAGTGCATCATTCACATGTGGTAGTAGAGTGTGATATATTTCCAATTGCACTTGTGCGACCTCTAGTTTTTCTTCCAAATCTGTCAGGAAAGCGATAGCAGTTTCGTGTCGACCTCCCGCAGAGACGGGGTGCGATTTCGCATTGCCGACAGCTAGTGTTAGATATTCTAATCGATTGTCCAAATGTAGTTCAAAGCTATGTGAAACGTCAGTATAAACTGCCCAGTAGTTTGAGTGAATCAACATACTCGGTAGATTCAGCAAGAGCGCTGAGAACCTCAGCAGCCCGCAACGGCTGACCATCCTTCACGTAGAACTGCCACAGTAACTGAAATTTCTCCACCGACACCGGCTCGCGCCGTAAGTGTGCTTCTAGGAACGGTGGCCGAATCTGGGGACAAATATCAGCATTCAGCGTCAAGATAAGAAATGTTATAGACCTCAAGTAAATCGTCGGCAAGTTGTCTACTTATTAGCCAGTCATACAGCGTCGAATGGAACATTTCGTCTTCGCTAGCAAATGCTAGATCATAAGCATGAGCTTTGACTGATTCCAAGTCCTGCATTGTGAGCGTAGAACCGGCTGCTTCTGGTTCATCGCTTTGACGCTCGAACACCGACAGTGAATCCAGGATCAGCTCATAGCATCGCAGCCTTTGCTCGAAAAAGGGCCGACGTGAGTCGTCAGAAGTAGACCCAGAGTGCCAGTAATCCAGCCCCGCGTTGTCTTGATCAAAAACCTGGGCACAGAGCAAAGGAAGCTCAATAGCACCTATAATATATTAATCTAAATCTTATGACCGGTCCGTGAAAATACCATGTTCACCTTTTGCAAAGCTTAATAGCTGGAAGTCTCCGCAAATTTCACGCAATTTCTCGAGATCCAAAATGCGGGCACCCCTGCTATATAATCTAGACACAACTCGCAGAGATCAGCTTGAGAAGTCTTGGTAATGTTTAGAACTACCTGAGAGATTCCGACAACCAATTTTGTCTCTCTGCAACATTGGACGTTTCGACGGCTTTGCGAACGTTCTCTTTTGCCTGTAACATTGATTAGCGCAAGTCATGATGAAGCACTGAGAATCTCACTTTGTAAAGCATGACATCGTCGGTACTGCAGAAAGACCCACACCTATTTTGCAACACATCGCTGATGGTGTCCACCTTGTTTACGCAAGTCAAATAGAGAAACTATGTCCTTTCACGGTGTACGTACACTTATTTGTTGCCCAATCTGTTGGTCGATGATGACATTCACTAAAGCCCTCGAAGCCGTTAAGCCGTTTTGTGTAGTGATGAGATCCTCAAAGGTCAAGTTCGAGATGATGTTCTGAGTCTCGCTGTCGCATCTAATTCTAGTCTAAGCAAACTGCAGACGGATCATTGAGAACTGAGAGTTTACTTGGTCATGATTTCACCAAAATGGTAGTCGTTTAGGAGAAGGACGAACGAGAGGGCTTCAATAAGCCTGGTCAGCAAAGATAGGAGTTCAGACACCGAAGCTTGCTCTGCCTGGAGAAAAAATGTCAGCAGAGGACGACATCAAGGTGACAAGTTCAAATACCTTCCAAGCCTCTTGTTCCATAGCAGGAGCGCGCGATACCGCAGAATCACCAGGAGTAGAATGGAACAAATGTGGGTTTTTGTCAAGGAGATCCTTGAGCGCATACAGATTTTTTTGAATAGTGATGAGTTGTTGATCCGAAACAGCAATCTGTCTGTGAAAAAGAATTCAGTCTTAGCAAGCAAGCCTTTATGTAGATTATACCCTGATATTGCCAATTTAGATTTCCACAAAGGCCGCACTAATCTTGCAAGATATAAAGCCAATCCTTCCCTTCTACCACTGTAAATAGCAGTACCCTGATTCTCACCTGAAAGAGGATTCGATCAACGATAACCCAGAAACATCTCAAGGAAACATACTCTTGCCGTAGACCATCCTTTCAGACCATATAGGTCTTTCACCAAAATCATAAAACGCCTGTTTGGCCACAGCAGCGAGATCGGGACTGACTGAACTAATTCCTGCTGAAGACGCGTCCGTGCCATCCAAAAAGGTATTCCCGCAAGCAAGCCCAAGCAGCATAGCACAAGTCTGGTTTCGGCCAAAGCTGTATGACAAGTCAATCTCAAGTGTATCAAGGTGGCGCAACCTAACCTACCTGTCTCTGAACTCAACGATAGGCTGAATATTTCCTTCGGATTGAAGTTCTTCAATCACGGCTTTAAGGTAATCTAGAGCTCGTCTTTTGACCAAAAATGTCAAACCCACGTTGGTCAAAATCATGAACTGACGAGGCGGTTCCCCAAACTGAGTTGCGAGTTCGTTCGTAACAGTAAGACCAGGCAAGTCCTGAGCTAAGGGTTTCTGAGGAACAGGCGCCATAGCCCAGGTTCTGCCTGGTATTGAGAGCAACGTCGCGTATTCCGTCAGGGGTGGTCGTCCCGAACCACTCTGACCACCGTAGATAGAATAATTCGGTTGTATCGTCTGCTGTGGTAGGTTCAGCTGCTCGAGGGAACCGATCCGCGTGAGATCCGGAGACATGCAGAGCAAATAATCCACACTGTCCACATCACCTGCCTGGGCACATATTGTAAGACCATCGGCATACGAAGAATTGTCCAGACTGGTAATTATATAAGGACGAGACTGGCGGGACGGTTGACCTTGCACCGTGCCGTAATTATTTACCGATGGTCGATAAACTTTTTCTTGCTCGTCAGGATGAATCAGATTGGACGGAGGCAGCCTGACATGCGCTAGTTGCAATGGTCGTATGCCCGAAGGTTGTATCGTAGTGGAGTAGCCAAATCCAGGAGAAAAGTATAACCTAACACCGCTAGTGGTTATTGCCAGTAGTTGGATGCCGGCGCGAGATTCCAAGAGGCTGACAGGATGTAGCGTCATAATTTGGAAATTTTGAGGTGTGACAATCGGAGAGCCCGGGCATTTGTCCTGGGTTGCCTTGTATAAATTTGAGATCGTCTGAATATGTTGAATCGACTTCTCGGAGGTGGGTCTATAAATCGATATAACGTTCTTTTCCGTTAATGTGTAGAAACATTGTCTCTCAGAGTCAACAACCAAGTTGTTGATGCGGTCTGTGAAAGTCCTATGAGCGTGATGGCGGTAGTTGTAGATGAGCGTATTTACCTTCAACGCTAGATGTCGCGAATCTGGGAATCAAGCTCGACATGCCTCCAACGGAGTGGTTGATGAGTTGGACGCGTTTTCCAAACCACCCCTCATTTTCTTGATAATGGAATTCATACAAATTACCATCTTGTGAGCCGCACATGAAAATGCGCCCGTCTGGAGTCCCAGCAACAGATGTCATCTCTACTTCCGTGGAAACAGTCAAGTCGGTGGCGTACAATTTGACCTCTTTCCGACCAGGACTCCCGGAGCCAATGGCGGGCGATAAGGAGAGTGCAATAAGAAGTACAGACACCGGCGTACAGATGACTAGGAGATGTGATATTTCCTCGATGAAAAGACCTTTCTTGGGTTTAACGACAGATACGTGGGTGATCACATATGGTTGGTCAACGAAAGAGCTAATGTCTTGACTACTTTTCTAGCATCAGTACCCACTATCGATAGTGAACTATGTCAAACGCGCCTGTCATTATAATCCCATAAGAAAAGCTTGTGGTCAATGGAAATCCACACTCTTTCAATCTCAGGTATCAAGCCCATGTGCGAATTGACACTGGTACCTGCACAAAGTTAGACACAGAGGTTCAGTCATCAAAGGTCCACATACTGCTGTAGTATTGGAACAATGCATCTGGTATGCCGACCAGCTTTCGTTTTTGAAATGGTACGCGAACATCGTCAGGAAACACGCTATAGGAGGACGAAGCCTGTCCTGTGGCTTTGGTAGTGTTAGTTTTCATTTCCAAGAACATGACGATCCCGCAAAGCAAACGAACGTAGTGTATCTCCGAGGTCAGGTATAGCTTGCGAGTCTTTGGAGAACTGTTCGTGGAGTACTTTGCTCGCATTCTGCAAAGTAGCAAGGTCCACAGGCGCAGATTTCTCCCCAACTACCGCTCTTTTGTTGCTGGGTCCTGCAAAGGAGCTGGATTGAAGGTAGGAAGAGGAGGCCATTCACCGCGTTGGCGACTGTTGCAAGTTAAACGCGTCGATGAAAGAAATAGAATTACGTCAGCGCAATCACGTTCTGGAAAGTTGAAGTTGAATGAACGGAGGCGCCTCCTTCGCCATACACACATACATACATCCCTATGGTGCTCGGTGGTACCTCTCGCCGTGACTTTGTCGTCGTTCAACAAAGGCTATTTCAATTTGTGGATGATCCAGCTTTTCATTTTCGCCTGCCTCAACTCTCTCGAGCAACTTGGGAAACACTGTGTAACGACGACGCGGAGAGGGAACGGCTAGAATTCTCGGGAGATACATCCATGGCGGCTTTTGTTGGTTCAAAGCTCTGTTACGAGCTTCCTGAGGGTTCGCCACATCAATTATCCGTACGTGGCTGACCGGGAAATGCAGAGACTCAGACACACATTTGGCTCAGATTGCTCGCAGTGCCCTGACTGCGAATTCGACATTCGCTCGGCTCATGAAATACGCTGGCTGCGGCGATACTGGACACAACACTAAATTATCTGGGGACGCTTTTGAGGCGATCATTGGTGCTTACGAGAAACAAAGTGGCCACGGTGCTCTTGAAAGCTGGTTTGAACAGAACTATATGCATCTCCTTGCATTCGCAGCAAATGTAGCTCGGTAAGATCTCTGCACATCGTGAAGATCTTTTGTTTCAATTTGTCGCATGTATTTATATGCAGATCCATGCTCAGCAAGGGGAAGCACCCGAAACGAACACCCCTAGGTCTGTTTAAATCACAAATATTCAAACCCTTCCGTGGTATGTTATCTAGCCACGTTCCAGCGAATCTCTCTAATCTTTGTCTACAGCCAGTCAACGCCGCCGCGCAGTGTCTCGTCATTCAGTACAGACACCTAAGAAAGCAATGAAGACTAGTAATCAACGACAATGCCTGCCATCATCATCTCTGCCAGAAACTATTGATCTCACTACTACCTCTGCTAGCGACTGGGAGGACGAGCAGGACGAGCACACTCTAGTTACGGACGAGAACGAGATTGTCGAAATTTCGATGAAGGAGTTTCTAACATCAGCAGTGCATACCAATATTCTCTTGATTTTGGGTTTCAACTGATAACACTGCTATAGAAAAAGAGAGAGTTTGCGAAAGTGCTGATACTGTCAAGAACCTTATCTAGAGCTTCGTCATGCAGTGATCTCACTGTCGAAAGTTCTGAAACAATATTTACACTCCCAGAGCTTGGTGATGTGGGCAACCCTATTATTATTGATTAACGAGAAGTCTACAAGAGCAACACATAACTTATATAACGTGAGTACTGGTAGTGGTATTCGCAATTCGTGGCGCGATTCAACATAGATCACTGACTCTTGAAAAGCACTAGTAGTACTACTTTATGCACGAGAAACTAGACCCTTACTGTACGATGTAGATGAGGATATGGGATATCCTCCTTATTCTTGAGATACCTACTGCAATCTTTAACCTGATCCTTGTCAAAGCTGTGCGACTGTCAAAACATTAGAGGTGCCCAGATTGCTCTCCCGCACTGCAACCTACTTACGGCAACTGAATGCAACTCTTATACCGGTGTTCGTTTGAACTGCTGATGCAGAGCTGATGTGGATCAAAGCAGTTGATAGGTTACCGCGTTCTACAACCAGCAAGCTACCAGTTGAACCATCTATAAAGTTCCAAGCCCTTCAAGACTGTTCTCTGTCCATGAATTATGCTCCTAGATGAGACACAATTAGGTCTTCAAGCTACGTCGCCGACGAACACCATGACAATGTCCTCCTTTACCAGTACAAGTACTCGCACGAATGGCACATGGGCTGTGCGCCCTGCATCCCACACCATTCTGCAACATGTCCAAACCAGCTTTCCCCACCACAGAGGCACAAGCGACTCTCCGGACACCAAACTACATAGTCCCAATGTTTCTCTGTCGATTTCATTTCGGGAAAATCAAGCTCGTGGACCAAGAACTCTGAGGCCCACACGAGCTGATTCATTGCACACGTCTTCCCCCATTGCTCCAAGTCAAGGTATGTCTGCTTATAATGCTACCTATTTAGATTGTCCTTACAGGTTTGGTTTGGATTGTAGTCACGTTCCAGTGGGTCAAGGGAGAATTGCTTGGGAAAGGAAGCTATGGACATGTTTATCTAGCACTGAATGCAACAAATGGAGAGATCCTTGCCGTCAAGCAAGTCGAATTACTCAGGAATCCGAGCGGCCAGTCAACTTCTCGTCAATTAGAAGTCATAGAAGCGCTAAAGTTTGAAAGCGATACACTCCAGGAGTTGGACCATCCGCACATCGTACAGTATTTAGGTTTTGAAGAAAGTCTCGATCACTTGAGCTTGTATGTCCCTTCTCATTTGCCTCCTCCTCAAGCTGATACCACATAGCTTTATGGAATACGTGTCTGGAGGCTCAATTGGGAGTTGTCTGAAAGCTCACGGTCGATTCGACGAGGAGGTCACCAAATCTTTTACTAGACAGATACTCAATGGTCTAGAGTACCTTCACTCCAAAGGCATCATACATCGGGTCAGTCTAAATCCTACATCATCTTGATCATTACTCGTAAACTGACAGGCAGCATAGGATCTCAAAGCTGATAATATACTCGTGGAGGTGTCTGGGATATGTAAGATATCAGACTTTGGTATATCCAAACAAGCCGGAGAAATCGACGGCCGAGCTTTCACTGAGATGAAAGGCACCAGTTTTTGGATGGCACCTGAAGCGTTTAACCCTAAGGAGACTGACGGATATGATGCGAAAGTTGATATTTGGAGCATTGGGTGTGTCATACTCGAAATGTGGACTGCCAAAAGGCCCTGGTATGGATACGAACTATGGCCTGTAATGATGAAAGTAAGTTGAACCTCGATGCATCGAACCCCTCATCTTATTCGTCCTAGGTCTGCACCGAAAGATTAGCACCTCCGCTTCCTGACAATCTTCATCTAAGTAAGGCGGCATTGGATATACGCGACAAATGCTTCAAGAAGTAAGTCAGGTGTTCGTGTACCTTCTGCCCGCGCTCATATGAATCCTAAGGGATCCGCGGGATAGACCTTCAGCCGCCGAGTTGCAATACCATCCCTATCTTGTCATGCGACCTGGTTGGTGTTTTGACCAATCTGATATTGAGGGGCTGCAGTCATCAGAAGCACTAAACGAAATGTTGACCATTCGTCGTGTCAAATCGTCTACCAGTCTATCTCGCCGCAGTCATTACAATGAGAAGAACTTACCTCCGGTACCATTACTCCCTCCGCTATTCTTTGGATGTCATCCTAGAGCTTCAGTGGGTAGTCAAGTACCCCCTGCGCCAGTCAACGCACCCCCTCCCCTACCGCCCCCCATAATTCATATCACACCTCCCGGTTCCCCTAGCAGATCAAGTCCTTACGCCCAACCCGAGGAAAACTCGCCATCTCCAAGTACATCGAACTCCAGCTCGAAATGGTCTACTCCCCGCAAGAAATCTTTCTATGTTGCTAATCCTGATCCAGAAGAGTATTTAGAGCCTCGGTCTGCCTTCGTTTACCACCCACCTCCTCTCCCGAACACCAACTCTCGCACGCTGCATCCTTCTCCTCGCCGCACGCCTTCCACTCCAGCCCTTCGGCATAGTGCTGCCCCTACGCGAAGCTCTTCAACCAATTGTTCTGACAGTGACAGCGAGACCTACACTGGCTCATCTATGTGGCAGAAGCCCCCTCCTGATATGAGGCTCCGTTCTCGTCCAAAGAGTAAAGGCGCAGGTCGTCTGAGTCTATCTAACAAACGTGATTCTGCCTGGGAACGACCGTTTCTGGAGGACATATATCAGGATCTTCAGGCATTCTTCCCTGATCATGATATTGACGAACCTATCATCAAAGAAAGCGAGGACGCGAACACCCCAACCTCGGTTTCAGCTTCACGAGAGATACCAAGTGGGCTGAAGCGAGGGAAGAAGTCCATACGAATGGTAGCTCAAGAACAGGTCAAGAGGTCTCAGTCGATTTCCTCTCAGAGGCGCAGGCGAACCACCAAACTCTGGGGCGGCCGTCTCCAAGAAGTACCATCGTCATAGGGTTTATAGTACATAGTCACCTTATTGGATATTATAATAAGCATCAGAACCTTAGCATAGAATAATTTAACTCTTCCATAGTAACGCAGAAATAATATTACACAATAATGGGTCCCAGGGGATCATGTATTCAGGAAGGCAACTCTCGGAGTGACGGCCTGCACTTTATATAGGGAACGCGTACAAGGGTATTCAAAGTACCTCGGCAACCCATTTTCCACCCACACCTCGCAATCAGAAATGTTCCTTTGCATCAAGTTAGTCGAGAATGTAACGGGAAATTCCAGTGAGGTACATACCTTAGCGAACGAGAACTCTACACCGGAGCTTGTATGGTGAACAGTCGCCTCCTTGATCGCCTTGGCAAGGACACCAGGGCCGCAGAAGTAGGTCTGTATAGAAAGATGAGTGTCATACCACTAAGATCGGGTGAACAAGCACGCACTCCGACTTTAGTTCTCAACTGAGACTTGCTACCTGGAATATATTGTCCAGACTCAATGGCCTGTCTCATCTGCCCGTAAATCGTCATCCAATCAGGGCGTCCAAACATTGTACGGGTACGCAAAAGAGTGAGAGGATCGTATTCAGCACCAGCATCGTTGACAGCAATATTCCAAAGCATGTCTTCGCCAATCTTTTGAGTGAGGTAGATGTTGATCCGCAAGAAGTTGGCTAATTTAGACACCATTAGTGAGTGCGCCGCGAATGTATAATTGGGAACTCACGATCAGCCTGTGCTGACTCCACCTCTGAGAGCAGACTTTGGAACCAACCGAAAGATGGGGCGTCACGACAGACCCAGAAGAACTCGACACGGCGAAGAGTACCCAAATTCCCTCTCTTCTGACGGTACCAAATATGTTTGAGAATGGAAGCAAAGGGTGTAACGCCTGCATGCATGTTTAAGAAATTTGATCGTCAAGCAGTCCAAAAAAAAACGACTCGTACCAATACCAGCACCGATGAGAACAGCGACCTCGACATCAAACACGTCCTCAGCGGGAGCACCATAAGGCCCGTCAATCCGAACAGTGGGAAGAGAAACGCCACTGCTAGAATCGAGCTCAACAAAGTCACTGCGAGCCGCCGTCTTCTCATCCTTCTCGGTGCCTTTCATGGCGGCCTGGGTCATGGAAGCAACAACAGATGGACCGACCCCAAGACGCTCTCCAAGCTGTTGGGTCCAATCACCCACTTGACGGATGTGAATAGAGACGTATGGGTCTTCAGGGGCAGACGTGATGGTGAATGGAGCATCATCAGTCATGAGGCAATGCGAATAAATGATGTGAAGGCTCACTGGATGCCATTGGAACTTGGACAGCTCGGGAATCTGAATGAAAAGCCACTGACCCGCTACATACTTGAAACTGGGCTTGACGATACGAAGTTCCATGGCACCTTTAGATATCATATGAGTATTGATTCCCAAAATCACTCCCTGCACTCACCGCTGGGGTGAATGAGAACCTTTGAAAGACGAGTGGCTCTACGCGCGCGAAACTCTCGGTACACCCTTTCGCCGAAATAGATGATACCAGGCCATATGATGAACCTCCAACTAAGGTACCCAAGGCAATGCTGTGTCGAGTAGAAAGGGAAAGTACTGATATAGTCTGGATTGACAGAGTCACGGACGAAACAACCAGTGGCATGGGTGTAAAGTCCAAGCATGAAAAAGAATGCCAGGTGGTGTGTATACCAGAAAGCCTCAAAACATTGGTTGCGGATCTTATGGTGGGCAGTACCGTACATCAACAGCATTATGAGAAGCATGAAATGGCCAGAGACGCCTCCGGCTTGGGTGTAGTGTATCTGAAGAGCAATCTGTTTCCGAACCTCTGTGAAAATACACCGTAAGCAGAGACAGAAAAGATAGGGGCAATCTACTCACGGGTACGCTCTACGTTGAAGAAATTGACATAATGAGCTGTGGTATGAACCGCCGACCAAAATGCCATGGAATACGCTACTTGACGATGGAACCAGATGTTCTCGTCGGCGGGGAATAGCCATTGAAGTTTAGGTCGGACCACCCGAATAACATTGCGAAGCATCGGTAGGAGAATAAGGCCACCATCGAAGGCGAGAACGAGACCAGCGCCCCGAGAAATCCATACAGAGTACGTCAGGGCATTGAGGGCGGCCAACTTCTGGTTAGTTTCCTGAGACAAAGGCTTGAGTGGCACGAACAAGGCTAGAAGTTGGGTAGTATATACCTGACTGTGCCATCCATACGCAAAGAAGAACAGATGGAGACCATAGAAAATAACGTTGAAGGAAAGCCTCCTTCCGTTGAGAAACTCCCTCTTGAACCAGCTTTCACCCATTGGAATCGTGTGTCAATCGTTGAGCAAGAATAAAGCAGAGTGTCCGGGTCAACCAGACGAAGACGAAGAAGAAAGAGAGAGTGGCAAGCAGAGAAAATAAAGAGAAAGAGCGTAGCCAGACGGCGTACAGAAGAAAAAAGGGAGTGCTAATGTATGGGTGGAAGAGAAAGAGATGAAACTGATGGTCACGGTGGTTTCGGTGTGACCATGGTGATGACCCCTCTTTCGGTCCTTCATCAGCCAGATTTCGGTCGTTTCTTCGCTACCTCTGTTCCGTTACTACTAAATTCCACTGTCTCGGTCTGCTTCTCATGCTCTTCATCAGGCTCTTCATCATTGTCAATATACTTGTTGTAAGTACTCTACACTCTTGCAATCACTCTTCGTACCGATATGCCACCATCGCTTCAATGCGGTGTAAATCCGTACTGAAACTCCGCATCTTCACTTGTTGACTTTTACTCGCTTCGATTGCCAACGGGTCCGTGTCAACCCATTCTCCAGCTGGCACATCTGCCGAATCAGATGTGTATGCAAGAATGTTGAACACAGTTGGCTCGTTGATCACTGGGAGATATGTCACCATTGAAATGATCTGCTTCAATATGGCACGGATCTCCGACTGTATTTCTGCTTCAGGCTTCGGAGGCAGCCTACAAAGGGATGGTCTCGGAGGTTTTCAGGTAAATGTGGGAATGCTTACGCTTCACTGGAGTCTGGAGGCGGCTCGACTAGCTTGATGTCGAAAACCCATCGTTCCAGAGGTGTTCGCGTGTCTTTAGAGATGATGGCGAGTACTAATTGGGTTACGGAGCCTGTAAGGAGCCATTCTGTATGGAAAATTCACAGCCTGCTCTTTGACATCCAGGTGCCACCAAGTGCTCACTCTGTACCTGTTTCAGTATCCTGATGGACGTGTTAGAACAGTACCGAACATTTAGTTGATGCACCTACTTGTCTAGATAATTCTCTAAAGCGAGATCTTGGGTCACCAACACTGTTTGGCCATACTTCTTCACCATATGAAAGTCGTCTGAAGGGTATACTTCGCGTTGAAAGAGAATTCTGGAAAGCAATGTTCAGTAGTGAGCAAGAAAGAGCAAGAAAGACGAACGTGTTGACTGCATATTTGAAGAATTCAGTAACAAGAGCAGTAGAGCCCTTTAAAGTTATAGCTTGACGATTTGCTTGCTTTGAGGACATGATATACTAATAGAAGTGAAAGAAAATCCAACAGTGGCAAGACGTCCGACGCGTTTGGCGTTGTGGTCACATGACCGACAGTCCTTAATACTGTTGTCACTAATTCAGAACACTCAGTTATGTCTGGAAGTACACCCCCTCCTTCTTCTCGTTCTCCGAGTGCCTCAGCTCAAGCACAGGATCCTGCGCATAATACCACAGAAGTTGAGCGCATGGTCCTCGAATATCTGCGTGGTCGTGGCCATGTTGCTGCTGAGAAGGCTCTTCTGGAAGCAATCGAAAATTCATCTACAGGCAACTCGAGCGGCCAAACCGAGACGATTGACGCAGAAGAACTTGTCAAGACTTTAGCTGTGTTCGCACAGAAACCTTCCCGTCCAGGAGAAAACGCGTTGAAAGACGCGAATAATGTCCTCACTGAACTAAATGCGATGGGGAACCCGTCCGCCCTTCAGAATCTCATCTCAAACATATCGACTGTGGGCTCCGAAGATATATTGATTGAGGATCCCTCAGACAAACCAGAAGGCTTCCGAGAGCTAGTAGGCTGGGTTGAAGGATCTTTAGACATGTACCGCGTGAGTAAGGTCAACCATGTTGATTGAAACCGTATTAAGCGATCGTGGCTTTCATAGCCTGAATTTCGGCCAATTTTATTCCCTATATTCTGCCATTTCTATCTTGACCTAATACAAGCAGGGCGCAAAGATGCAGGTAGGAGCGCAACTCCACTTCATGCAATGGATTCTCAATGTCTGCTGTCTGAAGCGCTTGAATTTTTTGCAAATTTTGCCCCTCAACTTGAGGCCGCACACTCTGCTACTATACATCATCTGTCCACTCTCCTTCTACCCGCTCATGTCCAGAACGATGAACTTGCACAGCGGTTTCGGGACGAAAAGTATTCAGTCCGTATCAGCCGTTCTGGATTTGGATTGCTGTTGGGGTGGCTTACAGAAGGTATCGGAGGAGAGTCCATGGGTGGTGGCCATGGCTTCTATGGTGAGAAGGGAAAGCGAGGTAGGGTTGCAGTCATGCAAGTGGTGAACAACCATCTGCGGTTCGACGGTAAATATCTCGTCAAAGGTCCCTGTAATATATATATTTACTGCAAATCTAGTAACATCGTCGAGTTCGGCGTCCTTACCGACCTCGACTTGGGAAGAGTCAACAGGCCTTACATCTTCTCTGATACCTCATGCCAACGGTTCTACATCAAAGATATATAACCCACAGGCTTTCAATATATCGAAAGGCGATCTCAAGCTTGGACCTGCCCCAATGTCTGAAGAGCTTCGTGCGGAAACAGAACGTGTTGTAAGGGAGCAGGCAATGGTCGAGCGGGACCCAACGGTACAATATGATATGACTCTGGTCAGGCCTCAAGCATTACCAGGGATGATTGCCCCGACAGAAGCAGATCTTTTGCCACGAGCGCCCAACTTTAGGACGGTGGATGTGGATCGTGAAGTCAGTGCCGTTCGAGACGCGCGGAAACGAATACGACTGGAACCCTCTACTCTAAACAATGTCGATCCAACCTCTCCACAGGCAAATGCTGTACGTGCGCGGGCTCTACCGAGTATATGCGCATATACACTACATGACGTCGCAGAAGGGTGAGTTGATCATAGATATCTCTCGCTCAGTATCCCAGCTAAGTGCTATCATCGCTCAGTGCGCCTTGCTGCACATTCTCCCAGGATACAACTCTCATGGCAGCGGGCTTTGCTGAGAGTTATATCCGGCTGTGGAATCTCAAAGGTGAAAAATTGCGGGGAATGAGGAGTGATTTTACATCTAGCTCCATTCGCGATCGTCCGTCACCCTCTCTTTCCTACGCAAAGGATTTTGCCTTACTTTGCTCACAGCTGCTTCTCTGCGTAAAATAAAGGAGAAAAAAGGGAGTTCAACACGGAAGCTCATTGGGCACAGTGGTCCTGTTTACGCTGTTGCGTTTGATCCATTAAGCGGCTCAGCAGGACCACCAAAGTATCTACTTTCGTCCTCCGCAGATGGTACCGCTCGACTGTGGTCAATGGATACTTTGACAAATGTGGTTGCTTTCCGAGGGCATGATAATCCAATATGGGATGTTAAATGGAGTCCCATTGGCATTTACTTTGCCACAGGAAGTCGGGACCGCACTGCCAGGCTTTGGTCTACCGACCGCACATCCTGTCTGAGAGTTTATGCAGGACATCTGGGCGACGTTGATGTAAGTACCAATTACACTTTTTTTGATCGCAACACTTATCGGCGGGATTCTGTAGTGTGTACAATTCCATCCTAATTCGTTGTACTTGGCTACTGGTTCCAGTGACTGGACTGCTCGTTTATGGGATGTGCAGCGTGGCTCTTGTGTACGTGTCTTCATAGGACACCAAGGGGCCGTATCCGCCATGGCCCTCAGCCCTGATGGGCGCTACCTCGCAAGTGCAGGTACGACTGGGACTTTCTGTCGCTGAATAAATGAACAAACTAACATTTTACAGGTGAAGACCTTGCCATCAATCTCTGGGATCTAGGGTCCGGCAAGAGAATCAAGAAAATGACGGGCCATACTGCGTCTGTTTATAGTCTCGCATTTAGTGCCGAATCCTCTTTACTAGTGAGCGGGAGTGCAGACTGGACAGTACGATGTTGGGACGTCAAAGGGGCTGGAGGTTCCCTTAACAAGGCCCGCGACACGTCAACCAACAATGCTGATGCCCCAACAGTCCAAAAATACGGGGAGGAAGGAAACTTTGAATCGTAAGGGGTGTTCTACATTTCAATGCTTACTGAGGCTGAGTGTGACTTCAGGACCACTGATATGATCGCCACGTTCCCCACTAAAAGAACACCAATCATTAATGTTCACTTCACTCCCCGCAATCTTTGTTTAGTAGGAGGAACATATCAATCCTCGGAGTCAAGATAATCTTACAGGAGTATGTGTATTAGTAGGCTATGTAATTTATATACTCTGCAGGCCATTCCGTATCACTTCGCGAGCGATCCATAAAGCCTTGAATCCTTTGCACCTTCCTTTCAAAGCGTGCTTCTGTTTGACACTGTCGTTGTCGTCACGAATAACAGATCTAGCTATTGATTTCAGCTGGCAACCACATGTCTTGAAATCAGGCTGTACCCGAGTGAAGGATGAACCAGACAGAGTCCTGCTTGTCCTAATGTCAATTGTGATCTGGCTTTGCAAAGAAGATAGTCGTCAAACGAGCCAAAACGCGATACGCGTTCGGTTCTTGAGAAACGCGTCCTTCTGAATTTGAAACGGAGGACACGTGAGTGGGTTCGCTGTGGCGCGCTCAGCGGACGGCTTGACTGAGTGCTTCACCGGTGCTCAACCAAAAGCTACGTTTTTCTTTCGCTCTCCAGCGCAATTCTCTCGATTAGCATGGAAATGGTAGCTCTTAATTTCTATCCATTCTTCTCAATGTTTACTAATTTTAAAACTAAGATGGACGAAGGCATGGCCATTGACGATACCATGGCCGGTTCTACTTCTCAGCAAGTGCAACACGCACCATCTGCGCCTTCAGATACGAGTAACATGCAACGTTAGTTCTGTTCCTGTCCCCCACTGTCTCTCATTTTCCTTCTGAAATATATGCTCACAAATGAACCCTTTTCTAGCTCCTGCGATCGCTCGTGAAAATTTCCGTGACATCCAGGTCAAGGTACACATTCGCAGACCAGAAAGAGACTCCTGGGTGTACATGGGTAGAGGATTAGTTACCCAGGAAGTTGTTGGGCATTCATCGCGTGTCGGTACGTTTCTGCAGTACTGTGGCACTTTTCACTACCCTGAATTGTAACGCAATTATGCAGTGGTGCGCGCTCTATCTACAAACAAGTTAATCACTCAGTTTGGCGAGGTGAGCAGTATTACGACTGTGTGTTCCATATGAATGCTTACGCGAATACTAGGGCACGGATCTGCAAGCGGAAAAGAGGGGCAACTTTGTAGTGATCGGCTGCGTCGAGGATATGGGTGTCGTTTCTTGGTCGCTCAACGTGAGTGTATGTCAACCGGTTTTCATGAATGTTAATCATGTTTTCCCTGTTCTCCAAAAGGCCTTGAACAACTCGGAGACACTTCGTCTTCTCGCGAGCATTGAGCTTGCATGTTACAAGTGCAAAAGCGCCTTAACGGATCCCAGGAATTCCGATAGGAATCGTCGGAAGATCGAGCGTGTTATTAAAGAGGACAGGCGGAGGAGGCATCGCCGACGTAAAGATCAGGAGGCTCTTATCGACGCTTTTGCAAAGCAGAAACTGAGCAGCTAGCTCTTGTTATCGACCCGGTGTACTGGTGTAGGTGTTATATGACTGGTGACTTCTAGCTCTCTTGAGGGGCCTGATACGTAACATTGAACTCTGTACTTATAGACTCTTTCTGGTGATTTATGTATTTTGTAGACTCGACATTATTTCCAACACTATCTATCATGCTCTCAACCTGTTTCAACTTCCAGGTTTCATTGCGAGGAAAGATGAGTTTGTGAAGATAGCTTATCACAGTTCGATTTTCTCCCTGCCATGGTCTATGGAAGTCGGAACCTGGGCTTTCGTAAAGGCCCGAATCGTTTTCTACATAAGTAGAGGTGGCAGTCAAGAATATTTGGCTCACTTCTTATAGGCATGCATAAATGGCAACACAGTTTCATCTCTCGGGTTACGTGGGCAAATTTTCAGCAAAGGCACAACTAGTGGATTGGGCTGACACTGTACAGGTATGTATGTAGGTATTGGAAGGAGTGAATAGCGGGTCTGCTCATGCGTCTAGATGGCCAAGCATGGATGAGAGATGAACATTTTAGCACTAAAACATTGCCGCGAGTGAAACGCGTACAATATCATGGTATACAAGCCCAGAAGGGCCGATAGATAGGATAGCTTTGTCCGAGATATTGTTAAGATCTGTCATTATATACACCCACCAGTAATTGTACAAGAGTACTGGGGGGCCAAGAATAGTGTGTCAGGGCACGTTATGATCAGGTGGGAATTTGTTAGGAGTGCTCGATGACGGCGCCGAATTCATAGTCTGCAGCGGCGCTCGACGTTCGGAATATTGAGGGGGTAATTCAATGACCTCCTCTTCCACAGGGCCAGGTAAGGGATCCTCTGCGTCAGTATGTAGAATAAACCGCGAGGGTTTACTAATTGAGCTTCCGGCCAAAGCAGCTTTTCTTGAAGAGATGGAGGATTGCGTTTGATGAGTCTCTGAGTGCGTGGTGGTGAAGGGGGTAACTAAAGGACTCGAAGAATAAGGATTGAAAGGATCCTCTGACGCAGATCGTGAACGTGCCGCGAGGTCAGAATGAGAAAGGAAGGGATCTGAGTGTGCGTCAGCCCTATAGTTGAGCTCGTCAAAAAGATTGACATTTGCGGTGGCTCGGCGCGAACTCCGCTTCAAAGCAAAAGAGGACGCTGTCCATCCACCTGAATTGTGTCGTTCCTGTCTCCGGCGAAGGCAGAACAATCCTAGAGTGATCAAAACTGCGAGGAATACCAAGGCACCAAGGACGGTTCCTGCAATGGCGCCAATCGGAGTAGAGGAAGATGAGGACGACGATGATGATGATGAGGGACTGGAACCAGTGGTTGAAGGGGTAGGGGAGAGGGTGGATGAAGGGGACTGTCCGTTTATGCATGTGCTGTCGTCGGATATTCCAACAGTCCTGACATCCGAACTCCCTCCCTGTCGCCCCTGCGAGTCTGCCATGAGGAAAAGAACTGAAGTGCCATTCCATATATTCGCTGTCCAGTCGTAACTAGTGGGACCTGTTGGCGGGGACACAACAAAAGATTGTCCCCCGGGAATAATACCCTACATTGCCCGTGAATACAAGAACCGATCACATATCTGAAGAGAATCTAACCGTGATAGTAACAGGCTGCACAGCACCAGTATAGTCACTGAATGTGAACGTTCTGCAGAAGAGGCTGTCAGTCGGGGCAAGGCATGTCAAGGTCAAGTTTTAGTTACCTGCACTGTTGCAGAGCATCGTTTAGCTGAAAAGAAAATGCAACACCTTAGATCTGAGGCATAAGTATGAGCATCGAAGTGCGAGGAAGGAAATGCATGCCTGGGTCTGTCGTGTTGCAACTGCCCCCTAGCGAGGCGCCGACGTTTAAGAGCTCAGTACTTCCACCAGTTCCAAATCCCTTCGCGTCAGACATTGTCAGAAGGAATTTCTGGTTCTGACTGAATTGCAATTGGGTAGCATAGTTGCCTTGACCATTATTGAAAGCGGATGAAGGTATGGAAATGTTTCGTGGTGTACCGAAAACCTGAATTGAACAAAGATCGCAGTAAGTTCTCTGATTATGTATATACGTTGAATAGATATAGCAACTCACTGGACTTATTAAAAGCTGATAAGGAGCAATTCCGCCTTGAAAGTTTTAATGGCCAAAAGAGCAGAAATTACACTAGTGGCTCACCAGACCAGGAAACAGTGATATTATCACAGGAAGTCGGAGTGCCAGCGGTGAAGCTGAACGCATTGACCATGCAAGAGACTTGTAGGAGACAGAAGACAGTTCCTAGAGCCCAATGAGGGACACGCATGGCAAGGATTAAGAGAATAAAGGAAGGACAGAGAAATTAAAGGGAGAGGGAGGGGGCAAATGTCGAAAGGTATACACATGTGGCTTGGTCGATCAATTGATTTGAATTACTCCATGGTGTTAACACTAATAACAGCCTATTGACCAGTCTACAAAGTCCATTTCTAATTTTCTATAAAATACTGGTCTGAGTTGTTAGAATTCTTTGCGATGATAAAAGCTTCTCCCCTGGAAGAAAACTGAGAAATAAGAACTGCGAGAGCATGATGGGCATCACTCAAAGGCTGTACTGAATGCATTCACCTTTCTGAATTGGATAAATGTAGGCTTCATCGCTTTTGCGGCTTTGAAAAGGTTTGGACCTTGTCACTGTCAGATACTTACGCACACTGTCTTCTATAGCTCTCGACAAAACGATGGGTATATATCCAAAGAGACATTTCCCTCCCCTCAAACTAAGTCCAGCTCCGAACTCTGCACGGTAAGCGCCGGATTAATAATCTAGCGTACCTTGAGGCGATCACCATAACAATGGCAGCTTGCCTGGTTTTACGAGGAACATGATCTGGAGAAAGTACACAATCCATTTAGGTTGTCGTCGTGTATTAGATTTGGAAGCCCTTCCCGAAAGTATGTACGATAGAGCGAGAAGTGCAGGTATGCGGTGGATTTTGGCACCTGTCCTGCCGCAAGGATAACCTCGTCCCTGTCTCACTGAGTCTGGTGCGGTCAACCTTCATTACCTGGATAGTTACAGAGTGGAGATATGGATTTTGATTGGCGCTCAACTGAAGAGTAAAAATTTTTGACAGTCAAAACAGGAGGCATAGTCCAGACCAGTCCAAGCAATGCTTTGGGAGAGTATCAGTGTCAAACAGCTATAGCAAGCTGTCGATCTAGAGACGCGCAGGGGGCGACTGAAGCACACGGTGCATTGAGGGTGTAAAAGAAGCTAGTTCAAAGTTTGCACAATGTCAAATGCCTAGGGATTGTGCAGCTTGGAAGTTGGAAGTACTGTCAAGTAGTATACACCCAAGGAGTGCCCAAGGCCCTGTTTGTGACGTTCCGAGGCCTGAAAAGAAGCAAGGATTGTAAACTTTTTAAGTTGTTGGCCGCTCTAAAGTCTTTCTTCCATATTTTTGTTCTCACAATTCGACACAGGAAGAGAGTAAGAAGCGGCGAGGTCTTCTTGCCAGTCCCATGCGCTTTCTGGGGATGAGGGAATGGTGAAGCTCGCCAGACCAGTGCAACAATTGAGGCTGAGGTCAAAGCTGGCTGTGTTATGAGTTACGTAATTTAGATCTAATGGCCGTATAGCATGCTTAAAACACATATCCAAGAATATAAAGCTCACTACAGAGATGACTGCTCCCTAGACCTAGAGTATGCCCCTCCTCGATAGAGGAACGTGTAAAGTTATAAACTTTGCCAGATCCACTCACTTATCATGGAGGGCTTGGTCAGCTAATTCCCCTCCCGAAGACGCTTCATGTTTCTGGCCAGATTTGCCTTGCTGCTTCAACCAGTAAGGCCAATTTCGCTTTCTGATCCTCCTCATCGAGATTAATTACGTAGAATAGGCTAAACATATATTACTCGCCTCCTCTGTCACCGGATTACCCTGCCAAACCGAGGCGAATCCGCATTGCGGACTAATACATAGTCTAAGATCGAGTGAAATGTCAGCAGGTGATTGTATCTTGCAGGCTCATAACATACTGATTCATAGCCATTTCTTTCGTTCGATGAGGGTTGCCTTCAGACATAGCGGTAGCAGCCTCATCCACTCGTGCTACCAATTCCTCAATAGATTCCAGCTGCTCACAGCACGTCAAGGAGGAACTGCTCTGAATTGCCATTGACACGTACCTTAGGGGTCTTTGAAGTGACCAGACCAAGCACGACTGTCTTGTCCAGCGGCACATGCTTCAGGGGAGTAAATGAACCGCTTCTCTGATCGTCGTATTCAAGCTAGCAAAGACGCAGTTGAGGACAATGTCAGTAAGCATGCGCAGAGCCTACATATAGAGTGTCAACGTCGAGTTCGTTGAAGACTTTCTCAGCAATAAGGTCATATGGACCCTCACAAAAATGCAGTCCCTGAAAATCAGAGTTAGTACGTTTTGTTTACAGGCACTCCAAAACTACCTTATAGTTTCCTCTACAGATGTGTACGCCGACGGTAAGATCGCTGGGGCGTCCTTGGGTGCACAAATTGATTGCACGGATGTATGTCTCCAGAAGACTGTCAGGATCGACACCGGCTTCTCTCATCCCGGCAAGTGTTGGCTCATAACAAAAGAATGCAAAGGTCGGGTCATCAAGCTGAATGTTACCTGCCCAAAATTGTCAATCGTCTGACTCGAGGCATCGACAGCAACCATGAGGAAACGTACGACATCCAAGGTCATAGAGCTCTTTGAACTCGGCGCGATAAGCGGCACCGAGATCAGCAAAAAACTCATCTGTTGAGTATACAAGATTGTGAATGAGTACTCGGAAATGATGAATATTCAACAACGGACACTTGCCGTCATTGCTGTACACGTTCAGGTCATAGCTGAGGTCGGAACCATGTCGATGGTGCCACCAATCAGGAGGACACATGTTAATCTTGATATTCTTCACATCCTAAAAGTTAATTGATTGGCTGGCTTCGAGTCGGGGAAATTGCAGATGAAGATACCTCTGGTGGTACAGAAGCCTTCAGTGACATAAAGGTTTCGACGTAGAAAGGCTTAATGCGCTTGATCTTGCCCTGAGTAAACCGAGCATGAGTTCGCAACGAAATAACCGAGCAATGATACCCACATTGCAGTAGAATGTGGCATCAGTAGGGATTCCTGCCGCATACAGCATTGCGATATGCGGAAAGTAGCGCTTGAAGACGCGTTAGACCATCGAGAAACGATCAAATTACGCTTGACGAGATGATACCTTGAATTCCGTGATAGGTCCTAAGTATAACAGTGAGTGAAGAACTTGAGTGAGGGCAATGATATAGAGTATGCTGACGAGCGGGCATAAATACCATTCCTTCCAGATTCTCAAATACGCCGTCGTAGAACGCAGCCCTTTGTACAGATGAGTGTCATCCCCATAGATAAGACAAGCAAAGTATACTTTTTCACTTCGCCATCGGTGATGCCTTTGATACCGAGCTCTTGTTGAAGCTTGACGATATGCTTCACTGCCTTCTCCTCTACCTCTTTAAGATCACTCAGAGAACACTTGCCTTCCTCATAGAGGCAACGTTTCTCGTAAAGAGGACGAGGACGAATCAAGGAACCAACGTGTTCCGCGCGGAAAGGCGGCTTCACATGAAGTGTCCTGACGGATGAGCTCATTGTGTTTTGAGGATAAGAAAAGAGAAGAGTGAGCAGGTTTCGAAGCCCTTATATTTCGCCGGAAAGCAGAACACTCGTCTCAGACAAACGTACATTTTGACACCGGGAAGGCGTAAATACACGATAAAATGGGAAGCACAATTAAGGCATTAATGTGAATTTCCGAACTCGGTAGGACCCGGAGAAAAGACATGCGTCGCCAGAACGAAGATATTACAATTCCATAGTAATTCTTCGAAAGACCCGTCTTATTGAGGACGAGATGCCAACGAGAAAGATTTGAAATGGTCGCCGTAATATGTAGATGAGATACCCATGACCTGCGGAAGATGTTGAGAATGCCACGGAAGATTAACGCGACCTGCGATCTAATCGGTGCTTGAAGAGAAGATGGGCGTTCTGTGGGAAGGTGGCAGACAGCATGGAGCTTACTAAGCAAAGCTTCGGCAAATGCCGTACTACTATCCAGTTCATCAAGCCACCCTCCGAATCTGGACTATACACACTGACTATCGGCAACGTCTTCAACGACCTCAAGACAAACGTATGTATTAACTCTCTATCTCTTATTCTGTGCTCTCACACTATCATACAATCAGACTTGAAGGATGGGTTTCGCACACAACAATGGTTCGTTATTTGAGATCGAATTTTTATTTCGACCTTGAAGTTCTCATCTTTCAATTCAGTCCTTCACGCCAACCACTTCCGCAAGGATTGGCAACGCCGCGTCAGGACGTGGTTTGATCAACCTGGGCGCAAGCTTCGTCGTCGCAATGCTCGCAAAACCAAGGCTGCTACCCTTGGTGTCCGTCCTCTCACTCTTTTGCGCCCTGCTGTCCGTGGTCAAACTGTCCGCTACAACCGAAAGCTTCGTGAGGGCAGAGGCTTCACATTGGCAGAATTGAAGGAGGCAGGAATTGGCAGAAAGGAGGCTAGGGGTGTTGGCATTGTCGTTGACCACCGGAGGAGAAACTTGAGCGAGGAGGGCAAAAAAATCAACGTGGAGAGGCTGTTGACTTACAAACAGAAATTGATTGTCTTCCCTCGTAAGGCTGGCAAGCCCAAGAAGGGAGACTCTTCGGTAAGATTATCGTTTCTATGTTCTAGACGGTTTCTTGATGCTATGTCTTGCCAGGCTGAGGATCTTACTTCATCAACTACCCGTGTCGCTCTTCCTCTCCCCGAAGCTTACCCCTCCGAGGCCCCTCGTAAGATAACTTCTGAGGAGCGTGAATTTGAGGCCTACAAAACTTTGCGTACCGCTCGTGCAAGTGCTAGATACGAAGGTGCTCGCAAGGCTAGGGCTGCCAAGGTCTGTTATTCACTTCGTTCCTGATCCCAGCAAAATCTCATTGTTTTTTTCGTTGCAGAAAGAGGAAGAGGAAGCTGCAAAGAAGAAATAAATGTATGCTGCCCCGTCGGCCCTTCACCTTCTCTACCTCTGCTTACATATGCCCACGTACCCCACAAAACTTGGCGCGAGCTGTAAACGTATCTTTATGCTATGCCATGCCTGTTCCTATGATCGATGCCACTTTTCCGAGGTGTTTATGTGTTTTTGTCAAGACGTCCTTGTCACCGGCTAAAAATTTCCAGCCTTCGACTTCGTTATTGATGTGCTTGCGTGATTTCTGCTCTCGAAGTTGAACTAGCTTGCGAAAAAACGTGTAAAACCTCGGAGTCCTGGAATTTATCTAGATTTCCGATGGTAACCAAGTTTTCCAACCCAGAATGTATACATTAGCTGATTAACACTCATTTGCGTCTACTGATACTTGAAAGCGGATGGATCCTATCTAGGCGCTTGCCCAGCAGTTGGCATATTTGCTTCTCCAGGGGAGAAATATCAGGCTCACCCGTGAATCTCAGGCGAATCTATCACGACATGACCTATCTCCGGGGATCAAATCAGGATGTGGTATACTTTACGACTATGTATGTTGGAAGGACTGCCTCTGAAACGTACAGAGAGACTTGTCCACGTTGTATTGCTGCTTTCAGTTAATAACTATCTCCTCATGAGGCACCGATTTTCACGAGTAATAATCAAAGCCGCGAGGGAGTTTGTCGACATTTTCGGGACTTCTAATGATGGCTAATACCCTCGTTCTTGGGGGTCAGAGTCGATTGCTCTTATTCGATTAGCTCGGAGAAGCACAGGAACATTCAAAGATACTTTCCGCACAGAAAATTATGTCACTGCTGGTGTTGCTCGGGCCCTGTCCGGCGAGAGGAGAAATAGAGAAAACATGCCTCTGGTAAACAACTGCATATATTGCTTCGTATAACGCTTGTAGTGTGACCGCCACTAGGTCAACATGTACCTTGACGACGCGGTGTCTTCGAGAATTGGCAAGGCTCAGCATCGCTGAACGGCCTACCACTTTTCGCATTGTAGCAACTTTTTTCACACAAGTAGAGGGACAGGCAAGCGATACTTCTTCAAGGGTGTTTCCTCTGCATTGCTCGACATACCCTAACCACCAATTTAAAGTTCCCCGTGTCTATTTTCTATCTAGCCTTTGATGCACCTGAATCTTGGCTTCAAGTTCCGTGTCACTTCAGGCTCAAAATGCTGAGGTCCTGGTTGTAGCTTAGGGATGGCCGAGGGATATTGCCGCCGTTTTCAGGCTGAGGTATTGTCTCGGTGATATCTTGCTTGATATGATCCCACCAGCTTGAAGTTTCCCGTTGACTTCTCAATCGATTAGAGGGTCACAAGTAGTATACATCACCACATGTACAGTATGTCAATGGATCAATTGAGCACACATAATACCTTGCCACCGCTTAAAGCCAACACTGATGAGTTTGTCACGGAGCACTGAAGAACATGGCACAGGTGAACAGCGAATGTTGTCATTTCTCTTGAATTCTGTTGACCCTAGGTCCGGAGTCAATGAATGAGCAAGTGCGACCAGCTCGATTACCGCTGAGCTGTGATATTGAGGCTGGATGAGGGTCAGCTTTTCATGGAAGCCAAATTCCTTCTGAGGTTCTACATCAGAAGTCAGAAATGAATACTTGTAAGTAACGAGTTTCAATGACTTGGACAATACACAGATGTGGGAATCAACTGACAATACCTGTCAGAAATGAGTACTTGTAAGTAACGAGTTCAAAGTACTGTAGGAACTGTGATGGCTGTTATAACTTGAAGCTTCATTGTCCATTGGTCTGTAATGAATATTCTAAGTAATTGGTCTAGTCCAAATAATAAGACAAACATACCTCGACAATACTATACTTCCCTGATTCCCTGTCGAAAGTAGGTGTCGCCCACGGTGCATCAAACTGCTTCTTATGTTGCTCCAAGTCCACTACACTCAGTCATGTATCACTTTGTGATCGTCTTTAAGTTAGGGTAGCAAGAAGCTCCTGGCTTGTGGTTGCCGCAATCCATGCTGTGGATAGCTCACAAAGTCTTTGAAATCGCTGCCAGTACTTCTACTACTAGCCAGACTTCAGTCTTCAGCAACTCATAATCGCATACTGATTGAAATGTTTCAGATGTCCTCGGAGTTTCTTCATTCACTGCTATTCAAGATGGTTTCTTATTGAAACTTGAAACATCGGTATTGTCGATGGAATGGAGGAAGAAATTGTGCAGCGTATCATTGCTGTGGTCGTCGTAACACGAGGTACTCAGCGCTGCAGCCAGCCAGTGTGACAAAAAATACCAGCTATTTTTCGTTGTAATTCTTTTAGTACATTGCCAAACACTACACAAGCATCGGCCATAGCCGGGGGTTGCACGTTGGTTCTCCGCTCGGTCCCTCCAACCTGTCTCTTCAGCGGCGCATCAATCTTCTCCGAGCTAATCGAATAAGAGTAATCGAGTATGGACCCCTCGTTCTTGCAAGTTTCGTAAGTGCTCTAGACAGGGTCAGTCAGTATCTATGTAAGTATGCTTCCTGACTTTTTAACGTCGATAAAAGCAAGAACGAAGGCGTGTTAGATAGATATTATATCGTCTGTCTGTCTGCCAGTGTCTAGTTTTCCTTGAAGGGTTTGACTCCCCTCAGACTCCACTTCTTGCTTCCACCCAAGGTGTGATCGAGTGGCGTTTGAGGATAACCGACTTCCAAAGTGCGCCTCCAAACTCGTGCCTTCTACCAGAACTCAGAATCATCTGCACGAACCTGGAGTATCGACGTCTTCCTGACCAAGTTCAGCCTCAGCACAGACAAACGTGCGTTCAAACTATTGCGAGAACTTGGACTTTGTTGCGAAGGATTCTGTAAATACATAGAAGACCAAATGCCAACTGAGCATGTAACGTAGGTAAGCGGCTACAACACAACTAGGGAAAAAAGAAGACAAGTCAACAAGGCAACAAAGCTCCAAGAGGTAGATACCGTCCATTAGAAACAATCACTAGGGATTTGCGGGGGTACAGTAGTATCAGTGGCAGCTGCTGTACATGCAGCACGAGGTGAAGTGGAGTTGAGAAACGTATGACATACATTGACGAAAAAAAGGTAATCGAAGTTTTACAACAGGCCCAGTGGAGCACAAAAATGATAGACGAGAGGTGGGGTGGAGAGAGCAATTTCATCACTGGGAGCGCGAGTGTGACAAAAAGGTGAAGAGGGAAAGGATGGAAAGAGTCAATGTGATAAATAGTCAAAGGAGGGTGGCTTGGGCGGATTATACAGAAAAATTTAAAAACCCGAGGAACAAGAGACAAGGACAGTCTCGAGAAATACAGATCATAGTAGATAGAGACAATGAGCATACATTTCCCCACTGGGCTCGCCTGAGGAACAGGAAAAATATTCGAGACACAACTCTGGATCATTTTAGTCAGTGCTTAGATAGAACAAGTGACCAAGTTCACGTACTGTTGATCATGAAGCCCTTATATCTACCTTTAGGTCTTTCCTCTAACCACCCTTCCTACTTTCTTGATGATGCTTGTCTTTCGCCCAAGTCCATTGCCATTAGGAGACGAGTTGTAGTCAAAGTACCCGCTGTTAGACGAAGTCTCCTTAGGAGTAGTGCTAGTCATCGGCGGGGCAGGAAGATCCTTTTCGGTGTTTGTAGCGCCGTTGGTAGGGGAAATAAAAATGAAGGGTTCAGAGAGTGCCGGTTCATTTGCCCTGGCAGTACCAAAGCGACCTAGGAACGAGTTGTTTGATTTGTGAGTAGGACGCTCACGAAACTCTTGGGCAGATACTGGAGGACTCGAACGTGGAGGGAAATTGGGAGAAGATGGGCTGTCCTCGTAGTCTGAGCCGACAGGTACATTGGGGGCGTCACGCATCTTCCGAATACGATGCATGAGAGATTTGCTGCGTTTGGGAAGACCAGGAGAGCCAGGAGAAGTACCAATTACGGGCTGGTCAGTAGTAGGTGGGGTTGTGGGGTCAGGAACAAAGATCGGCTGAGGAGGCGGGATACCGCCGCGACGGGTTGGGCGAGATCTAGAATAGGAAGAATCTTCGAGATAGTCACGATACACTTCACGGGCATCCCGGCCGTCTTTAGTAGTACGCTTGGAAGATTTAGGAGTGCTAGAGTGCGAGTCCTTGCCGTTGTAAATGGAACTGGCAGGTGTGTCACCGCGCGCGCCACCTCCGGCAAAGAATTCCTCATATGGTTCCGGCTCATGAATCCCCCATGCCTCTGCTATAGCATCGACCTTCTTCTTTGGGGGATCGTAATGAGAGTCAGAAAAGCCTTGGTACGCATTCCCATTCGAAGAAGGGTAGGGGCTGTCTGAGGCAAATTGATTGGGACCAGCAGGGTCTTTAGACCAAGCCATCATGGGCGCCTTGTTGCGGTGCCGATTTCGAGAAGGTGCACAAGCATCGAAGGGACCATCGTGATGGAACACTGTGCAGATTAATGAAAAAAAAATATCAACATGAGATTGTGAATTGAGGCTGGAAAACAGGATGACACACTTGGACCAACGCCTGTGAAATCGAGCCGGTCGATGACATCGGCATGTTGAGAGCCTTTCTTCTTGCTCTTTGTGGCGGATCTTGGCTGCTTTTCAGGAGAAGAATCCTGAGACTGAGAACGAGGACCTAGGTGAGGAGCCTTTGGAGGCGGGGCACTGGAGGTATGATGTTCATCAAATTGAAAATGGAGAGACATTGGGAGACATACGGAGTAGCAGTATTACTTCTACCCATTCGTACGCCACGAACGGTAACTGTATCTCTGACTGCCTCTGAGAGGTCAGTCGTCTTTGAAGGCATTATTTGTGAATTTTTTGAAGTTGAAGATGGTGGATCAGAGAAAGGATTGCTTCCCGACATGGTTCGTTCCTCGTAACCGTACTGCCCCGTCACATGTCACATCCCCACGGCCCGAGTCACTCATGTAACATCACATGACCCTCATGGCTCTCTTCACTCGCGACGAGCTCAGTCGTCGTATTCTCGATGGCGAACATATCATTATTTATGACAGACACGTCCTTAGGGTGCCAAACTTCTGGCTAGATGCTCACCCAGGCGGCTCCTTGGCTCTTCTTCATTTTGTAGGCAGAGACGCGTCCGCCGAAATTGACGCATATCACAGCGACCAGGTCCTTGTTATCGTCAGGAAGTATGCCATTGGTACCCTTGCTGAATCTGGCCCTTGGTGCCCTCTTCTTCCTCCGATTATGGCTGGCTGGTCTCGCAAGGACGAGAACTGGTTTCATGAAGCTGCAACTTGGAACGTTGATTCAAGTCAAGTTTTTCTCGTCTCTCGTGAATCACCTGCGCTATCCAAGTCAGCACCTACACTGGAAACCATCACCCCTCCGCCTTCGACTCTCTCTCTTGATGTCCAATCTCAGCACGCTGCTGCGTACAAGGCTCTCCACAAACGCGTTACTGATGCCGGTCTGTACAATACCCGTTACCTTACTAGTTATGGGCCAGAGTTTGTTCGCTACGTGTCTCTCGGTCTTCTTTCGGCGTATGCATTTCAGAAAAGCTGGTTTATTACTAGTGCCTTCTCCCTAGGCCTCCTGTGGCATCAGCTCATGTTCTTTGCCCATGACCTCGGACATATGGGTGTCACGCATAACTGGGCCCTTGATAGGTTGATATCCATCACTGTGGCAAACTTCATCGGTGGCCTCAGTATTGGCTGGTGGGTTGATGTAAGTCGTACCACTTTGAATTTGTAATGTACCATTACTTATTCAAAGTCTAGAATCATAACATACATCACCGTACGTTACTCACTCTCTCGTGTTACGCCGCTGACCTGACTTGTAGTGGTTACCAACCATCCATCACAGTAGGTGATCATAGCTTCACACTTGGGCTATGTTGACACGGTATACGCAGTGACCCGGATATTGAACATTTGCCCTTCTTCGCGATCTCCCCAAAATTCTTCACTAATCTGTATTCCTCTTACTACAAGCGCGTTATGCCGTTTGATGCGGCATCGCGTCTGTTTGTTTCTCTCCAGCACAAGTTGTTCTACCTCGTCATGCTCTTCGCCCGATTTAACCTCTACCGTCTCTCCTATGTCCATCTTTTTTACAAAGCTTTTGACACCAAGCGTTCAAAAGGTGGGCATTGGGCTTGGGCTCTCGAACTAGTTGGCGTGGTTTTCTTCTGGTGGTGGTTTGCCGGTATCGTCTTGAGAGGATGCGGTTCCTGGCAGATGGCAATGGCATACATGATTGTCAGCCACATAACTACCAGTCCCTTGCACGTACAGGTATTGACTTTCGGACCAAATGTTTAACGGAATGCTTATGTGACAATAGATTGTTCTCTCACATTTCTCCATGTCAACAGTGGACTTTGGTCCTGCCGAGTCCTTCCCTGACAGACAGATGCGCACTACAACCGATGTCGTCTGCCCAGAGCAATGGGGATTCATACACGGCGGCCTGCATTTGCAGGTTACCCACCACCTTTTCCCCCGTCTTCCAAGGCACAATCTGAAGCAAGCAAGCCTCTTGGTGAAGCAGTTCGCCAAAGAAGAAGGCCTCACATATGCAGAGTTTGGGTTCGTCGCCGGCAATAAGGAGGTTGTCGGTGTGCTACGAGAGGTTGCTGGTCTTGTCAGTACGCTGGGCGAACAGGTGAAATTGGTGGCGAATGTGGCGAATGTAGAAGCTAAGGAGGCCGTCATCAAGAAAATTGCTCAGAAGGAAATTGCTCTACATGATAACGGCAACGGGATTACATATCAAACAAATTAGTTGTAGGTTGAAAACCTCTGCATACACAAATCTAAATAGATCTACATTGGAGAAAAGTTCCTCTTGCTTCTATAATTCAAGCGACCTGCGTTCTTACATTGACCCTATTTACCTTCAAAGATTGCTTGACTTCCCCGATTCCAACTTCGCCACGATGGAAGATGCCTGCAGCTAAGGCAGCTTCGACGCCGGTCTCTTGAAAAACCTCCAGAAAATGTTCTTTTTTACCAGCACCACTGCTCGCAACAACAGGTATCTTCACACATCTTTTAATAAATCGTACGAGATCAAGGTCAAAGCCCAGCCCAGTCCCATCGCGATCGATGCTGTTCACTAAGATCTCGCCTGCACCCAAGGCTTCCACCCCTCGCGCAAGTTGACAAACGGACAACGGCCGGGTCTCCCTTCCCCCTGACACAGTGCATGTGTACCACCAAGTTTTACCTCTTTCGGATTCAATAGCAGAATCCTGCTTACCGTGTACAAGCTCATCTCTGCACGGTCCATCATAAGACGCTGCGTCTACATAAACTCTCTTGGGATCTATCGAGACCACGACAGCTTGTCTACCATATGAGTGCGCAATCATCTCGATTGAACTTGATCCGTCGCCTGTTTTGCTACCACTTCTCAGAAGCTTCTCGACAGCATATACGGCATCTGAGCCCAAGCTGACTTTGTCCGCACCGGCTCGAAAATACTCTGAAGCAACTTCAAGGGCCGTGTGTTTCGTCCCGTCGGGATCGACAGTATCCTTTATTCCGCCTCCGATGGTAAGGGGAACGAAAACACTCTCTGCAGCGGCACGAACGACTGCAAGCATAGGCTGATCTTGTAGAGGCGAGTGGCGAAAGGACGTAATGTTTAAAAGACAAAGCTCGTCTGCTCCGGACGTGTAGTATGTTGAGGCGAGAGTGACAGGTTTGCCGAGATTGCGTACGGCTCCAGCAGTCTCAACTTGCGTGGAGCCGGATGCGGCTGAGATCCTCTCGCGCACGTCATATTGGTCGCCTTTCGTGACGACGAGATCACCCTCATCATTGGCTCGTACATCCATGCATGCGATTATGCGTTTTGTAAGGCAGTCTTGAGGTTTGGCGGAGATTGTGAGCGGTAGTCCGGGTTCCGACAAAGCTAAGGATCGCTCCGATTCCGGTGTACGCAACCAGCTATCTAGTAGAGCGAGGCCTGCTGCGCCAGACTTTTCGGGATGGAATTGAGTTCCAAACACATTTTTATTGCGCACAGAAGAGATAAATATCTCTTGTCCGTACTGAGTCGTGGTATATACCCATCTCGCCGCGTCAGGATTCATCGTCGGGGAGTACTTTGCGCAGTAGGAATGCACGAAGTAGTAGTATGCTGGCTCGACATCGGTCGTGTGCACAAGATCGGCTGAATTCCAGCCCATGTGAGGGACTGCTTTTCCTGTGTCATCCAACTTCTCGATTTGGGACGGGATGATACCTAGACCTTTGAAACCGGGGGATTCTGTAGATGACTCGAAGAGCATCTGCATGCCTATACATATTCCAAAGTAAGGTTTTCCGGAGAGGATATACTCTTTGAGGGGCTGCAGAAGACCCTTCTTCCTGAGATTCTCGACAGCAGTTTCAAAGGCACCGACACCGGGAAAGACAAGACTCTATGAATGAATAGGTCGGCAATTGTGGTCAATTACGTTCAGGTTGGTTGTTGAACTGACTGTAGCCTTGTGAAAATCATCGGGCGACGAGATCCATGTGAAGGAATAGCCTAGCTTTTTGAGAGAGTTTGCAAGGCTCTGGACGTTTCCAGCTCCATAATCGAGAAGGTATAGACCCATTGAAAGTATTGGAAAGAAAATGTACTGTAGTCTGACTCTGTGTAAGTCGAGTCAGGACCGGCTGCTCGGGCCGGCAGAAAAATTTGGAGGATTTCAATACCGGAGTACTATACATTGCATCTCATCTCCGTCCTGATCTCTCTCTTACATACATACTTATAAGAAGTTCCATTCTTTTTCTTCACGATGCTGATGTCTTCTCCAATCGCTATTCCTGCTCCCGCTAGAGCTGTCGCTGCTTCAGTCTCTCCCACTTCTACCTCTATTCACGACAGGTTTGCCAGTGTCCGACGTCAAGAGACGTTAGATGCTGCGGTTAGGCCTCCAAAAGTACTTCGCCCCGTCGACAACGAGGGACTCAGGCTGCTGATTCTTGAAAACATCAGCCAGGAAGCTGTCAATGCCTTCAAAACACAGGGCTTTCACGTTGATCACCACACAAAAGCCATGTCTGAAGGCGAGCTCGTTGAAAAGATCGGCTCGTATCATGGTATCGGTATTCGCAGCAAAACGAGGATCACGGCAAAGGTCCTAAAAGCTGCATCTAAGGTATGTGGGCCAATAAGATCTGGACAACTCTCTTGCTGATTTACCATGGTCCTTCGACGTAGCTGCTCGTCATAGGCTGTTTTTGTATTGGTACCAATCAGGTCGATCTGGAAGCAGCCGCACATGCTGGAATTCCGGTATTCAACTCCCCATTCTCTAATTCCCGTTCTGTTGCGGAACTAGTTATGTCCGAATTGGTCATTCTTTCCCGTCAGCTCTTTGAGCGCTCCTATGAGATGCGTCAAGGACTCTGGAATAAACAATCTAAGGGTTGCTGGGAGATCAGGGGAAAGACCCTTGGTATCGTCGGCTATGGTCACATCGGTTCCCAACTTTCAGTGCTAGCAGAGTCGTTCGGCATGCGCGTCATCTTTCACGATGTTATCCCCCTCATGCCGTTGGGTACTGCTCGACAAGTTGTCTCATTGGAAGGTCTGCTGTCAGAGGCCGATTTCGTTACGCTGCATGTTCCCGAACTTCCCGAGACGATTAACATGATTTCCCGCGAGCAACTCGCTCTGATGAAGAAGGGGGCCTATCTCATTAATAACGCTCGCGGAAAGGTCGTTGATATTCCCGCTCTCATTGAAGCATTGAAATCGGGCCATGTCGCCGGGGCCGCGCTCGATGTCTTCCCTACTGAGCCAGGTGCGAACGGAGCGCCTTTCGATGACCAGGTCAACTCCTGGGCTAGCACCCTACGTGGACTAAAGAATGTCATTCTTACCCCCCATATCGGTGGTTCTACCGAGGAAGCTCAGCGTATGATAGGCCAGGAGGTGTCTCAGGCTCTTTCGCGTTACCTGGGGTACGGTTCTACTGTTGGAGCCGTCAACTTCCCTGAAGTGGATCTGCGTGCTATCACCGCCGAAGATGGTGATAATGTCCGAGTTTGCTATGTGCACAAGAACCAACCTGGTGTACTCAGGTTGGTCAACGAGGCCTTCGCGTCTTACAATGTCGAGAAGCAATACTCTGATTCGAAAGGAGACATTGCATATCTTATGGCAGATATTGCCAATGTCAGCCATGCAGACGTCAACCGTCTGCAAGACTCGATTCGGAGAACTGACACCAATATTTTAACTCGGTTCCTAGCCTAGACTGCACATACATATGTGCAGCAAAAGACCACTCAACGAAGGTCACTCAAAAAGTTCACAGCAGTGTACAGTATTGCCAACCCATTCAACTGGACTCCCAAGTATAATACCACATAGTAGCCAGCAGATCATGGCTTGTATTAAGTAAATTACAATGTTGTATCACATTTCATTCACGAACATTGTGCCACAGAGGGGAAGACTGGAAATCCGAGTACTATATAATGAGTGATGGCCGTCACTGAGATCATATTTCCTCTTCTGGGTCACCAATACCGCTTGGAAGGATGGCAAAGTGGGTCTCCATTTCCGGGAGACAAGGTGAATCGTAGATCTTACATGACCTGGTATTTCCTCGGGACTTCTTTAGTTGAAGTCTATAAGCTGCTGTGAGGGAGGAAACTTATTGTAGAAGCGTAAACAAATACCGAGTTGTCGATGCATGAGCCATGATATTCCCTCCGATAGGCTTCTTCTCGTTGCCTGCATAAGGACCGGCTGCTGCGTCTGGGCTGGACATGACTTGGTTCGTAACAACGACAGCGATGCCAAACTATCAATGTTTCGATAAGTGAGATAACAGATCGTATTGCGGCGATTACAGACCTCGTCAGCGAGACGCTGCAGTGTGCGCAAAAACTTCCCAAGATGATTTTGTCTGGAAGATAGCTCTCCTCGTCCACTGAAATCCGTCCTGTACAAAGCAGTACATGAATCAACAATGAGAAGACAGAATCTGCATACGAATCCGATTAGCAGATGCAGCAGGCTAGACGCGCATATTCATGGACTCACCTCGACTCCGACATCAAAGCACTGGCACTTGTCAGTAACGAATTCTGATGATCGGCGTTATATGCTCTCGCATACGCCACATTGTCCAGTACCTCTTCTCCATTGAGCCCATATCGTTCTGCCACCGCCAACAGACGGACAGGACGGAATGTACCCTCTGTATCGATATACAAGCACTTCCCTTCGCCACCACCCATACTGACAGGAAGTTGACATGTCACTGCCAGTGTATGGCATATCTGAGATTTCCCAGTACGAAATTCGCCGAAAAGTTCAGTTATGGCCCCAGTCTCGATACCGCCTGTACACCATACTCAGTCAGGAAGATTACGACCGAGAAAGCGAGCCAGGATAGTACCACCAAGAAGGGCATCAAGCTGCTTGGACCCTGTAGTTATGTGGACGAGCTCGGAACGACGCGCGTGGACCTCAGTAGCGCTTTGGAAACCGAGAGGCACGATTTTTTGTGCTAAATGCGATACGTCATTGAATGAGGCGCAATCTACGTATTGATAGCGCACCTTCAGCCAAGATCTTGTCTGCCTTCTGCTCAGAGATACCCTTGATGGTGACAAGGTGTTTCTTGGGCGTAAATGCAACTGATTCAACGGTGTTAAGGCCGGCTTCCGAGAGCTTCTTGATGTCATTAGGATGAATTCCAGCTTCTTGCAGCTTGTTGACCAGCATAGGCCCTGCAAGCTGATAGTCTTCCTCTGCTCCCTGGTTTTGCGATTCTTGGGGGGCTTGAGACATGGTGGGATGGATGGATGAGTGAGTAAATTGAAAGGGTGAGGAGGACGACGAGAGGACGCGTGCGCCGTGCAAGCGTGAAGGTCACGTGTGCGTTCCACACCATTGGCCAAATAGATGCAAAGGAGCAAACCCCTCCTTCCTCTGGATCTCATTGTAAGTGTCGACGTGTATACGGTGTGTATCAGCATATGTCAGTTCATATTTCTTCCATTTCATTGACTCGTGCTAAAACAGATCATGTCTCCTACTACACAAGCACTAAACTCTATTGGCGATGCTCTGATACATCGATTGCCGAATGAGATTCTGGTTTCTATTTTCTTGCTCGGAACACGCATATCTGATTCATATACGTATGAGAGCCAACATCTACCGTTTCTTGTCCTTGTTTCAGCTGTGTGTTCTCGGTGGAGAAGGCTTGCAATCACGTCTCCCGATCTCTGGACATCCATCAATATCTCCACCTTTGCCACTCTCCACACCGCAGAATTATTCCTCGAGAGATCTAGGCCCTGCCCTTTTGACCTCACGTTGAACTCGCTCAATTCAAAAGCAGAACATGAATTAGCTGTTTCAATAACGGCACCGCATGTTCCTCGCATGCGATCTCTTGTTCTTGAGTATATCAATGTAGACGAGTTCTGCATGATCGCAAATGCATACTCCGCTCATTCTGCTTCTAGTCTTCAATCATTGAAGATCTGGATGGTACCAGGACACGACTGGCGGTGCGCTGCGGATTCGTATCCTCACACCCGGCTGCTAAAAGACGCGAACTCCCTGCATTCACTGGTCTTGAACAGGGTCTGTTCGAGGCTATCGCCCCCCTTGGTTGGCCTGTCTCATCTCGAAATCTGTTACTTTTCACCCACATATACCGAACTACGTGATCTATTTATAGCATGTCCAAGCCTATCAAAACTCTGTCTTCCGATGTTCCTTCCTGTCGAGCATATCGGCGAAACTGACGGTCTACCATTGATCGATGCAAAATCCTTGAGGGCTCTTTCTGTTGGATTGGGCCTGCACACCGATTTGCAATGTAACTGCCTGTTGAGCCTGCTGGCGATGGACAACCTTGAACACCTGGAGATCATTGGAGAACTAGGACATCATTTTAGTATCGCAACACATTTCACCTCACGGCGCAACGTTTTAGAAAACGTTCAAAGACTTCGTCTTCACAGTGTCGGTTACATTTCTCCCAGAGATGTGGCTTTCTTTGCATCCCTCACGTCCGTGACTCACCTTGAACTGATTGACATGGTGCGTGGCGATCAGATCCTTGGACGTGGCACTGGTCAAGACGATAAAACAAGCGGAGGACCATTCGGCTTTCCTCGTCTGTCCACAATTCTTCTCTCTTCACAGATGGCAGACGAAGACGATTTCTCGCTGCTAGTTGACTCTCTCTGCCCGCGCGGCTCAGCAGGCATCCTGAATCAATTAATCATCCCGTTGATACAAGTTGTCTCTGAAGATCACTTGTCTCAATTGAAGGCGGCTGGAATTGAAGTGCTGCATCTTAAAGATGGCGACCAGTGTTCGGCGGGTTTGGCTGAGTACTATCCGGATTTGGAGGAAGTTGAACAGGATGATGAATGGTTCGGTGGTGATCATATGGACTATACTGACTACGAACTCGGTTTTTCGGATGAAGAGTTCTTTGGGGATGAAGCCTTTGGATACGATGATTATGAATCCAGTCAAGAAGAAATTTTTTGAATGTGCCACAATGAATGAATCATGCCGTAAATTGCCGCGTTAGATATGCCAGAGCAGGAGCAGAAATCGTAAATTGTAAGATGTTCCTGGCAGGAGATTGGACAGGTTGAGTTAACGTATACTCAAAATAAGTGATTAAATGATCCTATTGCTAATGATACAAGGTGACAAAGTGGGCTACCGAGCTCTATGCCACATTTGCGGTGTCCTCGATATCTACACTTGGATCAGGTAGGAGGGCAGCAGTCCGCGGTTTCCCCAAAGTACGCTCAAAAAATTCAACAGCTTTTGAGTCGAGCATGATACGCGGCCATTTGAGCAGCTCGTAGATGTTGACCTTGTCAGCGGTAATCAAGCTAACAAGTGGGATGTTTTGAATCGCCCTCTGGAGACCTGTGGGTACTTTCTCCTCTCCTGTGACAAAAAGGGTTTGCTTCAAGCCTAAAGCATTGATTCTCTGCGACAAATGCTTCGTCTTGCCATTGGGCCAGTCCATGTGCATCATCACCCCAATTCTATTTTCCTGTACCTTTGCACTTAACGCAACGCGCATGCCCATCTGGATAACCTTTCTCGGAAGCTTTGTGCTGAAATCACGCGGCTTGGGGCCAAACGCAACACCTCCACCTCTCAGCATTGGGCTTTGAGCATCGCCTAGACGCGCTTTACCAGACCCCTTCTGAGGACGAATCTTTCGTCCAGATCCGGCAACTTCCCCACGAGTTTTCGTGTTGGCCGAACCCTGACGCAAAGAATCTCGATAATGCACAACGCAAAGGTGAAGAACGTCGCGACGAATGGGGTGGTTAAAGACAGTAGGATCAAGGGCGACCGCATGACTTCCAAAGGAACGTTCGGCCGGCTTTCGATGGAACGGCGTCGTGAGAGTGACATAGACAGGGTGAGCAATAGGCTCTACTTCAAAGAATGTGAGTTTCGGTCTCATGAAGACCATACAATTACACGTACCAGCCAGCGAGGGCGAAGAAATTGGTTCAACAGGAACGGAAGATGCAGGCCGAGGACGCTTGACTCGACCATTCGTGGCCACCCTTTTAGCAACCGCCTGAAGAAGCGGTCTCTAAGAAGAAGAAGATGTTACGAGGACTGAATAAAAAAGAACAAACGACATACGGTGGACTTGAGCATAGCAAGTGAGCAGTGAAGTAAGAGAACGAGAGTAAGAGTGCTTAGTCAGCCAACTTGACGGCACTTGCCGAAGAGGTACTGTCTAGTTTTACTCAGCCACACAATCGCATTCCTCTTGACAATATTATCGGCGCCGGTTTCGACGACTTCAAGACAAGGTGCGTCGCCCAGGCTTTCTTTCTTGCCAGCTACTTTCAATTCACTGCTATAGACTATCCCACTCGTCGTCACACTCATAAAAAATGGCATCCTCAGTGAAGGCCGTTCAGACATTCGGCAAAAAGAAGGTATGCATGGCTAGCTCGTTACCTATTTCGTTCCTTTCATACCTCTCCTCGTTTTCAGACCGCAACTGCTGTTGCTCATGCCAGGGAGGGCCGTGGACTCATCCGTATCAATGGCTCGCCCATAAATCTCGTTCAGCCTGAGATTCTCCGTCTCAAGATCGTGAGTGCTCGTCTGCTTCAGATAAGACAGTCATTCTCGTGCTCAACTTTTGTCTCTTGCTTGTTCCTGTTAGTACGAGCCAGTTCTGGTTGTCGGTCAAGAGAACTACGCCCCCATGGACATCCGCGTACGCGTCAAAGGAGGAGGTCACACCTCTCAGGTTTATGCTATCAGACAGGCTATCGCAAAAGCCCTAGTCGCTTACCACGCCAAGTATTCCGATGCATACAGTGCAATGGAGCTGAAGAAAAAACTAGTTGCGTATGACCGAACACTGCTCATTGCGGATCCCAGACGGATGGAACCCAAGAAGTTCGGTGGTGCTGGTGCCCGTGCTCGCAGACAAAAGAGGTGTGTACACATGTGCATGTTAGCTTGGACCGGTATACTCATTGCAATCTCCTGTGTAGTTACCGTTAAACGGCGTTCCGTTTGTTCATGTATTTTTCGCTTTATCATGCTTGCCTTCTACTTGTTTTTATGTCGTGATAATATGTGAAACATGGAACGAATCAGGCGACTAGCATATGGAATTGCGAGCACAATTGTCTTGTAAGTAGTGGCAAGATGTTCGTGCACGAGAGCCTAGGAGACTTCTTCCAGCGTCTCTAATGATGATCACATCAACTTCTGTCCAACAACTCCAACAGAAGTCCCATAGACCATAGTTCACTTCAGCGCTTAGGCTGTTACCAGAAAGCAGAGGCCAAAGCAATAAGTACGATGTCAGACGAAGGCTTTCACTGCCTTTCAGGTCTGAATAATATTTCGATCGACGATATGCTCAACCTTTTTCTGCTTCAACCCACGCTGTTGGACCTCGAGCTCGCTTAAGTATACCCTCAGGCTGCCGCAAACTTCATCTATGATATTATTCTGTCTATAGCTCTTAGAATATGGCTGCCACTTCAGCAGCGAAGCAGAAATCAGATATCTTCCTTGATGCAACAGGGAAATCAATCATTGTGTTTCTGGACAGCGAAGTTCCTGATGTATTACACACCATCAGAATACTCAAGGTGAGCGTTTCCGAGTCTTTGCGAAATATCCGTAGAGATTCTCTAAAACAACACTGCAGGAATCGGGTGCCACGCTATGCGGCAATCCTTTGGATGCAAAATTTATCATATCAGACTTGAATTCGAAGTCTGGCCGTAAATATATTCATGAATGGGGCAAGGACGGCAGTAAAATAGTGCTCGAGCCGAGGTGGGTTACCAAATGTATCAAAGCGCGACGCTTACTGCAGGATGAAGATAATTGGGGTGGATGTGCTCTAAGTGAGATCAACCTGAAAAGCGATCAGGCAGAAAGTGCTTCAAAGGCGTAAGTTTTTTTTACCAACTCTGGAAGCGCTGTTACTGCTTGTGGAGGACTGATTTTACCAACAGGCAGGAGCATTCATCTCAGTTTAGTGCTCGTCCTTTTTCACGATCTCGAACTAGTCAAAAACCTGCAGGATCTCCAAATTCTCCACTCTCATCTTCAAGCTGTCAATCTTCTCGCGATCTCGTCGCCACTGCCTCCTCTAATGCCATTTCTCGCTCGGGCAACTCTCTCGAGTGTTCTACGTTTCCCAACGGACAACAGCTATTATTGCCAAATTCCATTCCTCAGACTGTACCATGGCACAATCCTTCGCAAATGTCAGCTAACTCAAGCTTGTGGCATGTGCCGATGGCTAATCAGATGCACCTATCAGGAGCCCAGTGCCTCCCATTTATCCCTACCTTTCAAGGTGGCACAGGCCCTTCTATTCCCATGCCTGGCAATGGTCTGCCAGTGACCCAAGCATCTGTCTACGGTAATCACCTTAATCCCTCCACCTTTCTTACGGCTCTCGCCGATGTCTACAGAGCAAACGCAGCCAACAATCTGTACCCTGCACTCAATCTAGCTGTTGCTGCTCCTCAGCTGATGAGCTTTCCGCATGCAACTCCACTTCCTCCAACGTCTAGCTCTGATAGTAAAACACCTTTCCTCTGGAATGAGAACCCTGCAGTAACCTCAACTGTATCCGCAGGTGACAGATCGGAATCAGCGCGGCGACAGTCTTCACCTTCGCCGTCTACTATCATCCCTGACGTCAAGGTTAAACGGAGAGCAACGTCGTCTTCACGTCAGGATATCATCTCGCCAGCTCCCGTCACGAAGATATTCGCTCGCAGCGGTTCCGGACTTGTATTCTTTGTTCAGATTGATATTAACCAACGTCACTCGATCGTTAGCAAAATCAAAGTAAGAAAGTACAAGTTACGCCTCCGACCCAGCTCTTGACTCTTTTCCCAGAAATACGGGGGGATCATCACCAGTGCCCAACAAGATGCCGACTATTCAATCTTATCTTCGAGGTCAAAGACCTTTTCTACGCTGTTACAGACCGCTGCCGCATCAGATGCTCTGGTGATAAAGCCTTCGTATGTGACCGACTGCGTAAATAGCGGCAAGCTTCTCGACGTCTCAGAATACCTGCTGAAGATTCCGGGCTTACTGGAGCAGAGAGGTAAAGATGTGACCACGGGAAAGACAGTCAAGAGGGAGCAGGAGACGGAACGGCAGCGGGTGAATGTGCCAGAGCGGAAACCGATCAAGCAGATGGAAAAGCGTGCTGTTCGATATTCCAACCCCTCTCGAGTCCCCTCAGTCCAACGACCTCCATCCCCTACTCCTCCGCCCGAGCATACTCGCGAACAATATAGCGACGGAAAGTACCTCTATTCGCTAGCAGAACGGGAATACATTTTCCGCTACGTGAAATATCTATTCGAAAAAGACCATGAAACATCGGTGTCTATTATCGCACAGAACTTATTTGAAAAGGTATGTTTGGTCTTCAATGTGTTCATCTGAATCTGAATATTATTAACCTGCACGCCTTCAAGATGCCCCATCATAGTCTTAAGTCTTGGAATACTACTATCAATCGAGGACAGATCCGAGATGAAATAGAAAGGTTAAGAAAGATAGCTGGTGTTGCACACAGGAAATTGGCCTGGCAGCAAGAAACGTTACAACAACAAGATGTAGGTTATGCGGCAAGGTCTAACGCAAGAGACGAGATTCATGCCGACTCGGATGCTCGCAGGGCTGGGAAACGACGAAAGCGAAATGGTGAGAAGTTGGAATGGGCCACACCCAGGGAACGGGATCTTAAAGTCTTGACCCGATTCTTTGTGGAAGGAGGGGCTGCCAATGTTCAAAATGATTCAAAAACAGACCGCGCTAAGATGTGGAGACGCCTAGATGACCAGGTACTATATTCCGCTACTGCCTGCACAACTGACTGATTCTCTATACAAGTACGCATGCGAGACTGCAGATTGCTGGGAAGAGTTTTATGATGCAAATCACGACGAGGTGAAGCAGAGGTGTGACGAGTAGGAAGGGCCGTAGAAATAGATGCGAAATATTGGTAGTAACTCGCGAATTATATTGATGCGAAGCATTTTAAAACCAGGCTTGTCATTGTGTAGCTTCTAGAGACGCCAAAACATCACGAATGTGAATTCGAGTCTGGTAAGTCTAATGGTTTCTTGAAGAATTTACTGCGCTGCTCCTCGGACAACAATACTCCTTTAGTGCCTGTGATTTCTCCAGCTTGGTCGAAGATTCCTATCGTAGCTCCCAGGAATGCGCATCCTCCGAGTGCGACCGGTAAGGAACGAGCTATCAAGATTTCAGTTGCGGTACATGACCACAAGAGCTAGAATGAAAATACCTCTTATTCCAGCTAAGAAACCTGCTGCGCAAGCGCCAGCAGCACCGTTCCACGCGTCATTCTTCTGGCGTTGGTTTGCTACTGTTGCTTCGGTGAAGGCGAAAGCAGCGCCCATAGCAGCTAGACGAAAGATGGGTAAGAAGTGCAAGATACTTGGTGAACTGACGCACCGAAGAATGTGATAGTGCCCCCCGTCCGTGTTATGACACCTGCAGCACCCGATGAATGGCTTCCGAGGGCATTCTGTAAAGTACTGACGACGGTTCCCACAGCAGCTAGAAGCAAGAGGCTCCAGTACAGGTCCACAGTTTGTTATATGAAGTTACATACCAGACTGAAGGCCGACGACAGATGCGTTCTTCAACGCTGGTTTGGGCTCGAAGTTCTCTGGCATGAGCGGACGATGTAAGAGGCTGCTTCCCATATCCGGTAACCTTGAGCTTTCAGATCAAATAAATAATAACAACCATTCCGCGCTTCGGCTTTAGCCTGTGCTTCAGCTTTAGTCTTTCAACTTGAAATTCAACTTCGAAGTCCTTGATATGCCCGATAACAGTCAGCCGTGGTATACAGATCTATCAAAGGAACATCACTTCAAACTTCATAGGAAGATAAAGGTTGGTTTTGACCCTGTTCCTTTTTCCAGTAACCGCAACTACCAGCAGACTCGGTCCGAAACTAGATTTCGAAACATATCAGTATTTCCTGAATCCTGGACTACCTATGCGAATATCAAAATTCATGGGATGTGGAACAACGTGGCTCCTCTCGATGAAAACCTTTGGAAGAACATGATCCTGCAATATCGAGATGCCATGATACTTACCGCAGAGAAACGAATATTCATCATGTGGCTTTATAACTCGAGACCACCTGTCCAGATTGATATTCCTGCTAATCCAAACAGCAAGTATCGAAAGGTTCCTACAGATAAGATTCATGCGGCATGGGTTTTGAATCCAGAATCTCCCTACGACCCTCTTGTCGTGTTTTCGGACCACAATTTATTGTATGTTTACAACATCAATGCCAAAACCGTGGAGAGCTACCTTCGGGGTCATGGTGGTGTAAGTTTTCTCAATAATATCTTGGCACGGTCAGACAGAAACTACGATAGGCTATTACTTCGATAGCTGTTCATCCGCGGTATCCCAACATCTTTTGCACGACCTCACGCGATTTTACGACGAGGGTGTATGATCTCACATATCCTCCTCGTGGTACACCGGACAATCCGCACTGGCCACCTCTGAACACTCCAAGTCGTGCTGGCCCTGCCCATGGGCTGGACATGACCATGGAAGAGGGATCCGGGCGGGGAAGGTGTGTCATGGTACTTGCAGGTGGACGATCGGGAGGCCATCAAGCTGATGTCTTGGGCGCGGTACCTCATTCATTTTCTTTTTCCTGTCTCTGCGATTGACTGACAGACAGGCATTCCACCCTTTCTACCCGTTGCTGGCAACATGTGGGGTCCGTGATCTTGTGTGACTGAATGGACAAGGAGACTGATTGCAATAGCAGATGGATCGTGCAGTCAAGATTTGGTTCATGCCTACGATGAGCCCCAGATTGACGAGGGAAGACAAGCCATTATTTAGCAGTACGATGATCCACAGGGCTCGAGTGCTGTCTGTAACCTGGTGCGCCGTTTTCTTTTGCTTTGAACGTCGATAGATTTAATTGTAGCCATAGGATCACGGCCGAGCTGTTACTGACTCATAGTGCCCCTGCTGAGATGCGGAGAGAAACTTCCACTAGCGTCATGGCAGATTTCTACCTTGAGCCTGGGACCTTGGTTCTATGGCGATGGCTTGGATTCGATCGTTTCTTTCCCGCCAATTGGGATGAATTCGGGCAACAAGTAATGCGTGGTCTTGCATCCGTAAGAGTTCTTCTTATAAATCTACTTTCTCGTTGTTTATATGATGCCCAGGACTTCCAAGAGTCTGGTTTGTTGAGTTCATATCACTTTGACTCGTTTTTCTGAAACAGCTTCTCAGCATCGTTCAAAATCATCTCGAGTACATCCCTTCCGGCACAAGAAGATCCGTACAGAACGCCGGCTTTTCATGCATTTTCCGAAAGATGTCGTGCGGCGTTTGTTTTGTACGCATATCCAGAGGACGATAGAATTACGCTTCTAAATGTAGCGTTGCTTGGACCACGTCCGCGGCTTCCTCCAATGTTGGATGATGATGAAGACAGTGACCTTGTTGAACACACACGTTTGATGAATTTGGCAGATGGGAGCAGTGCTCATCAGGGGTGGAAACTTGTCCTTAGTGATAACCATCATAACTCATCACAGTCAGACTCGGAGCGAGTAGAGTCTTGCGTGATGGGCATGGGAGGAACACTTATCTTTGCAGTAGGTTCGAAAGGAGGTATATGGGTCTGGCGTGATGTCTCTGCATAATAACATGCTTGGTGTAGCAATGGACAAATGCATTCGACAGATGCCAACACATACATAGGCAGATGGCCATTTTTAGCACATAAACGAAAATTCTCCCAAACTGAACTGAATACAACCAGTGCACGACAGTAACTACACACAGAGGGGTGAAGACTACGTAGTGTAAATACCCAACGGTGAAGTCAAGTCAAGTGTCCTTCCAGCACCGCGACTCTCGTCGGATGTACGGGTCATCATCGCTTCACATTGTGATCAAACTCCTGTCGAAAACGGGATGGGCAACTAAGACTGCCTCTGTCAGTACAGCATTTACGGCGAAAGACAAATGTATGCACCAGAGCTTAATACGGCACAATCTTGCCATCAGGAGCCTTCACAGGATTCTCGACAGGAATGTCCTGACGTTTGTAAGGCACAATCTTACCATCGGGAGCCTTTACAGGGTTCTCGACGGGGATGTCCTGACGTTTGTATGGTACAATCTTGCCATCGGGGGCTTTCACAGGATTTTCAACGGGAATATCCTGACGCTTGTACGGTACAATCTTGCCGTCAGGAGCCTTCACGGGATTCTCGACAGGAATGTCCTGACGCTTGTAAGGAACGATTTTGCCATCGGGCGCCTTTACAGGGTTCTCGACGGGAATGTCTTGGCGCTTGTACGGCACGATCTTGCCGTCAGGGGCCTTTACTGGGTTTTCGACTGGGATGTCCTGACGTTTGTATGGCACAATCTTGCCATCGGGGGCCTTGACAGGATTCTCTACAGGAATGTCCTGACGCTTGTATGCTTCAATCACATCAAGCGGCCCAAGACCGCCTCTGCGAGCGACGCGCAACTATAGGAGTGAGGTCAAGGTCTGATGAAATGGATAGGAATGTAAAGAGCGCAACGGCATTGGAAGAGGAGAAGCAAGAACCTGACCAGCCAGGAACAGAGAGAGGACAGCGAAAATCGTACGAGACAACATGATTAACAGGAAAGAGCGGTATCCGTGAAACGAGAAAGTCGAGTTGGTTGAAAGGCTGGAAAGACAAGGATAGAAAACCTGCTGCCCGGCAGGGAGAAAAAGAAAAGACTGGAAAAGAAAGAGTGAAAGAGTGAGCAAGAGGTAAGAAAAGAGAGAGGAAAACATACCTGGAAGAGAAGGGAGATGGGAGAAAGAAGGTAAAGGAGGATTGCACACGAAGCCGTTTAAATAAAGCCCACCGCTGCTGCCAATCACAGTCGTTGACGACCAGTTCAGCCAATCAGAGCTCGAGCTGAGCCGCCATCCCCGGCAATATCATAGCACTCACGTGCTCTCCCGCTTTCTCGGTTTTATTTAATTTTAATTTTTTGCTTTTCTTTTGATACCTCCATGTCAGATCCTCGTTTTGCAAGACTCAAATCAGATCCTCGCTTTCGTAGACCCAGGAAACAGCAGTCTAAGCTTGTCCTTGACGAGCGCTTCAAGTCTGTCTTCGAGTCCGAGAAGAAGGATCGCAAGAGCTCAAAATCAGGTGCATGTCTTTTAACCGCCGACTTTGATTACATCCGTTCATCCATATACTGGTTCAGGCCGTGTGGACAAGTATGGTCGTCCTCTCTCGGAGACACACGATCAGGACAATTTGAGGCGGTTCTATCGCCTAGAGAACGAGGATGCATCAGAGGGCCAACCTAAAGCCCCAGACTATGCTCGCGGAGAAGTGTTGTTGGAGTCCTCAGATGAAGATGAAGGGGACGAAAAAACATCCCAGGCTGGTTACAGTGATACCGAGCAATTCATTACTGTTGGTCGCAATCTCTCGGGACCCACTCGCATAACCAGCGATGATGAAGCCGAAGTAGATCTTGACGAAAGCCGTTTTGCAGACCTTGATGCGGAGGCAGCTGTCTATAACCAGTCACATCCTGAACCTGAAGTTGAACAAGCTGAGCGAACACATCGTTTGGCTATAGTCAATCTCGACTGGGATCATGTCCGTGCAATACACTTGTATAAAATTTGTTCTTCATTGGTGTCGCCATCTGCTCCGGTAGGAGTGCACTCTTCCAAAGTTGCCACTGGTTCAGAGAAGACACGGAACCCCAGGGGCGGTGCAAGCAACGTTGCACGAGGCCGTGTTCTCAGTGTACGCATCTATCCTAGCGAGTTTGGAAAAGAGAGAATGGCCCGTGAAGAAAAAGAAGGTCCACCTTCAGAAGTCTTTAAAAGGAAAGAGTTGGAAGAAGATATTAACGAACAGAATATCATTCAAGTTGGTGACGCGAATGAGTTTGATGAAGACGCACTTCGAAAATATCAGTTGGAACGACTAAGGTGAGCCATTAGTATGCACCATGAAGAAATTGCCGTCTCAAACAGTGTGTGTAGATATTACTACGCTATCGTCACTTGTGATACAGTCAGTGCTGCTTCACATATATATGACGAACTAGAAGGGACGGAGCTTGAACGATCCGCCAATGTATTCGATTTGAGCTTCGTTCCTGACGGTATGTCATTCGATGACGAACACAGGTGTGATCATTTCTCCCCTTAACAAAGTACGTACGAGCTTAATCATTTGAAGGGACGGGGCTACGGAAGAAGACGCCAGCGTTACATACAAAGGCGTTGAATTTGTCACCGATGTGGGTAACTGTAGCCCAAAAAGATCCCAACCGATTCTAGCTTATTTGGATCTCTGCAGGCTCTCAGGCATTCCAAAGTCAAGTTGACTTGGGATGAAGATGATCCCGAGCGAAATCAAGTAACGCGTCGTACTATTACCAAGAAGGAGCTCGAGCAAGCCGATTTTCGTGCATACCTAGCCTCTTCTTCCGAATCCGACTCCGATAATGGAGATGTACCTAAACGAAAGCTCGCGTCGCGAGATGCACTTCGGTCTCTTTTACTAGGGGGAGATAATGACTTGCCCGAAGGATGGGACCATGACCGGGACGGTGATCATGATGACGTGGATATGGAGGTTACTTTTATGCCTGGTCTGTCGGAGTCTAAAGGCGACCAAGAACAGACCTCCCTGGACACATACCGACAAAAGATGAAGGAGAAGAGGAAGAAAAGGAAGGAAGAACTCAAGCAGGTGTCGAAAGACCGGCCTGCTGACGACGAGGATGATTTCTTTGATGCCGACAGTGATGATCAGGTTTTCTCAAAAAAGGGCTCCAAACATCGCAAAGAAAAGTCGAAGTCGAACTCTTCCAAGGCGCCAACGGCTGAAGAGCTGTCACTTCTGGTCTCTTCCAATGATACAGAACCTCAGCATTTCGATTTGAAGTCAGTACTCAAAGCGGAGCGGAAGAAAAAGGGGAAGAGACGGAAAGGGAAGGAAGATGTTGGCGAGGTGCAAGAAGACTTCCAGATTGACGTTCTTGACGAGCGCTTCAAGTCTCTGCATGAAGACCACAACTTCGCCATTGATCCCAGCAATCCTCAGTAAGTTCCCATTTGTTGCACCAGCGTATACAAATGATTCAAATGACCTTCATTTGCAGCTACAAGAAGACGAAGGCAATGCAGGCGCTCCTACAGCAACGTTCTCATCGGACGGATTCACACGACAAGTTGGAGGTTGGTCAAATTGGAGAGAACGAGGATTTGAAGAGTCTCGTAGAGAACGTTAAGAGGAAAAGTCTTTCAATGAACAATCCCTCAGGCAAGCGTCGGAAACTTCGATAGCATCCGAGAGTGGTAATACATTATATGTGCATTTTATACATGATTTGAAGTCGAAGTTGAACGATAGTTGGAGCATAAAATGCACTGACAACAGACGCCCACCTCAAGAAACTTTGAACTATGATATCTTTGCATTGGAAAAATCCAACTCGGGATGTGCAGCCTGAAACTTCTTCAAGGCCTGGACAAAGTGAGTGCGATGTATTACTTGAAAAATAACGCAGTAAACGCCTACCTCCATCTTTTTGAGTTCATCCGATGTGGGTTTCCCCATTTGCTAAATCCTGCATGAGAAAGATGCAGCTTGCGATTGAATATATACGTGCATACCTTCTGCTGATTATCAAACTGTGTGGGCATAGAGCGTTCAGTCCATGAAGATATTACAGTATAGTGACTTCCGTACCATCATTTTTTCGACCATCCCTCTGTGGCAAGGAAATTGTGAGCCGTTCCTACGAGCACTGAACGATCTAGTACATACCTGGTCTCTCCATCCAAATCACTAAGTTTGCTATTTGGTGGCTCTATTTTCCTCGTGTCGATCTTTGGATGATGTGTCAAGACGTTCTCCCACCATTGCTGATCATTCAGTTTCTCGAGATGAATAAGAACATTCACATTGTCCTCTGGAAGTGTGTCCGTGAAATATGATTCCAGAGCGATACGTTCAACGCCTACCCAAGTTCCATGTACTATCCTCCACTTTGATCTCCTTGCACAGCTCGCCCTCAAGAATTTTGTCCTGGCCTTTCAATCCGACGCTGAGCTTCTTCTTCTGAATAACAACGACGAGATCTCTCGCTCGGGTCCCTTTCGGTACAGGAACATTGATGTCCACCTCGCCCAGGAGCTGGGTCCAAGAGTATGGCAAGGCTAATAAGAACGATCACTCGACAAGCCCGTTGTGAATTGTGAAATGCAAGGTGAAAGAACATACCGGCCTGCTCAGCAACCTCTCTCGCCCGATCGGCCTCGTCTTTCTTCTGTCGCTCCTCTTGTGAGATATTTTCGTCCTCTGCAGATGTCGACATTGTGGTTCAATTGTTGTGATTGATCTACAGCAGAATCACAACTACTAATGCATTATTCTGGCAATACCCCTAACCCTAGCAAGATTCAACATTGAAGTGTTCGTGGATTATGTAGAATATTATATACATGCTGTACATTACGCAGAATTTCGTGCTGATTTAGAGTAACTGGATCCCTACTTGGGTCGTGTCTCTTCCAGAAGTGTGTATCTCCCATTCTCCAGGCGAACGTCGACCGATAACCCCTGAGACGTTAAGCCTGCCCGCCATAGAGGCGTAACTCCCATCCAAGCACCCATCTTCGCTAAGAATTTCCGTTTTCGCTTCCGACCAGGCCGTAGTGGATCGCTCAATGCACCCTCCCACCTATATTCTGGGCGTGGACGGATAGAAGCATCATCATGATCAGTCCCTCCTCCCGTACCCAAAGTAGATGGTTGGCCTTCATATTGTAGCTCGAAATCTACACCCTCCATATCAAGTTCCGATATATCGTCCCCGAGATGGAAGAGGATAGCCTATGTAATTCATCACAAATATGAGCAACATTGCAAATACTCACACTACATCCACTCACTTTGCTAGACCCACGGAAGACAGTCTCATTCAAGCGAAGGTAAAGTTTGTTCAAGAACCCAGAGTGGAAGAAATCTTTCCATTTGGGTGGAGTGGATAGTAGCCCTCGCTGGATCAGAAAGGCTTCTAGGGCAGGACGAGGAATGGGAGTGTAGGCAATGGATGAAGGGTAGTAAGGATTGAAATCTGTAGCGTGGAGCTGCAGGGCAGATATCGTGTCGTGATTTCTTCGCCAGAGATCGTCCCAAAAGATTGTCAACATGAAATATTCACCTTCATAATTACGACGCATACCCAAAAGATATACCACCATGTGGCCGTCTCCGAGAGTGAGACAGTAGCGAAGCGGTCATATGCAGCTTCGAAGACGGCTTCGCTGCCCGCCATCAGCTGTCGCACCCTCAAATCGCGCTCGAATTCAATTGAGCTAACTGCAAGTCCAGTCGGATCTCGAGGCCGATCGTAGACGTGAGACAAGAATCGATAGCTCAACACATTAGCCTTATGGCGACACTCCTTCCAGTGATGATGACGATAGCTCGAAAGGACTGCTTCAATTTTTCCGAATCTTGCAAATATGATGTTCTGGTTGAGAGCGAAGAAGTGCGCCAGTGGTGGTGACAGCTCAAAGTCGTCACTGAGGCCAATGGTGTCGCTGTTGAGCACAACATTCTTGGCATATACAAGTTCAATGTCAAAACCGCTTCCCAGCTGGACATTCTGCCATGAGAGGTAGCCACGTCGCTTGATTTTCAGAATGGCGGTTTCGTAATGAACTGTGGCATTCGCGTTGTATCGTCTTCCGAAACAGCAGCAGAGAGACTGTGATCCGACCGGCTATAAAATATGTGAGTACGGATCCATACGCAAGTTGAAGAACTTACGATGATACGTTCATAAGGCCAACGCACGGTCTGTCCTTCGAGAGCTCTGAGTGACATGCGCACTTCTCGCCTACGCTGAATGTCACGGGAGGAATTTTGTGAGACATACGTTTCCAGGTCGTGAGGCGAAGTCAGGACAGCGAAGCGTCCATCATCGTAGTGCATGACCTTGAATAAGCATGAGAAGAGATGATGCCACGATTGAGACAGACCTTACCAGCGTAGGTGGGAAAGGTATATACCACGCGTTGCCGAAAAAGTTAGTACATCCTGGAATCGAAGAATCCGACGGATTTTTCCAGTAGGAGTCAGGGCCAATAAAATGTCGCTGTATCTCATCTTCCAGCCATCTGTATCGCTCAAAATCAGGCCCAGAAACCAGTGCTGCAGCCCGCCTATATTCCGATGAGCCAATTTCACGCAAGATCTGCCTGTTCCGTTAATGGAGTCTGGCTTTAAGGTGTTAAGATCTCACCTTCAGATTCTCAACATGTCTTTCGCCAGGACTTCCGGCAAAGTTCAATAGATACGGAGGAAATTTGGAATCACGAGCTTGTGCAAAAGTCATATGCTGCTTGGCAGGTATCTTGCAGTCGGTATTGGTGAGCAGCAGAGCTGAGATGGATTCCTGCCAGATCCTGCGCTTCGCGTGTAGTGATGGATAAGAAACAGCCAGACTGAAGTGAAGGATGTAAGAATTGGATCAACGGACAATGGCATGGGATGAGATACCGCGGTGAGAAGATATCGATGCCTGGTTGAAAACAGCTTAGTAAGGACAATGACCCAGGTGAAGGAGTCTCGACGTACTGAAGTCAATGCGCCTTGCCAACCCTATAAAAAGGATCAAGACATGTCGCTCGGACAAAAGAAGAAACTTACGCTTGACAAGACGACGTGTAATTCCCCAGTTAATAACCAGAAAATCTGAAGAAAGTAATCAATGAGCAGCCATATCCAACATATCACTCATATTTACATAAACTTAGGCCATAAGTTACTACGTAGATACTAAAGCAGGATGAGGGGCAGATATCAAAACCGAAAAAAGGGTGGACGAACGTGTACAACACATAGGTGTTAAGAATATCCCGACCGGGCACATTGAGGGCGACGAGCAGAGCGACGATGGACGTGAGTACGTAGTTCAACCGCGAGGTCCATTCACTGGCATTGTTGACTGGGTCCAAAAATGGTGCGAGTGTGCATTGTGCGAGAAAGAACCCTATCGTTGCCACGAGAAGCAAAACTTGCCTCACTATGGGTATAGTAGACCGGGAAGCAGAGCGGAAAAGACAGTTGTCGGGATCGATCACTGCCACTATGAGCAAAGTGCTCAGCTTGGCAATCAAATAAGTTGATTCGTATGTGCCCCACTCGCGCCTAAACCCTGATACACGCAGTCAGCATAGTTAACATGTTACGGCTAAATCATGTCTTTACCTGTGTATAAAAACGCAAAAGGGTTGATATCTCGATCGAGACGACGATGATATTCCGCATCCATATCAATCTTGTTCCGCGGTCGACCGAGTTCAGTGTAGGGGTCAATTTTGGGAACCGATTTTTTGATGACACGATGTAAAATCAGTGGGAACGCGACAGTCAACTAGAATATACGTCAGTCTACTCATGAAACAAACGAAAATGGGTGGGGACTGACGGCGAGAAAGACCAAAGCAGAAATGATAACCACCACAGGGGCGTAATTAATTTCCTCTCTCTTCATGGTTGTAGTCCAACAGAAGTCAAGAGGTTCTCGGTACTCACTGGCTGGACCGAGTGGCGGAAGAACAGGTGGGAAGGAGGTGGCATTGATGTATGGATTGTCAACCACCCATAGATCTTGCGACCAAACGAGGACATGAACTGCCATAGTGCTCATCGGAAGGTAGATCACAGTGAGTAGGAAAGTCACTACGACAAGACCCCATCTTTTGCTCTCTGGTTCCGTCTGCTGTAACCCTTCTAGACGATTGTAACGACCACAATGACGGGAGGACTTGATGAAATTGTACATCAATGTGGAAGCAATGACCATCGATATTACGAGGAAGATGAGGGATTGCGTTAGAGTAGAGGCAAAATTTAAGGCAAGCACATTTGGGCTGAAGGGGCGACATAAGTGAAAAGAGAAGATCGCATATTGAAAAGCTAATTACATTGTTCCTAGCAATAGCTTTCTCCATTCGCTGCCGAGGTCTTCGCCTTTCAGGGGAACTAGAGTACTGAGAATCAGCGCGAAAACTTGTACAGTATTCGCGACGCCTTGTAAGCTGTAAAAAGTAGCAAGAGCACTGGATCCCTGCAGATGATATTCATCTGTCAGTTGACTTCAAAGGCATAGTTAAAGCTCACGGTTATGCCCATAATTAAATTCGCAGCGGAACCTAGCAAGGTCTTTCTATTGCTCCAGAAAGGCGCAGCTTGCGAGTTGAGCTCCAAGTCTTCAAGAGTCTGGCCAGTCGCTACTAGCCGATCCATAGGAGGAAACATGTGAGGTTCCTTACTGGAAGCTTTGTCGTTCATGAATGAAGGCTTCGGTAACGTGGAAATGTGGGCGTCCAACTTTGGGAGATACAGTGGTGGCGCATTCCTCGCGAACACTTGCACAGCAGCCACAGGTGTGTGCGTACCAGCAGCCATGCGGCGGTTCGACAGAATGGATGTAGAGTAGTCCAAGCCATTCGATGGATAGTCCGGAGGATATTCGCGAGTCCCCTTCAATAGATATTGTATTTCATGGTCACCATGGATAGTATCTGTGTTCTCAGATAGTAATGCGTGCAATTTGGCATCCGTGTCACCACTTCGTAGAGCACGTTCGTCTGTGACCACATCCGTGATGTCGGCAGTCATTATATCGTTACGGTTGATCGTCAAAGTCATCGAGGAATTCGTGAGGGTCGTTGATGATGAAGGTCGAAGTGAAGAATAGGAGGAAGAGTTTGAAGAGATAGAATTGACTTTATGGGTGATAAAACGAGCAGGAGATGGAGGTGGGGCTGACACGGTCGTTCGAGAAGAAGTTGAATGACCAGGGAATGGTGGGGAGGGGGAATGAAGGGTCGACTTGTGCTCGTTGGCCATGATTCCTCTATGCAAGCAACCAAGCTCAAACTCAAGTCCCTCTCGCCGCTGGAGCACCCAGACTACTCGGTTAATGGGAAGGGATGGGAAGGTTTCGAAGTCGTCATATAGCAACTAAACATGTTACAACATAATCTAATCATATAAGATTACCAATTCAATCATCCACCGGCTTTCCCCATTCAGTCTTAACTCCTGTTCTCTTTCCAGTAACCTTGTCGTAAATATCTTCTGTAGCATGGATAATACTTTTCGTTGCTTCAACCAATTTGCTGTGGTGATGATGCTCTTCAGAATCATCACCCGAATCCATTTCCGCTGCCTGTACTGCAATGGGGTTGTATGGCCAGTTCTTCTTCATCTCTTCTTCTAACGGAAGAAGCTTGGCTATTAACTGAGGATGATGAGAGAGATCCTGGGCCAACGCAGGGTAAAGAGAAGCTTGTTCCAACACAGAGGGATGAATAGTTTCATGTGTAACATCGCTCGTCTCTGTCGGCAGGGTGCGTTGAATCGTGAACGAAAGCGAGAAAATACCAGTAGTGGGACTGTCAAGATGTTCTGTCAAGCAAGCACTGCCGCCCAGCGAATGAATACGTACTCGTGGGGTTTCTGAGCACCCCATGGTGCAATTGGGCTAGGTAAACCAGCCAGGTATTTCAAATCCATCGCTAGAATGTCGCTGATATGCGCCTAGAACAGATTCAAGGTATCCAGATAAAGGTAACAAAATGGGATCCACGTACAACCATCCACGTTAAAGTAAGGTCTGCCAAGTCATGTTGCTTATATCCGCCTCCGATCTATTATATTTTTCTCAGCAAGTATAGACGGATGTCATTTGGAATTGCACGCACATCAGAATGGCACCCTGTTCCCGCCCACTATGTAAGGCGACATAGAGCACGATTAATACTGACACTCACCAGTAAACCAGCACTTGAACATAACACATATCAGTCAAGACTTACAAGTGAAATGTAAAATTACCGACTTGTCTCAACATCTGCCCTTTGCTTCTCCCGAGCTCAGTCTGTTCAAATGTGGCGCAGTTCTATGAGAGTAATGAATGAATAGAACCATGAAGCGTAAAGAACAACTTGCAAAATCAGCTCTTGTCTCGTTCAACGCCAGAGCCTGATAGGCGCGTTCAATGTGTTCACCTAGAATGTGATCTGGGAATCCGAAAAGGCGTTTCAATTTCGGGGAATGCAACGTAAGTTCCTCTGGAAGACCCAAAGTACCAACAGTGTCGAAAACACCGACACATCTAAATCATAATAAATGAACGATGTACGAGAATAATAACCTAGATTCTCACTTGACGGAGAACTTTCTGTCACTTGCATATGCACGCAGTCGCCCTGTCGAACTGGTGCTGTTGAAGGGAGCAAGTTTTGCTTTCAAACGTGTCTGTTCTGGAAGGGAGATGAGATGAATCAAATTCTCAGAAGGCATCTGCTGCATACCTTCTTCGTCCTTGCTCTTGCCAAGAGTCTGGTAGGCGATGAATACACCTGCGAAGCTGTCCATTTCTTTGCGATCAAGTACTCCGATTGCTCCCTGTCAAGAAACAGGTCAGCCAGTGCAGTGAGCTTCTGTTCAATATGTAGATTCTCATACAATAAACATCGCAACCATCCGTGCAGTATATGCTCCCTAATGCAATGTGATTTGCCCTGAGACGTCTGCCGTACTATCGTTCCACTCACTCTGGAAAAACCAAACAGAAAAATCTAACAAGAGATTATGATCAGTCAGAAGAGCTATTACCTGGACAATCAAAGTGTGCACCTCATCCCCGGGGTAGTAATTGCTGGATATGCGGGTCAGCGTTTCCCATTGGGCCAGAATGATGTTGCTTACTGAGCGATGAACGCGTAGGCTTCTTCAACTTTGTCCGCTGAACACGGGAAGAGAAAATGAATGATCTTGAGTCGTAAATACAGAAACAGAGGCCGAACCCAGAGTAGAACCCGTGGTACCTAGCTCGCCAGTAAGATGAGTGGGGACTATACTGGAATGCAACTGCGTCGGTCCGCCTTACCCTCAACATATTCCGCGTAAAAGTTCCCCTCGGAACCTTACAGAACGAAGGTCAACCACTGAACGATATGCGTAGATTTGATCAAGGTGTAGATACCGATGCCTGATTGGTAGAATACAACTTGAGGAGTTGGTGGATTTGTACGAACATCTTCGTGCTCTATGGTTCTGGCAAGTCGCTGTTTTCGTTTAGAATTTATCAAGACATGGTTGGAGAAGGTACAAAAAGCAAAGCTACACTTACTAGAATGTTGGTATAAGATAAGCGATTCTTCGCAATACCGTCTTGCCATGTACTGAAATGACCTTCTGATTAGCAGTGGGTAGGCAATGCAAGTAAGCGTAGGTTTCCTCACCCGTCACAGCATACAATGATCCTCTTTTTCACCCTTGCAGCTGCAAAATTGGGTCTCTGTTGGGCAGGACCTTGGTCCATGGGAGACGAGTCGTATCCATGATGATGAGATTGTTTGCCATTGTGGTTGACATTGTCTTTCGTCCAATCTTGGCCAGACATAAGGCGTTAACGGGCGAAGCTTGAAGAGTACTATGGTACAAAGTAAATCTGAAGTAGGCGGTAGTATTTATACATCTAGGAAAGATGACGACCGGAGCCACAGCCATTTCGATGTAACAATATAAACGGCAACTTCTAGCATATTTTTAGCGACGCATTGCTCGGAACTGAATATGAACCGGGGCGCATACAATTTGGGAATCATTCCCCAGTGCTAATAAGCAGCGTAGTAGTAGTAATTATGTGATACATACATAAGTCTGTCCACCAGTAAGTAGTCCATTATTTCTACTTCCCAAACCTCATCTGAGCACCAGCAAATTGATCTAGAGCATCTCGAAATTCTAATTCGGTCAAGCTTGTGGAAAGCAGTGTGGATTTAATTTGCGACGGAAAGAACCACATAAGTCTCGCTCTATATTGCTTCCGATACCTGTTGCAACTTATGAAAGGGTTTGAAATCAACAGTGTCCAAATCTAGTTGATTAGACGACCTACTAAATTTCTGTAAGTCTTATTTGCCATGGGGGATAACCATGCAACTCCATAGGTGACCGGTGGTATTTTGAAGGGTGAATAGGATGGATTATCATTAGGTCCGGCGCAGGCAAGCCATTTTTCCCTGTCAAAGCATCAGTAAGGAGACAGTGACGTGTAGCAAATGCTTTGCCTTCTATGTAGGATTCGACCATATCAAGCGATAGTCGAGCTTCGTTGTGAAGTTTAGAGGCCGTATGAGATATCTTTGCCTTCCGACGCTCAGCATAAGCCATGGAACGAGCAGCAGAAGCAACGCTTGGCTTAGAAGACGCTCTGGATGTGATAAATATCGTTAGTGGTTGGTCTTGACGAGCAGCTTTGATTATTCATCAGCCTCTGACGACGGTGAATGACAATGCTGCATACCACGTTGGGACCTCGACGCTCTTGTAGTCGAGAGTACATCAATGATTGAGTTTTCATGGCCAGGAAGATGGATAGTGGTGAAGGAAGGTTGACTATTCCACTCGCCTTCCGGCGACAATGACCTAGATTCAGAATAATCCGACATCGGCGGCGTAGGAGGATAATGTACGGTGCTTCTGCTGAGCCTATCCTCATTGAGGTCTTGCTCAACGCCTTCCCGGAGTTCTTTGAGTTTTTGTATGTTAGTCAGCAAGATGCCTGCGAGATGAAAAACAGTTGAGTTATTTAGGACGCGTCGGGGACATACTATGGCGCACCGTCGCGATCGTAAAGTGATAGTTGGCCGATACCCACTTGTCGGCACCATCTTATCGACTTTACTACACTCTCGAGTAAGCGCTGCTCTGTGGTTCGCGCGTCTATTTCTGAGTCTGACACGAAAAGAATGGCAAGATGCTTGGGTATGCGTTGACGCGAAGCCTTTAAAGGTAGTGGTTCAGATTTTTTGAAACGCCTGATAATTGAAATAACAAGAACGGCCAGAAGGTGAACGAGATGAAGTAGTGCCAGGAACGGGTATGCCAGCAAGCCCATTTCAGAACACAGTCGCAAGAAGATTGCAGTAAGTATAGCTTTCGAGGAATTTCTACGTGTCCTTCCATCAGTAAGTCACGTGCATAGTGTAGTATGACATCATCATTCTCTCTGCCTCTGCAGTAACTTCATGGCTATATTATTATACAAAACTCAAGTCAGGGTTTCTTCCTGAATTCCCCTCTTAATCTTGAGTAATATGCTCGTTTTCCAATTGTCTAGCTTGGTGACCTGGTCAAACTCTACGACGGCCCCAGTGAAGGACTCTGGATCGCCTCCTTGAACTGCCTCAATCAGCGCATTCACGAATTTCGCTTCGCGAGTAGCCGGGAACGTAGCGTCTTGGCTGGCATACTTCTGCATATTTCTCCTAGCAGTGACGGGATCCTAAGAATGTTAATTCAGCGTCAATTGAGTCATCCAGGAACAGCAATTGCTCACATTCATGGCGAGAGCACATAGACCAGCTCTCAACCAGTACTCTTTCACACTATATTTCGTCAGAGCAGATGTAAGAGAATGGTCGGCAACCTGTTCATATCGAGCAATTGCTTGAGGGAACTCGTCGATTTCTGCATGCAGATCCGCAGCATCTTTGTAGCAAGCGTTTGCAGTTCTGAACACATATGCGTAAGACAGTCGGACCTTGCCCTGCTGCAGTGAAGCACCACACTTACGCAGCAGCGTCCTCTTGTGCGTACCAATCGCCAGCACGCTCGTAACTCTCGCATGCCTTTCGAATATCCTGTGATTCTTGTAGATAAATCTGGCCGATTTCCTTCTCCCGGTCAGCAGCTTGTCTGAATCGTCCACTTTGAGTAAGGTGCACGATAGTCTGGGTCAGTGCTTGGATAGCCACTAAGAGGAGCAATTCAACCCGAGTATGGATGCAGGATGTAATGATGGCATACGATCCGGAAAACCTCTCTTGTAGGCTTTGGCAGCATTCCACCAGGCATTTGCAGCCTCATTAGGCTCCTTGCAGTTCTCCCTACACTCTGCTTCCCGGGCAAAGGCATCACCTGCCTCCTTAAATAGTTTCTCGAGCTTGAATGAATTGGCGGCCTGCTGATAGAGGTCGCCTGCTTCCTCAAACTTGGTCGAAGATGAGGAGAACCAGCCTGAAGAAGAGTTTGCCTTCTTGTCTGCTTTCTCAAGAAGAACCTGTGCGGGTGATTTGGATGGCATGAGGGTAGAGATTAAAGAGATGCCGCGCTGTGCTGGAGACCACCATGAGACTGTGGCGGTGCTGGCGCTAAACTGATCATATATATATTTATTTCAAGGTCGGCGCGCAGACTTGCCATTGCCAATCATTATTATGTCTCTTCCTGTTGAATCTCTCAAGTCCTTCAGTGATAATCATCCAAAGCCTTCGGACATTCACTTTCAGTATGGAACTGCTGGCTTCAGAACGCTGTACGTTTACTTGTTCTTTGTCCTGTGTATTGCACAGCTCATCTCTCTGTCGTAGCGGAAGCGTCTTGGACTCTGTTCTGTTCAGAGTAGGCGTGATCGCCGCTCTGAGAAGTATGAGACTCGATGGAAGGACGATTGGGGTCATGGTGACCGCCTCTCACAACCCAGAGCCGGTACGGCCACCCGTCGCTCATTCATTTTGTGCTACACTTACAATTCTTTCATTTTCAGGACAATGGTGTCAAGCTTGTAGATCCGCGTGGAGAAATGCTCGAGGCTTCATGGGAAATGCATGCTACGACAATATCGAACGCCCCAACCACCGATGCGTTCATTGATGCCATTCAGAGCTTGGTCCAAACGGCCAAAATCGACTTGTCTAAGCCCGCCCGTGTCGTATACGCCCGAGACACACGTCCTTCTGGGCCCGCTCTTGTCTCCGCTCTTGAAGATGGCTTCAAAGCCATTGGTGCTGAAGCCCGAGATGCTGGCGTGACTACTACTCCCATTCTCCATTACCTTGTCCGAGCAATTAACACAAAAGGAACTCCGAACAGCTATGGCGAGGACTCGGAAGAAGGGTACTTCACGAAACTGAGCTCTGCATTCAAGAAACTTGTGGTGTGTATCAACATTGCACGCCTTCTTCCATATCTCGCTGATGAAATAATATATAGGTTGGCAGACCGCCTCCCTCACCCTTAGTCATTGATTGCGCGAACGGAGTAGGTACTCTCGCTGGCCGTAAACTTGTTAGCTACCTGGGAGATGCTTTACCTATCGTTCTGGAAAACACTGCAGTGACTACTGCCGGCGTATTGAACAATTCCTGTGGAGCCGATTTCGTCAAAACATCTCAGAAACTCCCCCCCTCCCTTGCGAGTGTTTTGAAACCTGGACAGCGAGCTTGCAGTCTTGACGGAGATGCTGATCGGTTGATTTATTTCTATTTGGATGAGCGGGGCGCATTCCATATGCTTGATGGTGATAAAATAGCTGCTCTCGTGGCGGCATTCATAGTTGAGCTAGTCAAGCTCGCTGGACTTGAAGATCAAATCAAGGTTGGAGTTGTCCAGACAGCATACGCCAACGGTGCATCCACGAAATACTTAGAAGAGGTATTTTCTCGCTGTCTGGTTCCATCCACTACTTTGCTCTGATGCTGGATTAAGCGTCTCCCGGTCAAGTGCGTCCCTACAGGTGTCAAACACTTGCACCATGCTGCTGAAAGATACAACGTTGGAGTGTACTTTGAAGCAAATGGACACGGCACCGTATTATTCTCTCAAGAAACCACCAGCAAGCTCGCGGAATATCAACCTTCGACTCCCGCTCAATCTCGAGCGCTCGACCACTTGATCAGTCTTACTGAGCTTATCAATCAGACTGTTGGGGATGCGCTCTCGGACATGCTCCTGGTTGAGGTTGTTCTGTCGCACAAATCCTACAGCGGTGCCGAATGGGATTCGCTGTATGTCGACCTTCCTAATCGACTTGTCAAGGTATCGGTGGGAGACCGAAATGCGTTCAAGACCGAGGATGCCGAGCGTCGCCTAATTTCTCCTCCTGGTTTACAGCAGAAGATCGAAGATCTGGTAAATAGATATCAAGGGGGACGATCGTTTGTTCGTCCCAGTGGGACAGAAGATGTTGTTCGAGTATATGGCGAAGCCGCGATGAAGTCTCAAGCTGACGGTAAGTTATCACACTAGCAGCTACTTCTGTTGACGTACCGCTGAAAACCCTGCAGAGCTCGCGCTACGTGTTGCAGGACTGGTATATGACGAAGCAGGCGGTGATATATCAAGTCGCCCTAAAGAATTCCTTTAACGATAGTCATGAAAGTTGTGGAAGTGTATTATATGGCATCCTGTACTTATAGAAGCAGCGGGCGGTGTATCTGTTGCACAAGTAAAGTACATACATAATAACTGTATTCACTGCCGCCGTTCGGCTAGTAGCATGACGCTCTTTGACATGAAAATGACCTTTTGTGCCTTCGAGTCAAAGAACTCTTCGTCCTCTACCTTCACCACCTATACGATACACCGCGCATGTGTCGCTTCGTGATTTACAAAGGCACTTCGCCTGTTCAACTTTCTCATGTTAGATTCTAATCTGCTCTGGTTTGTGCCGTTGTTCTGACTGTTCAACTTTCTCATCTCTTCACGCGGCCATGTCATTCGATCATTAACCAAGCATTCGATTCTCGTCTTCGATTGGACCGTCGTAGGCCTATGAATGGAGATGGCTTTGGCGTCGGTGAGCATTTCTGTCAATTGCTAAAGAGAATCCTTGTACATAATGTTACCAGGTTGGTATGACTCGGTCTATGACGAAGAGCTCGGCAGTCAGCCCTGTATATTCACTTCTATTACCCCCGTAGGTCAGTTCAGCTATTCAATATTTCAAGTCTTATAGTTCTGTAGGCCTGGAACAATATCAATCTCACTCGACTTGCGGAGAAGATTAAATCCCCTCTGGTGTTGTCAGTCCCGCGATTGGTTCATCTTCGTTTTATAGATCCTGAATTCTTTGTCAGTGGCCATGTCCGAGCAACGACAGCGGGATCTCTATCTCTTGATAACTGCCATCCTTTTGTGCACGGGAAACTCATGGTGGGCGACTTCCTAACCCTTCCAAAATTGCTTGTCCCTCAAGAATCGGAGAGAATAGTTCATGCATAATGGTAGCATTGCCGACTTCCACTTGATCAAAAGAAGACTTCAAGCTACTTTGCCTGACGTTGCTTTCAATGCGGTGCAGGGAAATACTGGTCAGTTAGACCTTACAGTTCCCGACTTGTATCTTATGGACACCTGTTAGACTCTGAATCGGCGTTCGCACTTTTCCTGTCAAAGGTGAGCTTAGGGTTTCGTATTGTCGAATTCGCTACTCATGTCTTCACCATAGTTGCCTGACCCTGATGCAAAGTCATTCACTACTAATGAACTGCGAGATGCCATGTCCAAGACCATATCATCTTTGAATGACTGTGCTGATGAGGCGGGAATAACAGAGGTTTGTTTACCAGCAATATGCAATATTCTCTGTGTCTTCCGACTGATGTCCCTGGCCAGCCTAGTTTGATGAATTTCTGCGTGACTGACGGCGAGACTATCATTGCAACCCGTTATATATCTTCCCGGACTGACGAAGCTGCTTCTCTGGTACGAACCTCCCAAACTGTTGTAAATTATACGAAGTAACGCTGCTTCTCTGTGGTTCTCTTCTGGGACTACTTTTAGTGAATTTCGGGAAGGAGGCCATTACAAGATGTCTAAGGCCGACAAGAGGGAAAATATCATTATGGTATGGTTCATGACCGTCTGAATGTCAAATACGTTTTGACACTTGTTCAGATTGCGAGTGAACCTCTGACATTCGAAAGAGGTACGAAGCTTGCGTTGATATAAATTATCTGAACCACTGACCTCGTTTTCCAGCTGACTGGATGGAGATCAAGACTAATAACATGGTGGTGATAACACCCAAAATGAATCTCCTTCAGATTCCAATTGTTGACCGCTTCTATGTACCCCCATCCGACCCTGCTTCACTAACTCGTACGACGGAGTTTGCTCGAGAGAAAGGCTTGTTAAATCCTCATGATACTCATCCTTCTGTCAAGAACGCACTACTTGAGGCATGATTGATTACGCTTTATCACCCATGCCATGTTCTATGCTGTATGTATGTAGATGTATGTAGACACTGTGAAGAACGTATATTGATTCCCTAGATACACAGCCACACCTGAAGGCGTAACAAGACGCGCGGGATTCAGTGGCGCGCCTTGCTCTTTGTCCACTATTACACTTGATGTCGAATAATCTTTGACGGCCGTTATGTCTTTGCTTTGGAGAGCTGTATTCAATACGGCTAGGTAGCTCGCCTTCATTCATGTCTGAACTTTGGTGTTTATCCTAACAGTGCAAGTTAGATTATCAACCGTGCTTCAGATTCTCATCTTTCTACCACTGACTTTGGCGACACTCTCAACTCCGGCTTTTCTTTTGCTTTCTTTGCTACTCTCTTTGCACGCTGTCATACATGGCACCCTCATTCTACTGTGGGGATCATCCTTCCTGTCTGTCTTGCAAGTTCCAATGCACCCGTTTGTGCTCTTGGTCTGTTTCAATGTCTTTTCCTCCTCCGTGAACCCTTGGCTGCTTTTCGCAACTCAGTGGTGGGGACGGATTCTCACGTTTATGGGCCCTTTGTTCATCATCATGGAGGGCTTGTCGAGTCTACTCGTAGCTCAGAAATTGGGTCAAGAAGGGAAGAAACTAGTGGAGCAGGGAGAATCGGAAACCCACCAATTCTTTCTCCTCATCGCTTCCGCTGTTGCCTACGTAGCCTCTGCTTGGTGGATTGTCGCCGTAAGTGGTTAACTTTGTTGTATACAATTCCTTCTGAGTCCTTGCAGGCATATCCAACCGCAGCTTCTTCACCATTATCCTCTACGCTCCTTGGGGTTGCTCTTACAGCTCTCGTGTTCCTCACATTCATCGGTTTCGCGTTACGAAGAACGAACATCATTGAGTCTTCTGCGCTTGCACTCTGTATATCATACAACGTCTGGCTCTGCGGCTTTGACCATCAGTCAGTCTTGGGTGCAGCCTCAGCTCAGTGAGTTGAGATTCTTTGACACATTAAATGATCTACTCATGTATATCAAGTGTACCATTGCTGCCAAACCTGCTGCCCCATTTCCAAACACTGTTAAATTTCGTTACGAACACGTTACCCAAGCCGGTACTTGTCGCGCTCATGTATCGACTCACGATCATGCAACTGGCTTCACGAATACTTCCTACTATTGGGGCAGACAGTTGGGAGTCAGAAAGTGGTGTGGATAACGGGTGGGAAGACCGGCCTGTACGACAAAAACCTATCTCTCTTGACAACTCGTCCTTACGCGTCATTTCTAGACTTCCACTCTTACTCGGATACTACTGACATATCGCCAACTCTTATTTGTTACCGTTTATTCGCATCTTCTCTGTAAGTATCCAGAAGTCAGAAACTTCGCATACTGATGCGCTCTCTTTCAGTGCTTGATTATTCTTCTCAAGTCTGGTGGCGGTGGATCAACATCACTTTCATCCTGTTAATGTGGTCGGTGGAGCTTCTTGTCAGTGGCGAGGACAATGTCACGAAGGAGTGGAAGGTGGATTGATCGTTAGAAACGCGCATATCTGGGGTTGAATCTATATGGTATAACGGCAGTCGTTCCTTTACAGCCCTTACGTGTTGGCTTTCCACTCAGCTTCTCTCTCATCCTCACCCTCGTAGTACTCTCGCTTCCATATCTGCGCTTTCTGTTTTATTTCCTCAAGAATGAATTCGCAGGCAGAGAATGCTTCCTTGCGATGAGGAGAAGATACTGCAATTACTAGGTGAAATGAGAGTCAGTATTAACACTTTACATGAAAGCCATGATTTCTTACCGATTGATGCTTGTCCTACTGGCACTACGCCAATACGATGGAAAACGGCCACACGGAGTAGTGGTGAAGGTGTACCATGGGATACTGGAACTAATTCCTGGGCCTTGTGAACGATATCGGCCATGGTTTTTATAGCCAGCTTAGAATATGCCTGGTATTCCAGACGGGTAACGACCTTGCCTGAATGAGGGATGTGAGCACAAATTATTATCTTCGTGAACAGAAGATCAGACCTTTGAATGAATTTCTTGTGGTTCCTTGGAAGTTGCGATAATGCTTTTAGGCTATTATGCCATTGAGACAGCCTTTTGAGGATCGTTCGTACCTATGAAAGTTACAGTTGCACCAGCTCCATCATCGCCAACAGAGTCGATTATTGTCTGTGTGTCTAGAGGCTTTTCTGATATTGCGCAAATGATGCCAGGAGATGATAATTGTACTTCGATAGACGAGCCTGGATGTAGTGACATTTTAGTGACCAACTTGAAGGAGACTTCAGTCGGCAAATCCACGTAAAGTGTAAAGGTCACTTCCGTATTCTGAATCAGCCAACTGGGAACGGGTCCTGGGGACAATCATCTCAATACTCCCCTAAGCCCAGGCTCCAGGGTTGTTTCACAACCGTGTTATAAACCTTGACTTGTACCCCTCAGGGCAAGAAATACCAGCTCTCACTATGCTGCGACTTCTGGTGTCGCGTTCAAGCTTTCAGGCAAGAAAGCAATGTCGAACCTTTTCTTTATCGTCCGGTTATCTGGAATCCGTGCGGGCACGAAAGGCGCCTTTAGATGTACATCCAGAAGTGCAGGATGCGCTGTCTACCAGGAAACCTGTAGTCGCTCTCGAGACGACACTCGTAACTCATGGTTTTCCATATCCTGTAAACTACAACTTGGCACTGGAACTCGAGCAAATTGTTAGGTCTCAAGGTGCCATTCCAGCAACTATAGGGATTCTTGGTGGACGGGTCAAAATAGGTCTACAGCAATCTGAGCTTCAGAGGCTAGCGGATACTGAGAACAATAGGTCCATTGTGAAGATTTCTCGACGTGACATAGCACCTGCTATTGCGACTCGAGCCGACGGAGGTACTCTAAGTTGTTCATCGCATCCATAGGTCGTCTAACTCCTTGTTCAAATAGGAACAACATGCAGCGCAACGTTGATATTTGCTGCTATGGCTGGGATCAAGGTGGGGTTCTACACGTTCTCAAAGGTGCATCGAGTAATATGTCCAACAATAGGTGTTCGCAACAGGAGGGTGAGTTGTGGTAGTTCGCTGAGCAATCAGAAGTTTTCCTTATTGTTTGGCTTCAGATTAGGGGGTGTGCATCGCGGTGCAGAATCATGTATGATCTTTCTGTAAATTACATTTGCTGGTTTTCATGCTCGCAATTAGCCATGGACATATCGGCCGATCTTCATGAGCTCACCCGCTGTCCAGTGGGTCTTGTATCTTCAGGCGTCAAATCTATACTAGATATCGGAAGGTATGGTGCTGGTTATTCTTACTACTGCGATGATGCCCTACAAGCTGATTTCATAGGACTTTGGAATATCTTGTTCGTACCCCACATGTTCGTGTATTCAAGTTGAATTCGTGTTCATTTTGCTACAGGAAACGCTCGGGGTACCCGTTCTAAGCTATGGCAAAACACGCGACTTTCCTGCATTCTTTTCGCCGCGGAGCGGCTTCCAAGTAAACTCAACAGTGGCGGGAAAGTTGTTTTTGCTCATTTATTCTCCTTTTATACTAGGTCCCTTGGAATGTTGAGACACCGTCCAAAGCCGCTAGTGTCCTACGTGAGTTGCGACGCCAATTAATCCAATCTTTCTTACCCGCTGCGTAGACACACAATGGCAACTAGGCATGAAAAATGGTACTTTGATTGCTGTACCCATCCCCGATGATTTCGAGGCTGCTGGTGCAGAAATACAGAAAGCAGTCGAACAGGCTGTTGCGGAATCTGAAGAAAACGGCATCAGTAAACGGGGAAAGGAGGTGACACCATGGTTGTTGGCTCGAATTGGCGAGCTGACTGAGGGTCGCTCCTTGACATCTAATATCGCGCTGTTGAAGAATACAGCCCTCGTAGGTAAAGCCATTTTTATCTTCCGAGTTTGCACATCAGATTTCACGGTGCTGATTCGATTTGTAGGTGCGCAGATTGCCGTGCAGTACGAGAAACTGTCGAACGAACAAGTGAGAGACTGAATCTTTTTCTTGAAAATACATATATGTATCTGTGTATAACTCACTCGCTTGACTGGTTATAAGGCTAAAAGTGATCCTTCTCGTGGACCTTCGCTACATCTCCTTTCGAAAGCTTCCAATCCGACCACTTTGTCAACGTCCGAGTCCACTGCAGTCATTGATCATATTGCTCATAAGAAGAAGAAGCATACAAGGGCTAAACTAGTCGTACTCGGAGCAGCGGCAGTGGACGTATCTGCCCATCAAATCATATCTGGCTCCGCGGCCCAGTCCACTGTGCCCAGTAGTGTGTCGGTCTCGCTAGGTGGGGTGGGGCGAAACGTCGCTGAAGCTTCCTACCGGCTACTCCCTGATCAAGATGATGTGCTCCTGGTTTCACCAATTGGAGATGACACCTTTGGACAACTCCTCACAGACGAAACTAAAAAACTAGGAATGAGAAATGATGGTCTTCTAGTGCACAAGGGACAGCGGACTGCCGTTTGCAACATGATGCTAGATGCAAACGGCGATCTTATTACAGGTATCGCTGACATGGACATCGTTGAAGAGCTTGCTATCAATAAGGTAAACTTTGTGATCGTTACATGTATATACCTATGCTGAACATTGAAATGGTAGGCACTAGGAGTCATACATCAAAACAAACCAGACATTGTTGCCTTCGATGGGAATTTATCAGCGGATGCGATGACAACTCTACTAAAATCTTGCATCGACCAAGGCATAAAAGGTATGTCGATAGCAAGCTAGTGGAATATTATTCTGACCAGGATGCGCTACTAGTACTCTAGTAGGTGTTTTCTGTTCCATAAGGGCGCTCCTGATTCTCATGGTTGACCTTGCAGCGAACCCACATCTGTCACGAAATCTAGTCGTGTGTTGAAAGCCGTCCAGCAGCAGCTGCCCAACCTTCCCTCAATCGACTTCATATCACCGAACCTTTTAGAACTCTCAGAGATACACAAAGCTGTCAATGATGAACGCCAGCTTCCTTTGTTGTTCCATCCTAGTTACTGGGCAACACTCAACGCCTTCTCCCTAGGTTCGCATTACCGCATGGACCTAGAGCGTCTTTCCAGAATGAAAATCGCAAATAACCGGTCAAAAGGAACACTGGAATTTCTAGTACATCAAGGTATCGCCCAAATGGCGGTTAGCTTACTCCCATTCTTCCGGCATATTGTGGTTAAATGCGGAGAAATGGGTGTGTTGGTTGTAATGCGGGTTACCGAATCCGTGCAACCAGCATCTCAGTGGCTCAGACAAAGAAGCGATGTCGCTTCCCGGTTCATCGTCTCACATGGTAAAGGAGAATCAGTGATCGTGGCTCACTTTCCAGCGCTCCCTGCTCAAATCATGAATGTCACAGGAGCTGGTGATTCGTTCGTGGGGGCACTATTAGCTGGTTTGGTAAAGCACCCGGATGCATTCGATAGCCATAGAGCTATGTCGGAGGCCATGAATGTCGCACAACGCGCCGCTGTCATGACATTAAACAGCCAGGATGCCGTATCGCCGCAATTATCGGATATCGAGGTGTATAAATCGTAATAGACTACTACACTTGACTAGCTCTGCATATTTCACCATTCACACCAAAGAATTTAGAGCGGTGGTAGGGGCCCGACTTTCACCTGCTCGCGAGCCCGACGTGCGGTTTCTTTGGCAGCTGCTGCAGCAGCAGTCGAAGAAGCCTTAGCCTTTTTCTTATACCTGGATTGCGATTTAGGCGTGAGCTATGTTTTCAACGTTGCTTAAAGACCACCTACTTGCGCCCCATGTTTCAGTCGAGTTATAATATTCGCGGCTTCACCTTTTGTAAGGGTTTGAAGCTCCGTATTGGAAGCTGAAGACTGCTTGTTCAATCTCTTTCCAACGAATTGAAGTTGCCGTTCAGTTGCAGGAGTTTTTCTCCAGCGTGCTGATCTCAAGAGCCTAAGAAACCAGTTGAATATAAGTTTTAGTAAAATTTGAATCTGTGGCGTACCCCAATGTCATGGGTCCGCGTACAACCTTCGTCCTTGCATGATTATCACACCCTCTAATTGCGTCGCTTAGAGTGTCTGCTCTTAGGACGTGTCTGCTTCTCAGGAAAGGAGAGACCTTCAAGCTGACTGCAGTGAGCTTATCCATTGATGCAGGCGTATATGAAGCTGTAAAATGCTCTCCGACCTCTTGAAACAATGATCAGATCAAGCTCAGAAATCGTACAAAGTCTATCATACCTGCTGTGGCTCCCACTTTTTCAACCCTTATGAACCCTTTACCCAAGCATTCTAAAACAAACACATCGTCACCGCACCCAACCCAGGCATAGTTGCTCAGTTGGTTTATGTGAGGAGCACCAGATGAGTTTGCAATGAAAGCAAAAGGATTATCGTAGTCAGTGTAGGTGATTGACTCAGGGTCAGGCACGTCGTCAACGCTATCTAAGGCAATCTTGTTGGAAGAGATTGCCTCAAGAGATTGCAGTGTTTCATCTGCCAAGTCATCAGCATCAGTAGTGGTTGGTTGTAGCAGACTTCATATCAAGAGAATACCTTCTATCTGTATGTCTCCAGGATCCAGTCCGAATAGAGTGGGTGTGGACACAACTCCTGCCACACGGTTCGCACTGTCAACGAAGTCGATAATACGACAATCGAGTTTTTCGGTATCAGGAGATAGTCTCATTCCTCTACCGATCTGTCTTTCGGTTCTTGTAAACAGAGAATGCAACTTGATAGCCGTATTGTACGGACCATTTGAGAGAAAACATTCCGTGACCGAGTGGGGCGTGCAACCACGACACAATCGATGTTGGGAATATCGGCACCCTCGGTCAGAATAGCTACGTTGAAATGAATATGTTTTAAAGATCTACCTGACGACACTGAAAGCAACCTACCACAGTTGATTAGGACGGGAAACTGGCCCGCTCTGAAGGAAGTAATCAGAGCCTTGCGTTCAGCAACCGGTGTCTTGGAATAGACATATCTTGCATCTATTCCGAAGGAACGAAAGACTTGAGTCAATGACCTAACATGTGAGGTATTTACGCAGAATACGAGTGTCGACCTTCTATTTGCTGATAAAGACACATGAGCACGTCGAAACTGAGAATAGAATAGTACAATATCGTCACCAGCACGATCTAACCAGGTCTGAACAACCAAGTGGTTGATTGTTTCTGTATTAATGACATGCGCTAAGCTGGTGGGGTTGAAGTCTCCGGTGCGAGAGTTGACAGTAACATTCTCCAAGTTGATCTTGGCCTGTACAGTGGTGAAACGAACATCACAGAGCCTATGAACGTCAAACAATGTGGAAAGGAAAAAGACATGATAGCACACCATTGCTCTTTAATCATGCTCAAAAAATCACGGTGGTACACAATCCGTTCAAAAACTGAGCCAAGAGCCAAACCATCATGCCGACTGAAAGTTGCTGAGAACCCAATAATCGGTATTTTGTGGTTGATGACCGGAGGCTTGAAGCCAGGATCTGGATGCTGGATTGTAGGATCAAAGTGGGACAACAACCGAAGGTAACTGGCGCAAGTCATGTACAGATTTTCAAACAGCAGTTGATTGGGACGTAAGAAGGAGCTGCCGCATGATGAGCTTCGTCAACAACAACGGCTTTCAGACGGTTCGGATCAAATTTCGCGAATCGTTCTGGTTGCAGAAGAGTCTGATATGTAGCGACCGTGCTTCATCAAAGATAAACGAGCATGAGGGACTGAAGTACTTGAGAGTATGTGCTCTTACACATCAGCAGAACCTGAAGCTTGATGTTTGGTACCTTGTTCGATTTCAACGGTCCAAGACGGGAAGAGGCGCGCGACTTGCTCTGCTGACTGTCTAGCAAGTTCTATACTGTTGACGATGATGATAGACCTTGTTGCAGATGGATTATTCGCCGGTGAAGGAATTCTAGACAGCAGAGAGATGAAGACGGCGGTTTTTCCTGCACCAGTGGGGAGAGAGACACCAATGCGCGAAGCACCCGTTCCGAGAGCCTCTTCGCAATCTTTAAGACAGTCCTCCTGGTATGGCCGAAGAATTAAAGGACGCGCAGAAGAACTGAACACACGTCCTGCATGGAGTAGAGTTATTCGAAAAACATTACGGCGGTGAGGTAGCCATTGCATTGACGAAAAGTTGAGATACAATCGAGGTTGTGTTCAATGTCACCCTCGTCACAGGTAACTAACCGAGCATTCAAATAATCACACTGGCCTCTCGCTGAAGATCCCGTGTATTAAGTATCGTCCGAAATTCGTGTGTTCATAGTTTTTACTGGACAGTTAGTATACAAAGTTTGTGAATACAGATGGAAACTGGTTGAATACAATTGAATCTAGACGCAAAAAGAGCTAACGAGAAGGAAAGAGACTATGAAGTGGACGCTCGCTTGCACCTAGCTACCTCAGCCAGATCCTGTCAACTGTTAGTAATTTACAAGGTCAAGATCACGATGCACTAACCACCAGAGTACACCTTGCCGAAGAGCACTTGTTGCATTTTATCGTACAGCGACAAAACACCAGCACCAGCCACACCACGAATGATGTTAGCTCCAGCGCCCTTAAAAAGAGATTTGCCACCCTCCTTGGCGATGATCTATGAAATAGTACGTATCAGTTATCAGTTATAGTGAAGCGTCAACATGGCCGTCATAGCAGATACCTGAGAACCGGCGTCGAACATAGACCTGTAGTTGACTCCAGAACCAGATGTCATCATCATACGGCGACTAAAAAGAGTGTCAGAGAAGAAGAAAACTCATTAGTATGTGCTCACCGAATGGTGTCGAGAGGATAAGAGGCGAGACCAGCACCAATGGTAACACCCCAACCAAGAAAGAATGAGGCTAAGAAAGAGCTACTAAGAGCGCCAACGAGGACGACAGGTTCTAACGCAGAGTTCAGCTAGAGCAGGGACAGTGGAGGGGGATGATGACGCACTGAGCGAGTCATAGACACCGAAGTACAGGCCACGATAGACGACAATTCCAACTACGGAAGGAACAAAGCCACGGTAGAGACCAACGAGACCATCGGAGGCAAGAGTCTTTTTGTAGACGTCGACAAGTCCTTTGAACTGGCGTGCATCTCCACCTTTGGCTGATTTGGCATCGTTGGCAAGACGTGTACGCGCATAGTCCAAGGAATAGACGAAGAGAAGTGAGCTAGCTCCAGCAGCCCCGCCACTTGCAACGCTATTTATTGAAACATTGAACGCCGTGCCGAAGTACTTGCGATATTGAACTCACTTTCTGTTATACCTGTGTGTCAGTGAATGTCACACAGGAACGAACTCACGAACTCACCCAGCGAACCATTTCCAGTAGCCTTGCTCCTGCTTGAAACCAAAAAGAGCTTTAAAGTAATCCTCTACATCAAGTGAGTATCACACGGCACGATCGTACTGCCAGGTGAAAGCAAGATGAACACTTACTGAACGCGAAGTTGAGGGCCTGGGTTGGGAAGTAACGGATGACGTTGGCGGTGTTTCCTCTCCACAGAGATAACAAGCCCTCTTCGTGGTAGGTTCGCGCAGTGGCGTCAATAATGCCTTTGTAAGGGGTAGCAAGGCGACCTTGCTTAATCTGCCGCGGAGCTACGTCAACGACGATGAAGCTGGACAAAATGCACATTTCTTACCATTTCATCCTGACTCTGCACCAGCAACTTAATACGCTCAATGGGAGCAGCGGATGTTTTGGCGATGGCCTAAAAGACCTTTCCATTAGAATAAAAAACACAGAAATATTCGAGAAAGAATACGAGCTCACAGCGGAAACACCGCCCATCATAAAATCAACTAGTGCATACTAGTGAGGTACAAGCAGAAGGGAGCATCAAGCAGGACAGACTAGCGAATTGCTTCGGCGTCTTTGTCTTCTTTGAGTCGGCCATTCTTTCAAGTGAAGAATGAGAATGAGTTGAGAGCACTACTCCGAGTCCACACTGCCGAGCCGCCGACTTACAGGCGCATGACTGCAAAATCGTGACGGAGTGTATAGTACTACACTATGTATAGCAAAAGTTACAGTGAATAAGTAATAAATACAAGAAATGTAGGTCCATGATGACCAGGAGCCCCTGCAGACATCACCTTAGCCACTACATCAGGCTCGGGAATGTTTTTTGGCAGTGCCGATTGTTGTATTGTTCACCTTTTCGAGTCGTTAATGAGTACCGCACCATTTTCGATTCTAAGTGAATTGGGCGTACCTTCGTGGCAAAGCGGAGAGAAGTTAATGATTCATTCAGATGATTTACCAGTGGTGAGAGATTCAGGACCATCTGCGCCCAGCCACACATTACTTGATTGCACCTGCTGTATAATAGAAGACTTACCAGAGTTTTTGAATTACCACTCAGTGAGTTCTGGAGTAGATAAGTGAGCTAGCAACAAGTCAATACATGCTTTAACCAAATTTTGTGTACATGATAAGTGAGCTTTGAGTTGCGATACGGAATATGCTTGTCACTCTTCTCCCCTTTCTCTCCGAGGGCAGCAATGACGTCCCCTAATGCACTTAAACTTCTGTTAATGCTCTGGGTCTCCTTCAATCTATCCTTGTCATTGCCGCTTCCCGTTCCTGTACCGAAGCCACTCCCGAAGCTAACGTTGATCCTTTCACTTCCGGCAAGATCAACGAGATTGAGACATCCTTCACAGCTTTCTCCAGTGCTCGCATTTTCTCCGGTGATTCTCAGCGTAAATACCGAGTGCGAACGCGATGAGCGTTCATTCATCAGTGTAGATGCTACACTTCTGCGTGATTGAGCAGAAGATAGAAGCGAGCGGACTTGAACAGGGGAATTCAATGGGACAACGGTCAGATCAGTTACACGAGTTGAACCAGTCTTTGTATCGTGTTTGATCTCATGTTTCTTCTTGTCAAAGTCATGCTTGCCCAGAAGGTCATTTATTGTTTCATTATACTGCGATGCTGCGTTGAGAAAAGGTAAATGATTGGCAAGGTACATCACCTACAATCTCGAGAAATTGGCCTTCCATTTTGTAATCCCACCCTTTGGTTTTAAGGTCTTCGGCAACGCGGAAGACTTGGTCCACTGCGCGAGGAATCATACCCGACGAAGCATCTGTCTGCAGGAATAACACAAATAAGGGTTTGGATAGTAGCGCATAGACGAACTGCACATACAGCTCCACCTTCCATAGTAAAGGATTTGCCAGACCCAGTTTGACCGTAGGCGAATATACAAACGTTGTAGCCGTCAATACAGCTCTGTGCAAGCATTGAAATTTCTTTAAAAACCTCGGCTTGTGTGCATTCTGGTTCGAAGACCTATATATCTGGGTCATCAATATGAGTCCCTTTGATACGAAGAGGAAGCATACCCTGTCAAAAGAGAAACCATAGGTCTCCTTTCTTTCTTGGCCCGTCGCGCTCTCGCTAGATGAGCGAATGACAATCTCCTTGTGATCTCTACGATCAGGAAACGACATATCTGCTTGGACTTCATGAAGATCGGCAACAATTGGTGGTTGTGGGCTGCTGGTCCCAGACCCGCCAGAACATGAGGGTATCTGAACATCTGAGGGTAGCACCGGACGAACACGGCAGAACACTCGGATGTTGCCTTTAAGCTCCTGCACCATATTATGCAATTTCCGGCGCACGCCTTCACTCTCCATGGCTTCTTTCTTGAGCTCGTCGTTTTCTGTTTGCATAGATTCGAGCTTTAGAGTAAGCTCCGATATCGTGCGCGCGCATGTATCGATTTCGGAATGCAATGTGACAGCCTGAGCCTGAAGAGAACGGTTCTCGGTGGTAAGGGTGAGCTGGGCGTTGGATTGAAGGGAAATGGTGGATTTCAAGGACGACACTGTTTCACGCTCGCGTTCCAGGTCGCTTCTGCACATCCGTAAATCCTCCTGTGCCTCCCGAAGGAGCCTATCCTTCTTCTGCAGATCGAACTCTAGATCTGTGATCTCCCTCATGTACTTCTTTTTCATGTTTGCAATTTCATCGCTAGCTGTGTTCAATTCGGCACGCCTGGATAATTCCTGGTCCCTAGCAGCGGCAAGTTGAAGAGACAGTGTTTGGTGGTTTTCCTGCAGTTTAGCAACCTTAGACTTCTCCGCCTCCATCTCAGCGGCTAGTCTGGCAACGTCATCTGCGCGAGCTGTAGTGGAAAGGATAGCGTTGAATCGTTGGTCGTCTGTTCGATTCGAAGCTGAGGGGATACGTCCACGCGTGGTAGCAGTGGTATTAGACGTCTTGGATCCGAATGTCGTTCTTGTAACACTGCGTTGGGGTGGAGCACTGGTGCCTCTAGTAGTGGGTTTACGCGCACCGAGCTTAGGAGAGCGTGGCTGCGTAAGCTTTGAAGCAGGTGCAGGTGCGCTTCTCATCAAGTTCGTCGCTGTCCGAGATGGCTGAAGAGGTCGGTCTGATTGGCTGTGGCCCACCGCGGGCACTTTGTTTGGAGGATCTAGGGTTTCATCTTCCTCCGGAATTGCCTTCCGTTTTAAACTTGACGATGAAGACATAGAGGAAACAGAAGTAGGAAATAAAAGTCGGTCAGGAGAAGAGCTTCTCGCTGAGCGTGGCACTGGTAAGCGAGACATCATGGTCCCCACCGTTCAACTTGGCCGCTTGCCCCATGTTGCGTCGCGTCAGTCACGTGATGGCGTTTAATTCCATAATACAGTTACTATTACTACGTACAGTACTTTTTGTATTAAATGATAATATTTCGTATACAAGTCTACTGTGATACCTGAGTACTTTGGGGATACAACTCGTCGGAATTGTGTAAATTATTTTCCCATTAGCTTTCTCAACTGATTAGCTACACTAGCATACAACGTGCGAAAGACACTTGGTAAGACAGTACTAGTAGAATAGTTTATAGACGTCCAACGTAAACCAACAAGCAGAAAAGCAGAAAATATAAAAGTACATAGCTATCCCGGCCAACGTGAGCTAGAATTGCCATTCACCCGAGGACTGTAAGCGCCCACATTCCCGTTTATGGGCGGCAGCTGAGGGACTCCACCAGGCGACCTGCTCGCAAAAGCAGAACGATACGTAGAGGACGCAAAAGGTAGGGTCGGTGAACTGGCCGAGACGGAGGAAAGGGAAGAAGGGTGCGAAGAACGGGAATATTCATCTGCGTTTACGCGAGTTACAGAAACAGGGTTTGGTGGGGTTTCGGCATCTATTCGACTCTTCTTCCATATGTTCTCCGTAGGAGATAGAGCTGGATCAGCAGCTTTACGTTTCCCGGTCTGTATTGGAGGTGGAGGATCTTCTTCATCAGAGTCTAGCGTCAGGTCAATCACAGCGTCGGTCTGCTGCGTTTGAGGAGGGGATAACACTGAGCTGTGAGATTGTGTTCGAAGCACGGATGAAGAAGCGTCTCCAAATGACGGAGACAATTCACGCTTTACCCTGCCTTCGTCTTCGTCGTCTGAGTCTACGAATACAATCTCAACGCCAGTCTTGCCCTTCCCGCCCTTGATATCGCCTGCAGACGTCGTCCTACTGGGAGTTGGGGCTTTTGTAGGTTTGCGCGGAGATGTTGACGTCTGCGCGGGCGGATGCTTCATTTTCCAATTCGTTGAACCAAACTTGTTATCTGTTGTATGCCATTCTCCGTCCGCTTCCACCATTACATCCTCTACACTTTCTGGACATTCCTTCAAGATGCTTTCAAAGAAGCTTGAATGATAGATGATAGTCAATCAGTCACAGTTCGGGAAACCAGAAATAAAAGATACTCACCCGTCGATGACTAGGTCCTTACAATCTAACGTTTTCTCGCAGACCGGGCATAACCAGGTGGTCGTCTGCTCGTTCACAGAAAACCACGAGGTAGCATCAAAACACTGCCTGTGCACACACTTCGACGAACGACATGGCGTGTTGATACGCATTAGTGTTAGCTACTGTTAATTAGTATCGATTATGAAAAAAGGTGCAAGACGGCATTACAGGACATTTCAGAGACATCTTCTGCGGCCCAGCAACAATGTCATCGTCTTCAGTGATTGCAGCTTGCACTGGAAAAAAGGTAAGCATCCGATAAGCAGTAATTGGGACAGAACAACTACTTTGACTTCGAATTTCGTCGCCACTCTGAAAGTGATTCTTCTCAAGATCTTCTACCAGTTGTTCCACAGAGGTGGCTTCCACAAGGTAAACTACGAGGTAAAATTTCTATAAAACAACCCCTTCAGCCTCTGGAGTGAAATTGATAATCACGCGCAACCTTGGGTTGAACTGGTTGTTGGCTATTAACATATACCATTTCAATTCGGTTTGGTGTCGGAGTTATGCGAACATATTTGTCCAGTTCAGGGGGAGGCGCGGTTCCAGGTTTCTTTTTGAGTCCTTTCAAGCTGGCGGTCAATTGAACACCGTTGACGCGAACTTCGCACGTCGGTGGAAACTCGATGGGACAAGGTGGACTAGCAGTGCGGAAAGTAGAATTTGGAGTGTAGAACATGGAAGAGGTGCAGAATAGCCGAAGGCGAAATCTCGATCTACGTTGACTAAAGGTCGGAGACTTGTATACAGATTCCTAAAATCTGAGCAAACTCACTTGTCAGCGCGCAGCTTGGTGATTTGATCTAGTGTGAGCGTGAAGTTAACGCTTTGTGATTTACGATCTACATGACTCCCGGACTCTGAGATACAAAGAACCGTGAGGACATTTAGAGAGGAATTTAATCCAAGACGGACCTGGGCACTCCACGACCGAAGAAACTTGTTCATTCATAATGAAGAAAGGTGATTCCTTGAATCTTAAAGCTAAGATTCAAATTGAGCCGAGCATAAGAAAATCGAAGTAGGGAATCACTCACTTGTTCTGGCAGTGTCGCTCGGTCTAGACGTTGAAGCCGGTCCAGATACACCAAGAGAGCCGGAAGGTTTATGGGGAGCATATGGATCAAACCGACCCACTGAGCTAGAGCCAGAAGGGTTATACGTGGGTGTCTTCAAATGGGAAGGTGATCCATAGGTACTGGAGGGCATCATTGAGGTATGTGAACTACCGGGTATTCGAGCGGGGGAGTACCTAGAATTTAAAACGTAAGATTTGCGAACTGAAAACACGCAACCAGGGGTTGAGAGGGATGAAAGACATAGATATCTATCTGAGAAACAAAGAGATAAACTTACATGCCCGAATTTCGTACTTGGCACAGGACTGTTTTTGCTTTAATCCACTTGTCTACAGCGTTGTTCTGTCTCCAACTATCGATAGCATTTATGATCCTGTCGATGATATCTTGCTTCTTGCCAGACTTAGAAAAATGCGTCCCGCACTCGTCATTGAAACCCGAAAGAATATGCTTCAGTTTGTCCACAGTATTGTGCTTCACGCCATGCCGGAGGCCCTGAGAAAGAGACAAACTCAGACCATATATTGGGTACAATTCACGGCGACACTGACCTCGAAGTCTGACCATACATCAGTGCTAGCCATATGGCAGAAAGGAAGAAAGCCTACCAACTTTGGAGGCTTGAAATGCCTGTGACCAAACAAAGCCAAGTACGGACACAACACTCTGCTTGCTATGCCTCGACGTCCGCGCCCCTTATCTCGCATTAAACATCGCCGTCTTTTGAATACTTCTGAACCGGATACACGAAAAGAATCTGACTCCTTGACCGGCAATCTTTCCTCTCATGATGGAGAGGAGGTCGCTGCAGATGCCGCTTCACCTTACACTCTTGAGCTTGTGGACGACGCCGATGCTCCCAGAGTGGCACAATGGATCGACGAGGACGAGCTTGAGGACGAGCCTCTTGATGATGATGCACGGCCGGGCAGTAGCACTGCAAGAGATACCAATCTGGTGAGCTTCCAATCAATTGCATGTTCCCTTACTCTGCTAATTTGAATGCACTTTATAGAATACACTCAAAGATGGCAACTATCCTCTCTTTTGTGGAAACTATTGCTGCTCATATTCTGTGATGTAGATCTTTCCAGTCTTCCTATGGGCACTCTACGCAGAGCTCAACAGATGCTAAGCCAGGCAAATGTTGGCAGCGACGAGGGTAGTTCTGAAAGCGAAAGTGAATTCGATCTTGAAAGAGACGTTCAAGGCAAGATTCAACAGGAAAGGGACGCGAAATCTCATAGGGAAGTAGGCAAACGTAGCAGTAAACATGCGTGAGTCCTCAAAATTATGTTAGATGCTGTCCGTGAGCTTTAACATAATTTACTTGAACAGACCTATGGAGGTGACTTCAAAGAAACCTGTCACACGTCGGAGGACGGTGATAGAAGTGAAAACACCAGTGGGGAAAATACTTACTCTTAGCTGCCTCTTATATTAACTAACTCAATGGCATTAGCAAGCAAGAGACCCTCGGTTTCTATCCATGACTGGCGAGTTCTCGTCTCAGAAGTTTCATCACAATTATCGTTTCTTGAACGATGCACACAAGACGGAGCTTTCAACTCTTCGGGAGACTTTGAAAAGGGCTCGAAAGCTACTGGCGTCATCCCCGCGTGAGTTGCGACCAGAGAGAGAAGCTGAAGTGGAACGGCTTGAGCTAGCCGTCAGAAGGGCAGTAAGTATGGTGAACAAGGACCGCCGTGATCAAGTAGAACAAGACGCCCTACAAAATGTGAAGAAGCAAGAGCGCGAGAAACGGCAATCTGGCAAGGGTGATTGGTGGATGAAAGAGTGTTAGTTCAACCTTGTCTCTGCAGCACTACCTGCTAACTAAGATCTATCACAGCCGACAAGAAGAAGTTGTTGATAAAAGCTAGATACGATGCTCTCGCGTCGCAAGGCGGGCAGAAAGCCGTCAAGAAGGCGATCGAGAAGAAACAAAAGAAGATAGGTCAGAAGGAGAAGAAATCGCGACCCTTTGCGAAGGGCCATTCCAGTGAAGACCGAGCTTCCAAACGCCCGCTTGAGTCGAGCAGTAGCACTTCACGTGAAGCGAAGCGGAGAAAATTAGCATAATATGAGTACTAATTTACATAGTGTATTTGCTAGCAGTCGAACAATTTGACTTATACACTGCAAACAATTCAACATAAATCCCGTGGGAAAATGCTAAAAATGTCGTGAAATAACATGAAAAAGTTCAAATATTCATGTTATTTCACCATACTTTTAACATTTTCCCACGGAATTTATGATGAATTGCTTGCAGTGTTACGGATTTGTGATGAAGAGATGAAGATGAATTAGGAATAAGGCGACTTTTTGGGTAAAATTAGATTGAAGCGCGCAGTTTGCCTGTGACAGTGGAAACTTTAGATTTGACTTTGAATACCTGAGTTGATGTCGAGCACCTCGCGCCAGCCATTCTGCGGCTACTACTAGGCCAGCAACGTTAGCTCCTATGCCTCATTCTTCTACCTCTGAACCGTCTCCAGTGGTTCCCTTGGCTTCTAGTAATACATCATACCACAATCCGGCTCTCGAAGATGATAATGACATTTATCGTGGCGAGCCACCAACTCATTCTCCATACCCAGAATCCACCACTTCTTCCACGTCTTCCTCTTCTTCATGGTCATTCTTCGCGGGTAGATTGGGTGCATTCGCCACTGCAGTCGCGGGATTAGAACAAGCCATTGCACGCTGGAGGCGAAGTTCATCCTCTAATTCCTCCTCGTCTTCCTCGTCCTCTTCGCGGTCTTCAATCTTGACTCTGTCCAGATCACAACTCGCAAGACGGAGGAGACGGCGAGGAAGTCTTGGAAATTTCCAAAGTCTACAATCAGAGCGGGACTTCACAGCTCGGATATCTCTGATCAAGGCTCGTGAACAATCTAGGCTGGTGTCCCGACAATTTTCACTCTATATACCTCCACCTCTACGCTCTTTTATCTCCCACCCTCAGTCTATCGGCGACGTTGACAGTCCTCACTCACAAGGCGTATTGTGGACCTCGTCTTTGTCCACTGTTCTGGCTCAGCTAGATTTGGCCTTGAAGAAAACTACACGGACTAGAAAGGTTCGGGGTCGGGAGCTGTCTCCTAGGAATGCTCGTGGCGTACAAGAAGAGCCTTTACCACATCATCATTTTATGCTTCCAGATTCTTTGAAGACGCCGAGTCACCCCGCCTCTTTCACTGATCTAGCCACATTGCGTAAACCAAAGAGAGGGAAAGGCAAGGATTCGGAGACCAGAAATAACAATGCTCAATACCCCGGTGCTTACCACCCGTGGTTTCTGGATGTGGCCTCGCCCACTTCGGAGGACATGCGAGCTATAGGAAAGGTATATCACAATTATGTCCTCTGTAGTATGCCTAGCTTACAAAGGTTCTGTCAAGCTTCTTCATCTTCACCCATTAACTTTAGAAGATATCCTTCAACAAGATCCTCGAGAAAAATTAGAACTCTTTCCGAAGCTGGGTTACTATTTTATTTCATTCAGAGCTATCGAGAGCCGCAAATCTCGTGAGGAGCTTGTTCATTCGCCCAATAGCAGTGACGGCGACTTGATTGGAGAAGCCAACATATACTTGGTTGTCTTTAATGAGGGTGTATGCTCAGTGAGTCAAGCACAAACTAGCTTTGCTTCAATTCTAAACAACTTGTAGTTTCATTTTACGGATATGTCAGGTAGCCTGAGCTTTGATCTGCGAGGAAGGACCCTACTGACTTAACAATCTTCGTAGAACATACCGATCGTGTCCGAAATCGAATGATTTCCCTGGAGAAATCCATTAGTATGTCCTCGGGTAAGACTTTCACAAGTGACTTTTTGCGAAAGCTGACTTGCTTGTTTCTCGCAACCAGCTTGGATTGCACACGGAATCTTGGATTCCATTGTAGACTCCTTCTTTCCTTTCTCAGACGAGATTGAGAGGGAGGTCATGGCCATCGAAGATATTGTATATTCTGGAGATCCATCAGTACACATTGAAACTATCACGAAACCCTCGTCTCCTGGTGCAGCTCCCCGTCGTACTTCGTCTTCAGATTCTACCTTAGATAGCGAGAAGAACGATCTACCTCTGCTCAGCGAGAAGAGTGTCTCTGCACTCGTATCGAGCGCGGAGACTAGAGCGCGCTTTCTGATTCCCCGGCCCCCTCTTCCTCTCATATACAAGCGAACCATACGCTACATTCGTTCCAGATGGAGACTATCTAGTGGTGAGAAGTCTGTTCCGGTCAACACCACTACTACCCTTCGCCGCATGGCAAGAACACGTAGATTAGTTACCTCGTTGACCAGACTTCTTGCCACCAAATCTGACGTAGTCGCGCAAGTCAGAAAGCGACTTTTGACTGGCCTTGGTGGTAAGATTGGTAGAGGTGAAGAGATCGAGGTTGCAATATACATGGGTGATATTCAAGGTAGAGATTTGGACAGTTGTCTTCCATGTTGATAAAACTAAAATTCCACATTTTAGACCACATTTTAACACTTCAACACTCACTTGCACATTATGAACGCATGCTCAGTCAGTCACATCCTGCATACCTAGCCCAGCTAAGGAACCATGTCGCATTGACGAAATCGGGGACCGATAAATCGTTGATCTACCTTACTGGTGTCAGCATGGCGGTAGTGTGTATCCAGACGGTGCTTGGTGTGTACTCCTTCCGCCCAAGGTTTTTTCTGCAACTGATATCACTACAGGCATGTTCTCACTCAATGTTCAGGTGCCGAGTAGCGACGCGTCCTACCACGTCTTTGGCATCGTTCTCGCGTTTGCCTGTTTGGTGCTAAGTGCCTATCTTAGCCTAGTGCGCAGGTGGTGGGTTCAAGCAAAGACACGAACAACCACAGCATTGGGATGATGTGTTAAAGACCACAACTGGTATCTTCATGAAGTGTGGCCATGACTTCAGTTAATTGATTGCCCAGTGCCTTCCCCCATATCAATATCACTGGGAGCATTATGTTTATTGTGCTACAGTGACGAAATACTCCTCTCGAGAATCCTCATTAATGCTGGGCATGAACTTGCTTCGTCCCTCTGGTTGAGGGTCTTTGTTACCATATGAGGACAGGAATCCATTCGCTTCGTCAAGCACCACTTGCACTGCAATTCGGAGTCAGTGTAGCTTTGACGAGGAAGATTATACGGACCTTTGGCACGATAATCAGATTGCTTACGTCCAAACCGGTTAACAACTGCACGTAGACTCTCCTTCTGCTCGGTAATATCCGCGCACACCTTCCGAAGGCCTTCCGCCTCAAGTTCCAATCTGTGAAGACTCTCCTGGACTTGCTTCTCGAGCCCTTCAAGGTGGGCCATATGACTAATGTAAATCTGCCGCATATCTTCCCATTCATTATCTGCAATAGATACGTTATTTCACTGTAATGTAAATGTGCTGAGTGACTTGCCAATTGTCTGGGCCTCTTGAGCCGCGTTCGTGAATTTCGAAAAGTGTTCTGCTAAGTCGCGATCATCTGCCCATGAGACGGTCTTCACTGAATCGCCAGTGTTGGACCGCTTGATACAACTTCTTTGATGTCGCAATCTTTTGGCGGTGACCTCAACTTTAGGTGTTGAACCTGGCGCCTTTGAGCTTGGATTATCTGCGGGTATATTTGGTGGGCTTGCTGAACCCGGGGAGTCAAAGATTAGGGGTGTGCCATGATGGCGTAAAAGATGAGGGAGGGGTTCAGGCGAAGATGGCTTCTGTGAATCAAGGGGGATGATTGGAGCGATGAGATTATCTGGTTCCTCAACGAATTCTGCCGCGAGATCTTCAATCTGGGTATCTGTACCGTCCGTCTCGGAGGCAGACGAGGGTTCTTTGGTCTTCGTCGGAGGAGGAGTTCGTATCCGTGTTTTCGAGTGAGAATGGGGTTGAGTCGAATTGGCACAACGGGAACAGCAAAATGAGTTCCGGGTATTCAAAGAATGTGAATGATGGACGGGCCGCTGATTAACGGAAGATATGCGTAGCTGCTGCTGACGAAACCATTTCTCCATCTCCTTCAATCGAAAATCGGCCGGTGCAACGACAGTTTGGAATCTGAATGGCTCGCCCCGCCCAATCCTTCGAGTCGGGGGAGCCTTGGATAGCTTCTGACATTTGCGTATCATACGATCCTTCAAATGACGGATCTCTAAAATACGATCCCACGACACGGATTTCTTGGTGAGTTCGAGCGATTCTAGCTTCAAAAGCTGCTCGTACATGGAGGCCGTCATGGGAGGCAGGAGAACCTATGCGGGAAAAAAAGTTGAACTTGCCGGTATACACACTGCTCTCTCGACTCACTTTGAATTCATCCAAAGTGTCTGTTGTTTGCAGGTATCTCCATCCCTTGGGTGTTCGTGAGTCCTGTTGGTCTATCTGGCCTCTGACTGGACTAGAGCGAAGATAGTCAAGGGGGGTGTTCGTCTTTGATTGCCTGAGCATAAGGGAACACTCAAAATAAGTTAAGAATGGTAGTCTTCCGATGAGTCCAGTAGTTGAAGGGATGCATAGAATGAAAGATGGATATTATATATACTTCCCAACCGAAACCTCGTGTCTGAAAAGTAACGTTGCCAGATAGTGCTTTGGGAGAAAGAAAGTTCCTTGGACCTGCCACGAGGTCATCAGCCGAATCGGAGGTAAACGCTGGAACAACATTGACATTTTGATCAGGGTCAGAGCAAGTCGCGGTGTGGGGAACACAGACCAGGCCCAGTCAACGAGGAGATACCTGCAGGCTTAAGATCATTCATGAAAGAACTGAGTATCGAGAGGAAATGAGTGAGAAAGCGTGAATGCAGCAATGGTGAAAGGGATATATGCACATACACTGTATATCACACAGGAGTCGAGCCTTGTGTCATATGTTTCTCGAATTTCCAAGACACCGGCAATGCTTATGTAAGCCATTCCTTCTCCCTCCTCTCCATTTTCATGTCGTCTTCGATAGTTCGTTACGAGTCCTTTCTTTTGAAGAACGTCTCTACTATATCTTCTCTCGAGTCTTTACTGAGATCTTTGACTTGGTTTCTCCCAGGCCGATTCAAAGATGCTGAGTTGGCCTCTGAAGCGCGTCAGTTTACTTTCATTTGTCTTGTATGCGCTTTCCTGAACTTGTGTTAGTCTCTGCTTCCCTCAACATGATTAGCATGTATCATGACACTCTTCTTGCTCGTATCGTGCAGTCGGATCCTAAATATCGTCCTCTTATTCCTTTCTCACTTCATACCCGTTTCACAAGAGCATGGGCCGACAACAACTCTCGGTACAAATGGGCTGCGCGAATACTTGAAATCATACGATTTACAGAGCTCGTCATTGAAATGGGTCTTCGAAGGAAGGTTTCCTCCCAAAACCGGTGGAGAGGTATCATTCTCCTGGAGATAATCAAGTGTGTAAGAACATGTAGCTCTTTAGACTTAACCGCTAATTTCCCAATAGAGCTACCTTGCGTATTATCCTTCTACGGACCACAAAGAGACCAGTGCTTTCACCACCGATTCCTGAACGAGACATTGATCCCACCACATTGCCCGTTTCGACTGATTCCTCTCCTACACTTGCTCCTTCCTCTCCTCCTTCCTCGTTGCCCGCGACCCCAGAACATCTTAAGAATAATCGTGTTCCTCTACTTCCACATCCCCTGTTGACGTCTTCCCCTCCTCATTCTGAAACTTCTGTTGAAGACTATCTACTCCCAAAAGCCCTCACAACTGCTTCCGTGAAGCCGCCCCTTTCCCTCGTTCGGTCATTATCTTCCCCTCAGGAATGGCTCGCTGAAATCTTGTACATTTTGCGCCCTTTGATCTATGGTTAGTCTGCCCTTTCTAGACGTGATTGAAGATTGAGCCTTTTTGTATACGATAGCGACGTTGTTGTCATCTGATCGCCAGTCTAATCGACCGTTGTACGCAGCTCTTGCGTTTGAACTTCTATCTAGAAGTCTACGTCGTAATCCACCCCCGTCTGCTACTCTAGAGCGTTCAGAGTATGCTAGGAGAGACAGGGATATGTTGTGGTACCTCTTCCGTGGCTCAATCTGGGAGTCTTATACACGGTGAACATTTTTATTTTGCCAGCCAGCTACATCTCTGACCAATCTATCCTCTCGCAGTCCCAAATTAGAGAATCTCGCTGACAGCGCATCTCGTGCCCCATTACTCGGATTATTTGGCACCTTACTCAACGACTGGATACCCTTGATTGACGAGTACTATTACTGTATGTTTTCTTTTACCCGTCATCAGCACACCAATCTGACCTGTTCTGGGTCTAGATACTGCGCCCTAAATGTTGTAAATATATTTGTTCTTATGCTTGAGGACGGTCGTTTACTTGATCAGCACTTCTCCGTGTGTACTCCGAGCATCAATAACATGTGTCAAGTACAGTAGCGTGTGATGTTTTGACTAAAATTTTACGGACCGTCTGGCGACCAGAAAACATTCAAATAGTGGTGTCGTGCCACTCGAGTTGATCAAGAACTGATCATGTCTTCTTACAATCTACCCACCTTGCGGCGTATTGTAGCCTCGCACAACGAGCAAGGCAAGAGTACCGTGAAGAGTGACACGGAGTGGGTATCCAAGGTATATTTGGTACTTGACTACACTCAGAGGTAGTGCTTAATTGTGAAACAGGTGCTACCACTCGTCGACGGAGGTAGAGGGGGACCTATTTGGTCGTTCGTGGACGGCTTGCCCACCAAAGATAACCATGATTCGTCGTTAGCCTCCTGATGTGACCCTTTTACCTGATCTGATTGTGATTCACTACAGTGACGAAGGTGCAAAAAGAGTACTGGATCCTGCATTTAACTTTGGTCTAGTCCCCCCCAAAGGATGCAATCTGTGTATCACTGAATTAGCTCCAGGCGCCACCGCTGCCATGGTACGATCGTGTTATCTGCTCAATCGGAATTAAGTGCATTAATTGTTTGTACAGCATAGGACGTCTTCTTTAGACTACGACATCCTGCGTAAGTCGTGCTCTTCATGTTTACGAGTTTACGAACGTTGATTTTCATTTGTTCGAGGCAGTTGAGGGAGAGCTTACTTTAATCATGGAGGACGGCAGCGAAACTACTCTGAAGCAAGTAGGTGATATAGTTGTCATGAAAGGTGCTATACACGCTTGGAAGAATCCTTCGAGTACGAAATGGTGCCGATGGATAGCAGTGCTGTTGTCTGCTGAACCAGTAGAAGTTGACGGGAAAGCATTGGGTCCAGAACATAGACCTTGAGTGTATATATCTCGTTTCTATTGTAAATTGACAAAGAGACCGCCATCGACGAGTAGGGAGCTTCCAGTGACGTACTTGGCCAAATCACTAAAGTGATTTAAATGAAACTCAGCGAGATGAGATTCATTTCGGTAGCGAACTGCTTACCTGGCCAGGAAAACGACGGGCCCAGCTATATCATCGGGAATCCCTAATCTTCCTAAGCAAGTTCGAGAAATCATAGCATCGCGTTTAGCGACATCAGCGAGGTCTTCCTTGTTAATATCTGTTGCAATCGTTCCAGGTAAGACAGCATTGGCGCGAATACCGTACTTTCCAAGCGCGACAGCACAGCTCTGCATCAGCGAAAGAATACCAGCTTGTTGATCATCGTGCTGTCAACATCAAGAAGTGTGCAGAATACTGGAATATTACCTTTGGTGGGTGTGTAGTGGCTTCAAAGAGAGCTGATCAGCAGAGATTCGGTCGGAAATTGATGGATATGTTTCACCATTGAAATTCACCGCCTACTAATGCAGAGATTGATGCGATACCAATGATTGAGCCGCCTTGAGGGCTTTGAGCCTTCATTTGATTCGCTACCGCTGCAAAGTTGTCCTTTAGACAGCGCTTGGCGTAGATTGAGCCAGTCTGCTTACCTTGCACGACATAGAAAGACCCGTCTAGATTAACCTTAGAACAGAAGTATTAGTCAAAGTTAGCCTAGCCTTGTGTAAGTACAGACTTGTCGGGTTCTTTCCCAAGTTGCATGAGGCATAGTCAAAAATTCAGCGAACGGGCAAATCCCTAGCGGTTCTTTGATTAGACGATCGAATTAATGAAACTGACAACGCACCGGCATTTGACACGAGCACGTCAATCCGACCAAACTTCTCAACGGCTCGAGTAACAATCTTCAACATATCTTGAGTACAATCTCTTTCGCATTCTTGGCACTGCTACTCACTTTACTCGAGGTGGCCGGATCTGCAATGTCACCCGGAACTGTTTCGACCTTGCGTTCAGTTCCGCCGCTTTCAATCTCGTCTTTCAACGATTGAATTTCGGCTTCAGTAACGGCGTCTCCATAGTAGTGGAGAACAAATCCAGTAGCTCCATGTTTGGCAAATTCTTGAGCGCTGCCATGATATTGAATATCCGGAATACTTCCACATTAGACTAATTCACTCACCAGCTTCTACCAATACCGCGAGAAGCGCCAGTAATGACTACGACCTTGTTAGGGACAAGCAACATTTATACTGATAGCAAGAGAAGAAGGGAATAAAGGGTACGAACAGACGACCGCCATCTCTTGTTGCGGAAGGCCTGAGCTGGTAAGTCCGGACCGACGAGTTTTCGGACCGACGAAGTTCACCTGACGCTTCAGGTGCTCATTTCTACTTTACATGGGAGAGCCGTCGGATACCGCTTCACTTAACTCGTGTTATAAAATTCGGTGAAGGATAATATGCATTGACATAAGTTTTCATCCCTGCTCTATAGGCAATCATGCCATCTGCAAAGATGTAGGTATCATTGCATTGACACAAAATGAAGGTTTACTTACCACCTTGGAAATTCAGTTACTACGACTCCGATGCCGATCTAGGTCTGTTGAAGGACAAGAAAATTGTGTTCTTGGGCTTTGGAAATCAGGGTTCGGCGCAGGCTCAGAACTTGCGCGACAGTGGTATTCCCAATGAGAACATTCTCATTGCTAACAGAAACGACTCGTATGCAGAAGCCGCGAGAACCAATGGCTTTGTCGTCGAGCATGACTTTGGTAAAGCAGCTGCAGTAGCGGATGGTTAGTCTCACCCCTTCTCAGACATCGGGTTTCATCTGATTCCTTCAAGTGCTATTCTTGCTTGTACCGGACCAAGTCCAACCTCGCGTCTTCAATACGGAATTTGCCCCCAAATTGTGAGTTCAGAGTAACGTCGTAACCTTCACTATTTTCACAGCACTGCATAGGAAGGAAACAGCCTCCATTGTCATTGCCAGCGGTTATAATGTCTTCTTCAAGCTATTGAATTTCTCCCCGAAGCAAGACGTAATCATGGTCGCTCCACGTATGATAGGATCAAGTGTCCGGTCGCTATATGTGAAGGGCAAAGGTTTTCCTTGTGAGCTCGAGTGTTTAAGACAAAGGGCAACAATGAGCTTACAGAATTGAAAAAAAAAGGCTTTGTGTCTGTGGAGCAGGATGGCACTGGAGCCGGACTGCAGATCGCGTTGGCCCTTTCTAAAGGCATCGGAGCAACAAGAGCAGGTGCCATCGCCTCATCCGCCCGTGAAGAGACTGCAATGGATTTGTTTGCCGGTGGGTGTCATGATTGCAGGCGCTTGCAGTGTTGTTCACAGTCATCCACAGAGCAAGCACTATGGCCTAATATCATCATGCTGTGAGCGTGTTGACACAACGCGTTCAATCAATTCTGACAGAATGATCCGAACACCAGCTTCCGTGAAGCTTTCAGGTAAGAGCATAGTATACTCAGCCATGCGCTCTTATTCAAGGTATATGTGGCAGCGTCCTGAAAGAAGCTGGATGCTCAGATGAAGCTCTCTGTTACGAAATGTTAGCCTCTTAACCGACCATTTGATACCTCGAAGCTTACCGCACACTCAGGTGGATGTCCAAAGAGCCCGCCGAAATTTTCGAGCGTGCTGCAGACGACGGTTTTATCCAGCAGGTCTGTATGATGGTAACATCGGGACGAGATCTGACCGCAACACACTGTAGCTGAAGCACCACTCCACTGTCTCTCAATTCGGCCAGCTTAATGGGGCGCTCAAACTTGACGGAACAGCTGCCCGCGAGCACTTCAAGCACATCCTCTATAATCAGGTCGGGCATTCGAATTCGCCCATTCTCCGTTGACATACTAACCGAGTGTTGCCAGGTCTTGGATGGTACGTTCTGCAAGGAGTTCTCAAAGATCGAAGATGATTTGGAGAAAAATGGTCCGGAAAATCCACTGGTCGAATTGTATCGCAAGTCAGAAGAGAGTGAACTTTGCCAGGCGGAAAAGCGAGTTCGCGCTAGGTTGGCAGAGTTAATTTGAACGGTTTTGAGATTCTTTTATTCATGTCGGTACAGTGTCTGAAGATGTATAAGTAAATAGTACAGAAGAATAACTCACTCGAAACTGATTGAGACTGAAGGTTTACAATTCTGAAAACTGACAAGTGATAGTCAGGAAACAGGGAAACACGGATGTCACATGTGACAATTCACTTGACGGGTGTGACAAATCACACTGTTTTCACCTTGCCTTTTTACTAACTGCTCAACTGCTCAACACATAGGCCATGTCGTCTCCCAACGGCAAGATGGAAGTGGACAAGTCACCGAATCACAGATCGTAAGCCTACCTTGTACCCCTGTTCACATTCAATTCTCATAACAATGTTCAAAAAAGCTCTCGCACGCATTCTACGGACACGCTCCGTACTCGAAGGTCTCATAGGTCTACATCTCGAGACCGAAGCGACAGAAGGGATCGAAGACGTGAGCGTGTTGATGACAGGAAGAGAAAGAGTCGTAGTCGTGACAGGGATCGATACGAAAGAGAGAGGTCTCGTGATAGATATCGAGAGAGGGACAGGGAACGGGATAGACGACGTGACCGCGACTCAGACCGTCACCGAAGTGACCGACGTCGTGAGAGAGGTGAAAGTAGACATAGTCATCGTGACTACGGCCGTGACAGAGACAGAGAGGAGAAAGAGAAGGACCGAAGAAGAAAACGCCCTGACGACGACGATAATGACTCTGAGGAGCGTTTGAAGAAAAAAAGAACGGATGATGACCTAGATGAGTTCACGGCGTCCGGTGGTCTTCCTAAGGACAGTCCTAAGGAATCTGATCGTAGGAGACCTTCTCGCCCACCTCGAGATCCCAGGGATGAATTTGAGGATGGATTGAGATACAGAAAAGACAAAGATGACAGAGATGAGAGGAAGAGTAATCGTGATGATGAACTGCCTCCTCGTCGTCCTTCACCCAGTCTTCCTGCAATGAGGTGAGTTTGAAACCTCTGACCTCCTGATTTCTCTCACAAACAACGGTCTTCTAGGCGCCCGTCACCCACCTACGAACCTCCGCCAGATGAACCCTACAACCCTGATGAACCCAAAGAAGACGATTCAGAAGCACGATCGGTTTTCGTGTCTCAACTTGCTGCCCGACTGACCGCTCGGGACTTGGGTTATTTCTTCGAAGACAAACTTGGCGAAGGTACTGTCATGGACTCGAGAATTGTGACTGATAGGCTGTCTCGCCGTTCTAAAGGGTGGGGATGTTTTTATCACCTCTTCCTTCACTCATTGATTGCCCTTTTTCAGCATTGGCTATGTGGAATTTCGTTCAATTGATCTTGTGGAAAAAGCAATTGCACTTACTGGCACGGTCGTCATGGGTCTTCCTATCATGGTTCAATTGACTGAGTCCGAAAGAAACCGCCTTCATCCCGGAGACGGGTGAGTGACAATGGACGTCTTCCTTTCCTTGCTTAATGTTTCTTTGGTGCAGGAACTTGAACCTCCCGCCTGGAGTTAGTGCGCCTCATGGTGCTATGCAGTATGTTGAGATTTGCTGAATACTGTTGTATCAGTCTCATGGAGATTTATAGACTTTACGTTGGCTCTCTCCACTTCAATCTCACGGAATCCGACATCAAGCAGGTATTCGAGCCCTTCGGCCCTCTTGAATTTGTCGACCTTCACAGGGATCCAATGACTGGTCGCAGTAAAGGATATGCGTTTGTTCAGTGTGTTTCCATTTCTTCTTAGGTTTCTTGCTTCTCATTGACACGGTGTGCCGTAGATATAAGAGGGCAGAAGATGCCAAGATGGCCCTTGAACAGATGGAGGGCTTCGAGCTTGCTGGGCGTACTGTGCGTCTCATTTGTTCTCCTGTGACATTTCTTGTTCACATCCGATTCTAGCTTCGCGTGAATACCGTTCACGAAAAGGGGACTGCTCGCTACACACAGCAAGATTCTTTAGATGAATCTGGCGGTCCGCATTTCATTTTTGGTTCGTGTAATCTTGTCTGACTTTTAATTTACTAGGTGGTAATTTGAATGCAGCTTCTCGACAAGCACTAATGCAAAAACTTGCTAGAATTGATGCACCCCCCTCACTTCCCGAGCCTGTTAAGTTATTTCGACCGCCTGAAAAATGTCAGACCTCATCCGTTCTTACAGTAAGCCAAATATCCCTCAACAAACAATGCAGTCCCGTTCCGTATTACTGAAGAACATGTTTGATCCCGAAGAGTACGCCCCAGCCTTTCCTTAACGAATACCTCTAATACACCCTCTTTCTTCCTTTGTAGAGAAACCGAAAAAGACTGGGATAAAGATCTCGCCGAGGATGTCAAGGGAGAATGTGAAGCAAAATACGGAAAAGTTGAAGCGATCAAGGTGGAGAGAGACACACAAGTAAGGAACTTTACGTCTCCTCGGTTGGCTTGTTTCACAAAGGTCTCTTTTGCAGGGCGAAATCTATCTCAAACTCGATTCAATCGAGTCGGCAAAGAAAGCTATTCAAGGTCTTAACGGGCGTTGGTTTGGTGGAAAACAGGTTTCAGCCACCTTCATATCCGATGCGATTATGCAGGCTCATCAATAGGTCCGGGATCCCAAAACGAAAACGATAATGGGCAAGGCGGTTTACTTTTCCTTGTCCGTGCCTGCGAAGCACCCTAAAGGTGGTGGGTCGTTTGAGGACCAATATGCGACTGCACTGGTGTCCCCGGTACAGTAACATTCGAGAGCATTTGCTTTTCTGCCGTTTTATCATGTTTTTCTGAAGCTTCAACAGATTACCTCTATTGACGTCGTACTCTCGTATTTTCTCTCTTTCCTATTATGTTTTTAATAAGTCTCAAAAAAAATTGCGCTACACAGATTCCCAAAAGAAAAAACATCGTTCGTCAGTGAATCTTTTGACCGTCAGGAAGTTGACTGCGCTGTCGCCAACGCGAGGAAAAGACAGGTAGACAGGTTGGACTACTGATGAACCTTGTGCTGTCTTTTCAGGTTTTAGTCATAATTCTCCGCCTGTTAGAGTCTGTTGTTGTGCTATAAGTGAATCGCTATATCGCGTTGAGGTGACTAAAGCGGTTTCTTCTTCATCCTGTGTTTGAAGGCACTGATGGAAGGTGGCAAAATTAGACATGTTCTCGCTGACAAGGAAGGCTTCCTGTCGTATCCTTGATCTCCTCCGTCCACGAAAGGGACGCAAGTCGGCGAATTTGATGGTGGTGCTTGGTGCTTGTTCTTTCGGTCGTTATATAACATCCGCTCCCTCTTCCGTTAGAAACCAATTTTCTAGGTTCTATAGCACTACTACGTTGAGGTAAATGGACCGATTCTGTTTATTTCCATCTTGAAGCACTGATGAAAGATAGCAAGTCTAGATATGTCTCGAGGTGATTAGGAGAAATCCTGTTCTATTCCTGTGTCACCCTGGGCTTCTTCTATGTCTGTCTCTATATAGATTCACTACGAGCGAGTTTTTATCAAAGCAGCGGTTATTGGACGGCAAGTGCCAGATTAAGTATGACATCATTGTGCCTAGCTCCACCAAGAGACGCAGGGTGTTACAGTATGTATGTACGTAGGTAGGTAAAAGAATTTCATCTTCCGCTGCGCTGGTGGAATCAGAGGAAGGTTCCGTAGTATTAAGCTATATAGCATCTATGTTTGCATGCTGAGCTCGCCACAACGTATGGGCATAATGGCAGATCGAAATGTGTACCCATACAGTGTTAATTTCACATAGCAGAACGAAAGGACTGTGTATATAATGTGTACATAGTATACACATTTACATATGTAACTGCATCGGAGCACTCGATTTGTGCAGAATCAACGATTTCAAGTAAGTGTGCTTAGGCTAAGCATCTGATACGATGGATGGAAGAGAGGGATGAATGCGTGTTGACAGAAAGGTGAAAAGGTAAAAGCAGGAAAACACCAGCAAAGAAGGCAGTAAAGAAGAATGCTAACTAGAAAAGTGGAAATATGGTCAAAGTCAAGGTGTTTATATGAAGTTGTTGTACGTAAAGTATATATGCTATGGAGGTACTGTAGCTATGGATGAAAGCGTCCATTGTCCATTGTCCATTGTCCATGCGTGCATGCGTTCTTGACTTTGAAAGGGGAGAGAGAGAATATGCCATGAAACCATAAATGAGTGCGTATATACACTGCTGTGTGTGTCGTGAAGAGATGCATAGTGTCATCTGGGCCGCCGTGTTTCAGGCCATGATCATCAACGGTCGGATGTATGCAGCGTACAAGAAAAACAAGCAGGGAAAACAATCGCGATGTCTCAAAAAAAAGCCAGAGTAGATGACTCTAGCTGCCACCAAAAAGAAGAAGAAAAAAAGAGGTGTGAAGCACACCATAAATGGAATACTTTTTTGGTTCAGAGTCGTCCTCTTGAGTTGATACTAGCGACGTCACGGATTCCGAACCTAGACACAGAGAATATGATTACCTTTTTCCTAAAAGAGATGAGATCATTGGCTCACCCCAAGCACTCTCCTCGAGTAATCTTCATGATCGCCTATGACGCTTTTCCCATCGGCGTCTTCCTGTCCCTGCTTCTGCCTCAACCCGGGATCCAGCCGTTCGTCACCTGTGCTTTCAGAAGAATAAACAGAAGACGCATCGTCGGCCCTGGGCTTTGCGTTGCCTTGCGGAGGTGCACCTGGGCGTTCAGAAATCCGTCGTGGGTTGCGGGGAGGAGGTGTCGGGGGCTTCGAAGTGCTTCCTGTTCCCGACGTGGTTGCTGGTGCTACAGGGAATGTAGGAAATGTCGGCGAGGGCGTGCCCGCGGACGGCTGGTTTTGCTGTTGTGAATAATACGACGCTAGAAGAGGTTCGTAGCTTGCAGCGGAGTGCGAAGCCGAGTGGCTGATTATATGTCCTTCGCTGTTTTGGGAGAGATGATGCGAGTGGCCGGGTGTAGAAGGCGGGCTGCCTGTGCGTGCTGGCATGTAGCCGCCCGCAAGTCCACCGGGACCCATCGGCACGGCATGCCCAAATTCGGTGTAGGGATTGAAAGTGTCGGGGTTGTTGGAGGGACCTGCAGAGGATGGCCCTTCCACCGGATCGAAAAAGTAGGACGAATTTCGATGAGAAGAAGAGAGGGTTGATCTTTGCTGCATCATCTCGTGCATGGCACTAGCACTGCGGGCAGGACTAGGAGCGTCGTCATCGTCGAGAGGGGTGCGATGGAAACCGGCAGCGGCAAGTGTGGCAGAAACGGCAGTGTCATGTTCGATGCGGGCAGTGCGACGGCGACGGCGTACGTAGAAGAATATAAAGAGAAGAATAGACGCGGCAGCAAGGCCGACAAGAACAAAGACACCGGCGACGGCACCCGTGTTTTGAAAAAATCTAATAGCAAGCCATGAGTTTCAAGGGCAGAAGTTGCCGGGTGAGAAGAGATAAGGTACTCACGAGCTGCTGCGCGAACCGGCACTGTTGTTTGGATTCAAAGTAGGGTTTACGCCCACTTGGGTGACGGTTATGAGAATCGTGCCGCTAGAGGAAGTGAATGTAGAGGTAATCTGAGAAGGAGTGGAGGTGAAGGTGCTTCCAGAAGAATCTGTAGATGTAATGATAATAGTAGTTTGAAAGGTAGTTCTGTATATGAGATAAGAATTTGTCAGATAAAGGACTACAAGGACAAACTTACGTTCGCAGCTCAGAAGGGCCAGGGCTTGGAGAGGATTGAATAGTTGTGGAGGTGGATGTGTCACTTGTAAGAGGGGGAGAGGAAGAAGAGGTGGAGGTTGGGGTGGTGGAAGTGCTTGTTGGTGATGAAGAAGTGGAAGTGGAAGTTGAAGAAGTAGAAGTTGAAGAAGTTGAAGTAGAAGTTGTAGTTGTAGTGGAGGAGGTGGTAGTGGAAGAGGTGGTGCTGGACGAGGTGCTAGTAGAGGTACTGGAACTAGTGCTGGTAGAAGAAGTTGTCGTGGAAGAAGAGGTGCTACTGCTTGTAGAAGTGGAAGAGGACGAGGTGGTTGTATCCGACGAGGAGACGGGGCTTTCAGAAGACTGAAGGGCAGAAGAATCAGAGGACGACATCGTGCTTGATGCCGTCGACTGGCTGGTGCTCGGTGCCGGTGTCGGTGTGGAAGCCACTGACTGCACCGTCGTCGGTGTCTGTGTCGTTGATGCCGTTGACTGCGACGTCGTTGGTGTCTGCGTAGAGGTTGACGTTGTCGACTGCTCCGTTGTCGTCGTCGTCGTCGACTGGTCGGTGGTCGAATCCTGACTGGTTGAACTTGGGGCTAGAATCTAGAAATGTTGTAAGAAACGAAGGACAATTATGACCGAAATACTCACGAAAAAGCAAAAGAAAGAATAAATTGATGAAACAGATTGAATGAAGAGATTGAAAGGAAATAAAACGAACCTGACTGGCGAGGAAATAAGAGTGGAACGTCGCCCATTTCAGTTGCTCATCGTCGTAATAACCAGGAATTCAATTTCGACACAGCCACTAGCATGCAGAAACTCAGTGACTCTTCGCAGTCTCCACCACCATTTACTCCTTATAATCCTCAGCAGTTCGCCGTCGCTGGCGATATCGTCTCTCATGATCCTCATCTCAACGAGGACGGCGAGGCTCTCTATCGCTTCCTTCTCGACAAGTCACAAATTCCACCTGTCTTCCACCTGCACCTCATCGGCACCCATACCGAGCATCGCACTCGTTTCGTACCATCAACCGACTCGGAAGGAAACCCTTCTACAATTCAAGAAAGCTATACAGAAACAGTTACCGATTTTGATTTTGCCATAGATCTTTCTCCTTACATTCGCAGTCCTGTCGTCCAGTACACCGTTCCAGATGACCAGCCTGCTTATCGCGGTCGCATGTACAAGGAGATCGATGAGCATAATCCTTTCTCGGGTCGGTCAATAAGAAGAGTGGCCACTAGAGAAGAACGCAAAGCCCACCGCCGTCTAGCTCAAGCTGCCTCTGACAACGGTCGTCCTGTCTGGGCCCTCAGCGAGCCACTGGTTCCCAGTCTTCAATCCCGCAAATCTCTTCGTCAGTGGGCAGACGAATATTGCGCATCAGATGTGTTTTTGAAAGAGTTTCAGTATGTCAAGGTCGGTACTCTCATGTTCTAACATTACTTGGTGTCTCATTTCTCCCTCTCAGACTCTCTATGGCATACCGCGCGCCGAGATCCTCTCTGCCGTCCGTGACTTTATTCTTGGGCCTCATGTTCGCTATTATGGTACTCTCAACGTCTGTTTCGAATCTCATGCCGACAAGATCTACGTAAGACCAGATAACTCTCTCTCCCGTATCCTGTCCAACGGGTGTCTCAAATTTCTTCTCATCATATTCTGCATATATCCATTTATCTGGCTTTGGAAACGATTGAGTGGGCATGGCGGTGGATTCTGGTCCATTGCTGGCGGTGCTTGGGAAATATCCAACACAGACGTCAGAGAAGGTATCCTCATTGAACCTGAATCTACTTCTGGTTCATCTTCACTTCCACCTCCTGCCTATGACGAGTTTCCTTCCCCCTCTTCATCCCCTGCGTTCAATACCAACGCCTTTCTTGCTCGCTGGCAACCGGTTATTCTTCGCGCTGTGAGGGAGAGATACCAGAGCAGCACTCCCATTCGAGAATAGGCATAATGTGTATCTATACTGCTCCCTTGTGATCTGCGGACCTCACGGCCTCCCGCACTGTCATCTCTCCTTGTATTTAAAGGCACTGTTCATATGCTCCACCAATTTACAAATATATGACTGATCCCATCCACGACACTCCCATCCTAGGCATGAACACTCGTCCGCGCGTCTCTTCACCTATCGAGTATGGTGATCCCGAAAGCAACAACTTTTGGGTCGAGTATCCATCTGGTCTTGTCGACCTCTCCAGGTCTGCGCATCTCAAAGATCTCAACGGTGCCCAAGAATCCAGTCTAGTGGCTCCTGGGCAATTGGATGTACCTGTAGACGGAGACCGGACTATCAGAATTGACACGAATAAGAGCGCTGTCGTAGTCATTGATATGCAAAAGTAAAGCAACGGAGGGATGATTGGTGTCGCCTCTAACTGAGTTCATCTCTAGCTTCTTCCTGCACCCAGACCTCCGTGCACACCCCAAAGGTCTGGCATGTGTCGATCCGCTCATGGAAGTTGTACCCTATTTCAGAAGTAAAGACTCCAAGATTCTCTGGGTGTGCGTCTTTAGCTCTCATTACTCTCTCTCAGCTCACCTGAAAAACAACTTGACAGAAACTGGGGCCTCACCCCAACCGAACTCAAAACCATCCCTCCCTCTCTTGTCCGCGGGTTCATGAAACACAAGGACCGCGCACAGTCCCCCCGTGGTGGGTTCGGCTCTGTCCTCCCGGGCGACTTTGGCAAGCTCCTCATGCGTGGAGAGAAGAACAGCGATCTGTATGGCCCATTGCAAGAATTATATGAGCGTGGGAGGGAAAAAGGGACGGATTTCTGGATTCATAAAAATCGGTGAGCGGATGAGAGAGGAATTTATGGGTGGTGCTAACCTAACTTGGTGCGAATGATAGAATGAGTGGGATATGGGAACAGACTCACCTTGATAATTTTCTCAAAGAGAACGGGATAACGACCTTGTTTTTCGCCGGTGTGAATGCTGATCAGGTGAGTTTAGCCTTTCAACTTTTCTTCTGCGCGGCGGCGTACTCGATGTTGTGAATACTCTCACCTTTGTTCCCTAAAATTTTATTTGCTTGTGATATCAATTCTCATGGTTTGACGTGCCCCCTAGTGTGTCCTCGGCACCTTCATCGACGCGTATTACCGTGGGTACGACTGCATCATGCTCAAAGACGCGACCGCTACCACTTCACCCGAGGGTGGGTTTGAGAACGTGATATACTAGGGTTTGCATTACGAGCTAGGCTCCTACTGCATATGGTTGAGCGTATTTTATGATAAAATTCACTGTTTTTGCATGTACCCAGTTAGTATGCAAAAATACTTAAAGACATTAATTATCATAAAAATTTAATTCACTACTGAAGTCAAAGTCAACTCCATAATCATCAAGTACCAACTTTAATTCCTCTCTTTAAATCTAAACATCATCCTGTCTCATAAGAGGTTTCTTAACTTTTTGCAAATGAGCTAGAAATGAGTCATGGAAGGCAATTCTTTTCAATGTCTTCGCTCATGGCCACAAAGGATAATTCAACTAAAGCAAATTCCTCCTCACCAAGAAAGATAGTTGCCTTGTCTAAGGTCAAACCTTGATTCTTGTGAATTGTTATAGCCCAAGCCAGTGTTAGCTCTAATAGCTGTGTTATGTTCAATTCAGTGTCACCCTCTAGTATTCCATTTAACTGTTAAGCAATGGGAATCAAAGGAAGATTAACTTCTTCCAGGCCTAGATTGGAGGACCTATACCAAATCTCAGCACAATGCTTGTTGTGAAGTAATGTTGCCATCTAGTATCCTTCACAATCTACAGCTATACTACAGAAGATAGATGCTCATGCAGAGCATTTGCAGAAGAGTTATACCAATCTTTCCTGACAAAGTCTCTTACACCATTCACCAGCTTATTCAAGCATTAGGGCTTTAACTTAGAGCTACTAAATATCGTAATAAGTCCACAGATTCCTTGAAATCATGATTCTATCATCATCAGCCAAAAGGATCTTTTGTCAAATTTGAAATGTTCATCAGGAGAGAGATATTTCCTAAAGTGAGTTCTGCATTGCTGATAACCAGCAGAGGTAGGTTCATGATCCCTCAGACAAAGGAGCACATCTCTAAACAGCTTATGCTCTGGATTACCTCTAGATTGACAAAAGATTTGAGTCAGAGTAATACTAGATTTGGTGAAAGAATGATATGTCTGAAAATTTCCAACTTTTGAAAGTGATAGATGACTGTTTGGCTTCTGATGAGTAATGGAGTAGAGAGGAGACACTTCAACTGATGAGAGCTGAGCAACTTATTCTCCAAAAAGCAGAGTGAGAATATCACCTACAACTTCATCATGATTTTTTTTAGGATTTTGTCTGAGTTTTTTGAAACAATAATAAGCTGTATTGATACTATTGAATGGAAGGAACCTCTTCCCAGAACTCTCAGGGGAAAAGAGGAAAAGAAACTGATTTATTTCTACATTCTTAAATCTGCTTACAGCTGCGGCACATTGAAGCTCTGTATTTACTTGTGTTGTGTCGAAATGTAGCGCCGCGCGCGGTGGCTGTGCAACGGATTTTGGGTCACCCTCTACAATTGGGCTCGCTTACGCTCACCCAACAATGCTGGAAATGTGAGTTCCATGTCAATTACTAGTGAATTTCTCTGGGTTTTTAATCGACTCTGATAGAGTTATGGGTTTGTTACAAGTACTGAACTAGTGCTCCAGTCAAAATAGCACCGTATGAGGCAAAAGGTGAAGAAAATGGGTTGGCGTCATCATCATATCTCATATATTCTTGCTCCTGCAAAGAGGAGTTATGTAAAACTACATGGAGTGCAATATAAAAGTACAAATTTGCAGGCCCTACCGACTAACACGCCACTTCTCAAATAGTTCACTTCTCGGTACTATCATCACGGCTGCGAGGACGGATCTGGGATGAAAAATGAATTCGGGAACCAAAGAAACACAGCAAGTTCAACTCACGTCTAACAACGTCCTTCTTGTAAGAATATCTTCTACGCCTTTTGATGGTGAAGGAGGTTTATACAATGTCGCGTAGCTGTAGCCAGAGCCTACTCCAGTGTAATCACCAACATCAAAGAACGGCCCTTGTCTCTCCAGTTCTATTGCTGCTGCTGCAGGCATACCCGTTATCGGGCTCGGCGGGTTCGAGGGTGTGTGCCCATGGGATGAGATGGACGGAGGCGGAGTGAGAGGGTTGTACTCGATACTCATACTCGTCGTCTTCGAGGGCTGTCGCAGGACCGAGCGCGGTGGCCGCATCGGAGGAGCTGGAGCTGTCGATCCGCCCGTAACCGTCAGCTCTCTCTTGAGACCGTACCCGGTACCGGTTCCGATCGCGGTGAACGAGGTACTCGTACTCGCGGGGTTAGCCGTGCTGGCATTGCTAAAGTCTCCTTGCTGTCCAACTTGCTGAGGTGCAAGTACCGGATGATGCAAGTCCAAGTCTTCGTACACTGAGCCAGCGTCATCTCTCTGAGATGGAAGACTCGATGGGTAGATTGATGGACTCGACTGTACCAAGGAAGGGCGTGACAGGTGGAGTGGGCCGTTGGTAGTCACTGCTAATCCAATTTCTTGCTCTACCTCAGTGTTGTTGGTTCTGTATGTATTGCTGTTCCCAAACAACGTGCGATCATCCGACCGCTCGAATGTGTTGCCTGGGGAAGGACTTGCAGTCATAGGATTCACATTGTCATCGAACAACACATGAGCGGTACCAGGCGGTGTCATGTCATAGTGACTATGGTTGCTCACATTGACAGTACGCACGGTCGGAGCGTGTCGGGGGTCCTCGAAAGGGTTGTCAGGTTCAGGAAGCCTTCGCTGCATGTCGACGATCCAACGACGTCTTTGGTTATGCCTCCTGTGGCGTCTCCTACATATCATGAAGAGGCAAATGGCAAGAGCAGTCACAACGACTCCTACTACTGTGAAAACACCTGCTACAGCACCCTCATTTTGCAAGAAGCTACGTAGCCCGGTATAAATTAAGTGCTTAGAAGTAATCCGGTAAAGGCTTATCAACGTACGAGTGATGGCTGAGGTTTTCACCGCTAACGACCCCAGTTGGATTGGCGACAGTGTGGGTAATAGTCAACAATGACCCATCCGGAGCTTCCGAGGTGCTCAACACTGTGACCACCGCAGGGAATGAGATTGACGTATGACCGTTTACAGAGTTCGTCACAGTAACGCCACCCTCCGGGGTGGAGAACGTCGAATCAGGTTTGTCTGTGATTGTACTTGTGAATGTCGAGCGACTTGACGAATTTACTACGACAATGACTATAATTGATTGTCAGATTCAGATATAGATCACCACATTCGATGGAAAGCGTGACGAACCCGAAGTGGACGTCCCTGATTGTTCGGAAGTCGGAGACGGATTTTCAGCGCTGTCTGTCGACCCGGAAGTAGCCTGGTTGGCAGCTTCTTGAGTACCTGAACTCTCAGAAGCAGACGTAGATGTTGCCTTGCTCGCATCCGATGTTGGAGAACTCGTTGAGGAGGAGGCGGCATTTTCGGAAGCATGAGTTGGCGAAGTTGGTGGCGAGCTGCTTGAAGAGTGCGAGCTGTTCGTGGGACTCGATGAAGGACTGGGTGTGGAGGAGGAGGAGGCCTGAGAGGTACTGGTGCTAGTCGCAGCTGACGCAGCATCAGTTTTCGCAGGTTCACTGCTGGAGCTCATTCTATGGCGTCTGATGAGCGATGGCTCTCCATGACACCGGAACACTCACGGAAGGGAACTGGGGGACGCTGATTGGGATGTAGGAGGTATTTGTGAAGTAGCCGTTGGAATTGAAGAGCTACCAACGTCGTTGGAAGCAGTTGATGAAGCCACGGCTACCTGCGCTACCGAAGTCTTGCTGGATATTTTTAGGCCCGTTGATGTTGCCGACGATGAAAGGTTGGTCTGAGGCGCAGATAACCCTCCACTGAAACTAGAAGTTGGAACTGGTATCACAGTTAGAAGATGCACAAACGGCGGCGAAGTTGACAATACCAGGGCTGGAAGACTATGATTGAGAATATCAGATAAGTCGTTACAAAGGGACTTGGACGAATACTCACCGAGTTCGTGCTCAACGAAATGAACGAGGATGAAAATAGAGATACTACAAATCAAAAGGTCAGCGCAAAGTCCTGGGAAGAGTCAAGGGCTATCTATGATCTTTCTGTCCAGAACATGCCAACACCCTACCAAAGGCAGAAAAGGTGGGGGGTGCCTGTGCCTATTTAGACGCAAATGGCGTCGAGCAGCACTAGCTCGTACTCCGAATAGTGACAGGTACTCACATGAACTTGAGACACTAGCATTCATCCTTCACCTCAGAGAGCCCGGAAACTGACCATGGTCCGACAGCTAGAAACGAGGGCTGGGGGGGCAGAGGATAATTCATTGTATTGACAGTCTGGTTATAGGCATACGTGTCAATAAATTCCATGTGAGCGGTGAAACTTCGAAGTATCTGGTAGCAAATGGATAAACCCACTTTTAGTCATTTGATAACACTCGTGGTTTCGCATCGAACAACGACCATGCCGTATCCGAAACATACTGGTATGGTCAGTGGTAAAACAGAGCAACTTCCGAGGGTTCCAGGTTAAGATTCCATGTGAACGCACGTACTGATATGATCAGATGCGCACATCGCATCCTTGCGTCACACAATGTTCGGACCCAAAAAGGCTACTATCCAGTAGATCAATTGATACATATTATCCTGTAGATTCAAAACAACAATTATGCACGGTCTAAAGTCTGTAGACATGAAGAGTAAAGGGTGTATATGAAAGGGTAGCTGGGAGAAACCATGAACATGAGAAACATCTAAACAGAGTGAATATACGCACAGAGTGGAGCGTGTGTAGCTGGTATAGCAAAGTAGCCGGGTATGAACTGAAAGTAAGAGGAATAGCCGAAAGATGTGTGTAAAATAAAGCTAGATAAAACGTGAGGTGGATTGCAGAAGAAAGGCGGAATGAAACGCACAGTGTATATTACGAGTAGCAACATTTAGCACCAGGGACCCAATTCTTCAGCTTGAGTTTCACGGTCCCTCGTTTAGGTCTCCCACTCAGACTGCCGAAGCTCAACCGGCTGGAGCTGTTCACTCTTCGTAATGCTCTATCGCCATAGCTAACGCCGCTCCCTGCTTTCTCAGGGTCTAGCACTCCAGACTCTATCGACAATAAAATGGATCGGGCTGCTAACATGAACGGTGCTTCAACGTTATCGCCTGTTAACGAAGATGCCTCGAGGAAATGGACGGCTTAGAAAGGTAGTTGAGTATGGGTGTCATCGTGAAGTCGATAACGTGACTCACCATTTTCAGCAGCCCATCTGCTCGCCTCATCCCATTCTACTTCTCGTTCTTCCTCACGGTCCGACTTGTTTCCGACAAGCACTACTACCAGATTTGGGCTTGCTAAAGCACGAGCATCAGCAAGCCACCGAGTCAGATTCGCGAATGAATTTCGGCTTTATTGGAAACCAAGATAAGCAAGCTCTAATGCGGAAAAATAGGTTGCACAACTGACTCGGATATGTCGTACACTAGTATTGCTCCGGCTGCTCCACGGTAGTAGCTGCGAGTGACAGATCTGTGTATTCTCTGGCTAAATATAAAACCCGAATGAGAAATTGAAAAGGTCGAACCGGAAGCGTTCCTGTCCTGCGGTATCCCATAACTGAAACGAATGCAACCGATTAACGAAGTGATGACTGTTGAGGAAAAGATGAACACACTTGGAGCTTAATCCGCTTCTCTCCGAGCTTGATTGTCCGGCTAGAAAACTCGACTCCGATAGTATGTTGTGAGTGATCCTTGACTGAACGAGGGCGTTAATCCGCGGCCAAAACACAGTCCATGACAACAAACTGACAAGAATTGTGGGTGAAATGGTGCAGCAGACAAGACTTCCCGCTGCCTGCCTCGCCTGAACGAAGGGATTCCACGAGGCGTCAACGTTCAACACTTGCAGTGTCAGACTTGGGAGGAGAGACTCTGACCAATGATAATAAATTTCATGAGAAAATCTACAAACAGAACGAGAGGACTGTGAGCTGAAATACAGAATCTCAAGCTCAGCAAAGCACACCGTAAGTTTCAAGCAACTCTGTAGCATCTGTCTCGTATTCATTGATAGGCATAGTGAAGGAAAGTGTGAATGACGACCGACGGCGGGCGAGTTTACTGTAAGGGGTCGTTCAACCACGTGCTTGCTTTTATTACATAATTTAATTTTGGTACTTTCCATTAACTTGATTAAGTAATTAAAATCTTTATATCACCAGCCTTTCCATGGCACCCAGACATCTACAATTTCTTTTCCTTCTTTTACACCGGAATCGACAATATAATACCAGGGATATGCAGCAGCGATCAAGCAAGCATGTTGCCCGATTATTTCCACTGTATCCCCAATATTCAGTATGTCGTCGCCAACCGCGCTTGTTCTCGTCAACGTTCCGTGCTCTTGTGATATTCTACCCAGCTGCCATTCTGTGCCAATAACGTGTCCAAAACCTCCCGATGGACCGGTGTCCTTGCTGAACGCAATAGCACCACCATCAACTAGCGCTTCATCTGTTCCATTTTGACCTCGTCCAGGATAATAAGAGGCCACAGTGACTCGCACACGCTGAGCAACATTTGACCGGTCAATCAGTTTGGTATGTTCTTGCTGCAAATCAAGCATGGGGTAGTTTCCTGAAGTTTCTTTTCTAAAAATGTCGAGAATAAGAAGAAGAATCAACTTACCTGCATGCAACTCCAAGTTTCCATGAAGTAGTGTCGATAATTTGGCTCTTGCCTCGGCGCTGGCAGCATGAGCAGTCGGAGTGGACCCCACCGAGAGAACAAATGGCTCTCTCGGTCGCTCCTTTTTCAAGGTGTCGGTTAAAATCGTTAGTGCCTTCTCAGCTGCCGTGTTCACAGAAATCACTTCTTCAGAGAGATACGATGTTGCGTGGTCGAGGGACGTTGACGAGTAAGAGTTTCCGGCATGCGCATAAAATCCATATACAGAAATCACGGAGGATGTGAAGAGAGCCGTCACGAGAGTCTCGAAAGCAGGAGATGTTGGAGAAACACCAGCACGCCTTGGTGTCTAATCAGATCGGAAAGAATTAACCAAAACATGACGGGCGTACTTTTGACCGCCGTCAACCTTGACGAAAACCGACCACCTTCGTGGCTTCTCTCGCTGACGCTCAAACTCCTCTAAGAATTTGATCTGATCAGGATGGTCAATTAGGACTCGCACTAATGCGCCGTCCTCAGCAATGACATCCCACAATTTGGACAGATCAGCGACTTTGTTAGGTGCAATGGGAAGACCGTAAAGGATCTTAATTTGAATCAGCCTCGCAAGACGGCAAAATGTGTAACATCAGACTGACGTCTTTAACGGTGCCATCTTTGGTTAATCCTCCCCGTACAACCTCCCAAGCTTCCATGAGAGTGGATACTACAACTGCATGCGTCTTGTCAGCGCTCGATGTGAGTTGCAGGCGTGCTCCTTCTACTGTCTAGTGGATAGTTGTATTGATAGTCATCGAATCTCATCAATGGATCGATCGTACCTTGTGCGTTTTGAGATGGGCTCGGAACGCAGTCCCCCATTCTCGGGCCTTGGAATGCATTCTTGCACAATTGGCGGCGAAGACACCCCGGTCTATAATCATGGCGGGGGTTCGAAGTCCTTTGAGAGATTTACCGACGAATTGTTCCTGTAAAGCAGACTTGGTAGGAAGTACCATCAACTCGTAGGGCGTAGTAGTTTGCAGCATTTTGGTAGAATGGACTGGGGAATTCAATTCAAGAACTAAGAGAACGTATTTAAGTCTATCTGCCGCGGGGAGCGGCCCGCCATGATCTTATCGGTCAACACAATTTCTCTGTTATATTTCAAACTTGTACATATTCATTGTACCTATGTATCACATATCTAGTACGCCGCGATGGCCTCAATTTCAACATCCACATCATTTGGCAGCTTGCCCGCCTGGATGCAAGTTCTTGCAGGTTTAGGACTCGGTATTATCTGTGCATTTCGTTCAGAGTACAAGACCGAGCGGGAACAGATCTCATCATACCTTTTCATACACTTCATTCATCGCAGAGAAGTTGTCCATGTCCTTCAAATACACGTTGACTTTCACAACCTTGTCCCATGATGAGCCGGAAGCAGCGAGAACATTCCCGAGGTTTTTTAAGCACTGTGCCTAACGTATACGTGATTGATTAGCTGAGTGAAAAGAAGATGGGAGAGAAAGATGAATCACAGTGTGCTCCTGAATACCTCCTTCCACAAGTTTCCCTTCCTTGTCCACCGGAGTCTGACCGCTGAGGAAGATGAGGCCAGGAACCTTGGTGGCGTGAGCTAAAACAGAAGGTGAATTAGATGTTGATGCGCTATATCAGAATACTTACAGAGGATACGAGTGAAGGTAGAGTTTTCCGAGCTGTTGATACGTTCGACAGACATTGTAGAAGGGGCGAAGGACAAACGCAAAGATCGGGCCCTGATAAACATTCCCTCGGCCAAGCGGCCCGGGCGAATCAAAATGGGCTGACATAAGCAATTGATCACTCTTTTCTTATCTTTTGTTGAACCGCGGCCATTTCACCCGTGCAATGCAGTCGGCCAAGCGCCCACCATCGAATCCACCGGACCGATTTCATTTATGGTATAGATAAACAATGTCGAGGTATATATACCGTACTTTCTTCGGGAACTTGCTTCTTTACTCCCCAGTCTCGCCGCCATGGAAAAAAAGACTGACATTTCTGGTGTGCAAATTGACCTCGATACCCTCGAGAAGCCGTTCAGCACCACGGATGTATCGGACTTGGAGCGCTCAACGGTTATTGACCCTGTTATTCAGCGTAGTTTGCTTCGCAAATGCGACTGGTTCATTTTGCCACCCTTGACGTTCATGTGAGTATGCTCAGTGTTATTTGGAGAATTTATCTGAAAGATATCTACGCGTCAGGTACCTTTGCAATGCGCTTGACAAGGGAAATGTCTCCAATGCCGAAACAGATGGTTGGGACAAAGATATAGGCTCGGCCTGTATCTCTCGTATACTGTTTCTGATAGCCTTCGTAGGATATAGGCCTAGTTGGAGATCAGGTTGGAAAATATACCTCTGAATGAAATTTCCCGCTAATGATGATATAGTATTACCTCCTAGTGATGATATTCTACGTGAGTTTCTGTTCATGGTTATTCACACCATGTCGCTGAAGCACCCATAGGTCCCGTTCTGTCTGTAAGTATAACGCAAGATACGATATATTCTATTCTCTAACCAATTTCTAGCTTTGGGACACCTATCTCTCTTCTTGTGAAAAGGTTTTCTGCCGCTCGCGTCCTACCTCTTATGATGATTGGATTTGGAGTGTTCATATCCCATTGACGTGTAGGAGCTATCTTCTGACATCGCCATAGGGAGCAATGTCAGTGCAGCCCCATAGTGCCGTTATTCTGTAAGATCACATGGCTGACTAGTGAATATCTTCAGGTCTCTCTTCACCAGCATTGCAAAGAACTTCTCCGGTACGTTCATTGTTATGTCATATTTATAGGATAACGCGTCCTCATGACCCCCCTAGAGATCTTTGCTATCCGATGGTTTTTGGGCATTTTCGAGAGCGCCATGCTGCCAGGAGTCGTAAGTCGGTCATTGATAGCCGCTATTCAATCTAATTCGACTCGTGATGCGTTTTAGGTCTATTACCTTTCAACATTCTATAGACGTGGCGAGTTAGCCTCCCGCGTCGGACTGTTTTATGCTGCGGCAGCCATTGCAGGAGCATTCTCAGGTCAGTCCATTGGATCCCGGTTCAAAACAGATCGCTTATTTGGCTCTGCTACAGGTCTCATCGCTTTTGGTACTTTTCAAATCCACAACCCAAAGTATCATTCATGGCAATACCTATTTTGGATCGAAGGTACGGATAAAGATCAAGGTGTCGTGGTGCACCACAAGCACTTACGCTAGTCGAGTTCAGGTGCTGGAACTGTAGGCTTTGCTATCTTTGCATTCTTTTGGCTTCCCCGCTCTTCGGAAACATGGTGGATACTTACAGAACAAGAGAAAGCTGTCGCCCGCGCCCGTATACTTGATGATTCTTCAGTCACGATCAATGAGAAACTTAGCATTCGAGACGCGTTCCGACCTTTCAAAGATCCTTTGTACTGGGTTTGGGCTATGATTAGCTTGTCGCTTGGTGTTCCACTCGCTAGCGTCAACAATTTCTTGCCACAGATCGTCTCTAGTCTTGGATACTCGACGGTTAAAACCAATTTGTATACTGTAGCCCCAAATATTGTTGGTGGGTGCCAGTCGCTTGGTGGTTTCAATGCTGTTTCATCTGATGGGATATGTATAGGAACTGTGGCACTGTTGGTCTTGACGTTCTCTTCCGACTTCTTTCGGGAGCGTACCATTCACATCTGTATCCCCCTGGCCGTTACCTTGATTGGCTTCATCGTACTCGGATGCATCGACCGGATTGCCCATCGTGGTGTAGCATATTTTGCTTGCTTCTTGCTTACTATGGGGGTAAGTGTTGTGGACTTCTTGACTTCGGCGAATGGTGGTAACTTTGCTCACTGGTAGGCCTCGGCACCATCTGTACTGGTTGCCACTTGGTATAATAACAATACGCCACAAGAATCACGGCGAGCTGTAGTTACTGCAGTGATGGGTAAGGTGATTTTGATTGTGAAATTCTCGCCTGTACTGAGTGCCCTGTCTTTCACAGTCGCTCTTGCCAATGCCGCTGGCCTCATTTCTACTAATGTTTTCCGGGCACAAGACGAACCGAAATACGTCCCAGCGTTGGCGACTTCCGGTGAGTTCTACGTATCTTCATTGATGAAAGTTTTTTAATGCTGTCTACAAGCTGCTTTCGGTGGCCTATGCTTGCTGATGGTGGCTGGGTAAGCCCTTTTCCCCCTTCGATTGGCATCTGTGACTGACACTGCAATCGTGTAGGACTGGTCTTTGGATGCGCTGGGAGAACAGAAGACGAAACAAAGAGCAGGGAGTGAACTTGACTGCTCGTGACGTCCCTACTGAAACTTTGAGCGAAGGCCCAGCCAATCCTTCCTTCCGATATATGTATTGAACGATCTGATTACCCATGGTATTATATGAATTTTCTACAGATCAAATGTTTCTACCCTACAAAATCCGCCCAGTTGCATCTCTGCAGTGAGTGTAAATCTGCACAGGCAAGTTGCCTAGAAGAAATCTGCAGAGTTAAGAACGTTAAATAAATACAATAACATGTTAACAGAATATGGATATGGATATGTAATTTGTACTAATGGAAGAATGTATGAAGGTAATGTCTACGAACTACAGTCTTTTGAAATGAACGGCTAAATGCAAATGATTTGATGGAAAAAGCTAGGGAAGGAATGAGATGGTATACGAAAGCAGATCTGGAAGGGGTGTTTTTACAACGGGATGTTTGTTTGAAGTTCATAGACAAGAAAGGATTGTGAGTGAATATGAGAACGCAAAGTACGGCCAAGTGAAACCTAAAACCAGAGAAAATTCAGAGGAAATACAAGCAAATGCTACCGATGCCGGTGCTTCACTACTCCTGAATACGTTGTCGACGACATACGCTCCGTAGATCCTGTAGTTTTATGGCCGACAGACCATAATCCACTTATCTGCCTGTGCATCTCAGCTTCTGTAACATCCTCGCCCTCCAGCAATGCCAGAGCAGTCTCCAAAAACCACATATTCTTTTTAATGAAATGCACCACAATCGTTCCTCCGACACGCTTTCCTTCATATCGTGTATTTCGACCTTCCCGATTTGTCCAAGCAGAAGAAGGCGTTAACGCTGTGCGTGGTCTGCTTGGGGCGGTAGGAGAAGATGTATACGATTCAGGCCGCAGCAAGCTCATCTCGCTCCCCTCAACTAGAGCTTCGAGACTTTGGGGGACGGTTAATTCTGGTGAGGGAGGAGAGTAACGGACTCGGAAGGTTGACACGCTGGAGTGTGCCCAGGATGGAGGTGTCGGGCCAAGTGGAGTCAGAAGGTCAACGAGATCGAGTTCGGTCGCGTGCGCTTCAGAGGATGAATGGGGAGATGATGTGGATGAAGTATGTGGATCAGAAGTTTTTGAGTGCGATGAGAGTCCAGGGTTGCGAAGATGTCGTAAAGCTGAAGCCATGTATTTTCGGACACGCGATACTTCGGATGGAAATAGAAAACCGTGTGCGTAACTGCTCGACAAAGACGTGAGTAGACATTCAGTAGCAAAGGAGTATGACCGTAAACTGTTCCTGCCCTTGGATGATCATATATCCAGCATCTCTCACTGATCCACCGCACTCGTTCTGCTTGAGGGTGCATCTTCATCCATCTAGCTGTTTGCTTATCTTCCGCGCCGTGGGTCAAATCTTTAACGGATGGATCACGGGCTACCCAATCGACGAGACTCCAACTGAGTGCATACAGTTCACCAGCCATAAAACGATGTAAGCGATTTGTGACAAGGTACCCCCAGTAGATCAACGGATCTTGATCTTGGTTAGAAACCGGTAGAGTCTGAGCGAACTGACGATATGGACCTCGTCCCGCCGAGCCTCCTGACGTGTTCTGGGTCTGTAAATGGGCATGAAACAAAGAAGCTACAGAAGGAGCATTGGCCTCGGGGGAAAGTTTGGCGTGCAACTCTACCCTCAATCTAGCCTCGAGCTCAGCGAGCATAAGAAAAGCATCATCGTCCACCTTGACGACGTAATCCGGCCTGACCCATGGCTTAGGCTGGCCAGAAGATAGATCCTGCCATGCATGTAGGGAGTCGTGCGAAGCGAGTGGAGGAGGTGGCGTGGACGCGTTCGAGTAAGAATAGAAAGGTGGGGGAACGGTGGAGTTGACATAGACAGGTGGGACCCAGGCATTCATAGACGCCCAGGAAAAGTAAGTATGTGTCTTTCCGGCGTTCATGTTTTCCGTCATAGGAAGAATGACGATGTCATGATATTCTGTACAAGCAATTGAATGAAGAGTGCCAATCGAAAATTGAATAGACAAACCTTCCATCTCGAGCTTGATCCGCCTTTCCCACTCTCCTTGAGGCTGGCCAAGGATGAACCGGACCACGGTCCGAGAGGTGCCTGCACCATCGTCGCCAGAACCAGCGCCGTCTCTGCTTCGAGGATGTGAAGCCCATGTAGAACGTACAAGCGCTCGCCGCTCGTAGGCAGTATCGGTAGAAAAAACACCAATGAAAAGGCCGGCAGGAGGCAGAGAATCGAGCTCGTCGTGAGGGAACGAAGGAGTCATTGCATCTATGGAATGATTATGGTAGGGATCACTATACAATAGTGGATCGTGTATGTCGGGAGGGGAGTTCATGTAGGGTAAGGAGCAATACCCGCGCCATGGAAGTGGATCCTTGTCCGGATTAAGGATATACATTAGTAGAAAAGTAAGGCAGACAGCGAATAAAGAAAGCAGGATGAGAGACAAGACCTGAAAGAGGGCCGCAATTAGATATGAACATGACTTTGGAAGAGAGCCCAACACACGATGGTAATCGGTTGCCTTGGAAAGAGTGGATGTCTCACAAGCCTTCTCGTCCATTTCTTCACAAACCGCCACAAACGACCTTCTCTTTTGCGCCGCCTCCGAGCAGGCTGCCACCATCTCCTGTTGTCCTGCTGCCACGAAGAGTCCCTGTTCGTGAAGAAGGCTGGGGGAGGCTCGCTGTCTGACTCTGAGAAATGTGTTGAGATGAGAAACTGGGGAAGAGGAGAGGAAGAACGAGAGATATCTGGAGAAGAAGAAGGGGTAGAAGAAAGAGAAGAAGGAGCAGAAGGAGCAGAAGGAGGAAGAAGAAAGTTTGAACGACGAGAAAGATGGACTGGACGGGGTGTATGCGCAGAATCAGAACTTGAAAGACTGTCGTAGTCGTCTGAAACTGGTGAGCTTGGACGTCTTGCGCCTTCAACAGAGCTGGCCATTTCTTGAGATGACAGTCAGTTGGAGTCTCTACTTTTATTCAGTCACGTGTGCTAATATTACATATATTATTTTTAGTTACAGAGTCAGTGCAATCCGTTCGCATATACTTTCTTCCAGCTTGCTCTCTCCTTCATTGCTTCCCAGAATACTGCAAGTTTGTTCTTATTCTCGTTCTCTTCTGCTTTCTTAGGGAGCACCAATCCACCACCCATACGCTTCTCCAGTTTTGAAATAGCCGTAGTTCCATCGTCTGCTGCAGTGCCGCCTGATAAATGCACCACGCTTGTCAACCATGCCGCCAAGTGGACGTCGGCAAGAGAAAACTGTTCTCCTAATCCCATTATCAGTCAAGCTATTGAGATCAAAGTAGTTGGGAACTACCAAGCACGTATGGCCCAATCATTTCTCCGTTCAGTTGGGACACGGTTTTGGGCAAGTCCACCTCCCATGTACTTTTCGCCGTATCCAAGTAATCTTTCCGTCTCGCCTTGGCATCCGCATCCAGTTCCGCATTCGGAATATTGGCTTTCTCAGCAACTGAAAGTAATATTTCCGTGGCCTCCTTCTTCGTCTTCCAAAACGCTTGCACTTTCTCAGAAACATGTATTTCTCCACTGGCAGCATCTGCAAGGTACTGAGTTAGCGCAACATGCTTCCCCTTCAAAAATGAGGTCAACAAGTCGGCATGAGCGCGTAAGGAAGCATCGTCTTTGGCATTCATATATGCCAAAGTCGTAGGGTTCGCACTGTCGGAGTGCAGGAGATCCTCAATGATCGACTTAGATATTGCGGAGAAAGCGACCGTCGCGGGTGCGAGGGATGGGGCAGGCGCACGTGAGGTTGTATTCGTGTGCGAGGAGGCTGAGCGCGATTTATCGAGGAACTCGACGATTTTCTGTGGAGAGCAGTCTGTCACTACTGATCAAGAACACAAGTAATGGTGACTTACAGAGGTCTCAGTGATGGGCTTGTAACGACTTTCTACATCTTCAGAAAGCGTCTTCTGGAGAGGAACCACGAGCGTAGGCACAGAGGCTGGAAGGCAACCTCACGCTTAATGACTAGCGATATTGTACAGTAGTGATTTCACCTTTCAGATTAAGGCGAAGGTAAGAAGGCCCAAAGTTCTCGCCTCTAGCTATGGACAAGACATGAGACGAGAATTACCAAGGTGGTGGAAACTCACCGAGGTTGACGATCTTGAGATCCAGCTCATCGTCTCCATACCCCTTCTCCACTCTGCCTCCCGAATAGATGTCAGATGGAAACGATTACAGCTAGAGGTTTCCTACAATGTCAAAAGGACTGGAAACAAGACAACCATCAACTCCAATCGAAGGCAAATTCTGCTTTGACTTACCTGCAGAGGACCAAACTGAAGAAGGAGAGTAGTAGAGAACAGCTTTAGGAATATTTGACATTTTGGAGCAGAATCAAAGAGTGATTAGAATTCACATCAGTGACGTCGCTATGTACCAGACTTGCAGCTTTGTCGCCCAAAAAGGGCATAAGCTACAAAAGTGTCACAAATCACGTGATATACACGTGTAGATGTCACGTAGAAACTACTCGAACCCCGCCTTCCACGGGCGCTAATTCACTCTTACCATGGCCACTCCAAGGTACGCAGTGCCCCCTCATCTAAATGTAATACATCTGATGTTCTCCAAGATACGAGTACTATGAAAGTGATGAGCGTACCACCGTATCCGTGTTCGATCGTGGTGCTGACCCAGAAAAGGTGTCCGTCAACTTTGAACCAAGAAAGGTATACTACTTCCTGTCATATTCTACGGTGCACTCATTGTTGGTTTTCAAAACAGGTCACCTACACCCATCAAGATAAGATTCTTGTTCTTGAGCCACTCAAGGGTCAGATAAACCCGGGCGCTTCTGAATTCACAGTGGGGAAGGTAAAGGTGGAACTTCGCCTGGCCAAAGCTTCACACGGGAGATGGGGAGGCCTTGTTGGCGATAGCCCAGATCGTAAGTTATTTCTTCCTGTCAGTCCTGCGAGACATAATCTTTGCCCCAATTGCAGCTTTGGCTCAATCTGCTGCCCCCTCGTCTCCTACGTCTCATGTCTCCTCTAAAACAAGAAAGAATTGGGAAGGTATAACCTCCAATATACTTGCTGCCGAGAAAGAGAAGACGCTTGAGGAGGATCCAAATATCGGAGGCGATAGTGCTGTCAATCCCTTCTTCCAAAAAATCTTTGCCGATGCAGACGAAGATACCAGGCGCGCGATGATAAAGAGCTATACGGAAAGTGGTGGTACGACCTTGAGCACGAACTGGGATGAGGTGAAGAAGTCAAAAGTGGATGTCAAGCCTCCCGAGGGCCAGGAATGGAAGAAATGGAGCTAATTGAATACAAAGGAAGTTTTGTCGCCTTGTCTTTCTCACTCAGGATTGTTGTTTCCATATCCCTTGCTTTCGTTGTAATTGAATGTCGAATCTAATCAAAGAAGGATATCACACGTCTCTAGTGTGACGTTGAAATTTATGGAATTAAATGCAATTATTATCTACAAACTTTTGAGAAGGAGTCACAAGCTCACCGATGTGGCTTATCGTGATCAGGCCAAGGCTTATATAAATCTGCTCTACGACCAGCTTAAAACGAGTTCCCAAAATCAATGTCGAGGTTAACCCTCGTCGTAGCGGCTACCAGAACAAATGGCATAGGCCAAGAAGGTCGACTTCCATGGAGGCTGCCAAAAGAAATGGCGTACTTTTCTCGAGTCACCTCCAATGCACCAGAGGGCACAAAGAATGCAGTGATTATGGGGCGTAATACATGGGACAGCATCCCAGCCAAGTTTAGACCTCTGCCCAACAGAACGAATATCGTAGTCAGTCGCAAGGCAAGCTACGATTTGTGAGTCTCCAGTCTGTGTCTATGAATACGGATGACAATTGTCGTGCACAGAGGTCAATCGACGACACCAGCATATCTTCATCACGATCTTGCTTCAGCTATCGCCCGTCTTCGCAACAGTACAGAGCCCATTCACCGAATATTTCTCATTGGAGGCGCGATGCTGTATTCCGAAAGTCTCGCGTTGCCCTCCTCTTCACCCGTCGCGTTTGTGGACAGGATTCTACTCACACGCATTATTTCACCTCCGTTTGACCACTGCGACGTTTTCATGCCGGACTTTCTGGGTGAATGGTTGGGGTCGAAAGATGACAACGGGTGGAAGAGAGTGACAAGTGAAGGACTCAGTAAATGGGTAGGATTCGAGGTTCCAGACGGTGTCCAAGAAGAGAATGGTGTACAGTACGAGTTCCAACTTTGGTTTCGCGAGTCTTAGTACCCCAATGCTACTCCATCCAGACTAGTTTCCTCCACATATCATCCCGTCCGTGAAACAAGCTTGCGATACATATATGTTGGACGAGATATTTTTTCATCCTTGCCGCTATAGACAATTATGTACGGTGTCAGTGTCATTCTAACGAGACCAGAAATTGTTGCATGTACCTGCTTGTGTTTGGGATTCTTGGAGCATACAATATATACCCTGCCCTTCCGCCTAACGATATTACAACCATCGCACATGAGCTTCACTGAGGACCGAACTTTCATGCCTCTCGCATGCTGAGTTAAATGTGGTCGATGGACATGCAAAGCTGAAAGAGAGTGAGACTGAGACCCAAACCGAGCCAACAGCGGCCGGCTAGAAGCTAGCAGAGCACGAAACATTTTGGTGGAAGAAGAAGAAGGCCGGTCAACCCGCAAAGGCAGTTACTGAAAAGGGCACAATATGCGGCAAAACATGGATAGAGACTTTATGTCCTTACAGCCTTCACAGCCTACATACATCTCTTCTAGTCGCTTTCTACCTTCATAATGACACCCGGCGTGTCGTTGACGGCTTGGGGAGGGCCACTGGCAATAGCAGTCTTCACTGTCACCCTCTTCTCATTCGTCGCTGAGAGTGAACTTACGGAGGTTTCAGCTTTTCTGTCCGAGGTTGTGCAGTCACTGATGCGCTTTCCTTTTATCAGTATGTCCAAACGACATTGAATTATAGACAACCATTCTTCTTGTTGTATGTATCCAGGCATTCCAATCGATTTCTCGCTAAAGGACTGCTTTCAGTTACGTCGTTCACTCATCATTTATCATATCATTGCCCTGTCACCTCCTCTATCTGGCTTTTACGTCCTCGCATTCAACGTCGGCCTTTTTAAAAGGATTAAGACTCGCTACTACCCAACACTTGACACCTATAGATGCATCTAGAACTACTACCTCAGTCCAATTTCCCGTATTCAAATCTCTGCGTCTTATCCTTGCCCTTACTACTGGAATCACCATACCGGCGCTGCTCTGGTTTGCAGCTATTACTTTAGCCTCGTAAGTCTCTGCTGTCCCTATCAACTCCCTATCGCTCATTCGTCAATTCGTGCGCAGTGTTAGTGATGTAACTGGTGCCTCACGTTTCCATTAGTCACCTTATTCTTGGGTACTCATAGACTTTAATTCAGCTATATGGAATACAAATGCCTTTTTCGCATATGTACTTTCCGTCAAGGTTTTTGGGCTAAAGTGGGAGTCTCGGAAGCTCGGAGCAGTAATGCTTGCGACCCTGGGTGTTCTTGCTGTAGTCTATGGCGGCAGTTCCGCCTCAGTCACCAGTGAAGACTCTGCCTCCACCAAGTCCTTCATTCCGCCTTCCGCTCCTCTAATGGGCGATGTACTCACCGCCATAGCTTCTGTAGGTTATGCCGGTTATCAGGTCTTCTACAAGAAGTACGCGGCCTTAGCGTCGGACCCAGAGCGCGCTTCGGACACCCAATATGAAGCACTGCCTTCATCTGGAGACGCTGAATCTCTTGAGGCAGACCGCAGCTTGCTACATACCGCAGATTTGATCTATCCACCACCATTTGGACTTCACTCTAATCTGTTGACTTCTGCTATTGGCGCGTGCACGTTGACTCTTCTTTGGATTCCGCTACCACTACTTCACTATCTCGACATTGAGCGTTTTGTTCTACCTTCAGACGCCAAAACAACCGCTGTCATTGCAGCTATTGCTTTGAGTGGATCTCTGTTCAATGCGGGATTTATGGTACGCGTTGCCTTTAATACCATCACGTCGTGCACTAGCTAAATTTCGCTTGTCAGGTACTGTTGGGAATGTGGGGTCCTATCATCACGTCAGTTGGAGGGCTGTTGACAATCGTCCTAGTGTTCCTATCGGATGTGTTAACAGGGGCTACCGAAACCTTGACGGTCTGGAGTGTCGTTGGTTCTGCGACTATTGTCGTTGCTTTCGGAATACTAGCCTACGATATGCTCAGATAAGTATAATATATGCTCCTGTGCCTAGTATACCGTACTTTTCAATCAGAGTATCTGATATACATTTTGTTTTCATTTAAAGGCGAGCACGTACACCGAGTCGATATCATGTTTCTTGCGGAGTGTATCATCTCTTAAAGCTCTCCTTTGTGGATGATCACTGGCGTGAAGCGGGCGTATCACCATCTCATTAGCCCTTCTCTGTCCCATTTGGCAAAGTATAAAGTCATGCGTCCTCATTCAAACAGTCGGCTCAGGATACGTACTACTGGGACCATCGCGAACCGGCGGCTTACGCGAAAAGATTTCTGTCTTATCAGAAGTGGAAGTTCTGCCCATAGAACAGCGCCTTACCATTTCATACTGTAACTTCGTATATGCTTTGACCTGCTCTGACCAGCTAATCTGGTGGGAACCTTCCTATCAGTATTCGAAGAATCCGCTATAACATGCAAGAGAACTCTTCCAATGACTAGGGGCCATTTATTCAAGCTGGACCATGGGGACTATCGTATTCGCACTGTTTCAGTGACAATAACTTGCGAACTTTCACTGGATGCCGCTTGCTTTCCTAACGAGAGCCTGTACGGTGTAAACCTGACCTGATGGCATATTCCATTCCGGCTGAAGAACAACCATAGTATTGTCTAATTCAGACTCTTACAAGTATCATTCTAGTACCATGTCAGAACACAATTGCTCAAATGCCATTTCCATTTCAACAGTCGAAGTAATAAATCCCGAAATAATATTATAGCACACACAAATGATACGTAGAGAGCGACCTGAAGTGCAATAGATAACATCGCAAAGAGGAAAAAAGGGAAGGCCTGGAACGAAAGAGAAGACACCGCACCGATAAAGAAAGGTTGCTGGACAGTACGTGTACAAAAACGTCATGAACGAGAATACTGGCAATGCGATCAAGACCAAGGGCACACATTGGACAGAATTATCCGGAATGCATCAAAAGCTGGTAACGCCCTTCGAGCGTTGTGAACAAAACCGATTCTACTGTATGACAGAAAACAACGCACAACTATATTCGTATATTCCCCAGAAGGTATGATAAAAAGATGTATCTGCGCGAGCAAATATTATGTCGTGTTGGTCATTACGCTGAGAAAAGAAAAAGAGTTGGGAGTTGTCCTCCAGCACAAAAATATCATTTGTTTACCTTTTCCGTTTTGCTTTCGTCATTTCCTTCCGTAATGCAGCCCCATCCAGGGGCTTCAATAGCTCGAAGGCACATAAGAGGTCTTCTGACACACTGACGATAGAGAAAGAAATTCAGAACGTGGCATAGGGTGACGTTTTTAAGGGACACTGACCTCATACATGCACCATAATTGTCAAATTCTATGCAAGTCTGTCAGATAATGTTGATAGCTAACAGGAAGTACTCACCACCGCAGTAATTCGGGGCACTGAACACAGTCACTAATGTTCTATCATTCCAGAATTCGTAACCATCTTCAACCACCATATGTGCCCGACAAATGAGATCCATATCATATCGAACGAGAAACTCGTTAATGATTCCTTTTCCAAAGCAATAGCTGACACCTCGCTCGTTGTCCTCCCAATCTAACGCAGTATCTGAAGGGTCTGACCACAGCAGGTCATTCAACAGACCAAAGTCAGGGACATCGGTGGGACGCTGTATCCGCTTGATATCTTCCATCGAATGAAGGGAAGGTGACAACCCGCCATGTACGCAAAATATTTTGGATGCTACTATAGCGGCAATGGGGAGGCAATTGAACACATCGATGAAGGTCTTCCACATCTTGATGTTACACCGCCGTTTGCATTCATCATAGAAGCCGTATACTAAAACAGTCAACCGTCTGTTAGCGAATAAACACCATTGAGAAGATGGAATGCACCTCTGGTGACGTTGGCACATTCATGGTTACCGCGCAACAAAAAGAAATTCTCGGGGTATTTGATTTTATAACAAAGGAGAAGTAGGATGGTCTCAAGACTCTGTTTTCCTCGGTCGACATAGTCGCCAAGGAAGAGATAATTAGCAGCAGGTGGAAAGCCACACATCTCAAACAGTCGAATGAGATCAGAGTATTGACCATGCACGTCGCCAACGATCTTCACGGGTGGCGACAGCTCGACAAGCGTGGGTTGGTTGAGAAACACGTCACGAGCAGCCATGCAGATAGCAGTGATCTCTGTATTCTTGAGACAGAGGGATTTACTGACTTTGCCGGTATACCCTACATCCAAAAGTCTTTGGATCATATCATCCACATCAAGCGCTTTAGGCTTGGCAACGCCATTCAAACCATCTGCTTGAGCACTGTTGCTGACAGAGGAATTAGGACTGAACGTGTTTGCATTGGAGAGGATTGCAGTCTGAGCAGATGGAATATCAATTGGAGTTGGTAGGGGCTTCGGAGACGGTAAAGGGGATGACGAGACATGAGAAGATGAGGGTTCGCATGAAGAGAGATTCGCGCTCTTGCTAGGACGAGGTGAACCTGTAGGGCCATTGGCGGACGAAGAGAGCGATGAGCCAGATGTGCCGGACGCTCCACTGGGTATAGACTTAGGTTCCGAGGTGAGGACACCGGTGGCTTTCGTTAGACTCGCCTGAGGCGTGTTCTCAGAGGAATCCTCAGCAGCCTCTGGCGAGACTACGTCTTCAGAAACATCCTTGTCCTTCTCTTTACTGCCTTTCTTGGACTTCTTGGATGGTTGCTGGCTAGATTGGGACTGTGGGCCTGGCGGCTGAGGCGACGATGGCCGCCCCTTCGAAAGGCGAGAGGTAAATACGGAGAGAAGTGTGGGCGCCAGGATGATGAATTGGGCGTGCTCGGCGTTGGAGAAGACGACGAGGAAAGAGCGTCAAACAAGGTCTGGTCAAGTTGAGTGTCACTCGCTATAATTTCCTTATTTAGATGTTGTTTACTAAGCACTGCTTTACTTCTGGTTGCACTCTGAACAGCTTCAACTTCAAAAAGTGAATAATTTACCATAATCATGCATTTTATTGTGTGCATTATGTGCATAGCATAGTTACGGAAAAGAAATATACGACATGCAACTCTCCAATCCATCACCCTAGAATTTGCCAAATGCTTTCGCTGCCGCCTTGCTTTTGCTCACCCGCAACACATTGAAACGCACAGTCTTAGACAGTGGCCGGCATTGGCCTGCACAAGTTTGATGGTAAATGCTGCTCCAACAGAAATGGCTGTACTTGAAGTTCACTCACCGACTGTCACAATGTCACCTGGTTCAACACGGAAGGCAGGGGATACGTGAGCGGCCAAGTTTTTGTGACGTTTCTCGTAACGGTCTGAGTGGATGTTCAGCAAAGCACCGCAATCAAGGGAAGGCAGACGTACTGTATTTGGGAATGTAGTGGAGGTAGTCCCTCCGGATGATGATGGTGCGGGTCATTTTCGTAGACACAACTTTGCCGGTAAGAATACGGCCACGGATAGAGACTTCACCAGTGAAGGGGCACTTCTTGTCTGAAACGCGACATTCAGTTAGTGGTAAAGTCAAACATTCACACAGAACGCACCAATGTAAGTGCCATTGATTGCGTCAGAAGGAGTTTTGAACCCCAGACCGACGTCCTTATACCACCGCTTTTCCCTGGTAGAAACCTTCTTTCCGCCTATAATCACCTCGTATAATCAGCGATTCCTACTCTACGGAAGCCTGCCTTGATCACGCACCCTTGGCTTTGGCGTTTTGGAAAAGAGGCTGTTTCTGGTAGGCTTTTTCGATCTGCAAATATCGGTAAGTCAGAGGTATCACAAGCTTCAAGAAGAACACGCATACATACTTGTTCAGCCATGGTGTCGGTCTTGAGGGCGTTGAGGACGTTAAGGACTACGACCGAGGCCTACGAATTAATTGAGACTTGTTTACAGTTGTTGATGTAATTGACAAGGTGAAGCCACCCGTGGTGCAACTGTACAGTCTTTCGGCAGTTGCCGAAGGCACTCTCAAGACTGGACCGTACAATTTCCGACCAAATTTCCGACAGCCATTTGCGCTGGAATGCTGCAGAGAGGATACCTTTGAACAAAGATTATGTACACGAGTGCAAAATAGTTCTGAAAGAGCACAATTGAAGGGAGGAGAAAGCTAAGAAGTCTAATAAATTGACTGGCAGTGTTTGTCTCAGCCAGTCTGTTTGAACCAGGTTTGAAATTTGAGCTGCAATAGTGTGAATTGCGGCATGTTTTCTCGGTAGTAAAGTACTGTATGCGCTTTCACAAAGAGGCGCCACATTCTATACTAACCGAAGACTTAAATTTCTGCTGTGGAACGCGATATGTACGCATGTTTGCAACCCGTGTCGTCCGCCTACGCGTCTCAGTGTCACGAATGGGAAGACAACAAACACTTGGTTCGTCCTCAGTCCTTTTTCTACAGAGAAACATTGCTTAGTGTTTTCTAGGTAAATTCTTCGAAATGCCAAAGACCGTGAAACCTGCGCCACCCCAGCAATCCAGTCTAAAAGAAATGTGGAGCAAGAAGCCGACTAAGGACGCGTCTAAGGAGAAAGAGAATGCGAAAGTAAAGCTTGCGGAGGACTCTAACGTGGAAGAGAATGCGATGGAAGTTGACGAACCGGAGGACGCCCGTGAGCCTTGTTCCCCCACATAGTCTGCGGTAAGAATAACGCGTACTTTAAGCTGAAAGCTCGAAGCGTAAACTTGTTGATAGACAAGAAGGTCTGTCTGGCATATTCCTGTTTCGCTGCACTGAAACAATATGATCTCTCTAGTTCGTTCCTCGAAGCTCAAGAAACGGCGAGTGATAGAGTCTGATGACGAAGCCGACGTGGATACCACTGCACCAGGTATCTTGGCTTTACAACGCGTTATTCCGACTTCTGATTGCCAACAGATCCACCAATTTCTTCCCCCCAAACGCGAGCTCGATCTCCAAAGTCAGGCTTGCGTCATTCTTCTAAGGGCAAAGGCAAGGAAATAGATAAAGGAGCTGTCTCAGAGCCTTCCGCGTCCGCCGCTTCCCCGAGTAGCGGAGATGAAGGAGAAGACGAGGTGGAGGCAGATGAAGAGGGAGAGGAGGGAGAGGAAATGCTGACAAACGATGCAAACGTATCATCGAAGAGGTGAGCCTCAACATTCCACTGGAAATCGCGGTGACTCAAGATGTGACTACCCAGCGCTCTAGCAGCCTCGTCAAAGATACATGACGTGGATATAAAGGGCGGATGGAAAGTCGGTGATCCGTGCGTATTCACAGTAATGGATTCGCAAAAGTCTCTCAGCATCTGTTCAGGGTCCCTTATGCTGCATTAACCAAGACCTTCTCTTTGATAGAGGGTACCACAAAACGACTGGAGAAGAATGCACTACTGACGTCTTTCCTTCTACTTGTTATACAACGAAGTGCTAAGAAGGACACTAAGTCTCTGCTGCAAGCCGTGTATCTGTGCATCAACCGCGTTCGTACCATCTCTCGGTCAAAAATATGCACACTGTGAACCATCCCTTATCTAGCTGAGTCCTGATTATATTGGCATAGAACTCGGTATCGGTGAAAGTCTACTAATCAAGGCTATATCCGAATCTACCGGGAGAAGTCTCGCTACAATCAAGGCTGAGCTTAAGAAGGAGGGAGATCTTGGTTTAGTGGCAATGGTAAGAAGACAATTTCGTTACTTTGGGCAACAACTGACATGCTTGATCATTGACAGAACTCCAAGAATAGTCAAAAGACTTTGTTCAAGCCTAAACCACTAACAGTCTCCTTCGTGTTTTCGAACTTGAAGGATATAGCTCTAAGTACCGGACATTCGGTACGCGCCCCACACGCTCTCTTGATGCAAGAAATACTCACTACCTGACCCTCAGTCCCAAGCCAAGAAGGTTTCTATTATAACCAAACTATTAGCAGCTTGCCAGGACTTTGAGGCCAAGTATATCGTCCGTAGTCTGGAAGGGAAATTACGAATAGGGAATGCCGAGAGATCTGTACTTGTCGCACTTGCTCATGCAGCTGTTCTAGCTGAGAAGGAGAAAGGTGCGGTAGTTCTATATGTCTCGCTCAAAGCCGATACTCAAAACCATGCCAGCGGGCAAGAAATGGAGCAACGAGAAGCTCGCTGCTCGATTAGAGGAGGGTGCTAATGTAATGAAGTCTGTCTATAGGTCTGCAACATCGATATGTCGTTGAAAGTTTGCTTATGTGCTCTTCAGCGAATTACCTAGCTATGATCAGGTGATACCTGCTCTCCTAGAACACGGTATAGACGGGCTTCGAGAACACTGCAAACTTACTCCTGGGGTCCCATTGAAACCTATGTTGGCCAAGCCAACGAAGGCCATTGGCGAAGTTCTCGATAGATTTGAGAACAAAAGGTTCACTTGTGAGTACAAGTATGACGGGGAGCGTGCGCAGGTTAGTCCAATTTTGACCAGGAGATGTTCAGCGTCGTTATGGAAAAATGATGATAGGTACATAAACTGCCCGACGGTAGTGTCAATGTCTTCAGTCGAAATTCAGAAGACATGAGCAAAAAGTATCCGGATCTTGTGGCACAATTACCAAAGGTTTGCGATTCGTTGGGCATGGTAGTCTATTCACTGATATCCTTCAAGTGCATAAAGGAGACAACAAAGTCCTTCGTTTTGGATGCAGAGGCCGTAGCCTTTGATCACTCAACACAAAAACTGATGCCGTTTCAGGAGCTTAGTAAACGGAAACGGAAAGACGTTAAAGTCGAAGACATTCAAGTCAGAGTTTGTCTGTTTGCCTTTGATCTTCTATACTTTAACGGCGAGGTATTTCGATCCATGTCCTTTGCAGATTGCTGCTTTACTTACGAATGACAGCCACTTTTGCACAAATCCCTCAATGAAAGACGCAAGCTATTGCGGGAAAATTTCGTTGTTGTCCCTGGGGAGTTTGACTTTGCAAAGTCTTCTGATAGTGAGACCACCGATGAAATCCAGAGTTTCCTGGAGGAGAGTGTGAAGGACGGATGCGAAGGTCTCATGGTCAAGATGCTTGAGAGCGATGCTAGTTTTTACGAGCCCAGCCGGAGAAGTGTCAACTGGCTCAAAGTAAGAACCATTTTATGATGAATAGACACCGACTGACTATTAGCATAGCTTAAGAAGGATTACTTGGCCGGAGTCGGTGACTCTCTGGACCTTGTAGTGGTAGGCGGATATTACGGCAAAGGCAAGAGAACGAACGTCTACGGCGCATTCCTTCTTGCTTGCTATGACGCTGATTCGGAGGAGTATCAAACCATTTGCAAAATCGGGACCGGATTTACAGAAGAGATGCTTCAGTCACATTACGAGGTGCTGAAGCCTCTGGAGATTGTGAAAGCACGGGGTGATGTGAAAGTGGGTGGCGCGAAACCGGATATCTGGTTTGAACCCCAGGTTGTATGGGAAGTTTTGACAGCGGACCTCAGTTTGAGTCCTGTCTATACGGCCGCACAGGGATTGGTGAGTTGTGCGGGAAGCTATGGATGTGGGGCGTTAACACTGATCCGATGTCATAGGTGAATGAAAGAGGAATATCGTTAAGATTCCCTCGATTCATACGCATTCGAGATGACAAGGGTGCAGACGATGCTACTGGACCAGATCAGGCGAGTATAGCAGCTTCGTATTTGAAGGCAATATCTAAACGTACTAATATAGATAGCGGAGATGTACCAACGTCAAGCGCTGGCGCAGAGCGGAGGGAAAAGGAAGAAGGGCGGTGATGATGATGGTTTCTGGTAGACAGTCTGCCCATCTGATTCGCGAAAGCGATAAAAGTAGTTTTCAGCCATCGTACTATCTATTTCGTACTTTTCTTGGCCTCGTCGCGAGCGGCCTTCACGGCTTCGGTGACTGAGCCTGTGGCTTCCTTGACTTCCTCTGCTACGGCGCCCGTAAGACCTAATTTCTTTTCTCTGCCACCCTGGTACCAATAGTTGACGAATCGTACCAGCTGGACAGACTGGGCCGTTGCGTTGGTTGTATGACAAGCAAGAAGCAGATAGTTTCGTGGTTGCACGCGCCAAGCTGAAGAAATGTCAAAAATCAGTGTACTGGGATGCTGCAACACACGAACCAAAGCGCGAGAAGACTACTCTGAGAACAGAGGCAGAATATTCAGAATTGTGAGGTGATTTTCAGTGAGTATTCAAGGCTCACGAGTAGCACATCAAAGCCGTTGTCATCGTTCCTGAGATGACTTCTTCATCTTTGCTCAAGTCTGCAAGTGCAGCCAACGGCAGACCCCAATTTGCGACCTAACAGATATATGAGTTCAGGACGATAACGCGACTCGTTTCTACTGACGGGGCCCCAAAAGTGTGTACCTGAATGAAGAAAATTAGTTGCAAAAGAAGGATAGGATTAGTCCAACATACTGAAGAAGTACTCGCGCGCAGCAGGAGACCGTAGCCAGTTTACGAAAGTGGAAGCCATAAGGTAGCAGAGGTACTAGTGCAGCAATGAACCCCAGCTTTGAAAATATTCGGCTGAGATTGATTTGAATGAGTCATTAGAAGCTCGTAATAAGCACGTGGTAATCAATCGAGCTCACTATGCCTGACGACGACGACGACGTTCACTTGGTATCCAATAGACACTTTCACCCTGACGCTCTCAACAATAAAGCAATTTTCGTCCTTTGCCTCTTTTGCTTCTCATTCTTTGGAACTTGAGAGTATCTCTCTCAATAAGGCACTTTTGCACGTTGCGCGCTTCTCGGGCCTCATGTTCTCGCTCATTCTGCTTTTTTCACATCCGACTATCTTTTACACTTAGCTATGCAGCAGCAACACTACTGGAGTAATTATAATCCTCAGCCCAACTATTACTCTCAGCCCTACGATGGCGCAGGCCCAGCTAATGGCTACACTCCTTATCCCCAGCAATCGCAATTGTGGCCATCAGCAGCAGCGACTCCTTATATCTCTGCTAGTACTGTACCGACGTCAATGCCGATGCCAATGCCAATGCATGCTGCACCTGTAGCTGGTCCATCGATCTCAAGAACTCAGCAGCAGCAGCAGCAGCGTAGAGCTACCACGCTTCCTTCTTCCAAGGCACGGCCAACGAAGGCACTGCGACGGAGTGGCACCCAGCAGGTACCTGCACCGTCTGCGCCTGCCCCTCTCCAGAGAAAGACTGCTATCTCTAATCACAAGGCACCTCTTCCGCAAGTCCTTCCCCCACAAGTGGAGAAACTGCGATCGGCACAGAATTCAAAGTCTATGACCGAAGAAGACTGTATGCTGTTCTCTCATTAATGTTGTCATTGCCATTAAAGAGAGTTCCTTTCCAGTGCACATGTTCTTATCGTTTCATGGGCAGAACGAGTTGCATATAGAACATTTGCCCAGAGCTGCAATGGATGAAATTCGACGCGAAATTTTCGGCGTCTGGCCTGATGGCATCGAGCTGGACGAGCTTAAAGATTACCGATGGCGTGTCAGATTAAAGAACGCCCCCTGGAGTCTTAGTGGTCCACATGTATGCTCGTACGTATTCTTAGTACTTCGTATGCACGTCGACTAATGACTTTTCCGACAGGGTATGGAAGATGCTAGTCAAGCTCTTCGTGTTGTTCGAAGAAAGAGTAAGCAACCCTTGTCTCCGCACGCGTCCGTTGCTTATTTCAGTTCCATAGGGATACTCTTTTCACGCATCTATTAACAATGGATCGTCAGTGAGTGCAGCGTTTTTAGGACTTGATTATTTGGACTGATCAACCCTCAACACAGTCACCTCGTCTTGTGTTTCTCGCCTCCGACATGTATTCAACACGATTCTTCCTGGCTTCCTTTTCGGGTGGAGGTAGATTTTGCCTGATTGACGCTCCTCCGCCTATAAGCCAGGCCTTTGGAATGAGAATACAGTCTGCACTGGGCGGTCTCATCGCATCTGATGAAATCGTGAAAGAGGGCATGTCGACGGTTCAAGTCGTGGAGTTGAAGAGACATATATACGGAGGTATGTATTATGATGCAGCCTCGTAATCAACTGACGTATCTATATTTCTTTTCTGTGCAGGCTCCCAGATTTCTGGTGGATACTTTCTCGCAAAAGCATTTTCAATTCTGGAGTCTCTTCGTTATCAGCTCGTAGCTTCACTACCCATGGCTCGAAAAGGTCCTCTGGGTATGTTTGGTCTCGGACCGAAGCAGGAACTTCTTGTTTTCAGATCGATGGAACGCGCACCAATTCAATGAATCTCTCTTGCTCGCGGTTTGCTTTGTACTTATGCCATCATTATATGTATCTCTATTTCGAATCCTGAGTGCAATGTATATAGTGGGTGAAGAAAATCAGACCATCTTCACAACCTTACTGCCATCAACAATACCAGCAATGCTCTTGGCAACGACCTTGCCTTCAGAATTTTTCCGACGAAGGAGTTCATCCCACCAGCCAAACAAGAAGTCCCGCGCAATCAGTTTGAACCAAGGCGTAAAAGAATTGCCTAGAAACATTATATGGATATTTCTCGCTCCTGAAGAAAGAGACAGACGCACCAGTTTCCTCGAACATTGCTTGCAATTCAGCCTTATCGACGTACTTGTAGTCGCTGATTTCATTCAAATTTGGCGTGACAGTAACATCGCTCGTGATGAACAAGATGTAGTCGACTTCATTGTACGATTTATCGGTGAAAACCTTGAGAATATCTGAGTAGTTCAACATACCTTCATGTTCTCCCCACATGCCATTGGAAGGCGCGAGATAGTGAATACGTGTGAGGTACTGGAATTGATCCACTGGCGTCTGAGTTTGTGGGATCCCAAGTTCATGTTCCAGCTTCCTTGAAGCCGCTACTCTGACACCGAGCTGATCTTTCTCCACCTTTTCCTCCTCAAAATCGTCCAGTGGGTGTGAACAGCAAGTGTTTGTCCACATATCGGGGAATGTGATCTTCTCGGAAGCACGTTTCTGGAGGAGAAGCTTACCATCTGACGGACGGAAGACGAATGCAGAGAATGCCCTGTGTAGTAGGCCTTTATTAATATTCTCCATCAAATGGCCTAACAAAGAAAAAACGTTCAGAAAGGCAATCATCTAGGACAGAACAGCATCGAGAAGTGGGACTGACAGGTTTTCTTGTCCATTGCTCCGATAGCATTGTCGTCTTCATCTACAAGGATACATCTTTCATCCATCAGCTTGGACTGCTCTGGATCATAGCCAGAGAGGTCAATATTAGCAAGAGCAGCTTTGGCAGCCAGAACCGCGGGAGACGACATGGTGCGATGAGGGAGGAAGAAAAGATGAGTACGGGGGATCAAAGATTGAGGTGTGTTACGGAGACCCCGTATCGATGAAACAATATAAAGACAATGCAGTTTGACGGGAGAATTATAGTCGTCGTTGGTATTTAGAAAAGTAAGACATCAGCCCACTTTACCCTTGCCCGGGTGCCCCCCACTCGTCGTTTAATTTTTGATCAACGAGTGGTCAACAACTAAAAGTCTCAGGCTTTCTTTCCGAGTTTCAATTACAGAATCCTCATCTTTCTTCAAACGTTCAAACGTTCACCGCTTAATATCTCACATATGCATTCGAATTAATGATTTAACCGTGCTACATAATATACATTGTGTTTCTTCCTACGTGTATTCGCTACCCCAGGAACTCCCAGTTGGACCTAGGTGAGCCCAGGTTACATTCCCACTGCGGGCATGGCGTAGAGAGCATTATTCGTCTCTGCCGTGATAATATATAGAACACCCTTTCTATGCTTGCGGGGTGGGAGGATACGAAGTACTTCGCATCTACCCTCGGTTTAGATGACACTGATCGAGATGGTTTCATACGGGGCTCGTTGCTGCACCCGAAGTAAATCTTTCGTGGCCAAAACTGTGCGTACAAAATTTAGTGCAGCCGCACTGCGATGAAACACAGAAAGCGACTCTACTAACCCAAGCAGTGGTAAAAGGCGGTGGAGGCAACATGGCGAGTACTTGTCAGTTTAGGAACAACTGTGTCGAAAGAAATGCTTCCTGTCCCGTTAGGCATAGCTTGATGCTGCATTTTCGCGTACCTGCCGAACATCCTTTCATATTTGGACGATATAGCGAGTATGCAGACTTACTCGAGGAAGTTGAACGAATTTCGCTCCAGAGTCACAAGATTGATGTCAGATCGCTGGGATTCCAATTGCGTATTCTCGGGGGCTTCGCCTACTACATAGAAGGTGAGTAATGAGCATTTTAAAGAATAGAATAGTAGTAACGCTAACCTTCACCAAATACGAAATCTTCCCCAAGGATTTGCGAGCCTTTTCCGAAATCGCCTGGTGAAATTCCTCGAATACCGGTAACACTTCCAGTCTGGCTGGGTACAAGTGAACTTTCTCTGCGACTGAAAGAGTTACCTCGCAGCCTGATCTCAGCACGATCGACACTGATTCGATCGCTGCCGGGCCCAAATGCACCCACGCTAGAGGACGGTCCGCCTGCTGCATTATCCCAAGGAAAAAGTGAGCTTCGTTGAGACCCAGCATGCTGATCTTGGGATCCAAATTCCAATGAGAATTTGCCTCCGACGGAAGGCGGCTTGGACATCTGTCGCCCTTGACCGGGTTCCTGCAACCCTTGTGAGTTCAGTCTCGAGAATTAGATGGAAAAGCTCTGACCTCAGACGAGCGTAGCCGACTGCCTTCGTAATCTACATTGTCGTAATTCTGGTCCCCCTCTAAACGGTGAAGGTTACTTTCGACTATTTCTTGTAGAATTAGTTTGATTTACCTCCGAGTCCGGGGCCCATGCCAACATCGTTATCATAATCTCTAGGTTCCAAATTGAACCCAACTGTTTGCTCGTTGGTATCTTCTGCACCCTTCTCAAGGCTTTGTATCTTATGAACTCGTCTGCGCTTCAATGGCCGCTCTTCTGGGAGTGTGAGCCCATGGGACAGGTGCGCTTGAAAAGCATCCAGTTTTTGACCAGGAATGTGAAGGTGCAGCAAACCCGTTCTGGCCTCTACTTGCACCTTGAAGTTTTCCTGCCAGAAGTCCATAAGTGCCGGAGCTTCGACTATAGAAGCATGATTGAGTGAAAGCGGAAGACTGGTCTTGAAATATCTCACTTCCGATAGGTACACCCCATATCAAATCCTCTACAATCTTTCCACTCTCTTTTTCCAATCTCTTGTTCTCAAGTACACGTCTCTGGTTCGTTTGTTCGATTATGTACTGAGCACGAGCAATCTAGAATCACATCGACGTTAGAGATAAATCAGAAATTGGAACTTTACTAGACTCACTTGAAGTTCATCATCAGTCAGTTCAGTTCTAGCATCAAGCAATAAGCGTGTCCGTTTTTGTGATTTCCTTGCAATTGGCTTAGTCTGATCCTCATGTTTTGAGGTTGTGTCAGCAAGTGGTGTTGGCTCGTGTATCGGTTGGTCTTCTTGAGACAAGAATTGGAGTGAAAATGCCGCGCCAGGACTCATACGCGGCTGGGCGGTAACATTAAATGGTGAGTTTGGGGGACAATTCTCCTTTCCACTAGGCTTCTACAAATGTAATGGTGAACAATTGCCAGAAAAGATTATATCTCAGACATGCCTCACCTTTCTTTTGAGCGGCGTAGGAGCTTGAGGTCTAGTAGATACGTGCGTATTTGACAGGACATCGTCTCCTTCGATCCTCGTCGTTGCAAAATCGTCGCCTCCGAGCATAAAATCTGCGTCTACTCCGAATCCGATATCAACTGCAGGCTCTGGTACAACACCGAGGTTGAGATCCATGGCAGCTCTGTCGCGAGCTTAGTGACTTATCGACACTAGTTATTGGAATCTACTAACGGTTGGTTTTCCTTTGATGGCGATCCCCAGCCTTCTCCGAGTTCCTTGACCAGTTCGTCACCGAGACCAAGATCGAGACCAAAACCGTCAGAACCGATGAACAAGTTGCCGAGTAGGTCGAGCATGGGCTCGGGCTGGGAGGAAGAAATATCAAGTCCACCATTCCCGTGAAATGAAAGGTCCAAAGAGTTGGAAAAGAGGTGATCATGATTCTCCTTCAGAGTGACCATTTCCGCTCTAACCTCTTCGGTCAAAGGGGGCATATTTGTAGCCCGTGTTTTTTGTTTGTTTAGTGAGTAAGCGGGATCGTCTTCCTGTTCTTCGACACTGTTTTGGACTCGCGACGACGGCTCTGTGCAGGATATCGCACGGATCATGAATCGCGTATTCGCAATGAGAGCTCAGAAAGTCTTACCAGTATCAGTGACATTAAGGAACTCATCCCAGTCCTAAAGTCTAATAATGAACAACTGCCTCTAACAATACTACTCTGGAATGCGTACAGCAACAAGAGCGTCGAAGTCCATCATAAATGTAGTCTTGGGATCAGCAGCAATAGTTACAGCTGAGGGCCTACGCAACATGGTCAGAACAACCTGAAGTACGATCGTCGCGACACTCACCGTGTAGTCGGCTGAGGCATTTGTAGCACCATATCCATAGCAGCAGCAGTCTGGAACTCTTGTACAACTTTCTTCAATGAAGTAACGCAGTTTGATACATCGTTCATGAACATTTCTTGTTTGACTGCGTAGATGTAGTGAGTCACTATTGACGGCACTGGAGGAAACGGCACTACCTTTATACACACTAGACCGAGGCGCATGGTCAACAATGTAACCGCCGTATATACTGTAAAGCTGCTCCTACCGGACTACTCCAACCATGAGGTTGCTCGACAACCTCAAAGCTAGAGGTTCCTCAGGTTGAGCAATGAGACCACATAATTGTGATATATCAGCAGTGAGCACAGATCTTCTTGGCAATTTCTTGAAAGTTGATTTAGAACCTAGCGTGGCCGCAAGCCTAGATTGCAAGTAAACTCAGTTCATGATGTCAGTGCAATCTAGAGCGAAAATTCTACCAGAGGAGGCCAAATCCACTATCTCTTCTCGTTAATAATTCGGAGGAGAAAAACATGACGACGTGAAAAGGAAAATTTGCGAGTACAATATGTTGACAATTCGATCTATGATTAAGCAGAGTGAGCGTGCGTTCAACCGATAAAGCCTGGTACTTACATGAAGGTGCAAGATGATCTACAAAGACATGAACGATTGAATGAGGGGTGCCGGTGATCGCCTGGATCTATATAACATAGAACAGAGACGAAGGAGAAGTACAAGTTGAAGAACGATACAGAAACTGTAAATGGATGAAGAAGTATGGCTCGACACTGGTATCGCGGAGTAGCTGGGTTTGAATCGATGTCAGCACCGCCGGAGAACGGCATATACTCGCTTTGACATCGCATGGAGTAGTACTGGCTGAGACTGCAGACTATGCATTATTAGGACAATTGAAGATCATTAACGATACAGATCCACTCTTACAGTATCCACCTACAAAAGTTCTATGCGCACCCGAATATTCAAGCTTTCATCCACCGTTTAACATCTGTGCCAATCAGCCGCGCGAATATCTCGTCTCTTCCCCCTACCCAATTGAAGACTTCCTGCTTTTCTCTCCCTGTGCTTCCTTCTTCCGAATCTCGCCACTTCAGAGTCAATCCTTTCAACAGTCCAGTTTTCTTTACCCCTTTGATGTATGTACACGGAATTGTCAGTGTGGGCTTTGAGGAGGTGATGGGTGTAAAGAAGAATGTTGTAGACGTCAAGGTTATAAGTCCAGGTGCACTTGTATGTTGACACGGAAATGCTGTCGTTGAAAGGATCAGGCAAACACGAAGGAAAGAATCTGAATGCTTACTATGGACAACCACTGATGACCGTGGAATCCCAACCGGTAAGGCAGGCTGGGGTACAATCGGACTTGCAGGTGAACTTGAACTCTGTGCCCACTGATTGAGATCAATTTGAAGCCTCAGAAAGTACCAAAATTCTCACTGCTGTGCTGGATCCAAATAATCGTTTGTCAACAGCCCAAGCTTTCCCTATCGCCGCTCTCTCGCCCCACTTCTTCCAGTCGATGTCACGGTCCTTCTCTTTATTCGCTGGAATTGGCAAGCACTTTTCCGCTTGAGGCAAACTGGTACCTTCGGTCGTGCTGGCGCGAACTCCTTGATTATTTGCGGCCCTCCGCCTTGTTCGAGATGGATTGACATCAAGACCTACAGCGATACGCTGTGAAATTACCTCCATTGCATAATCAGCGTCAGTCGGGACATCAGCAAACGCAGGGGGTAGTCTACAGTTGTGCTGTTACTATGTGTTCATGGCAATGATTACGAGAACCTCACGCACCTGCGGCGTTCTTCTGGTGGAATCGCTACAATGACCGGAACAATATGCCAGAAAAGAAGGCCGCCGATAAAGTAGACAGATTTCGCGACGTAACGCGCTGGTACAATGAGTGTGAAGGCAAAACAGAATAGAATAGCCTGTTAAACATCACTCAGCAAAGCTCTGGTCAACTCAATATATCGACTCACTGCTCCATAGATGCGGGACGCCTCTGGTTTGCGCCAGATGAAGATGCTGTAAGTGTAGTGAGTAGCCTGCGTTGATTTCTGAACAAGGACAAGAATCTATCACCTACTTTCGAAGCCTCTCGTGCAAATCGGCTGTTTCGTTTAACGCAAGTAACCCGGCACGTTTAATGTCGGTCTCTTTTGTATTCTCCGTAGCGTCATCGAGCACGGTTGCTTCCTCATGAGCACTATCAAGTTTGGAAGATGATGCCTCCTTGACAGCTTTTTTGATCGCCTTGGGTTTATTCAAAATTCTGAATATCCGCCACAGTTCCTTCGCGCCAAAGGAAGATGAAGACAATCTTTCGGAAACCTCATTCCCCAATTCATCTGCACGCACTACCTCCCTACGACGCCGTCTGAGATCTGAAGGAGTCGGGTAGGGGAATATCCTGCGCCGTAAAAGAGAATGGAAGATCCGAAGGAACAATGATGGTAAGAGCAGGTTATAGTACCACAGTATCCAAAACACCTAAGTGCACGTTAATTAGCTATGACGAAGATGGCCCAGAGAAGTAAGTCCCACAGTACAATAAACTGCACTTGTTGACCAGTTTTCCCATGTTGACAGTCTGATCATGCTACGAAAGAAAGGGCCATAGATAGGCCAAGTGGATAAATAAAATCTTTGGGTTGCCAATCTTAATCTGCCCAGTGTGAATACCGGAGGTTGAATCGGTGGAGGAGGAAGACGAGGGAGAATAAAGCCCTGAAGCTGTATTAATAACTTGTGCATGTAAGAGGAAGATAAGCTTACCAGTGCTATACTTTCTGCAAGCGAACGCTCAGAGGTTGAGTGAAGAGGTTCCGAGGCTAAATCACTTGCAGGAGAGTCCGGACGTTGGACCTCATGAATATACTGTGTAAAAGGATGAGTTTAGCGATTGAATTGGTCTCGAAACTGAACTACCGCAGAAAATAAGTGCAGGAACCTGTCGATTTCCTCATTATCATATAGCTCTCGAAGTTGCTGCTCTGATAGTTCATCAGGTAATGATGTTTCTTCGCTTGCATGTGGATCTAAAGCATCATGGTCATCTGCGAAAGAAGGATATGATGAATCGAGGTCGGTTGTGGACATTGTTGCCAGTTGTGAACCCGTGCACCAGCCTCATTGTGATTCTTCAACTTGCGTCGGCCCAGCGGCACTGGAATGTCGGGAAGGAGCCCATCACGTGCGTTGAGTAACGTTGAAACTTGAAATTTTTAAAATGTAAGTACTACTGCAGACTGTCTTGTGTATGCAAATTCCGCGTTCCCTATTCAGCTTGCCATATTCTAAGATTGTCAAGCCAGGAACACCCCTCAGGCCTCAAGCCTCAAGTCTGTAGGTCTGGTTGTTGTTATTGTTCGTCTCAAGGGAACTGATGGCTTGAAATAGCAGATATCCCAGTCTGTGATGGTCCCTCATGAGGCCTAATTATTCGTCGCACTTTGCCTACAAATCAAGTTAATTACTAGATCTGAGATGGATCTCCGCAGGTCCAAGACAATAAGAGCAGTCTGCGAATTCTGCGCGCCTTTTTGTCTTATTGGCCGTTACGTTCTACACGCTGTCAATGTAATTGTGTTTGCTGGTCCCCGTCGGACTTGGGTTACTCCTTTATCCTGGATCGATTGTACCTTGCGACGTATAAAAGGTTCACGGCCGAAAGACGAACATCGTCAAGCGACTGCTCCACTGGTTTCAATCGCAAGTACATAGGCTGCACCAAATTGCTTTTACTGCCTTCTTGCAATGGATTTCTTCACCAACATCTTGTCACTCTATCCTTCTGAGGAGACCTCTACTACGACCTCTTCATCCACCTCGTCTTATGATGAGACTCAATTGGAACCTGTTGATTATGAGAGGGCGGGCAATGCTTCAGCCAGCGTTTGCACGATTGCATGAAAGCCACATAACCCTCTGAGCAGCGCTGCATCCTTTATAGGGTACGTGATCTGAATCGTTATACAACTACACGCAATACTTACGTCCGCTGAAGATGCTTGCTTTATATATTCCATCGCAACTAGTCATTTGTTGTATCAACTTTGCATTAATGTGATGTTCCTTGATACAGGAATCATCACAGATTATATCTTTATTCATACCCTTTCGTTCAGTATACCTCTGGTCATTCGTTGGAACTTTTATTCTCTGCACCTTCCGTCCAGTAACCACAGTATATTTTGCAGTTCGGATCTGTGCTCATAATAGCTGTACCTATAGCTACACACCATCGTTTTACAATTCCTTTTCCTTTGGCTCTCAGACTTGTATCATATTTTTGTACATGTACGCAGGAATAGGATAAACTCTTCGCTTACCTCTGAATATTGTGTGCCAGGGCAAGAAAGATTTGACTACTATCCAGAACCAGTTTCTGCTTTCGTATCTCCCATAGTTAAGTGTCTCCTCTGTATGGTCTCATTCGACCGGACTTCCCGCAAAATGCACTGGAGCCGCCTTGCTTTGAGATGTATGAAATAAATGAACTATTTTTCGCGTATCTCCGCTTTCCCCATCCGCAGCTTCTGGATCTTGCTCGATTCTGTGAATCAGAGTCAGGGCAACACAGTTTCTGTGAGACGTGAGACGTACTTGGCTGATAATGTGATGTATGTATGATTTTGAGCAGGCGCAGCTCGAATTCTGAACTTCAGCGTCCGTGTCACTACCAAGAAACCAGCAACAATTCCAGTCTGTATCAGGTATGCCGTGGTTAGTATTGTCTGCCTGGGTCATCTTTCGAAGTCATATTCACCTGCTGATTTGCATCCGATGTAGGAATGTCCATGAATTCCTTCCATTCTACACTGGACTTGACGGACCCGAACGTCTGAGCAATTTCCTTCTTGAATTCGTCCAATGTCACAGGCTCGTGATTCGCAAAAATCTGCGCATTTGAAGAGAACACTGATTCCAGTGAAAAGTGGGTAGTTGCATCTGTGTTACTTTCTCCGGACGAAGTAGGGATTTCATACAAGCTAGTCAGGCGAGACTGTGCCCATTCTCTCAGCGGCACGGAAGGTGAACGAGACTGATCTGTTGGCATGATGAGAGTTGACGTTGAATAATGAATCCTAATTGTTCCGCGTTGGGGTCGTTGAAAGAGCTTGTGAACCAGCATCTGCACTGACGTCAGAGATATTCTAATGGGGACCGAGACTGTTTCGCGATAGATTACCATTTTTTGTTATGTTTTCGACTTTGCTAGGTAGCACAAGGAGTTGTATACTGGGACTGAGAAGACCTTTGCATACTTGGAGTCTCAAAGTCACAGTATGAGTGTATGCATGAGTCTGACCTGTCAGTGTACGTGTAGAATAGTAACGGTCATGTGACCCTGACGCGCCAACTTTGTCAGGGTTTGTCTCTCCAATTCACTCACTATTCGTTCAATTGTCTGCTACTCTCTCGCCATGGCCCACTCAGGCGTTCTTCAGTGGTGCAATGATATTAGATTCAGCATGGCGAATGATCCTGGCCGTCAGTTTCTCCATGAACAAATTCAAACCCATGGTTTCCTCTTTCTTGACGACTATCTCAACAACATTCTCGCTCGACCTAAGCAAGAGTACGCCGTATCAACTTTGAAAGCTGCTGCTCTGCTCTGACACACATATATAGTGCTCTTATTGACTTGGTCAAGACGCCAGGCCGCAAGAAGACTGCGAGGAAACCCAAGGTTATTCCTACACCATCGAAACTGAAGAGTGTGGTATCACTAGAGGTACGCAAATCCTTTATTCGTTGCGGTCCTCAATTGAACTCGAGTAGAGTGACTTTGAAAAGGAAAATAGCGTCCCCATCAACAGCTTCCATCAGGCGCTGCTGCAGGCCAAAGATGACCAACGCTCTCGCCCATCCACTGTCCCTGCCCCACTCCAAATCGCCAATACCACAAAAACAACACAATATACCGACACTTCTTCCGAAGCTTTGAATCTCGATCACGAGGCTGCCGGCCACCCGCCTACCGTGCTGGTTGAGCTTACATCTGCAGAATATCCGGCTAGTGTTGATTCTGCACCCCCTCCAATCGAATTATCTATGATAGCGGAAGACGACGAGCCAGTTGAGAGATCTCTGAAATCTTTCCAATTCCCTCCCGAAAATTCTGCACAAATAACTTCGATAACGGATGAACCACCTGCAGAAAGCAAACAAGAAAGTTCTGTTAATGTCTTGCAGGAAGGAGATGATGGTCTTGTGTTCTCAGGGCAACGTGCGGACGTATCCATGTCTTCCTCCACAGCAACGTTTCACTCGCTTCCCCTCGACTCGCCTTATATCCCTGTACTCAGTACAATTGTTTCTCCTACTGAGGTAACGCCCCCCACTAGATTACCCGATGTTGACATGGAAGAACCGCTGTCACCGCACTTCGATCCTAGAGAGCAAGGTGACAATGAGCCAGCCTCAGGCACCCCTTTGGCTATTCCTATGTCTGCTCAAGCTAAGGAAGTGCTTCTCTCTGAAACAATGGCCCCCGGTGATGATGCCGCTGCCGAGGTTGTAGTTGGGCCGATAAAATCTAGCACATCGACTTCTGTCGTAGATGTCGACATGCCTCTCCGAGATAATGAAACATCCCCTCGGACTGTCGCACAGAGTGCGCCTGGGGCCTCAATTCCTACGTTACCAGCTCCCCTACCGCTTCGCAAATCCATGCGTGCTCCCCGGGATCCCTCTGTCGGCGCGGGTATACTAACAGCCACAACGCCAGGCAACCCTGTGGGAAAGCGTACGTCCTGGTTGATGAAAGCGAGAGAGGTCAAAGCCTTGGAAATCAGGCAAACCACATTCGGAAGCAACCATGGGACAACAACTTACCTTGCGCCGTCTGCTGCAAAAAGAAAAAGCGGCGAGATGCTGGGAGAAGACCTCCCGATGGAACGACAGGAAGATGAGAGGAATGCGAAAGCCTCTAAGAATGCGATCATTGACACTGCTCCTCTCAAGGCTGCGACTTCCAAAGAAGACGACACAACACGCTCTGGAGATGACGCACTCAAGCAATCCGATCCAAATCAACCTGAAGAACAGAGGGGGATGCTAGATCAATTGAAAAAGACAGTTGAAGGGCTGGGAGCTCGATTTGGTAAGAGCATGGGCAAGTCACTGGGAGGTGCAGCCGCTGCAACTGCGCTTGCGGAAGCCAAGGCACTTGCTGAAGCAAAGGTTGCAGAGCGAATTCAGAAAGACGAAGAGGAGCTCACTAAAGCGCTGGGTCCCGTTGTGACCGCAATGCAGTCCGCCACTGTGGCGCCTACCGCGCATAACGTCGAGTCAAACGTTACTGATGTTGAGCGGAGCAAAGGGCAACGACTCAGTGTCTCGGACCTCGATAATGATCGTGAAGGAAAGGGTAAACAGAGAGAAGTATTTCAATTTGTGCCTCCACAGGCAGGAGAAGATCTGCCTCGGACTAGCAAAGACACCTCGTCTTCCTCTGCGCCGACTGCATTCGTTCCCTTCAAAAAGGTTTTCAATAAACCTCAGCCAGTCTTTATTCCACCTTCGCCTCCCGCAGTCAAACCCGCACCTAAAGAAGGTTTCCTCAATCATTCTCCTTCGATGGCGTTTTCCAAACCCACGACGATGTCTGTAGGTCTCTCGCCTCGTCTGCCAGTGTCTCCAAAACATGGCGCGCCACTGTCTGCTCATTCCACTTTGGAGAGTATACATTCGGATCGCTCGGATGGCATCTTTAGCAGTCAGGAACCTCCTGCGTGGTTACAATCCACTCAGGATACAGATTATACCGATTTTCAGACACAGTCTCAGGATCGTCTCAATCAAATTGATGACGATGATAGCTGGCCAATAGATGAGAGATCAACAGAGGGTGTTCCGTGGACGTTCGGTGTTCCTCTCAATGAGGGAGACAGTACTTGGAGCAGTGCGCCCACTCAGAGCCAGAAGCTCCCAGAAGAAACAGACACTCAGATGGTTCCTGCTGATCTGGAAGAGTGCCTTTCCAGTCCTGATGCAATACCGGGGGCGTTCGACATGGATATTGATGGCTCTGAAGGCGATATCGGGGTTGCCGATCTTAGTATTGACCCTACTAAGTCGACTGTCAGTCTTGTTGAGGTATATTCTCCGGCTATGACTCAAGCTGCGCAACTGAAATCTTATCATTGATAGTCCACGCGAAGTCAGAGCCAGATGTCGACCGCATCATCGTCACAGTCAAATATAGGTATTGTTGGTCAAGCCACGAAACTGGTCAACACTCTTCTCGGGACCAGCAAGAAGGGAAAGCCAGAGGTGAAAAGCCTACAACTGGCTGCAGCTGCTGCTAAAAAGGTATTTGCACAAACGATTGCACGCGACTACGAAAGAAGTATTAACCCTGCTTTAGCAACAAGAGGAGAAGGACAAGAAGGCAACAGTCCTGAAGAATATGGAGAATCGACGACAGCAAGCTTTGCAGAGAAAAGCTGAGGAGGAGAAAGCACGACAGATGGAACAGGAGAGAAAGATGAAGGAAGAGGTGGAGCGCCGCAAAAGGGAACGCGATGACACCACCGACAAGAGACCATTGAAGGCTCCAACCATCACTACTGGCAAGAAGGTAAGCGTTCTGAGGGCGATACCTGGTCCATATTGACAAGTAATAAATTTAGGACGAGGATGCTACTAATAAGCGAAAGCTTGAGATCAAGAAGCCTGCTATCAAAAGCGGTCCTCCATCAAATACGAAGAACACTTTTAAACCGACGGCTAAGTCGACTGGCCTCTCGTCTTCCACCACGATCAATGCATCTGGTTCGAATACTACCCTGGCTCCCTCAGCTGGCTCCTCCAGCAAGGTCGCCACAGCCATACCAAAATCTAAGGCGAAAACTCCAGCAAAAGCGCCGCCTGTGGACGATGATATAGCTCAGCCGTCACAGCTGCTCCAGAACCAGATGGCGGCGCGAGCGAAGGCCCAATTAGATGCGGCAAAACCACTTGAACCAGTCATTCCCAGTGAAAGCATCGAGTTGCCTGATATCAATAGCGAATATTCTGACTCTGAAGATGAGGATCGGGTCAAGACATTCAATCCTCCAGACTGGGCGCAGTCTCCTGTGTTGCGACAAGCGTTAGAGAATCAAAGTTCTATCAACCCCGACGAGATATTCGGGGCCATACGTCCCCTTCGGATGGAGGACATTTTCAGGAGCCGGACTAACAGGTTTAGGGCGCGAACGAGTTCTGCGAATTGGAGTGGCACCGATAGGTTGACGATTGAGGAGGAAAGGGAATATGCAAGGAGGATGGGATTCCGCTGAACATGGAGAGATATCCACACATTTATGACATATGTATTATGTATCTATAGTCAACGTTGTTAATTACATGGCACAACCTTTCCCTCTGACCTGACCCGAGTCACGGCTTTGGCACTTTGCTCAGTGCTGTCGTGGAAATGGAGCACGTGATGAGGGTGCTATTTGTTCTTGTAGCCGTTCTTGACCTTGCCACCAACTTCCAAGTCCAATTTCCCCTTGTACATTTAATTCTGCCTCTGCCACCCAGTGGATTGAAGGCTCAACATTTTCCTCTTTTCCAATGTCCTATTCATCATCATCATCTCCCGAAATGCCTGCTGCCTTGAGTGCGGATTCTTCCAGAGAACGCTTTTCATTTATGTACGAAACACAAGACGATGTTATTGAGGATCTTACAAGGTGTGACTACATCTTTTAATTCCTCGGCTTGAATCTCATTTCTTTTTCGATCTAGTCGTTTCATCCTGAACCTTCCTGATGAGGAGCTTGCATCTTTGGAGCGAATATGTTTTCAAGTGGAGCAAGCGTAAGTGTACGGATTCGGTACCACGTCCACATTCGTTGATATTCTCGGTAGACATTGGTTTTACGAAGATTTTATTCGCGAGGCCAACCCCAAGTTTCCCTCATTGCCTTTGAAGAAATTCTCTGCAATGTTATTCAATTCGTGCCCCCTGTTACATCGGTGGACGGACCACGAACAAGCGTTCACCAATTTTATGCAGTATAAGACGCGAGTACCTGTCTGTGGAGCCATCATGCTGAATGATACATGGGAAAAGGTATGGTCGTTTACACATGCACTCTGCATTTTGCTGAGGAACTTCGTACAGTGTGTCCTTGTCAAGGGCTGGAAATCTTCCTCAGGCTGGGGATTTCCGAAGGGAAAGATTAATGAGGACGAATCTCAACCAAACTGCGCCATTCGTGAGGTATGTTCGCACATCTTTTACAACTGGTAGCTCGACATTTAGGCTGTTTCAGGTCCTGGAGGAGACCGGCTATAATCTTGCGGGCCAGATGAACCCTGACCATGTCATCGAGATGTCTATAAAGGAACAGAAAATTGCATTGTATATTGTGCCCGGAGTTCCGGAAGATTATCCCTTTAAGACGAAGACCAGGAAGGAGATTAGCGTCAGTCTCGTCCGTGATATTGTTGAAGTCACGTTGCTCATTCATGTTCAAAAACAGAAAATAGAGTGGTTCAAACTCGCAGACCTCCCAACCTGGAAGCGGAATAAAGCAGCCCCGGGCAAATTCTATCTCATATCACCATTCATTAGGTGTGCATTATTTTGTTGCTCTTAACATTGTACAGGTCTAATCATGACTCCTCAGCTCCTTGAAGGTATTCATTAGGGATCATAAACCGTCCAATATTCCGCGCAAACCCCCAAGGCAAAAGCGGGTCTACAACACCGATTCATGTCCTCCAACTCCGCCACAAGGCTCAATCACAGACTCCCCTTACGCATCCTCTCAAGAAGCAAATCAGGAGTCCAGTTCCCAGTCATCTTCTGCCGATAACGGAGATCCACACACCCCTTCACCTCAATACACACAGTCGGTCGCAAACCATGTTGATCCCGCGGTTGACCCCGAATCGCTTGATCCTCATTTTGCACGGTTGCTCAATTCGCTTAGTATTTCAGGCGCTGCTGTTGCGCAGAAGGAACTGGCTAAGAAGTCGGCAGTGGCGTCTCTAACCGTACAAACAGAAGGTTCACGCGAGCCCGCTACACCTATTCCAGCTGTGCCATCTCCCAATGCCTCCCATACTTCGCACAGCACGCGAGACTCCGTTGTAGAGCCTGTGAAGCGACAATCCATTTTGTCGTCTTCGAACTCGTCTGGTTCGCACCTCAACTCTTCTGGAAGAACTTCGCAAACATCATACTCATCACATGTTCCTGTATCCGCTCTCAATCCGCGTTCACATGCTGTAGCCACTGCGTCCCAGTCCCCATTAGGGACTTCTGCATCTGTTGCTTCCCCAGCAGCTTCTGTGAAATCCCCACGGAGTTTAACTTCACGTCGTTCCTCAAGTACGGCAGACATTTCTCCGTATTTGTCAAAAGCAACGGAAATACCCTCTTCTGCGAAACATCTCAAGCAGCTGGCGTTGCTGGAGTCTGTAGCTGATGAGTCTGCTCGTATGACCCCGGTTTTGCAAAGTCGCAATACTACCTTGACGACCGCACACCCTCCCCTTGTACCTCTTTCTCCTCTGGCACCCAAAGATGCAAACGTTATATATTCATCTGCACCTAATATGGTACCTTTTAGTCCTGCATTCCCGCCTCCAGCATCCGCTCGTGCATTAGAGGATCCTTTCCAAGTCAGATCTCGTACAAGTCAAGCCCTTCATCGTCCATTGTATCCTGTTCCAAACCAACCAGGAAGCATGAGCATGACTCAAGGCCAGCTATTTGCGTTAATGAACCCTCCTGCAGCCCCTGCGGCACATTCTCTACCGCCACTGGGACTGGGTACTTACCGGTTCCCGCCTCAGCCGATGTATTCGCCATCCCATTCAACATTATCCCGTCAAGTACCGCTTCCTTCTTTCGCCGCACAACAACGTTTCGCTCCAATTGTTTCCCCGGGCTCTGTTCCACCTCTTCCTCACCATTTACCTCTGTCTTCATCGACTTTGTCTCCCATACTTAATTTATCTTCACAACCGAATGGAGGCATCGCTCACAATCCTTTACTGTCCATTCTGAACGGGACCGCTAAGGCGACACCCAACGGTTTCGGACCAGCGTAGATTATTTGATTCTATTCTACTCATTGTTCTTCTCGTCCACTTGCCTTGTATTGTTCATCTCACTCTGCATATCATATCATCACAGTCTTTACACCCTTGTCTCGTCGCTGCCAGTCTATTCATCGTTGTCTGCCTTTCGTGATATAGCTTCTTCTATTCATGTCTTGTTCTATACTATCATATCTTCATCTACTTTTGACGTGACTAGGATGCACTAGGCTAGCTCTCATGTACTTACGGCTTTCAATCGTTCCTGTTTTTACCTTCTTGTTCCTGATGCAATCTCTGGTCTGTATACTGTGTCCTTCATACCATTTCCTCCTAGGTTTGATATCCTTAAGACTGTCTACGTAGTACCGACTTTGTGTATTCTAGCAGAATCCAACAATCCAATCGCATCTGAAATGCAGAACTGAATAACGGGCGATTCGTTCACATTTGTCTTGACAATGCTAGCAATGACTCTAGCCTCAACGGTTTGTGAACGTAAATAGATGCGGAGAGTGACGAGGTTGCCAACTGTGAAGAAGCTGTTCAGGTTCACTTTCATTGTCTTTTCGGGCCAAGAATTGCAAAATGAGATTTATGAACATTGATTGCCTGTTAAATGAGTGTAAAGATATTTAAGAGACGGTGCAGGACGCGGACAGCAAGGGTAGAAAGCAACGCGAATTGAGTTAGTGGTACAGTGAGATAGAAGACTAAGGATGTGATGATAAATACACAATCTAATGCAGTTCGACGAAGAGTCCGAAGTGCAGAGGCTCACTCAGATAGTAGTGAACGAATTTCAGCTATGCAGTTGATAAGTTGAGCATGTACTTCTCTTGCATTTTCCAGAAGTGGTTTAATATTTTCTGGTGTCATAGCGAGCTTTGTATCGGGCAGGAGAGGAAGAGGACGTGGTGGCATGGATCGGACTGAACCGGTCTTCTCGATGTGTCTTGACCTAGAAGGAGGCCGTCCAGAGCTTGCTCCTATCCTCAAGGATGCCTTCGATCCCCGACGATCACGATCATCCACGTTCTCCTCCACGTTGGACAACCGGGTCGCACGACTAGGTATGCCAACTGGAGATGATTCACCCCACGAAGACTGGGAATTGCTCGCCGACCTCTTGTTCGGAGTGGCCGGTCGGCCCGAAGGTAGCTGAACATCTTGTATGTAGGGTGATCGGCCTCTAATGGTCGCTGCATCTCTTGGGTGCGTCGCAGTATCAAATTCTGTAGGATAGTCGAGGCGATCCCAATCCTCCTCTTCTCCTCCAGTACTACTGCTCGATTCTCGGTTGTGCACATCAACGCTAACATTGTCAGTCGAGACACCGCTATGATTGGAGCCCTGCGTGGATGCAGTTGGAGAGGGCTTGTTCTTTCCGCCTATGCGAAAAATAGAAGCTAGTGAGGGTCGTCGAGGAGACGGCTTCATCGATAACGAAGCCGTGTTGTAGGGGGAGCGCAGATAATGATTCTGGTCTCTGTCTCGCGCAGAGCTTACTGTGTCAGGGCCAGAACTCGTCTTTGCTCGTCTTCGACCGTAGGTAGGAACCTTCTCACGAGGATGCCGTTGCCGTTGACTGTCCACCGACGACTCAGTACTCAGGGAGGTCGAAGAAACTGGCATCGGCATAGGAGGGTTATCGGCATAGCTCCTTTTTAGTGATCTCAGCATATCTCTCAACCCACTCATCCCAACCAACCGACTGCTTCGCCTCTTCTTCGTTGGAGACATCCCGGCGCTATGCTGCATAGCAGAACTTTCCTCCGAAGGTAATGTGATGGTGCTGTTCATGCCCTCTCCCCATCTCCAGTCTCTGTTGACAGTCGCAGTAACTTCCTCGGTAATGGGGTCTCGGGCAGTATCGATGACAAAAGAGGAATCCGGATTGTTCAACATCTCCCGGAGTAAAAGGAGTTGGCGCTGGCTTAGATCATGCCGTCCAGTGGAAGCACGCCAGGCCATGTTGGGTTGACTAGCTAGAGGAGGGCCAGACGGGCCCGCGCTACTTGAAGATCCTGGAACGGGCGTCGATGGTTTCGATTGTTCCCCAGATAGAGTGATAGCCCTCTCTCTGCTCTTCTTGCCCTCAGGAATGGCTGAATAGGTACTCGACATAGTGGGAGCAGATGCACTTGTGGACGGAGGAGAAGTCGAGGCCGAGCCTGCTGTACCATTACCAAGATCAATAAGCAACTCGGCGCACTCCCAGGTAATTCGATACTTGGAATTGATAGTATAGAACCCAGCCGCGAGAGCTTTGTAAGCTTGATGAGGAGGGGGCGTGTCGGTGGGCGCTGTATTAGAACGGACACGGGAAAGAGGACGAAAAAAGTTGGGCGAAGCGGCTCTGGAGGAAGCTTGCTGAGCGTGACTGTCCAGTACGCTTTGAACTTCAGTAACGAGACCATGATAGATTCGTTGAAGTTCCTTCAGCTCTGATGACAATACGAGGGTCAGAAATTCGAGAAAAGTGGTGCCGAAAAATCAACTCACGTTCGACATTAGATGCAAACTCTCGGACCATACTTAGATCTCGTCTAAGCCCAACTTGCGCCTGGCTGATCCTCGCCGGGATCTTCAAATCTCCAAGTGAGTTGCGCCTCGGAACATTATTTGACACAATTGGAAGGCCACTTGCACTGATGGTAGGTGCAACCGCCGAGCGACCTAAGGATGCAGAATGTGGAGAAGCAGACGCTTTGTTCGGTGAGGACTTGGGTGATAGTGGTGGGGGGCTTGCAACACTAGAAGTCGCCGAAGACGAAGGAAGAAGCAGGTTGTCCAGGCTGGCCGGTGTAGGCATAGGTGGTAAACTTTTATCTATTGAACCGTCATTAACAATCCAAGGAGGCGAAGGAGGCTGAAGTTCTATGGGTGGTAGTAGCGTGCCTGAACGGCAGCGACTGCTCGTGCCAGGCGGTGAATCCAAGTCCACGTCCATCCGATCATCAGCCACTTGCTGCTCCCTTGACGAAGAACTTGAAGGCAGTTCGCGGGAGTTCCTAATTCCCTCTCCAACACTAGCTAACGAGACCCCACTCTTTGTGCGTTTATGCTTCCCGACCATACTAATCCTTCGCACGTTCTCCATGAAGCCCCTGCTGCCCTCTGCATCTTCTCTCTCCTTCTCCCTTTCCTTCTCCATTCGCTGATCTCGACTCTTAGACCTAGAGAAAGATCTCGTTCTAGGTCTTCTCCTCTCCTTCCCAGCAAGGTCATCCGAGCTCCCACCAGATGCTCGGCCAAGCCCTAGTCCACCATAAGAAGCATGCCTCTGCTGCGGAATTTCTGAGTGCCTGTTTTTCTTCTTTTTCGACGGGCTCCTTTCAGAGTCTAGCCCGAGCTCCATCTCCAAATCCGAGGGTAAATCACCGCTGGACGTCAGGGCACCTGCATGACCTGCAACTGGCATGCCATCGATGTCGTTCAATGGTCCGTTATTCCTTCTGATTGGAACAAATCCAAAACTCTTGCGCTTGACCAACTTCGAAGGTGTGTCAAGTAGCATGTCAGCGCCGGCACTGGTTGGTGCGCCAGATCTGGCAGAAGCTTTGGGGGTGTTGATGATGGACGAGGAAGGGGGATGATGGCTTAACTCGGATTTGGAGGACGAGGAGCTGGCGGCGCCCATAGAAATCCCCTGATTGCCGCCACTAGATGCTCGAAAAAACCAGTTTGACCTGGCAGAGGAAGGGGTATTCATACCACCAGCACTCGGTGGACGGGGTGAATGCTCTTGTATGAAGTCTAGAGATGGCGTCTATGTCAGCAAGATGAATCGAAGCGATGAAAAGGAAGTGTCAGGTACCAGTAGAGGTGTATTTGTCTGTTTCTTGGAGCATTACTTCACTCGGTGTTGAGCTTGCACGCTTCTTCCGCACACCCCACTTCTTCACGCTCCCAATCCTACTGAGAAGTGGAGTCTTGGAAGGAGGAGACGATGGGCCGATGGAGGAACTACCAGGAGGACTACTTACGAAGTCAGGTGAAATTGCGAGCGGTGGAGTCCCCATAGGGGGTGTCTGGGGATCATGAGCGGTTCCGCCATCATCCCCTCGCCCTCCCATACTCTCACGACTCGAATTCATCGTGTACAACCCCAATGCCGGACCACGCACATTTAATTCCATCGCAGGCTCATGGGGTCTGCTCTTCTTCCGTAAGCGGCGTCGTTCCTTGTGGATTGGTGGGCTAGGGGGAAGATTAGCGAGGCCACTGACAGAAGAGCGGGATATGGACGGTCGGAGATGAGTGGTCGAGTTGTTATGGTAGAAAGAATAGGCAACAGAGTCGTGTCCAGTGGTAGGGACCGAAAATACAGAGGTTGTGGGAGACCGAGGAAAAGGTTGCTCATGAGGTGCCGCGTTCAAAAGCGAAAAGGGTATGGGAGGTACGGGAGGAGGAGGTGAGGCATTGTGTGTTGTCAGACGAGAGAGGGCAGCTCGTCGCGTGCGTGCGGTGACTGTACGATCCTCTTCTTTGTCTAGATTGGAACCCATATCGTCTTCGTCGTCAGGGTCATCGTCGTCGTCGTCATTTTGATGTCCATCCATTGAGGATGAATAGTTGTCGTGTTCTAATTTAGCAGACGGTGTGGCGGGAGACAAACCGAACTCGTCATCCCAGCTCTCAGGTTCTGGATTAGCGCCTAGACGCGAACGTGAGGTCGAGTTTGAGGGTTGACGCGGTTTGGAGCTAATCTTGCGAGCGGAACCCCTCTGAGCAGGTGAATCAGCCTTGTCCTCAAAGTCGTCGTCCCAGTTCTCTGTAGAACTAGTTGGCAGTCGTTTTGTAGGCGTAGAAGGACCTTGTTCGGCCCAAGTAGATAGTCTTGAGGTATCGAAAACGTTCCTCGTGGCATCAACAACAGAACTGGCTGAGTGTCGCTTGTCATGTTCGGAAGCAGACGTAGGTTGTTCGTTATCCCAGTCCTCCGTAAGATGCGAACTCGCAGTAGACATGCGAGTGCGCTCTACAGAGCGGGAGTCTGTGCTAGAGTTGTGGTTATTTGCATTCTGTTGAAATTCAAAGTCGTCGTCCCAATTCTCGGATGGTACTAGTGAAAAAAAGGACAATCAGCATATCCAGGTACGCGTCGTAGGAAAAAGACGTGCCAGATGGGGGAGCACTGAATACTGTAGCCATTTCTGCGATATTTCATGAGGAGACGTGAAGATTGCTCGTGGAGGGACGTGTACAAGGCTCGTTTCCAGTCGTTTAAGTTCTATCTTGTAAAGGTCAAAGCAGGTCGGCACGTAGAATTTCAAACATTATGTAAGTCTCTCAATCCGGTCACCTTTCTTTCTCTTCACTCAGTGGTCAGTCTCTACACATACTACAAGTCCTTGTCTACGAGCATTATATAACTTAGAAGCTGGTACTTGGGGCAGAATTATTGTAAGTCGATGAATGGAAAGGACGAGTCGAGTTAACGGCCAACTGTAACTGTACCGCTTTGGCTGTGGGTTTCAGAGGTCAAAATGCCAAATGTGGCTCAGTTGCTGCAGGCTGAAGCGTTGGCGTTGAGCGCAGCGCTTGAGCTGCTAGTCGTGCTGAGCCAGTGCAGGACTCGAAGGCAGATCCCGCTGTGTACTCATTTCAGGATATCGATCACATTAACACTGCTTGCTCTAAATATTGTATTACATAAAACCTTCTTGTCTCTCAACCTTGACCTGTATAATATCCTACTCTTCACCCTTTCATGGGCCTTACTGCTTTCAGCTAGTGCAACGTTTATCTATTTCTTGTTTCTTCTCACCATGCTCAGCGGTAGTGGTATAAAAGTCTTCACTGGTGCGTTCTGTCTTCCTCTCCTTAGTCTGTTCTCATTTTTTTTTCTTCTTTTGTTAGGCACTAGCCATCCGGAGCTCGCAGAGATCATTGCACGGCGGTACTTCTCTTTCTTTTTGTATCGTCTTTCATTTCAATTCATGTCCCTCCAGCCTTGGTCTTCCTTTGGGTAAAGCTGAGGTCACTCGTAGTGGCATAGGAGAGATCAATGTTCGCATTGGCGAGTCCGTGCGAGAGGACGACGTCTACATTATCAATACAGGCTGCGGTGCAGTCAACACCGCTCTCATGGAGCTCTGCATAATGATCCACGCTTGCAAGATCGCCAGTTCAAAAAGAATCACCGCTGTGATTCCGCTCTTCCCGTATGCACGTCAAGACAAGAAAGACAAGAGCCGAGCACCTATCACCGCCAAACTGGTTGCAAACATGATTCAAAAGGCGGGATGCGATCATGTCATTGTATGCGTGATATTCAATCCGCTGCGCCCATGGCTGATGCTAATATATGGCGCAGACAATGGATTTACACGCGTCGCAGATTCAGGGTTTTTTCGACGTACCCGTTGACAAGTGAGTCGCTTTAAATTAGTACATCGAGCTCTCATGTATGGAACTTATCCGACGTCACTCTCCAGTGTAAGCATTAGGACTAGTTTCGTTCGCGGAAAAACTGACACATTGATGATGAAAAGTTATATGCGGAGCCGTCCGCGATTTTGTACATCCGTACCAATTTCAATCTCCAAAACGTAGTGATCGTTTCACCTGATGCCGGAGGAGCAAAACGGTGAGCGATTGCCACATTCAGGGTTAGTCCGGCACAAGCTTGATTCTCGGATCTGTTCTCCGTAGGGCCACATCGATCGCAGACCGCTTAGGTGTAGATTTCGCACTGTTCCACAAAGAGCGTAAAAAGGCCAACGAAGTATCGAGGATGGTGCTTGTTGGTCACGTCAAGGACAAAACGGCGATCCTGGTCGACGACATGGCTGATACGTGCGGAACACTGTGTCTCGCAGCACAAAACCTGACGGAAGCGGGGGTAGACAAAGTATACGCGATCGTGACACATGGAATCCTGAGTGGAAATGCGCTCGAGTCGATAGAGAAAAGTACGCTTGAGAAGCTGATTGTGACGAACACGCTGCCGCAACAAGAGAACCAAGCTGCGTGTTCGAAGATTGAGGTGATTGACATCGGGGTAGTGCTTGGAGAAGTGATTAGACGCAGCCATTACGGGGAGAGTGTATCGAAGTTGTTCCACGAGGTGCCGTACTGAAGTATAGAGAGAAAGACAAGTACATATGTATAGATAGATATAAAGAGATTATAATATTATGCGATAAGCTTGGGCGGACCGTGGCAGTTGTCATAAGCGGAGTTGGTTCTTTTTACACCAGTACTTAGCCGAGGTTTGAGGTAGAAGCTTGTTATGTTCTGCTGAATTGCTCGTCGAGTCGAGTCCTGGGCAATGCTACGAGTATCATGTACCCTATTCCTCAACATGTCCAACAACCTCAACACCATCCACAACGCCAGCAACAGTCTTCTCCTGCACCCAAATCTCTGCTCACCGTCCAAGGCGTTCCTTCAGTATACATCGAGAATGGTCGTCTCGTCGTCGGCTCATCCCAGTCCAGTTCGGGGTCTTTCTGTCTCTCTTCTCTCTCTTTCTCACTTTTTTCCGTAGCCTCCACACGCTCCTACACACCTCTCAAAGTCCTCGGCGACGGCTCCTTTGGCACCGTCTGGCTCTGTGATTGGCATGGCATCTTACCCCCCAATACACCCTTGTCTCCCATGCAGTGTGGTGCTGGTGCACGGCCGGAATGGGCCGGCAAGCGTCTCGTAGCAGTGAAGAGGATGAAGAAGAAGTGGGAGGGCGGGTGGGACGAGTGTCAGAGATTCAAGGAGCTCGAGGTGCGTATACTTCCTGCTCTTCTCTTCTTGTGGATTTTCACATATAACGTGTCTTTCTAGTCGCTGCGCGCAATACCTTTTCATCCTAATATAATACCTCTCTACGATTTTTTTCTAATGCCCTCCACAAAAGAGCTCTATTTTGTCTTCGAGTCTATGGAAGGTAACCTCTACCACCTCATCAAAACTAGGAAGGGTCGTGCTCTCGCCGGTGGCCTCGTCTCTTCCATCTTCTTTCAGATCGTCTCTGGTCTCGACCATGTCCACACTCATGGTTATTTTCATCGCGACATGAAGCCCGAGAACGTTCTTGTCACTACTACCGGTCTTTTCGATTATACCTCCCTTTCCCCCGTCGCTCCTCCGAACGCACCCCCAGAGCGGGATGTCGTCGCTATCATCAAGCTCGCCGACTTTGGCTTGGCACGGGAAACGAAGAGCAAACCTCCCTACACCGAATACGTGTCTACTCGGTGGTATCGTGCCCCAGAAGTTCTACTTCTTAGCCGAGTTTATTCCAACCCCGTCGATATGTGGGCTCTCGGTACCATAATGGCAGAACTGGTCAACCTACGGCCGTTATTTCCTGGCGCAGACCAGCTCGATCAGGTCGGGCGCATCTGCGAAATTCTTGGAGATCCTAGCGATGAATATGGACTTGACGCCTCACAAGCCCCCATCGGCGGTGGACCTTGGCCACGGGGTATCGAAATGGCTCGCATGCGAGGGTTCGAGTTTCGCAAGGTGAGTCGACATGGAAGCCCACCTCTGGCTGGTGTTGACTAATTCCGTTCAGACTCAACCTCAAGACCTTCATTCCCTTTTCGACCGATCAGTACCCTTGTCCCTCGTACATTGTATACGGGATCTACTGAGATACGATCCTGATGCACGGCTGACAAGTCACCAGTGTCTGCATCATCGTTATCTGGCGGAGACCATGCCTCGGAATAATATCCCACTGCCCAACGGTGTACGGCTATCTTCTTCTTTACCTTATACTACCTCGCCACAACGCAACGGCATCACTCCTCCCGACTCCGTCTCCTCCCTTTCCTCTCGACACATCACCCCATCACACCCACAGTCTACCCAGCTTCGGCCTCCTCAAATACCCAATGCCACAGCTTCACATCGTGCTCCATTCTTTCCCCAAGACCCTTCCCCGCACTCCCGTTCTCAATCACATTCCCCTTCACCAAGCATACGCATATATCAACATCCCGCCCAAGGCTCTTCGGGCTTAATACACGAGGAATCTCGCGTCTCCGATCAGTCCTGGGTCTCGAGTACTAACGGTGGTGATTACCCCATGGATATTTCCCCCCAAACAGAAGGTACAGACGACTACATACCAAACGGTCATCCAATGGATGTTCAGCCCACACCCACGGTCCAACAATACTCATCCCGACCTGACCCAATGCTTGGAGACTCGTCCGGCGTCGGTCAATCTCAAAGTACCAAGCTTGCTAAGCTATCTGGGCTTAGCTTTGGTAAAAAGCACACAATACGGAGCCTGTTTGGAGGCGACAAGCATCATCATCAACCTGAATTACCGCCTGTCCATGAGATACCTGCAGCATCAACATCCACCGGTTCGTTGAAGAGGACTCAGTCGGCAGGGTCAGATCGGTCTGTTAGAGACAGAATAAACAAGAAAGAGGTTGACAACAAGAAGGACGTTGATAATAAGAGGGAGGCGGAGAAATTACATCGGGAGGCAGAGAAACAACGGCGTGCATTAGCGGAGAAGAACCAGCGTGATCAGGCGAGGGCAGTCATGCACAAGCGAAACCTGCTTCTCCAGCAAAAGTCTGCGAAAGAGGCCCCAGATATCGAGTGGTCGGGTGGCTCGGAGCAGCCACATTACCCCGCATCGCAGTCTTCAATTGCAAAAGGCAAGCAGGCTGCTACAGGTCCTATACGGAGGGATCGAGAACCCGCTCTGCATGTGAATGGCAACAGCGCAGTCAATGCAGCGTCCGGAAGGTTCATACATTCACCTGCACCGACGAATGACCAGCCGATAAGTATCAACGATCGGAGGAGTGGCGAGAGAGTGACGAAAGTACGGCGAATGGACTTGGACGATGATCACTCGTTGTCATCTTCCGACGTGCATAGCACAGGTCGGATGTCCTCCATATCGTTTGCAACTGTCGATAGCGACCCGGGGCCATCGAGGATACGGAATAGACCTAGTCTATTTGGTCTGAATCGTATGACTTCTACTTCGTCATTGCGGACGTCTTTCGATGATTTTTCACCTTCTGCTCGCTCGTCACACTCGTTCTCATTAGAGGGTCAACTTGCGAACGATTTTCGAACGCAAGCTTCGATGGAGCCCGATACGCCGCTCACTGGCAACTTATCACCGCCCCCAATGCAGATGCTTTCGCTCTCTCGCTCACTTTCTCCGCCCATATCACCTTCTCCTCAGTGGATGCAAGTGCCTCAGCAACGTTCTGAGACGCTTTCATCTCGGCGCGGACATGCGCCTTCCTTCATCAGTGTCCCACAACCACCGGCTCGTAGTAACTCGTATAGTCCATATGAGTTCAACGGCCAGTTCCATGGGAATGGACATCCTCCGAACTCTGGCCATAAAACAGAAATCAATCCCATATTCAAAGTGGTGAGTTATAAATGGGATGATGAGGGAGGAGTAAAGCCTGATGATATTTCTGGTAACCTCATTCAGCCGCCGTTACCAACACCAACTTCCGCCGATCCTACTGAAGAGTCCTTTTCCACAACGTCATTACCACCTTTCTCGCAGCTGGAAGCTGTCGCTGGCGGTGGCTATGATTATCCCCCGTTATCACCCATGTCTTTTACCACACCGTCGGAGGATGCTTCATCTCCATAGATGCTACTACACTCGTTGTCCTGTTCTGCATTTAGTATTTGCTCTCCGTCTGTCTTGTTTCTTTTAACCTTATTTTCATTTCCTTTCGCATCTCGTTGCTGACTGTCGTCCACACTCATTCATTCGACTTTCTCTTCTTTTCTCTCGGTCCATCTCACACGCATTTTCTTCATCTCGCATTTGCCCAGGTGGTGCTACCCCAAGGCTTGCTCGTAAATCTTACCGGTGTCCGGTGTTGCATTTCTAGTAATCCGCTCCAACCTTCGTTCATTTTTCGCCGTAACATACCTCCTGTCGCTAGTTGCATGACCACAGCCGGACATAGGCATAGTAGATCAACAATTATATGTATTATTACATTCACACCGGCTTCAACGATGGGACCAAGCCGTGTTAAAATAAATTGGGAAAAACATGCAGCATTGATGTGTGACATGGAAGCTTGTTGACATTAACTACGGGAACATGGAATGAACCTCGAAGTTGAGATTCGACATCCAGAAGCTGCATTGTATTCATGCTGATGCATTAATACGGACCAGGGCATCATTACTCTATGCTTTAGTACGTAGTGGGTAGAGGAAGCCTCAATGATGATGATGGGGAGCTTGCTCAAAACGGAGACCACTAGGCGGTGATAAGTAATCAGCGAAAGCTACTAAAATTGGGCTCAAACTTTGACACACCAGTATCTGAGCAACAAAGCCACAAAGCCACAAAGATTAACATCAATTTCATGCTAGGTAAGAGTCAGCGGAAAGAATGAATCTCACCCGCAAGCGCGAGGTCCAGGCTGATCCTGAAATAGAGTTAGTACTATTATGTTTGGTAGACAGCAAGCAACTCACTAAGTTGATGTATATTTTAGGGTGCCCTAAGGGACCGCTTCCTAATTGTAACAGGTTCGATGTTGAGTACATGCAAGGGCTACATCAATAATGCAAGACGTACCTCCATCACACACTGCTTTCCGTCCGTTCACTAATCTGATTGGCTCGTTCGCTATGAGCTCCATAGCACTGAGAGGATTTGGTTGCATTTCCATCGCGGTTTGCTCGAATCGAGGACCCGAACCTGCACTCGGGCGAGGTCGCTGGTTGGCAGACCATGTCGTAGGATAGTTGGGTGCCTGTTGAGCGTCCACAGGTGCTGACGGAGTAGGACCAGCGGCGACTGGAGTTGACGGAGACTGAGGTGTAGCCGTGGAGGATGCGCGCGCAAGTGACCTCAAAAAACGGTTCTTTGGGAGCAGTCGAAAACTCATCATGGTGGAAGGGAATGGAAGAGATCTGTTGTTCTATATTGGGAAACCGCGCCCCGACTTGCCACGCGACACTCCGAGCTTTCCTTCAAGTCGCTCGTTTATCATTTAACAAGAACGATGAAATGAATTGCAGCTAGTTTACAGTGCTAGAGTATGCCCAATATATTACAGATTTTAGATCAGCCATATTTCTACCCATCTTCATCTAATCCATCTCTTCAATATCAATGTCGTCATCGTCGACGTCCATGTACTCATCCCCTGCCATTGACCCTTCGTGATTGGGTTGGATAACGAGACGGTTGTGAGGTCCATCGAATCGCACATGAACCTCCTCTCCATCCCTAACACGGTCAGAGAGTATCATTACCGATAAAGGATTCAACAGCTCTTGCTGGATAGACCGATTCAACGGACGAGCCCCATAGGTAGGCGAGTAGCCCACGGAGCCAAGGTAATTCTTTGCGTTCTCGTCGATGTCAAGAGTAATCTTTCTCTCGGCGAGTCGAGCCTCCACTTCCTTCAAACGGATATCAACAATCCTGAGGACATGTTTACGCGATAGAGGACGCTAGGCAAAGACTAGGTAAGTACTTTGTATTCGGCAGCACAACGAACGAATACTCACGAAGACGATGATTTCGTCGACTCGGTTTACGAATTCCGGCGGGAAATGAGACTGTATGGCTCCGAGCACCAGTTGTCTGGTCTGAGCCTTTACCGGACCTTCACCCATATCATTGAGATAGGCTGCACCCAGATTGGAAGTCATTATAATGACGGTATTTCTGAAATCAACGACACGGCCTTGGCCATCAGTGAGCCGACCATCATCCAGCACTTGCAAGAACAGTGTGACGAATTCCCGGCTGGCTTTTTCAATCTCGTCGATGAGTACGATACTATAAGGCTTGCGTCGAATGTACTCGGTCAATTGACCTCCAGCGTCATGGCCAACATAGCCTGGAGGCGCGCCAATTAGACGCGCAATCGCGTGCTTTTCCGAATACTCTGACCCGTCAATTCGAATCATCGCATCGGGAGAGTCAAAAAGTAACGTGGCGAGCTACAATCACAGCGTTAGTCAAGCACCTTAGTTTACTAAACGCAGCAGTATACTCACTGTCTTGGCCATAAGCGTCTTACCGGTTCCAGAGGGCCCGGCCATCAAGAAACTGGCGATGGGTCTTTGAGGATTAGACAGACCACTTCTGGACAATCGAATGGCATTGGCGACTGCCTTGACAGCCTCGGTCTGTCCTACAACACTGTCGGACAGGGTCTTTTCCATGCGCAACAGTTTGTCCTTCTCGGAAGACATGAGACGAGTCACAGGAATTGATGTCCAACGAGCAACGATTTCGGCGATCTGCTCAGGAGTGACAGTGTCAGATCCTTCACCTTGTTCTTCATCCTCAGCAGCTTTCTTGGCTTCGAGCTGCTTGAGGCGTGTTTGCAAATCAGGTATCGCATAATATCTCAAGTCGGAGGCTGTGGCAAGGTCATATCTGTAAAAGGTTGATAAGTTACAGAGCGTTACATATTGATGATTACTTATTTGCGTTCAGCATCCTCTGCCTTTGCCTTCATCTCGTCGATCTTCCTCCGGACAATGTTTATTTCATCGCCGCGCTGTTTCTCGTTCTCGTAGGCAGCCTTCAGAGGTTGAAGCTCATCCTCGACATCGGCGATCGCTTTGCGGGCAATCTTAAGACGTTCTTTGCTGGCTTCATCTTTCTCTCGTTCCAGAGCGTGAATCTCGACCTCGAGCTCCAGCTTTTTGCGTTGCAGCTTGTCGATAGCTTCCGGCTCGGTCTCTCGAGTGACACGAACACTAAAATAGTGACAATGATGAGCGTCAGCTCAGCTGATCATGGGTCAGAATCTTACCTGGCGCAAGCCTCGTCCACTAGATCAATAGCGGCATCAGGCAATCGTCTTGAAGTGAGATAACGATGAGCCAACGTCGCAGCTTGAATAAGGGCTGGATCCTCGATCTTGACGCCGTGATGTACCTCGTACTTCTCCCTAATACCACGAAGAATGCTGATGGTCTCGGAGACTGTGGGCTCATTCACGATGACTTGTGCAAATCGCCTTTCAAGAGCAGCATCAGTCTCGATATATTTTCTGTACTCTGCCAGAGTCGTAGCGCCGATACAGCGGAGTTTGCCTAGATATAACATCAGTACACGAAACTGGGCCCGATTACGAAAATTGACTGCCTACCTCGCGCGAGCAAAGGTTTAAAAAGGTTGGCGGCGTCCATACCTCCACCTTCCGAGCCCCGACCAGCCATTATTAAGTGGAGCTCATCAATGAAGAGGATAACACCGGGACCTTCATTCTCCGCTGCTTTTTCAACTTCATTCAAGACTGACTTGATACGCTCTTCATACTCTCCTTTATATTTAGCGCCTGCCATGAGAGCACCCATGTCTAGAGAGAAAAGACGACAGAAGAGACTGGCAGGAACATCGCGCTTGACAATTCGTTGCGCGAGCCCCTCCGCGATTGAAGTTTTACCGACACCAGGCTCACCAATAAGCACTGGATTGTTCTTAGTCCTATCAAAATCGTCAAGTTCATGCTGAATACGAGCACAAAGAGTGAACCAACCTTCGACACAGGATACGGATTGCACGCCTGATCTCGTTATCACGACCGATCACGGGATCAATTTTTCCTTCTTCTGCCAAAGCAGTAAGGTCTACAGCGTATTTATGCACTGAAGCACAACGATTCAGTACGTATTTGATACTGAGAAAGAGCGAGACTTACATGCGTCAAAGCCCTCTTCTGCAGTCTTGGATTCAACGCGACGGTTGCCTCGGGCTTGTTCGATAGCAGTTTTCACCGTTGCTTCAGTCAAACCAGCCTCTTTTAGTACTGTTGCGATAGAGGAATCCTGGAGGAGTGCAAGGATGATGTGATCCTGTGCGATGTACGAATCGTGCATGGTCTTTTGAAGGTTATGCGCCGCACGAAGAACTTTGGAGGATGCAGTGCTGAAAGAAGTCTCCTCGGGAGGAGGATCCTGGGTGGGCAAACGAACGATCATCTTCTGGAGAGCGCGCTTGAAGATGGTAGGGTCGCCTCCGGCTTTCTGAAGGACAGAAGCAAACAAAGAGGCGCTACCTCCTTCGCCAGCTCCTTCATTTAATAGAACAAAGGCTATATGTGACGGATAGACTATGTAAAATACGAGTCCGCAAGTAAGTGAGTGATAATAAAGTAGTAGGGGTTAAGAAATACCTACCTTGAGCATTCGCATAATCTTTGGCAAGCTGAATAGCTGCAGCAAGAGACTGCTGAGCTTTGTCGGTGAAATCGTAGTTGGAAGACATAGCTGTGAGAATAGTATCTGGGTATATAGTATGGTACAAAGCTCAGAGGTAAGGGCGCCTTTTGTATACTTTGCGTCTAGCATTGTGGCAAAATCGAGACCAAAGCAGAACTTTCCAGTCAGTTCAGTATGACGTCAACCTGTAAGTGTAATCCGATATCCTCACGTGATGGCTATTTTGGGGGAGAGGCCGATCTTCGGCGCCGGTCCCGGGATTTCAGAGGATTTCGCGGATGTCACGTGGATACCGCTGCCTCTTATGGCGGACACTCACATCTCCATCGCTTTAGGTATCTTCATCGGTTTACTAGCCTCATTCGTTCAATCTTTAGGTCTTACTATCCAACGTAAGAGCCATGTTCTCAATCAGCGTCTACCAGAAGATGGACAACGCTTAGAATATCGAAGACCGTGAGTGAATCCGTCCAGGCTCAACTTGTCTGTAGCCTCACATTGCTGTCCCAGATTGTGGCTGCTGGGTTTCGGCATTTTTATATCTTCGAATATTCTTGGTTCACTGGTTCAGATCGCATCTCTACCCGTCGTCATCCTTGCTCCGCTTGGAGCTGTCTCTCTCTTATGGAATGCCCTCTTTGCTCGACTACTACTCGGGGACATTTTCTCAGCTTGGATGATTCTAGGGACGCTTTTCATCGCAGGAGGAGCAGTACTCATCGCTCTGTTTGGCATTGTACCGGAGGTAACTCGGTCTCTGGAAGATCTTCTAGAGCTCTTTCGGAGACCGACGTTTGTAGTATATTTCTCTTTACTCGGTGCGGTGGTTCTGGTCAGCTTAACTGTTGTACGTCTTACTCTATGTGTCTGCCTACCCACTATTGATTATTCCTGTCTATACATAGACTCATATAGCCGAGTTCCGACTCTCGCGAATAGTTGACTCGAAATTCGCCCCCCGTTCAACTGGTCCTACCCCACCAATAACACTCGAAGTCCCAATCAATCCCTCCACGTTGACAACTGGAATGACTGATACAGTCACAGACGCCATCACCAATGAACGCACTCCCTTACTGGATTCGAAATCTCGATCCTCTACGCGCTCTCCTTCTCTCTCCTCAATCATGCGCGAAGATCCTAGTCTTCGCTCCATGGATCGCACAAGACTATTTCTTGCCATTTCATACGCTTCATTCTCAGGCATTATTTCTGGCATGTGCCTACTGTTTGCTAAGAGCGGCGTAGAGCTCTTGTTGTTGACTTTTCAAGGACAGAATCAGTTCTGGAGATGGGAAGCATGGGTCCTCGTCCTTGCACTTGTCATATTTGCTTTACTGCAACTCTGGTACCTCCACAAAGGATTAGTACTCGCTGACCCAACATTGGTTTGCCCTTGTGAGCTCACTTTGATCTGTACTTGCTAGCTGCCGTTTGCTCATTGATGTATTTAGCGGCTTTCTGCTTCTATAACCTATCCTCAATCGTGAATGGACTGGTGTATTTTGACCAGTTTTCTCTCATCTCTTCATTTCATCTAGTCCTCGTCGGACTGGGTATTGTCGTTCTACTCGTTGGTGTATGGATCGTCAGTATTCAAGCTGGGGGAGGCGCCGACGTAGCAGGGAGTTGGAAAGAGGAAGAGGCTCTAAGTGACGAGGGCGAGGGACAATTGGTTGACGAATGCGCACAGGACGTACCAGCAATTGGTCTCGAAAGAAGCCTCGCGCCAGCCGAAGAGACCAATAGTACGCCTGTCGCTGTCGAGTGGGGAACAAGATCTGAACCTCACATCACGATTTCTACCTCTCAAGAAGCTTTACACGAACTCAGATCTCCCGCAGATCTACCATTAAGCCCGAGATCCACAGCATCACAACCACCTTTTCAAACACACGGATCCGTATCAACTCATCTGCCTTCACGTACCCGCGCAAGCGCTTCGCATCGCCGACGACCAACAATTGATTCTTACAGTTATATCCAGCAACATCATCGCAGTTCTACGCGTTCATATTACACCCCATATAATACCCACGTTAATACGCACCTTTCGAAGTCTCCTCCTCTCCCGACAGTTTCTGCGCTAGCGGGTGCTGGATTCCAGATTGGGCTCTCTCCAGTCAGTCCTGGTTTTGCAATCGTTCCATTGGAGAGGAGGAGTATAAGTAGTGGTTTGGGTATTCCAGGAGGGTCTGGCCCAAGGGTTTCGTTCATTGATAGAGAGAGAGAGGGCGAACGGCGGAGGACAGTAAGTGAGAGTGACGCCAGGAAGCAGGCATTTGCAGCACAGACCCAGGGAGATGGAACAAGGAGAAGTGGCTTGGGATATTCAGGCCTACACGATGGAGATAGGGATGACAGGGATACCGGGAGTAGTGACGGTAGTGGCAGAGAGGAGAGTGATGGTCGCGTTACACGAGAAGGACGTGATGGCCGTGATGTCTCAGGAAGAAGAAAGGGGAAGGATCGCTTGGGCTCTGGCAGGTCCGGGGGCGTATGGGACTGGTGGAGGCGAGCTTTCTCGAGTCCTCGATCCTGAGGATATATTATAGTCGTATTGAGCATTCACACATATCTATTTCAGCTTGCATCGGTATGTACACAGAACATCCTACGTAGATTCGAACTACTACTACAAGTCATCCAAGAAGGCAGACACCAGGATAGTGAGTCCGTTCTCACACTTGGTCCTGCCTGATCCTGCCCTCGATATGAGGTTTTAATTCATTTTCGGAGAAGTAGTGTATTATGATAATTTTTTTGATACAGAAATACGCTAGAAAATTTCCATCAGACTCTAGAGCGCGGCTGCGCTTTGCGCCGTATGGAGCGACTGCTGCCCGCCGTCTTTGAGAGCTTGAGCCGTGGTATTGAATGTGGCCTCTTCAACGTTGTCTAAGGGATCCTCGTTACTCAAGTGGAGTGAAGATCGTATCTAGAAGCTTTCGGGGGATTTAAGAAGGGTATGTTCTGTATGTTTGTGGGAAATGTGAAACAAGAGGATGACCTTGTCGGGTTGTTTAGTGCAAAGCAATTAAGCGAGGCGAAGCGAAGGAACCAGTATTAATATTTATCCCTGATGTTGCCTGAAGGATTACTAGCCTGAACCAAAAGCAATTCTGCGCTGCAGACACGCATACAGCTACACCGACCTTGCTGACTGGCAAAGTGTAGGACAATACCTTTGCCCGCCAGTTACCCCACATTCTTTCAGCTGGAGGTGTCGACGGGCGAGTATGTCGGCAAAGATATCGAACGCCATGACAGCGAGACCGTTAATTGGGGAAAAGATAGTGAAAGGGGGTGTCTCTGAGCAGTCCTTGGCCTCGGAGAAGGAGACCAACAACATCTCTGGACCGATTATCAACGTCGATGACTCAAGTCTCGCAGATGAGCTAGACTACGTCGACGTGTCTGTTCCAGTCGGCCAATTTTCAACTTCATCTTTTTCTTCTCACAGGGCTGATAAAGCTTCTCGTATTCTTGGTATCAGACACCGAAGAAGTATGGAGCCTGTCCCAGCCTCAGCTCGCACTTCAATTGTTTCCACTCGTTCTGCTCGCGAAGTCTCTCCTTTACCGTCTCATTCTCCTTCTCTGCCTCTTACTTCTCTCTATGTCGTTTCTGGTCTTCCTAAATCGCCCCATACTTGGACTCTTGCCGATCCCGATGCCGTTCTCGGTCTTCACCACAGCGAAGGTGCTGTTAATCGTTGGTGGCGCCCAGAGGTTCTCGGTAGTACCGTTAGCCCTGGCGCTGGTGGCGGAAAGAAGAAAAAGCGAGGTAAAACGGAGGAGTTCTTGAAGGGTGCTGGTGCATTGAGCAAGCAAGAAGTTGGAAAGATGCTTTCTAAGGCTCTCAAGGTTAGTTTATCGCGCTCTCTCTATTGGTCGAATATCAGTAACAGTTATTTCATAGCTTTCCTTCACAAGAGAAGTTGAGATCATTGCGTCAACTCTGCAACCAGCTTCTACTGTTCATACATTCACCTTTACTCTTCCCGCTCCTGTTACCCCCTTGGCACCCACTCCTTCTGGTGATCTCTTGCGCGCCTCTGTTCTCTCGTCTTCAGAAAACAGATCTTCCGCGGCAACATTTAATTATCCTTATCATGGTGATCCTTTTGCTAGGCCTTCCTCCTCTCATCTCGGTCCTCCTAGTCTCCTCGGTCATGGTTCTCGCCCTCCCCCGGCGACTACAACTGATACCGTCAGCAGCACAATAACCTATCACGGCGTCTGCCTCACGGTTTGGTCACATGCTGATGCTGAGCGTAGCAATGCAATCCGCCGTACACTCGAAGCAGGCCGGTCTCGCAAAGAGTCTGCTCAGTCCGTTGTTGCTGCTCGCATCAAAAATTTGCGTGCAGACGTTTCTGGTGTTATCAGCGATCACACGGACCCTACTGCTCAAGCTCGTCGAAACGCCAGGAGGAGCTCACGGGGTCCTTGGGCCGATGCTGACACTGACGGAGGCGAGACTGAAGCTGATGGTGCCATGAGTGAAAGCGACTTTGAAGTCGCTAGTACTGTCGGGCATGGTCCCGGTGAGAGCACACTTTTCTTACCTGGTGATACCGTTTTCTGGTTGCCTTATGCCTTGAGTAAGTTCTTACCTCCCGATGCCGACAGAACACTTATCGTTTTCTCAGCCCTCGTTTCTCGCCACCCTATCTACGACCTCATGCGAGACTATCTAACTCTATCATGGGCACGATTCTCAAAGGACGTCCAATCTCATACTCTGCAGATCTCTAAAATATTGGCACACCCTGCTCCGAGGGCTGGTGAACTCATCAAACTCGATGCCAGTCCTAAGAGCGAAAATGGGGAATCTAGTCTAGAGGTGATTGCACGTTTCCCAGGAGGTCTTGACTTTGGTCGAGGTTTGGTTGATATCAACTTCACTATGTGGCCTTTGTTCAAAGCGTTGAATCTTGACAACATTTTGACAATCTGCGAGGTGAGGGCTCCCTTAAAGTCAACTTACAGCAAGTTGAATCTAGCTTTTCACCATAGATTGCACTGGCTCCCACAGGACGTATTCTTTTCTTCTCCAGACATCCTGCTATGCTTGGGGTACGTTCGGCTATTTCGGTTCGATTCTGACCTGTATTCACTAATTTTGAATCTTAGATCGCAGTTTCTACGATCAAATACTTGGTTGAACTACGCGGGTGGAACGGTATAGCTCTACCCGCTGTGCACTCTCGTGACGCTAAAATTTACATCGATGATCCCGGCCCATGGATCATTGGTTTGGCTACTGAAGCGCGGTACAGCGTCCGACCTGCACCTGAAGTCTGCGTGTGTGATTTGTGAGTACCTTCGCTCGATCATCCTATATGCATTTTTGTTGACGGCGCGCTCAGAGATATCAATTACCTGTGAACCTCTTTTACTTGACATGTATTTTGAGTTTATACTGACGTCTCTCACAGGAGCTGTATGTCACCTCCCCCTGGATGCGTCTCCGTTAAGCATCAAAGGGAGAAATACAGGCAGAAGTTGCAATCTGCTTTCGAGTCTTACTATCATCCGGATAATTCAATACCCAGGTTCGTGCAACTCTAGAATTGGTATCAGTTGATGTTGAGTCTTTTTTTCAGCGAGTTCAAGGAAGCTTTCCCTGCTGGTCGATTCCGACCTGTTTGCAAGATTCAAGCAAAACGCGGAGCATCTTCTGCAGCAGTCGCTGACCAGATCAAACCTCCGGAATGGTGGCATTCAACTCGAATCATCCAGGCGTTTGACAACGTTCTGCAGGAGAAGGTAACTTGTTTTGTCTTTGTAAATCAACAGACAAGTTCATTTTTCTCTTAGTCCAAGAAGCCGTCGTTCCTGAAACGCATCGGAATGTTTGGAACAATCAGGCGCCCCCCTCAGCTTAGCTCTACAGAGCAACACATCCAGCTCTCTATTCGAAAACGAGCTACCGCGTTCGTCGATGCCCGGGATGACCTTGAAACCAAGATTGGAAGGTTATCACGAAGGTTAAACTTCCTAATGACAGAGTCAGACCTCTGGCGCGACAAGTTTGTAACATTTGAACAGTATGCCGAAAAACTCAGCGCCGAAGCGAATCAATTGCGTGCAAAGATCAACAAGGAACAGCGAGAGACCAAGAGACTTTCTGGCCTTGTCACAATGACGGCAGCAGAGAAAGCTAAATTGCAGAATCGTCAGTCGCTTTCGAATCTCTCCCACATTCTTATGAGTACTAACTTGTTTCTTATCGCAGAACTCAAGGACACCGAGATTGCTCACAGGGAAGCAATGTCGGAGCTGGAACAGATGAAGGAGACGATGGAGACGATGGAGCAGGAACGCGCGGACATGATTGCTGAAGTGGAAGTTCAGATTGAACGAGCACTAGCCAATATGACTGTCGGTATTGATGATTCCGACTATGGCGGCTCAAGGCCCAACAGTCGCTTGTCTAATGTCTCGGCTACTCCGCGATCAAGAAGCGCTAGCGAGGCAGGGAAGACGAGACCCATGCGTTCCTTTAGCACAGAATCTACGTTGGCCGAATCGTACGAGGGTGCTGAACCTCGAAGTCCCTTGCTTGCTCACACGGAACGCGAGACAGGGACTATACATGAAGATGCGGAGGAAGAATCACCGGAGGTTTCAAAAAAGAAGCGCTTCTCTGCTTCTGAGATGGACGCTCCTCAAGATGGCATGAATGCTGTTGATGAAGGCATCACTCAAAGGAGCGACAAAATTGCCCAGAAAGTTATCGAGATCCAGGCAAAGGTAAACGCTGTGTGCTGGTCAACTTGCTCTCCCTTTCTAATTTTTTTTTCATAGTTGGAGAATGCTCTCGCTGCAGATAGGCTTACTGCTAAGCGCAGAGGGCAGACTCCTAACCAGGACAGTGAGGAAGAGTTGTACGACAGTGGCCGTACCTCTTCACGACCTCCGCGCAAAGCCCGGGTGAATGATAAAAATTTGCAAAAAAACCGGAAAAGAAGTGGTACAGCTTCTTCCACGCAGACAACACGTAGTGCTGCTGGCCTTCTTAGCGATGAGGATGTGCTCAATAGCAAACCTGCCAAGGCAGCACAGCACCGCTCCGAGACGCCAACCCGTCCTTCAATAATAAACCGTGGTGGTCATAGTACTCCAGAACCCCTAGCTGTCCGCAAGATTGCCTCGGGAGCTTCCTTAAGTGCTACCAGACCTGTCTCTCCTGCACAACCTACCCCAAGTACACCAGCCCTATCTCCAGGTGGCTTCAATGGGACCACTGACGAGTCCGACACTGATTTCCAAAGTGCTTACTCAGCTAGCCCTCGGGGTAGTTATGGGAGTCTTGACCATCCTCTTGCTGGCAATGTGAGTGATGATGATGAGACTTCCATCGCTGTAGTGAACGACTTTCCCGACGAATTTGGCAAGAACCCACTCCCGGTCTTTACCAGGTCTCCCCGGCATCGCGTGTCGAGTGCCAGCACTGCAGTTGGTATTTCCGTCAATGACCAGGCTCAGCCAAGCCCTACACTGAGCGAGGACACCCTCAGTGCTCACAGTCATGCTGCTTCAAGTGCTACAAGAATACTCTAATTAGTTTTCCTCTCTAATGATACCATTCACCTGTTGTGTTCTTGGTTTAATTCACTGTTTGACTCCATTCATTCACCTTGTTTGTCGTGGATATATCTTATGATATTTACACCGTTGTACATCTTCTACTTGAACGTTACGTAGATTAGTCCATTGTTCTTAGTCTATACATCACTACATCCTACATCCGTCACCCATCCATTCGTCTGCGTATATTGAAAGCCTTCACTACACTGGCCACTTGCTCAAAAAACCATGATTGAGATGCCTTCTCCGGTATAAAAATGAATTTGTCGTGTTCCTTGCCTGCTTTGTGTGCAAACCTTATCCCTGTGTCTTCTACAGTAATTCCTTGCACTTGAGTCAAAGGTAGTTCCCAGTCAAGTTTCAGTTTCCTTGACCAGAATGACAATACCCGTGACATTGTGAGAAGCACAACATTGTCACTCCCGGGAGTATCTAAAGAAGGGGTTAGCTTAAAGATCGTCGCGGGAAATACTATGGCAGACATACTTATGTGCGCGACATAGAGCTCTCGCCGATATGTACCGTTATTGAGATCCTTCATCCAGTACTGCCCCATGGCCTCACGGGCAGCGTATGGCTTTCAGTGACATCAATTTTACAGACAAACCCTCGTCAAGGACACAACTTACGCGTAGAACGTGGTCGTGCGGGACGAGCCTCGGCTGTGGGAAGCCTTATTTCAGAATGAGAACAGGAAAACCAGCGTTTGGTACTCACTAATCGAGCGCGGTCACGTTCTGGACTATCGAACACTGTGGTGGTATTCCGTATGCCTGTACGAAATGTAAGAGGAAAGTCATTTGCTCATGTCGGCTATCCACACCTTCTGATACATTTGAAGCCAGATCAAACACTCCAACTACCGGCTTCGTAACCGCACTACTTTGTATGAGTGTAATAACATTGCGCCAAAGGGGACATATACATACCCGACAATCCCTTTACCCACACCTTTGAAGAACCCAACCGCGCCTTCGGATTCAGCACCTTCGAGGGGTTTCATCTGAAACGAAGATTATTTCAAGCTTATGAGTACAGTCCATGCAGTGCTGACCACGACGCCCTCCATCGCGCTGGCTACGCTGTTGGCAAATGCTTCACCCCCGGCAGTTACACCATAACTGAGTGATGCAAGTCAGCTATTATTCTTTTTAGATCAACTACACTTACATTGCATGGCGAGGTCTGTTCCGGCGTTGTGTCATTCTACGACGAGCCTGATATTCTGAATCAAAGGTAGCGGCCGACAATCCTGTCGAGAACCCAGTCTAATCACGACTGGTGCAACGCAACATATGAAATACCTTTTCCAACACTGCTAGTGAACTTTGTCATACTATCACTGAGGCCAAAGACAGTCTTTTTAACGAAACTTGCCGCGCCCTTCGCGATACCAATACCCAGCTCCTTGTTGCCATGCATTACGACACCATGGAAAGGCTCGTAGAAAATATCCGCGACACCCGAGCTCACATTGGTGAATAAACCTACAGGATTCCCAATGAAATCCGCTGACCCTAGAATTCGATACAGTTGTCGCAAAACGTCTTGGCGATAATGATACAAAATACGGCTTTGTAGTTCTGGAGTTGTGAGACGCATGTCTTTGATGGCCAAAGCGTTCATTTCCAAAGGTGCGTCATTGATGTTGCCAACAGTCATTGTCAAGGCGTTGAGAACTACTGCGAGCGGGTTTCTTATGCTGAGCCTGGTCAAAAGCAATAGTCGATGATTTCATGCTACTCAAGATCCATGAGGAGGCATGACTTACTTTTCCTCGCTACTGACTCGCTCAGTGCGCATGAAAGACAACGAGAGCTTTATAGGTTGCAACTCAAGGACTTCGAAGTAAAGATCCTGTCCGACTGCTGTATTTTTCGGTTCAGGAATCTCTTCGGGATACTCAATTAGTGTGCTGATTGTATAAGTAGAAGTGAGTAGTCTGCTAGAGCGATTGAACAATCCTACGTACTCTTGAGATCCCTCTTCCCAAGATGCTCCCTTAATTTGTGTGAGGTCGTAGATGGCAAATAGGAGGTCCTCGTCGGCTTCCACGGTAAGTGCTTGAAGTAGTATAGAACAGTATTTCACAAAAAGGACGCCGTGATCTGCACGGACCCACAGGTGAGCCAGCTACACACTTGGTCAGGATAAGTCTTACCATCATCTTTTAGCAAGATAAAAGACGCTTGAACAGTGGGGAGTGCTGCAGCGCCAGCAGAAGCACCTTTAGAGTCTTTCGGAATGGGGGTGGGCTGTAACACCACGGGGAAGATTGCATCGTGAAGTTGATTATCCACCTGCAGCACTCCGCAGGACAGATTGAATGCTTGTGCAACAGCGCTATTGGTATACTCAATGGTCAGAGAGGTGATAGATATGTAAACCACCTCTACAAGCTTTCTGTTCACCAATGATATACCAATACCGGCAAAATCAATGTTGAATCCAAGTGTGGGAACCACCTCTTCAGTCACTGCCTCGAACGCTTCAACACTGCTGGCCATGGTATCTTGCCTGGAAAGTGACCCAGTGCTCCCTCTATGTTTCGGTTTATATAGGCTTTGTTCGGGATCATAGTTAGTGATGCGCAGAACTTGTTTATGACCATCAGCTCGGACATCCAGAGAGACTGCTCGTGTGCGCTGCCCGTCCTTTGAAAAGAGTTAGAACGCAAGCAGTCATACGTACCACAAACTTACATTAAATTTGAATGGTACAAGATCACCTATTTCCATCACATCCACGATGCGTCGGGAGCTATTCACACTCAAAATAATCTTCTTGTCTCTAGCAGCAGGGTAATCCCAAGCATAAGCCAGTGAGCTATGAGGCTTGACGGTGTACGTGATCGGGGTTTTTGAAGTCACCGTTTGCTCATCACGGACAGCATCCTAAGCAGATGATTATGTACATTTCGAATTCAAGCATGAGCACGCATCCTTCTGCCATAAAGAGAATGTGTGATCACTGCTATTTTCAATGACGAAGGGCCAGCCGTCCTGATCTTGGGAGATGAAGACAAAGATTGTGGGTCCGTCAATCTTAACGTCAGCGCGGATCAAGAGCACTTCACGCGAGCCTTCCCCGGGTGCTTTAAGACGGAAATGTACAGATCCTATATCTTCGATGTTAATAGGAGGCGACCTTTTTATACAAGTAAATTAGTTCATACAAAATCACTTAAAAAAAAGGCTAACAAACCATTGCGCGTTTAAGCCAGGAAATGCCAGCGTCAATAACTTCTCGTGGCTGGTACGAAGGACCTGAAGAGGGCATCGTTCGCCAGGATTGATAACGGACTTGTCCCTAGGGGCGACACCGTGCTCGCGGAAAGATATAGACTCCAAAAGGTTGTTCTTGAGAAGAAAACGGGGGGCAAGAGTTATGACTTTCGTCAACTTATATCTTCCTAAACCCTCGCTCCAAGAGAGACCGATATGCATCTCGTCTGTTTTCTGCTTCTGCGACGTTATTATCAGCGCCGTTTCTGCTGTCGGTGCCTCCACGCTGAAAGACTAAAAAAGGATCACACAGGTTGGATACGAGATATGAAGGGAAGAAGTTTGTCTACCTTCGACCAAGTCGAATCTCCAACTTTCAAGGTAAAATCGTGGCCTTGGTCATTCATGTGTGAGATCACTACAAGAAGGACCATTTCAACGAAAAGCGTAGCATGAGAAGGAATGAAAGGCATACTGAAAGGCGTGGGCTGCTTTAGCGTGTCTAGAATGATGGGGAAGGTATTTAAACCAGTTAATAGTGACTCAAGGTTAGACTGACCGGCCCTAGTGTCTCCTGCAACATCTTGAGGCATCGTTGTGCGATTTGTCCGAGCGGATTTTATACTGAATGGAAGTCCTGTCTTGTTGACGACAAGGTAAGGGCTATATATTTGAATTTTGAATGCCCCTCCAGCTTCAGGGTACCGTCTAATTTACTTCAGTACAGAGCAGAGAAGAAATGTTGACCTACTTACACGTAATTCAGTCTAATATTCAACTTTCGGTCACTCTGGTCTCGTAATGTGAGTTTGTTTTCAACGTCGAAATCGGTATTTCCATCAGTATTGACAATGGCAAAATCACTGGGTTTGAAAACTGTACGGGAGATATATGAGTGATATTGATTCGGCTTCTTAATGTGTACTCGCCTGTGTCTTGTAGTTCCACGTTCAACAGAACAAGGTGACCGAGCTCAACAGAGTGCACAGGCATGATGCCCCCCTTACGCAAGTAACTTCTCCAGTTTTGATCTGTGTCTTTGTCGTATACCCGATACTGGATATTGTGAGGCAGAAGATTTTCTAGCTCCAGGGGTGCACGAAGCTTGAGATTTATTTTGGGGTATTTTCTGTTCTGTGCATTGAGTCATTGACGACACCTCGAAATTTCAGCAGCTCACCGAACCAGGGAATCATTCGGGTTGAGATCACTTTGCACCCAAGCTTGGAAGCGAAAGGCAGCCTCTCTGGTATCAGTATGAGCGCAGCGTATGGTGAAACTTCTCTTTGCCACGAGGTCCTCCCAGCGAATAGGGCTACACCATTTATAGCCGAATCCCTCTATAGATGGATTGAATTGAACACAAGATTACTAATGAGTATAACACTCACGATCTGGTTGAATCCTGATCCTGTTCTCATTTACTGCCTCAATGGGAAGTGAATAATCCTGTCCAGGAGCAATTTTTTCGAGAGAATAGACAGGGTGACCATGTTCATCCACGAGGGTGATCTCAAGAGGATACAACGTCTGATTCTCGACTTTGTACGTCGACCTTATCGTGACGATTTTGACATTGTCCACAACCTTGACTTCACATAGCAGACGGTTGCTGTATTTCTCCGTTCTTGGACGTAGCGGGAAAACGAATTCACCCTCACGGTCCACAGGTATGCTACGAAGGTACTCCCAGGTTTTCCCGACAAAACGAATACCAATGTTGTGTTGTCCGAAATTCGAGACGTGCTGGGACAAGAATAAGTTATGTTTGAAAATGAAATCACTGAGGCTGACCTCTCGCATCGTCTTCCAGTCATCGAACCGCCAATCCACTGTTTGTTCGTTGGATATCTCGGCACCGTTGATATCGACTGCACTACTGCTTCCGTCGTCGTCCGACCAAACGAAGATAGGAGAGCCCGTGCGATTTCGAATGCGGTAGGGTGCATAGCTGCCTCGAGCTTTTTGAAGCATGTGTTCCTTTTCTTGACTCCATATATTGATGGTAGTAATGGCCAATTCGGCGAATGTGGTGCTCAAATTGAGGTCGAGCCGTTCGCGGGCTGATAACCGAATATTCAATTCACTTGATGGAGTCTCTTTCGAAACAGACGCGGTGAACGTCCACGGATCGATCACTACGAAGACATCAGCTTTATGCCTAAATCCATGCATGAATACTTGCAAGGTTCCCAATGTGAATTCGTTAGATTCCAATAGCTAATCTGTGTTGCTAGTGTTGTAGTGGCAGACAGCTAGACACCAATATTAGATTCAACGAAAACTCAACTGAAAGAACTAGAACGAACTTCTCCCGACCAGTCCTTAGCACCGATAATGAAAGGCTTCACCTTCAGGTGAAGCATGGGCTGTTCATGTAAATCACCGATAAGGACTAATCTGAACCCGTCAAAGGATCCTTTGAACTAAAAGTCTTTTGAATTTTCATATCCCGAAGTTTAACAAAAGTACCGACCTGCTCCTTTGACGTGATGATACGAGCCTTCCCTACAGGCCGAACACGGCCGCGACTAATGTGCTTAGGTACATTAGTTCTGGTCAGTTGACCTGAACTTTGAGTCAGGGTAGAAATGTCGGTTCTCTCGTCATTCGAAGCCGACTTTGGAGAACCACTAGAAAGTTCGAGGGCTTTGTTGACAATTGTCATTATCAAATTGATATCGCGGTAAGATGCACGGAAAACGATTGGCCTAGTATTCAACTCCATATTTGTCATGAGCTGGGAAGTGTTTGAACGACTGTCAAGAGAAAATGTCAAATCAAACTCATCCAGGAATCTGACAGTATCTGCAGGTTTGCCCATCCTCATGAGAGACATTCCGAGACGATTGATGGTAAGTGCCATTATTCCCTGTCCTTGAGTTAGATATCTTCAAGCTAGTCATGTCAAAGTTCACACCTGCTGTGACAGTAGCACTTGCTTGATAGTTAGCTGAATCGACTGCGATTCAGGATCAGCGTCGTTCTCCAGTACGGAGATAGACACGTCATGAAGGTCCACGCGGAAGTCGAAAGCAGTTGAGGACGATTTGGCAGAATTTTCTTCAGTCTGAGCAGTCTCAGATACTTCTGCATTGCTTGCCGGAGTAGTCTCGAATGCACTCGTGAAGAAATCGAGCAAGGCAAAGACAGGGTTCATTGCAAAGATGACTTGAGGAGAGTCAATTGTAAGAATGGCCAGAGAAGAGCTTTCTGTTCCACCAGACGTGGTATAGAGAATCATGAATTGATTCCTGTCGTGTTGGGCAGCAGGGATTAACTCGCGGAATTTGGAGTTTCCAGGCCTAGTGTCACTGATAGTGAAGGACTTCAGAATGACCTGCGCCTCTGCGCCACCATCCGAAAGCATCTTGAACCTGAGACTGTTATGATTGAGCGCAAACTTCGCGATACCATGCTCTCGAACATAGCTTTGTTTTGTAGCTTGTTCATCATAAAGATGTAGCTTGACTGCGTCAACAGTAAGGACCAGATCAAGTGTCGTCCAGCGAGAACTAGCACTAGATATATCCGTCGCGCGGTCTTCTGCCTTGTCCGTCTTTTTGGACAAAGCTATACTTGTAGACAGGGCAGACTCAGCCTGACTAGCTCCTTCAGGAGCCCCAACGAGAACTTTCGGAATGGCTTGGGATAGCTTGATGAGGAGTATATATTGGATCTGAGTTAAATGGAGCTTGATATCCGATATATGAACAGTAACCTAGAAATCAAGTGAGCACTGGTCCCGACAATTAAAGAATGTAAAATACCTGCGTATCTGGTTGTTCATGATCACTTACACGGTTGATACCGTTCATCTGCAACACGTCGGCGGTGATGTCAATGTCGTCTATAATCTTAAGCACAGAAACTTCGTCATCGACCTGGAGGCTCGAAGTAAGCTGTATCCCGCGTAGACTTGCATTGATCTTGTTTGAAAGGCTCTCGCAAGCATTTCGAGCAGATATTTCGCCCAATCTCATCACAAGGACATCAGAGGAACGAGAAGGGTCCGAAGGAAAAATCACAATCGGTGATTTTACGGACACCTCGAACTGCATCAATTCCGTGTCCAACTCAGAGGCAGTTTGAACAGCCACTTGTGTCGCGGTATCGTAAAGTCCTTTCAGTTTGGCTAGCTTGAACAAAAACAAGTAGATGCCATGCAACGGCTGCTCGAGGAGGTGGAACTTGACTGCGCCAGCATTGAGGAACACCGATGACTTGATACCAGCATACTCGTCGTCGTCAGGATCGAAAGTCTGGTATCTAAATTCTGCGAAATTTTGCCCTTCGATAGACATAATTTGATTAAATTCTTCTCTTATAGCAAGATCTTTGGAGTCGTTGCTTAGGGACAAATTTCCGAGGCGGCCTGTAACTCGGAGGGCTCTAGGACGGACAAGAACTGCAACATCCGCCGTCGAGAGCGATAGGGTCGCGATAGTCGTGGTATTATTGATCAACATCACTGTCGAGAAAACCTCAATAAAATGGCACGAGTGCTAGAACGTAGCTCCTTACCTTGAACACTTGCCAGCTTCACAGCAATCTTGATTTTGCTTTCTGCGTAGCTTGGACTAACCGAGTCTTGTCCAGTATTTATTTTCGGGGTTTCTGATACCTGAACAGCAGTGGCGTCTGGCTCAGGTACGAAAGTTGTCATGATGAAATCATAGAGCGCCAGTACTGGCTCAGGTGCAGCACGGAACACGAATGTAGATATCTTCACATCCACACTCTGTTCTATCCCTTCATACACTGTGGCAAATTCCGGAGACTCTGGCTGCACTCTGACATATGTCACGCTGAGTAGATCTTTGTCCCCGAAAGATTCCGAGGACATAAACTTTATAGCCTTCGTCTCTGATTCCACCAAGTCCATGGAAAGTGACCTGAGCGTCAGATTAGTAAGAATATAGATACCAGGCAGTATCTCATACCTGAGGTTTACATCAACACACATATCGAATTTGGCCAGAACAAATTTCAAGTCGAATCGGTCAAATGTGACATTACCCAGAGCGGTCTCAGACCCATCAATGCCAACTTTCGAAAGGGTCGCTCCCAACTGATCAACTTGAAAAGCAAACTCGAAGATATGTTGATGCAGTTCAGGATACTGAACGGATTGTCATTCAACGATATTACCACGTCCACGTTTTCGCTCACCTCGGAAGTGCCATCGTCTGCCTCGAAGAACTGTTCCTCTCGAGAAGCAGAATCATCTTGCTCTTCATCTTCATCTTCAACGTGATACTCTTGTTCGGCTCGACCAAATATACCTCCAGTCAGAGGGAAGTTTCCTGCGGAGACAGAGTTTTGCGGTAGGCGGGAGAGTGATTGCTTTTCAGATGGGTCGTCAAATTTAGGAATACACACATCAATCAACCGCATCAGGGACTTGTACTTTGAGTCGGAAAGATTGGCCTGGAGGGTCGGCAATTTGCCCGACACCTTGAAACGAGGGAGACTGAGAGCAGTGGGGACAATTGAATTCTGGATCTGTAGATCGATGTTGATACGTTCAAGAAGGTGGAGTGAATCATGGGACTCGGAAACGAGAGCTTCGCGACATGATTGCAAATCATTTCCGACGACGAACTGGCAAAGCGTCAGATCAACGCTTGAGCGAGGAGCCAATAAACGCACCTGGGCGGACTGCAATTTAAGAGACATTTTATCGTACATCAATGACTCTAATCGCTTGTAGTCTTCAGCACTGTACTTCTGTGATCTCTTCAAGTGTACAGCTCTTATAGCTTCTTTGTCCGCCAAATCGCTCTCTATTGAGATATGGCCAGCGTCGATTATGAGGTGCTTGCAGTTATGTGTTGTCACGCTACGCACACATTAGGTACATCACGAAAAAAGAAGAGCACTCACTCCTCAGGTATGATGATGATAGGAGCGTTCATATCCATTTGTATGTCGATGGTTTTGTGGTTCTGCAGAGCAAATTCCAGCCCAGCTCTGGTTTCTTTGCTGAGTCCTTCTAAAGTCTGACTGGCAACACTCTACGTCCTCAGATGTCAGTGACACGTTGAAGCACAGGTACTGTCTTGAAACGTACCAAAAGAGCCTCCACTGATTCAAGTTGACTGCTAGGTGGTTTCAAAAATCTATACACTGCTTCCACATAACTCCTATGATAGATGACCTCCATGTACCGCATGCGAACGGTGAGTGCATTATCGGCACGTTCGTCGAGAGGATTGTGTTCGTACTTGACGAACAGGAAAGGCTCATCGTTTTCGCCAGAACCTGCTCCGCCCTCGATTTCTTTGACTTGCACAATTTGAGGATGCACGCTGTTTTGGGTAGTACCATCGAGAACCCCAAAACCTCCCAAAGAAACAGATGCTTCCAAATTGTCAGTTCGCTGCACAATGTCTGCCCGAAAGGCATCAAAATTTATGGCAATGATTTCTTGCGCTTGACCGTGCGGGTCAGTCTTCAAAGCGAATGATCCTCGATTGAGGGTGGCCTTTATGCGAGCTTTGAGGGAATCACGCGGAGCTTCAAGAGCTTCCGCAACAGCCGACTTTTCGTCATAGTCAAGAACGTCATACAGCTGCTGTCGTTGTTCGTCGGTCATGGGCCCCCCAAATGCAGGATCCTCTTGGACATCCTGATTCGAGGATGATGATCCCCAAAACCAACTTGTCCAACCTTGCGTTTGAGGTTGTTGCTTGGCCTTTTCTGCTTCAAGGCGTTTACGCAGAGCGGTATCCTTCCGCAATCGCGAACGTGCGATTGAACGGTAGAATCGAATATCCTCATATGATAATTTTCGCTCAGAAGCTTCCAGTTCTTGTGTCTCCTGCAAAAAAATAAAAATAAAAATAAAAATTAGAAGCTGGGTTCATCAACACATACCGACGCTGCCAAGGTATTCAGTATCTTTTTCTGGAACAATGCAACGTATCGCAGTCTATCATCACGACGTTCTGCGAAGTATTCCCATGTCCATTGACGGTGTCGCACTCGCACACCCTCTAATATAGCAGTCCCAGCAAATTTGAGCCGTGCGCGGGCTGTGTTGGCTTCAAACTCCTCGTCCTTTGGCAGGTATTTCCGATACTAGGGCAAGGGTCAGTATCATAGTCTAAAAGACATTGGGCAAATATTTGACGAACTTGATGCTGACGAATGTATACGTGATACATATCAAGGAGCGAGATGACGTCGCGATATTGGTTATCATCAAGAGCGACCCCGATTTCATCGAAAAGGAGTTGGACGTCGAACCGAGGTTTCTTGTCGTCAACTTTATGGTTCATTATAATCTAAAGAGAGTGAATAGAATGAACATAAATATCGGAAGTAAACTTGCCCTTCCTTCACCCGACACAGGCTTCAGAATGAATTGATGTTCTGAACCGTGAGAATCGTGGGCTATCTGCACTTAAGTTCAAGAACAAATATGAAGGAATCAATCTCAATCTCCTGACCATTTTGTTGAATTTCTTCACTGCCTCATCAAGAGGTAAACCAGCCATACTCGGCGAATCTGTGTCGAAATACAAAGCGAGTGATTGAAGGTTTGCCAGCTACACGATGAATCGTTCAGCAAAACATGAGCGTATGTCCGATGATCCCTACCTTATGTATAGCACCAGCTGTGCTCTCAATGAAGGCAGGTTGCCAGTCTTCATTGACCGATACGGCAGTAAATCCCGCTAAAGTCACACCCGCTGCAAAAGGATGCTGTGTTCACGATGAGATCCTGAATTTTGGGTTCAAGAACAGACGTACGCCTGGAACGCTCATCTTGTCTTCGTATCGAATATGAATGTTCTTGACAGTAATCTGCAGGTTGTTGATGATCTTGGCTGTCAACGAGGACCAAAGTCCTTGCTGCTGCGAACCATCTGTACGAGTGGTGTTTGTAAAGTCTAACCGAAAAAGCACTTAGTACTTACCGGAGGATTGCTCCGCCTGACCTCGCATATGCAGTAGCTCTGCATTCTCAAGGCGCTCTTTCTTTGCAGCCTGTGCTCTCTCCTCCTCCTCTTTTGGGTCAAAGCTCGACTGAGTAGATGGAACTACGAGCAGGTATACGTCCTCGATTAATATTTCGACCGGCTGATTGCCAAGGTTCATCCAATGTAGCGACAACGTGAATTTGCCAAGGTGGCCTGATGATGTATGAGAAATGACTTTATAGGAGACGCTATCGCAATATCGATACCTTCTAATACATCGACAGGTAGACGGAATTTGTCGAGCGCACCCTTCTTGAGACGCAACTTGCCGAGCGTTAGCTGACCTGCACCAGGATTCAATGAGCGACGAATGAGCGGCGAAGCTGATAATGCACAAGCCTTGTCCAATTCCGTAATTCACTTGGTTCATATCCAAGTTCTCCACATACGGGGCAAGAATTCGATTGAACAACTTTACATCGACCATGAGCGATATGAGTGGAATGGAATTTAAAAAATGCACTAACAACGTTCAAAACTTCCTTGCCTGGGTCCAGCCACCACATTTTATGAAGTGCCTGGAGTATTTAGTCGTGACTGAAGAGAGAGATGATAGAAAGTCGGTTGAACCCACATCGCGATCGTTGCTTTCCGCGCCCACGCCGCACGGACCAGTGCACTGCAAGTAGTACGTCATATTATGTCATCATACAGGTGAGCACGTGGCTTGTTCCATCAGCACGGCTTGCTGGGTAACAGATACTCAGTCTCTAGAGATAGATCTGATTCGTTAAAATTCCGGGGCAAAGAACCTTCAACTGAGCGATTTTACGGATCTACCTGGTTCAAGGGTGCGTGAAGACGTACAAGATGAAGGGTGAGCTTCTAGCCTGCGACCCTAGACTTTCTGCGATTGGTCCAGCCGAATTAAAACACGATTTCTCAAATTGTTGGATTCCGATCACTTCCGAAAATACCCGTGAGGGATTAAGAGACCTATACATAAGTGCGTCAATTCACATAACTACCCCACCTCCTTCCCCCACCCTCCCCGCTTTCCAGACACATGAGCTCCTCGCTAGTTTCGTCCCCAATGCTCTCTCTCCCTGAGGCTGGTGTCGAGAATAAGCTGTCCTATAACGAGCTTAGTATCGCCCCTACATCTGTGTCGTGTGACTTGCAATGACCTGTTTCCCCGCCTTTAGCTTAGTTGTCTGCGGGACGCAGTCGAGGCTTATACCGAGTCAGTCTATTGTATTTGATGTGAAGTGCAATCCATGTTTATTCGCTCTTCAGGCTTCTGTTGCGGTCTGGTAGTTCTGCTGTGCGCCTCCACTGCAGTGTCCCTACCTGGAATCCTCAATCTGATTTATGTGAGTGCAGCTGGAACTTTCATTATTCATGAGTAGTAATCATTTCTCACTTTACTTCACTTTACTGGTCCTTTAGGCCTTGATATGCATGATCTCAACGACCTGAGAACTAGATCATTGGTTTTCATACATGATCTGGTCAACTCTTTACGTTCTTCAGGAGTAAGTAATTTCGCTTGAAGTGGTCTGGTGGTCCTACAGCTAACTGAGGCTTGGATGATTATTCAAGATTAGCGCAACCTATTCACTAGCACCAGCACATTCACCGTTATGCCTTGTCTGCGCCTCCTCTCCGGAATTCAATGCGTCACAGATCAAAACTTGTGCTCTTTCCGTTCTCCAAAATGCAAAATTGGATACTAGGCACGTAACCTGTCTTCATATATTTCCCGCCTCATGTGCTCAACTACTTATTTTTTGTAGGGAGCATGTCCTTCTTGCGGATTTGGAACGATGTCCGAGCCTGATTATCATCTAAGATTTGACTCTTTTCTTTGCATCACTGCCTGGACTCTGTCGCACATTTCTGTACTTACTATCTGCATTACTTGTAACATTCACGTATCGGGATATATCACTGGTTTTTGGGGTTTTTGTTCAAACGTTCATTAACGTTCATTAACGTTCATTCGTTGCCTGAATTTCTCAGTGATTTGAATGATCAACAAACGTAAGTAAAGCGTCAACTAGTTTACCTTGAGGCAGAACTGTTTCGGCTTGCCCCAGTAAGATCGGGTTTAATATGTGCAGCAAGTCAAGATGGATTACTCGAGTACTTGGTCAGCTCGGCAGCAATGAAAGGCGGGAAACACATGCGTGGCGCCTGTGACGCGGTGTTACATACGTGACACTGACTAAAATTTTGGCAGATCCGTTTCGGGCTCAGTTCGTTTTCTTCTGACCTGACCATTTACCCCCTCCCCTTCTGTCTCTACCATGGCCCCTCTCGCTGATTTCTTGCTGTCCGTTATACCCTTCTCTGTTCCCCCTCATTTGTACTCTTATATCCCTGGAAAGACTCCTCTTTCGACCACTCCAAATGTGGTCACCGCTTTGGTTTCGTACTTGGTCATCATTTTCGGAATTCAAGCTTTCATGAAAAACAGACCACCAAAGAAACTCAACGCTCTGTTTCAAGTTCATAACGTCTTCCTGAGCTCGGGAAGTCTGCTACTTCTTACTCTGACCTTGGAGGAGATCTTGCCAATTGTATGGAAAAGAGGGGTGTACTTCGGCATCTGCGCACAGGAGGCTTGGACTAGCGTACTTGGTTCTCTATATGTTCTCTTTCCCTCGACTAACTCTTGTTTTAGAGGATGGAGTTTTACTATATGATCAACTATTATTTTAAGTATCTCGAGCTCTTGGACACAGTGTTTTTGGCTTACAAGAAGAAACCTCTCGGTACGTTGCTGTCTGTATTCTCTTCGTGCTATGCATACTCATTTATTGAACGCGTAATAGCTTTCCTGCACGTCTTCCATCACTCTGCCACTGCTCTTCTCTGTTATTCCCAACTCAATGGAAAGACTAGCATTGTGAGTCTGCTCGACGTGGTTTGCTCTTCATCTGTCTCATGCGCGTGTCAACTAGTCTTGGACCGTCATCTCCTTGAATCTATCCGTGCATGTTTTAATGTGTGCGTACTTTCCAAAAGTTATCACGTCGCTATCGCTAATGCTCTATGTGAAGATTATTATTACTTCGCAACTGCAGGAGGAAAAAAGATTTGGGTGAGTTATAATCTTCTTTGCGTGCTGTGGGCGCTTCTCATCAAACCTTTCACAACAGTGGAAGAAGTACCTAACTACCATGCAAATTGTGCAATTCGTTATTGATCTGTTCATTGTCTACTTCGGAAGTAAGTGCACTAAACTTGGATATATAGCTCAGCCCTGACATCAAGAACTTTCAGCCTACCAGCATTTTACATTCGCGTACTGGAGAGATACTCTGCCTACATTTGGCGACTGTGCTGGAAAGGAAAGTGCTGCACTATTCGGCTGCGCACTCCTTTCGAGCTATCTCGGACTTTTCATCAACTTCTACATTCAAACATACAAGAAGCCGGTCAAGGGCGTAAAAGCCAACGGAGCTGCCAATGGACATGCGAACGGAAAAGCGTGGGTACCGGGATGTTCTTTTCCTTTTCTCAGATCTGATTGTTGTTATAGACAAAAGGCAGAGTAAGGTCCTCGCCAAACCCGTCCCCACCATAGAGAAGAGACACGTACTGCTCACTCGTTCGATATTCGGGAGAATGGTTCATACACAAAATGACATTTGCTATATACCTGAGGATATTCTAATGTTGCCATTAATAGTAGAGAAGTTCCTTTCCTTCTTGGATTGTACCTTCCGGGTCCTTGGAAAGAACACTATTGAGACACTGTTCCACGTCAGTGTCACATAATTGTGATTTATCACAACATTAGCCTGAATGTTAAGTGATGAATTATAAAATGACATGTACTAGTACTCGTGGGGCGTGTCGCGGCGGTTGCGACCAAACTGCGCGACCCACACCTACGTACACAGCAATATCACAGCTGACAGTTCCGTCACTTTGGCTCAATGTTTCAACCATTTTGCAATTCGAGCTTTGCTTGTCTGCTGTTACTATAGGCCCTCTGAGCGTGATATCCCCCACTGGACTGATTGCGGATAAAGTGGCGGTGACGTTCGGCCCAGCTTCTTTAATTGTTCAGAATAACTCTCACCCTTTGTAAATATTCACTTCTTCTCCATGTCGGACTCTTGGAGCCATTCCGTTGTAGAGGGCGAATTCACAGGGCAACCGAGAGAGTTTTTTGTGTCCGCAGAACTCTTCGTGTCTACAGCAGCTGGTGCGGCTTTGCCCAAGGTATGTTGTCGTGTCCGGCTGCCCACAGAATTTCATTCAAATCCCTCACCTTTCTCCAGCCTCCAATTCCACGAAAGAAAGGTGACAAGCGCGACTCGGCAAAACAACTGAACAGTAATGTGGATGAAAAGAAGTTGAAAGGTGTGATCGGATTATCATGTCTTATTTCTTCTCGCGTACTTACAACGTTGAAAGAAAAGTCCAGTTGGCTATCCTCATCCAAAAGCTCGTCTGGAGGGCATTGGAGATCAGCAACATGCAAGTTATTCGAGGAAGGCGAACGATGTTTTTTAAACATTTATGTCGACGTGAGTTCCGCAGACTACGTTCTTCATGTCACTGAAGTATCACTATTTATAAGGAATCTATTCTCTATCAAACACTGTATATTCACCTATTGAACCATACCGACATCCGACCCGCAGATATGTCGTTGTTCCTGCGAAAGGATTGTCTTGCAATCAATTGCGTCGCGTTAGTTCTTTCCTCACCCTCTCCTCGAAACGGAACTTTTGAACTATTGTTCTTCAGAGGCAAGCGCTGGGCTATTTCGAACAACACTGAACCAGTATATCTCCAATTCAGCAACGCAGATGCATCCAATACATGGCTAGCCCTCTTGAGGTCCTACGCTCTTCCGGAAATCTACGGCCGACGGTTTTTCCCAGCTGACGGTGGATCCTATCGAATGTGGCGTCAAGTCGAGTTGACTATCTTATCAGGTCGCAATCTAGGCAATAGCAAACCATTTGAACGTGTCCCTGATGCTTTCGACGACGGCGCGGAGTCCACTTCCGAGCTTGATCACGTCGATTTGGACGTGTTCTGTGAAATAAATTTGAACAATACCTTGTGCGCTCGTACGACGAAAAAGGGCATTGGCTCTCCCGAGTGGCACGAAAGTTTTACTTTCCCGGATTTGCCTCCATTTGACAATCTTGATGTTATTGTTTGGCGGGAAAAGAAACTATTCAAGCCTACACTACTCGGGGTAGTCCGCATAGCTCTGAGTAATTTTCGCCGGAGTGAAGCTGTCGAAGGTTGGTTTCCCGTATTACAGAGTGGTCCTGTAGCGAGTGACCTCCAAGTGGGCGAGATTAGGATGAGGATTCGGGTGGATGAGTGAGTATTGCGGGCTTTTCGTAAGTTCGGCCTTGTGGGCTAACGTGAATGCAGGGAAATTATCCTTCCGTCCTCATCGTATAGCAAATTACTCAAGGTATGAGTATCAGGCGCCGATTCATCAAGTCATGTTTCTTATTTCTCTCGGTTAGACATTCAACTCGAGAAACTTCTTAGACTGGTTGTCAGAATTTGAATCGAAACTCAAGCTGAAATCCGCGGCTAGTCAACTCATGTTGATTGCCAAAGCCAATGACACGCTAATAGAGCAAGTTCAAGATTTTGCCACCAAGGAAGTCGACCTTTCACAATCATGTGAGTTTCTCTGCGTAGGTCAGTGTCGTGTCACTCTAACCTTTTCTACATCGCATCAAACGTTATTCAGAGGCAATACAGTATTCACGAAGATAATGGAACTGTGTATGAATTGGTACGGGAAGCCTTTCCTGGAAGCTAGCATCGGGACTGTCGTGCGCAGGCTATGCACTGAGCAGGTTGCCATTGAAGTTAATCCGATGCGGAGCGGCAAAAGCAGTAAGGATGTTGAGCGGAACGTCGAGCGGAACGTCGATTTACTCAAGTATTGGTGTCAAGAGTTCTGGGATCAAATATACTCCGTTAGAGAGGAGTGTCCGCCGTAAGAAGTTGCTTCTCCTTCCCCATACCTCTTGCTAAATAGTTCTTCAGTGAATTGAGGCGACTATTCGGCACCATACGGGAGCTGGTGGAGAAACATTACCCACATAATGATTCCTTCCAGGACAAACGGGAACTACGTTGGCAAAGTGTTTCTGCATTTTGTTTCCTTCGATTCATCGTACCAGCAATACTAAATCCACACCTCTCTGGGTTGTATCCAGGTCAGGGTCTATATCTATTCCACTCATTATACTTACCTGTGTGCACAGGCCTTCCGAGCGATCCAGTCAAGAGGAGTTTAACGCTAATAGCCAAGGTCATACAAAGTCTCGCTAACCTCAATGCTGTGAGTCGGTGTTTCTTAAAGTAATGTATTTCGCTAATGATCTTCACGCAGAATTCACAGAAAGAGGAATTCATCAAGGATTTCCTCAGTGAACGTGTGCCTACGATGATTGATTATATCATCGTGGTATCGTCGACCAAGGAAATTCGTGTCACTACAGCAGGAAGCACACCTAAACGTCAAGAACGATTGCACGTAGTTCATGCTCTCCGTGAAAGAGCGGCCACGATGCCGGTGCTATACAAAGAATCTATACCCATGCTCCCTCATAGTCTTGATATACCAAGGCAACTTGCCATTATAACATCTGCTGTCATCCGCCATTCGCGTTCTTACTTTCGCGAGTCGAAAGTTAATGAACAGGATTCCTCGTTGCAGGAATTGTGCTCAAGATGTTTTGCGGTGGAGGAACAAGCTCTTCTGCGTGTCAGTCAATTAGCTGCTCAGCTCTCTGCCCATCAAAGACGACAACATCCTCCAGGTAATAGGGGTCAATATGAGCAATATCCACCCAGTCCGGTCCCCCCTTTGCCTCCTTCACCTCGTTCCACATCTTCGGCTCGTTCTGGTCGACCTTCGACCGCGCCATCCCCTTCAGACCCTAATGGAAGCCGGCAGCAAATGTTCTTCGAACCTCCTGTCAACTCCACTCGAACTTTTGTCCGAGTTGGTGATGGTACACTTCCCAGTAATCCATCGTCTCCTATCATTGCTCAGTCGAAGAATAAACTCCTTCATCTCAAATCAACTTCCACAGACTCGATATCTTCATATGTCAATCAAAACTCTTCTGTGACGATGGTAGACCCGTTCAAGACCGACTCATTTCTGGACGACGATCCGGCCAGGCGGAAAAAGCGCCTCCTGCGTGGAATTTGGCGTCGATGAATAACGTATATCCATAATCGATAGCATGTATGTATTCATAGCTTCTTGCAAGGCGCTATTATGTAGGATGTACACATGGTATTAAATTATTCATTAAACAACATCAACTTCATAACTCGGACGTGATCAGCTTTTGTATCAGTTTTTGCACTTCCTGCGCAACATCTTCAGACGTACTCCGTACAGTAAGCCTACAGAGCTGGGGAAGGACGTCCGCATGGGTCAAGGTGAACGACGTGGTCAAACGAAGATGGACTTACTTTGGCATCACGATTCGGCTCTAGGCGTAGAAGACACCCCACTTTTCCTTCAACAGACGTGTGAAGAACACCGGCTGCTACCAAGTTGCTTGGATTGGGATCGATGGCTTCCAATACATTGAATTTATGACCTGATACGACCTGACGGTACTTAGCCAGATCGAGCTGGCCGGCACTATTAAGTTCTATCGAAAAGACAGACTGGGCCTCTCGAGGTGGTCCCCCGATAAGCTTCCATCGCTCAAAGAAGTCTGCCTGTCCTAATTGGACGTGCTCAACAAATTTAGTGAGCACTATGGGCAAACGTATGGAGGTTGTTTGGTGTGAGCCTGCCAAAAAGGACACTGTGAGTATGGGAGGTGTGGAGAATGCCTTTTTACATTCGACGTGGAGAAGCTGTTGCGTCTGGGTCCGAGGGGCAATTGTATTAGGAGGGATTTTGGCGAAATTAGCGGTCAATGCTTCAAGATCGCTCGCCTGAACAGTGGTGATAAAGGAAGTGAGCGGAGTAGGCGTCTTATTCCCTATATAGATTGCCAGCTGCCCCATATGTCCTTGATAGCGGGACTTGATGCCGATTTGTATTTGCACATCTTCGTAGAGGACACCTTCTGAGCTGTATGTGAGTTTGTCGAACCATCGCTCTACATTCGGTCCGACCACAACATGTGGTTCTTGAGGACCAGCAGTATCTGTGCGTGCCGAAGCCGAGAGATCGAGCCCTGCCAATGAACCCATGATGTCCCGTGTGTCACTGGGACTGCCTTCACCGGCAGACGCTGGTGCAGCGGATCCATTCGTTTCCAACAGCGTCTTGCGTCTAACAAGCTCCCGGTCTACATTGGCGTCCTTACCACCATGAATCCAGGTCCGCTTATCTTCCGTATCGCCGTGTTTCTTGTTCAGTCGGCCGAGCAACGCGCTCACTCGAGGTGGAAATGGAGGCATCTCCTCGCAAACATTCTGGAGAATCTCGTCATCATCGGGCCTCTGAGCCAAAGCGTAGAATTCGCAGGCACGTTGCTGAAGCTCTGCGTCGAGAACATGTCGGTAGCGCTCGAAGATGATAACAAGCTGTGGTTTGATTTCAGGAAATACATTGACCCATTTGATGTAGGTCGACAGCAACAAAGACCGTGTCGCAGCTACGCAGAACTGAGACTTGGAATGAAGGATTTGGAATTGCTCGATAGGGCTATACCCAGGCTCGTTAGCGATCAGATGCCCGTATTCGCCCAAAATATAGCCTGGAGGAAAGATCAGTGTCTCGCTTTCTAGAGACAGTTACTGGAGTTTACCTCCAACTTTTACCAGACTCTCATGCGTCGAAGGCGTTTTCAAATGCTCGAAGACTACTTTGGCTGCATAGGCTTGTAGATCCTCGGTGTTCGTTACAATCTGCACAACGCGATACCAAACCTCTTCACCAACATGGTCTCCTGCTGCGCTAATCAACTGGAGTATGGTATCGACATACCACTTGTAGGAGTTGGCATACTTCTCCGTCAATATTGCAATCTTGAGCACCATTTCCTCCCGGAGTGCATAATCGGCAACCTTCAGGTACCGAAGCAATTCTCCAACAATAAGTTCAGAGTTGTCAACATCACACATGCTGTATAAGAGGTCAAGAGCACGGCGCCGAACTGAAATGTCCTTGTCTCTTAAAGAAAGGATGATAGTATTCTGATGCTTCTTGATAGGGTCAAGTGACTCTGCACGAGCAGCAAGATGGGCCATGGTGTCAAGTCCCAAGTACCTGACGTTTGTCTCTTTCGACGAAATAAATCGCGCTAAGAGCACCGCTGCAGTGCCTACCAAGGGCGAATTCGTATCGAGATGTATCGCGAGTCCAATAGCTTCAAATAGGACTGCATGCTGTGCGTTATTATGCTGAACATTTCGCGAAGGTTCTGCACTGTTGTTCATTATTGTTTGCAGTACTGAAAGTAATACCGAGCGAATAGCCGAATCCTCTAGACAAATGATTAATTGCGAAACTTGAAGCTCGAAGGCAGGAAGTACTGACCGGGAGGAGGATAGTATTGTAGTAGACGTAAAAGTTTTACTTGCAACCACGGCGATGGAACTTTGTAGTACGCATACGTGGCCGAGTATTCGTGCTCAATGATGAGCTGTTTTGTCATCAATATAGATCAATCGCTGTCAAGAAAAAGAAAATAGTACTTACACGATTCAGACGATCTACGGCTTTTGTATATGATACAACGTAGGCATCAAGGTGATCTTGAGCTAGCGCCATCACAAGGCTGGTAACACATACGACGACTCCCTGACAAAGCCTCAATGATCTTGAAACCATAAATCACGAGGAAACGCACCAAGTCTTCATCGTCCATAAGAGAAACTATTCGCAAAGCCCATTCCGCTGCTGGAATAACATCAGGATGCTTGCGGTATAGCCGAAGCAGTGTTAAGGCAGCTTTCTTTTTGACAAAGCTCTGTGAAGTGCTAAACAAAAGCTAGTGAAAAGGGCACACAGAGGACATGGAAAATCGCACTCACGGTGAGATCAATAAACGATGAACATCCTCCGCCAATGCTTCCGCCATTTCACTGCCTCCTACGTTTGCAATGGCATGTAATGCAAGACAATTGTCAATCTCATTGTTCCCGTGCAAATCCTTGCGTATAGAGTTGACAACCAGTCGCAGGAAATCAGAGTTCTCGTGCATAAGTAAGGTGACTGCTAAATAGCCCTAGTGTTTATGATAAAATGTGCAGGAACTGTGTGATGATGAGACAACTCACGATCTGTTTCTCGCTGTACTTCGAACTGGAAATGAGATTCACGGCTTCCATGTGGCCAACATCAACTTTGTACCCCAAGATGTATGTGAAGATGATCTTGGCGACATATCTGAGGGGACAATGATGAGCGCCTGGTTTGGGTACGACAGAGAGCGGCGAAGTACTTTTTCTTCTGGTAACCGTCCAAGTTTCCGTCTGGTTGTTTCAACATTAATACATGCTACGACATCAAGGCCATGCAGGAAGTAACCTTTGAACTTCTTTCTAATATTTGCCATCTCCTTATTGATTCTTTTCTCCTCCAGTTCACGGACCCTTGCGCCGCGAATGTCAGCGATGAACTACGGTCATTTAGCGATAAATCCATTGCAAAGGGAAAAGCCTAACTTGCCTGGGTAAGACCCCGCATAGTGGTCGCCATGATGGGCAGATACCAGACTGGCGAGTCGATGAGATTAACGAAATGGTTTTGATTGAAACACCGATTGCTACTCGAAGTATGAAGACAAATCCTATTGAGCAGGCACTGGCAGTTGGGGCATGTAATTTATGATATCTTCACGTGGCAAGTCTGTGCACGTAATGCAGATGTGGTCAGACGGTTGTAGACGATGCTACGTCAAAAACGAGTAGTGTTGAATTATATTATCATACATACAAGCCATTAAGTAGTAGTGTAGATTGCAATTATCCCAAATTGATATGTCTAAAATCTCCGCCCAAGTCGATTCACGGGTGTACTCGCTCTAGAATTGAACTCGGACCTTCCATAAGGGGTCGAGTATCCCGAGGAAGGAGGCATCAAGCTCATAGGAGTGGCCGGTCGAGTGCTAGGACGCGACTGTGCTGATGCCCTCTCAGTGCTGTAGCGATTCAGAATATTGACCAAATCGCGACTGAGGAAATCCAACTCTTTCACCTCGGGCAGCGAAAGCGAATAGTCTCTTTTACCGTCCAAGTCGTCTCCGGATTCTGACACCTCTTCCTCTCTAGGTAGTGCGGCAACATTACCATGCCTGTGCCGTCTGCCCATGATGATTCCTTCAAATACACGCAACATACACGCGTCCATGTACTTTCGTAGATCATAGACGTCATCCAACGCATCGAGATGACCAACGACTTGAATCCAGTCATCGAACTCGATTCCTTGATCTCCTTTCTCCATTTTGTGGGCTCCGAAGAGCATGTATATCAATGTTTCGATTCTAGTGGTTGTTACAAGGAAAGTTGAGGAGGATGAGGAACCAGCGGATACATTGCGTCGCTTTTCCACGAACGCGATGATTTGCTTTGTAACCTCCTCTGATACTATATCGTCTGAGCGTTTGTAGCTGTTCACACTTGAAGGATGGATCATCGTAACCTATAAAAGGAGACGTATGAGAAATAGCATCGTAAAATGAGCTTTTGTGAAAAACATACCTTATCTTGCTGCGTTCGATAGATTTTTTCGCTGGAGCGCACAGCGAATTTAGGCTGGGATGCCAAGGCGATCAAGGCTGAGAGCAAAGGGAAGGATTGTCCATTCTCATTTAGCTCTGGCGGTACAGTGAGCCGAGAATTATCCCCGAATCCACCGCCAGCTGATATGTCAATCACCCCGGCGTGATAAAGCGACTGTAGAAGATGAGTTTTAAGTTTCTGGATCAAGAGCAATGTTGGTTTTGCGAGGAAGTTGTCGACACAGAATCGATTAGCAGGTGTATACTCCCTGTTCGACTGCAAGTTATCCCATGCATTATAAGCCTGAAGTGCTGTAAGTGCGTCTGACTTGAAACCTGGAGGACACCAAGACGCCTTGACACGAGCAGCCTCCTCCTTGAGGTGCATCGGTGACACGAACGGATCACGATTCGTCAACAACGCAGCAAGGGTCAAGGCTTGATCCAGACAACGGAAGAAGCTACCAAAGAGGACTAGCCGACCAACCTGTACGTCTACAGGAATCTGCAGGAGCACACGTCCAAGTGATGTGAGATTTTTATGTTTATCCAGCGCTCCATTCATCTGCAGATTTCTCATAGCAGCAGCAACCCGTTCAGCTTGAGGAGGTTCTATTGTAGCTGCAAGGACCTCCTCTACAGCCATACCAGGGAAATTGAGGGCTTTGATGTGCATGACGACATTGCTCAAATCAACACGACTCATTTCCACAGTTTGATATGCGTGTAACTGAGAAGCATGCTTCTTGCTGAGAACCCCATAGTATTCTCCAGATCGGTGCCGGCCAGCACGGCCAGCACGCTGATTCATATTGGAGGAACCAACCCAAGCAGACACCAAAGAGGAGACGTGCTTCTCGGGATCGAACCGTTGCTCTTTGAGTCTAGCAGAGTCTACAACGTAAACCACGTCTGGAATAGTAACTGAGGTCTCGGCGATGTTGGTAGCAAGAATAATTCGACGAACACCCTCGGGAGGGGGTTCGAAAATAACCTGTTGCTCGGATAATGGTATGGTAGAGTGAAGGAGATGTATGGAGTACTTCTGTTTGTCGTTGAAATTGATAGGGAGACGACCAGATGGGTTGGTCAAAATCTTTTGCACGGCTGTGATATCGTCCCACCCAGCCAAGAATGTTAAGACATGACCAGAATCTGAGTTCTGGAGGACGTGTGCGATTGTGGCGGCGATGAGAGGGTAGGGGATTTCGATATCACTATCGGCATCGGCGGCTAGACGCTGTAAGTCGTAGCGTTGTGTAGGCACAGATGCAGGAAGCGCCGACGGTCCTAATTCTCTAAGGACATATTTCACCACCGAATCGTCCTGTAAAATCCATTTCGAGGGGGTCGAGAGGAGTTGGGGCAAAAAGTCTTCAAGATGATGTCTAGTTACGGGGAACGTGCGACCGGGAACTTCTATCACTTTCGCCGGTTGATCATTGTCATCAGGGAAGTAGTTCTGGAAGAGCGTTGGATCAATGGTAGCACTCATGAGAATGATCTTCAGCGGCATGTTCCTAGCTTTTCTGTCGGCCAGTAACCGCTTGAGCACCACGAGCAGGAGATCTGTGTCGACGTCTCGCTCGTGGACTTCGTCAACAACGACATGCGTGACCGCATCAAGTGATCCGCGACCTTCTAACAAGGCAGACTGCAGTCTTTTCAAAAAGACACCTGTGGTACAGAAAGTGATGGAACCATGCTCTTCGGGAGGTTTCGATTCAAATCGAACCGAGTAGCCGACTGACTTGCCCAAAGTTTCGCCCCTTTCCTTGGCCACTCGATCGGCTACGCTGAGTGCTGCAAGTCGACGAGGCTGAGTACACAAAACGTTGCAAGTAGCACCCTTTTCTTGAGAGATAGAGGCATCCAAGATCAACTGCGGTATTTGTGTCGTTTTACCGGAACCCGTCGCGGCCATAAGAATAGTCACATCATTTTCTCGGATTGCGGTCAAGACCTCTTCAGCACGGGAATAGACAGGAAGAGCTGCCCTTGTCGAACGCATCCGCTCCATGGAAGGATTAGTGAGATAATGTTTTTGCCGCTCTAAAAGCTCCTTGGACTTGTTATTGAGGAAAGCAGGACTGGGTGGCATATAACGACGGAATTGCCGGCTGTTGTCGGCGATGGCACTCCCTGCGTCAGCAGGACGGTTTCTATAAAGCTCGCTAGACTTGAGATCCATGACGAGATCGCGGACATTGCCATGGAGTTGGTTTGAAACCGAAAAGAAAACCCTCTGTTGCTGCGCGATAGTTTGGCCTTTGGAAAGTTTTGTCTGGAAATCCTTCCATAACTCAGGATCGCATTTTTCCAAGTACTGCACGACGTCAAGGTAGCACAGGGACTGAGCACGTTTCTTGTTTGTAGCATGGCCCATCCCAATCTTTTTGCCCTGCACCACCATAACGACTTCCCAAGCCATGCCACCTTCATCGCGGTAAATGAGCTCTGGACTGGAAAAGCGGTAGCGATGGCAGTAGTAGTCCATGAATTGTCGTGCTTTCTCCACGTCAGCTGTACTGCCATCTGAGAGGGTGATGGTCATTTGATCCTTGGGTTTGCTATACAACTGTGAAACAACGCTGTCAATAGCATACAGAGATGAACAAGTGATTGAACCCACCATACCACGCTCCTGTAAGTGGCACAAAAGCGACAAGGCAGCGACCTTGGTAGCTTCAGCTTCAGTGGGTGCGTCTCCAACGCCAACTACAGGAGGGTCTGTCTCTATACGGGCTTCTGCTCTACGTACTCAGACAAGTCAGAACGTAGCCAACGAGATCGCAGAAGAACCATATACCTCCATATAGGCACCGGGTGCCCTCCTTCTGTCACCACCATCCGACCTCTCATAGTCTTGTAAGTCGCCGGAGACCCAGTATATGCTAATGCGACACCATTAGGCATGGACTTGGGGTCTTTCACATGAGTTGGTTTGATTTGAGGAATGACAGTCGAGTGGGTCTCCTCGACATAGCGACGATCCTGAAGGGGACCTTCGAGCAGAGGAAGACTGTTATCGACTCGTTTGTCTCTTTTTGCAGGCCTGCGACCCGGTTGTGGATGGGGATGATGAGAAGTAGGATTTGAGCTGCGTAGACCAAATCCTCCGCCCTGATGTGAGCTGTTCGCGCCTCGGAGACCAAAACCACCTCCTGAACCTCGGGAACCATGACCTCTGCTGCCTCTGTCTGCAGAGCGAGAATTTTGGCCAGAACCAGGCATTTCGAAAGCGGGAGAGACAAAAGCAGGATTAACAGAAGGTCTCACAGGGCGTCTGAGTGACTGGTCGTTGTCGTTTGAGCGAGCGTACTTGGGAGCAGTAGAATAAGTAGCTTGATCAGAAGTACGACGCTTGAGAGAAGAGGAGGTGAAATTCGCAGGCTGGTTGAGTTGCATGAGAAGGCGGCGCCTGTTCCAAAGGAAAAGACCGCGCATAAGGGTACTACACACAAATTCTCCTCCGTACTGCCCCCAAGTCAAGTAGTTGCTCTCCAAAATTTTTATTGAGGTGACCCGTCAACATAAGTACATACGCTTAGGGTTTGCGATCGGGGTTAGGGTTCTATGTATACACACTCTAGGGTTAGCTTTTTCCCTGCGCTGCTCGCCGTATTCCATCCAGATACTTCAGTCGAATCGCTGCGTCCTTCACCTTCACCCAGTCCTTCTCTTCCACCAATCGTTCTAGATCAGATAATGTTTCGTCTATTTTCTCTGCCCATTTGTCAGCATAGAGGCCGTTTCTTCAACAGCAAGTACTAACCCTGATTCTCTTCCTCTATCTGTTGCGCATCCTCCTGTGTCTCCGCATTCTCAATATCTTCTCTGGACATCATTATTTCTGCGAGAAATTCCATGTCCTCCAGTTTGTCTGTTTCCGACATTGGATGACCATTGATGCTGAGAATGTATTCAGCACGCGACAGCGGGTGCAGTAGTGTCTGGTATGCGTGGTTTACCATTGAGGACACATGCTGTGCGGTGTCTTGTTTACCCTGCACGCTGTGGATGAGCTACCTTGAATTGGAGAGAAAGGAGTGGGCACTGACTGGTCCCTTCGAAGCCCAAGTATCAGGATGACACACTGCTTGCAACTGCCGAAAACGCTGCTTCAAGAGCGATTCGTCTACCACGAAAGGATTGGAGTTATCGGATAGGGAGAAAATGTCGTGATAGGGAGTATCGGATGGAAGTGAAGATATACTGGAGCATTTCGTGCAAGCCGGAAGGGAAGTCAAGAGAGGCTGAGAACAGGAAGGACAACGAGTAGGAAGTTTGTGGGTTGAAAGGAAACGGGCGCTGCTTGTAGTGCAGACGAACGCACGTCGAAGCGAAAGCGAAAACATAAATTATGACGTAATAACAAATGTCCACTCCTCCTCCCCTTCCATCTCTCGACCAGCCAGCTGCTGCAGATCTTGCTCGTCAGCGTCTGGCTAGAAAATCTCGTTTCCCTTTCTTCTCCTCCCTTCCAAATCTTAAAGCCCATTCAAGTCGAAAGCCAAAGCCAAAGCAAGAAGATGTCGCTGCCGACGAACAGCCCTATTTCTCCGTCTCAGCTATAAGACTTGATAATATGTCCATAAAAGTCTCGGATAACGATCACTTTCAGGACAAGTATCAGTGGGCTGTCATATACGAAAATCAAAGAGGGTGTGTGATTCGAGATACTTTCGTGGTTCTTTCAGCTCAAACTATATCTCCAGAATAACACTTTTCTCTATTCCGTACTACTCTAGCAATTCTCTCCTTCCAACCGATCCATCTCCTTTCACAATTCCCAGTTCGACTTCTTTGAAACGCTCTCACCAGCCAGATGTTTCTCTGAAGAAATACCCCCTTCCTGATGGAAACTGGCGATGGGTGTCAAAATATTGGATGATTGATATGCGTTCCGATTCCGGCGAGGTTCAGCACGATGGATTTGAATACAATTGGATGTTTCGCCAGCATGACTGGCGCGCGCAGGTTGGCCCACTGAGCGCGGGTGGCTGGGTCAGAAGAAGGCGCTGGATCCGGCTCATGATGCGGCCCGGCGAGAAGAGACAACTTGTTGATGAGGGGGACGATTCTATGCCCGATGCGATCTCGCCCCTCAGCGCCTCGCACTCTTTCAGGAACAGCTGGAATGGATGGGGCACAAGCAATCGATTTTCTTTGGCTTCGCTGTCGGTAGCTACAAGTACCACCGGCTTTCGTGAGGATTTATACGTACCCGAGCTGTGGCAAGGCAATGTTGACGAAGATTGGAATTTGTGTCGGCATTTGATGAGGATGGCTGGGTCGGACGGTGCGAAATTAGAGTTGTGGAAAGGTTGGCTTGGGCTTGGTGGCGAGGTGCAGGCTGAGCCTAAAACAGCAGGCAAGCAAAAAGCCGTCGATATGGGTGAAGCTGTCGACGACCAGACTCCTGGTGAGGCCGCTTCTGCTCCTCCATTGGAATATGTTGTGGCCGTTCTGCGTGCATGGGTAAGATAGCTTTATTCGAAAGTCTATTCTCATGTTGACGTTGAATTGGACTTTTCAGCTACCAGTTATACTTGGGGAGTCTCTTATGTTTCCTGAATCTCGACGTCAGCTGGTTCAATTGCTCACGCAAGCCGACGTACTTTCGCAACTCAAAGTTAGCAGCAGTATGACGAGTACTCTTGAATTCTGGAGTCTGAAGAGTGAAGTCGATTTGCGTTCATGAATGGTGTACGCTGTAATCTAGTGTGAATATGATATTAATCTACATAATATATGGGGTAACCGGCAAGATGCAAATCACAAGGATCATAATAATGCATCACATGCAAGACCAGAGCACCCTGGTAAACGTACTCAAAACTGACGCTGAGCTCGAAGGTTACAACGGTAAGGCATTGAATGTCGACTCTTTCTCGTCACCGTTCAAAGTCTTTCAGACATGTCTGTCTCCCGGAAGGCGCGAGCTCTGCTCCACAAGCTCGAGCTCCTCTCTAATGACCCTACTCACCCCAGTCAAATCGCCCTTCGAACGTATGGCCTCGCTCTATCCTTGTCTCTGGGGCCTTCTCTTGTCCCTTTTGTAATTGCCCTTATCACGAAAAAACGATCTCCACGTTATAATGTCAAGGCCTTGAGGAAGGTTTTGAGAAGAGAATTGGGATTCGATGGTTTCGCTTTCTCTGTCACTATCGCTGTTGGAGGCGGTTCCGCACTCAGACGTCTCTGGTCTATACTGGAGGCGCACGAGGCAGAGTCTCTGTCGAACTCGAACGGTGAAGCACCCTCCAAGTGGAAAGCATGGCTGGCTTCGTTAAACGCAAAACTAAAACCATTTCAAAAGAGCTTGATTGGCAATCTAATAAGCTCCTTGGTCTGTATTGTATTGCTCCAAGCAGGGAGATACCGCCAGGAACATCTACGAAATATACCAAGACCTGGTGATATTCCGATCCCATATACTCCGCCCGCTCCCGCACGCTCGTCTTCAGCTTCTCCGACCTTAGATCTTACATTGTTGCTCGTTGTCCGAGCCCTGGATGTAATGGTCCAAACCTACATATCAAAATACACACAGGGTACCACCTCTCATACGCTTTCCTCGCAAGATCATGACACGGAGCCCTTGCTCAGCGCAAAGGACAGAAGAAAGGCTAGATTGGCTTTGATAACAAGAGTAGATGCCCTTTTTTTCTGGGCTTGCAGTGCTCGGTTAGTTGATAATTCACGCACCGTTTTCCATACCTGTCGTTCTGACCGCACCCTTTAGGATAATGTGGTGTTTTTTCTACGACCCACAGAGGTAATAACATTTTAACGCTACCGATATTGATACCTTCACGTTCAACTTTCTGTCAGAGACTCCCTCAATCATATGTTAGATGGATTCGTGCCCTAGCTGGCGTAGATGGTCGTTTACTTCGCGCCCTGCGATTACTGCGACGAGGCGAATGGTCTTACACCCACGGATCACCACTTCATCCAACCATTCTTACTTCATACGCTAAGGATCTAGGTTATCCGTCATCTTGGGGAGACCCTTTAGCATTGCCAGCGTTTGGTGGCCGCGAGGCAGACGCAGCATGGAAGAAGCTGGGCGTAAGCGGTCGTGCAAGCGTTGGTGGTATTCCATGTGAGATTGTTCATGGAGGCGTTGGATCGTCGATGGGCCTTGAAGGAAGTTGCACCGCGAACGCGGGTATCAGAGGCATGGAGGCTTTTCTTGAGGCTCTCGCGATTTATCTTCCCGTAAGAGTCATCTCTCTTCACCCTTCTCTATTACATCTTGAGATTAACGGCTACTAGGCTCATTTTCTTCCTGTTCTCATTACCCGGCCTCAAGTTCTTTTACGTCCGCATCGCGTCCTGGCTACGCTTCTTGCTGCTCTTCGTAGCAGCACTTTTCTGACCGCTTTCATCTCATCGTATTGGTTCTCGGTTTGTTTCACTCGGTCTCTTGGCTTGGCCCGCTTGTTCCCTTGGATCTCTCACAACATATGGGACGGTCCCTATGGATGTATTCTTGCTGGATGCCTTATGTGCGGCAGTAGTATCTGGATCGAGAATGGTCATCGTAGAGGTGAGATGGCCTTGTACGTGCTTCCGCGAGCTATTAGAGCGAGTATTCCGGAGCGGTGGATAAAGAGTCGTAATACTGGCGTAATGTTCATTGAGCGGTGAGTCGGTTGTTGGCTGATACAGGACGATGTCTTACAAGCATTCTGCTGCAGGCTAGCATTTGTCGTATCTCTTGCATCGTTGTTGACAACTGCCGTCCATTTACCTGATTCGCTCAGGGGATTGTCCCGTTGGACACTTGCCTTCATTATGAATGGCCCTCGAGCAGGCTTTTGGCAACGGAGAAGGAGAGCTCTAAGTAACACGAACCCAGCTACACCCACTCGTGCTCCCAGAGCTTTACCAGAGGACGATATCAATGGTAGATAGCATTTTCCCCGTTGTGTGTGTTTGACTAGTATATTTGTTCACACCTCAGTGGTCATGCACTCCAGAGGTGTAATTGATGATCGTAAAATGAGCAGCTGGCTATGGCTGTCTTTTCTCCCCTTTCTGCAAAGGACCAATCCACTCCATATGCCAAAGATTCGTGTTTGTCGAATTTCTTGACTATATCACCAATCGGTTTGCTCGTGTCCAGGTCGAAACGAATAACTTTGAATCCGCTGTGCATGCATGCGACGAGAAGATCGTGCCGACGTGTCGCAGACGGGTGCCATTTCACTCTCCATGCGCCACCACTAACATCGACTTGCGTTATAGGCACCAAGGGCTTTCTCAAGTCGTATAGGCGGACCGTGGAGTCATAACTAGGTTGAAAAGGGCAATCAGTACGCATGTCGCCACGACAGAGTAGCACTGACCTGCCAACGGCAATGAGATTTTCGATGTGGGGATGGCATTGTATCGTCGTGACGCCCGCATCGAAGCTTTGATAAATGTGAAAACCTCTTAAAGCTGTCATGATTAGGAATGCACAGACCGCTTATTAACGAAAACAGGTTGCATGAATCCTACTCTGGTATCCCATCCTTTCAACGTGAGATCGTCACCACCAGAATAAACGACGTGTGTATCCCAATAGTTCCAAGCTGCGATCCAGGGTTCATAGTCGTGTGCATGCCAAGACTCTGTAACAACTAAAGAACTCCCTCTGGAATCCAAAAGAGCAAGTGAGCCATCCGAGAGCGAGACTATCAGTCTTCCTGGTCTACTGTAAATATATCTATCACTGATAGTCAAATATGAAGACGGTGGGGCTCTTACTCGCCAGGATAACGTCTGTTAGACCAATCCAACGAAAGACACAGTATCTCAGCGGACGAGGCTACTTGGATATTATCTTTCAGTTCAAGTAACGACTAGAGGGACTCGTTTGAGCTATCCGGGAGAGAGACGGTGTTGATACCTCGTCTTCATTCCACTGATGCAAAGAGATGTTGCCTTCCGAGTCTGCGATACCGAGACAAGCGGCTCCAGTATTTGAAGTGTGGCACCTTGAAGGTACTCAGCAAACTCTGAAGCACTCTAGCTGGTTCAACCAATACCATTTCATGTCCAAAATTGCAGGCAAATCGATACCTTGGATCTTGTCACTGAATAGTATAGAGCAGTCCTCAATATTCTCTCAAAATATACACTTTGAGAGACGGACGTACAATGAGCCCTGATCGACATGTTCTTCATCATATAGACATTTGAAGACCAAGCATTGCCCGTGTCTACGTTGAGGTTGGGTTCTAGCAGCCTCTCCCTTGTCGGACTGGACCAAATTATAAGTTCCGCAGACGAAGATATCCTGAGCTCTTGGATGAGGGCAAAACTCGACAGAGTCAGCAGGAAATATTGTGTCAAAAGCGTTCATGAATGGCCAGAGTCCTTGCCGGGAGCGTGTACAAGCTGCGCGCGTCAGGACTCAGGAGGCGTCAGGCACATTGACCACTTTACACGGCTTACTCTCAACTTCGTTCTTCTCATTTCTTCCGACTTGGTGATGGATTTTGTTCAAGGCCTTGATCCTTCCAAGCTCGTTCTTTTTGGAACGGTATATCAACTGTGATACACGCATCGTGTCCATTTCTGAAATCATTTCATTGCATAGGCACTCTCGTTCTTTCTTTCGGGTTTCTCTGCCCCTCCGTATAACTTACCTGTTTTTCTCTTTGGCTATTATGCACAAGAGAACACGGAAGCAGTTCAATCGTTACGAACCGTACGTTGCGCCTGTCAAGTTTATCAACAGCTTCTTGACTCTACCCTCCTTAGTTCACGGGTCTCTTGGGAGTGTCGCTCTTGTACGACATTTTCTGGATGATCAAGAACGAACAAAATGGGTTTATAAAGTTTATCACCATTCTACTGTTGCTGCTCAAGGTGAGTATTCGGCCGCCACTCTACTTTTCAATGGAAACATTTATTTTGTAGATTCCTACCTTCCTGGCATTTGGGCTGTCACTTCGTCAGCGGGGTGCACAGTTTAACGGACTCGGGGTTCGTGGTGGCGATCTCAATGGTCCTACAGGTGCGTTTTGCTTGCCAACCTACGCTGTATGCCAACCTTTCTCCTGTCCATACAGTTTGGTCCATGCCAGGCGGTTTCACCTCTATGGGTAGAGAAGGATATCAAACTGTGGATGAAGAACCAGCCACGCAGCCTTCAAGACACGCAGCACCTCCAGCTCCTGTTCCTCCAACAATTGCCCCTGCTGCTGCACCAGGAGGCTACCAAACTGTGTAATTGGGGAATCTCGGGTTGAATTTTCAGCATTGCGAACCAATCGTACCCCACGCTTTGCTTAATCACATTGCCCGCCTATTTATATTGGTCCTCTCTAATCAGATAAATAGTGATACTCAATTACGGGGATAGCACTTTCTTCCATAAGCTCTTGGACCAGTTCATCGACGGTTTCTAATAACTCTGCTTTGTCTTCTGCCCTTCTTCTGGAAAACAGCCAAGGACAATCGAGAGACTGGCACTGGACTGCCTCAGTCAATGTAGCCCCAGTGCATGAAACACAGGTCCTATGTGTATTGACCAGACGCTGTTCGTTTATTCGCATGCGGTTCAAGAGTCTTGGTAGTGTCGTTTGTGGCTCGCTCCAGCAACTCCCACAGATCCCTGTTTTGAGATGTCAGATTGGTGCGGTGTCACCGACTGGTACAAGAGATTATCTCTTACCGTGAGTTGCAAACGCTCCGCATATCAGACATTGAGAACTATCGAAATGTTCGTTGATGCTAAATCTGTCGAGTATGACTACCTGAGTGCTAGTTTTACTGGGAGAAGCCACTTCAATTTCCTTGGCCTTTGGCATTTCGTTGTACCACTGTCGAACGTCAGCCCCGACCAAGTTGAATATACGTTCTAACGGAGGGATGAGCACCCTAGTTATGTAATATGTGGCGTCTAGTCGTGCTTGCCTGTAATAAGTAATCAGGCTTCTTGCTGTGATTTTATTTCTGAAAAAGATACTTGCGGATTAGCCAGAAATTGTAGGGGATCCATGGCTCTGTCGACTAGCTTCGATCCTGGAGGTCCGCGCGTAACGACATAAGGAACGCGTTCACCGTATTGTGGCTCGTCGCTAGGATCCAACAGAGTGCGTTTAGCCGCAACTGCCACTCCGGGTGGAGGAAGACCTGTCTCGCTGGAAAAAGAAAAAGAAGACAATAAGGGACACCCAGACTTTGTAGAACAGTTCCGGGTACCTGTAAGTTCCCAATCGCACTTCCTTTGCGAATATGAAATCCTGAACTGAGACTCTATTCTCCATGAGCTTTGTCCAAGAGTCACAACAGTACTCTTTGACTTCGCTCAAGTTTTGTGTTCGGAAGAGGATTCTAGTCGAGTAGGTCGTCAGTACTTGATCCGGCAGAGTTCGGATTGGCATACTTCAAGCAATTTTCTGTCATCTTCTGCTGCGCTAGGACACCATCTCTGCGGACTGTCTCGATGCCCTTGGCGTCGAAAACTGGCTCTGTGTCATCAACGCTTTCGTACTTGAAACCTACATAACGCTTCTTCGCCATAAGCACGCAGGGATGATAAACCTATGACATGCTCAATGCATGTACAGTCCAAGCTGTGAATGTACCAACCTTCTCGAACTTCAGCTTAATAGGTGAGGGATTAAGAGCGGTGACGCTTTCGGCAATTTGATGGCCAATCTGGAAAGCTTGTTCTCTTGTTTTGCCTTTCAGGTAGCTATGTCGACTTCTTAGCACTTATTCGTGATCCTTCCCGGTTGAGTGGCGCACATGAACATACTGTCCGTGTCGCCATAGACGACCTGTGTATTCGTGAATTACCGTTCCAGTTTTAACAAGATACATTGTGATCATACCTCGGCACCCCATTTCTTAGTCTCATTCACGAGCATTATAGCCTTCGAGATCATTAGAAGTTGTACAAACGTTCAGCAGTGGAAATTCACCTTCTCCAATGTTTCTCGACCGCTCTGGACAATGCTATCAGCGACTTCGACCGCAGGCATTCGACCTGAGAAACTTGCACTTGTATAGCCATATGTAACATTGGCGATGTATTTGAGACCAAGTTGTCGAGCATCCAGTATGCGGGTGAGGGCCTATCAAGCAGCGTTTACGACGATCACCCAGAGAACGATTTTGTTCGCTTGCCTTGTCATATTTGTACTTTTTCATTGCTTGTTTTATCATGACTCGAGTATCCAGAAGTTCTGTCAGCATGCGCCCGAGCAAGCCTTTGCGCACTTGTGGTTTCACGTATACCATACCATTCGGAGCAACTAGAATGAAAGAAGATCAGTAATGGGAATTTGATGGAATCAGCACCCTCACCATCTATATGTTCCTGTAACCGTTCTAACAGGCCATCAGGGCGCTTGAGATTTACCACTCCGAATTTATTTTGCCCCTGGAAATCCACAACTCGCCCTAGGCAAGTCGAATAGCAATAATTGTAAGCAATCATGATCGACGGATACAGTGATTGAAAGTCGAGAACAACCAGGGGACTGGTGTACAATGCTGATTGCGGCTCCATAATCAGGGGAAGACATTCTGCTGCGTTTTGTTTCCCGACCTGCTAAAAATCAGTATCGAGCACACAAACGAATGTAAACACACTAACATCAACTTTGCTCGGTGAAATTAGAATGAAACTTTCTGGCTTGGCTAGCCGAAACATGAACGACTCTACTTTGAATTGAGAACCGCGACTTATGACGGAATAGAAGTCTACTCCGAAAACGCGAGCAAATTCGCTGAAACGATGAGTGAGTATCATTCACTTCTAGAACCTGCACTAGAAACATACGCGGTCTTCGTGACAACTTCAGACCGGTTTAAAATCTCAAGATTCATGGAAGTACGGCGAGTCAGATAACGTATAAGCGTGGCCGTATGAGCTGGGACCGGACTGTGATACCAGTCCGTCAATGTTTGAGGTTTGAACTTAGGAACCCTGTTACGCAGATCAGCGATCTTAAAGCTCAAGCCACGGAGAACTGCACCTTCTACCGAGCACGTGAAACACTACATTCTCGTACGTGTATATATTGATTGTAATTTCAGAACGCATTATTCGCCATAAGTTTAAAACATGGCGGCCGGCCACTTTGAACGTTGTGGTGTGTCGAGTGTCCCATTGTAAGGATCCCCTTGTATTCCTAGGTGGCGCACGAGAAATATGCTCTTCAAAACTGAGATCTGGTTTTGCCATTAGAGATCATGGCGAATTTTTTGCAAAGAATACTCACTGAAAGTGCGTGCGCGGGAGGCAAGGTAACCCCACGACGAATTCTGGACGTCCCATCCTGTTATAATATCGGGATCCAGATCAATAACGATATCCACGATGCGGTTGATCAGCTCGAGTTCTGACGCCACCAACTCCAGCCTCTCGCCGCGGAGTCTCTGTAAGTTCAGAAACTCCGCCTCCACGACAACAGCACTACTTGACGGGCGTTCATCTTCCGATTTTTGAAATGTATAGAAAACTGCAACGAGTTCTAGGCATTGAAAACCCTTGGTTAGCTGGTCTCGAAACCTCATGACGATGACTTCGTTACCATCTTCGTCCGCGTTCGGTAAACGACCATGGGAAGAAGGGGCTTGGAACGTAAACCGAACATCCCATAGAGCACAACGAAGATATTCTTACCAAAAGCTTCGAGAGAAAGAATGGTCATGTCCTGTCTGTCCCGCGTCATTTTACCGGGATTGGCGCCTGGTGGAGTGATCTTCAGACCATAGATGTTAGCCTGCGTAGGGCCCTCAATCTACAGGTAAAATGAGAGTCGAACCCACGTAGGCGTCTGACGACGTACCTGAGAACGAGGTTTGGTACGTAACTTGGACTGATTTTCATTTGAACGAAGCCACTTCTTCACTTGGGAAGAAGTAGGTGGAGACCCGGCATACTCCCAACCAGCCACATTTTCCGAACTTACGACAGGGCTTGAGACTTGCGGCAGTTCATGTTCTGTTATCCATTCATCGAGGCTAGCGATGCCTTCACCGCCTTTAAGATTGTAAACCAAACCGGCGTATTCTCGTGGTCTTGAAGGGGCATCTTTCTCATCTGAATAGTACGGCGCGCGATATAGTCGGGTTGGCAGGTCGAAGTCACCAAGAGTGTTCAGAAGCTGAGATGTAGAAGGAGGCTTTGATGAATAGTAATAAGCATTCGCATTGGGAATTGGCTTCCTATAAAACGTGTGAAATGGTCGATTGAGTTTGGTTGGTGCCAATGCTGAACCGCGTTGTGCCATGGCAGATGTATCCGGCTCGGACATGACTTCAGTACCTGAGCCTCCTTCAGCTACCCTCCGTCTCTTTATAGGAACAGGAGTTTTGTCGTCTTCGTCGCGGACATCTCCAAAACCGAGATCCGCTGTAAACAGTTTGCGCTTTGTGACACTACTAGATCTGATTTGGGGTCGTTCTGTCAACATCATCAGTGTGAAAGTCTGAAGGATACAACCTACTCCGACGATTCAGGCCGTACTCCGTGGCAAGTGCCTTGCGAAATCATCTGTGTGTGGTCGTGTCTGTAGGAACTTGTTACTTTTCTTCTAGCTTTCGGTGGTCAATGTTCAAGATACCTGATAGACACAGAGTGTATCCGTCTACGACTATGATACATGTCAGAATGCGTGACGGGAAAGAGCGAGCGGAACTGACCTAGGAGTCGGTGTGATAGATCTGTCTGATTCATCACTGTCAGAATGGTCAAGCGGCTCAACACCATCATCAAATCCTGTATCGAAAAGAGGTTGCACAGGCAGCCCTTCTAGTGTGGTCGGGGTGGCAGCAGGGACATCCTGAAATGGATCACTTTTCGGGAGTTGGTGGAAGGCAAGCATACATCTCAAGTAGGAATCACGCACTATGAAGTATGGCCGCTTTCATGCAGGGCACCAGACAGCTTCTCCAAAAGTAAAGATTCGGAGTCAGACGCAACATCATCTTCATTCTCTTCATCATAGTGGTCCTCATCAGCCTGCTCACCAAGTAATTGTTCGTCCCCGTCCTCGAGATTTTCGTCTTCAATGGTTTCAAACTGAAGATCTTCATTGGAGAGGATAGAGACATCAACATCGATATTACATTGGTCGTCCGTGTTGTCACCCAGTGGAGACCTTGGTCTGGTAGTGAGTTCCTCCATTTCGAAGCGAGGTTGGCTTTCATCAATCCTACGTGGTTTCCAAGTCTTGTATTCATTTTCCCAAAGGACCTCGACACTTTCAAATGTCGACATGACGGCACCCTCCCAGTTCTGGTTGACTATGTGAAGATCGTCGGAGCCAGACACTCGCTCTCGTTCAATGCGTCTTCGAAGTTCATCCCACCACCTGGCTTCCGATGCCCAACCATATCCTGGCCCCCTAGATGATGCACTGAGGTCTGTGGGCATTTCGGGAGACGGTGACAATCCATTGGTTTTACGTCTATTCCGCTCGTCCTCCCAGAGCTCACGAACGCTAAGAACCAACGGGTCATCAGGTAAAGCTGGTGCTGGAATTTCAAGTTTATGATGCAAGTTTCGTGCAGCTACTTTGTGCCTGTTCAAAATTTGATGTGCCATAGCGTCTACCTCTAATGACATTCGAGACTGGCGAAAATGAGGTGACAAAGCGAAATCTGCGTGTGAGCTGTCTTCCCCGTTTTCATCGTCTATCTCTTCATCACGGCATCGTTGAAAGACTTGTGAAAGCTCAATCCAGCCGCATCCATATAGACCGAAGTCGGATAGAAATTGCAAAGGATAATTTAAATGACTTTCATAAACACGAAAGCGAGTTCCCATCACAGTTCCAGCTTGAAGCATGGTTACTAAGCGAGAGACACAAGCAGGATCAATGACCAAGACTTTGAGAAAGGGCGAGTACGAAGAATGAAACCCATAAAAATGTACGCCCTTCACCAGTACAATTGAACGAATATAACGGGATTTAGGAGATTGGGGATCGCGTTTGAACGACAACGCTATAGCGTGATCGAGGGAACGCCTGAGCTTCGTCGTGTATCGTTGTACTGTGGCCGTTTCAATTAGCGCAATCTCAAATGCAAAAGAAATGCGTACCGTCGAGGGCGTTCATTGGTCCGAAATAGTCAATGAAGAAATAAGGATACACTTGATGGATATGGACACAGGTCCTCTGGCCAGTTGAAGAAGGCCCGTAAATTCGTATAATGGGCACGAGAGGGAGAGATGAATTATCCAGAGGACCAGGGGGGGCAAGAGTGTGATCAAGTTGATTAATTTGAACCTTTAGGATAGGAGAAGGAGAAGAAAGTGAGGGCATTATCATACAGTGAAGGAAATGAAGACACAGATATATACACCAACAGGGGTAAGGCAAAATCGAACTGTCACTGTCACGTTTATGATAAGTACTGTAGTCTGTCTGAAAGTGACAGTGGCAGTGCTCGATTCAATATTGTTCAACGAAAACTGTTGTATATATGTACATTCATAGTTAGCAGATTTCAAAGATTCATTCGTCTTTCTTCATGGATCACAGAAAGCACCTGTTGACCGATCCAAGTTCTACCAGGCTCAATCGTTTCAAAGCCTCGGACAAATCCTGGTTCCACACAGACATACTTGTCCCTGATCGTGTTGTAGTGAATTATTCCTGCTCAAGGGAAGCAATTCGGACACTTACCAACCGCCTTCCTCCATGTCAGCGATCTTGCTTCCAGCTTCAGCTCGGGGATTCCAGATAACTACATCCTTCAAGTGCGTGCTTCTGACAGCAATACCTCCACCCGGCCATGTCACCTCATAATTTTGAGGGGCATTCTCATACACTGAATCAGTGAAATTTCGCACATCCACGCCCGCCCGCGTCTCTGTTTTCAACCCTTGAAAGTTAGCGTCGGTTTTGTCAGCATACTTCAAATCTTTGAGTGGTGTGATCAGCACATCTTGGGAAGGAGCGCGGATGTAATTGTGAAAAAGAGCCTGAAACTCTAAAACATCGGGGGGGAAGGCGGTAGATCCAGATGTATTCTTGACATGCAAATCTGTGCTGATCTGGTATTCAGCCAGAGTTACCACGTAACTTAGTTGGAATGGTTTGCTGTAGACCGCAGTGATTTTGGACGATGGTTCCAAAGCTGTTCATCGGTGAGTTGGAGATAATCTAGTTCATAACAGAATATATACTCAAGCGCACGGATACCCCAGCCTCATTGTCCATTACCACACTATCCCACTTCCAGGTCTCACTTCTTCCAAAGCCATGCTGACCCAGACGCATGTGGTCGGGGTGAGTTGGTGCTCCAAAGCAGGGGAATACCACAGGAATACCACCCCGAACAGGCTTTGAACCATCGAGCGCTGCCTTAGAAGAAACGAAGAGGCGTTCGACAGGCTCCGGGTGACGTTTATCGCTGGACTTCCACGATATAACAGTAGCACCGTACAGGAGAATTTCGGCACTAGACCCCTATCAACGATGCAAGTTATCAGAGAGTACTCCATCTGTGAATTCAAAGTACCTTTGGATGTTTGAGGATAATCTTTCCTTCGACTTGTTCGACAGGCATCGTACTGCGAAATACTGCGAAATATCGATATAGTTCCCCAGGTCTCTGAACCGTCATACTATTAGACACTTGTCCGGTCCGAGCAAGCCGGTGCGACGCCGGCCCTCAACCAACCGTTACTACTCTCTGAAATGAGTCACTGACTACTCAGTACTCAGTACTCAGTATCCTCTAGATCTACTTACATACATATCGCTTGAGGTTGCTGTCCGTGTCTAAAATCCTATATGAAGAAAATGACTTGTGGACCCATAGTCTATGTACGATACACATTCGAAATCTGTTGTGTTAAAGTACAATGTTTGCACCATCTTTTGGACAAGGTTTCAGTCGGATTGCAAAGAAACACTTGTTTAGAGACATTAAAGAGCGAGACCATGACCTCGGCATCGGTGTCTAATCATTATTTGTCTATGCAAAGAAAGAGAGCTGGTTGTATGGGAGACAGAAACATAATATGAAAGGAAATTGAGTGCCATGTGGCGCTGTCAGCCAGTCACTCGTCACTTGCCTTGTTTGAAGAAGACGCGATCCCTTCACCTTGAAGCCAAACCATTAGATTTCGGAGTGTTTTTACACCTTCTCCATCAATCGCTAAATCCATTGTCTCTTCAAAGCCCTTGTAATCATTGCGCTCGCTTGCCTTGGTTCTGTTCCAAGTATCGAACGACATCATGGACTCAGGTTTCCCGGCCGACGACGTTCGTTTTTCCTCCGTTCGTTATTCCTTTGCTCTCATTTCTGATCATGATGACTACAGATTGCTCCGATCGCCATCCTTATGGATGAGTTGCGTTCGGAGGACGTGCAACTAAGGCTGAACGCCATTCACAGTATCCCAACCATCGCACTAGCACTTGGTCCTGATCGTGCACGGGAAGAACTCGTGCCATTCCTTCAAGATTCCATTGACGATGAAGACGAGGTTTTACTTGCTCTTGCTGAGGAACTCGGTAGAAATTTTGAAGAGTATATTGGTGGCAAGGAGTATGCGCATGTCTTGCTGGGCCCATTGGAGCGCTTATCTTCTACGGAGGAAACTTTGGTTCGGGATAAGGTATGTCTTCCGAGCTATGCGAGGAAGCTGCTCCTTGTTGACGAATGCTTGACTTCCTCACAGGCGGCTGAGTCAATCACAAAAATTGCCGCTACGCTATCTTCCGCTCAGACCGAGACTTATTATATCCCCCTTCTAAAGCGTCTCTCCCAAGCCGAGTGGTTCACCTCACGGACATCTTCGGCTGCCCTATACCCCGCTGTATACGAAAAGGTGTCTCCCGCTATTCAGGATGACTTGCGTAAGGGTTTTGCTGCTTTGGGCTCCGACGATACCCCTATGGTGCGGCGAGCAGCTGCGAAATGGCTGGGTGTGAGTTTCCTGCCACTTCTCATACTAGATCATAGTCAGACTCAGTGTTTCGTAGCCCCTCTTAACCCATTATTCTCAGCAGCATCTCCTTGCAGATGGTCTTCCAGTGTATCGCAGACTAGAAGGCGACGATCAAGATTCTGTTCGTCTGTTGACCGTGGAAGATCTTATTGTCATTGCCAAAAGAATGTCCCCTGCAGAGGTGAAGGAGCAACTATTGAAACAAATTCGACACAGCATTGGGGACAAGAGTTGGCGAGTGCGATACATGGCTGCCACGCACTTTAACGAGGTCAATAATTTTGCGATCACGTCCTTCTTCCTGAGCTCTTACCTTCTCCTTAGCTTGCAGAGGCGGTTGGTCAAGAGATTGTCCGCGAAGAGTTAATAGGTCATTACGTACAGTTGTTGAAAGATAATGAAGCAGAAGTACGGACTGCAGCTGCTACCCAAATTCCAGGCATGTGTCATTAGTTTAATTCAGTTGCTGCTAGTACTCACTCTCTATTCCAGGTTTCTCCTCACTCCTTGATAAAGAGGTCATTCTGGCTCGTATAGTACCTTGTGTTCGAGATCTATCCCAGGATAGTTCGCAGCATGTACGTGCGGCTCTTGCAACACAAATTAGTGGTCTGGCACCACTTTTGGGTCGAGAGTCGACAATCGAGCACTTGCTTCCTCTCTTCCTCCAGCTCCTGAAAGACGACTTCCCAGAAGTACGATTAAATATCATCAGTAAATTGGAGACAGTCAACGATGTAATTGGGATTGAACTACTATCGGAGAACCTGCTTCCCGCGATTGTTGAGCTTGCGGAAGACAAGTCGTGGCGGGTGCGCCAAGCCATCATTGAATACATACCTCCACTTGCAAGACAGCTTGGAAAGCCGTTCTTTGACGAGCAGCTGGGTAATCTTTGTATGTCATGGCTAGGCGACACCGTCTTCAGTATTCGGGAGGCCGCCACCGTCAATCTGAAGAACCTAACCGAGGTATTCGGTGTCGACTGGGCACGCATCGCTATTGTACCGAAGATCATGGGCATGGGCCAACATCCTAATTACTTGTTCAGAATGACTACGGTCCAGGCTATCACAGCTATAGTTTGAACTGTTTTGCTATATCTGTTCAATTGAATTTGACCATCATGGCAGGCTATAGTTCCTTCATTGAACCTGGAGATCGTAGTATCTGAAATTATAGACCCCCTGCTCCAACTCGCTGCAGATCCCATTCCAAATATCCGTTTCAATGTAGCAAAGTCACTTGAAGTGCTCGCCACTACTTTCGCAAACACTCTTGAAGACAAGAGCTTTGTTAAACAGAGAATCATTCCTGTTCTGGAACAGCAGAAAAACGACCAAGATGCGGATGTACGATACTTTGCGGCTCGTGCGCTGCAGAAAGCTCTTTCAGTATCCTAAAGTAAGTGTTTCCCGTAGACGTGCAATATATGTGAATATCTTATCTTCCAGTCAGGCCTGCAGGGCCAGAACAGGGCGGCCGTGTGCGCGATCTGACTGGCTTGTTACACATTTGTACTTCAGTGATAATGATAAATGATAACTTTTGGAATAGCATCGCGCTGCCTGGGGCCGTTCACAGAGAGCAGAAATTTCGGGAAGTTCGGCCTCGCGACAGCGGTTCGAACAACAGCTGAACAGGTACGTACCAGTTGTCAAAGTGTATAAGGTCTTCAGTGCTTGAGAGCAATGATGCCGGGACAATGCCGTGGCTGACGGCAATGAGAACATGGATTTACATTGCATATCGATTATCGGCCAGTTCTCTCTCTCTCACGCGTGTCATCAGATCGTGATAAAAGCTGTCCTACAGACTCCTACAGACCTTGAAGAAAGTTTCGTTTAGACATAATCATGCCTCCCAAATGTCAGTTTTTCGAAACAAAAGTGTTCTTTGCTCAGCGTCGCTGAAGTATTCCCTCGTAAGTTGGAGTTTCATCGACATCACCCATCATGCATTACTATGTAGCCATGATTATATTGATACCTGATTATGATCGGAAGCAGTTCAAACAAATTTCGGAATTATACGTTGCCATCATCAGAAAGGCTCAAAAAAGAAATCTTCTTTGAAATCTTGAAACCCGAGTCTTCACATGCAACAAATGATGTCCTTGGCCAGTATAAAAGGTAACATGATGGATGCCTTTGTCTAGGTCCTAGTTCTTTTTCTTCCCTTTCACGAAGCCCGTCGAGCGTGACGAACTCTCCCTGTCATTCCTTTCAGATTCTCGTCTCCTAGACAAAAAATGACTGTTTTCAGTATTACACGTCTCATTACTTTGGCCATAGTTGGATTTGCCGCTCTTCCTTGGGCAGCTGCTCACTCCGTTCAGAGCGTTGGTTCCAAAAGTTGTTCAAGCAGCGAGTTCTGGTGTGGTTGAGTCTTGTCCGTTTTGTTGTTGTTTCTGACTGTTATGGCTAGGTACGAGACCAAGAGCTGTTGCCTTCCCCATGGAGGTATCTCAACCCCTCCCTCGCCTCCCAAAGGCCAGGATTGCCCGCCCTCCGGTTATTACTGGGGATCAAAGCAGGGATGTTGTGTTCCAAGCCACCCGCCCCCTCCTAACAACCCACCTCCTCAATGCCGCACGGGATGGGGATGGCATTCAGCAACGCAATGCTGTCTCCCTGTGCCCAGCAAGCCAACTCCCCCTCCTTCTCACCCGTCCGGTGGGTACTCATCTGGAGGAAACCCTGGAAACCACCCCGGTCACGGATGGAAACGAAGCAACAGATCTCGTTCTGTTGCTCTATGCCCATCTGGGTTGGACGCATGTCCTATCTCAGGAAGTCTGACTGGTTACGAATGTCTGGATGTCACCGCAGAACTCGAGTCCTGCGGTGGATGTGCTTCTACCGGTCAGGGTCAAGACTGTACTGCCATAAAGGGCGCGTGGAATGTGGGCTGTGAGCAAGGTCGATGTGCCGGTAAGTGTTACATTTTTGGTGATATCTCCTCTCGATACGAATAACTTGACGTTTTTCAGTTTACTCCTGCTTCTCGGGCTTCAAGCTCTCAGCAGATGGTGCCTCCTGCATCCCAATTTAAATGCAAACATGCGAATGATAACGAGAGAAGAAGGCTTCTCAATGTCTATTAGATGCCTACACTCGCTTAACACACAATCTTTTTTCATCTCGCTCATTGGACTATATACATATATTACTATGGCGGCAACGCTTCACGCCATTTTTTGTAAGGGTTGTATGGCTTTGAACTTCTAACTTATTTATTGGACGTGGTACATACGAGCACTTTTGGATGTTTTTATCAACATCTTTCAGATTGCTTCCGTCACTAGTACTAGTGTACATCGCCCATGCCAGTGTTTATACGTAGGGACACACCCCCGATGGTCTGGAATATTACCCCTTCTTGTTTTCCGTCTCGAGACCTGAGAATTGAGAACAGCAGGACATATGTATAACAATTTTCTGGTGAGGTACGGGATGAATTTGTCGGGCCGATCGAGCGCGGCAAGTGAACTGTTGCTTTGACCATTCGTGTATCACGTGGCATCCATCTACCCAATCAGAGGCTGCAGCATTTTAGATTCCGCTCTTTAGGAGGTATAAGAAGTCAACTTACGCGTTGTCCATTCCTTTCCCATACCACCATCTCCTGTCCCTTCTAATTTTGGCCGCCTTTCTCCAAACGCCTGTCATTCGTTAAAGGTATCACCCAGCACTCGTTCTCCCCTCGTCATGCCTTCATCTGCAAGCGTGTTCTCGGTGTTGTACGTCTCCGCCTTTATCGCCCTGGCAGGCATTACGTCCTATCAGCCGATTTTTGCTGTCGCGACACCCTTTCCGTCACCAAGGACAATGGCGAGCAACGCGTATACAAGATCTCTCAAGTACGAGGCTGGACCTCGCGCTCAAGACATCAAGTTGAACAACACCTCTGATCGGTCAAACTACGATCCTCGCGCTCCATCTCCATTCTACAACCCTGGCGTGTATGAACGTGACTTGCTAGACTTAGTCAGTACTAGCGAATCCTCTCAGACACATGCAAATAACTTCAGTGAGTCAAATCTACTTTGCAGAATTACACTTCCTCATGGAATACACAGAGCAATGTGCTGGTACTCCGGAGACGACCTCTACTTCTCGTAGCGAGTGTACCTCATCTTTGGCACTTTTCACGTCCGATATTCAGCTGTTGTATGGAGGCTTAAGCGACAAAGGATTGGGAAACTACGACCGCGATGATGAACTCGAGACGCTTTTGAAAGATATAATCAATGAAGTGAAAGACGTACTTACCTCCGTCTACTTGCTCGTATCCGAGATACCACTTCTTAATGGACCACTCGGTGCTCGTAAGCGAGGTCTTTTGTCTTGATATTCAAGTTTCTGATTTGTCTTCATGCTAGTGGTGTACGAGATCAAATGCATCATTGAACAACTTCTCGATCTTACCGAAGACTTGACGGACGCTACCTTGAACTCAATAAAGCCGTTACTTCAAGAGCTTCTAGGATCCTTCCCGCCAACATGCCAGGACGGACTGACTGGACTATGCCTTCGATGAACATTCGTATCAAAACTTGTACAACACTACTAATATCGTTCACTGTAACCTCTTAACACATTGATCTGCAGCTTTTAGAAAGAGCTCTCTACTTTGTATGATATACCCTCATGGAATCAAATCTCCTTTCGAAACTATTATTTAACTGTGATATAATACATGCATTGAATGTTCTGTCAAATAATGATGAACAAACGTATTACTCCTCCGTCAACCAACGCGAAGCAAGAGGTCCTATTACTGGTAATTGAAAGCGGGATAATCCATGGTACGAGGCGTCGATGTATGCGCGAATCCTGCCAACATCCGTGAGAAGTTTAGATGTAGACCAGCGATTCCACCTACGCCATGTAAAATTGTAAACCAATTATCGTCAAGGTGAAAAACGTCCTTAGCCATTGTGGAAACTGCATAAGGGAGAGAAAGAGACGAAAGATGACCAGTGGGGTGGTGAGAAGGGCGGACTGGTATCCTAGTAAGGTTTGAGACTATCGAACACCGACGAGAGAAGACAGTATCTTACCGTGAAAGCGCACATAGTCGTTTTGGGTTTCCGTAATAAGTATGATTAGGGCTGCAGAGAAGTAAACGTGAAGTGCGACGTTGCATATGAAATGCCTACACACCGGATATAGGACCAAATATATATGCAAACGCAGCCAGAAGGTCGACCTTCATGCCATATCGAGTTTCCCATTGGTTCTGATTTTCGATCTCTTCAACATCCCTGACTCCTCCGGATGCTGAGTCGTTGAAAGTAGGTATACCGCCTGACTGATAGGATATCTCCGCTCCTTGTGATGACTGGTGATTCGGAAACCAAGGTCTAGAAATCTTTGATGTTGCAGGCGGGAGGTATTCAGGATCATCTGGAGGTGGTCTCTAAAGAAAATGAGAATGTAAGCGGCATAGTTCGGCGGCGTACACTCACATAAGGAGCAAACGATGCGAAGTTGGCACTGCTCATTGTTATGAGAAAGTTTGCAGCACTAATTCTGCGAGTAATTTCAAGCAGATAACAGGCTCCAAAACGAAGCTAGAGGTGTCAGATTTAATAGTCAGGATCCAGCATTCCCAGTGCGTCGTTTCTATGATGAATCGATGATGGCGGTTCACTTTCAAGGGTGATTACGTTATCGGTATTCGCCGAGTAACTGTATAGCTATCAAGCCACATCCCAGCTCTCAATCTTACACACACTATCGGCACTGGCCTCGACGTCCTCAAGAACAAAGTATGTATGTCTTTTCTGCCAATGCAGAGTGAGGAACTGACACGTCTTTTCTTCATTTATAGCATCCGTCACTAGGCTACATATCATGGTAGGATTTTAGAGTGCCTCGTACCCACAAGGGTTTTGAGCTGACTTCAACTTTTCATGGCCGACTCAGCACCTGTTGTCACTCTGCGCACGCGCAAATTCATCACAAACCGCCTTCTTGCTCGTCGTCAATTCGTTCTTGACGTTCTCCACCCTTCGCGACCAAATGTTTCCAAGGAAGAGCTTTCCGAGAAACTTGCTGCCATGTACAAAACCGACAAACAGAGGGTTGTGACTTTTGGTTTCCGCACCGCATTTGGTGGTGGACGAAGCACTGGCTTTGCCTTGATTTACGATGACGAGGAATCGCAGAAAAAGTTTGAGCCAAGGTACCGCCTAGTACGGGTGCGTTGATTCATTCTTCCATTATCTCATTCATCAAATCCTTACACTTTGGTTCTGGCTTACGGTCAGGGCTTGAAACCAAGATTGACAAGCCTTCTCGCAAACTGCGGAAGGAGCGTAAAAACCGTGCAAAGAAGGTGAGTTGTTTCGTCGTAATCTGAATGCGTGCCCAGCTCATCCTTTGTCTTCAGCTCCGCGGTACCAAAAAGGTCAAGGCTGCCGAGCCTCCCAAGAAGGGCAAGTAGTGGAGTGCGGCATATTATTCTTTCTCCTGCTTTGGCCTGGATTTACATGGTCACATGTCCGCAACACGTCTGTATGCTTGTCTCAATACACTCATGAATCCATGCAATATGCTTATCTGTCATTGACCAAAAAATGTGCCTCTCTCCCCAATATCTTGCGGATCACCGGTGAGGACGCGCGTCGCAGAATATGGATTTAAAGTCACAATACAGATTGATCACAACTATTTGTCAGTGTAAGATAGCTTCTTCCACGAGTTGTAAAAAAAGCTCCTTGTCTGTATCCGGATCAGACATATCACCAGGAAATGCCAGTCTGGACGATTTCCACAGCTGATAAGTCCCAACGATGGCGTTCTTCAGCGCAGCGTCGCCTTCAACGCGATTTCTGCCTTTCTGTGGAGTATTACCAGGCAATGGTTTTACCCCATTGACGATGACAGTCTTAACAGGCTGGAGTACCGGGGTAGCGGAAGAGGAAGTAGAGCCATTGTGCGCAAATTTATTGCCATTTACATGACCGTTGAGCTTGGGTTTATTCTCGTCATCGTGCGTAATGGCCTTGAGACGATCTGAAAGATCTGTCGGAGATGGTGGACTATGAGGATCGTAAGGTTGTGCAGCAGGCTGAATGTTTAAAGAGGCATAGGGTATGTCAAGAATGGGCCCAGAGGCGGCTTCTCGATTTGGATGTTGGCCGTAATGCGAAGATTGATCGTCATGATAGAAAAAGTCTGTTTCGTGTCCGATAGACTGTAATTTCCGTTTTGACGTTGGAAGTGGGGACGGCATAGTGGAATCTCCAGATCCTATTTGGAAAAATTGGCATGAAGTAACGAACAAGATATTACAAATAAGAGATATGGACCTTGAACAGACGCGTATTGTGCCCAGTAAGCATCTTCTGAGTTGCCATGAGTGGTATCCTTAGATAGGGGAGCACTCGGTTCAGGGTCGTCATCATCGCCATACGCATCCCAGTATGCATCGTCCGAGTGGTCTGCAGAATCAGCTTCTGCTTCCCTCTCCTGCAAGAAGTCGTGAGAGGGCTTGGCGCCCGCTGGCAGAGCAACTCTGGGAATGGAATCAGAGGCTCCGGAAGGAAAAGGCATGAGCGCGACATTGTGATACTTCCAAGCCTCGTCTCTCTCGTCCCAGAGAAACACAAGGCGAATGCCCGAAGACTCATCGTTGGAATCTCGTAGCTCGGCGTGCGCAAAGACCGACTCCTGGTCAGCGGTATAAGAGACGCGAAGAACAGGTGAAGACGCAGAGACAGTGAGATCTGGTTTGGCACAGAAGGATTCTAAGAGTTCAAAAGCAGCATCGCGATCTGCAGAAGGCCAGGAAAGATATGATACGGGGTCATCTGAAGGAAAAAGTTGAAGAAAATGATGCCTTTGAAGAAGAGATTGAGAGAGAAGATGAGCAGGAATTTGGTTCGAGAGATGAGAAGGAGGAGAGATATATCGGAGAATGAGAGAAACAGTGACTGGGTTAAGAGCACAAGCCATGCCAATTTCCCCACATCCTCTTCCATTTTATTCCGCTTTTCCCAACCAGGGTATTTTATAATTACTGCCCCCCCAAATCAGATCACGTGTTTCATCATTCTCTTTGCCCACCTCCACCAACTGGCAACGACGACGAAAGATGCATAAATCCTTTATTTTCTCCTTTTTGTTCTTTCCTTTCCTTGTCATCGCTCAGGTATCTCCTCTTCTTTAATATTTATCTTTTCCTCTGTCTCACTCCTCTGCAGACCAGCACCAGTAGCTCTCAGAGCGCCAGTCAGTCATCGGATTCCCAGTCTCAGTCCGCTTCTCAGACCCAAAGCGGCAATCAGACCGCTAGCACTACCAATGTCCAGCTCTCTACCTCCTTCTCGACTGGCGTCGTTCTTGGTTCCAACAGGCAGTCAATAACAACCACATCACCCGTTGTCTTCACCATCACTCCTTCCGCATCAGCATCTGGAAATTCTAGCTCTAGTTCAGCCAACAGCACCCACTCTACTACCCCAACAACCTTTCCTATCGCCTCTTCCCAAACAGTAGTAGGCGGTGGAGGAACTGACGGTGCAGCTCCCGTTCCAGGCCAGACAGGTGTTGGCGGTAAATATGGTCCTGATGACAACACCTTTGCCGGTGCAGGTCATCTGGTTATAAATACCCTTGCAGTCGGTCTTGCAGGTGTGGTGGTCGCCGTTGCAGCGATGGTACTGTAACGAAATGGCATTGTGTTACTGTCGCTACTTCGCTATCATGGACTACGTTTTGACATTGGCTATGGACTGTATGCATTTAGTATCTATTTATCGTACATTTGGACCTCCCCTATTCCACTGCTCGCATAGATCATATCGTAATTTCTAACGCCTTTACTACGAATTGTCATGCGTCTATCACTTACACGGGTGATCCTTCCTTGCGTGTCACGATCTCTCTTTCCGACCTTCACCCCAAGAGGGCGTGTTCTTTCGCGGAAGCTCAGTATGTCCACTCTCAGTTCTGAAACTCAACCTGCGAAGAAGCAAAAGACCCAAAAGGTTGTAGACACACGACCCTAGACTGAGCAAATCGTTTCTCATGCTGTGTTCTAGGTTATTGGCACGCACAGTGGTACCTTCCATTGTGACGAGGCATTGGCAGTGTTTCTGCTGCGACAAACCGCTGCATATCGCGATTCAGGTGAGTACGATAGAATTTTGGATTTCGTAAGCTCATACCTGCTTGAAAAAGACGTCAAAAGAAGCCGTGATCCCAGCGTTCTCGACACTTGCGATATCGTCGTCGACGTTGGCGCTATATATGACGAGTCCAGGCAACGATTTGACCACCATCAGAGAGGTTTTACGGAAATTTTTGGATATGGTTTCGAGACAAAATTGAGTTCAGCAGGTCTGATCTACAAGTATGCAACAGTCTTCTTGGACTTCATCTTTGCTGATTAGTGGTTAGGCATTTCGGAAAAGAGATCATTTGCAACAAAACACAGCTTTCTCATGACCACCCCAGTGTGCATACCTTATGGTTGAAACTGTACAAGGTTCCCATATTCGACTTCATAGAACGACCAGTGTCTAACCTCACTTAGGAGTTCATTGAAGCTATTGATGCCATAGACAATGGTATCTCGCAGTACCCCCCTGAGCTTCAACCAAAATATCGGAGCCGTACCGACCTATCCAGCAGAGTTGGCGCGTTGAATCCGCGATGGAATCAAGCTCTTGATTCTAAAGGAATGGATGTAAGATCGCACATCTAGCAACGCTAAATTTACCCGAACCTGATCATTGGGCTTACAGGCTCAGTTCGAGGTAGCCTCTTCTCTTACAGGAACAGAATTTCTTGGTCGACTAGACTATTACGCTAACGCGTGGCTGCCTGCACGAGACCTGCTGAAAACTGCTGTTCAACATAGCAAAGAAAATGTGGACCCCAGCGGGAAAATTATTCTATTCAGTACTTTCCTTCCTTGGAAGGTTTGTCTAATCAGTGTCACATTCGCTTCAAGTCTGATACACTGCACAGGAGCATCTGTTTGAGCTGGAGAACGAGTCCTTAGAGCCTCCGGTTGCAACGTACGTTGTTTATCCCGATGAATTTGCCGGTAGCTGGCGGATACAGGCTGTCCCTGTGTCTCCAGAAAGCTTCGAAAGTAGGAAAGCTCTTCCTGAGAAATGGCGTGGTATCAGGGATGAGGCATTGAGTGAATTAAGTGGCATTGAAGGAGGAATTTTTGTGCATGCTAGTGGTTTCATTGGAGGTAAGGCACTCTCTTTACACCTCGAACGCGTAGCTCAATCATCGTATTGCATAGGGAACAAAACTCAAGAAGGTGCTCTGCAGCTAGCTAGACTTGCTCTGGAGTTGTGAGAGCTCAATGTTTCAGCTTTTGTATTGATTGTTGTATAGTATCTCACTCGCTGTGTTTTCCATACTCGTGCTTGCTGAACTCATTATGTCGTGTTGCAAATATGGATCGACATGCTAGTACCTCATGTTTTCCACGCAGACCACCGCCCACGATCGTTCACTGCTCAGCTTTTATCTCTGGTAACCCCGTCTGCATGAAATGCTGTTCCACTCCGCACCTCACGAATGCTGCCTCTTACGAGAATTTCTTCTGACAATCGCTACAGCGGCCTCGTCAAGAAACAGAAGCGAAGAATGTCTCTCGTCAAAGGGCACTACCATCCGTTTTTGTTTACGCTAATCACGTTGTCTGCCATGGCCGAGCTAGGCCTCACTGCGTTCCTCGTTAATGCGGGGAATGGCAACGGGACCTGGCCCAGTGTGCGGTACCATGCACTGTACGTTTAACCGGTATTGATTCAATCGAGAATCAAGCATGCTTATTTGTCTACAGTTTGATTATGTTCGTTTTCAACGCTTCTTGGACACTTCTGTTTTCGTCGGCGTATATGCTGTATATGGTCGATGGAGGTGCTCACTTTCTGGCGGATGTGGCTAGCTCTGTGATTTGGCTACTACTAACTAGCATCCTATGGGTAAGTTTAACTAAGCTCTTGTGGTTCCACCAGGCTTTAAGAAAGGTTCAGGGTACAGCAGCAGGTATCATGCACAACACCAGGTCAGGAGGTGACTGTCCTGATGTACCCACTATTTCACGGTAAGCATGCGACATGCGAAAGATGACTGAGTGTTACTGATGTATCGTAGATGCCGACAATCTCTTACAGTGGAAGCGTTGGGATGGACTGAGTTTGGACTATGTACTCTGAATTTGCTAGTCACGCTAGCTTGGATTCACAGCACTCGAAGGAGGGACTCGAGGCGAATGGTGTAATGGTGTAAGCGGAATGATGTAAGGACGATCGTTACATATGTATGACTCGTGATTATCGGCCAGATTCGGGTTTCTATTTAAAGTAGTCTCAGCTTATCTGATAAGCGGAAGTCCTTTGATCTCCCAATTTATGCTCCTCCGGACGACATTCATTTTAACACGTTTCTATAACTGCGCCAGTTTCTTTCTTACCGCAATGACTGGTTCTGGTATTCTTCATGTCGATGTTCCTCAGCACGACCATCGTCGCGCATCGTATGATGATCTACTTGTTGCGGATGCTGTAGACTCGGACAACGACCCAGTGGATGAACAGGGCTTGCTAGGTCGGAGGAGCGGTGAATTTTCCGAAGACTATGTCGCGGTGCCCGTCCAGCCCATAATAAGGAGGAAGCCAGAAACATCGAAGCGCCGTGCTTTTTTCATTCGATCCCTTGCGCTATTATGTGCATGCTTTCTTAGTGTGGGGAGTCATTAGTGTGTCCCATTCCTTTCTTACTGCTCTTGAAACTGAATAAGTATATAGTGCTTCATATATCTTAGGACCGTTAAAAAGTCGTCTTTCCAGAGAACTTGGTGCATCACATACGGAGTTCAGTCTACTGTTCTCCGCGTTCTCCTTGAATAGCACATGGACACCTTTAATTGGAGGTGTTTTGGCTAGCAGCTTGGGAACAACGTTCGCTAGTATTCTGGCCACTGGCATAATTCTCAGTGGTGCGTCGTGATCAATGCTCGCTGTACGGAATCTGCATCTAATCAAGTTTCATTCAGGTCAAGTACTACTACTCTTAGGAGAGATGTGGGGAAACATCCGTTTGATGGCATTTGGTCTATTTGTATTTGGTCTTGGCGTCAGTCCTCTCGCTGTTGTACAAGAAACAATAATTGTCCGATTCTTCAAATCTCATGGCTTAGGTGTATCGATGGCACTGGGTCTTGTTGCTGGAAAAGGCGCATCATTCATATCTGCCCGTACATCGTATCCTCTCACAGAGCATTTTGGCTCAAGAGCTCCATTTTACGTCGCCACTCTCCTAGCTGGCGTGTCCTTTCTTGTCAACCTGTGCTATATAATGGCTTCGAGATGGCTAGTCGATGGCGCAGGCGCTGAACTTGAAGCTACGGATATTTCTGAAGAAGCAAGACGTCGGTCAATTCATAATATGACTGAAGCTCAAGCATTGGAGAAGGTTGCTGCTAAGAAGAGAGTCAATCTTCGGAATGTCACTAAATTAGGTGATGTCTTCTGGGCGTAAATTAACCCTCTCCTATCGTTTTGCTTCCTCGCTGAGCTCGAATTGCTAGATATGTTCTATTAAATGTTTTCTGTGGAGCCATCTGGGCCCCATTTACACACCTCGCATCGTGAGTCTAGTCAATTCCATATAACGGGACGTTCAGAGCTTTACTTCGCCATTAGAAATATCATCGAGATACGATACAAACTAACGGAACAAGGCGCAGCAAATAATGCATCTTACCTCCTCGCTGGTAGCATATTCTTGTATCCTATCGTAAGCCTTTACCCTTTACACTAACCCATATAATGTACTCAAACTGTTCAAGTGTGGATATCTGGTTGATAGATATAAACGCGGACCTATTGTGGTCCAGTTGCTGTTGTTGTCGTCTACACTGACTCTACTTGCATTCACTTGGCTGGCGCTACCTCCAACTTGGACGGGAACCCCAATACCGGCTATCGCTTCTTTTGCCTTTGGTCATGGATTTTCTCCCCGTACGGTTTCTTCTACTCTGCTTATGATGAGATTTTCTGACAGCTACGAAAGTACTGCTTGTGGTACTTGTGCCCAAGATAGTATCCCTCAAATACGTCTCCACCGCCCTCGGTGTACATAAAAGTGTAAGCACACCCTTACCGCATGTTCAAACTTGCTCATGTTTCGCCAGTTGGAGCAGACTGGCTCCGTCTTGCTTCAAACTCTTGCCGGTCGCGTTTTGGATCAACATCGGAAGGAAGAACCGACGTCGCCTGGAAACACTAAAGGAAATGAGGCCTCAGTACAGCGGATTCTCGTCATCTTCCTCATTCTCAATGTCATTCAGCTTCTAACCATTCTAGGCCTCACCTATCTTCAACATAGAAAAGATTCTGCGGTGGAGGCGACAAATCATGAGCAAACGTCATCTCTCTCACCACATCGAGAGGTGCTCAGTGGAGAGCAAGAACCTCTATTAGAGACATCCGGAACCCACCGCCGTTACTCGTCCACAGGATCAAGACTGAGATTTGCGATCAAAGACGAAGCGAAATTGAAGCAAGAAATACGTAGAGGTGAAGTGTTCGCGTCTTGCAGCTTGGGCCTCATAGTTTTTGCATGGGTTTTATTCATGGGAACAGCGTATCTCAGACTGGGGACCAAACAGGGGCATGCGTAATAAGTTGATCTAGTATGACCGTAGCTACTCACTCTATTTCACGAATCTGTACAAATAGTGTATTGCATTATAACTGAACAATTCACGACTGAAGCACTTATAATTCGAGTGTATGTACATACGGAAGTAAAAACATGCGATCACTGAGTTATTGCGATCGGAGATACAGGTTAGAATAATTATAACACACAACGTGTTTTGGGTGCCCTCGAGTAGCAGTGCGTGCTGCCCTGCGGCACTCCATCACATTCTCCTTTTCAGGTTACATGTTCCGTTTGTGAGGCCACACAATAAAAGCTGCTATCAACTCACGATTTGGCTTTAATGCGTTACGAACTGTTTTTTTATGTCCTTGCTCAACTTGCCTTCCAGGCTTCTGCTCTTCCGAACTTCACAAAAGACGCTTTCAGCTTACGGAGCCACCTGCCCTCGCTCAAGCGATTATGGCCTTCTCAGTGGATGGAAACTAGAGCAATAGGGAACCAATTCGACGTCAATCCAAACGGTTCAACTTTTCTCTGGCTGCCAGAGGACGAGTTTTCGGGGACCACCTTCTTTGAGTGCGTGCTAAGCATTAGTGTCTGTTGCTGTCAGGCTCTGACGTCCGTATCCCTGGTTGTCAGCAACTTCCAGTTCTTCACTGACCAGGATCCTACGCAGTGTGTTCTCAAGTTTCATCTATTACCAGTATCGTTCGTTAATCGTGTTTTCGTTCTAGCGGAACAGTCACGTAAGTATGTTGTTGATGCTAGTCTGATTGCAAGTCTAACTTGTTCAGTCACCTTTGTCAATTCAAGCGTCGCATTCTCCGAGCGTCTCGCGTATGTCCAAGATGATGGAGTTGTGATCATGAGAGGCGATAATTTCACGACACTCCCAATGGGAGTAAACAGAAGCAGGTGCGGATGTACGACCGAATACTGCTAAATGGTCAGTTGAAAAGACTATCTGTTCAGTGTTCGAATATCCAGTTATAAGCAATATAATACTGGTTTATTCATCTTGGACATCAATCAGGCACCATGGGGCTGCGGTACATATTGCGCTTCAAACCCTTTTTGGCCGTATGGACGCTCAATTGCTCTTATAGGAACATGGCCTGCATTTTGGACTGTAGGAGGGGGACAATGGCCATACGTGCGTATCGCTTTACCTTACTGACGCATCGTTAACTCATAGTTCCTCGTTTAGACCGGCGAAATTGATATCATAGAAGGCGTGCACGACAATCAGCATAATCAAGTGACTTGGCATACTGGTCCAGGTACATCAAGCATCGTTAAAGTGATTTCATATCTAAATGTGAACCAGGCTGCCAACTCACACCAGAATCTAACTTCACCGGCACCATCGTGGTACGTCTCTCCAGGTTTCAGACTAAAATTAGCTGACTGATACTTGTCCTCAGCAAAGCAATGGTCAAAATAACACTGACTGTGACGGGATTCTCAACGATAACGCCGGGTGTGGTATCACTGAATGGAGTAGAGCTTCTTATGGTCCTTTCTTTGACCAGCAAGGGGGTGGAGTGTTCGCAATGAAATGGGATGAAAACGGTATTGCTGTCTGTGCGTCCATAAACTACTCGCATATCTACGAAGTACTGAATCTATTCCAGGGTCATTCTACAGAGCCGCCATACCTCAGGACGTACAGCAGGGAAGTCCCAATCCATCTCTGTGGGGCGAACCTGTTGCGGCCCTCGAACCCGGAGGATGCGATCCTGTCACGAACTTTGTGAATCATTCGATCATCTTTGGTAAGTACCTTTTCTGAGCAACCCGGCGATGTGGTTTAAACACGTCTTTCTAGATATCACCTTTTGCGGTAAAGCAATCTCTACACCACAGTCTAATTCTCACTGATTTGAAACGCAGGTGACTGGGCTGGGAACTCGTATGCAACGTCAGGTTGTCCTGGGACGTGTGCCGAACGACTCATGGAGCCCTCAAATTTCGATGTGGGTTGAATGGCTCTGTATACAATGCAGTCGCTCAGTTTCTTTCGCAGAATGCCACCTGGAGTATCAACAGTCTCAAGGTATATCGGAAACAGCTCGTCAACGGTAGGATTTCCGGGGCCGCGATTTCTAATCTGAGCCCTCAGTATTTCAATATAAAGAGATGTATTCTAGCAATGATATTCATGAGTATAATGCTGGCTCTAGTCTAGAGTATATAGTTTTACCTACATACACTAGATGGACATTAGACGATGGAATGAATTTTACCAAGTGCGCAGCATAAGTCATAGTTTCATCTTCCAAATCCTATCCTCTACGCTGTTGAATTGATAGATTGTGTCTGCCTCTGCAAAGCTTGCGCGTAGGGGTGTGACGCTCACACTACCCTGCTCTAGAGCCCATCCATCGCTGCCAGCAACAACAGAAGCGTGGTCAGGTCGTATCAGACCCTCCATCTGAGGTGCCCATTTGAATGTTAAAGCCTCATCCCCTCCGTCAGTCGGATTACTGGCAGGCTCTATAGACGAAGTGGATGAATCGGGACCAGCAGGATCAACAGTGGGAGGTGTAGGAAGCATTTTAGCCATAGCGATAGATTTGAACAATTTCCCGTAAGACGTTCGCCACATTGTCGTCCAATAGATCTTGAGACTCTCCTCTGAAAGCAGAGCTTCGATGAGAGGGATATTCACGTTGTATAAATCTACTTCGTTGTTTTTCAGTCCTGCCTCGTCAGATCCCCAATTACTCCAGAGATAATTAATGATATTTGAGCCCAAAACATGAGCGGGCTCAAAGTAGGAAGCTGGAGTCGGGTGTACAACAGTGCCATAAGATATTGCGATAGAACGGGTCTTGGACAAAGATGAGGACATAGCGGCGCCTATGGTTCCAGACGAAAGGGCAAAAGCGGCTGGCGATTGAGGTGAGGTTCAGAGAAAGGGGTCAGGAGACAAAAAAGTACGACTAACAAGAGGAGTTGCGACCAAGGTTTGGCCCTGAAATCTGATAAATGTTATGGATAGGGATAGGATGGAACAGCATTGAATCTAGAACACGTACCACGAGGTCGATCTCATTGGGGTGTAAGTTGTGCAATCCAATATTCGCACAAGTCGCTGGCGTCTGCAGGCTGTAAGAAGAGCACATAAAGCAACTCAATCAACATACGCCGTCTAGAAGTATCCACTCGGCCTATAATAACATAAGAACGCGCGAAGGAGCTCAAAAATGCTGTTTACTAATTCATTCTCCTTCAAGGGTCTGGAAGTGGAGGAAATTTCGCCTTGACCGTCTAGAGTTGATATATATAAGTCAACGTCCATGACCCTTCGACGATAGCTTATGGGCACCAGGATTTCTTGGGTAGTAATAACGGCCTTTGGTTATCTCTTTGATATGGTACGCCTTTCCTGATCACGGAATGAACAGAGTTTGTAAACACAACATTCATGGTGAATCCATACCAATCCATGACTTCTGTGAGCTGGGTAGAACGACCTTCACATCCCAACCTAATGTACTACCAGTTTGTGACATTGTCTAGGCCATTCAGGCTACCACACACCAAGACGTTCAGTAAGATGTTTATAAAGACCAAAAACATAGGGTGATTCCTTAGGATCTGGAGGTCCATCATCGTTCTAAAACAATTCAATGAGCCAAGAAATGTAAGATCAAGGAATTGAACTGACGGTGAGCAAAACTCTGGGCTTCGACATGAGGGCGGAAGCAGAGACAAATAAAGCAGGAAGTGTCTTCACCGCTACAATAACGATTCAAATATTCACGACCTTTCATCTCCTCCTTTTCTTCTTTTTATTCCTCTTCTGTATCACCACGAATTGTATTTAAATCACGACTAGACCCATGGAACTGGCCAGCGACATGCCCAGCGACGACCTCTCTCCGCCGTCTCAGGATTTGCTCACTCTAAACCTCTCTAATGACTCCCATTCTCTTGCTGTCAGTGCCCCTTTCGTGACTCCCAAGTCTCCCGCGTCTTCCTTTGCATCTAAGGAGTCATACTCGACCGCCATCTCGTCCTCGTCTCTTCTTGATCTCGATACTCTCCCCACCGCCGGACTTGCTCCAAATAGCCAGCCAAATCTTCTGCCGTCTCAGAGTCTTCGCAAATCTGTCTCTGTTGACTCATTTGTGCAATATGGTCGCGATACTCATCCACCAGTCATTACCAGACCCAATCGCGGCCATACTGGTTCTGCCCTCGAGGCTCCTCGGGGACTTGTGGGACTGACAAGGGAATTGGATCATACTGGCTCTTCTGGGAGGGCTAGAGGGGACAGCGTCAGCTCTGTCAGATCTTCGCTGGCTGGAGACTCTGATGTAGATCGGTCGGATGCCTTTAATAGCCCAACTGATCGTTACAGACACGTATCCTTGAAGGGACAAGAGCAGACCAGAGCATTCAATCTTCGCGGTGGAGAGTTGCCTTTGCCTTCTCGCACACCCACCTTGAGCACTACCTCAAGTATGAGCAGCATCGCGACAGCTTCAACCAGCTCGAGCACGCAAGAAGCAGCGCCTGTTCTGGGATCAGCTTCCTCTCTGCAGTCTGCGCCCAGACAGGTAGCCACCTCCTCAGGCAGGACGCGAAGTGGGAGTCTAGGGGTGTATACCTCGAACACGGGTAGACGTATGTTGATCAATACCCAATTGCCGCCTGTGAGTCCTGGTTTACTTTACTTCTGCCTTCGTGTTGAGTCCACGTCATAGCACGAAAGCAATCAGGCCGTGACGCTAGTCGTCATTGGAACGGCAAGTTGCGGAAAAACAACTGCTATTCGCAAGGGTTTGAAAAACTACAATCTATCGGAACCTAGTGCACCTCTACCAGGAACTCAGTCGTCCGTTCCATGTATGTCGTGACGTCTATTCACCCTCGCTCTTGCGGAGGATTCTCATTGTGATCTTGATGTTCCATATGTACGTCGACAAGGAAAATTAATCCGGGAGGACGGTGTACCGGATTGTCCTCTCAACGTTATTGAAGTCGACATCACTCCGGTTATGCTTGAATCCTTGCTTTCCGGATCCAGAATCGAGTATCTACCTGAAGCTCTCAAAGTCGACGGAGTCATCATATGCTATGATGCATCGAAAGAGGCATCTTTCAGACCTGTTGAGGAGCTTCTTCGTATGTCATATATTTTCTTACTATTCCAAGCTTGGTCTGATTGGTGTGCAGGTGCTTATCGCGCTCTCCAACTGCCAGTAATTGTGCTGGCATGCAAATCCGATTTAGAGCGTAGAGTTGATCCTCAAGGTGCTGTGGAGATTCTGCAACAGTATGACGCTGGCCTTGTGGAAGTCAACTCAAACGAATCGGGAAGAGAGAAAATGAAGCGATCGTTCGATTGGCTATTCAAAGCAATAGTGAGAGACCGACGTGAGCTACAATCGTGTATTTGTCTAATTCCTTGTGTACTTACCATTATCATTATCCCCAAAGGCTCATCTAGGAGCAGACAGTTTGAGGATTATCGGAATCCTGCCTCTCCAGAGGTATTGAGATCGCCGTCTTGGGATATGTTCGAAGGCTCCAGAACTGCGACTCCTATTGCTTCCTCGTCTACCATATCTACAACAAACTACGTCCCGCCACCGGGGCCAATAGTTACTCAGTCTTCTCTGCCCACTATCCCCTCCCCTCGCACCTCCACAACTCCTAACTCTTCAAGTCGTGCTCGATCTACCGGAGACTTATCGTCCGAGCATGAGAGGGCAAAGTACCCTGAATCCTCATCTACGGAAGAGCCTGAACAGTCTAGTAGTACTGGCATGCGAGGTCTTGGCTCTGAGTCAGTCAATGGCGCTGGTCTTGAGACCGCAGCCGTGGTAGATGACGCTCCCCCGCCGAAAGTAGAGAGTAAGGAGAGAGAAGCGTACGTAATCATCCTGGAGTGTCATTCAGGGTTGACTAAATGTGATCTAGTCGTCCTGCGCAATGGGCTACATTGGATGAACTCTTAGACAAGTTATTGTTTTTGGCCGTGAGCGGTGACGGTGAGCGCGATGGAGTGTCGTTTAGCGCCCTTGCTGACCTACGTGCCAGATCCGACTTATATCACACATTTCCTACTCACATATAGGCGGTTTGCAAGCCCACGTAGTGTGATTCTTGCTATGCAAAAACGGATGCGCCAGCTTGATAATCCATCTGGAGATCCTATGTTTGCCTGTTTTGCGCAAATGAGGTACTTCTAATGCTTTGTTCCTTTTTCATACACTAATCTTGGCGCAGAATATGTCATCTCCTCGAGACTTGGAAGGAAGGGTACCCATACGATTTTGCAGTTCGGGGAACTGCGGGTGCCCTTTCTGCTCTCATCACGTCAATTATATCCAAGACGTACCTTCTTCACTATGGATCTGACTTCCTGCCCTTCTTGGAAATGTTACCTACACTGGTTGACCGGGACAATAGTTGGGCGTTCAAGATAGACGACAGTGCAGATGAGAGTGATGATTCATATAGCCTTTTGGAGGATGACGACGAAAGCATCAAGTCTGGACCCATAAAGCATTCTTTCCCAACACAGGACAGATCTGTCTCAATACCCAGCGCCCAAACAAGAGAACGGAAATCTAGTCTGCCTTTGACTGCCAAGTCCTTGTTATCCAGCTCTAGTATATCCACGGGGTCCGCAGAGTCTGATTCTACGGATTTCACTCCTAAGCAGCAGCTTCGGGAACTAGTTCGACTTGCCAACGAGGTGAACACGATTGACCCCGGAGAGCTCGCTCAGGAGATCACCAGGATTGAGAAGCGGCTCTTCCTTGATATAGAGGTTCGTCGTGACTTCATCGATCTCGAAATCAAGATTTATTAAGTGGAATTCAGCCGAGAGACTGGCTTCAATATACCTTCGTTTCTGGAAAGAAAGATCCGGAAAAAGACACCATTGCCCGATTCAACAACGTGTCTAATCATCTTGCAGACTGGTAAGTCTTGTGCACCCCGTGGATTCACTCGATTTCTCTAACCCATCACAGGGTGGTTTCTCTGATATTGTGCCACGATAGTCCGAGGCTGCGGGCTAAACAAATAGAAAAGTTTGCTGAAGTGGCGCAGAAACTGCGTGCTTTGAATAACTATTCCGCACTGCGAGCATTCGTTGCAGGAATTAACAATTCAACATTTCCCGGCGACCAAACTATGGAACGATTCAAGTCAAAATCTCCGGAGCACGCTAAAAACTTACAATCATGGGATGTACTCTTGCAACATATCCGTGCCCATCGTGCCTATCGCTTAGCGCTCCGGAATACGAAGGGTGCATGCATACCTGCCCTGTAAGATAAACATTCATCTCAGTGACATCTACTTCTTATGTCTATCTTCCCTTTCAGCGAAGTCCACATGTCAGATCTCATTCGTGCTCACGAGGCTAACGATGACTTCAACTCTTCCGACCGGTCAAAAATCCATTGGGGAAAATTCAATATGATGGGCCGTTTCATCACAAGCACCACGCAATGTCAAGCTCAATGTCGATCAACTACAGACTACGATTTTCCGGAACGCCCCTACATCCGCAACCTATTGATAACCAAGTACTTGATGGACGATGAGGTGAGAGTTTTTTTTTTGGACATTTGTAATCACGCCCTTTACATCCATCTCCTGCAGATGCAAAAATCTAGAATTGCACCTCCTGATACAGATTATATGTATGATGAACCGCCTAATCCGCCAGCCACTGTGATTCGCGATTCTCAATCAAACACCCAACCCAGAAACGTCAACGTTACACATATTCGTCGATGGCTCTTCGGTAACTCTCGCGAACGTGTGTGAAGTATTATTTATTGGAATAGTGACTTGTGTACCTTCAATTTTTCCTCTGCGTCTATATTCATTGATATTCTCAGTCATATCACTTGTTCGCTTCCCCTGTCTTGCTGTCTCTTCTTTTTCCCTGTGTACGGAATGGCATACCACATTAAACATTTTTCATTCAGAATCTCTGTGACACTTCAGTGAAAAAAAAAAAGCCGTATTACATATTTCTCGACAGTCTTTCACTAATCACGTGCGCCGCGCAAACCTCAAAATTTACTCCAGTGGATCATCAGTAGACACTAACCTAACGGCTCATCGACATCCCTCAGCTATATCGAATCTTTAACCAATATGGCAGACTATATCATGACAATAGAGTCCGACGATGAAGATGTCGCGCAGTCTCAAAATCCAAGCAAGAAGATTAGCGCGGAAGACGCGCTGAATCCAGACTTCACCTTTGATCTTTCTGGGGACCCATATTCTGATCTGTTGGAAACACCGGATGAAGGCCCTGACATTTTGAAGGGGACCAAACCTGTAAGTAGTAAATACTTTTCTTATATCGTGATTGCTGAAGCACTTGGAGATAGGCTCCCGTTTCCGTCGACGACATCATCGCTCGCCGTCGATTTACTTCGAAACGCAAAAGAGCAGAGGACTCTGAAAACGAAGAAGAATCTCAAGAGAGCGAACTTGAAAGCCACAATAGTGATACAGACGACGATGATCCTCTGGCAACTTCTGATGAAAACGACAATTCAGAAGAAGAAGATGAGGCTTCAGAGCAAGAGTTTTCCGACGCTGACTCTTCGGACGAATCAGAAGTTGAAACACAGGCGGAAAAAGAGCGTAAAGCAGCCTTTTTTGATTCCGAAATCACCTCTGTCGACGCGCATGACTCGTTCTTGACAATGAATTTATCTCGACCAATCATAAAAGCTCTGACGACGTTGGGTTTTCATAAGCCCACCCCGATTCAGGCTGCTACAATTCCGGTAGCACTACTTGGCAAAGATGTTGTTGGTGGAGCTGTGACTGGTTCCGGCAAAACAGCAGCCTTCACTATCCCGATGCTGGAGCGTCTATTATACCGCGAAAAGGGCAAGAAGGCAGCTGCTACACGATGTTTAGTCCTTGTTCCTACTCGGGAGTTGGCAGTACAATGTTACGATGTCGGGAGGAAATTGGCTACACATACTGATATTTCTTTTTGCCTGATCGTCGGTGCGTGGTCGAATCCTGTTCATAAGTCTAATACTGAAATGGAGCTCAGGTGGACTATCTCTAAAGTCGCAAGAGACTGCTCTCCGAAATCGGCCAGATGTCGTCATTGCTACTCCAGGTCGACTTATTGACCACATACAGAATTCACCTTCCTTCACACTAGATACATTGGATGTACTTGTGCTCGATGAAGCCGACAGGATGCTTTCTGATGGATTTGCCGATGAGCTGGCCGAAATCATCAAAGCTTGTCCAAAATCTCGCCAGACTATGCTTTTCTCCGCTACCATGACTGATTCAGTGGATGAATTGGTCAAAATGTCTTTGAACAAGCCCGTTCGCCTTTTCGTCGATCCTAAGAAAAGTGTGGCTCGAGGATTGACTCAAGAGTTTGTGCGCGTCCGTGCTGGGAAGGAGGCTGAACGGTCCGCTGTACTAGTAACGCTATGCAAAAGGACATTTAAAAGCAATGTCATAATCTTCCTCCGTAGTAAAAAACTCGCACACCAGATGCGAATACTGTTTTCTCTTCTGAGTATGAAATGCGACGAGTTGCATGGTGACCTTACCCAAGAACAGGTACGTTTCAGGCTCATTTTTTTCAATGTCTCATCAGATCAAATTTCTGAAAATCATGTATACATCTTATTGTAGAGGTTGAAGGCCTTGCAACGTTTTCGAGATGGAGCAGTAGACTTTCTCATGGCGACTGACCTAGCTGCTCGTGGTCTAGATATCAAGGGTGTAGAGACTGTTATCAACTATGACATGCCTGGACAGCTGGCGCAGTATTTGCATAGAGTGGGTAGGACTGCTCGAGCTGGGACTAAAGGCAGGTAGGTGCTGCGAATTAATGACTACGCTCGTATTCCAATAATTTGCTTTGTGAAGGTCTGTGACATTGGTTGGAGAGGCGGACCGGAAAATGCTGAAAGCCGCAATCAAGCATGGATCTGACCAAGACAAAGTACGACACCGTATTGTCCCTCAAGAAGCCATTAACAAGTGGGCGGAAAAACTCGAGAGCTTGAAACAGGACATTTCGGACATTCTGGAAGAGGAGAAGGAAGAAAAACAGGTACCAAAAGTGCTTCTAGTATTATTCGAACTATACTTACACCTTAGTAGATGCGTCAAGCAGAAATGGAATTGAAAAAGGGACAGAACATTATTGAGCACGAAGCTGAAATCTATTCCAGACCGGCTCGGACATGGTTCCAGAATGAGAAAGAGAAGAAGGCTGCTGGAGGTTCTTTACACATTCCTCACCGTCGATTGATATTCGCTGACAGCCGATTTAGCTATCAGTAAGCAACAGTACGAAGCTGGATATGAGTTACCCTCTACCAAAGGAAAGCACAAAACCCAGCTGGCGGACAATAAGGTATTCTTATTTTCGACAAAGTATTCCCTTATGATCTGAATTTCTCCGCAGCCTCAAAGAAACAAGTTGTCTGGACTGTCTCGAAAAGCGAAAAGACGGAAGCTAGCGATGGAGGAGGATGCAGAGCTTGGGGGCTCGAGCGCCCTAAACGCAGCTATCAGATCAGCCAAAAAGTCAGCTCGCCCATCCAAGATCGGCGTTCCGCAACCACGTCCGATGAAAGTATCGAAGGCGAAGGAGAAAAAGAGCCGAAAGCGAGTGACATTACGCACGGGAGGAGCTTTTGCGCGAGACATGGGGGAGAAAGGCAGTCACCACGAGGGGGTACGGGCGAAGAAGGGTGACGGAATCGCCGGAATTGGTAAAAAGGGTGCGAAACGGAAGACGAAATAAGTGGACCGAACTTATCTACGTTTAACATAAGATATCTATCTGTTTGGGCCATTTGTTATACATCAGAACCTGCTTTTTTGTGTGTTGTCTTTGGGTGCCATAATTCTGATGTGATGGAAGGATTGGCGGTCGTGACTCGGCAGTACGGTGTCTCAATTGTGTACACTCATGGGTTCAATTTGCTCCAAGCCTGGCGCACACTCCGGTGGACATACTGTGCTCGGTTCGCCTTCTGATGCGACATCTCCAGTCGATCCTCGTGCTGCTGCGGTGTGTAGGCTACTCTTCTTGTGTCACTTTAGACTGAATAAATAATAAATATCCGTGCACGCGATCATCACTAACTGCAGGCAGAAGCTGCAGAACGTCGGTTGAAAGCTGTGAGTTCGTCTTGGGCTCCACTCCTTCATTTTGTTCTTTCATTCAGTTGCTCTAGGCACAAGCAAGGGGAACCCATGCTTCCAATCCGAATCGAGGCAAACTCGCTGCACAGGCATCGAAACCTGTCAAATTTGTGCCCGAAGCCAGGGAGGAGGAGAGGCTGGTGGTGCGTCTCTCATCGCCTCAAGATACCCTGTTTCAAAGGCTGACTTCCTGTGTATGCATTCAGTGGGATTAGTTGCACGATGTATATACATCTCTTTCCTTAGTAGTGCTCCGATCTCTTCCATTGTATTTCCTGCTCAGCTTTCTTCATATCTCGACCCTGCATCCTGTACATATTATCTGTGTCCTCAGGGACATACACGTTCTTTACGCCAGGCTAGATTGAATACAGCGAAAGATACATGCGCTTTGACTCTCGGTCCGATGGACGGTTTTTCGAAGAATCGCTACGCTACGTATTCTGTGTGAAGTATGTACTTATTGTAAGCCCTCTTTTTCCGCTTCTCGCATACGTTGAACGCCGTTGCGCAGGGTGCCTGAGCCAAACGTTTGAGCCTCAAGATGGATCCAGGATGATTTCGAAGCATACAATGATACGGAGCAGATACGGAGGCCATTTACGATTATCTGAGAAATTCATACTACATATAATTTACTTGTTTTCGTTTGTCAAATCACACTCAACTTGGAACGATTCACCTTGTAAAAATTGTGCGCGCGTCGCGCGTGAGACCCGCGTTGTGAATTACTACTCTCAAGTCCAACGTGGAGCCTGGTGTCGTGAAGGGAGAACTTGTCTACGCATACTTATGAATGAGTACTGTATCGGTTCAATGGGAGAAGGTCTTATGGAAGAGACAAACTTTTCCCGATAATTACATACCAGAACGCGCCTTTCTGTCGTCCCTCAGAAGAAATCGTATGTTATTTCTGCCTTCAAAGTCTCTTTGGACGCAATACTAACGGGTAACCTGCCGATTTTGAAGCAAACTTCAAGCCCTACACTTACTGGCCATTGGTGTTCCTCTGTTGTGCAATTACTCAACATTTGGCAACCATCTTCATCTTTCTCTCTGTGTTTGCCCGCCTGAAAGACTGCTCGCTGGATCCTCGTGTCTTGATCTTCGCGTCTTTGGCATGCTTTCTGACAGGTTACTTTGTCTGGGAGTTGCTCCATTATACCGAGAACGGTACTTTGAAAAACGGGCTCATAGATCGTATGTACATTGACATTCTCTGCGTTTTTTGATTAATGACTGTTGCTAGGAATCAAGACATTCAAGTCATCGATTTTAATATTTCTTGCATTAATGTCCTTGTCGCCCGTTTTAAGGACTCTGACAGCCGCGACGTCTTCAGACTCTATCTGGGCATTGTCAGCATGCTTATTCATTTTGAATATACTGTTGGCAGATTACGGATCCTCAAATTCAGGTAACCAGGCCCATGAGAGGTGAATTGGGCATCTTCACCAGTTGCTTTCGATTCCTGATCAGTTTCCTGCTAGATTGACGTCGGTCTTGTCGATGAATGCAGCAATATCTTCTTCAGTGGTCCTGGCTTCGCGGTTGTCAAATGATCTTGCTGTTTTTGCGTTGATACTATTCTCAGTGCTGTCTTTCACGCTCTTTCCGATGCTGAGGCGCCGTCTTCAGGTATATCATCCTTTGAATTCGGCTTTGTTCGTGTTCTGTTGATAGCTGTGTCTAGGCCACTGCGGTAACTTTGCAAGTCCTTTTTACAATGGTATTGTCAGTACTCTCTCTCGTCCTGACGATTCCTCTCTCCTGGACCGTATCTTGCCTGTTTTCGGCCATTCTGTTGTTCACCACATTTCTGGCACCTGCCGTACTGGTGTGGGCCCAAAAATATAAAAAGTTCGTAACAGGATTCGGATGTTGTAACAATTCTCTCACCCGCATTTCTCCGCCAGTGAGATTAGAGGGCCTTGGGATGTCGCAGTTCCAAAAATCAATTGACAAAAAATTTCTGTGGCCCTGCGGCCTTCAGGGCTTGGTCTGAGGGTATCTCGTTGTGGCTTCGCGATAAACAGCAATCGATCAAACGGCAGGAAGTGATGGAGCCCTTCCTCCTGCAGTAAGTTTTTACAATACCATGATGACCTCGATTTTCGGACCTGCTCAAACAAATCCGGTTGTCAGTGATCAGTTAGTTGCGTTGCCTGTGTTTTACTGCAAGCGAACTTGCCGCCGAATCATCCATGCTATCATCCTGCGTTCATGATCGAGTTCTAGGCGATCGACACGGGCTCAGTCTGCATTCACCTTCTTCTCTTTCGGCTCGGGCGGCGGAAGTTGGTGAAATTATGACGATACATAGATAGATATAGAGACTAATCAGCAATTCTGACTTGGTCAAACCAATCTATCATTCAATTGCTCTTCAGCTTTCCTTTTTTGCGCTCAAGTCGCTTCAGCCCACGACGTGCGTATTGTCAACCCTGCATGTTCTCGTTGCCTTATACTTCGCGAGTCGCGACCCTGCGCTGCTTGCACCTCAGTCACAAGACTGCTCAAAGTTACAAAGGAGGCCGGGTCAACATAACTCACTGAATTGAATGTTTCGAATCAATGGTCCGACTCGACGCACTTTATACTAATTCAGCGTCAAGAGTCGAGCAACCCAAAGAGGGATTATAGAGGGTGTGTGTGACAAGATGACAAGAGATTATATTTTATACAGCTATTCACAATACAACTATATGACAAAGCGATAAGTATGCATGATAAGTCTACAAGTAACAGTGATAAAAACCCAAGAAAGTTTCAAGGTTGAGCTCTCATTAATGTTAGTACAAAAAAAAAAGGTCCTCCGAAACGTCTAGTAAGATCATCGGTCATGATGGAGTATCATCAATGTCTTCGTCGTCGTCACTCTGTCGTCGCCGCTTGGCGCCGACTTGAACGTCCATGCTTATACCTCTAGCTTCAAGAACATCCATAGCAACCTTCGCAACCCCATCCCCCGGCTTTTTAGATCTGACGCGAGTTCTACGCAGAGCACCAAATGCTTGAGCTTTGATGACAGCTAATGTTCCAGATAGAGGTGCAACACCTGGGGATGACCGCGAGGATGCGGCGGTGCGACGCGGACGCAGACGAGAATTTGGATAAGGAACCGAGTCTCCATCACTGCTTCCGCGTTCATGTTGTGAGCCATTATCACTTCCACCCGACAGCGGAGGAAGCAAAGGAAGTAGAGCACGGTCGGCACCACCGTCTAACCGCCTGTTAGAACCAAGTCTGTAACGAACGCCCTCGGCCCCTGAACTTGCCATCGACACATCGGCTGTGCCACCATGCAGAGTAACTTCAGCGCCATAAGCATTTTGTCGCCGATAGTCAAAGTCTGCACGGTCCTGTACGGCGGGAGTGTCTGGAAAAAACTGAAAAGGTGAAGTAAGAGATGTTGAAGAAGATGATGGGGGAGTGGATGATGAGGGCGAGATGGATCGACTAGTAGGGAAGACATATGGAGCAGTATCAAGATTATTCATAGGCACCTTTTGTTCCTCGGGATGGAATCGGCCCAAATACATATCAGATGATGTGAGAGTAGGTGACTCGACGAAATGCGGGGAATTGGAAGAATGGCTACTAGCTGCAGGCACGCCGGAATCGCCTCCAGAAGAGGAGCTCTGAGTTATAGACTGAGGCCAAGCTGCATCCCTAGCAGCGGGGGGTTGACTGAAGTAAGGAGTGTATTTTGCACCTGCCATTCGAGAGTTGATAGCAGCACCCTCAGCCGCTGAGATGTCACTGGACGCGCCAATTAACGCTACAGAAGGAGAGTGATGGGGGGTAGAATTCGACGGATACTGGTTGTTGCACATGGCTGGATCATCCCTATAGCCCATACCATCTGGATACTTTGGAAGCTGCGAAGAGGAGATAGGGCCACTGAAGCCAGTCTGATCGTTGCTGGAAGGAAAAGGCGGTGGACAATCGTCCCCTTCAGATCCTTGACCCTTTCTGGGCCACACTGCTCTCCAAAAGTTTTCGCGATCACGTAGTGCTTGACGAAGACGAATATTGTCTTGCCGCAACTCCTGGGCCTCACTGCGCGCATCGCGACACGATTCTTGGAGCTGCATGACTACTGACTCGAGATTGTCGACTGAGCAGAGAAAGAAGAATCAGAGACCGAAGAGAGGAAAGAAAACAGAGCGAAAATACCTGTCTCCTCGAGAGTGGAGATATAGTTGTTTCTGCGGGCTCTGAAGGCAGCCTGAGCATCAGCATTCTTTTTCTTCCGGAGAGCAATATCATCAGACTTGGTGGAATTTGGCATGGGGGAACTGTCCTTGGGCATTGTGAGGCCGGCGCTGTTGAGCAGGCTGGGTGGACGGGGAGGTTTAAAATGGCATGGAAAAAAAGAATTCGAATCAAGGGCACGAGGAGAGGGTCCGCGGCCCTTTCTTGCAACTTCTTGACGACTTAGCCGATGTTGTGCACAATTTAAGATTGAGACAAGGGGCTGCCGCGCTGACAGCAAGCCTCATCTTATCTCCATTCACTCTCTTATTCTATTTTTTCTAATGCGAATCACATTTCTCCCTCCGCTGATGAGTCCACCGAGTTCCTCGACGACATTGTCCTTTCTTCTTCTCCTTCCAGGTCTAGCGTCTCCACTCCTGTTCCTTTCCAGTCAACTACGCATGCTATCCGTCGTCCTACTCGTCCGTTCACCCCCAATGTAACTTCTCCACTTTTGTTTCCTCTCAGCGCCCGGAACCGCGTAATACCTAGTGGCGCCGTTTCCAGCTCAAACGAGGCAATCATGCATCAGTTTTGCTGCAGATCGGATCCATTGTCCCATTATCTACTTACCTCTCCTGCTCTGTATCTTTCCAGTGCTTTCTCTAGCAGGTCTTCACGGCCAGGAGGCGTTACGTACCCCCCTAGCTCCAGTCCCCGGTACCCTAGATCATGGTAGGGTACCGTGGCAATAAATGCCCCCCCTGCAAGTCCAGCATCGCCATCAGTTCCGTCACCGACTTGAGTACTTTTGGCTTACCTTCTTGGTTCCGAGTCCGGTAGACAATTACGACACTCTCGTCGTCAAAGAATTCGACAGCTAGCAGATCGAGCTCGATCGTATTTCCTTCTTCGACTGTGCAGCACTCAACAAGTGCGACATCAACATGAATCGCCTGGCTCTTCTTATCTCCGTGACGCTGGCGTACGAAGCATACTGTTCACACGAATATCAGAATCGCTTTTCGAACAACGTTCCAGCTACTGATGCACTTACAAATGGGCCGATGTTCCGAAGTTGAGGCTGCATGTATAGCAAGGTATTGTAGATGGTAGCCGTCCTAAGCGGAATCCAGTCATTTCCGTAAAGACCTGATGTCGGTCGCCCTGTTCACGTACCCCGCTATTGTCCGCCGTGGTTCTTTCCCGAATGATAACACTGCTACTGGAAGCGGGCCTTGTGGTAATCGTCTGCCCAGCGACTGATCCTAATCCAAACGAGACCAGAGCTGACCTGGTGGCAGCCCCAGTGGGGTGATCGAAAACTTGTCGGCAAGTTGCTACAAGTTCCCCGACAAGTGCACTTAAATTTCTGTCGATGAAATCCAGGTTTTTGGGTTCGATAATCTAGAAGCATAATTCATTGGTCGATAGTTATGAAATGAAAGGAGGCATGAGAAGGGAAGGCATACGCTCTGCATTTGAGCAGGATCAGCAAGGGTCTCTCGTGCCTTTTGCAAAACCCTTGAAAGTGAAATATCATGGGCTGGAACTCCGAGGTCTTGTGGCGAAAAGCTTGGGACTGGACCGGTAAACCAGTTGTCGATCGTACTTGATTCGAGACCCGACATGAAATATTGATTAACTTGCAAGATATCATGGCGTATCGGAGGTGCATTTTCATTTGCTGGGTTAGCCATTGTGGTCTCTGCACCACCACATATGTAGCATGAGATCAAGGCGTTCCAACCACACCAATGTGACTTACCATATCGAAGCCAGGACATGAATTCTTTGAAACAGTTGTGCTCACGGCGAGCAGTGGCGGCCAGCCAGCCCGCTAAAATAATGGCCTGATCTACGAGTTTCAAGCACTGCCCTACGGACTCGCTCGAAATTTCAAAGGCAGGGTACAGAGAAGGTCTTCAGATATGCTGCGGTAAGCATAGAGACACACCAGTGAAATAGTGTATTTAACTCACAAATAAGACCACCCCTTGACTTCTCCTAGGAGAATATGTAGACGTTGGCAAGCGGGAGCTAGTCGTCGCTCAGAGTCGTCGCGTAATTTGACGAGAGCTTCGCTGACAGTGGAGTCCCATTTTTGTAGCCCCTACGCTTTCACAGTGAGTTCAAAACCCCCAAACTTACGACGAGACAAGCTATTACTCTCTCACTCATTTGCTCGCCGCTGCCAAAGAAGTCCATCAGGGCCTCGGACGCTCGGCCAGTAGTAAGCAACATAGTCAAGTCACGCATTGAACTGGGATTACGCTCTACAAGAAACAGAGTTAGAGAAAAGAAGACTGGTGTAGAAAAGAAATGGGTCCCACGTCCAAACTGTTCTCGTTGCTTCTTCTCTAGAGTGCGTATCCATCTGGGACCAAGTTCTCTTGCACCAGTGGCAGCATCAGACCCAAACCAAACTGAGCGCATCTCTTCAACGACGCGCGTTATGTACCAACAGAGTTCCCGAGCGGTGGTCGACATTTTTGCGAAATCGCGAACTTTGCGCTGCATCAATAAAGGAAATCTTATCTCAATAGGTTGTAGATCTGTCATCATACTGCCGTCAATACATGTCGTGAGATGCGCCAGGAAGATAGGCTGTTTTTGATCCTTGAACAAGGAAGATACTGTGGCGCTAGACCTTCCAAGATCCAATGATCCAAGAGGATATGTGCCGTCAAGAAAACAAGACAGTCGGCCAGCATCGTCCGCTACAGCCAAAATACTGTCGACGTTCATGTCATCCGCGGAATCGAGCCCGTTTTCCACCGTACGATTACTCTCTTTGACGTCAATTGAGGCGGCTATAGAGTCAGATTGTAGGGTTGGCCACCACTTTATGACATCGGGGATAGAAGGTGCTCTTCGAGAAGTTGTCTGTGATCCCTGAAAAGCAAAGAGATCTGTGGCACTGTTGGAGAAGAATGAGAAGGAAGAAAAAGAAAGCAAACGCAAGACGAACGTTAGTTGTTGTGAATCATCTTGAAGAGGATCCAATAAGGGTAGCGTCCGCAGGATAGAATGAGAACTGCCTGTCTTTGGCATTGTAAGGAACAGATACAGAGGCTGGAGATAAAAACATACTGCGATGATGTTGTTCCGTCTGAATATATCCGGCACTGAGGTTTTAGTTACGGGCTTCTCTTGACTGAACCACCATACACCTGTGACGCGTGAAGATGATCCATCGGATGCTCCAAGATGAACGACGCGTTCTTCGTGACCGTCTTGTAGAGAATGAAGAGTCAAAGAAGGAGGATTATGCGCAACAGCTATGCTCTGTCCTGATAGTCAAAGGGCCACTTTCCACTTAGGAACGCGAGAATGTCCGACAAAGCAGACTGCGCACCGTCAGGACTCCATGCGAAGCCAACGATCTGTTCACTACTTGTACTGAGATCAACCTCCCAGGTTTTAGAGCCGCTCAATTTCCAGAGACTCATGCGGTCTCGCCCTCCGAGGCGAGTGACAAGTAAAACCAAGTCTTTGTCTGGACAGCATGCTGAAGGGAGTAGACGTGAAGGAACTGGGAGTTGAATAACTGCGAGGGAAGAGAAAGCATTTGACTCCATTCCAGATGGTCACAAGTAGAGAGCACTTTGACGCGGTTCAGCAGCCACATGACCGCCTCGCGACGCGACTGGCACTTTCTTGCATTGGACGCGTACTTATCATATATTTTACGTCTATTAAATAACATAGAACCCCACTATAGCGAAAATTATATGTACTATATATACACTGTCTATCCTGGAGAATGGCAGGAAAGCATCTTCCAAGTCACTGTACATCCGAGACAGGCAGGTAGTCACCTCTCGTACCACCGCTGCCTCCAAAACGTGATAATCTCAATTCCTCTATTTGTCTTCGTGGTGTCCAAGCCTGGGTTCGTGATTAGCGGAGATTGAGAGATGGTGTATGACCTGAACCAGACATACCTCCCACCACTTTCTTCCGTTATGAAACGGCGAGTTGGTGTCAAATCCAGCCTTTTCCATGCGGCTTTTGATTCCAGCGCCGAGTAGTAGGCCAAAGACCACGAGCAAAAAGAGGGTGACCACTAGCTGATCTCGGGGCGAGTCACGCTCTGAACAGAGTTAGGATTCTTGAGTTCATTCAATGGGCGCAGCACCTACGAAAGCATCTAGCCTCAACATCTCCTTCTTTGCCCGTTGCTGTATCTGGATCCGTGTCTCCCAGAGAAGCGCCAGCACATATAGGAAGGTTCTGATTCAAGCACCATTTCTTCGTGCAGGAAAGGCATGGTTGTGAAGGATTATCAGGGAGTTCAAGATGTAGTATCGAATAGTTTGACTGAAAGCAAATGCCTGTATTGTGAGATGATTGAGATACGAAGCGGGGCTCAAACACAGTAGCACGAACATTTGCAGAAATTGGTCGCTTCCCATTTGTTTAGTATGCCATGGACTGAAACCTATTTCGAGTATGAATCAACAATAAGTTCAAGCCATGGTAAGAGAGCTCACAAACGATGCAAAGAAAAGCAGTACACCAAGAAGCCTCGGAGTCGTCATGAGAGTCGAAGAGGTCGATATGTGGTGGCTGTGTACCTTCATCTTATTTCCCTCACCAACTCTCCTTTTGTGCTGCAGGGATGTCTGCAGAATTCGACGATGTACTCACAAATCAACCAGTCGTTATTGACAACGTGTGCTAGTTCCTCGTCTTCCTATTGACAACGTCTAGACGGGCTCAACTATCCTCTCTTCAGGGTTCGGGTACCATAAAGGCTGGATTCGCGGGGCAAGACCATCCGAAATGCTTCTTTCCATCGTTTGTACGTCTATCGCCAAGTTCATTTTCTCTTCATTTACCGACATCGCAATCCGTATCCCTCTCAGTGTAGGGAGACCGAAACATGTGCGCGTCATGGCCGGCGCGCTAGAAGGCGACGTGTTCATCGGTAAACGCGCCCAAGAATTTAGAGGACTGCTCAAAATCAAGTACCCCATGGAACATGGAATCGTTACAGACTGGGATGATATGGAACGAATATGGAGCTGGGTGTACGCGGAAGAATTGGGTACATTAAGTGAAGAGGTGAGTGCAGCCTGCATTCTTGCTTAATCGTATTCTGAAATTACTCTGAAGAGCACCCCGTCTTGCTCACCGAGGCCCCTTTGAATCCACGGAGTAATCGAGATATAGCCGCACAGATATTCTTTGACACATTCAACGTTCCGGCTCTCTATACTTCGGTACAAGCAGTATTATCATTGTAAGTGATACACTTCACGTCGTGCAACACAGTGCTCATGACGATGTAGATACTCTTCCGGTAGAACGACTGGCATTGTCCTGGATTCGGGTGACGGTGTTACGCACGCCGTCCCAGTGTTTGAAGGATTTTCAATGCCGCATGCTATCCGACGAGTAGACATTGCTGGACGGTACGCTGTGCTTCATCTGCTTTGCGACGCACCAGTAATTTGGCCTTTGTATCAGAGACGTGACGGACCATCTACAGCTACTTTTACGCAAGTCTGGTCACCACTTGCATACGACAGCAGAGCGAGAGATAGTACGATCAATAAAGGAGAAATGTTGCTACGTTGCACTTAACCCGTCGAAAGAGGAGAAAGACTCTTTGAGTCACGTAGAGGAATTCAGACTACCTGACGGAAATGTTGTTCAGGTAGGGGCTCATTTGCCTGAATACGAACTGTGTTGACCTTTCTTGTTCAGCTTGGCCCTGAACGCTTCCGTGCACCCGAGTTACTGTTTAACCCTGAAATCATTGGCCAGGAATTTGCAGGTGTTCATCAAGTCGTTGTCGACTCTATCACTCGGGTGGACTTGGATCTTCGGAAGAGTTTATTCTCCAATATCGTTCTCAGTGGAGGTAGCACTCTATGTAGAGGTGGGTCATATTCATGTTCTCAGACTTCATATCTAAAACGCGAGATTTTGTAAGGTTTCGGTGATCGATTGCTCAATGAGGTGAAGAAGGTTGCTCTCAAGGAAGTGAAAATCAAGATATATGCCCCTCCTGAGCGGAAATACTCTACCTGGATAGGAGGCTCGATCCTTGCTGGCTTGAATGCATTTAAAAAGGTAGGTTTCATAGCTTGGTATGATCGACTGTTCACCGACGCGTTTTTTAGATGTGGGTTTCGGCTGAAGAGTATCAGGAGGATCCGGACATAATTCACAAGAAAGCTGGCTTTTAGACACCATTCGTTTCTCATTTTTATTTCCTGCATGCGCACATCATTATGATACCCATGTACTTTTGCTCGCTTCTAATACGACACTTTTCTTGGGTCGACGTAACATACTGTAATAGTGTATAGATATGGGATTCATAGGGACTTACCTTGGCGAATAAGCACAAGAAAACCTTGAGTGAATGAAGCAAGGTGTACACCCTACAAACACAGCAAGCCAGGGGACAGCAATTTACTGCAAAGTTACAACAATGAAGTACAGCATCCTAAAGCTAGGGGATAGCGACCAAAGGGTATCGGTAAGTTAACTATGAGATCTTTTGAAATGCAAGGAACGCCAAGAGAGGGTTTTATTGTCGAAAAGACAGTGCATCGACAAGAAGAGCTGCTATCTGAACAACGGCAATGTCGAATTGTTGCAGGGTCTCGGGTCCTTGAATGGTTGGCGTAGAGGTAGGAGGTGAAGAACTTGAGACACTGGTTACTCGGACCGTGGAAGATGTGGCTAAGGCGTTGTTAATCTCTCTCGAACGACCCCTTACGCTGAAGAGGAGCACTACTGACCAGACGTTGAAGAGCTGGAGCTGCTAGAGCTGCTGAAGCTCGACCTTGTAGACTCAATGGGACTGGTTGTCGTTGGAGGAGGCTGACTTGAACTAGTGCTTGAATGCTTCGGCGGATCGGATGTTGTGGAAGTAGAAGGTGTCGTACTGGTGGTTGAACCACCGGCACCCCAAGACCATTCCGCGTTGAAGGTCCCAATCTGTTCAGGACTTCCGGCCAAATAGGCAAAAAGGCCATGGGTAAGATCAAGCCCGCTATAAGGGCATTGCTGACACTAACGATACAATTTCGTACAATGAAACTCGGCTGAAGGAGGTACTTTGAAGAAAAGCCCACCTGATCCACAACCTGAGCCGTGGCTGTTTTGCCCTGATATGAGATAGTGATCATCTCATAGCAATGCGAACCACCATCCCATTGCTAGACAGATGAGTCAGCATATTGGCAGTGAAAGCAGGCAGGATTGAAAGCTACCGGAACGTTGAGGGCTACAATCTGGATAATACGACCATGAATTAATGCACGCACATTGCCACACAGCGAAGTTACCACTCACAAAGTCATTATCCGAGTTTGTACCCCCACATGCACCACTTTCAGACACGATTTTAGCTGCTTGGACAGGATGGGATCTAGCGAAGAGCTTACAGGCCAGCGTTGTACCAGCTCAGTACTCCAGAAAAGTCAGCCCTTTCGTTGAGTTTGGCTACAGATACAGTATCGTTCGAAAGATAGGAAGCAGCGATCGAGATCGACTGCCCTCGAGGTTTGTGGCGAGTAGTTTGTAGCAAGGCATGTCCAGAGTTACGAGCATAAACACTGAGAGTGAGGCAGAACGGCCCTCGAATAGACAAAGCAAACAGTAAAGACAGTAAGTAAAACGAACGCATCAAGTTGGTTTTTGCTCGGTAGGGACCTGTAGGGGACTTGAGGGTGTTGAAAAAGCGATCAATTACCGGTCTAGAGGTCGAAGCTCGAGAAGGATAGTACTGTAATAAGGCACCGATGTTGATACAGATCACCACTCATGTGAACTTTTCTAAATTCCTTTTCCCTGGCAAGGAACGCTCGAGGCAGCGGCTGGTCCAGGTAGGCGTTTTAACAGCACATAGTGGAGTGGAAGGTGAGTTCTCCTTGGACGGTTCTACGTCTTGCATACATACTTGGTGGAACTGAGAAACGACCGGAGATGATTACATATCTACATGCATACATAATCATTTCAGGGCAAATTCCGATTCGTATGTTGATCCGTTAGCGCCTCGGAGAACTCGATTTCCCTTGCTAACCTTCAAACTTTTTAAACCAGCCTGAGCATCGAGATATGCGAAGTACTTACACACCAGTTGTGATGCTTCGAAAGGCCGTAATGGCGACCCTATAGATGACAAAGTTGACGCCACCGGGCTTGAAAGGCAAGCAAATTCTGAATCAACATACTTGAGGGCAGTCTGAACTATCTGAACTTGCAATTGCCTCTTGGTCGTCAAAGCAATAGTCATTTGCGTATCTCGTCCGCGATCCCATGGTTCCCTCACACGATTTAGCTCTATACTGTATTGAGCCTGAGTATGCGGAGACAAGTTATTCGAAGCAATTTTGAGTACTGAGATATACACTCTGCGATCCTATATAAGACTGCTTATCTTTTTCATCTTTTGCATCTACACCAGACGATCATTAAGAACATCGCAGGACAGCCTGAAATATACAAAGCAAGAAGAGGTTGATGCTGGTAGCACAGCTGTCACAATATCGGCCGACTCCCTTCAGTCGCAGCAAAATCCAGGCATTAATGATGTATGCCAGGAGAGTTTGTGTAGAAGAGTGTTTCGACAAAGCATATTTTGAGAACAAGCAAGCACGAGGCCACCAATGACCCGCAAGAATGGACAATTCAAGAGTTTTCGGGGGTACCGTGATCAAGAGTAGCTTCCGATTCACTGTCCTGGTCTGTGTTATCATTGCGAACGGGTATAGGAGGTTGACCAGGAAGCCGCTATTGTGCTATGAGACTGAGATCATTGTGCCAAGATAGCATGAAGCACACCTTAAATGCAAACTTGCATACCAGGTAGCCGTGAGGATTAAGACCTTTTTCCATCCACGCCTATTCAGAAATAGAGTCAGACCGTGCTCTATATCGGAAGCTCTACGATATACCTTTTCAACGCGATACAACCCATCATACCGGTAACTGAAACACGAGATGCTGAGCCAAAAGTACTTTACATTGCTTCCACGGGCAACGTACCCTTCACTTGGAGCATATCTAGACTCTGATTTAAAGCCTCTAATGACCCTCACGGGCTTTCCTGTTGCAGCGGATTGCTGGAGCAAGACAATCAGTTTGAATGACCTTTACCCCCGTTTGAAAATGACAGTCACCTTCAAGGCAGCGTTGAACTAAGTTTATTGCATCCGAGTCAGAGTGCACGTAGAAGATGCAAAGGGTATGAATGACTAACACTGTTTTCAAAAGACTGATCTGAGCTCTGAGGCGCAGTGCGTAACTGTCAATTATATTGAGTGAGGAAGGTAGCATGAAGAATAAGAACGATCACGTTTTTGGGAGCATTCTTCGTGCCTTTGAGATCCCTGCCACCTATCAATAATACGCCGTGAATGTCAATTGTCAGTCTTCTTCCAGTCTCTACGCACCAGAGCCAGTATAGGTGCTAAGGTAGTCGTCAGCTTGTTTTCCGCTTATAGATCGACAGAGCTCACAAGGCATATCCCAAGTCAACATCATCTTCGTATCCCCCGCTTAGTGCCACGCTGTAAGCCCCCTCGGTACTGTTGCCAGAAATTCCTGCAACCCAGGGTCTAGAGAGACCCGACGTGACGTGAGGACGGCAATATCAGCAGGACGATACTTACGCGTGAACGGCGTCAATACTACAGCCTTGCCTGGTCTCCCACCACGTTCCGACTTGGATTCCAGGAATAGTGCCATAAACTTTACTGCGGTAAAATCGTAAGTCTAAGCTCTGTAAGTATTACTCGAAGACATACGGGTCATTCTTTCGTTTGCCATCCTCGCGACCAAGGGGACCGCTATTTCCAGAAGTTCTTACACCAGATTTGAACGAGACAGGGATAGGATCTTCTACTATCTTTTCAGCTGTGTAATTGACTGTTCTACCTCTATTGCGAGTGCTTCTCCGGAGTGTGGAGTTATCGCTAGTGGCGGATGAGAGAGAATTGTCAGATGTTTTTTGAGACGAGCCTCTACTTGGAAATTTGTTGGGTGGCTCTTCTGTTTCTTCTTCAATGTCCGCGTTCGCTCTCTTCCGTTTCTTATCAGCCGTCTGGCGGGGTCGTCGCGTTTCTTTGGGCTCAAAGAAAGGTTTGTCAAGTCCTAGCGATTGCAGCAATTCTTTATTTCTGCCGTTGACACGTTAGCATGGACAGTTTTAGGATCGAGGAGATGATGAATTGAAGTGCAATTAACCCCACCTCTGAATATTCTGAAGCCGTGTTTGTTCATAAGCAGAGAGCATGGCAGTATACGCTATTGGAAGTTATATGCAGAAGGTCTACCAAGGAGCCACTCGAGAAGTAATAAATTGGGTTTAGATGTGCAACGAAGGTTCAAATCGCGGCGTCACACCCTGTGACAATATTTGTTACTCAGTCATGTGATACGTAACACCGTGTAGAACCTTAAATTTACGCGTCTACAGTCCCATATCCGTCCCACATCCAAGTTCCCCAATGTCAAGCTCTGCGACAAATAGTCGTTTGTATGGTAACGACAGCACAAAGCTGGTCCTGCCAGCCACCCTATTTATACCCTCTTGACTCCCGTAAATCTGTAAATCTGAACCTAATATCGTTGTGGGGTTGCCCGCTATCGAGGAAGGCTCTGGAAGCATTCACTTGATCCGTTTGAGCTAGGTAACCAAAGATATCCGATCAGCTTCATATCTCGACGTCAAAAGTAAACGGAATAAAACCGAGCCTTTCTGTGTTGCGGAAGAGTCTGTTATCAAGTCCCACAGTCTTCTGTTCGATATTATCGATACGTTTATTCTGACTTTCAAGCTCCTGTCCCATAGCCATTCCTAGTGCCTTCAGTCGCTTGGTCATATCACCTATCTCGTCCAGATTATTATCCAGTTCATCCTCAATCTCATCGTCAGACGCATTAGCTTCAAATTGGTAGCGCTTCCTCTGCTCCTTCCTTGCAGCTTGTTGCTCAGCTGATCTGAAGCGCCCAGAGCCTCCAATACCTTCACCATCATCGTCACGGGTTCCATAAGTTTGAGCACGTCCGAGACGCGTCTGCGTCTCCCGCACATCTAGCACAGCCTTCTCTCTTTCCGCTCGCTCCTCTTCATATCTTGCTTGTATTTTGGCTTCCTGCGCAGCACGCTTAGCATCCTTGTTAAAAACAATGACGGGCCTGAAGATGGAACGGTTGAGTTGTTTCAGCTCGTCCGTTCTGTCATCTGCTCTCGCTGAGTGTCCCTTTGCAACATCCAGATGGCGTTCAGTGTTAGCGAGTCGCTCTGAAAGAAGGATTAACTCTACTGAAGGAAAAGGAATATCAAAAGCATACCGGACTGATCACCGAGTTTCGTGAGTGTATTGCGAGCTGTCTCCTCGGCTTCTCGAGCAAGTCGCAGGGCGTTCCTGGTGGAATTCACGCTCTCTTGCTTGACATAGCGAGTTTGCTTCTTGATGCCCTCTATATCGTCGTCATTCTCCTCGCCGGGAGGAGCATCTCTGAGTCCCTGCTGTGGACCATCGAAGAAACGACCGGAGCCTGATCTCTGTGGGTTGAATCCAGAGAAAAGCTCGTTTCGGTCATTCTCTAACTCGGCCCCACCCCGAGAGTAGACATCACCGACGCCATTACTCCTACTGTACTTGTCACGCACAGAGTATGCATCATTGAGCGATGGTTTACTGGCTAGATAAGGGTCGCCATCCCGGCTGGCGACGTATGTTTTAGCACTTGTGGCACGATAGGAAGGACGAGGAGATGCGCTGTTGTTGCTGGTGGTTCTCGAAGGCTCTACCGGAGGAATTGCAGGTTGGTCTCTGCGTTTGAAGAAAGACATTGCTGGCAGTGGTAGGCAGTGGTAGGTGGGTTGGTTGAAATGGCGACAGTATATTACAGTACTTATTTAACTTATGCAGTGCCCACGTGGCAATATGTTTTAAGTTGTCCGCTCCCGGGGACATATGTACGAGCCCCAGATTCACAAAACGCTGCTACTGGCGACCACTACGCTTGTCTTTTCCCAAAATATCTTTCCTAGTCTTACCCACAACGGTAACGCCCTTGCCGCTCTTGACAACGCTCTTTAATGCCTCCTCTTTTTGCTTTTTCAACCCACTTCGTTTCACAGTCTTTGCGTACTTGTCAAGACTCGTATTGAGCGCATCGCGAGATTTCTTCTTCGCCTTCCGTTCCCTTCTACGCAACGCCTGCTTTTCTGCGGGAGTCATTTCACTCTTTGTCCGAAGATCAGAAGATTTTGGAGCAAAAACTTCTTCAGGAGCAAGTATAGTTGCCGCGGACATGGAGGTAGGTAGAGCGGATTCCAAAGTGGCAGTTGGCACGTTAGATATGGTAGATATTGTAGCTTTAGGCTGAAATAGATTATTAGCAAACAAACTTTTCTCCGGCTGAAAAAGAACAACATACCTGCTTAGGAGTGAAATGAGCATTGCAAAGGGCATCCAATTTATTGCAGATGTTCTGCCACAGTTGCTCTATGTCCTCATGCTCTTTTTTGAGCTTTCCATCTCGATCTTCGCCAGCTACACCTCCCGGCTGAGACGCAACATATTCATTCTCGTATATCTGCGCCAGGGACTGAGTGGACTTGGTGTCTTTTAATTCGAAAAACCGAGAGGGTAAGAATGGCTTGTCTTCAAATGGCCTAATTCGAACTACATCGTCAAAACGATTTTCCAGAATTCTGGCCTTGATGCGCTCTTCCAAGCCTTGAACAATTTCCTCCGTTATGACTGGAACAGCCTTCATGACCCTCTCGAACTCAAGATCCTCTTCCAGGAGCGAGTTTTGAGGGCGAGATCGGGAATCGGCTTCACCCATAAGTACCCAATCCTTGGTTCCAACGTTCTCTGCCTCGAGTTCTGAAATCTGTTCTTGTAGAGCGGCCATCCGCTTTTCGTGTTTGGTTAAATCTGGAGGAGAATATTAACACAATCTCTGCTAGAACAAGGGAGAAATGACCTTGCTGTTCATCCTGTTCGTCTTCTGCAAATAGATCATCTTTCACTCTGGTAATAGCGTCTATGGCATGAGCTTTCCCAAACTCGGAGCCTTCATCGTCTGTGTCCCCGTCATCGTCTGAAGGATCAGCTTCCCAGCTGTTTCCAACGTCATATTCATCAACGTCCCCGTCCTCTTCGTCCCCGTCCTCATCCCCGTCCTCATCCCCGTCCTCACCCTCGTCCTCTTCGACATCCTCGTCCTCCTCCTCGTCATCGTCGCCGTCCGTGTACATGGTCGAAACTGGCCGACCTTTCCCTTTGGCACCGATGCTCTTCACGCGTACTTGATCGTGGAAGCGCACACCCGCCTTTTCGGACCTTCCGTTAGGTTTCGTCTGCCTAGGTGGTTTGAAAAAGTCGTTGTAGAACAGGCCTGTATGCACAATTTAGATAATCTTAAGCTCAAATAAAATATCGACCCACCACTAGCATCATTTTCCAGGTCTTCTTCATCAAAAAGTTGATTGTCGTTGACAGAGGAAAAGAAATCTATGGATACGTCGTCTTCCGATTCGTCTTCTTCGTTCAGATGTCCGGCGGACACTTTTTTCGCTTCTGCGCGTTCCGTCTGAGAATTAAAAGAAGCCAAATCAAAGAAACCATCGTCAAGTTGATTGTTTGAGTCAAATCCTTCAGCCTTCCTCTTGCGCGAAGCCTGACGAGATATTATATCAAGCATAGACTGAGATGTCTCTCCGTCATCCTCGTCGGATGACTCGTGTAATGGGACCCCTTCTTCTTCAAGTTCCTCATTCTCGCTGCCTTCAGAGTCTTCTTCCTCACCCTCCTCACCCCCCTCGTCGACATCCTCGCCATTCTCCAACAAGAGTTCTTTCAAGGATTCATCCAAGCCTAGCTCTCCAAAATCCAAGTCCTCTCCATTCTTCAAGGAGACAAGAGCGTCGTCTGGGTTTTCTCCCATCTCTTCGTCGCTATCTTCGTACTCCTCTTCGCTATAGTCGTCAGAACTTAACTCCCAGGGTTCCTTCTGAGGCTCATCTTCCAATATAACTTGTTGAAGTATCTCGCAGATGTTCTTTGCCCTAAGATCTAGCTGCGACCAGATCTGATCATCCTCCATGCCGTCCACGAACAAAGAGTTCAGAGGAGTGGGCTGGAAAGTCACGTCCAAAGGTGGAGAGCTCGGAGTCCGCTTTCGTTTCCGTGATTGAGACCGTGTTTGAGGCGCGGATGAGGGACTAAGAGAATCAAGAAGAGGTTCTATGTGAGGTTTCGAGGAGGTCTCCGATTGCACGGCTGTATGAAATCAATTAGACTGCATGAAAGCGGACTCGGCGAAGTTTGCACTTGCAGAGGTCAAAAATGAACTTGGTCGCTTGTAAAGCTGCATTCTGCAAGTCGGCACTTCCTGCGGCCAGTATCTCTGGTTTTTTGTCTATGGCATTTGAGAGTGCAGCAAGGACTGAGGAAAGTGGGTCTACGCCTTCCACCATGGATGATGCTTGCGAGAAAAACTTATGCGTCCCAAACAGGAAGGTACAATCATCATGGTAATAAATATGCACCGTCTGCAGAGCTCATCTGCAGTCCAATTTCCATGCCAGCTCTGGATATATGTGTAAGTGATATATATAATAGTTCATACTTTTTTCTTTGACTTGATGGGAAGTACCAATGGTGGTATGTAACGGTGATTGGTATCTTTGTCCGCCTCTCAAGAAGCAATATGTATGCATCGGATATAGGTCCTTCGTCGCTACGAGGTCGCTTGCCTTGTAACGAATTCGTTCGCAAGAACAACAATAAGTGCCCCCGTACTTATGTACTTGCAGTCAGTAAGTACAAAGGGTTCATATATGATTATGTAACACAATGTGAGGATCCTCCCTGCAACCGGTCTTTGTTCTTTTCTTTTGTCTACATTTGATCCCTGAAACGAGATGGACGGTATAAAGGCAGTAACACTAAGAATGAAGGAATTATCGCTCGACTGCGTTTATCTCTCTTCCTTCCAACAAACACAAAGCCCGGAGCTTTCACCACTGCATCCTTACGATTTTCATTCACTTCTCATTCTCATAAGGAATCATCATGATCGCTGGTCTCTCAAAAGCCGTGACTCTGTATCTGGCGCCCCTTCTATCGCTGACTGCTATCCTCCTTTCCCTCTTTGCCTATTTGGCCCCTGTCGTCTTGCTCAATGATAAGGTTGCGTTACTTACAGTGACCCCTTCGACCTCCCTCACTCAATCAGGTGCTTCGGGCAATGTGGATGGTGCCAGTATATTTCTTGGAGCCTTAGGTATGTCGACATTTTGCCCTTGTATCTTACAAGTCCATTAAATACAGCATTCTCCAGGTTCTTGTTCACGTCCAAATAACGCGGCCGATATCAACTGCACAACGCCATCTCTTTCACCTGCTTATGGTGAGCTAGTCCTGCACAAAGTTTTCGAGATCGATTGGCTCACTTGCCGCCCCATAGACCTCTCTGACCTTCCCTCTAATGCTCCTCAACTACTTCTATCGGCTCCACCTCCAAGTTCGCCCGCGTTCATAGCTGTTGCCTTGACATTCTCCATCATGTTTTTCTTCACCTTCACAATCATCTCCTTCCGGCACAAAATGGGTGGCAAGCTGACCGCAATGCTAGAGAAGCCGTTCATCCAACGCTTTTCTGCTTGGATTGGCTTCTTTGGTTTCTTCATCGGTAATACACCACCTTCTTTCTTTGACTTTCGTCTGACTGCATCTCTTCATAATCAGGTATCACCGCTTTCCTCATTCTTAGGATGTGGTTTGGGAAAGCTGTTGAAGATTTCAACAACTCCATCATTGCTGCGGGCAGTCAGGGCCCCCAATTGGTCGCCAGCGCTGGCAATGCTTTCACAAGTACGCGTTTTGCAAACTTATCACCTCATCTTCTAACGTATGCATTCTCTCATCAGTGGTTTGGGTAGCATATGCATTCTATGCAGTTCCTGTCATCTGTTCGCTGGCGAAACTCAACGTTACCCAGTCGAAGTAACGAACTACTACGCATGATTTTTCTCTTAGGACTTGGCATGCTCCGGACTAATACACACCGCATACGTTATACTTATTGTGCTAGCACATATTAATGCTCTCTTGTATCAATAGAATTCATATAGACCTTTCGGGAAATATACATAGTACAGTGAACGCGACAATTGATGTCACTACCTAAAAAGGAAGGTGGTCAATATTGCATGCTTTTAGCAAAATTTCTTAGGGCAGATTGAAGTGACAGTGTATCTGATTCTTGCTGTAATTTTTTGGAACATGGAAAAAAAATTTGCCACTCAGTACTGATACTTTTTGTTGGGGTACACTGAGGATAGCGGAGTTTCCCAGCAGCCTTTCCTTTTTTGGTAGTGACATCAATTGTCGCGTTCACTGTACATATCTTGAGATCCTTGAGTGGCTGTGCCAAATGATGGACTTAACCGCCTCTTATCAGACTCGACGCGACATGGCATCGACTGGATACTTAGTTATGGAGGAGGAGTTCTCCCAATGAAGAATTCACAAGTTCACATGTTTACCAGCAAGGACTTGACGGCTGTATTGCTTTCTATTGTAGCACATGGATTCATGATGCAAATGCACCCAATGCACCATACAAGGCTTCCTTCCTTCATACAGAGGTTTCTCCGATTCGAATTCCCGGATGTTCAGACAAATGCCTCTGATATAGGTTGCTCGGCCAGGCCATTGAGCCCTTTCACAGTATAAAAGTCTTCGACTACCTTGCTTTGGAAGATTCAACGTCGTCCTCTAGCGCCAGACATGAAGCTAATCCCTAAGCTTATCTCTTTATCTTTGGTGTTGCTGGTTACGCTAGCCGCTGACATCGACACTGTACGCGAACGCCGATATACAGAGATTGTCGGTAGCTCAACGGGTGCAAGTTCCATTCCAACCTGGTGAATTATGTCTAACTGTAGAGAGCCAAGTCACTGAAGCACTTCTTAGGTTGTCCACCATACGTGCGGATGGCTCGTGGCCTGATCTTGATTATACAACCGGGTGTGACGCGCAGACCGGCAGCTGGCCAGCTCAAAGACACTGGGAACGTATTCGTGAGTCAGACTCGCCTTCGCTCGGCTTACCTCGTATGAAATGTGCTTTAGAAACCTTTGCAGCAGCATGGCATGGTGGGTTCAAAAATGCACTGGAGTATGCGGGCAATACGACCCTTCGCTCTACCACTTCCCTGGCGATGTCTTACTGGTTTGACAACGATTTCACCGTACCTGCTTGCTTAGACTCTGGCGGGACGGATAGCTGTCCTTGTGGAACTCCCGGTGAGTACAAGCATCTATTTGCACTCCTGAGACTAAAATCTTCGCTCAGGATTCTGGACAAAGAATTGGTACCGGGCCTTCGCTTTTACGTGTGACACCACCTAACGCAAGTTCACAGGTATGACCAGATCATCCTGATCCCAACTTATGTCGGCGAAGTTGGGCTTTTGTTGGGGTCTAGTCTCTCCGCAGATGAACTGAACAGCTGCGAACTCATGACCAGAAGGGCATACAACACATTTCAAACCGGCGTCAATGGCGTGAGCAGTATCACTGGCTCCAATTTGCTCGATATAGCAAGCGTTGGAATCGATCTAGGGCTCTTAACTGCGAACACATCATTGGTAACTGATGCTTTTGACAGAGTTCATGGGGAGCTCGCGATTGAAAATGGAATCAAGGCCGATGGTATTAGGGCAGATGGAAGTTTTGGACAACATTCTGGGTTGTTATATAATGGAAATTATGGCAAGTCTCTTTCATCTTCTTCTTTTAACCCACTTCTGAATCAAATAACAGGCAAGGACTAGTCAGTCATCGTTTCCTTTGTTTCATGAGCCGACGTAACCATCCTTCAAGTTTGAATGATATTCTGAATCTCGATATCGCCGCCGGGGGCACACAGTTTGAGGCAAATAGCTCTGCCCAAGATGCCGTGACTACCCTCCTGTCTGGAGACGCATGGATGGTCTTTCAAAATACCATTACAGGTGTATCGCATTGGGATTATGTACGTCTCAACTATCGTGATTATGGTGTAAACTTTTATAGACGGCAGTGTAGTCTGTGGTCGGGCGTGTCATAAGTCTTCCAGTAGCAGATAACCAGTGCGTTGTTATTTCTGTTTTTCTTAGAGTCCTCTAATCATCCTGATTATGTAGAGCCACTGCCAACCTGAAGATAAATCTCACCCAGATTCAGGTCCTTGGTCAGGAATGGGGCTCGACAAACGTAACCCAAGTTTTTGATGATCTTTCGGAGAGCTCAGACACTCCTAATATTGGATCATTGACCGGGAATCGCATGTTCTTTACGAATGATTATATGGTATTTAGTTTCTATATCTCGTTAGATAAGCATTGACTTCTTCTTACAGGTCCAACGAGGTGAAAACTATGTCACCACTCTCAAGATGTATTCCAAAAGAACGCAAAACACAGAGTGCGTCAACGCCCAGAATGTAAGATTCATAACGAACACTAAGCCGTAGATAGCCACGCTAACTCGAACACAAGCCGTATGGATTTCATTTGAGCGACGGAACAATGTATAAGTAAGTGTCACTTGATCACTTCACGTTCTCTTCAAACCTCCTCATGTACTTAGCTATATCACGGGCGACGAGTACGAAGACATCTTTGCGGCCTGGGATTGGAATCTAATCCCAGGCATCACTGTCGATTATAACAACACCTTGCTGAATTGTACTGGTGCACGAAAGACCGGTACGCAAGCTTTCGTCGGGGGAGCATCGGACGGTCAAATTGGAATAGCTGCAATGCGCTATGAAACACCAACATCAAAGGACCTGAACTGGAGGAAGACTTTCTTTTTCTTGAACGATGATGTCCAGTTCGTGATGGTCGCTAGGATAACCTCGGCCTCGTCATCTCCTGTTTATACAGTTCTCGACCAGCGCAAACATGTTGGAGACGTATTTGTGTCAGGGGTGGCTAGTGGGAGCGGAAACTATACTTCGGCAACTAGTCTTTGGCACGGAGGGGTTGGATACATCTTTAATACCTCCGATCCGGTGACCCTCTCAGTGGACCTGGGAGTTCACACTGGCTCGTGGCAAGCAATCGGCACATCAACTCAGCCTCCTGCCAGCGTAGATCTGTTTGCAGCCTGGCTAGCCCACGACGATCTCTCTGCTCCTATATCGTATGCGATATATCCTGCAACCTCGTCCTTATCTGAATTTGAACAGAAAGCGGCGGCATCTCAGATTCAATCCGTTCGTAACGACGGCTCCATCTCTGCTCTCTTAGACATCGGGCACGCCACTGCTATGATTGCGTTCTGGGAGACCAATGGCGGCTCAGTGACGATACCCTCTCCCACCGGCGACGCAGACGTCAAGGTACAATCCACCGGCAGTTCTCTCCTGATCTTAAACATGAACACATGGTCGGTAACACTTTCTGAACCCACTCAGATTTTAGCCAACCTCAACGTCACGGTAAGTCTTGGGTCTGGCTCAATCCCTGCAGGCTGGACGGGTACATCTAAGACGAAGACAGTCATTGTGAACCTGCCAGCCGGAGGAGTTGCAGGAAGCAGTGTCACGATGAACTTGTAGGTGCGGAGTCTGTGAGGGCCTAGCGTTTTGTTGGAATACATATTACACGGTCAACTTTGCAGCGCGTTGTACGTCAATTTGGATGTATTGTTATGATACCTGAACAGCTTTATACCACCTAAAAGGATACATGTTAGATATGCACTGAATTAGAATACCTTCAGACGTGGGAAAACACGGTTTAATTACGGTTCAATCACGGCCCCTCTCTTACCGTCGAGCAGTGAGCTCAGATATTATTTTTGTGCTGTCCAAACGTGAAGAAGATCATCAATATGATGGTATTTTCATGGCAGATTCTGATTTCTCTTATCCGCAGTATTCCTAAGGTGGAAAATCAAAACCATGAGGCGCCTCTTTTGGTGCTGTTAGCCTTGAAAAGGAGTGTTAATTCACTTAGAGCGGAGTGAAGGCGTGTTCGAAGAAGCCCAAGAAACATGATGATTGACATTTCAAACTAAAAATGCAAGCCCATTCCTCTCCTACATGCCCTCAGTGCTACTACTCTCTTCCCAATGACACCCTCTATCACTACACTCTTTTGTGTTGCTGCCTGCCACTCTCTGGCTCTACTCGCCTTCTGCACTGCTGCCTCAGGTTTGAATCTTCACGATAATTCACACTCTAATCTACATCCCGGCCCCCCACTTGATCCTGCGACGGCAGAAGATATCGAAGCCCTTCATGAACGCCGTTTAGATGCCATTATGGGCTCTCTGAAGAACGTCACGAGTATTGGTGTCTGGTACGTGTTCTTCTCATGCTTTGAAGTCATGGTTCTCATCACTTTCGTGGTCAGGATTTCATCCTTCGGTCCAAACGGCCAATGGCCAGATGTTGATTATACTACTGGGTGTGCCGCCCAACGCGCCAATTGGCCCGCTGAGATCCACTGGGCGCGTCTCGGTACGCGTATTTCTCGTGATTATTGGTTTGCAAGGATTAACGTTTATTTACTTTCAGCGATCATGGCAGGCGCCTGGCACGGAGCACTTCCTGGTGCCATCCAATATGCCCAAAATTCAATGTTGGCGGACAAGATTTCATTAGGCATGGATTGGTGGTTCGCCCGGGATTTCACAAATCCTGCTTGCCTGGATTCTGGTGGAACATCAAGTTGTCCCTGCAATTCAAGTGATCTAACGATGTGGAATACCAACTGGTTCAGTAACGTGAGTATAGCAATACCTAGAGACTTAGTGTGGCGATCCCTGAAGGATTTGAAAAAGATAATCGGCACTCCCGAGTTGGTCGGTCAGACGTGTCTTTTCATGAATGCTACACTATCTGCAGCACAGTTCCGTAGTTGCACGCATATGACGGCTCGAGCATATAGTTCATTCTATCGCCAGGTCAACGGGCTGGGTACACTCACTGGAGCGAATACTCTGGACGTCGCCAAAATCGGTATCGACAACGGCCTCCTCACTCGTAATGCAACTCTTATTGCGGATGCTTTCAGCAGGATACATGCTGAAGTTACTGTCAAAGACAGCATCAGAGCTGATGGAGTCAGAGCGGACGGTAGCTTTAGGTTCGTGAGACATTGAATTAAGTCCTTTTCACAGCTGATTCTCGGCTCTTTTTACTAGCCAGCACTCGGGCATTCTATACAACGGAAACTACGGCAAGGACTAGTGGGTCAAATTTCGCTTGCTATATCCTGGTTTTAATCTATGATGGTATAGCACCAATGACGCTGTCGATGTGGAAGTCGAAGCAGCGGGAACGCAATTCACAGCGAACCAAACTTCAAGGAGTGCCATGGAAGTTCTTTTCTCAGGCGATGCTTGGATGATTTATCAAAACGTTCTTACCGGAGTTCTGCATTGGGACTTTGTGAGTATATGCGCAATGGAAAAAGGCTTTTCTGATGTGTTTGGTAGTCCGTCCTCGGCCGTTTTATAAGTTTTCCTGTTGCTGATGACCAGTGTGTATTCTGGTCCATGTTTGGAACCTTGGCCACTCAACTTAACTCATCAGGGCGACAGCAAGCATTAATCTCAATTTGACTGAGATAGGAATACTAGGGCAGGACTGGTCCTCAAGTGACATATCACAGTTTTCTCAGAGCCTTTCAACAAACGGTTCTAGTGCGAACGCAGGCCAACTTGAAGGCAATCGGATGTTCTTCACGAACGATTACATGGTACGATATTCATTTGTTTCATTATCTTTTATGACATTCAGTAATGCTCTACAGGTTCATAGAGGCAGTGATTATGTGACCACCGTGAAGATGTTTTCAACAAGAACCAAAAACACAGAGTGCACAAATTCGCAGAATGTGAGTCTGTAATTCCGAGCATAGATTTAGTATTCTACTAATTATTTCTTTATCTGAAGCCCTTTGGTTTTCATCTTTCGGACGGCACTGTATACAACTACCTCCATGGGAACGAGTATGAGGATATTTCGGCGGCATGGGATTGGAACCTCATACCCGGAACCACTGTCGACTACGGAGCTACTCCCTTGGACTGCGCACACACTGGTTTCAATGGCATGCACGCGTTCGTTGGTGGGGTCTCTGACGGAGCTTCCGGCATTGCGGTTATGCAGTACACAAATCCGCTCTCCCAGTCCCTTTCCTGGCAGAAAGCTTGGTTCATGCTCGAAGGAGATGTACAACATGTGATGATTTCGGGGATAATGTCTTCCACCACTGCTCCAGTCTTCAGCGTACTCGACCAGAAGCGACACAACGGAGAGATATTTGTTGACGGCGAGCGACTAGATCTCTATGGCAGTCCAGCAACCAAATTGGCAGGCTCGAAGAACATGTTCCATGACGGTGTTGGGTATGCAATCGAATCGAACGATACTGTCCTGACCTTACAAGTCGGTCCAAAAACAGGTGATTGGTCGGCTATTGGTATCTCTACACAACCACCTCCCACCGTTGACCTCTTCGCTGCCTGGATTGAGCATACATCTTTTACTCCCGCATCTTATACAGTGTTTCCCGGCACTAATTTGAGTTCATTCACTCAAAAAAGCCAGGCTTTGCGGGTAGAAACAGTCCAAAACGACGCCAACGTCTCTGCCATCTTTGACGAGGATCATAACACGGCTATGGTGGTATTCTGGCAGCCAAGTGGAGGTTCGGCATGCTTCAGCACTCCTAATACTTGGTTTGAGGCAGTGACTATTACCGCGAATGCTGGTGTTGTAGTGATCTACAATGTCCAGACTGGCAACGCCACCGTCTCTGATCCGTCACAATCTGTCGACTCACTCACGTTGACCCTGGCCTTTCATTCAAATGGTGAGACGATGCAAGAGGCGGCAAAATACGATCTTCCAACTGGAGGGCTGGCAGGTAGCAGCATCTCACAAACTATCAACCACACTGCACTAAAGGCAGCGTAAGTAACAAAAATTCTCTCATGCCTGGCCGTAGCTTAACTCCCTCTAGCAGCTCAGCGCGGAGGCGGCGGACTTACGTCGAAATGCATCCAGTGGCTAGAATGCTATCACTCATAGACAGACATCATCTATATGTTCGGTAAATGTGCACAGTTGCTTTGTAGGGAACACTTGCTAGATTTTGCATCATATCAAGAACAACGAACACACTCGCGTACAGCTCATGTCTCTTGTACTTAATTACTATAACGACATTCGACCGTACATCGTAACAATACGTAGAGTGGTGGCAGGTAGTACATAGATGTTACAAACTAGATATACATCACTCAACAAACCCTAGAGCCTTCTTCCATGAGTCACCAAATTCACTCAGAACACGTTCGACTTCGCCCTGCTCTAGGTTCAGAACTACTTTTCGCTCTCCTTCTGCCTTCCTCATGGCATTGGCATCATCTTCTATCAGAATCGCGCGCGAAGCAACCAGCGACTCTAACACCATCGACAGCTCGTGTGGAGTAGGTTTGCGCTTAGGGCCATCATCCGGTACTAGGATATTCATGTACACAAGATGTTGATATTGGACCTGGTTAACTCTGTCAGAGGAACACGCCGTGGTACCCGAGCGCAAGACGCACTTCGTTTAACTTGATCTCTTCCACACCTTCCCGTTTCATGCACTTAATGAGCGAAACTAACATCATTCGTTCGTGAAGGCTGCATTCCTTTATATAAGCCACGGTCGGGCTGTTTTGCATATCTTTCATGACGTCTTGAATATCTTTGATGCGTGCAGCTTTTCCACTATAGCGAGCCATCTCGACTGCACGTCTGCTGAATTTGGTCTCTCGTGTAACTGGAAGAAATTAATGGTCGTACCTGCAGATGTCCAAAATACGGCGAGCGTCACCACTAATACCGGCTATTCTGGAGGCAGCAAGTCTAATACCATCAGACGTGACCACATCTATCACCTTGTCCAGACTTAAGCTGTTTGACGCAGTCATCAGTCTTGCTTTGACAATCTCCTCCAGTTGTTTTGAAGTGTAGGGATGAAAGTTGATGCGATCCATGCCTGAACATCTGTTGTTATTCCTGGGTGTTCACGAAGCTTTGAATGCTCACCCAATCGGCTTCTGACACGCCCGCTCATAGCACGCTCAGGAAGATCGTGTGTATTGGCTACTGCAATGACCACCAGTTTGCTATTCACAAGGGTAGGCCAGTTGAAAAAGTTGTACACGATATCCTGCTTAGATGTGACCACCTGATCCAGTTCGTCCATAAGTACGACACTAGATGTACGTTCAAAACTATTTGGTATGCTCTCAAAATAAACGACTTACCAAGCATGTCCGCTAGGTCCTCGAGCTCTTCCTCCCCCGCCACTAAAATGCCGTGTCAGGGACTTCAAACTTTCTTTGGCGCTCATCTTGAGATGTCCCTCCTTCGAGACATCGTGACCCGAGATTGCCTCCCATAGGAGAGTATAAGCCGCGGATGGTTCTGGTAGCCTGAGGCCATTGATTTCACAATAGGTGAACGGATTAATCTCCTATCGTTTACAAAAAGGGTCAACACTTGTTGTTTGTTAACAAATTGAAAGAGATTCGCACGTTGTTCTCAGCCATACGTTTTAGTTCTCGAACTACAGCGTGTACTGTTGCTGTCTTGCCAGTTCCGGGAACACCAGAAATATCTGCACACAGCCAAGACTGAGTGCGTACGCGTGGAGAGAGTATTGCGAGCTACTCACAGACACAACCACCACTACCATCCTCCAACAAATCGCCCACACTTCTGAAAATGTGCTCGTATTCGTCGTTTCTGCATGGTAAAGTAACAGGCCTGCTTCCGACGTGAAGTACATGCATGGCACGAAGCCAAGGATCATCGGGAAGATTGTGAAGGGCATCATCGACGGCCTTGTACGTGTCCTGCATCCTTACAGAAAATGCATTTTTCCTCTTTGAAGGTGACACGGGGATCACTAGTCGACGAGTAGAGATAGCTGCCTTGGAATGAGGCGTTGGGTGTGCAATTGCCTGCTGACGAGCCTTGCGAGGCGTACTGAATGTGGAATGCTTGCGTTTACGGTTCTTGTAGTGAGCTTTGAAATCCGATTTCCCGTCTTCGCCAGAGTCGTCATCTCCAGACTGCGACCCTTCATCTTCAAAATCACTATTCTCATCTCCAGAACCTTCATGTTCGTCCGGTTGGAAAGAATCAGAGTTCGACCCTTCGCTTTCCACGGAGGATGCTTTTCCCTCTGTATCCGCTTCCACATTCCACGCTGTTGCATCACCCCATGCGTCATCAGACATGCTCATTCTGGCGTTTAGAGCTCTCTTGCGCAGTCGCTCCCAATCGAATCTATAGAAGAGACCTCGGCGAGAATCCACAGCAAGTAGACACTGAAACTCTTGAGAAGGGGAAGCATCCATTAAGTTTGACTCTTCTTCAACGACGTACTTCGAACGTTTCTTGGAAGGAGATACGGGTCCAGCATGAGACGTGCCTTTTTTGACCGTACAGTGCGAAATGATTGAGCTGGGAAAGAGAATGGTGCTATTGGACAGAGAGTAGTAAATTTCGTCCTTATAGAGCAAGCGTTAGCTGAAGAAGGATTCATCAAGACTATCAATACCTCGCGATGCTCTCTTTTTGCACGGATTGACGCCAGTTCACTGGGCCTATCGAACCAATGAACACGAACACGCGTCTTCTCGGTATCCTCTGGCCCTTCGAGGTCAGTTTCCCACATATCCACAATAACAGCAATACTCGGCTTCTTGCTACTAGACATGACAAGAACCGTGTCTCCTACCCTATAGTCGGTGAATTCAGAGGCATCCGCCTTTTGTTTGCCCTTTGACTTGGACAGTTTACTGGCTGGTAGTTTGCGCACTCGAAGCACGTCGTAAAAGCGAGTCTGAAGGCCATCCTTCTCTTCTTCCTCCATCTCATCCCATTCAGCTAAGTCGTCTGAGAGTAAGTCGATCCCCGGGATTATAGAGCGAGAATGAAGAGGTTCTGTATGGCCCCAGGAGTACCTCGAAGCATCAGCATGTCTTGATCCTTTACTAGGAGAGACTACGATGGGTTGAAATCGCGTCGAGCGACGAGTAGGAGTCTTTGGAACTATGGTTGTGCCAGGCATCTTTGAGCTGGCTGACTTCTGAGCAAAGTCGCGAGATACGATGTCACATAAAATGTGACCGACGCGACAGATGTATATCACATGACTTGCAGCATATATCAAGGTCACCGTAATGTGGATTTTGAAAGTAAACGAATACATATACTAAGCTACAACAAATCAGAACACCTGAGGCTCATAGTCCGGCTGAGGCTGGAACGCTGGCTCCGCAGGAGCGTAGGCCTCTTCTGCCACTGGAGGGGCGACAGGTATAGCAGGCTCACGTTGTTCAGAAGAGGGCTCAGAGACGATTTTGTCGATAGGGGGTTCAACGATCTGGACAGAGTCGGGGAGGGGTTTGCGAGGACCGACCTGGCCTTCAGGATCCCAGCCCTTCATGCTGTGAGTGAATGTAAGTTATAGGCAAGTAGCAACAACAAGGGAAAAAAAACGGCGAACATTTTAACTTTGATTCCAAGCACACCCTGCTTGAGCAGGACATGCCGTACAGCGAAATCGACAAAGTCACGAGCAGGTTGACCAGAGTGAATCATGAAACCATCAGTGAATTTCATGGACTTGGCACGGGCAGCACGAAGCTTGCCAGACACAACAACTTCACAACCCTTAGCCCCTGACTCCATGACGAAACGAAGCACACCATAGCAAGCACTGTAGAGTATGTCATATATATATATATATACTTATACCTGCATTCGTGAGCGACGTACCGACGGACGGCAAGGCCACCGAGCAACTTGTATCTCAAGCTCTCGCACTGAGCGACAGCAGAAAGACCACGGTATTGAACCTTCTCAGCATAGAGCTCAAGGGAGTTCTCCGGGAACTTGAAACGCTTCTGGACGAGAGCAGTGAGCTCACGGATGCGGCGGCCCTTTTCTCCAAGGACCTCCTGGGTGTGCGTAGCACGTATAATGATCTAATTCATTGGATTGCATCAGAGGGAGACCTCTGCATGAATGCGACAGGGACACGTACCTCAGTACGAGCATGAGTGACTCGGACATCACAGCCAGAGTACCCTTCCTCAGCGAGCTCACGGGTGAAGAATTCATTCAATTCAGCGCGGAAAACACCATCCGCTACAAACTTTCTCTTTTTGCTGATCTGGGCGGCCATTTTGGGTGAGGAATCGGTAGCTCTTGAAGCTTAAATGCGTGCAGGTAGCAGACGAACAACAATGATACAGAAACCAAGTCAGAACACAGAAAAATGCGACTTTTTAGAAGTAAATACCTTTGAGTCTTGCGAACGAAATCGATGCGGAGGGCACAAATTAGTGTGACCAGTCACGCTCTATCACTGTGGCTTGTTAGCTAGACAGTACCTCGGTAAATGCCGGATCCGTGATATAAACAAATTTTTGCATCGGCTTTTGCTCTCACTTCAACCTGTATCGGTGAGTATCCTCTCTCTTAACCTTATTTCTTTTCTTTTTTTCTTTTTTATTTCGAACTTCAATGACGAGTGTTGTACATTCAACCATTGGCACCTCTTAGTAGACTTAATCCTCCGAGCTTTCGAGCTTGACTGGCTTACTGACATGAATGACTTGCTGAGATGTTTATTTTCCTTTTGACTATTTCCTGTTCCATATTCCTTGTCACTAACTTTCCTTTCTCCTCCTGTAGGGTATCCATCAGTCTTTCTGACTCTGCGACTGTAATAGAATCATTTTTGTTCTCGCGTTTATACATATTCTCTTCTCCTAGCTACAGAATGTGGCACGTACATGGTATAGATCTGTATATCTTTCGTACAGTAAGTATAATGCCATAGATTTCGCATCAAATCAAATCAAATCATAAGAAAAGGAGAAACATGACACATGATAAGAAACAGAGTTTCGCGCTCTTCAAAAAGTACGTGAATGAGGCTGGAGATTATGACGAAGATGTACAGAGCTTATGCACAGTGATGACAGACCAGAGAGAGGAAAGAGACACAAACATGAGAGAAACAAACCGCGTGGCAAAACAGAACAGATGAAGTTACGGGTTATATCTTTTGTCTTTTATTGCTTCTTGGCTCTTTTGTAGAGCACCAGAGATGGCAGCCGAAGCACGACCAACCAGTCAAGAGAGGGAGGGGAAAGCGGTCTCGTCATCGACGTTGAGAGCGGTTGGAGCACGACCATTACCATCCTGTCGTCCCCCACGGTTTCCACCTCGGCCACCGCGTCCGCCTCGACCTCTGCTTCCATCACCACGACCACGACCACCACGAGTGTTCGGTCGTTCGAAGCGGGGTTCGATTTCAATGAAGACCTTCTCTTCCTTCTTGGTACGCGCTTTGGGCGCTGCCTTATTCTGAAATCACAGCTGTGAGTGGAAATAATTGCTGGCGTAAAACAGAACAGACATACCTTTCCAACAAAGTAGGCATCTTCTTCGCCCTTTTGCAGAGGGACCACGTCCTTCCAAATATCTGCATTGGCCCCTTCGTTGGCCCTACGCACCTCAAGTTTGGGCACGGCTAAACCCTCCTTCTCCTTCTGTTGAGCAAGATACTGTTCGAGGGTCAATGTGTTATCCTCTTCCTCCTCTCTACGAGGGCGACCTTCAGGCTTATCCTCGGTGGGGGCAGGTGCATCAGTAGTTTCAGGGGCAGATATGGCCCACGCATCAGCACCTCCCGACTCAATACCCCATTCGGCAGCGCCGGTGGCGGGGGAGGTAGCTTCAGCGGCAGCATCTACAGTGGCAGCAGTCTCGGCCTGAAGCTCTGTGTTGCCATCGTCACCGCCCCAGCCCTGGTGAACCTTTTTGCCCGAGTCACTGAGACACAAGTGTCAGTGTGGAATCTCTTTATTATTATGAAAAGGATGCCGCGTACGTCTTGCCTGTCGCAGAATGTCTGTCAAAGGGACGACGTCCACCTCGTTGAGCACCTCGTCCACCTCGTCCTCGACCGCGACCACCATCAACTGAAAAGACGACACAAGACGTCAGAGAAAGATGATCGATGGATGAAGACCGATACTTACACTTCTTGGGAGCGGATTCTGCATCCTCGATGCCATTCTGGTTGGTGTTACTATCACCTCTCAAAGTAGAGGTCTTTGCAGCACCACCACCACGCTGGTAGTACTTACCCCCACGCGAAGCAGGGCCTTTGCTAGCCTTCTGGTTGTCCCGTGCTGGTACCGGGGCAGGGGGTGCGGGTGCAGCAGGTGCAGCAGGCGCAGAAGGGACCGAATCGTCTACGCCTATGAAAGAGATCAGGACGAGAAAGAGACGAAGTAAAGAAAGAGGGAAAATACCATCACCGAGGAGAGCAAATGGGTTTTTGGAGGCCACCGACATGGTTGACGGGGCCTTTTTAAATTATTTCTGGCAAACTGGTTACTGTGGCTTGCAGAAAGAATTTAGAGTGTAGAGACGATGGCAGAAAAGATTGCAGTGAATGACCGGCGACCCCGTGAGTAGATACTTCCGGGGTCCTCCAAGCCACTCATCCAGCGGCTGTACAGTTTTTGAATTCAGCCTCCTATAAAGCACGGCCGGCAACAGCCCTTTCTCTTAACGCATTTTTCACAGGTTCGTTTCTCTTCTTTTTTTATTCGTTGTTTTCCTCATCTCACTTGTCTCTTACAGCTTCTTAAAAGCATCTCGACGATGACTCGCCCGCCTTTCGGGGACTGGAGTGGGTCGAGGACCTTGAGACCGTCATAGAACGCTGGAGAGCAAGTAATACGATGGGACTTGGGTGCGGCGAACTCGTTATGTTGATTCTTCGCAATTAGCCTGTGGGCCTCGTCGCAATGTCTCGTTGTACACGTAGAATATTCGGAGTCTGTATAACATATACTGATACTGATACGAACTTTGAAAATGTAAAATAACCACCAGTTGGCTGCACATGGCAATTCGTACGACGTATACACCACGTGATCCGGTATTAGATATCCGGTCCTTTCTCCTCGTCGACCACCACAGTGAGCTCTGCATGTCGAAACGGCTCGCGATCTCTTCGTTACTGTGCGACGACGACGACGCTGTCCGACTCCCCTCGTCAACTACTGAGCCCCAGATTGTCCCAGAGCCCGTCGTCCTCGCTCCTCATCTCAGAAAGTCTCCCCAACGCCTCGACACAGATTCTCATTCAAGAAATCAATATCTCCCTTCAACGTCCAATGTTACGACGAGGCCTACCACTTCTGTTGCCGCAAGTCCCTCTCTGGCTTCCTCTCCTACAAGTTCCAGACTTGGACTTGATGCACTAGTACATGCGGCATCTGAAGAGCGTAGACGACTTTCAGTTTCAGGGCCTCCAAACACTAAGGGTTCCTCTTATCAACCACCTGCTCTCGCTTCTCGAAATCCTGCAGAGGATACCTTTCCCCAGTTTCACCCCCAGCGTTCTCCTAATCTCAGCCCTCTTCATGAACTCAAACTTAGAACTACCAATCCCATCTCGCCTTTGCTTACTCAACAACAACAGCAACCACAACGACGTACTATACCTCTCGACGATGGCGGTCCTGTTCATCTCAGTCCTGTTGAAGATCTCAGCCGTCGGGCTGGCCCCAGCCGTTCACCATATACCTTTCCATCCCCTTTGCCCCCTTCATCGTATCGACCATCCTCCTCTCACAGTTCTCCCTCTATACACTCCCCATCATACCACCATTTGTCTCCGGCCACCGATCATCCCCGCGAACGCTCTAGAGATCGCGAAAGAGAGCAGATTCGGGAACGTGAAGCACATGACCAAGAACTGCTGCAGTATCAACAGAGGCACCATAGGCAACAACAGCAGCTAATGCTCATGCAGCAAGAACAGCAGAGGCATGTTCATCGGGACCGTATCCTTGGCTATGGGTCTACAGGTGCCGCCCCTAGGGTAGATGCCGACCGATCAGCTCATTCGCCCCTTGATCACCGCGACCGTCATGGACGCAAGTCAGACCCTCTACCTGGCCCCGGAATGCGAACTATATTAAGCCCGACTACAGAGCGTACATCATCGTCGTTGTCGGGTCCTGGCATGGCATCGAGTTCCACTTACACTAACTACATGCCCCTCCCTACACCCACGCGATCTTCGCCTCACTTGCAACCTGTCCATCAGAGTTCACATACCTCCCGGTCATTAATTTCCCCTTCATTCCCTCATGCAGATCTTTCGTTTGATCGGGAGGATGAACGAACGAGCAAGAAGAGGAGACACTCGGATGCATCGCCGTTGAGAAACGAGGAGACAAACCCCAGCGAAAGGACCATGGGTATTGGCGAACAGCTTGAGAGAGAAAAGGGAAGGGCAGCGGAAAGAAATATATCTGGAGACTGGGACAATCCGTATGGGAGGGATAGAATGCGGGAGAGATATGAGATGGAACGTCTTCTGCGAGAGCGAGATAGAGAAGAACTGGAGCGTGCGCGTCATGAGCAGGAGCGGGAAGCCAGGCGTGGGGTGGGTGGGACAGGTTACTCAGGACCGAGTCTGAACACCATCACCAACGCCCGTCCTACTAGTATCGCGGCTATCACCAGCCCTTCCATCCCTTCCATCCCTGCGATAACGAGCCCGACCACAAGGAGGGCTGGAGCGGGTTATGATCCTGTACATGACCTTGATCAAGTTCGACCCCCTCATAGCCAGGAAAATGTACAGAAGAGATCACATGAGATCGCGGACATTTCTCGAGATGGGCAGGACAACCAAAAATTTAGCGGCACTGCACCGATACCATCTCATGAGAGAAATGAGACAAGTCTGGAACAGCAAGAAATTGCTGCTCTTACTCGCACAGAGGACTATCCCCAGCAGCAGCCATCTCGGACAGCTCAAACGTTTTTTCATCATCGGGTAAATGATCGTGACCCCGTTCATTCTGCTCACCGCGATTCCCAGGCTTTCCTACAGCTGCAAATGCAGGCAGAAACTTTTCGTCGACCCCCACATCACGTAGAGCAGGAACAACATCAAGAATCACCCCATGTACCTCGTATTCCTCACCAGCCTAGTGTCCAGCATCAACACCGAGTGGTTAGTCCAAACTCTATCGGCCGCCGTTCTCCTCCAGGAAGTCAAGTTGGAAGAGCGATTGCAGCGAGGAAGGTTGAATTGGAGCACCAACAGCAGCATTTGTCTATTGTGGTGGAGTCCAGTCCGAATGCTGTCAAAATTGAGAAGAGGGACGGTATCCTCCCATCTACGTCACCGTCCATGGGTCGCTCAACGGCTTTGATGCCGCCATCTGCCAGTGGACAGCCTTTGCAGTCACCTCCCAAAGGCCCGGAGGAGAAACCAAAATCTGAGCTCCTTGAAAGAAAGAGAACTCGGACCATAGCTCTTGACGATGTGGCTGAGGTTGCTAGTGGCGCACCAATAGTAGATGGGTCTACGCCTATCCTAGCGGAGTCATCTTCATCGCAACAGCATTCACAACCGTCGGACTCCATTCCCGTTCCTACATCCCACTCTACACACCCGGTCATACTTCAAACAAAGCCTGTCCATCAGCGAGCACCCACGCAAGCCCAAGTGCAGCTAAATGAAGACGAGGACGCCCACGAGTGGTTCCTGGAGCATTATGCGGATGACACTTCAGAGGCTCGGCCTCCGAATACACAGTCACAACCCCCTCCTTCTACCTCTAATCGCCCGCGAGAGTCTAAAGCAGATCCAGTGAGGATGGGCACAAAGAGCCCTATATCCAAAAAACATATTCCGCGGACGCCGACTCCAGTGACGCACCCCTCTCCTGCGACTGAAGATAATGATGCTGTGATGGCTCTTGAACAAGAGCTGGAATTGGGCTTGGCGGAAGTCAGTGCCGAATACCAGAAGAAGAAAGAATCGTCGGCCAATGCGATGGATGTCGATGAAGCAGATGTTGACCAGGCTGTGGCAGTGCTGGTGGAAGATGCGCTTTGCACGGGTCCAGAAGAGAATGAGGACGGTGAGAGTGAGATTGACAAAGATGAGAACACAGTGGACGTAGAGGATGAATTACTGAGTCTATTAGACGATCGACCACAACATCACTCGACAAACAATGTGCCAAAGCATCATCCTCATACCAGTAATTCCCAAAGCTCTTCCTCGTCAGGGCGCAGATCATCCAAGCCGTCTAAACCAAAGCACGCAGTCAAACACTCTCCTCCCAAACCACCCGCCTTGAAACTCAAGGATGAATCTGGCTCTCAGCCCGCGTCGCCACTTACAGGGCCACTTGTCAGATCGGCCACCAGGTCGCCTAGCGTCGGACTGGGCACCAGTGCAACCAGGGCGTCTTCATTACGGCCTCACGAGAAAGACGACAGGGAATCCATGCCTCCGCCTGCAACGCCTAATAAGGAACAGGTTGAAGTTGTCGCAAGTGCAGCACAGCCTAAAAAGAAGGGAAAGGTGTGTATGTTCAGGCGATTTCACTTCCCTTGCTTAGCCTTTTGACAGCCTGGTCCCAAGCCCAAACCGCGAAACTCAGATAACGCTGTGGTTGGCGCTCCGCCGCATGTCCCACCCAAGCCTCGAAACAAGCCCGGTCCGAAACCCAAACCGCGTGACGAATTCGGGAATATCATCCGTGCACATGCCGCACCCCCCGCGTCAGCGAAGGCTGGTAAAGGCGCTTCGACAACGCCTGCGCCACAAACTACCAAGAGTACTTCATCTTTAGGAGTGGTGAGCGGAAGCGGAGCAAGGTCTCGCTCTACTTCGGTTCTTCCTGGTGGGTCTGCTGGGCCTGAGGGTGATGCTAGTGCGAAGGGCGATGATGAAAAAGAAGTGGATGACGACAAGCTATACTGTGTATGCAAAACACATTACGATGAGGATCGGGCCATGATAGCGTGTGATGCGTACGCAGTGTCATCTCTCAAAAGCTTGTGAATGCTGACAATGTTGTGTGTAGATGCGACGAGTGGTATCATACGCAATGCGTGGACGTTCAAGATCATTTGGTCGACCTTGTGGATCAATTCTTCTGTCCCTTGTGTGTTGAAAGTGAGCGTCGTTTTCTCGCCAATAGCGTATCAAACTGATTAATTACTCCAGAACATCCTACTCAAAGTTTTCAGACAACATATAAGCCTCGCTGTCTGTACGGCCTAGACTTCCCCGATCCTGATTCCCCTAAAGCGTGTCACAAACCTGCTCGTCCGTTTTCAAAGTACTGCTCTGATGAGTGCGGTGTCAAGAATCTGCGTAAGCGAATTGATGTCTTTACTAAGAAGGGCGGTAAAAAGGACGATTTGTGGGAGACAGTCAAAGATGCGACAGCGCGCGAGGGAATAGTCAAGTGTGTTGAGGAAGTTGATCCTATGGATACCGATGATGGTGGAGTTGTATGTGTGAAGACCGTCATGAAGGAGGTCAAGCCAGCAAAGTCTAAGAAGGATCGGGAGCTTGAGCGCTTGCACAGTTTACTTGGCGGAATTGAGAAACTTCGCGAAGAGCTCAAGCGTGACATGGACATCGTCTTATGGAGGGAGAAATTATTGCAGTTGGCCAGTGACAGGGCAGAAACTGTTGGTCAATGCGGGTGGGATCAAAGGTTGTGTTTTTCCGATGAAGACTATGCTGATTATGGAGAGGGTGTGTTGGAGAGCTACGCGGAGCTTGAGGAAGATGAGATGAACGCGGATGGAGAGGGAGAGTGGTGGTGTCCCGGTGAACAAGAGTGCGAACGCCATGCGGGGTAAATTGCTCAAAGACATTCCTGAGTTTGCACTAATTTTCTACTGATAGCTGGCAGGGTCTTCGTACCAAAGACGTGGACAAGGAAAAGGAGAAGAAGGAAGAAGCCTTGACGAAACTCACCAGGAAGGAACGCGAGATACGCAAACGTATAGACAGTATGATGGAGGACGCTGACGGAGGACGCATCAACGCAGCACCTGCTGATCCACCCAAACCGAGCAACAAGTTGACGAACGGGCACCATGCCAAAGGCAAAGTAAATGGCGACATAGCCAAGAAGGGCAAAAAACGAAAGGCCCCGTCCTGAACTGCTGATTTAGATGTATGTATTTTTATCGTGATTTGTTTTGTTCAAATGCTATCCTATTACTTGGTATCGTACAAACGCAGATTGTACTCGCTTCTTTCACTGTTGAGACCTCTTCCAAGGACATTATATCGAACTCGTCAACTCATGCCTACCTAATTTTGCCTTCTTGTATTGCACATTTGACATTGTAGCTTCGTAGTTTGTCGTGTAAATGCTCAGATCATATATGAACATTGCGCACAGGTAAAGAAGGATGAGTGCTGTATACGGAACAAAGCCGCGTACTTCTGAATTAGTAGCCGTCACCTTCACCACCTTCCTTCGAGAAACCTTTCTTTTCATAAAGTATCTTTGCGGTAGTCTCGTCATGTCGCTTCTTGGCCTCGATATCGTTTTTGTGATAAGGAAGGAGCTCGCTGTATTCTACTTGATGAAGGGGTATGTCGTCTTCTTGATCGAGATCCTGGGGCAGGTCAGTGAGTCAGAAGGCCATGAAAGCGAAAAACGAGGGGCAGAGCGTACAATTTCGCCCAATAACACGACGTTTTCACCGCGAATGAGGAACAGGCCGTGCCAATTTTCAGCAAACGCATTGCCGTGATATATCCGTTCGACGGTGTCCTCAAGAACGAGATTTGCTATGAGCACAAGGATCAGCAGAAGCAAACGCAGTGAGAACGGTATTTGGACACACCAAACTGGTCATAGGAACGCAAAACACCATGTAACTTTCGTCCGTCTCGTAGTATCACCAACATCTTTCCTGAGAGATGAATGCATTGCGATTTATGGCGAGTTCGCGGAGACAAGGTGCGTAAAGTTCAGGAGGAGCAGCGTTGGAGGATTGACGGTGGGTAGACGTACTGTCCACGCAATCCACTAAAGAGCCTGATGTGGTAAATGGTATTAAAGAGTCCATAAGAAAGAGAATGCCGGGCTAGCAGATAAAGATGATGGTGGTAGCGGCTTAAAAAGGTATGGACACTGCGATCAAATTCTATCCAACTGCGTATATTTCCTCAATGTATCTATTATACTCTGACAATCCAAGTCAGATAGGCCGACTTTTATTATGCTGACAAGTTATGACCGTCATCCTTTTTGATAGATTTCCACAACTTGCTCAAGGAGGAATAGCAAGATGGACATAGGTGATGAGCTAGCTTTGGACCACCACAAGCAGGACAGTTGACGATATCTATGCCAGGATGTCAGCTACGCCCAGGGGTTGTATGATTTGATACTGACTGTGCTTGTCCTTCAACCCCTTGTTAGCAGCACGCATGGCTTTGCGTGAATGAGAAACTTTCTTTTTGGGTACAGCCAAGAGAATGCGGGGGAAAAGTTCGTCAAGAAATGAAGGAATTTTCCATAATGAACCGAATGAGAATAAAGAGAGAAATAGCGGGTTTGAAGCTCTCAATGCTGGGAAGAGCATCATTGCAGTGGACACTGACAGAAGTGAAAGACGCGATTTGTTTTCGACGCTCGGACCAAACAAAAGCGCCTGCATCCGAACCACCACGAAGTCGTTCTTTAACGGAAAATGTTACGCTTCACTCGTCCTCTATACCAAATTGCAAAGACGACTACGGGAATTACTGGACTCGGCGTGCATCCTGACCCGCTTCCTGTGCTTGCTAGAACATACGAGTCTACGCTGACGGCACTCGGGTCACTACCAGAAACATCTGTCTACCGTCAAGGAACGGAGGCGCTAACGCTGCGAAAATTGAATATCGTGAAGGGGGTGAATGGGAACATTGCTGCAGCAGAGAAAGAACTAGACGAGGGACAAATTGAAGAGTCTATATTGATTGCATCGGACGAACTGAAACTAGTTGGAAAGATGGCAGAATGGAAAGCGTAAGTAATGCATTTGTGATTCTACAGTTGGTACTAAGAGTGAATTACAGATGGGAGCCTCTAGAAGAAAAGGCAGAGAAAGGACAATGGGAATACTTCGGAAGTAGCAACTCTACTTGATAGACTACTGTACTTTATTACCAAATGTCCGGAACTACTCTTTTCCGACGGATTGTGGGGAAATTATAAGTACTCATCAGTCTTCCACCGACGACGACAATGTTTCCGCGTACATTGTCTCGTGCAATGAGCACCCAGGTCCCCCGTGGCCTCGCCGCCGTTCTCAACAAGAATCCAACTGACGTCGTCATCACCTATGCGAAGCGTACTCCCATCGGTCGCGCAAGGAAGGGCCAGCTCAAGGACATTCCCGTCGACGAGCTGATGTATGCGTTGTTCAAGGTGCTTTCAATTAATGTACTTTTCTCTTCCATCTCTAATAATTCTGTGTAGCAAGCTATTGCCCAGACCAAGCTGGATCCTAGCAAAGTTGACGACATCTGTGTCGGTATGTGCTCACTTGTGCTCACTTGACCTTTACTTACCCTTTCATGCAGGTAACTGTCATGCTGTTTCTCCCTTGTATCTGTCTAGGTCTGCTGCTCTCGCCGCCGGCTTCCCCCAAAGTGTGCCTATATCTACTGTCAACCGACTCTGCTCCTCCGGCCTCATGGCTATCAGAAACATTGCCCAGGCTATCAAAGCCGGAGAGACTACCCTAGGCATTGCAGTCGGAGTAGAGAGCATGAGCCTCAAGTGTGCATTTCATTGCCTGTCCATGCTCACTCGCTCATGCCTGCCCTCAATCCTCGTCCTACTCCCGAGGTTTCACAGGTCGTATCAGACAACACTCTGGCTCATGACTGCTTGCAGGTGAGCTTCTAGCTGATCTCTGCGTACCTTTGCTCATCCCGCTTCATCTTAGCCTATGGGTTGGACCTCTGAAATGGTTGCAGAAGCGTACAGTGTACCGAGAGAGAAACAGGATGATTATGCCTTCATTTCTCATACACGTGCGAACGAGGTATGTAAACCCTAGTCGTATCAACAAATTTTGGTCCGACCTTTCGTCAGTCTGTAGCCAAAGGTATATTCGCGGACGAGATTGTTCCTGTCACTTTCCGTGGTACAACTGTTTCCGTCGATGATACTATTCGTCCTGGCGTGACGAGGGAAGGCCTCGCCGCGATTAAACCCGCGTTTCCAAACTGGAACCCGTCAACAACAACCGCTGGAAATGCTTCTGGTCTCGGAGATGGCGCTGCCCTCTGTATCATGACAACCAGGGCCAATGCAGAGAAAGAAGGAATGGAAATCATTGGCAAATATGTCACCAGCACTGTTGTGGGTGTCGAACCCAAGTATATGGGTATCAGTCCTGTCTTTGCCATCCCCAAGCTTCTGGATGCTGTGGGTTTGAACAAAGAAGACGTCGACGTTTATGAAGTAAGAAAACTGGCTTGCTATCTGACATCTTGACACTAATAAAATTCCGTAGATCAACGAAGCCTTTGCCTCGCAATTCGCATATTGCGTTGAACACCTCCAGATACCTATCGAAAAAATCAACCCTAACGGTGGTGCAATTTCTATTAGCCATCCGGTGGGAATGAGTGCGTGCTTCCTCCTTCTATACTCTGGACTAGGTGCTCATCTGATGTTCCAGCTGGTGCACGGCAAGTTGTTACCGGTCTCGCGGAGCTGAAGCGCAAGAATCAACAATTACTTGTGACTAGCATGTGTATAGGAAGCGGAATGGGCGCCGCTGGCATTTTCGTGAACGAAGCTAGGCATGAAGCGAAATTATGAGATGATGTAATAAATATCACTTTGACATATTAAACGGGATCAAGTTATGTAACCGTAGATATTCCTTTCCTTGTCCCCATGCTTGAAACGATTTACATTGCTAGACACGGTACGTCTTTCATCCCACGACTATCGTCCATAGAAACTGAGCGAATACAGGGTTCAGACTGAATTGGATCAGCAACAGCTGGTGAGCTCGATGTCAGCGCAGACTTGTCGCGATTAGTACACACAATTCAACGCTAGGAAGAGCGAGACTGGTCTTCCCAGAGACCCACCACTCGCTGCATTCGGCGTGACTCAAGCTCAAGAGCTAGCCGACTATTTTCTTTCACTTCCCGAAGATCAGAGGCCAACAGCTATATTCTCTTCTCCGTACTGTGAGTAGGGTTACCAAGATGCTCATATCCTGGTACGACACTTACCGTTCTTCAAGATCGCTGTCTTCAAACATCGAATCCGGTATCTGCAGCTCTCGGCGTTCCAATATATGTTGAACACGGTACGTTCTCATACCCTCCCATCGCGAACCTTACTGAATCCTGGTATCAAGGTATATCTGAATGGTACTCACCCGCCGCTCCCGGCACTGGTCTGCACCCCCGTCCCTCCTCCGCCTCTGACCTAAAGACCTACTTTGATGCAATCGATCCCGTGACCTGGTCATCGATCCACTATCCATCCCGCAAAGGCGAAGACGTCGAACAAGTCCACGAACGCATCAAGATCTTTCTCTCAGATTTCATCCCAGGAGTAGAGTCCCGCTTCCCCATGCACAAACGCGTGCTGTTAGTGAGCCACGCTGCGACGGTCATTGCACTTGCTAGAGTACTCGTGGGTGATTTGGAAATGCCGTTGAGAGTCGGGTGTTGTTCCCTGAGCGAACTTTGGAGGAAAGAAGATTCTTGGGATATCAAGAGACGCGCGGAAGCTGATTTCTTGACGGGAGGTGTACAGAGGGATTGGGGTTTTGAGGATATTCAGGTTGCGGACGGGAAGGTTTGTTGGTTGTGTCTTTTGTCAAAAGAGCCTTGTATTAATTGAATTTGGGTATTCACAGGTGGTAGACGATGTTGGTGTTCCTGGTACGGAGAACGATGTAGATGAGCCTGTGGGGTCAATGCTTTCAAAGACTCGTACTCATATAAATAGCTCCCTATAAGTGATAGAACTACTACGCCACAGTTCGTATATACATAGAATTTAGTCGCGTTCACATGCCCACGAGATCACCAACGCAACACCTTGATCATTCAATGCCAGTGCATGTCACGATCTCTTTCTCTTGTTCTATCACTAGTATCGTTAAAGCAGCCCCAATGCTTCAGACGCTATACATCGCTCGACACGGTCGGTAAACTTGAATTCGACTTATTCCAGCAATGTACTGATGCGAGTAGGTTTTCGAAGTAGCTGGACTATGGGCGGTGACCGGTAAGAAGTTACATAGATGTGTAGAGAGCTCGTCGAAACCAGAGAATCCTATTTCTACAAGATTAAACCGGAACGACCCTCTCTCGGAGTCTGGTATTGTCAATAACCTGGTTTCGTATATATCGCTTGAGTTGTACCAACATCAGTATTAGGATCAAGCGAGAGACCTAGCAAGCTACCTGCTCTCTCTGCCCGAAGAGAAGCGGCCCTCTATCATCTTCTCCTCCCCGTACTGTAAGAAGTGCACTCAAAGTTGCACATTTGATGACCTTTAGCCCTCCATCGCCCACAGATCGTTGCCTGCAAACGAGCCAGGTCACCTCTATTGCGTTAGGAATCCCGATCTATGTAGATCACCGTAAGTAGCACTATCCATGGCTCATCCTCATCACTATCCTGAGACCTCACACGAGTTGATAGGCCTCTCGGAATGGTACTCAGACGTTACAGCTGCAAAAAAGGTACAGCAGCCAGAGCCTCCCCATGCAACCGTCCTCCGAGAAGATTTCCCTGAAATCGACGCTCAATCTTGGTCTTGCCTTTGGTACCCACCTTCCGAAGGCGAAAACGTTAAACAGCTTACAGCAAGGATGTCAGCGTTCTTTTCGGACTTTCTGCCTCAAGTGGACAAGATCAGTGAGAACCCCATGAAGATTCTCTTGGTGAGCCACGCTGCACCTATAATCGGCCTCGTAAGGGTACTTTTGGGGGAAGATGACACTCCAGTCAGACCAGGGTGTTGTTCAATCACCGAGTTCGAAGACTCTGGAAATTTGGAAGGATCTGGCGGGAGATGGATAGTCAAACGCATCGGAGATACATCCTATGTCAGTGGCGACACAAGAGAATGGGGTTTTGAAGACTATTACTGATATACCCGCAAGTCCAAACTTAGTATATACACATTCCACATAACTACTGTTCGACTAGAATTTGATCCAGGCACTAGCATAGCTAACACTAGAGTCTCGGATCGTCTCGCAGGGACTACTCTGCTCATACCTAACCCATTTGATAGTCGGATGACGCGCCTCGCTGCTCTTCTCCAGTGTCGACAATGATCCTAACAGCACGCCAATGGGGTGCCTGCCGCAGATAGTGTTCTTCGTGTGAGCCAAATATTTCGCGAATTCAGCATGCACTGCAGCTGCGCTCGAGCGCGGAAGAGTAAGAATGTCCATAGCTTCGTGATCGAGTTTCCTGATAGATTGGTGGATGGCGTGACTTTGAGAGGGACCAGTCCCCCTTGAAAGACGTATACCGGGTGCAGTACTTGGTGCTGGTTCTGGATAATAGTACGTGTACGAAAATCTAGTTCCCCTGCGAAGATCCAGTGAATAGAAGCAGGATGATGTAGTGCGAATAATATACCAATGACAGAAGTCGCTTGACACGACACAAAACGTATCTTCCCTGGCCAGGTACGGTGCGAGCAGCTCTCCATACACAGCTTCTTTCTGTTGCGAAATAGCTCCGACAACAATAGGTACAATAGTGATTTCCATTCTGCTCGGTAATCGCACCAGATCTGCCGAGACGACAACATTGAACCAACTCACCCCTCAAATATCTTCCGAATATATGGCAGGTGCATCTCAAGACTGTGTTCCGCCTCGTCTTCATCAAGTTCTAATGTACGAAATTTACCGGTGCCTTGAAGTTCCTTGACGGCTGAATAGAAATCGGTGTCCATCCCGATAGTATGAAACGGCCAAACGCACTTTCGAGATCCAAGGGTAGGTTTCCAATCGGGGTTTCGTATTCTTCACAAGCAGAGAGAGCACAACCATCCAAATAAATGTGATGAGAAGGACCGAGGACGAAGACGCGTTTGCTTGAGAGAAAGACCACAGATATTGAAAGATGAAAGCCACGATAAGCGCAGGGGACTCACATTCCACTAGTGTCTATACTCTTGTACGCCCAAGCAGCAGCAGGTCCAGAGTACGCATATCCGGCGTGTCTGAAGAGCGAGGATTAGTCGTAGCGACTATTTCAAGGCAAGTTGAGCGAACGGTGCAATGATAGCTTTGCAGCCTTTCACTGGGAATGGGTCTTCAGTCCCATTGACGTCTTGGAGCCATCCTGACAATTCCGTATCGAGAACACGTCCTAGTGTTCACAGAGACAAGCGTTAAAGATAGGAACCATTAAGCCAAGGACAACAAGATTCACCGTTTCGGTCATACCAACTGCCTGCATGAGACGCAGAACGAACACTTGCGACAGAAAGGTGTCAATATCACTAATAATGTTTCAAGGATCCAACTTGCGTTTCTGTTTCGCGAGACATGCCGACAGTGGTTGAAGCTAGTGAAGGTCGAAAGCTGTTCAAATACTCAAGAGTGCTGCTGATCATAATCGATCAGAACATCACGGCATCCTTCAATCTTAAAACTCAGAAGTTGAACAGATCTAGGGACAGTGCCGTGCACTGGGGCAGATACAAAGAGAAAATAAACGAGCAACATTGCATGGAGCATGATGATGGACTGCATATTGCAATATACATGGAGAAGGAATGCGAGTTAAAAAACCATGGCAACACTTTACTCCTCTGACCGCAGACGAGCTGCAGAGTTTGTGACTTTGATTCCGAGAACCTTAGCTCTGAGAGTGGATAGTGGTCAGAAGACGAATACAGCGATAACGAAAGAGGACGCACCGCTCCAATATCGTTGTGCGGTTTCGGCTGCTAACATTGTGGGCAATCTCGGCCGAGTAGCTTTTGTTGTGCATTAAAAGAAGTTCAAGTTCGCGCACGTTGCTGACTAGGAACTTTTTCAGGCCATTGGGAAGCAGATGCCTTGTCTAAAATTGTCGTCAGCACAACACACGGCGGAAATGCAGAGTAAAGGCAATGTACCTTCTGGTTGCTGCCATAGCCGATCTAAATGATGACTTAGACAGTGCGACGATGATTATTACACTACAGAACCCACCTTGGGCATGGGCGTCTGGCCCTTGAATCGACGCCTGACCCTGTTGTCAATACCCTTGGGTTTCCGCCATGCCTCCTTCACACCGTGATAACGGTCCGACTGGTGGCGCCTATGAAACCATATTGAGCATGAAATTTTCGAATGCGAACTTATACAACGAACTTGAAGACCTTGGTACGTTTCTTGACAATCTTGATGGCCATGGCGATCTGCAGACAGGAATGTGTGTGAGTTTCGTGTGGGTTGAAAATTTCAAAGTGCTAGAAATCGTCATCCGGGAGTACCAAGTGTCATCCAGCTTGTCTGCCATCCAATTCCATAGAACAAGAGCGCATAAAGAGTCCAGCAACACAGAAGGAGCTTTGGACGTCTTTGGAACATAATTAGGAGACACTCACAGAGTTTTAGGGCTTAAGGAATACGCTGGAACGATGAGACTGGGGATGACTGGAGTGTTGCGGCTCTTGCCCGTGAGAAACATGGAGCTCCGGAGGTTGTTTTGCTATTTTAGCAATCATCGCCGGAGGTTGTTTATGTATGTATGTACTTTGGCAATAAGCTCCGGTGTGTAATTTTCAGTGCTAAATGTAGACGCTCTTCAGGCCGTTAAATCAGATTCAGATTGTTTCTGTCTCCATGAAGGCTGATGTATGCGCGAGACCTCTCTCTTCTTGTCAGTGGTCACTGCGCACATACGTTACGTCCAGAGTAAGGACACAATGTAACATATCATCGCTACAGATGTGTCTCGTGTCGTCTAGGTCTGAACAAAGGAAAGCGAAGAAAGCATTGAACAGCAACCGGGGAAAGACACGTGCGACTCTCAGCAGTAAAATTATATTTTATGTCTCACGCTTGACCCGTCGACATCATACTCTCCTTTCCCCATATTTCTCTGGTCGGTACAGGGAAACCATTTCGATGCTGTCGGCGCCCCAGCTAGACTTGGCCTTTGACAGTGAGGAATGGAAGACACCGCCACTACCTTCAAAGCTATACAGGTCGTCTAGCAATGCTAGCACCATCAGCAGTTACGGAGTCACATCGTTTGGGAAAGGATTCGACTGGGAAGAAAACACTGCGCCAGACAATCAGCTTCACATGGGCTCCTTTTACCAATCATCAGAACCAAAAGAGGAGACTACGAGACTTGCATTCGACATAAGCAAGGATTATCCTGAGGAGGAGAAATCTCGGAAGCCTGCTAACAGTGTGGCAGACACCTCAAAAGTAATGCGTCTCGTAACCAATGTTACCCCTACTCCTACTGCTTCCTTGATTTCTTCCTCAGTTTCTTCGGAGCCTTTCTACATGTCCCCTTCCCAGTCAAGATCTCCATCTCCCGCTATCTCGACCTCTGCTCCTCACAAATCTCCGCAAGTTCGCTCTCCCACTGCTCCTCGTCCGCGTAGGCGTTCATCTCAACAGCGAGTGTCTTTGGTTGCTGGTCGTGTTCTCATCGCTCCAAGGGAATCTCCTACTCCACCGCCTCTCTTGGTCCCCCATACTCTACAGCGTGCTGGGAGCAACAGCAGTTTTCTCAGTGTAGCGGCCAGCACTCGCGCGCCCTCTCCTTCCACTCAGGAGTCCTTCCTGGGAGATCGGAGCATATCTGATTTCGAGGTTGAAGGCGAGATTGGCAGGGGTGCATATGGATTAGTGAAGCGTGGAAGAGAAAAGCTGGCAGACGGGTCACTGGGGGTGAGATTATTCCTTCAAATCATATTCATCGCTTCGTTGATTACCATCCCGATAGCCACCACTCGTTATCAAACAAATCATCAAATCTCGTATACTGGCCGATTGTTGGAAGAAGCACCCCAAGTATGGCACAATCCCGATAGAAATATATGTCATGTCCGCAATCTCGAACACCTCATATGTATTACCCTCTCGCCGACCATGGGATCCTTCACGATTGAATCCTTCGACGGATTCTGATCAGGAGCAAGACTGGATAGAAGGCAAAATTATCAAGGGCCACCCGAATATCTGCCCTCTTCTCGATTTCTTTGAAGATAACCATTACTATTACCTTGTCTTACCTTCGACGACGCCAGAGCGTCGACCAGACGAAGCTCCTCCTCCATCCGATCTTTTTGACCTGGTGGAGAGTTTCCCGCAAGGTCTCCCATCCGGCTCCATTAGAACGTACTTGGGGCAAATTGCAGATGCAATGATGTTTCTTCACTCGCATGGCATTGGCAAGTAATTGGCATTCTTATCATATTCCTACTAATAGTGTGCGTGTAGTTCATCGTGACATTAAAGATGAAAATGTGGTTCTCGGTCCCAACGGCAAGTGCATATTAATAGACTTCGGTAGCTCTGGTCTGGTGAAGAAGGGTGGATGGGACTCGTTCAGTGGAACGTACGTCTGTCTTAGTTGCCTTTACACGGGTGTCGTCGCTCATTGTTGTGCAGGCTTGACTATGCTGGTCCTGAAATCCTGCGCGGCGAGCGATATCAAGGAAAGGAGCAAGATGTGTGGGCTTTTGGAGTAGTGGCATACGTTTTGCTTGTTGGAGAATGTCCCTTCATGACAGCAGCTGAAGCTCAGGATGGTCTTGAGTCACCGTTTGCAAATGCTTCTATATCTTTAGACGAACGCTGTGCCGATGGAAAGGAGAACGACGGAGAGGAGTCTGACGGGGGTGGCGCACTCGGAGATGCAGCCGCGCTTGTCCGAGCATGCCTTCGGATAGATATATCTGCGCGACCCACATTCGAAAAACTTCTCCAATGTCGCTTCCTATCGGGAAATGGTGGATGGACGGAATACAAGCCTTAAATAGCAGGTTGCTGTGAGGCTCACGTCACTGTATAGCACCTGCTTAGGCTGGAGGCACCTTCGCTTGCGCTTATCTCAGGTGCACCCTGCGAACGAGGATACTCTCGGTTGACAGCTACCATCGTGATTTTCATGTTATCGATGCTAATATCTGCAACCCTGTGCTCCCAGCCTATGGGCATTGTCGATTCATTGTACTTTTACGTCTTATATTTATCTATTTCTCGTAGTTCTCGTTAGGAAGTTGACTGTAGGCTGTATAGCAGATCAAATAACAAAAGTTGTACTTGTTAACCTTGGAAGGAATTGAATTAATGGTATTCCGGCCGGAGCTCGGTCGGGACCGATGAGTCACGCTTTCTTTATCGGCCATCAATCGATGAAAATTTTTCAGCGATTTTGGCTATAACTAGGCCAAACATTATCATTGCCCGCCCACTCTTCTTTCCCCTCCACTACCACCACTAGTCCACTTTCACCTTCTCCTTGTACTCAAAGTAAGTTTCAACTGCTTTCTTGCGATATTTGGTTTCTGGTTGTAGTCTGGCTCGCTGCGTAATTGGATTCGCATCTTTCATTTGAGATGCAGTTTTAAAACATCATCAATATCTCATCGATGTCGTGCGATCTCAGTTCTAACAGTCCTCCTTGCAGAAAACTCTAAAATGGGAAAGGAAAAGACCCATGTTAACGTTGTCGGTGTGTTTTCAGTCTCAAACATCATCTCTTCATCGTAGCTGAATCTTATCGTCTCTAGTCATCGGTCACGTCGATTCCGGCAAGTCGACCACCACTGGTCACTTGATCTACAAGTGTGGTGGTATCGACAAGCGTACCATCGAAAAGTTCGAAAAGGAAGCTGCTGAGCTTGGAAAGGGTTCCTTCAAGTATGGTGAGTCGATCTTCTTGATCTCCGCACGCAATCAAGGAGTCAACTTTTTCTCGACAGCTTGGGTGTTGGACAAGCTCAAGGCTGAGCGTGAGCGTGGTATCACTATCGATATCGCCCTATGGAAGTTCGAGACTCCCAAATTCATGGTTACCGTAAGGAATAAAATAGCTTAGGTGGACTCGGTATCGTTGACAATTGCTTTTTTAGGTCATCGACGCTCCCGGTCACCGTGATTTCATTAAAAACATGATCACTGGTACCTCACAGGCTGACTGTGCCATTCTCATCATTGCTGGTGGTACTGGTGAGTTTGAGGCTGGTATCTCGAAGGATGGCCAGACCCGTGAGCACGCTCTGCTCGCCTTCACCCTCGGTGTGCGTCAGCTCATCGTTGCCGTCAATAAGATGGACACCACTAAGGTTCGTCCAAGATCAAACTCGTAGATGAAGGCGCAGCTAATTGTCAGTGCAGTGGAGCGAGGACCGTTTCAATGAAATCGTCAAGGAAACCTCCACCTTCATTAAGAAGGTTGGCTACAACCCGAAGGCGGTTGCGTTCGTTCCTATTTCTGGATGGCACGGTGACAACATGTTGGAGGAGTCTACCAAGTAAAGCTAATTTTCAAATGAGAGATTTGAGTGATTGCTAATTTTACTTGTTCAGCATGCCATGGTTCAAGGGCTGGACCAAGGAGACCAAGGCCGGTGTTGTCAAAGGCAAGACCCTCCTCGACGCCATTGACGCCATCGAACCACCCGTTCGTCCTTCGGACAAGCCTCTCCGACTCCCTCTCCAGGATGTCTACAAAATCGGTGGTATTGGAACAGTGCCTGTCGGTCGTGTTGAGACCGGTATTATCAAGGCTGGCATGGTCGTCACCTTCGCTCCATCTAACGTCACCACTGAAGTAAAGTCGGTCGAAATGCACCACGAGCAGCTCGAACAGGGTGTTCCTGGTGACAATGTCGGCTTCAACGTCAAGTAATGATTTTGTCTCATCATCGTATCCGCCAATATTGACGATCTGTTTTCAAGAACGTCTCGGTTAAGGATATCCGTCGTGGTAACGTCGCCTCTGACTCGAAGAATGACCCTGCCAAGGAGGCCGCTTCCTTCAACGCACAGGTCATTGTTCTCAACCACCCTGGTCAGATCGGTGCTGGTTACGCCCCCGTCCTCGATTGCCACACTGCCCACATCGCTTGCAAATTCGCTGAGCTCATTGAGAAGATTGACCGACGAACTGGAAAGTCACTCGAAGCTTCTCCCAAATTCGTCAAGTCTGGTGATGCCTGCATTGTCAAGCTTGTTCCCAGCAAGCCCATGGTATGCTATTGTTCTTAACTGTCATTAGCGATTTCCTGACATCGTTTTCTGTAAGTGTGTTGAGAGCTACAACGAATATCCTCCTCTCGGTCGTTTCGCCGTCCGTGACATGAGACAGACCGTCGCTGTCGGTATCATCAAGTCCGTTGATAAGACTGACAAGACTGGTGGAAAGGTGAGTGGAAGTGCAAGAAATATAATAAATTCATAGACTTAGTATCTGTTTGTTACAGTGACGAAGTCTGCGGAGAAGGCCGCCAAGAAGAAGTAATTAGATGTAGAATCAGTGTATCATTTCCTCATCTCTTTCTTTTTCTTTCGTCTTATTTTCATTGGTACTCATTACACTGTCATCACTACTGCAATCTTTTTGTATTCACGTCAACGATGCTGATTGTGGGAGGTTGTGAAGAACAACTCTCACTGCATGCTATTACGCTCTGGGTAATGAAATACCTGTTGGGTGACGAATGTTTTCATCCTGAGTTTGATATTTGTTCTCTTTGTTCTCATTCTTCAGAGACGTCCGAGCTCGGGCACAAATCCACGCGCAGACCTGGTATTTCTTGCACTCCTTATCCTTGTGGAGATTGTGTTTAAAGGTAAATGTTTCGCGCACTCAGCTATTTACTACTATCTTTCTCAGGCGACACATTTGTATTCATCAGAACAAAACTTATTCATTACACCATTTGTACAACTTCGAGATCATACCTTTCAACAGACGTGCTCTGGTTCCTGGGTGACACCAACTCGTGGCCCGAGATCGCGGCCTACAGTTCTCTCGAACACTTCCATCATGAAAGTGAAAAGTGAGCGAGTGAGAGCAGCATCCCAACGACCTTTAGAGCTTTCGTCGCGAACGAAAGCGTGCTGCGCCTGCACTTCAAGGAACTGATTGGCGCGGCGTGCTGTTCAGTGAAGAATTGGGAGAATTGAAACAGTGTCAAACGTACCGAGGCGGTCACGTTTGCGTCTTCAAGAGTGGAACGGATCAAATCTCGTCCTGCTCGAGGGACATGAGTGTCCTTGGAAGAGTAGATGAGAATGATATTCAAGGTAACTGGCATGTATCGACTCACTTGCTTTCCAAAGATCATCTGTCCAAGATTGTCGTTAGCAATGACAGAGAAAGTGTGGCTAGCTTTCTTACCACCAGCTCCTTGCCAGTCATGTCTCCCTTGCGAACGCGAGCAAGACTGTCATCGTTCTTGCCTTTGCCCAAGGTCGCACTATGAATGTCAGTTCCGAAGAAGCAGACAGAGGCCAACACGCGACTGTCAAACGCAGCCTACAAAAAATGTTGCAGATGATCCGTAAGCAGCAAGCAGCAACAAGATGAGTAGACCTACTCGGAATGCCTAAGGTCGTGGAAGAGATCAGACATCTAATCCTTTTACTAGAGAGTTTGTACATACAAGGTGTCCCCCGAGACACATGCCGGTCGCTTCACCGAGTGAGTATCGTAGTCAGAAATGTGCTAGGTGAGCATACCTGCAACACGACCATTACAGTTGGGCAATGAGAGTAGCAAATCGATACTCAAAGCCGCATCCTGTATAGTTTAATCAGCACACATCTGGGGCCACAAAATATGTATATCACTCACCTCATCGTAAGCAGCAACCTCTTTCTCGATCTAAAGCATACAATGAAGGTACGTTCACAGGTAGGGCAGTGCTAGAAATTCACCTTGTATTTGTTTCCTCTGTCGGTACCTATAATATTTGCATCGATAAGCAAAACGAGTTATCAGAAGAAAACGAAATGCTTGCCCTCTACGTCGTACGGGATAGCCTCAGGTCCTTCAAATTCGTGATATACGGAGGGACAAGCTAATACAAAGCCATAAATAGGAAATTTCATTGATCGGCAGACTCCAGCAATAACAGACCGACGACATATCCATGACTGGCAATCTGTCCGGCGAAACGTTCGACAGGACCAGTCACTTGGTAGATCTCACTATGATCATAAGAATCAGAGATGAAAAACAGTACTTATATATGGATTAGATTGACCTGAAGACAAGCACACCTAGAGTAAAAGGTGAGAGACATGATCATGCCAGATTATTTCTTTCTTGTGCAGCACACCTGGAAACTTTGCGTGTGGATAATTGGCGACTACAGGGGAGATAACGAAGACTCTGATAGGGCGGCCATTGGGGTCGAGTTTGGTGGGGATGTCGTGAAAAGTCTTTGTGATGAGCATATCGATAAATGATAATCCTCAATTCTATTTTCGGCCGGCCATTTATACCCATATCGAGGGAAAATTCCGGCTATATCCGGAAAAGATGGCGCATTTATACCTATATATGGACAACTTTCCTCCCAAGTGATCAAAGGCCGACAAACGTGCGCAGACATTTAGCAATGCTACTACAAAAGAGCCAGTCTTTTCTCTCCTTCTCGTCCAAATGGTGCAGCCTGTCGCTCGCATTCGCCCTTTCAGAGCCAGCGATGAAAACGAAGTTCGCTTTTCTATTGCAAAAGCAACAATGGAGGGCCTTGCTGCTGCCAATGTCAAAAGTGAACGACCTTCATCTACCTTCAATATCTCAGTCTTGTTCCCTGACTATGTTCAATCTCAGGTTATACACATTTTCTGACGATTGCTGTTTGGATAGCATTGTCATGCGTGCTTGTGGAATACATGCAGTGGTGGCCCAATCCCCAACACGGTATTATTGGTTATTTGAGCCCTTTGCCTGCGTTCGCAAGTACTGCTGTGCCAATACTCGCGCTTATTGATTGGTGAACCGTCTACCGACTCATCGGGTACTCTCCGTATTGAATTCTATTCGACAGGCTTAATAGGCCCTACTTTCAGGAGCTTTCAGAACAAACCCTGTGTGGACCAGATCTTCTCGACATTGCAAAGTACTATTCACGGTCTCCATCCTCAGGCTTCTGGATCTTGGAGTATGCAGATCACTTTGTGGGCTTGGTTGCTCTCGATGCATCACACAACTCTCAAGTAACCGGAAAGGACATGGTCCACGGGCAAGCGAAACTTGAGCAGGCAAATGGCACTTCCGACACTGCTGTTATTCGACATATTTATGTTGATGAACCATATCGCAAGGCGGGTGCTCAAAAGGATTTACTTGAATATGCAATCCGTCTAGCCTTTGATGCAAATGCTTCAGTGAAGCGCATAAAGGCGTCGAGCTCACCCCTTCGTGAATATGCACACAAATCTTTAATTGAGTTGGGATTCAAACCTGAAGGGACAAGTACCAGTGTAGGATTATTCGGATGGAAGTCAGGTGTACGGACATTGGAGAGAGTGACTTGGGAACAGAGGCAGCACAAATGATACATGTTATATAGCATTTGGATATTTTGTCGCGTAAAGATGACTTTGGCTTCAAACCTCGACGGTCCTCGGTCAACTCAGCGGTTGCTACTTTTACAGTCTTCAATTGTCCAATCTGCCTTGCCACTTTTGCGACATATTCTCTCTCCTTCAGCAAGATCGGCGCGAACGATACTCTTTTGTTTTTTACATCCCCCATCGAGTCTTGTCAATGATACGTCTTCGTTAGATGTCTATGACTATCTAGACAATGTTGCAGGGTATAATACTTCATGGTCAGATACCCGTTCTCGAATCCTTAGAATTGTCGAGGATGGTCAGTGATTCTACATTTAACAAGTCAACATCCGAGTTAGACATCGTTTCCTAGTACCTGCCTCGGAAGCTCTCCAAGTCATCATCGATGCTGTGGATATTCTATCTTCAGACATAGGTTCCAATTCCGAGACGTGTAAATTCCTCAGCGCTTTGCTGTCTTTAATATCAGCCAGAACAAATACGCTCCTCTGCTCATTGTAAGGCCCTTTCAAATAACGCCGACCTCTTAGAACCCTCTCGTCTCATCCTACATATCTGCACTCCATGTCAGATACACCCGTATATTCTTTCCGCAGCGTTTTCCTCGTCCCTGACACAGATGATCGCACACCCGCCAGTTCTCTTTACCCATCTCGCAACAGAATACCTAACTCCTCCTCCACCCCTAATTTCGGAGGCCAAGTTTTGGGGTGTCTTCATCCCTTTCAGCGAGCGCGGGCACGAAACCGAACGTCTCACGTATGGCTCTGGAGGTGAAGGTGCAGGTGGATCTAACGAGATGGTCGTGGAAGTGCTTGTGCGAGGAGGTAGCGATGCTTCAGGCCGCAGAAAACCAGTAGAGCGGTCACTCGAGGGCTGGAATATCGCTCAAAGTCGACCAGTTGAGTTGAGAAACTTGGAAACCTTGACGGGCATTTGGAAGAGAAAGATCGTTGAAGAGGTGGCACCTCCTGACCCAACTCAGAACATATCATTCAAACTTGAACTCACTCCCTCACAGCAGGAGTCTCGGGCACGCGTGCCTCTACCATACACTCATGAAGGTACTTGCTATTCGCTTCGAACTCGCGTCTTCTGCTAACTTGGCCCAGGTCGCGCACGAGAGGCGCCCGGCGCAATCCTATACGATCCAGACTCAGCAGATGACATCGACGACGACGATCCTGACGAAGATCTAGACATATGATATTGTCCTCTTGTCCAATCTTGTGTGTCATTGTAAAAACATTGTGCTATACATATTTGCTACTTATGAACCCTATCCTCGGGACTTGTGAAACCCTGATACTCAAGTTCCACTTTCGTTTCTATTGTTGAAACGAGCCCAAGAACCATGTTCACACAATCCAGCCCCGAAGCTCGACAGTGTCAAGAGTGAAAAGCCTTGGTTATTCCTTCTTTCAGGTGGTACCCGAGTGGTTGGGATCTGGGACGTATCCGTAGGAGCAGAGATCACTACTGCTTCATTGAAACGAACACTGCTGGACGCGAGCGTATGGGATGGAGTGTCCGTCGATCGAGGAGAAAGCCTGGTACGAGGAGGTCCGAGGCCCGGAGGAGGAGGCACAGCCGACACACGAGTTGGGTTAGCGGGATACGATATGCTAGCCCGAGTTCTAGCGCGCGCATCTTCAGGCCGACTTCGAGCATAGGAAGGCAAAATTAGGGCAGAGGCTGGTCTCGGACGAGTGCGTCTAGGAGGTGCGACACGGATTGGTGTAGAGGGGCCACTTGCCGAAGTGGTGTCGGTAAAGGTTGACAAAGAGAATCGACGTTTAGATTTAATTTCAGACAGAGTCTTAGGTCGTGAGTGCACTTCTAACGATTCCTTAGAACCACGAGATTCATTATCAGGTGCGCCTTGATTGTTTTCAGAAGCTTGGGCACTGCACTGAGGTAATGCGCGGGGTCGGGCTGCAGCTGCGATATTACGGTCGTTGTAAACTGGAGGATCCATTGGATGTAAAGAAGGCGCGTAGGTCTCGGCAGTCAAAGACGGTCGTTGTCTTTGACTACGAGACTGGATTGAGAATTGTTAGCACATACATAAGTGAACAGAAAAAGACACACGTTGGGTGACAAGATGCGGCCATCCACGCTCGGGCAAAGTTCAGACTCTGGAGACGTTTGGTCGGCGGAGGTAGTTGCTTCATCAATTCGACTATTTTCCGAGTCCTGCACAGGATGAGAGCTGCGCCGCGCTTGGTGTCCCGTAGCGTCGCGTTTGCGCCTCGAATCTGCTTGAAAAAGAACTCTAATCTTCTCTCCAATTTTCTTCATCTTGAATAGTAAAACCCCAGAGCGTTCTCGAATGCTTGTACCGTTCGCTACGTCTTGTGCCTTGGGCCCTTTTTTCCGCGTTACCGGGCCACTTGTGCGGTCGTTCACTGTGCCACTTTCGGTATCCGTAGGCCTTGTTTGCATCTCGACATTGATTGGTTCAAGGTGAGGAGCAGACCCCCAAGCAGACATCATAATAGCAGTCGCGTATTCAGTAGGGCTTGGTTCTGTGACGTTGTTCGACTCTGACGAAGTATCTGGGATAGCTGGTATAGGAAATGATGCAAAGATCAAGGGGGATGAGGGACTTCCTTGCAAAGACGAAGGGCGGGAGAGTGAAGTAAACGAACTGGTGGTGGAGGCGACCATTAAAGAGGCTGGAGTGGTAGTAGGCGAACCGTGAGGTGTTCCTGAATGCAACTCGCTGGGAAGACAAGGAAGAGGCATTGTGGCGCGAGGACTGGGCAGATGCACGTCTACACTGTTGATGTCTCCGTCAAGACTTCCAGGAAGGGAGAGAGAGGTCAATAAGGGTACTTGAGGTACTTGAAGATCACCTGTGGATGAGGCATAGACTTCAGACATAGGCGAGACGATGACAACGCCTTGTGTAGCCGAATCCGGGGACGGGAACGGAGAAGGGCTAAGCGAAGGCGCCGCAGAAGGTGTTCCAGTCCGTAGTAGATTAGAATCATCATATTCACCTTCTTCTGAAGTCAAAAAAGAGCTATAATCATATGCGTCGTTTCTTGCTGTCCTTGAAAATCGAATAGCAGGAGGAGTACGATTTGATGATGTAGGCGATGCAAACAACAGTGTGGAGATGGTAGATGCAGGATTTGAACGCTGCGAGTGTAGAGATGCAAAAGGAGAAGGGGGCGTCGAGGACTCAGAGCTTGACGAAACAGAGCGATGAGATTGAGCTGTCGTAGTATCGTTCTTGCCTTGTGTGTACCGAACACGACCGGGGCTGCGTTCAGGACTAGGAAGCGAGTGTATGCGTGTCAAAAAGTCCGGTTCATTGGAAGGTTCTTCAAGGTCATACTTCAAGGTTGATACAGCTGTAGTTTGAGAAGCTGCGGTACAGAGATTCTGGTTCATCTATCAGCTTTGGGGTAAACGCGGGGGCAGCAATGCCAAAAGTCACTCACGACCAATGTTGATGCAGAATTGCCTTGTAATTCCTGATAATCAAAGCTTTCGAGTCAGTCGTATTCACAGAATTAGCGATAACGCTTACAGGGATGTCGTTTATGGAGCTAGATTCGTCAAAACCCAGTGTCTTGCTGGACGAGGCAGAAACGGGAAACCCTAGCTTCTGTTGCTTTTCACTGTCAACGTCGTCGCCTGCAGACAACTGAGAGTTATCACACAGAGTTGAAGAAGGCCAAGCACCGGGGAACGTGGGCGACGGTGGGCGAGACTCTGGTTCTGGTGAGGGCATTGTGGTGGCAAGAATTCAAGAGACGGACAAACTGCTCAATGGCGGACCGGAAAAAGATGCATAGTTACTAGTTTGGTTTTGTACAAATCCATTAGAATGTCCTACTGTTGCAAGCCCGGGGTCACTCTATTGTGTAAAGCCAGTACAATCACTCTACAGATTACCTCTAACAGCAGCATCTACATTCGTCGCAAAGTATTCAATGTTCCCGCCGTTCAAACCTGCCATACTAATACGCCCATCACGGGTCATGTAGATTCCCGCTCGAGCAAGTTGTTCAGTTTGAGGAGCCGTCAGGCCAGTGAAGCTAATATTAAAACATCAATACAAGGGACGGGCAGTAAATACAATATAGCTTGCCTGAACATGCCAATCTGGCTCTTGATATGGGACCATTCCCCAGGGGTCTTCAAATCATTCGTGAGCAGGTTGTATAACTTCTCCCTCATGCTTATAATTCGGTCGGCCATCCCTTTGACCTCAGTCTCCCACTCGCTGTAGAGAGTATTACTGCTGAGGATGGCGTTGGCTATCCTGGCTCCGTGCAGAGGGGGGTTAGAATACATGGGACGGATGACAATCTTCAGCTGACTGTCAACGCGGGCCTTCTCCTCCGGGTCAGCAGTAGTCAACGAGAAAGCACCGACACGTTCTCCGTAAAGTCCCATGTTTTTCGCAAAAGACTGCGAGAGGGCAACTTGGTGACCTTGAGCAACGAAATGACGGACGGCAAATGCATCGTTGGAGATAGATCCAGTAGCGAAACCTTGGTAGGCCATGTCAAAGAAGGGGAAAAGCTTCTTCTCCTTGACGATGTCGGAAATCTCTTTCCATTGGCCATGAGTGGGGTCCACACCCGTGGGGTTATGCGCACAAGCATGGAGCAGCACTACGGCATTTTCAGGAGCAGCCTGAATGACTCCAGCGATCAGATTTGACGGTTGGAAAGCGATTGGCAGAGCGATCACACCTTCAAGTCGGCTTTGAGGCCCTCAAAATCCAGTCCGACGGTACTCTTGTCAAAGTACCTGTATGTACGGACCTCGAAACCAGAGTCACGGAAAATTGGGGTATGATTGCCCCAGGAAGGAGTGGGGAGGTAAATGACCTTGGCATGAGGGTAATGACGCGCAAGGAAAGCGCCTCCGATGCGAAGAGCACCGGTACCCGAGATGGATTGTGTGACAGCAATCTGACTTTTGATGAGAAACATTACAGTTCAAAGGCATTACTACTCACCGCCCCCTCGGCGAAGGGGAGACTGTCGGCGCCATATGCTAGCTTTGCAGCATTTTTGGTGAATTCGGGAAGACCGGTGATGGGTAAGTACTCTTTGTCGGGCTGCGCAGCAGCAATGAGGTCTTCCGCCTACCGTTCGGGTCAGAAATTCCATGCGCCAAAGAAAAGCGGAGATAGAGACCTTCTTGACACTGCTCAAGATGTAGGGCTTGCCATTCTCATCCCTGTAAGCGCCAACACCAAGATTGATCTTGCGCGGGTTGTTGTCTGCCTTGAAGGCCTCAGAGACACCTAGGAAGGTCGATGTGTAAATGCGGGGTAAAGAATATGGGGCAGAGAAAAAGACACCTAAGATTGGGTCTGGAGGACCGGCAGGAACGGTGGACCAAGTTGAGATGGACCTGAGGACTGATGCGCTCGCAGACGCAGAACGACGAGCAAGAGAGGCAGCAAGCATGAGGGAAGAAGGGAAGAAAAGGCAGAGAAAGAGAAATGAGAGGTGACAGTGTACTTAACTCTGCGTTCGGGTGCCCGGCGACTCGCGAGTAAGGGGCTCTGGGCCTCGTGACAGTCGAGACCGTGATAGACGCTCGTACCTAGAATGTCCATTTTCGGCCAAAATCATGTCTTTCCCCCGAATTCGCCCGGATTTCTACGGAAAAACTGTGCAAGAATTCTGACCCTAAATTAGGTCTACTGTCGAGTCAAATCGATAAGTCCCAAATATAAAGATTTACCTTGACTCACTCTCACTTTTGAACATGTCTGAATCTACAGAGACTGTGCCTGTTGTCCAAAATCCCACAGAACAGTATGTATCGTAATCGCCACTAGCAACCGCTTATAATCTCATCTGTACCGTAGGCCCGCAGTAAATGACCCAGATGGCCCAGTAGTTCCGTCGAAGAGCGAGCTAAAGAAACGCGCAAAAGCCGCAGAGAAGGAGCAAAAAGCCGCAGAGCGAGCAGCCAAACAGCAGGCGCAGGCTGCTGCACAGGCTGCTGCTGAGGTCGTAAGTTGCCTTTCCGTACCATGTTTACCTGATCTCAGACACCATCTGCAGGACTTTGCTGCAGATTTCTACGGACCGCTTCCCTTGAACCAATCTCAGGCTCGTCCTCGTCAACCTCGTGCAGAAATTTCCTCCCTTTCTACTCGCGATGGAGAAACAGTACTTCTGCGGGCACGTATACATAACTCACGAGCCCAGGGAAATAAAATGGTATTCTTGAATCTTCGCCAGCGCACAGAGTCCGTCCAGGCTCTCTTGATTGTAACGCCTGAGAAGATCTCAAAACAAATGGTCAAATGGGCTGCGGGTTTAGGTGGTGAGAGTATTGTTCTGGTCGAAGGTGTAGTAAGAAAGTCGCCAGAAATCATCAAGAGCGCTAGCGTGGGCGATGTAGAGCTCCATGTATCAAAGGTACAGATTCGATTGTCGCGGGCTTCCGCTTACTGACAGGCCTTTTCCAGCTCTATCTAGTTGCGGCGGTGGAAGGACGACTGCCCTTTACCGTTGACGATGCCAATCGCACTGAAGAAGAGATAGAAGCCTCTGGAGGATCGCTGAACAGAGTTTTACTCGACACGAGGCTCAATAACCGAGTTGTCGATCTTCGAGTAAGCTTGGTTCCGTTGACCGATATTGGATCTGTATTGATAGGTGGTTTAGACGCAAACAAACCAAGCAATATTCAAACTCCAGGCTGCTATTGGCGACCTGTTCCGCAATTATTTGAATACCAATGGATTTACTGAGATACATGGGCCCAAACTTCAGGGCGCTGCAACTGAGTCCGGGGCCTCTGTATTCAAAGTCAGCTATTTCAAAGGCAAGGACTTTTGTCACAGTCGTCTTTCTGTTACATACTAAACTAGAAATCTAGGAACTGCCTATCTCGCACAATCTCCTCAGTTCGCGAAGCAGATGGCCATTGCCGCCGACTTTGAGCGCGTCTATGAAATAGGGCCAGTATTTCGCGCTGAAGACTCGAACACTCACCGTCATCTTACGGAGTTCATGGGCCTGGATCTGGAAATGACTATTGAAGAACATTACCACGAAGTAATGGAATTACTTGACAGTCTTTTCTTGAACATCTTCAAGGGTCTGCGGGAGAAGTACAAGAAGGAAATCGAGGTTGTTGGAAAACAGTTCCCGGCAGAAGAATTTAAATGGAGAGAAGGTCCCGAAGGTACATTGAAGATGACCTTCAAAGAAGCTGTTGATTTGCTAGTTGGGGACGGTGTACCACGGGAGACTTTGGATGACATCAAGTTTGGCATCCCCTTCATATTCATAATTTCACAAGTGCTCAATCGTCTATTGCAGCACAGAAAATGAAAAGAGGCTTGGAAGACTTGTCAAGGCGAAATATGACACAGACTACTTCATCATCGACAAGTTCCCGATGAGTCTTCGTCCATTCTACACTATGCCAGATCCCGATGACCCTGTGAGTATCGATAGCATCTAATCCAAAGTTCTGCGCTCACAAACCAGCTCAGACTGTCTCGAATTCATATGACTTCTTCATGAGGGGCGAAGAAATTTTGTCGGGTGCGCAGCGTATTCACGATGCTAAGTTCCTTGCGGAGAATATGCGGGCGAAAGGCGTCGATCCCGAGACAACAAAAAGTTACGTTGATGCGTTCCGTATGGCCTGCCCGCCTCATGGCGGCGGCGGTATTGGACTAGAGCGTGTATTGATGTTGTTCTTAAAGTTGAACAACATTCGGCGAGCGTCGCTATTCCCTCGAGACCCCAAGAGACTGGAGCCGTAATGAATTATGTGTGTACATCATATGTTTTACTAGCAGAATGATATGTTCGAGAGATTCTGATCGGAAACACGCTTGCAACTCCACAACGTTCAACATTTTAGTCAATTTTAGACTTCAAATCATGGAGACCCGTCATCGCCTATTTACGAAGACGGGGCTTCTTCCGATACGGCAGTCAGTATGAATTCAGTTTTTTTGCCACCCTTCATGGAAGAGAACTTGGCGCGAATTCCCTTTCTCTTCGCTTCCCTTACCGTCCAACTCTTTTCATTCCTTCAATCTCCCTCTGCTTGACCGACCATGTTCATTCTTTACCGTGCTCTCATATCCAAGAGGGATACTGTGTGTAGCTCATCGAGTGCAATGTGCAGCTCCGACCAGATAGGAACTTCTTCCGATTCAGATTCAAACGAAGATTCCTCCGGTTCTGGAACCGCACATTCTGGCAACCTTGGGCACAGGATGATTGGTGTTGGGATTGTCGTGGGCATAATTGTCCTCACGTTCGTTTTGTGGTTGTTGTTGGCGAAATGGCCCCGGAGAAAGCTTAGGAGAATCGGATGCACGTGTCTACCTCCGCCTCCTAGTGATAACGCAGCAGAAGAGAGGGAAAAGTCCGGGGCCTTGCGAGCAGTTGCGATGACCGGAGCGGAAGGCCAATGGAGAGAGACTAAAAGCTCCTCGATTCATGAAGCACGACTACCAGAGAGGGAGCCAGCGTACCTGAGGAATGATGAACACAGAACATGCCTTTGAAGTAAGTAGAGTCTACCAGAATGCAAGACCATGTTGACCATTTAACTTATGTAGCGGTTATTCCAACAAGTACCACAGATGTGTACTTAGTTTACCCACAGGAACATTAGGATCTAGCCTGTATTTTCCACCCCACACTACCCTGTAGGCTGTACAACAATGGAGTAATTTCACACAACTGTTTCCATTTGTTAGGCAATACAAATCATATCCAGAGGCGTGTCCGAGGACGGAAGAGTGGTAATGAGATTTATTACAACATCTGAAATACTTTGCTCCGCTAATACTCTGCGACATTTAAAAAAAAAGTCCAATCAATTACACCGAAAGAGATACAGGACACTGGAGATGATAAGATACGGACGTTTTCAGTACGAACCATGTAACTCGTAAAGGTTGGTATAGCCAAACCAATATATATGTCAACGTCTCCGGCTCCTTCGTCCAGTGGAACGCGAATGATTAGTTTGTCCGACCGCACTATCTGGTATTGCGTTCCCTTCCAGAGCTGCAGCAATCACTTCCGCAGGAAGATCAATATGAACTCCTTCGGCATATGTGACCGCATCCAGAGGCGAATATGCCGGGGGATCTCGTCTAGAAAGTGCTGTCGCCGATTCCCTCAGTGTTTCCTCTTCAACAGCATCAGAAGAAGAAACACCTTGGCTGCCAGTGCTCCCCGTCCGTCGATGATCGGATCGCGTAAGGGCCTGCAAATGTATATCATGAGGATTTGGTGTAGGCGGTGGAGGACTCATCGGTGAGTCAGGCGGGGGGTGTACCTGAACGACTGTATCTGCGCCTGGTCCTGAGTCGGACAGGACTGTAGCCAAATGAGTGAGGGACCGACGCATACGCCGAGGCGTAGAGAAGGGGTTTATCGCACCTGCAGGATCAGGAGAAAGAGATCGTGTAGAAGAAGCAGACGATGAAGACCCAGCCTCGTCTGAACCAGATTCCTGGTCGGATTGCACGGTGGGAGGACCGGGAGAAGGGGGGAGATTAGTATTAGGAGGTGCGTGGAAAGGTAGATCGGTTGGTGATATGTATCTTGGTGATGTTGACGGGCCAGCGTCACCATGATGGGCGCTAGGTTCCTCGTCAATGGGTGTGATTGGTGGGGGCGGTGTTATAGGCTCGGATGTTCTAAGAGGTGAAGAGACTATAGGATCACCGCTGGATGGTCTCGGGCGCCTTGAACGATGCAGCCTGCGGGGCGGTGTAGGCGATGAAGCACCTGGCGTACTAAGAGGGGTGCCATCAGGGCTAATATGCATCCTTCCACCTACGTCAAGTAGAATACTACCGCGCTCGCTGCCATATGCTGGAGGAGGTGCAAGCGTTCCCACGCTGGGAGCGAGACCCCATTTCTTGACATTGGCCTCGACAAAGACAAAACCGGCCTGACCAAGATTGACATGGACACTACAAGGGCCGTCAGCGCCTATGGTAGGGAATAAATTCCATCGATTGAGACCGGTAAAAGCATCTTCCATCTTCCGACCATTCCGAGTGAAGAAAACGGTACCTGACCGAGGGCGGTAGCCGATACCCAAAACATCGCCTTCCTTGAGAGAGGAACCAAAAGACTGAGCAGTGAACGGATAGTTGTGAGACTTGTCACCATTAGATTGATATGCGACTGAGTAACGATTCATTCCAGGAAGACGGAAGGAGGGATAGGGCTTTGTGGCCAGACCAATGGCAACATTTGTTGACGGGGGCAAGTCGAACATCTTCACCTCCCAATAATAGACTTCATTGAGTTTGGGAAGAGGCAAATTAGACTGAACAGAAGAGGCGGAAGCAGGGTCTGGAAGGAAGGTAATCTCGGTACGAGCGTGGACGAGGAGCGAGTTGAGAGTCTCAAAATCTGGCTCGAACGACCATGCTGAAACGCCCTTCTCTTGTATGGAGAGAAATTGAGATAGAGTTATGTCTGTAGGAAGTGAATTGGGTAGATACTGTAGTTGATAGTCTGAAAGAAAGAGAGAGCGCTCAGAAGATGAAGAGACGGATGAGAAGCGAAAGAGAAACCTCTTGCACGTTGATAAGCGCGACGAGCATTATCATCTTCAAGACTGTCCAGCCAACGAGACTCCATTGCATCAAACCCACCCTCACCCTCGATGAGCTCCTCTCTACTCATGTCGACGGGGCCATCACTGTCTCGGAGGATAATTCCGCGACGACGTCTAAGAAGAAGAAGACAGACGAGGAAGAGAAGAAGAAGGAAGAGAAAAGTGGATAGAACGATGAGAAGAGGAAGAAGAACGAGCCAGGGGGAGTCCTGAGGGTTGGACTGGTCATCGGGGGAAGGTACATTGGGCATGGAGGTGTTACAGGTTCCAAAGCCGTTGCCTTCTTCCAGCTGTGCACTGAGCGTGAGAACTTTCTTTGGCTTATCACGGCCCGCTCGGCCGGCGGGGTAGAGTGCGGGCAGCTGCTTACATAAAGTTACTCTCCTGCTATGAGCACCCTCAGTCCTCCTTCTCCTTCTCTCGTCCGTAGAAAGACTTCTACAAGACGTCGTGCTGTCTCTCATGTTCCTCCTCCTCAGGACAGTCATCATCTGGCTCTCTATAACATCAGATCTTTCCTCAAGGGTCGCATCTGCTACGATGCTTTTCCAATCAGCTTCAGGCTTATCATTCTTGATACAAAGCTTACCGTCAAGAAGGCTTTGCAGTGTCTTCTCATGAACAGTCTCTCTCTTTCTTACCTTTCTTCTTTCTTTATCTCACATTCTTTCCAGGCGTCGTGTCTGCTCCTCTTTGGAACAGTGAAAAGTCCGAGTTTGCGGGCATGCTCACTGTTCTGGACATCATCCATCTCATCCAGTACTACTGGCGCACTGCATCTTACGACTATGCCGCGGAAGATGTAGAGACCTTTCGCTTGGAAAAGTTGCGTGGTACGGTCCCCTGTTTTCTTCCAACTTACCTCCAACTCACTTTCTCTCCAAGAAATCGAGATTGAACTAGGTGTCGCTCAGCCGCCTCTTCTACGCAAGCACCCTTCCAGTACCCTCTATGAGGCCGCTCAAGTTCTTGTACAAACTCATGCTCGCCGTCTCCCTTTGCTCGATTTTGATTCTGAGACTGGCCATGAGGTGATCGTGTCCACCCTCACACAATACCGGCTGCTCAAATTCATTGCCATTAATGTAATTCAAATCATCTTTTTAATTCTTTTCATTCGTTAATCATCTTGTGTCAGTGTCCGCGGGAAATCCAGCAATTACACCTCCCCCTCCGCAAACTAAAGATTGGCACGTACGTTGCATCCCCCTCACCTTCCGACGTCCCGGAAGGCCAAAATCCTTATTATCCCATCGCCACCGCAACTTTAAACACAACCGTGTTCAATGTTGTCCATATGTTTTCCGAACGTTCCATATCCGCTGTGCCCATCATAAACGAGGACGGGATCGTCGTCAACCTGTACGAAACTGTTGATGTCATCACGTGCTTTCCACCTTGTTTATAAAGTCTGATCATCGATCTTTTCTTGTGCAGACGTTGGTTCGACTCGGCGCATACCAGTCCTTGGATCTCAAGATTTCAGAAGCGTTGAACCAGCGGTCACCAGACTTCCCTGGTGTCGTTATCTGTACTGCTTCCGACTCTCTCGGGACCCTTCTACAACTCATCAAGAAAAGAAGAGTTCATCGGCTCGTCGTAGTCGAAGGAGAGGTACATATTTATTGAAACTCGTTGTGTAATTGGCCTACTCATACGCTTATGCTCACCAGGAGGAGGAACGGAAAGGCGGCAAGAAAGGTCGACTATTGGGGGTCATTACTCTCAGTGATGTCCTCCGATACATCATGGGTGCTGGAAGTCTTAATGAGGCTAATGAGCAGCCTGATACGCCCGGAGGGACATCAAAATCGTCCACGCCAGCAACACCGGAACCTGTAACTACCAGTCCAACCACTGATACCACCTCCTAGCCTGCATTTTAAAGGGACTCTTTCCTTGTCGCTTTTGAACTTTGGATGTACGAGCCCTTCTTTTCCTTTGTCATGCCTTCATGCGTCTGTGTGTTGTATCGTTAGATGTCGTTGCTTGATTTTCCTGTCATAAGATTCTTTTTCATGCAGTCATTCATTCCTTGGATAAATAGTGTACTAGCCCGATGAAATTTTACCCATTTAGCGTTTTCGTGGCGCACAGCCACATGTATGCATCTCAGTCACCATTGCTCGTATCGAAATGCACCTTGGATGGCCCCTCTTTCTAACTCACAGTGTCTCCACGAGACGAGTGGTTCCCTTTGCGGACAACACTATATTGCGTTTGCTTCATGATCCTCCGACCATGATTACTCTCAATCCTCTTGTGGTCAATTTTGAGCGGACATCCCATTCAACAGACTCTAACAGTGTGGATTCGCCTGAGCAGAGCACTTATCTTATCAACGATGAAATCAATATGTTTGGGACGTACAAAATGACGGTGAATTACGAGGCGGTATTTCGGCGGACTAGTTGAGTTTTCAGAACCTAATATCGATCACTGTATATTGACACGACTGTTACAGGCGACGGAATAAACACTGATATCAAGGCTGGAGCATGGACTACCACGTATGGAAAATGGAGAGTGATTAAGAGAAGTACTGAAGAGACGGAAATCATTGAAGAGGCTACAATAAGGGTAATACAAAACCTCTTTATTACTGTACGATGTGCTTATCGTTACCCTCTTCGCCCCAAGGCTCCGTTCATATTCATGCCATTCATAATCAACACGCTCTCCAAGGCTCATACGTCTTTAATGGAGAGACTTGTCGAGACAGCGGAGAAGGCTCACAGGGATATCTCAGAGTCGTAGATCTCCTTTGAATTCCGTCGTTCTTTGTCGAAAACTTTGAACGGCGTTCAGTCACAATTGGTGGGCACGCAATGGAATTCTCAGGTTGACAGACAGTCCCCGCCTCCGACATGACAGTCTTCCGTACCGTCCTTCGTCGTTCCGGAGGTAAATGAGACCCTGCTTTCACCGATCCCGGTCTGATTATTCGCTCGAGAATTCCGCTTGAGATGTGCTATCAATCTCTCCGCTGTCCCGATAATTAGAGAACCATCGAGCGTTTCTGTCATATACCTACTATGTAGAAGCACCGATACTTCTTATTATTTGACAAGCTGGAATACATCTTCATGATAATCATTGAATAAATGCATTCGCAATATTTTCGTCCGAGTGAGAATCATCTAATCACGGCTAATTCAGGCTTTTGACACTGACCCCAATGCCTACGCGTGCTTGATACAATGTGTTAGTCCGCTTCCTCTTTATCCGCATCTTCTAATTCAATGGTGCTCTCTTTAGCTTTTCACGCGGAATGGTCGTCCAGCTTCATTGCCACTGTGTACGCCGGCGTCTTCATTGTCTCTGTGCTGCTTTTCTACTGCATGTTTTCCACAAAATCCTCAGATCCATATGGCCTTTTTCATCTTTCTCTGAATAAATTGCCCAATGGTGATCCTGATCAACCTCCAAACACAGAATGGCTTAATATGGGCTATTGGCAGGTACATCTATACCCCATCATACAGGCAATACGCCGTCAACCGTGGTTTTCTCCTATAGACAGCCCGCAGCTTCCCAGATGCTTGTGAAGGTCGGTGCTATTAATGGCCGTGACGATGTGCCAGTGTTCACTCCTGGCTCTGCAGCTCTCGCAATTAAGCTCATTCAGCTCTCAAGGTACAAGAACGGAAACAGAGTCCTTGGTAGGTCCTCACTTGACATATTCATTCTCTGTTTCATACTTTCTGCCATTTTAGATGTGGGTTATGGAACCGGAGAGTCTTTGATTCTGCTTCTCACACATCCCTCGATCCCTCGACCATCAAGCTTGACAGGAATCACCAGCATTCCTCTCCATCACGAGCGTTCCATGCAGCGCGTCAATTCTCTGGAACCGTCTATCACCGAAGGAATATCTATTTCTCTTCATGATGGAGACGCAGTGTTTCGACCCCGCGCCGTCGATCATCCGCTTGATCCCAGCTCTTCTGAGCCCAAGTTCGACTCTATTCTCGCTCTTGACTGTGCTTACCATTTCCGAACTCGGGAAGACTTCCTACGCCAATGTTTTTCGCGTCTGGCACCCTCTGGCCATGTAGCGCTTGCAGATATCTGTTTCGACTCTGATATGTCCAACTCCAGCAAGGCAAGGCTCGTCCGTAGGGTGCTCAAGCTTATGCCGAGGGAGAACGCAATCACTACGAAACGATACATTGATATCATGAAGAATATGGGGTATGTAGAGATCGAATTGCAAGATATTAGCAAGGACGTGTTTCCTGGCTTTGTGAAGTTTCTGAAAACAAAGGGATGGGGATGGTGGTTATTCGCTATCATGCTCAATGCCTACTACAGCGCAGGCGCTCGTTTTATTTTAGTTTCAGGAAAAAAGATTTAATATATTTTGATTGTGATGGTATTGCCAAGCATGAACAAATAGAATAATTAGCGCCGGACAACCTGATTTGGGCATGCTACCATTTGCGCAATGACTGCCATTCAGGCAGTACACATCAAAGGCTACCAGGAGCGTTCAGATCCTAAGCCTCATACTGTCTATCACATCGAAATACAGGCCCATGTAAGATCATGGTCTATGTGGAGACGCTATTCCGAATTCGAAGATCTTCATACCGAAATCACGAAAGCTGTAGGGTCACCACCACCTTCTCCTTTGCCTCCGAAACATGCTTTCTCCGTCTTTCGTTCCCGCTCGGACCCCAAGCTCTTGGAGGAGCGCCAATTGGGTCTTGAATCTTATCTCCGTGCCATCATTAGCGCAAAGGAGGACACTTGGAGGGAATCACATGCGTTCAAAGAGTTTCTAGGAGTTCCCATAGGGAGGCAAGGCGGAGTCGCTGGGGGACCTCCTACTCAGTTTACTTTCTCGTCTTGGCTAGACGAACATCAAGAACTGCAGACGCGATTGCGGGACGTTCGCGCAGATATCAATAAGCGGGAAGCTCTGTCTGACCAGGGAGACATCGCAGCTTCCCATAGATCTAATGTCAGCGCCAAGCAGAAGCTTGCAGGTGTTCTTGCTAGAATAGGGAACCTCGGGAGGGGGTTGGGCGAGCTGGCTATGAGCGGAATGAGCGAGGGTGAATTGCAGAGGCGCACAGACATGGTGGCCCGGCTGCAGGATGATTGCGAGAAGTTGGGCAAGATGGTCACTGTGGCACGGCAATCGAATCGACCAGGAGCTGACCGACTGTTGGCGGCCAGCAGCAATCCCGCTTCTTCGACCGATCGAGAGGCGCTGTTAGGCGCGAATAGTGCATTCACTCGAGTCACACGAGTGTTCGGGGCTCAGCCGCAGGAGACAGAGCAGACGCGTCCACTGGATAATGTTGGTTTGCTAGGATTGCAACAAGCACAGATGCAGCAGCAGGATAGTCAGCTTTCACAACTGACAACCATTTTACAGAGGCAAAGACAACTCGGGGAGGCAATAAATGCCGAGATCGGTTCGCAAATAGAAATGATTGACGATTTATCGAATGAAGTGGATCGGGTTGGAGGGAAACTCTCAAATGCCAGTAGGCAGCTTCATCGGTTGGGATAGCACATATGTATACCTCACTTTCACGATCCTTACGACTCAGCGCATGTATTCGACTATGAGTAATACTATTTAGATCTACTTAACTTGTATATTATACTATAATACAAAGATAGTAAGGTATCCGGCTTTCAGGCTGTAGCTACAGAAGGTGAGCGGGCTCACTCTAGATAGTCTATCATATGCACTGGGTTCATTGGTGCGATAGAAGTTTTCCAACACCCTGTAGACAATGATTAGACGGAAGCACCTGAAATTGTTCAGGAGAACGGCGTACCTCAAAACATGCAATCATGATTCCACACGCAGGTGCAATTTTTGCCATACGAGGTGTCAAACCAGCAAACAAGGCAGATACACCTTCTGTGCGAATTATTTCCTTCAAGAAGGAAAGGGAATGTGACGACGCTCTAGACAGGGAAGCCGAAGACATGACGAGGGCCTGCCGGCGTGTCTTAATAACATCCATGGGGGATGTTAGTAATGCGGCCGCTGTACCACTGATAGCACCACTGAAAAATGCAACCCAAGCACCTGTATGACCACGTCGAGCGAATGATTTTTTCCAGGTCTCGTAACTTGCCCAATAGAAGCCGGAGAATGGGATGTCTCGCCATAGTGTTGGACCTAATCCTCGCCAGAGCACACGGGTACCTTGATCCCTCACAAGAGCTCGCACGGAGGTGAGAACGGACCTGAGCGTGTGCGGATTGCCTGGAGAAAGAGGTGTGGATTGAAGGTTGGTGCGCACGAGTTCCAAGGGAGATGCAATGGTAGATATTGCGCCGCGAGCCACTACACCAGCAGTTAGCGGAATGAGCGACTCCACGGGTAAGACAGGGGGAAGTATAACATTCAGAAGACGGTCATAAGTTAGCATGTAAGCAGTCGAAGAGGGTACCCCAATGAGCCTACGAGTCATTAATGTCGCTGCCAGGTTGAATGAAATTTGAGACTCACAATGTAGTTCCGGCACCTTTCCACAGTCCACGAACACCTTCTGCTCGCCATACATGCTGCACCGCATCAAGGAAACCGTTTACTCTTTCTGTTCGAAAGACCCCGTTCTTCCATACGCATACGCATACCAATTCTTCTCCCGCCAAAGGTCGTGCTAAGGACGACATTGTTCGAATACAAGGGTTCCCTGCCGGTTGACAACACGTATTTACAGGCGGTCGAGGAAACAAGACAGGGCGTTGCTCCGGACGTTGGGTCTGTAGTCTAGTTTTGACGACATCGAACGGGGTCACTGTGAAAAGTAAGGAATGAATAAAGAATGAGATACTAAGAAAGACAAAACTTGCTAGTCAACGCGGTCATAGAAGACCCACTAGCCGCTGCTACGAGCTTTGCATGGAACTCATGCATTGGAAAATGGGAGTTCAGGAGGGAAAGCTGACAGGCGGAAAAATTATCCGATAAGATAACGGAGATGCCGACCGTTCCGGGCCGAGTCATGGGAACGGGGCTGATGGAAAAACTTGGAACGGCTTCCTTCAAATTCTTTCACCTATTACCTATACCGCCACTGGCCATCTTCAATACCGTTTTCTTTCATCTCTCTTTCTGCTCTTTATACTCTTTTGCAGCTTGTCTCTACTCTCTGTCTCCCTCAGATCTCTCCCTCTCGCCCTTTAATCATCTCCCATTTTTCAAGTGTTGACCACTTGCAATACGAATACTATCCTGTCCAACATTATGGCTTCTTCCTTGTCCGGTTCTGCCCTCGCCGCAACTAGAAATGCTCTCTCCATTGCCATCGCCGATAATCCTGCAGAGGAGGAGTCTGTAGAGCCAGGAGAACTTCAAGAGGTTAACATGGAGGCCCAGGCGCAGAGCATCCGAACAGTGTTCAGTGATCCTACTAATTTTAACGTCAAGGTATGATCTGATACTGTTGATGATGTTTTCATTGTTTTCCGTCATTGAGCGCTGGTCAAGCATCCTCTCTACTCTCCATGGACGTTGTGGTTCGACTCGCCCTCGACTAAGGGGCGGAATCTACCTCAAACACCCGTATCCGCATTTCCGCAGACACCCTTCCCTCAAACTCCCAGCGTGGCTGCAGCGCAAGGTTGGATGGAAGACATAAAACGTGTCATCAGCTTCGACAGCGTGGAAGAATTCTGGGGGTAAGTCATGCTTAAGACGTTAATGTCATCACCTTGCACATGGACAGATAATATGTTATATAGGCTGTACAACAATATTGTTCCGCCTTCTCAATTACCTCAAAAAGCCAACTATTATCTTTTCAAGGTTTGTGTAGCCCGACGTGTCTCGTAGCATAGCTGACATCCATCAAGGAAGGGATCATACCGGCGTGGGAGGACGAGGCAAATAAGAATGGCGGAAAATGGAGCATTCAGCTACCAAAAGATAAGAATAGGCCAAACGTAGATAAAATGTGGTTATACACGGTGCGCTGTTCCACTTGTTCATCGCACTAGCTCTCATATCCCGACTCGACTAGATGCTGGCAGCTATTGGGGAGACATTTGACCCATCACTCACGAATTCAGACCCCTCGGGATCGCCTCCAAACTCACTGATCACAGGCGTCATTGTGTCGACGCGTCCACAGTTCTATCGACTTTCCATATGGACGCGACTGGCACCAGCCTCATCTGACGAGGACGAGTTAAGAGAGCGTATCGAGAGTGTCGGACGACATTTCAAAACGAGCGTGCTCGGATACGCAGAAGGGGCAAAATTAGCGGGACCATTGGCGACAGAGGTAGAATTTTTATCTCACAAAGACTCTGAGAAGAAAGGGAAAACTGCAAAGAAGATCATAGTTTGAAGTGCTGCTATGTTTTGCTTTTTTGTCAATTACTATTAGTATTGAATTACTATGATTTTATTTCTTCCCACGTTATGACTTATATATCACGTGGTGTGATGTCAGTGCATAGCGACTGCGCGCACCGCCAAGTTGTGCTACTCGAAAGTATAAGAACATTCAAGACAAAGAGTTCTTCTCTTTCTCTACTACCATCATGCCAGTTCCAGGATTCTTGTCCTCTTTTGCTGATAAAGCTCAATCTGCTGTGGCGCAGCATCTGCCTAGCAGCCACAGATCAAGTTCCCCTGATTCCAGTCCTCAACCATCTGCCAATTCTGCAGCGCAAGGTGGGACTGGAGTCGGTCATAGAAACCCCGCTTTCGAAGCGATCCAACATCAGCTGCGTTCTTTGGGTCAGCAGTATGGGTAAGCAGTTCTCTATGTCTATGAGTGTTACGTGACCTTCACGCTTCGTTCTTTGTCCAGATCGACAACACCTGTCCAAAAGATTATCACTACTGAAAAGGGCGTGGTGATCGATTATGAAAGCGTGTCTCGCAATGCGAAGGCTCAAAGCAAAGAACTCTACACTTGGGGTCAATCCGAGGATGAAGATCTTAAAGATGGTACGCTCTGAGCAACTCATTTGCCATTATAAATGACTGATTGGAGTCATCAGTAACGGACAGGCTTGCATATTTGAACTTTGTTCAGGGTTCTTTGGCCAGCTCTTTGGCCACCAAGTTGGATGCTGCGCGCGCACCTCTGAAAGCTCTTCGAGATGCTGAGACCTCTTTAGCACCTCGGCGCAGCCTTCGTGCCGGATTGCACACACAGCTCGCTAGACTTGAGCATGAGAATCAGAGGGGTATGGAGAAGAAGATTATTGAATTGAAAGACCAGATCAAGAAAGCCGAGTTGGACGACGAACCCTTGGAAAAAGAGGTCGAGCTTTTGAAAAGGAAAGGTGTACGTGAAAGTGAACAACTCAAATGGGATGCTATTCGTGAAGTCAGTGTCTTTTGGTTCTTTACAATCGTGATGCGACCTGATTTCTATCTAGTACGGCGAGAAACTCGTATTACTCTCGCAGGCCGCGCATCCTGTGCTTGAGGTACTGCCAACTCTTCCTCCAACACCTGATAACCCGTATACAGGTGCTCAAGCTACAGGCGCTGCCCGCGCATCTCTACAGCGAGCACTTGACAATTATAAGACTGGCCATATCAACTTACCATCCCACCCATCTGGATCTGACCTGAGCCGCTCAGATACCCGCAGCTTTGGCGAAAGTCATGCCAGTGAACTTTCTAGCATGAACTCTTCTGACACCTTACAATCTGGTCATCCTGATACGTCAGCGAAGGCAGTTGCTCAGAGTACCCCTCCGCCAACCAAGGCAAATGATTCGCCATCTCCTGGAAAGGCTCAATCTCCTCCGATCAACCCTTCAAACCTCAACCACTCTCCTGCTCCTCTCCCTTCTAGTGGCTCAAATGCATTGTCAACCACGTCGCCCGCTCCTATTGCTTCACCCGATCCAAGTAAACCGAGTCCAGCGCTTCCAGCGATCACGCCTACCGTGGCTGAAACCGGGACACCGGTCTCAGCAGGCATCGATGGGCCTGGACCAGCTCAAGGCTCTCTACGTGACATCAGGTCACCGACTAGCACTGCGGGATCAGGTACAGCGCCCTCAGATGCCTTACCTAAATGGGAAAGTGCAGAGGAAGAGAAGAAACGACTGGCCTCTCAGTACTCCCAGGCTTCGCAGAGGCCAGCTGATACATCTGCGCCGCAGTATGAAAGTGCAGAAGACGAGAAGAAGAGGAGAGAGAGAGAGGAGAGAGAGAATGTCTCAAGGGCGCAGTCTCAGAGCGGTGGTTCAGGCAGCAGTGAGCAGCCTCCGAAGCGACCTGGTGATGACGAAGAATTACCACCTTACCAAGATATCTAAAGTTTGGGATCTGATTACAAGTGATATAATAAGGGATGTATAAGTTTTGATTTGAATGAAAGATACCATTATACCTGTTTCATGGGATAGGTGGTTGAATACGCTATTAGTACTATAGTTAGACATTAAGAATATCTGTAAAGGTAGTAAACTAAGGAGCCATTTATGGCAAGTGAAAGAGGATCTGAAAGGAAGCATAAGCGCGGTCTTCTTGGTAACGAGAAGATGATTAGGTGCTTTGATACGTCATGCCATTGACAGTGTTCGGGTACCCGTAAGTATTAGCGCCGCCCATGTAGAGATTCGGGCAAGACTCTTGTCGTAAATATGCATCACGGAGAGTAAGGAACTGAGCAAACGATCAGGATAGAGTCATTAGAGGCCGTGAGTGGGGCGTACCCGTTGCTCTTCTGCAAAAATTCTCATATTAAGCTTCTTTGTCGTATTCTCCATGTGGACAAGAAGAGTCTGTAGAGGCGCCGCGGTGGAGTCAGAAAGGGATCGCCAGTGAAGGATATTCAAGTACTTACCCTGATAGAACGGCTGCTGAGCCCCCGGTAGGTCGACACACGCTCGAGTGGAACCGCTTCGGCGCCAATGAGACCAAGTTGCTCGTGTAAGTACAGTACATACTGCTCCAAACATTCAAGGTACTGCCGCTTCTTCTCATGTGAGGTTATGGCATCGCTGCAGATCGGATTTGTTAGAGATGCGAACAAGACGATGAAGATCATTCCTTACGGTGCAGGAGGAGTTAGGCTTGATCTTTTCACGTCACGTTTAGGTTCACGACCTTTGCGAGTGGTATTCGAACTTGCTGGCTCTGGAGCAGAAGCCACTGTGGTAGCGGCAGGCTCTGCACTGAGCTCGGAAAGGAGTTCACTAGGAGTAGGGAAGGTTGTCTGTGTAGACTCAACCAACTGAACAAAGTCCTCTGGTTGCTCCTGAGGCTGCTGAAGGAAGGAGCGAGAGATGCTGGGGACGGCAAGAGGACCAGCAGACTGAGCAGGAGACTCGGAAGAAAAAGAAGGAAAGTTTATGTTTTCAATGTCAGAGAAGAGCAAAGACGACGGGCCGGGGAGAGGAATTGGTGCATGGAGAGGTAAGCTGGCAGGAAAGCTAATGTTCGGCACATAGGGTTGATAACAAGTGTCCAGATCTTGCCACTGGAGAGAGGAGACAGAATCCTCACGTCGGTACATGTCTGTGAGACGGGGAAGATAAGATGCTTGGTTCTGGGGTGTGCAAGAGTCCATGAAAGCAAAGAAGGAAAAGGACTGGTTTTATAAGTAAGTAAGTAAAGGATGCAGATGGAAATAAATGGAAGACGGTGACACGGACTGACTGTCAGTGGAGAAGTCGACGGCGTAATTGGAAGGGACAGCGAAAGACAGAAGAGGCAATATTGCACATTGCAAACAGCAGAACCACACTGACTTCGGCTGCGAGAGTCAGGGCAGATCCCCGAACAGGCACTCACTCGCAAGTACCCACCTGTACCCACTCTCGTAACAAACCAGCTAAATTCAGCTGTCTCATCAGTAATTGACTCCGGAGTAACAGTTACTGAATACCGAAATAAAATAAAATAAAAACCTTTCGATTCGGGCACTTGTGCAAGGCGGGAGGAAGAGGCTCACCAGCGCTTTCTTCCCACGGTTTCAGCGCAGGAAGCCTATTGCGGATGAGACGAGAAGAAGCGATCCCCATCAAGTGCGACTTGAAGACTACCCATTTCTCTCAATGAGAACAAGATAGAGTGAGAGAGAAAGACATACCTTGCTATTCCAGGTTTACTGCATTTGTTGCTCAATCGGACAAGCTAGTCAAGGTGCAAAGCTGCTACACTTGCTGGGCGTTGGCAGTAGTTGACTTCTGTTGAATGCACGTGGAGTCAAGTATTGGCAGAGCCTTCGTCGTCACAGAAGCTTGGAAGCTTTCACCGTATATAATCCTTATTTCTTCTCCTTTCTCTCTCCCGACTTTCATGTCTACTTCCTCCTCTCAGTCTGACCCTTCTCCTCCAGCGACCCTCGCTATTCCGTTACCTCCTTACCACGCTGCTCTTCTTGCTCCTGCTCCAGATAATCCTCAGCCTCCTACCAGAGCAAACGTACTTCATCCGTATGCTCGCCTCCATGCAAAGAAAGAGGAGGTCAAGCGTCGCAAGATCTGGAATCATGCACTTGAGAAATCTCTCTTCAGTCCCTACGAGTTGTAAGTTGATCAGATTTCATTTCGGACTCTACCTGTCATCTGTTTAGATCTACTCTTGGAGCCCCCAATCGGCGGACAATATACATTGCCAGTTTAGAGGCCCACGTTGACCGACTCCATGCTCAGTTGTTGAGGTCTGCTGCCCTGTCCCTCTTCATCTGACATACTTTATGTATAATCATACCTCTCAGTGTCGGATTTTGGCCGGTCGCCTTTGATCGTCTAGAACAGTTCAAAGGACTCAACTCCAGGACTGCAAAGGTAGGCTTTGATTACCTTCATGTCCTTTCATTAACCGACTGTGGGCGCAGAGTATGGTCTCAGGACTTCAGCACGATGCTTCTCAGGCCAAGCTGAAACTCCTCGAGTTACAAAGAGCGGTAGGCGAATTTTTCTTCATGCGAAGATTTACTCAACCCCTGGCGCAGAACGAAAACCTTGAAAAAACTCTGATGCAAAGTCCGGGTAGTTACTAGTATCTTTCCATCCCGCCGACCTGCAACAGCGTTGAGCGATAGATTAATATTTCCAGCAAAAAATCGACTTACTGTACTTGAAACCCGTAATTGTAAAAGAAACAGGCAATGCTTTGCACGCGTTCATTCTTCTGCGCCTCCGCCGATTGAGGTAACCATGTCAATAGCCAGTTGCGACTGAGTCTTAAGGTTGCTATCCATCAGCGAAACACCATTGCTCGAGGTTCGATTTCCGTACACGAGGACCAATGAGGGAATGCCATTCCTTTGTTCGAGTATACTGTATGGGACGGTCCAAGTCTCCTTGTGCGTCTGCGACGATCCTAAAACGGAGCTACACTTTCCTCTGGTCGCAATTATACACAATTTAGTTTACCACAATGGAATCTATTCTTCAAATCGGCGATAGTAGCAACACCAGAAGGAACCTGCTGCTTCAGGACGAGTAAACAACATAACACTGACAATCATCACGCTCACTCAAGCTGTATGCAGCTTTCTGCCATCGCAGGAGATTGCCTTAGAAAAGTGCCTTACTACATGCACAGTTTACACGACGTAACAAGAAAATTCATTAGTATACAATTACAAAGACGGATGCAAAGCACGACTTAATTATGTTCAGCGACCAGTGGCTATCCCTTCCAGGAAGGGCGGCGACGGAGAGTATCTGACAGAAACAATGCTATTCGTTCCATGTCTAACACGGCTCCATTGAGCCCAAAGATAAAAGGAAATGATGAGGGATTGAATTACAACGACAAGGGAAATGAGAACATCACGAATGTTCAATAAAGGTCCGAAATTTACGAGTTCGCGGGTCGAGTGTATTGGTGGCACCCGCGCATGCAAGGGAGCGTGTGCTGTTGCTGATAATCGTATTAGAACATGCCGACAAAACCGGTGAGATAAAAACATACCCTGGACGCCAGAGCGGACCTCAAGGATTATCGTCGTCCGTGGCAGCAAATTTGTGTTTACCTCGACTTGCCACTTCAGTCATTCCTTTCCCACTTCCCGTTACACCAACTGCGAACAAAAGTCAGTCAAGGAACCCTGAACGATAAGCGTTTGGAACGATACATACCTCTTCCTAATGGATTGTCCGGAGTCTTGAAGATACTGGTACCGGCGACACCAGCAATATGAACACCTTTCTTCTCCGACTTTTTAGCAAACTTCTGCCACGTCGCTTGTTTCTGATTCTGCTCCTTAGCTTTGGCAGCCCTCGTCTCCAGCTTCTTCTCGTTCTTCTTCTTCTTCTTCTCCCTCTCCTCTTCTTCCTGCTTGCTTAATTTCCGCTTGTTGGACGGAGTAGCGCTGTTGTAGTTCGACGGAAGCGGTTTCAAATCAGACGACTTGGCCTGTTCAGTCGTGTTGTATCCCTTGAACACTATCGTGTACACACGATTGTCCGCCGAACCACCGACTGTTGTGATACGAGCCGGGTACCAAGCACCATCAGCAGAATATCGTGCTAGACAGTCATCTCCAGCGGACCATGTCGCAGCCGGCGTGGATGAAGATATTTTGCGGGACGATTCTACTTTCGAAGAAGAAGCTGCTGCTTCTGCTTGTGCAAGCGCTGTCTGGGTGAGATTTATGAGCTCCTGAAGTTCTGAGCGAAGAGAGACGAGTTCGGTATTGTCAGGGTCAGCCTGAAGAGCAAGGTCAACCTGTGAGAGTTGAACTTGGTATGTTTCAAGATCTGCTCGTTCCATATCCTTTTTTCTTTGCGGGAAGATGAGAATTTGAGAGAACGATATACAAAAGTCTAAATTTGGTAAACTCGCATTACGCATAAACAAAGTACAAATACAGCTGCTAGTACATACATACTATATACTATCGACTCAATCCCAGCTACTGTCTAACTTCACTCTCGTGTCCTGCTTGGCCTTACTGCCATGCGGCCTTCCAGCACGTCGCGTACTGCGTTTTGAGTGATACTTTTTCTGCTGTCGGGCTCGACTCTTCTCTAAATTCGTCGATACAATCTCCTTGATGTTTCGACCTGCTTTAGAGTCAGCTACCGGAGACTGTGATCTGGATTGTGGGGGGGATCTTGATATATCCCTAGAAGACGATTCCGACGCAGACCGGGGTGGTACTTCTCCATTTGTATTGGCCTTGGGCAGCCCTTCCCGATCTGAGCTCGCGGGCATGTCCATGCCATCGTTCGACGAATGAGTTGTCTCCGGTTGACCTTCGCTTCCTTCTTCCTCTTCTTCTTCCTCATCATCCTCGTCACCTTCGTCACCCTCGCTCTCACCCGACTCCATGTCCTTCACTGCGTCCATATACTACAAATGCATAATGAGTGAGCATCAAATGAGCCTTGAGCCCTGTCGTACCTCTTCCAAGACTTTCATGTCTTTTCGACCAAAGCCACTTGCAGCAACGACAACATCGAGTTTAAAATCATCTTGTCCATTCTCCCCTTCCGCTATCGTTCGGCTGAACTTCGGATACAACGAACTTTCATATTTGAATCTGCGCCTGAAAAAAGTTCGTATGCATTCAACGTCGCGGTTGAAATACCTGCATAATGAAAGTAAATATCGTAAACGCTCAGTGAACTGGGACTCTCACACACCATTCTGCGTTTTCGTGAGAGGTGCTAACCATCTGAGGGAAATCAATGACAATAGGTTCACCCGTGGTTCGTCGAATGAGGATATTAAACTCATTGAAATCCCCGTGGATCAATCCAGCCCGAGCGAATCGCACAATAAGATCCATCAGAGTGGAATATAATTTTCCGGGGGAAGGAACATCATCTATTTGACGACTGTTTCAGAGCAAGATAAGTCAGGATTGAAGATTTGGGAGGTTACACATGACTTACAGAGGATAGGCATCGATGAATTCCATGAGAATGCAATGCCTAGCCTGATCAATCGGCTTTGGAACGGGAAAGTCATGTTCGTGTAGAACCTACAAACTTTTGAGTAAGGTCTCGCGCGCATATCGGCTGCACAAACCTTCATAAAAGCCCATTCCTTTTGTGCTGCAAGTCGAGACATGTACATCCATGATGCCGACTTTCGTTTGCCAAGATAGTCTCTATTTTGCTTGATTGTGCGAAACGAGATACGACCAAGTCTGTAAGATTGATTGTCAGCGGTGGCAGGAATCGAGGGTGATGAACCATTAGTAAACACCGATGCAGTTTGAGGACCATTTCCTTGCCGTTGTTGTCAGCAACAATATAGATGTCTACTCGCCTATCAATATAGCCCTCTATAGCTAGACAAGAGTCTTACCTGATTCCTTTCCAACGCCAATTTGGTTACCCACAGAATACATCGAATCTCTTTTTGACATGGCACGCATCGCAAGAAAATCATATCCGCCATAGGTGAGTCTGTATCCATCATCTATACTTGACGATGTTAAACGCCGTGCGTGAAAACTGAAAAGACCGGTGAAGTACATTTTGAGTTCTGCATCTTTGAGACGAGATTCCGTTTTGCTAAAGAGCCGATGTGCTTGTTGACACCTCCGTTTCGTAGGCCAGAGATCTGCGCTATCAACACTGTTGGGACAACTTCATGGTTTTTGGACCCCATTTCTACCTAGGCCGCACATGTGAAGAGTTATAGATCAAGACAACAAAGCGACTCACTGCCGTTAAAACTCGAAACTCGTCGGAGGTGACATATCTAAGGTCGGTCGCGTCTAGTTTCATTTTTCAGATTGTTGAATGGAAACAAGTCGCGTAGGAAAATCTTCAACTGCTTGCTCGGCATTTCCCGACAGCGCTCTTCAGTCAAGTACTTACAATAATGTCTGCTACCGGTTCATTACCAGTGTGTCTGGCTAACAAGGTCCTTTATTTCATTTCTACCTTCTCCCTGGCGTTGACAATATGACAGGCTTCCACCGCCGAACTAGGAGTCTCAATTGCCAATCCCCCTGACGCGTTCGAACTCGTTTGCGACCTTCTTCTAATACATGAATGATAACAGATTGACTTTCTCAGATACCAATGCTCATTTGCTCTACCAAGTGAGTTGTCTATAGACGCTCGTGCGCAAATATGGAATATGTTTGAAAAGAATATGCACGATCTGTATGTATTGTCACTTTACGTGCCGTCTATACTATTTCCTCACCGTTCTTATTCAGCTATATCGATTCTTCCTTTGGTTGGAATCCTTCGGAAAAACAGCTGGAACTGTTCAACGTCCTGTCACGATTTATTCTGCTTCAAGCACAAAATGATTCAAATCAGATAGCTGGGTTTTGTATGTTTCGCTTCGAGCACGAGGATGGAAATGATCTTCTCTACTGGTCAATTTCATACATCTTGAAGTCATACCACCTACGCTAATTTGTGCTTCCTAGTTATGAAATTCAGATCGCAGACTCGCACCAGCGAAAGGGCTTGGGCAAATATCTAATCAACCTGCTCTCATCTGTAGGGGTACAGTGGAAGATGCACAAAGTCATGCTAACTGTGTTCAGCGGTACGATTTGGATTGTCTGGTCGTCGAATTTTGTCAAGTAACAAAACTTGACATTTTAGCAAATCTAGGGGCCATTGAATTTTACAGACAAATTGGGTGCGACATGATTTCTTTTTGGGATGCACAGCTCGAGCTAATTCGCCGTGGTAGTTTTGACGTCGATGCTAGTTCGCCAGGCTACGAGGATGACGATGACAACGATGAAGATGATGATATCGACTACCAAATCCTATCCAAACCGTGTTAGAAAGAGTCTGGAACTTTCACCATACTTGAACATTTGTAGTGTTCTTAGAGGTCCTCACATGTAGAGATGGAACTATTCATTCGCTATTAGAATTTCCATGGAGCGATTCCTTGCGATTCCTGTGAGTCAGGCGACTAGGAGTGTGCATTCAGCGAACATTGTATGCGTCTGGAGTGTCTTTGAATACTATACATTTCTGAAACTGAATACCAAAGACTTTGTGTGGACGTCCGGGGATAGGAGTAAGGTTAGTCTTAAAAAGGAAAGGTTGCCAAATAGTATGTCACAGACTCGGTCCAACGTTTTCTGATTCATGCTACCACAATCACCTCTACGCCTTTTACGGGCGGGAGCTCCCCACTTACGAGGTAAACGACTCGCCTCTCATGGCGCTCCTCAGTTCAACGAACCCTCTGGCTGGCTCTTTGGCGAGAAGGTCGGTTGTAGTCAATGCTGAACGTCTGCTTGTCCTCAATTTCTCTTTTAGCCACCTCCACCCGGTCAGAAACGTGTAAAGGAGGGCTGGGAGAACATTTGGTACATTGGAATGTTTGGATCAATGGCATTTGCGGCGGTCATGCTCTACTACAAGCCGGATACAAGGTATGTCCTACACTATTCTGTTTCAGGTTGAAATTGACTCCAGTTCATCTCATAGCGTTCAAACCTGGGCTCTTCAGGAAGCTAAGGAAAGAATGGAAGCTCGCGGCGAGAAATACAAATACGAGCCCTCTGCCTCATCTGCCCCTTCGTCTTAACATGTTCAATGTACACAATTACCCCTCATCTATAGAATCAAATTCTTTCTCAATTATCGGATCGTCACATTTACGCTAATGGCTCTAAGTAATGGTTTTGTGGCAGAGAAAGAGTTGAATCATTCCCTTCGCCATCTAATGTTCATAGCTCGCCTTGTACTCCTCTTCGTTCATGAGTTTCTCAAGCTAGTAGGAATATGCATAATTAATACATGCTAGTGAGAACCGAGTGACTGGTTTGAACATACCTCGGAGGGGTCGGAGAGTTTGATTTTGCAAAGCCAGCCTACACGGAATACTCAGCGAGACAGTGCAAGTAAAACAGCTAATACTTACCTTTATCTTCGGGAGACTTGTTGAGCAACCCAGGCTGGCTATCGAGAAGCTCATTGACTGCTTCCACTGTACCCGAGACAGGTGCATACTGCGTTCACATTAGCAGAATAAAAAACCAGATAGTTGGTAAAGACTCACGATATCAGAAGCTGCTTTTACACTCTCGACTGCTCCAATTTGTTCTACGAGAGAATCAGTATACTCGGCCGTACACACCACTTCTAGCCAAAAACTCACCTTCCTGGTTTACTTCCGAGCCTACTTTCGGGAGTTCAACAAAAACAACATCACCCAGGGCGTCTTGTGCGTGGTCGGTAATAGAAATCACTCCTAAGCCTGTCGAATCATCGAAAACGACGCATTCATGGTCCTTGGTATACCGTTTAGCTGTAGGCAGGAGGTTAGTGGTGAAACTCGAGGAGAAGTGTAGATAAGTTGAAACGCACTGACGATAGTCCTAAATGATACCCTCGGAGAGACGGATGGCTGATACCTAGTGGAACGTGTAAAGATGGTACGCCTTAGAGCAGACTGCATTGGATTGGCTCAACCACGAGTACGAACACAAGAAAATGAAAGAAATCGAGCAAGGAAATCGAGCAAAACACGTCGGGCTTCCGCTCCGCTCATCCTCTTATAGAATCGCTTAGCTTATGCGTAAAAGTTACATTCACGGGCGAGTGTAATCTCCCTCTCGATTACCTCGGTCTCTTTCTTACCTTGGTCCCTACACAACATTGCAAAAAGGTCTTATGTGCTATATGTATTCAATTCCATATCTATGTATATACAGACACAAAGCCTTTGCGCAGACTTTGGTCACAGTTGCGTGCGGTCAAATTAGCACATTACTCTACTTACTTAGGTGCAAAGCGAGTTGGGTGTAAATGCAATGTATATAAAATAACAAGGTGGAATATCCCCAAAGTCGCCTGTCAATTTAAACGACAAGACTTTTCATTCCAGAATTTTAGTAACAACTCCGGTTCCAACTAGAAAGACAACAATGAGAAAATTAGACAAACAAGAGTGATTTGTACTTACTGGTCTTGTTCGCCTCGCGAAGAGTGAATCTAGTACGACAGTCAATGTCTTTTTATTAAAAAAAGGTGAGGCTCTTGACAACTCACCGAGAACCGACTTCCAAAGCGAGGTCAAAGTGAAGCTCACAGTCGAGCTCGACATTGTCACCGGGCATGGCCTATAATGATATATAAGAGAAGCTCACGAGTAAAAAAATTTACTTACCATCTTTTCTTCAGCATCAGCAGTACCTTCCGCGAATTTCAGAGTGACAGTCACATCAGCAGTACGAAGGAAAAGTTGCGGTCGGTAGCCTTGCATGAACGGAGTGTAACGGCCACCTGCAAAAAACATGAAGATTTGAAGTTTCATAATGTCGTCAGGACCTACCCTCATCCTTGGTCAAGATCTTTAATTAAGATTGGAAATGAGTATGGCACTAAATGACATTGAGTACTATAAAGAACCCACATAAACCTGGGAACGGAATTTCTTCACGGACTTCATCGAGCCTGGTTGGACGATGACGTGACCGCGACGAACTTGTTCACGCTTGATACCACGGAGGAGAGCGCCCATGTTATCACCAGCCTCGGCCTAGCCATAGTCAGTGATGCGTAGCGGTGCTAGACGAGTGAAACACACCCGCTCAAGTTCCTTGTGAAACATTTCTTTTAAAGACTTCTAAGCCAAAGGAGCAGGCGCTTGCGTGACAATAATCACTCACCAATACCGGTAAGTGTAGTCTTGATAGAGTCACCGTAGCCCAAGATCTCAACTTCAGAGCCTTTGAGAGCAGTACCACGTTCAACCTAACGAAATTCAATTCAAAAAGCTTGACCTAGTTCGAGTAAGACGCTTACCCTGCCGGTAGCGACAGTGCCACGTCCAGAGATAGAAAAGACATCTGGCCCGCGAGTCAGTACATGTGACTATTAATGAGGGAGGTGATGTTACGTACCTTCGACAGGCATGAGGAAAGGCTTGTCAAGGTCACCTAACACTAATGTCAGCCAACTTCGTCTGCGGGATGGATGAACACCAACGGGCGGGGAGTTCCAGATAGTCATCGCAGGCTTGAACCAATTCTAACACCTTTTTACGGCCAATCTCCTCATCTCGACCATCAAGTGCAGCAAGCGCCGAGCCCATGATGATTGGAGTGTGCTCTCCATCGAAATTGTATGTAGAAAGAAGGTCGCGCATCTCCATGTCCACGAGTTCCAGCATTTCCGTATCCGAAATCATGTCGACCTTGTTAATGAATACAACCAATTTCTTAATTCCCACTTGTCTAGCCAGTAGCAAATGTTCACGAGTCTGCGGCATTTGACCGTCGGTAGCAGAAACCACAATAATAGCACCATCCATTTGAGCAGCACCAGTAATCATGTTCTTGATGTCTGTATGGCACTAAGTAGATGAGAGAGAGAAAAGACGGACTGACATACAATCCGCATGTCCAGGACAGTCGATGTGACCGTAGTGGCGTGTGGCAGTCTCGTACTCGACGTGAGACGAGTTAATGGTAATACCACGATCCTTCTCTTCTGGCGCCTTGTCAATTTGGTTGTAGTCGACAAATTTCGCGCCACCAGCCTCAGCAAGAACCTTGGTGATGGCAGCGGTAAGGGTAGTTTTTCCATGATCGACGTGACCTTGAATGAGTTAGAAGGAGGTATGACGTACAGCCTGCAGTGAACATACCAATGGTACCAATATTCATATGAGGTTTCTGACGAGAAAAGACCTCGGCATATCCTCTACGCGAGACTAGAAAGTGGTTGAGAAGGGGAATGTCTTATAAGACAGACATATACGTACCTGTGTGTAGTGGAAGAGAAGCTCTGGGGAGAGAAAGACGAGGAAGAAGGGCTAAAAAGAGAGCAAAAGAGTTATATAAAGAGGATAAAACATAGGAAATAAGGCGTACACGAGACAGAAGGAAAGGTAGAGGGAATAGCCCTGGAAGCAGCTACCCGTAGCATGGTGGTCGTCAGTGAACAGACTCGGACGTTGCGCGAACCCAAAAATTTGAGCGTGACTGCCGGAATGTGCCGAATCTCCGGTATCCGGAGCCGGAGGCCCGAGTGAGTTGCTCAACTCATTGAGTCAATGTCATGGCAGATCGTGAAGAGCTCATTCGAAATGCAGTAGCTTTCCTTCAAGATCCAAAGGTTTTAGTTCTCTTCTCTATGTCTTATATACTTCACATTTATCTCTCTTCTTTAGTCTCAAGCGTCGCCATTAGCCCAGCGGGTACAATTCTTGGAATCGAAAGGCCTCACACCGCCTGAGATTGACCTCGCTGTTCGACAAGCTTCACTCAACCAGTCTGCTGCTTCGTATAGGACAACATACCCATCTGCTTTCTCGAACCCCTATACTTCCAATCAGTGGGATTGGAGAGACTACTTTGTGCGTTCCGCGAACTTTTTAAAAGAATCACACTAAACTACGTGTTCCCGGCACCAGATTGGCGCTGTAATTTCAGGCACTGTCGTCTACGGCGCAGTCTCCCTGTTCAAGGTATATACCTCCTCTGTTTCCGGTCGTTCCGGTGTTCATTATTCGAGATTCTCTAGAAATACTTAGCGCCGCACCTGCGTCCGCCGACTACCACTGTGTACGAAGATGACAGAGATGCATTGACTGCACAGTTCGATGCAGCAGAAGCTCTTTTGAAGGAGATTCAAGCGGAGACAGCTGCGGTGAAAACGGCCGTTGAAGAACAGAAAGAAAAGGTCGACAAGACAGTAAAGGACGTTCAAGATGTAGTCTCCGAAATGCACGAAACTGAGGCGAAGACACGGGACGAATTGCGCGAAATAAGAGAGGAAGTGAATACTGTTCGAGAAATGCTACCAAAGGTATCTGGTTGTGTTTCATTTCATCCTTCACATCTCTCATCAGTCGATGCAGATGATAGAGAAGAACAAGGATTCACAAAACCAGTCTCTTGCCGATTTACAGCAAGAGCTCAAGTCTCTCAAGGCACTGTTGCTCAGTCGTGGGCCATCTATGTCCAGCGTTTCATCCCCAGCTCCAATGGTTGGCAGGCCTTCTATACCAGCTTGGCAATTGGCAAGCTCAGCTGCTCCTAGTTCTGGGCCGAGTTCCTTTGCTCCTGCCGTTTCCACCCCTGTTACAACTCCTCCAGTCTCAGATGCTGTTACAATCAACGGTAAAGGGAAGGGGCCAGAGGTCTCTGATATCCAGTCATAAGTCTATTTGTAGACTACTTAATGTCTATCTAGTCATTGTGTTATGCCACAAAAGGAATGATTTCATCGCAGAATGCACAAAGATATTGTATGTATGCGTGGGTATCCTCAATAAGAAAACAGAGAGATTATGATAGATGTCTGGCATTACACTTTTGCGAGCAACCTCCGAGTTTCTTGCGGTGTAAAATGCAAAATGATGGACAAGACCTTGACGAGATTTGGCTTACCGCACACCAGTGTGAGCATCTAGGTCGAAAGCGTCATGAACTCGAGAAAACTCACCCTCATCTCTTTATGTTCCAAAAACTGAAGAATAACATTACGCAGGTACTCCAGATTGACTTCTTCCTCGGCTTTGGTTGAAGATGTCGAGACAGCTGATGATTGTCCATTGGACGGTAGAGGTGACGACGGGAGAGCCAAAGACTCTGATGATGCCGTTGACGGAGATTCTCGAGAAGTCCAATATCCTACTCCCGGATTTCGCTGACGGTCTAGTAAAGCGGCCGATGATTGTACTTTCCGTAGCTCTTCTCGCAGTATCTGAAACGAGACCGTCATAAACTTTCAACAAAAAATAGTATAATATAGAAGAAGGGGAGATATACCTTATTGTTTGAGCGCATCTGGTTTTCTCGAGACTTTGCTTCCTCGATCTTCTGTTCAAGAACTTTGATTTTCGTTTCGGACTCGAGTTCGCGAGTAGCGGCTGAACTCTGTCAACAAGATATTGGTTGTTTGACCACAAGGGATGAACTAGATTTACCTCAGTATCTTTAAGCTGAGCAATCTCAGCTTGCAATCGAGTCATTTTAGCTTGCTGAGATTGTAAAGTCTCTTGCAGATGGGATATTTCAGCCTTCAAGTCTCCAGCAATACCCTGGTCCTGCTGTTTCGACTTGGTGGCCGTTCCCAGGGAACGCTTGAGGTCTTCAGTCTCCTTGTTCTTCTCGCGCAGCTTCCGACTCCACTCAGCATCACTCTCATTGCGCTCTTTTTCTATGACACTGAGCGTCCTCCTCAGCTCTGCTACCTTGGCCTCATATTTGGCTTCAACAGCGGAAAGTAAACGGGCAGCATCTTCTGAGGAAGCAGATGACTCTCGCGTATCGGAAGCCTGCAGCCTGGCCTCCTGTAGTTCTTCCTTGATCAAGGCTAACCGATCCTCGTACTCCCGCAGCTGATGGGTCTGTTCGGCCATTTGATTTTGCAGAGACTCTAAATGAGCCCGAGAGGATTCAACCTCCGCCTGTCGTAGTTGAAGTTGGTCGAAGAATGAGTTCTTGTCGCGCGTAACGGCATCCAATGATGTCTCAAGTTGGGCAATTTGAGAAGTTTTAGCATCGAGCTCCTTCGCATATGCGGCCTGAGAAGACATGTGAATTGATGAATCTGCTAAACCAGTAAGATGAGAATTACCTTAGCAGTCACAGCATCTATCTCTAGTTGGCTTCGTATCGCAGTCAACTCTTTCTCATGGCGCTCTTTGACAATGGCAACCTCTTTATTGAACTGAGCCTTGAAACCGGCAATGGCCCTGTCTCTTTCAGCGTTCACGCTTTCAATCTCCTTTTGTAGCTTTGCCTTCTCTCCCTCCTCTTTTTCCCTGTCGACCTTCTCCTTCTCTTTCAAAGCCCAAGCCTCCTTCAACGCCTCCTCTTTCTCTTTCTCAGTCTTCACAAGCTTCTGTCGAACAGTCTTTAGCAAATTTATAGCTTTGACTCTTTTCTCTTCCTCCTCCTTAGCGACTTCCTTCACTTTGGCGACCTCTCGGTTCAGTTGGTCAACTTCTGTCTTCCGTTTGACGAGATCCTCTTCACCCAGAGATATCGCGCTTTGCGAAGCTTTGAGAAGAGCCTCAGATTCCTGTAATTGCCTCCGAAGATTGTCAATCTGATCAGACTGAAATCTAGATTCTAGCCGATGGGTATCCCGTAGTTCTTCTATACGATCCTCTTGCGCTACAGCAGAGTTAGTAAGTCTTCCACAACAGGATCAAGAGTCCTACTCTGTAGCTTGTCATTCAGCCGTTTGATTTCGTTCTGAGATATCTGGAATGCATGTGGTCAAAAGACAGCAAAATGACAACAGAACATTAAAGAGCTTTACTTCAACTTTGAGTGCGACATTTTTGAGGTAATCACGGAGAGCCTCGCTCTCTTTGAGTGACTCTATGGGTGTAAGCTCTCGTAAAACCGCATCTGCAGCCAACTTTTCTGCCTGGAGTCTCTTGAAGGAGATGGACACATCTGTTATGAAGAATTGATACAGGGGACAAACGGGGTGGACTGAATAACAGACCTGTGAAACGTTGCCCGACCAGCTTTAATCGTTCCTGCAGTTCCTCCACGCTGGCGTTCGCTGTTTCACAATGCTCTACTGGTGTCTCTGCCTCCGAAGCGTGTTGAGGACTCGATTCTGTCTCAGCTTCAGTCCTTGGTGCAGGAGTGGAAGGTTCGTCAGCTACAGGTGGAGTGTTCTGTTCAGTCTCCTGGACGTCTTCCTGCGCAGGCTGCACGGTAGTTTCCGCATAGACCTGTTCTAGCTCCTTCGCTTCAGCTTCATTAGAGACAGCGTCGTCAGATACATGTGATGAAGTGCCCTGTCCGGTCTCTTGAATGTCTTCCTCAGCCTGTACGGGCTGCACTATGCTTTCCGCCAAGGCCTTCTCTGGCTCCTTCTGCGCATTGGAATCAGCGTCGTCAGATAGACGTGATGAGGTGCCTTGTTCTGTATCAGGGACGTCTTCCTGCACGGGTTGCGCAGTGCTTTCCGCGGCGTTCTGCTTTAGCTCCTTCGATGCAATTAAACCAGCTTCGTCAGATAGATGTGATCCAGACGGCAAATTGACGTCGGACGGTGAAGTGACAACCGGAGATTCGGGTAAGGGTGTTGAAGAAGGGGACAATGGGTGAGTATTTGTGGGCAAGAGGGGTGCAGGAGATGTGCGAGACGATGAGTCAGGAGTGGCCTCCCCAACGGTGAAAGTGACTGCTCTTAGACGTTCTTCGAGAGTAGATTTATGAGGACGAGGTGAAGAGGTATTTGAAGTTCTCTGAGAAGCAGCAGGACTAGCAGGGCGATGAGGAGCAAAAGACCTTCTGAGATTGGACAATGCGGATTCAGCGAGAGCACTGGGAGAAGTAGGACTAGAGATATCAGTAGATTGAGAGCGAGAATGAGTCAGCTGTGCGCCTTGGTCGTCTGTGCTCCTCCTTGGCTGCGGTGCAAATGTCTCTACTGCCTGTCGAAATTGCGAAAACATACTGGAATGCTGCAGAGCGCGTAGCCGTCACGTGCTTCAAGCATTGCTCTCTCAATCATATAATGTCCTTTGTCTGATGTCCATTTCCGAAATAACCAGAAATTCCTTCCAGAGTGGTCTTCCTGCAGCCAAGGTTATTCCTTTCATTAGTGCTATGCTCATTCTACTCATGGTCTGCAGTGGGCCAGTCTATGCAAACTCTTCATTGCCAAAGATTCTACCGTCCAAAGCCAAGAAGCGGTAGAAAGCACCATTAGCAGTCAGATTGTTCTGTCATTGCTCATACAGTGCATCTTGTTCACGCGTCGTCTACATAGACTCTGTTCTTGTGCTCTATAGGTCCTACCCGGATGACCCTGATCTTCATGAATACCTCAAATATGCTGTCCAAAATGCCATGATTTCAGTTGCCATATTCGTCGCGACTTTCCTTCAGGCCGCGCGGTCACCTGAACTACACAATGCCGCTACGTTGGACATGCTTTGTAGAATCGCGCTCGATGCGCATTATTCGTCTGGTATGACTCCGATCGGCTCCATGGTCGCGTTTGGCGAGTCTCCCATTGTGGTCCTCGGTATAGTGCAAGATGCCCTGGCTTTACTTCGAACAGCCCATTCCCTCCCAGTGTCACATTTTCATCAACTCACAACCTCATCTTCAGAATTGGTCGTAGGTTGGTCGAGATTTTGTAGCCTGGCCTTGAATTGGCTCTAACGGTCCATGTAGCATTGCTTTCATGCGTGTCGGATATGTCGCAGGTTTCCACTGCTCAAGCCATGGTACACTTCGCAGATGCAAACGATCTTATTCAAAACTTCCGCCTTTCTCCAAACGTCAGACAAGTTCTTGAAACCTTTGCGCTCTCATTGAGTCTCTTAATCGGGGATGATGCCAAAGTTGCTCGGGAAGCGCAGATGATGCATACATTACAGCTGGCAATAGGAAAGGGCGACATTGTGGGTTCAAGCTCCAACACTGACTTGGTGACCCTCAGCCTCTTTTTTCATTTTCTTGTGAGTTCTTGCCCTCCAGTCGTGCTGGATGTATGATTCATTCATGGTCGTAGATTTCTCCCAAAGCTGGAGAGTTCAGCGTAGGCAACAAAGCATATCCCATAGCGTTATTGGTTGGAATGTTCAGATGGACGTCATGGACACCCACTGTTTTTTATACACAGCTGCTACTTTGCGCCCTTGTATGTCTGTCCCAGAGCTCGGCTGTACCTCCCATGATCTGGAAGGCTTTTGTAGTGGGACGGGTACGATGTCTCATGTGTTTTGCGATTTTTCTGTCCCTGAAGTCCCTGCAGCTCCCACAAATGCTCGTGTCGTTCGAAACCTATGTGAATAAAGAACATGCAACGACGGACTCTGATTGGGTTGGTTCGTGTCCTTCATGCTTTTAGATAGAAGCGCTAACCTTTCTTCACTCCCAGAGACAAGCCATGCAAGTTGCCATGACATCTCTCGTACGGCGCACTGAGCTTCTCACCCTCTGTGATAACATACTTTCCCGTGCCGAAGGGAACGTTGAGCAACCTTCGTCAGTTTTTAGACAGCGAAGAAATGCAATGAAACTAACGTCACAGTCCAGCCTACCTCACTCGATTTCTCGATGTCTTTTAAAAGAGCTATTGGCCCATGGACTCCTCGAGCAACGGGTGGTTGTGAGCATCGATCCCGGCCTTTCCAATGACACTACTCCTAGTTTGAAAGTAGAAGCTCAGGATGCGAATCTCACCCTTGATGTACGTTGATCGATGTACAATTCTAGTTCGCGTTACTGAATATAGACGTTACAGTCATTTCTGGAATGGAAACTCTCACCAGAAGCTGACGATCCTAAAGCACTTCTAGAACGCATATGGCGCGAGCCCGGTGTTCACTCAACTTTCTCCGAGATCGTGGTGAAGGTAAGTGGATGCTTCGTGATTCTACCTCACAAATAACGAGACGAAAGGCCTCAGCGGTTCGTCTCGGCAACAAGCCAGCTAGACATCGAGTCAATGAGTCATATCTGCAAATTTTTGTACTCAAACAACAATGCCTTGAATATATTGTCATTACACATTCGACTATCCGACCTAGTTTCTCAAGGTCTTCACTTTGTAGACGTGTACAATTGTGAGACTGTCGGTGCGTGTATTTCGGTCCGGTCGTTCTTATGCATCTGGGCTTATGTGCCATAGGGGATCCGCAAACTGCACTTAGTCACCTGGGCGATGTTGTTCTGTTTCTCCAATCAACTTTGGCCCGTTTCCCTTTCCGTATCGCTCTCTGCCTCTTTGTTTACGCATTCTCAAACTGGATATCCTAGTTCCCAACGGATTCTTTTAATTTAGAAGGCAAACGTTACTCTTCTCAATGCGTGACATCTACCGCAGAAGTCTACCTGCTCGAAAATTTAACCGTTGGAGAAGCTACAGCCTTCACGTCCTGGTTTAAAGCTTTATTCGACAGTGAAGGCATTGAGGATACGGTAGGATTCCCATTTCGCGTCATTTTCGCTTGGTACTAACTATCCTTACCAGATCTTACGGTAAGTACAGAATCTTTTTTACTCGTCACGCATCGGTGTAACACTGAAGACTAGTTCGACTCTTCCCAAGACTTTACTGCGCATTGCCGCGACTCTCGTGTTGCGTGCCATCGCATTAACGGTCGAGAAAAAAATCGACATAGAGGTTTTGCGGAACGGTATGATGTATTTTACAGACTCGTTACTGAACTGGACACTCGTCGGAGTCATTAAGGTGCTTCTTCGGGAGATACAGCAGAGAAAGTAAGCCTCAACCTGCGATTGCACTCATCCACTGATGAAGACTACTTATCAGATTTGACGCGCCTATTCACCTCGAAGTTCTCCAAAGCCTACTAATGTCATCCTCTTGTCCTCGACCAGTCCTTTTGCTATGCGGACCACGCATCATCACTTTACTCTCCAACAAAGCCAAAAAGGGCAATACAGGTCACGCTGCTTTTAACAGTGAAGGGCTGCAACGAGTTATTGTCGAAGTTTTAGGAGTACGAGAGGAAGGTAAGACTTCCGTGTTTCCATTCCGACTCGGGAGCTGATATAAATCGAACCCCAGCTCGCATAAAGAACATGCTTAGCATTGGCTCTCAAGCGCCTTTGCAACAACAGCCGAGACGTGCTATCCAGGCTGCTTTAGTCATGGCCAGAACGGGAAAGGCACCCTCAATTGATGTAGATTATTGCCTGAAAGTCATGTCACCCTCAAAATTCCTTCAGATCCTTTGGTCGGAACTGGTCGTCTCGGCCAGTATGGGAGAAATCGAAGGTAGTCGAAGATTGGCCATCTTCATTCTCACCATGCCTCGACCTCTAACAACCCCTCCACTCCTTCCGATCTTCTTGCACAATTTGTTGCCTTCTTTGATCGTCACCATCGATAGGCAGCAGCCTCCAGAGCAGACCATAAGCGCAGAATTACTTGTGGCACTAGTCTCTTCAGTCCTAACGGCCGCATTACACTTGGAATTCGCTATGAGAAGCGTGTTGGGAAGACAGGTGCCAGTCCTTGGAACGCACAGTTCCGCAATGGCACGAAGGTTGGCTACAGACCTCCGCTCGGAGAAGCTCAGTTACACTAGTAGTACTCTATCCCAGCGATTAAGCTCCTCACAGGCATTCGTAACTAACTTTCCTGTATTTATGGAAGCAGGCATGTAAAATTCATTAACATCCGGTCATTGACCTTAGGACCCTATACATACTAAGATGATTACAAGTGACGCATCTTACACTTCATTCGGAGGCGGCGCTGAGATCGGAGATGAGAAATCAGATAAACATGAGGCTCAAAATGAACTCACGGCAACACGCGTTCTCCTGAGGATTACACTCTTGATCCTGCGGACAAACAATCAAACACGCTGTTTCCTCGGAGGTCTAGGTACATAATGAAAAACTGAATCAATAATCGCCCTTTAACGGAAAGAATACCGAAATTACTAGCAGCTGATCCTCTGTGCTGTAGGCTTTGGCATACTCTGGCTGAATCGTGCTGGAATGTATGCCATGATGGTGAAGGGCTTCACGGATCTTTGCGGCGACAGGCATAAAATCGTGCTTGCGTGATGCCAGCACATGTACAGATGCCACTATTTTTGTCTCGGAGAGTTGCCATACATGCAACTCATGCAGAGAAAGTACGCCATCAACATTAAGAATGGAGGAGCGAACTTCCTCCAATGAGATGGTCGACGGCACACCCTGCAAAAGTATGAAAGATGCACTGCGAACTAAAATAGAAATTAGAATCCCATTGAAAGCACAACCCATGGAAAACATACCGAGAGGCAAGGCAGAAGAAAATATGATCACGGTTATAATCAGACTGATCATTGGGTCAAAGTAATATTTGAAACTCCAAGAAGACAGCCAGATGACTAAACCTGTAGCAATGACACCGACGTTCCCCAGAGCATCTCCTAGTACATGAAGTACCAGGGCACGCATGTTCATAGAGCCAGCGTGTGAGTGTCCGTGAGATGAATGCGAGTGTTTAGTAGGTGTAGATGCGTCCGAAGCCAACTCTTCATGAGCGTGCAAAAGAGGTGTTGTATCATTAACTGTCAACGCAGACTCTGTTGCGTTTTCTCTCTCATCGGCAGCAATGATCCTACGGACAGACCTATCCCCGTCGTCGAGGGATAGGCGTGGTCTTGAAGAGCTTTCACGACGGTGTCTAGTAGGTGAAGGAGAACGAGCGAATCCCATCTCTTGAGCGGTATGAACAAGAGATGCACGTGTAGCAGCTGGATGGCCATACAATGATGAATAGGACTCGGCGCGAGACCTTGAGAGAGACCGTGTCCCTGATCGGCCGCTAACAGGGATCTTCTGGGTGGGGGTAACTTGTCCGGAGGATCCAGGAGTAGCTATGGCAGGAGAAACGGTTGGTTCAAAGGATTGGGAAGGCGAGTGGTCATGCGAATGACTATGCTCTGTGAGAAGAAGTTGGTTAAAAGGAGATTGACAGGAGTATTCCTAATACGCACCATGAAACAGGAAAAGGCCCGCGATGTTCGAAGCAAGGCCCAGAGATCCTACAATTACCACAAGACGGGGGTTCGAAATCTCTGATTCGAAGTTAATATTCAACCGCAGAGAGAACGGCAGAAAAAACAACGAACCAGGAGTACTAAAGAAGCGCTCCATTGCCTCTAGAAAGATCGATAGACATAGGGCGAGAAGAAAGACGCCGTTTATGAGGGCTGCGAGGATCTCGGCCCTATGCCACCCATATGAGTAGCGTGAGTCTGCTGTGCCACCCGAGAGCTAATGCACCAGAAATCAGCAGAACGAACTTAGAGACACGGAAAAACACAGAAACCTTGATAGCATAGAGGGCGACGAATAGACTCATGACGTCACTGGAGTTAAATACAATTGGGTTAGGTAGAAACGGTACAAGGAGAGACGGACATACTTCAACATATGAAAGCTGTCTGCGACTAGTGCCAAAGAGCCCACGGCGTAACCTGGATCGGCGAATGAGACCAAGTAATAAGACATATGCCACACGCTGCACATACCTACTATAAGCTCCACGAAGAAGAAGAACACATCAATAACTAGAAGGATGGTGATTCTTGTTGCACGCGAGATGGCCATTGCGAAACACGGGGAGGGTGATTGTAATAAATATGCTCAGGATGACAGATTAAATTAAGTTGCAACGCTGAGTTATGCGTGGATGCAGAAGGCAGAGTTAGTGAGAGTTTAGAACGACAAGTCGGACACAAGAAACGTATGCAGTCAGCGCAGGAAGCTGTACTACGATGTGAATGATAGATTGAAGGTGGCGCTGACTGCAGTAGCTGAAAAGAAACAAGTCACTCCACTGAATAAATCCGTTTATTTATTAGTGTTTGGCAAACGCTTTAGATTTTTTGCAAGGTTCTGTTCTGGTACGCGAGTCTAATATCTTCCAATTACCATGGCTGCTCCCTCGATGGCAGCCGCTCTGGCGGCGTCTCTGCCTGCTCCATCGTCTACTCCAACGCCGGCTGCACCAACCTATGAAGCTATTCCAGCTTCCATGTCCAAAGTTATCGACGTCGAAGCCGATATCTCACTAACCTCTGTTCAACTAGATGGAATGGTACGCAGCTTGCCTTTTAAACGCTATTCAGGGCTCTCATACAACTCAGGTGGTATCCAAAATTCTCAAGCATGCACGAGAGAGCTCCTCGTCCATGGCTCACGGTCTTTTACTAGGTCTTGATCTAGATGGGGTGCTGGAAGTTTCGAATTCCTTCCCCCTTCCCCATCACTCTGGAGATGAAGATGACAAGTCCGCAAAATCTGTAGGTGCGTCAGATCATTCTTATACAATTGCCGTCATACAAGGCTGAAAATTTCGTCAGCTCGCTATCAAGCGTCTATGCTGCGGTCACTGAAAGAAGTACAGTCAGATGACGGCGTTGTCGGATTTTACCAAGCATCTACGTTAGGAGCATTTTTCAACCAGAGTTTGGTGGATACACAAGCTATTCATCAGGATAAACTCAGACATGGAGGTGTTGTCGTAGTCCATGGTGAGTAATAGAACTAGCGGTTAAATCAAAGCTGCAACACGAAAGCGGAATAGATGTCTCCCAAACCGCGCGTGGAAATGCGTCTTTTCGCGCGTTCCGCTTAACCTCCGCATTCCTGGATGCGTACAAAAAGATGAATTTCAGCACAGCTAGGTTAGTCGTGAGTGCCTTTCTTGGCCATACGGTAGCTAACGAAAAGAGGGGGGATTGCATCTTCTAGCCTCGCAAGTCACCGGCTAACATTCTCAACTATTTTGGAAGAGATACCAGTAAAAATTCGAACGAACCCACTCCTGAGTTCCTTCCTTCAGGAACTCACCATGCCAAGTCAGACACCGGTTTCCGAAATCGCCGTGGGATCTGCTTCTGTAACTGCCATTCCTCCGTCCTTCTCAGTACTTGATCTGAACTCGGGTGGTGTCACAAAAAATCTGGAGCAAATTGCGGATGCTCTAGACAATTATCGGACCGAAGAGGGAAACCTGGCGTATCTGTCACGACAGATCGCACGGGAACGAGCACGGGCGGATGCTTATGTTGCGAAACGCAAGGAAGAGAACATCGCAAGAGTAGCGCAGGGCTTGGCGCCATTGCCAGAAGAAGACGTAACACGACTGTTCAAAATACCAGCTGAACCCAGTCGGCTAGAAAGTGTGCTGCTGCTGGGACAGGTAGACGCACACGCGAAGAATTTGGCGGAGAGTGCGAGCACAGGATTAGTCAAAATGTATGCTGCTACTGCCGGAAGTGGGACATGATGGTGATTAGATTGGATTGCTTGGAATGGTATGTATGTACTTGGTATATGGAGATGAATATATTCCGTTGCAGTGCACGTGTAAATACAATTCAACACGAGGAAGTGTTACTTTTAATATTGAGCTTTTTGTGACAGCGTGACAGACGGCCCTTTCACTCGTTCCTTTCATTCTCGTTATTTTACGGTATATAACACAGGCACTCCTGTCCCTCCTTTCTCTAGCCACTTGAGCTTGACAAGTCTCTCTCTTTACTCGCCATCATGTACTCCAGCACCCTCCTTCTCCTCCTCGCTGCCTTTTCTTCCGTCAATGCTCTTGCTACTCCTCACCTTCGCAGCCCTCACCATCATCGTGCAATCGCTGCTCGTGTAGCTGCTCCTACCCCTCAAGTGGATCTCCCTGTGCTTACTCCAAAGAAACGTAGCTCTCGTAGGCGCTCTCTTTCGAGACGATGCAAGACCCGTGCCGCTCCCAGCTCTTCTCTCGTCTCATCTTCCTCGGCTGCTGTTTCTTCATCTGCTGCCGCTGTACCAGTCAATGTCGCTTCAGCTCCTCCTTCGTTCTCTAGCAGTAGTAGCAGCAGCAGCACACAGGAGGAGACTCAGCAGGCTACTACCGCCGCACCTACTACCGCTTCCCCAACACCTACACCTACACCCACACCTACCTCGACCCAAGCTCCTGCTACTACCAGTCAGAGTTCCTCAAGTGGTGATCAGCCCAGTTACTTGGTTGGCACCCAGAGTGGTCAAGGTGAGAAGAAACTATTATTAGCCACTCGTTGAAAATTTTCTCATCTTTTTTTTTGTCAGGCACCTTTTACGGGAGTGAGCAATCACATACAATGTACAGTATTTCTTGACTAACTTTTGTTTTCTTCAGCTGGTTTGGGCTCTTGTGGCATCACCAACACCGACTCTGATTACATTGCTGCGGTTTCCCACTTGCTATACGACAGTTTCCCGTACGTGTGTCCGTCCTGCACTGCCATGGCTAAATTTGATTGCTTGTTTAGTGGTTATAATGGTGCTAATCCCAACAACAACCCAGTCTGTGGCAAGAAGGTTACCGCACATTGTAAGTCTTGGCACCGCCCCCTACATTGTGACAAGTCCTCATCCTTCCATAGACCAGGGCAAGAGTGTTACCGTCACCATTACTGATAGGTGTACAGGATGTGCCGTAGATGACCTCGATTTCTCCCCATCTGCGTTCCTGCAGTTGGCTGATGAGGCTCTCGGCCGTATTGATATCACCTGGGACTGGGACTAAATCCCTTTCCTCGTCAACCGATATCCTTTCTCATCCCATCTCTTTCACACGGATATCTGTTTATTCTTAAATGTTTATACTGATTCCTGGCGCCCCGGGGGCGTTTCTTCCCCAGCCTCATCTGCAAGCAGGCAGGGTTTTGGGTGCAGCTAGAAGGAATCATCTGCTATCTATTGGGCTTTTCGTATGTGGGCTTGCTCGCATGACGTCCAACGCTTAGACGCAAGTGTTCTTCTGTTATTGGCGCTAGTCGTCTCTATGTTGTCCTACTATCTATGTAGTAGAGAGAAATACAGGTGTATCCAATATTTCGGCAAGAAATGAATCAGCCTCGCTGGCAGCTGCAAGCTTATGTCTTGTTCATTCCGCATGTTTTCGCTTGCTCTTAGCAACGCTTTGTTATGCGGGTAGGGTTATTTTTGCGCTATAACATGAGGGTATTCAACTGTTCCCAATAGGGCTGCTCCTTTGTCCGAGCAACGGCCAAGTTGACTGCCTCCTGAAGCGATGTACCGGGAGCTGACGAGGGTGTTGACAGCACCACAACCATATCCAGTACTAAACGTCTCAGTCTTGACGGACAGGCAGCGGTTGACTGCGGAAGCTTGGCATACGGGCCCAATACTTGTCCGCGGGTAGCATGGTTTATGTGAAAATAGGGTGCGAGCCTCGTTCGGAGGATGGTCAAGGTCTAAATTAGCAATGAGAGAAAATGCTGATATGGACCGGCGTTTTCGGCGTACCTTGTCATGTATGAGCCTCGACCTACGTTGAATCGACCGGAGCAAAAAGAGGGTAATGGCCTAATGATTGAAATCAGTAAATAATGTGCCAAGTACTTGGGGTGAGCGTCAAAAGTCTCGCCTCCGAGGCCAACGAATTATTCGGGCCTAACTCCCATAACACCTGAGGTAATTGTGTCAGCCATTCTTCAAGCGCTTCGTCTTCCTCTCGATTCCTTCCGAGTCTGAAGCTCCCGTGATAATGCGCGTCTGTCTCGAGCTGTCATAAATGACTGCGGTCAATTCCCGCAATTTGTGAGATTGAATTCAAATGGGTTACGCACAAGTACGATTCGAGCTAGGAAATCGAATGTACTTCTCTTCAGTACAGATTTGGATGACGTTCTGGTGGCATGCTCCGCTACAGCTAAAAGTACACTTCTGGACTGCTCCTGACTTTGTGTTGGGAAATTGATCAACGACCATATGGTCGGAAGTAGAGAGTTGTAGGAAGCGGGAGTCAGAGGTCGAGCTAATTGTGTGTTGGACTGTTCCTCGCCCGAGAGTACTTCTAGAACGTATTGTCGTACTCGTTCCGTCTGCATCCAAATCTTCTCATTTGAGTTGAACCCATGAGAATCTAGTTGTCGATGTTTATGGGATCGCGATGTAGATGGTTGGTCGGAGGCTGATCGGGAAGCAAGTACAAGACGGGAAGTGAGGTCACAGTACATGAGATTAAGGCCTTGAAACGCTTGTTCAACCTAGTTCGACATTCGAATTATGATACAGCAACATTCATACAACACACACACCTTCACGTCTCGCCTTCCGCTGGGTTTGAACGGGAAAAAGGCAGACATGTATCCAAGCAGCACTTTCAATTCTTCTATAGCGGTCGTTGGAGTCTGCGTACTCGTTTCATACTCGATGCATGCAAGGAAACTAGTGGTGGCTCACAGATTCGGAACCTTGGAGCAAGTACCCATAAAGGGTGCGTGCAATTTGTGTAACCGCTACAATCAATTCCATTTCTGTCTCAGACGGTCCAACACTGGGGGAAAACACCGTTGGAGCAAAATCTAGGAACACTGAGATCAAGGTCGGATGTAAGGTCGTGGCCAGACGCTTGGAAAAAGGTAAGTGTCTCGCTGTAGATAGACGAGCAAAATGCACGAACCAAAACAAAGGCATCTGGACTTTTTCCCGCATGTTCGGTGTCCCCTGTACTTTTGGTGCCAGCGATGCTACTGCCAAGTTGCCCGACATTCCAAGCATTTTCAAACGGTGAGTTTGAATAGGAACATCCTAGAACGAATTCGTCTTCTCCTACTTCCATGTCTACCTCTGGGGTCCACACCCTACTGGCTGCGCCGGAAAACTTTGATGAAGAGGAGGGCTTTAGTGTTTCGTCAAATTCGTCGTACATTTGCGAGCTCGTGAAGGAAGACGAGAGAAACCAGCTGTTATTGGATGTGGTACTGTGGGATGTGGCTGTGATGTCCACGGGAGAAGAAATAGCAACCTGAAGAAAACGGGAGAGTGACTGCAGTACTACAAGTTTCGACTAGAGCACATATGAGTGATTGAAAGGAAAACGCTTAGAAGCACATACCGCTGCTGTCAGCGTGACACTTGCAGTTGAAGTAGCTACTGGAGGACCTGATTTTTCGCATTAGAACATGTATGAAAACTTATGTGGATTCAACTTACCGCCACCTTCTCCGGTAATCGTTCCAGCACTCAAAACCCCTAGATATCCTTCAAGTACACGGCTGCCGTGATGACTACTACCCAAATTCCATCCTGAAACGATCGCCTCGGGGATGTATTCCAAGAATTCATTCAAGAAGCGCACCCCGTCGACACGGATTTCGGGGAAAATGTGAGTTTGCGCAGAAGTGGTAAATAGAAGTAAGAGTGGCGCGTGGGGTGCCAAGTTTTCCTGCATACTTCTTGTTTTAACATTAGACCAAAAACCGGAATATACGCCAACGCACTATAGGTATTCTAGGAAGTAACCACGAGTAAAAGGATAAAAGAGCTTTTCGAACGCTTGCATCCTGGTGAGAGCAAAGATGAGTAATCAAAGCGTACTGTCTGGACATAGTCCGGTAGTACCTCGTCCCCTATGATTCGGACGGTTGCATTGACGATTGTGGGCAAAGTCGAGTCGATCAAATCCCAATGAGAGTCTAACAGCTCCCGGAGACCGAAGATTGTATCTGATCACATAATTAAGACTTGAGTATGAATCCACAGACACAGTACACACCTTTCCGAGTTCCTGCATTGTGATGTTTTAAATTGACCAGTAAATCGTCGAATGTGAGCTTCCTCCGAGTGGTGGGAGCACTCTCATCTTTGTCTTGGGCGATGCTTTGTGAAGGAAGAGCAATTGCTGATTTCCCGAATAAACATCTTGTCAGCCCAGAAAGATCATAGACGAACAGCGTGCTTTGAAGGAAGTGTCAATTGCATTGCTAGGTGCTTGCTTTCCTTTTCCAAGTTTGAGTTTTGCTTTCTGTCCTTGTAGAGTCAGCGAGGGGAATTCAAGTACGAAGGTAGAGGCGCACGGCAAAGTCTGCTGCCTTGTCCTTTCGTCTCTTTGCACTCTTAGGCATCAGTATAAGTGTATACAGAGAATTTTTCTAACTCACTGGTCAGTGTATGCGCCGCGACCACATGACCTGGAGAAACTCTCCCGGACCGCGCTGCGTCTTTCAATTCTGTGCCAGAACTTGTAATATTCCTCATGACTAGTATGTAAGTTTTATGCGCACATACTGGCACTCAAGAGGCACAAGAAGACCGAGAAATATCCGATGCTTCGTTGGCATACATATATAACACAGCGAGTCCGTACCAGCTTCAATCTAAACCGATCTAGTATTCACTCTCTTCATGGCTACCCTTAGGCTATTCGCGATACTGGCTGCTCTCTATATGTCCTTGGCTGGGCTAGTAGATGCCGTTCCTCCCGACTTCGTGACTACCAACGGTCAGAACTTTGAGCTGAACGGAAAACCATTCGTGCGTCTCACAATCCACGGGATGAGAGAAGCTCACACCCATCTAGGCTTTTGTCGGAACGAACTCATACGTAGGACAATGAACGTATGTCTGACCGAGTTCTGACTCTGACTCTGCTCTATCATCGCAGTGGCTTCCTCTGTTGACTACTGACGGTGACGTGCATGCGACCTTGCAAGAAATGAAAGATGCTGGAGTCAAGGTTGTGCGCACATGGGTAGGCTATGGATCGGCTCTGTTTGCTGAAAAAGTCTCAGCGTGCTTAGGGATTCAATGCCATCAATGGCTCCGAGCTGGCTGGTGCGCTGCAGTCTGGACTAACGTATTATCAAGTACTCCCTCAGCCGCCCAATCTGATTTCAATTCACCTCACCTCGCATTCTTTTGAAGGTCTGGAATAGCAGCGAGTGGGTCCTTAATGATGGTCCTCAAGGTCTTCAAAGATTGGATAATGTGATTAACACGGCCGCTTTGTACGATATCAAGGTCATTTTGACATTCACGAATAATTGGTTTGTCAATCAGGCACTTGTGCTTTGAATGACGCTGAGAGTAATTCATAGGGTCGGATACGGTGTAAGATTGTCACGCAAGTGTCTCCTAGAATGGAATTCAAGATGCTAACTTTTTTCAGGGCGCCGAGCTCTACATAAATTGGATCGCTGGTTCAGGAGTTACTCATGACGTGTTCTATAGTGATCCAAGAATTGTCGAATCTTACCGTAAGTGAATGTGCTTTGGCACCTCTGGTTTAACCAATTGATGGTTTCATCTAGAACGTTATGTCAAGACGATCGTCGATAGATACAAGAACTCTTCGACTATCTTTGCTTGGGAACTCATGAATGAAGCGAGATGTCTAGGCGATCTACCCAGTGGTCCTGCTTGTGTTCCTGGGACTGAGCTCATCACAAAATGGTACAATGAACAATCCGACTTTGTTCGACATTTGTGGGTACAATTGTGAACTCTCTCAGAATTGGGAATTGATGTTTGCGAACCCAGGGATCCTTTCCATATGGTAAACGTCTATCTTTCACGTCGAGCCGCTAGCTGAAGTACCCTCAGATCACCACAGGAGGAGAAGGACAGTTTTTCTGGAATGACTCCGCTCTTTCCTCTGACTACAATTTTAACGGTCAAGGTATTTGAGCCATATTTATGAAATGAATGATATTAGATCATTTTCAGCTGGGGAGGACTTTGACGCTGGGCTCAACTTGAAAAACATTGACTTTGGAACGTATGTAAGTATTGTCTTTCGTTCGACATCGTGATCACAGTCAAACGTCTGTTTACAGCATATGTATCCCCAGGGTTGGTAAGGATGTCTATTTATCCATCCTTTTCTCATGATGTTAATGGCATGAAAGGTATCCTCAACTTGTCAGTCTAATTTCCTTCGCAGACACAACGATTTCCCCATTCTATACTGTAGGACTTTCCGGGTTCAAACTTTAGTGTTCAACAATGGGGACTAGATTGGATCTCTCTCCATGCTAATGGTCAGTTTGTGATTCTTCGCTCGAGAGTCGTGATATGTTATTGACATCCATTACGCAGCTGCGAAAAAGGCTAACAAACCCCTTATTCTGGAAGAGTTCGGTGTTGGGGGCTTGCGTCAGTCCTCCATGTTGTATTTCGAGAAAGTCATTGCTGAACCGGCATGTCAGAAAACAAATCAACGATATACCCTGTGTGGGTACGTCATGCGCTAGATACAAACCACGCGTCAGTCATTCGATTGTCGTTCTGCGCTACATAATGCTGAATGCCTTTCGTAGAGGGTAAGCGTTAACCGAGATGGCGCGGCAGAGACTCACGTCAATCTGGGCAGAATCATGCCCTGGCAATTTGGTATGCTGGGTCTGACAGAGGATGGCGGTAATCATCTTTTCAAGTATGCGGATGAGCTCATGAATGGGGCTTCACCCAACGACGGTATGTTTTCTGTGTCATGAACAAACCTTTTCAATGTTGACCTGCTGATGCTATAAGGACTTGCAATCTACAAGAACCAGTCTTCCCTGTGGAACGTATTTACGTGAGTTGCTCAAGTTTCGTCAAACGCTTCCCTAACTTCTTAAATTTGATGACCAGGCAAGCAGCTAAAGTTCAAGATTCAAGATCGAGATAATCAAATCCATCCAGAACAAGTAGGCACTGCAACTGAAATGATTATTTCGGACACGCTTCGCGGAAGACGAAAAATATTGCCGAAGGTCCCAAATGCGCATACTATTAATGTACATTGAAAAATGATATGTGTTTTACTCTGTGGCGCCGAGCTAAATTAGTACACTGCCAAAGATATGAAAATTACACGTACCGTTACGACTCATGACATAGTGAAGTTACCCCACCAGCTAGTGGTGTCCACGGTATGGAGTTTGATAGCACTCTGGATACAGTGCAGTTTACATCTTTCCATGACTTGACTCTATGAAATCTCCAGATGATCAACCCATGCGCATGAAGATTCTGACATTCGCATGACCCACGAGATCTGCCATATCTTGGTGAAGCGTTGACTTCGAAGTGTGTAGTGGTAGGTCGAGCCTGCGTCGAGCACCAACGAAACACTTCTTCCTTTTGCGAGCAGAATGCCTCCCCCACTACTCGTCCGACTAACACTCTGCGCCATCTGGAATGTTATATCACTCTCTGTGTCGTTGGTCAACTCGAATAATATTTCGAATGGGAGGGTGCTTGTCGGCATCACGACTGTAGGTTAGGGTACGCTTCTCGAGGGATGGTAGAAATCTCCCCGCTTGCTTTACGGGCAACCCTCATAAGTAGAGTTCGTGGCAATTGACAATCTCGATGGAGTCATCCTGTCTGCTTATTGTCCGCCTAAATGAAGCATCCGCTCTAATTGTCTTCCACTTTCCGTGGAAAACGATAAGTTTCGAACCATCTCACCGATCTAATTGTAATCGGCTGGGCCTTGCAAGGGCCTTCCACTTTGCCTCATGTGATACAACGGTACCGAATCGAGGTCGTCTTCTTCCTGTTCAATAGATTTTCGACATAGACGCGAGTGCGGACCGACTAATATAATGGTCGAACTGCTTAAAAAGCGATCAAACAAGAAGGAAACATCGTCGTTGTTCAGTCATGACAAGAAATGACATACAATTAGGTACAATAGATCGTGATCAAGAACTACCTCGAGCAACGATGCTCGTGACACTCAACTACCAGAGAAATGGCTTCTGCATGAAATCTATTGAGAGATCGATGCACACCATATCTTCATCTTCCACGGTGTAGCCTCTGACATTGACATTAAATTTGGCTTTTGAGGAAAATGATAAATTGATGATTATTGAAAACAGAAGAGACATAGGCACCTTTAGGTATCTCTTTGGGTAAAGCCACGGTTTGGATAACAGTATGCTTCCCTTCAGGAACTGGACACTGAATACTCGCGTTGGCATTTCGACTAGAGAGCACAAAAGATTAAGAAAGGCCAAAGGGCGAAGCGGAACAACACCTACGCTTCTTCGCACACATCGAACGTCTTCGTGAGTAGCTTGATAAGGCCTAACTTCACGACCACATCAGCGTAAGCCCCCTCCTAAATAGAGACTATATAGTCAGCACACATCGTATGATTATATTAACCTCGTTTTTGTACCTCAATTACTTCTTGAGCGGTTCCAGTAACTGTCACAGTCAAATCTTCCCCAGGCTTGGGAGGGTCTGGTTTGACTTCAATAGACTGAACTTGTATCGCGTCAGTCGGCAAACCTAAGAGGTATATTGTGAGTTTCAGACAATATTGCTATAAAGTAACCTGGCTACAGACCACAATCGGACCATTTCCAATTGGCAGTGGCATGTGGTTGACCGTCTTGCTGGAGAACGTTTTGCAAGCCAAAAGGGTTCGCGTTGACAAGAGCGAAGAGAGATAGCACTGCAAGGAAGGACGACCGGAGCATGGTGGTTGAACCTAGAGAGGTGTTTGAAGAAGGTTATCACGCGTCACGTCTCAGAGACCCCCGCAGTCACGCTCCGATGACGATGCCTTGTTACTACACTCATTTCAGTTTTGCTGTGTAACAGCAGCACAGACATAGCTTGTTCTCCGCCCATTCTCCTTTCTTTCTTCCTCGTTCTTCATTATCTCTGCTGTCTTTCCCTTCTCATTTGTATCTTCATTAACGATTCGACTCATTCATCATGAAACCTCGTGAATACTGTTGCTGTGCCATTCCTCTAGTCAATGCTGGAATATACGCTGCTTTGATCGAGCAATTTGTTGCTGGCATTCTCATCGGTATCTTGTCCCTTGCGACACCATCCAGTACGTAGCTCGTGGATCTATTCGTTGTTCCTGATATTCATTGTCTGTCTTCAAGTCGTTGGTGCCGCCACTCCTTCATTCGCCCCTTGGCTCTTCGGTATCGTTTGCTTAGTTGCTGGTGGTCTTCAAGTGCTTGGTATCATTGGTGTTGCGAGGGTGCGTCGGTGCTTGTGCTATTTTCATCAGGTGCCTCATCCATCCTGTAGGAGAAACACATCTTATTCCGTCGATATCTCACTTTACATAGTCTCGCGATTCTGGCTGCTTTCGCAATCTCCGCAGCATGGATCATCATTTCAGGGGCACGCCACTCCACCGCTCAGTCAAACTGTTTGTCAGACTTCTTTGATACTTCAGACTCAACGGAGGAGAGCGAGGGCACTACACTATGCAACATTTTCGCTTGGGTGGACGTTGGTATCATGGCGGGCTTGTGGGTCCTGCTCGCCATCATGCATGTGAATTCAATATTCTCATGCGCACTTGCAAAAGCTCATAACCATCAACTTGCATCTGTATCTATATGTCGTACTCTCCTCGTATAGCTCTGGTCAGCAAAGAGACCACGCCAAGTATTCCGCACTTCACGATCCCACGAACCCATTTAACGGCGAGGGGATACCTATGAATACGCGGGACCCGTGGGACTCAAGGCCCTCAACTGACTCATATCATGGTGCTTACAACCACGGGCGGCAAGCCAGTGCAGCTAGTATGACAGATATCATGAATCAACCTGTTCGTCGGCCTAGAGATGGATTATCTTCTGACGAGCCGACTTACTACCCGCAGCGTCAAGGTTCGGGTGGTGTTTCTTTGTCGCATCCATCGAACGCCTACACCCAAGAGCCTGGTCCCACTCCTAAATTCAGTGACAACTATTACACTGGTCCTTCTGCCGATGTAAATCGGCCTGCATACACCCAGGCTCATCCCGGTGAGTCGTGATTATAGACGGTGATCCTGATTGGGCAGCACATGTGGCCGTTCAAGCGGGTCTGTCGAATTTTCTTTATACAGCCCTTCGTCCATCTGACTTCAATACTGCCTTCAGCTGAAGGATCCTTTCGTCGTAAAACACCCAGATTAATGAAGGACAATCGCTACGATGCAGGTTACATATAAGCTTTCGAAGTGACTATTTTGTATTGCATCATAATCGGACAATCTACATGTTATCTCTATACCTCATCAGAACGTTTCTTCATGTTCCCAATAATCAATCTTCAATGCGAATGAGGTACGAGCTATAGCCATCCATCTTGACATCCGTTCTTTTTGTCGAATGACTTCTTCCCGAAAGTGTAGGGAGACCTCGTGTAAGGGCGGATGTCTCTTGAGGATTGCCTCTTCAAGCACTTCGCATAGCTTGTGCTCCTCCTCTATCAGAGGGGTTGAATGCTTCTCGTTTGTGATCCTCAACTTGAGCACAGAGAGAGATGGCGGAAGCACAGAAATAAAATCGCTGTGTAACTCGTGGACAGTGATATACGATAGAGCAAAATACTCGAGCGAAGATAAATGTTGTAAGCATGAGGTCAACGTCGCAGTAGACAAACGGCTGCACTCCAGAAGAACCAGCCTACGCAGACCAGAAGCTCCACCAAAGACTAGTGAGCTAAAGTTGGAGTTTCTGAGCTCATGGCCAAATTTCCCTCCTTGCTTGTGACTAAAAGACTCTAACGGAGACTGGCCGAAATGCTCTTCTAGATGCTGATCCAAATAATGCCCAGTGACGCCATTGATGCGGAGGTCTGTAAGGACTGGCAAGCTCAAATCCCTAGGAAGAGTGCAACCACCAGATAGACGAAGACTATGCATGCTATCTGGGGAAATGACCTGAAAGACATGGATGGTTGACAGTCCAGATGGCTTGAGATAAAGCTCATATGAACCGAGATGCGGTGCAACACCGGGATATGGAAACATGGACTGTTCCAGTTGTATGGAGAATTGGGCACCAGAAACTGGTGGTCTTATATCTTAGTTGGACTCGTAGACAGTACAGTAAACTGTACTCACCAAAACTGCTAAGTGGTCGGTTTCTGGTGCATTCAAATACACGTAATTTCCGGAGAGAAGTTAGTTTATGAAGAGCCAAGTACAGCTGTGACACAGGTACCGGCTACAGGAGGAATATGGGTGACTAATTGTGGAAGAGACCAAGCTTATCCTCGTACATGGCTCAAAGATTCGGAGCGCACCATGCGCATGTCATTTGCCACATCTGCGAAGGTGATCTTTGACGCAGACACATCGCTAGTACCGCGTACGAAGGCAGAGATCTGACCCTCGTGGAGAAGAGAGACATAAGAACGAAAACCAGCGAGCTCCCCGGCTTCATAGGATATCAGTTTGCATGTATAGAGCAAAGCAAAGTGCGCATTCGTAGGCTGCCGAATTCCTGACACACGCTGATGTTCGGATAAATAGAATGCGTATATAGCAAGTCGAAGTTCAGTTGGCAGCGACAAAAATGTAGGCATTCAATGGTACAACGCGTAAAGCAAGGTCAGCGACTCAGGGAAAAACTGCCAAATTAGCTGTCACGAGATCAAAAAACATCCCAGCCTCATTGTTTCTGCATGTTCGGCGTTCGCTCAGGTCCCGGCCAAGTCTCTCTCCCATTCTGAAAACATATTATTTCTGTTCTTACGTCGGTTGATTTATTGAATTTCTATGACACCAAATGGCAGCTTGCACCCCGTTCTGCTGACTCGGCGCGAAAAGGGAAGGAACCATCCGCTCTACAGTTCTTGCCGTAACCTCGACAAAAGTAGTCCACGTTGATTGCAGGAAGCTTTCTAGGGAAACCTCAGTCCCTGCTCGTGTTGGGCTGCATGTTCCCATCTCTACAGCTGGAAATCGGCTTAGAATTTGTTACCCCTCTTGCCTGTGTTTAAAGCGCAAAACTCGGTCGTAGTAGCGCGTGCAACGCTCTGCTTGACTTCCACGTATGCCCGCTCTTCTGCAAACCTATGATATCCTTCTGGACTTCACAAACGATACCAACGACTACGTTTCGATCCAGCTTTCCAGAGACTACGGTCGGAACACAGACGCAATCTTGTTGCTGCGTCCTTCAGAGACAGTCACCTTGGTTTTGGATTCCGGATCTGTTTACCGATACGCGGTGAAAACTGGCTCTGGATCTGTCTACAAAGTAGCAGATATAATGTAAGTGATTCCAATGAATGAATGCTGCCCCTTCGTTGACTTGCAATAACCAGTGCCAGGTCATGGAGTGACATCCATTGTAACATCTCATACCTCTTCGCAGGCAGGGCCTCGTCTGATGTTAACGGTGCACTTCCTGCCAATGGCGTTGTAGTAGACCGGCTATGGCGCGATTACAAGATGTGTATTTGGAGCGAGCATTGAGGAAGGCAAGTTACTGGTCGGATATCTGTACAAACCTTCTAATTTTATTGTAGGACATGTTATTGTCAACTACCGCATACGCAGCGTGTTCTATTGTCTTCCACGCCTTTGTCGCGAGGTCTGGGGCAGCATAGGATCCTTCCAGCTGGACTTTTGTTTTTTTATTTATTCATTGTGGCATTCTCATGAATGTCCTTCTTAATGTATGACATATCCTTATTGTCTCGTCGGTCGAGCTTCCTTTCCTGTCCCGTTTCTTTTGCACTGCATACATAGCTGTGTTTCCGCCAGCCTCGTTTTTGCAGCGTGTTTCATATTGAATGATGGGTAATGTTTCTTTTCCAGCCAAGGACCCGTTATTCGATTCTTGCAAAGTTGCAGCTCACAAGGAATTTGACGCGGCTCAGCGACCTCACCAGCGCGAGCTGTACGAAGGGCTAGGGATCGAAATGAAGTCTCTTCGTTTTGAATCTCAACTCTACGCTCGATTCATGGTGTCGAATTCTTCTACTGCCACCGAACCTTGATGCAAGTTGCCGCAAATTACTACGGTCTCAGGTTGTCTGTAAATGCAGGAACTCGCCTGACTCTGACGATGAAATATACTGTCTATGCAACATAAATGCGTATCGCTCAGGTTTCTAGCTACTTGAGTTTGATGGCAAACGGAGATCTGAATCCCTATTGAACGTTTTAGACCACCTCGAAACTCCCCTCCAGGTCTCTCTGACAAAAACCTGAATCTAGCAAACTTCCAGTAAGTCTGCTATGGGAAATGCGCCAAGTCGTGACACAGTCCAAAAACCGCAATACTCGATCCTGTTGAAGACGGTTCACTTGCGTCCAATATCAACAGTTACTTGTTCATCTCAACACCCGACATTAGGATGCTCGCAAAACAAAAAGCATCTCAGCGCCACGCACGTGCGTGCGGATGATACACGACTTGCGGGTCAGGTTTGAATCAACAAGATGCTGACTACATACTAGACTGCTCCGTCTCTGTATTTATATAACCCTTCTAAATTGACCTGCATCCTCTGCTCGACGGTACCAATGATCTTCAAATTTGGTGCTTTAGGATTCGCTTTATTTCCATTTGTGTCGGCCAAAGCTGGCGTAACAGATCAAATAGCTCTACTGGAATCAAGTAATTCCACGTTGTTACAGTATCCAACCCAGTTCACACAAAACATTGTTCCAAAGGCTATTCACTCTCATAACGATTGTGAGTAACTCACATTAACTGCCAGCTAGTAACCCATAAATGTCACCGATTCCCTCAAGATTGGCGCGATGTACCTCTCCTCACTGCTCTAAGCTTTGGTGTTGCGAGCGTGGAAGCCGACGTCTGGCTCGTCAACGGAACACTTTATGTATGTGCTGGCTGATGTTTCTGATGCATTGAGCTTAACACAATTCAGGTTGGCCATGAGTTAGCCGCGTTGACCAGCTCCCGTACACTTGACTCGTTATATATCCAGCCTCTTGTGAAAATCGTAGGGGGTCAAAACCCTGATACCCCTTTCAATATTAACCATACAACACCCAAGTACGTTCTAGATTCACATGTCGTACAACTAACATATAAACAAATCTTGCAGTGGTGTATTTGACACGTCCAGCGGCACGTCGTTGCAACTCCTCATTGACATGAAGACAGATGGGCCTTCGTACGTCTCCCCTATCCTTTCCAAGAGCAGAATTTGAGGCAGGCGTCAGTACTTTACCTTTTGTAGTGGAGGCTCTCGAGCCGTTACGAGCTTTGGGGTACCTCACAACCTTTGTGAATGGGACTTTGAAGCAATCTGCGATCACGGTCGTTGGGACAGGTAATACACCTCTGGATGGGGTTGAAGCATTATCTCCTAGGGATCTGTTTTTCGATGCGCCACTGACTGACTTGAATGACCTGACGACGACCTATGATGTGACGCTCTCACCCCTTGCCAGCACCGACTACAACGTTGCTGTGGGCTGGTCCGGTGTTGGAAATATAAGCGACACGCAATCGGCAAATATGACTCAATTCATAGGAGATGCACACTTCCGTGGTATCAAAGCGCGATTCTGGGATACACCTGGATGGCCAATACAAGCCCGCGAGAATGTATGGAAGCAATTGTTGAATTCAGGGGCAGACTGGCTGAACGCAGATGACCTCGAGGCAGCCAGTGCGTTCTGAGTACAAAAGGTGAAATATTATAGACCGAGTACAATATCATGTTGTTTTGGCCTTCCTTCCAAATATGTAGTTTGCGGTGAGAACAGGACCTCGGGGTGAGCGTTGTTGACCAACTGCTCCATGTGCCAATTGTAGAGCGCCTCGAGTTTCCCCAGGAGCCATCTGCCCTGCTCGCGGTCTGAATTCACCATTGGGAGATGAGCCCTTTCTACGCCGACTATCATAGAGGGTTTTCCTCGTGACGGGAGCAGCCAACAACTGGTCCTGTGAAGAAGAATGAGCGGGAAACACTGGAGGAAAACAATAGCGGAAACATACAACATAGTTGCTGACGTTATTACTCAGCGAAACGGGAGCGTCGTCGCGTCTGAATCGTAGAATCTTCTGCAAATTCCAACGCGTCTTTGGTCTCAACACCCCAGATTCACCAAAGCCCAACTTCCGCTCTGCTTCTATAATCTCCTGCGAGTCTTTAACGCCAGCTTTCATTAGGTTAATGGGTCTTTCCGTCTTTAGTTTCTCTCTCAGCAATTCGAATCCGATTGCACGGGAGGTAATCTCCCACCGAAGATCCCTGGGGTTGTCTACTAGTTCTAGAATCGCCGAGGGTGCGTTATCTCCCGGACGGTTTCCAAACTTATGTATTCGTGTGTAACCCCCTTGACGTTGAGCGTATCGACTGGCAAATGTACCAAAAAGCTTTGGTAACAAGTCGGGTTTTAGAAGGAATGAGGATGCACGAGCTTGCGCTGACCGATCACCCCTTTTACCTAGGGTAATAATCTAATAGATTATAAGTTTTAACCCAAAAAAGAAGGGATAAAAGCAGACCTTTTCGGCAAGTCTTGCAGTATCTCTAGCCTTTGGTAGAGTTGTTTTAATTTGTTCGTGCTCGAACAGCGAGGTCACTAAGTTACTGAAGATTGTATTCAGTGTTTGGCACAGTAACAGTGAAGAAGCAATTACCGCAACATGAGCATCCTGTGTGAGGTGGGCCTCGAGAACTTGCGAAATGCGACGCCATGCTTCATTGCAAGACGACAAGTAACGCCCTCTGCAAGCGGCTACAGCGGGCCAGCCCACTGGTATTACATAAGAAGTACTAGTCATGTGATGACTTCAGTTTTGAACTTGCAAGTTGAAGTCTTGAACTTAAGCCATTTTTAAATCATTTTAGCTCAATGCCTCCAGTCCTTCAGAAACATGATGGACTCTTGAGGTGATATCACTTAGGGAAGCAGAGAAGACGTCTCGGTTGAAAATTATCGTCAAAGCTCTTCTTGCTCGTCATGAGGCCATACAGCAAGCCGGGCCGCTGAGTTCTAGCCAGCAGACAGCAACAAGGGGCTTATCCGCGAACTTTGCCCCTTAAGTTTGTTGTTCCTCTGATTTCTGACCAAAAGCTGCTGGATTGTCCTTTTCAATAAATCAGGATATGCCATATTAGTATGTCGAAAGTGTCGGAGACTCCAGTCGTCCAACCCCCACCAGGCAGAGGTTTCAAGCTCAGCTGATGACGGAGCTCGAAACAGCCGGCGTAAATTTCCTAGAATCATTACCTAGTGTGAACCTCGACTCCGAAACCATGTCTTTATTCCGTCTTGCAGCTGCTAGAAGGGCTCTCCTTCCTCGATATGCTTTCAGCGTATCTCGTACAACAACTCAACTTCCTCTCCGTGCTCGTTTCTCAGCTGCCGCTGGTCTTTCAAGAGCTGAAGTCGAGACGCGTGTCCTGGACGTGTTGAAGGGATTTGAGAAGGTCGACCCGTCGAAAGTGTGTTCTTGTCCTCCAGAAGAAGTCACCCTATTGAAGTGAAACTCTTTCAGTTAACACCCTCTGCGTCGTTCTCAAAAGACCTTGGCCTGGACAGCTTGGATGCTGTCGAGGTGGTCATGGCCGTGGAGGAGGAATTCGCTTCTTGTATTTGAGCGGTGTAACGGTACATATGACGCGATATTGTGCCAGGAATTCGCTATTGAGATTCCGGACGCAGAAGCAGACGAGATTCAGACTGTACAGCAAGCTATGGTCTCGTAGCTTTCCATCCAGTTCTTGCAAGCGCTCACACTTCTTCCCTCCAGCCATTGACTACGTTGCTAAAACCCCAGAAGGTTGGTCTGCGTTCTTTTACGGGCCAGTGACATCAATACTAATAGTCATGGAAGCTCACTAAGAGATATCGCGGAGAACCCCGTTATGCATTTCCATCCACCAATCCTGATCTTCCTTGAATTGTTGCATCACTTTTTGACACGGAAGTGTTCCCGACGGGGCAAGTAACTTAGGTATGCGCCTTTTGGCCCCACATTAATGGTTGAGATAGGAGACTTAGAATAAAGGGCAAATTTTATCCGAACCTCGGTGATTGAAAATCGTCTGAGTTGCCAGAATTTATCGAATTTCTTGGTATCATTAAAAAACCTATAAAGATTGGGCATCTGATTCTTCTCCGTTCCCTTATTCTGCTGTTTCTCTCTCTCCTCTGCATACATGGTCTCTGCTGCTGGCAAAACCATTGTCATCCGAGAGCCTGTTTTAAAGATTGGTTGTGTGCTCGGGGAAGGTCATCCGCGACACTGAACGCCAGGAATTCATTTAACTTCATCTACAGGTCCCCTTTATGAGCCGAGCACTGCTACGCTGCATTTTGTTGATATCGTCGAACGAAAGGCGAGCAATGAAAAAGGTTTTCCAGAGATTATTCTCATCGCTGTTCCGGCTGAGGTTTAGGTATTCCACTTCAATACAGTCAGTCGCGCGGTGGCCTTTGATGTATACGACGTGCCTATAACGAGCTTAGCACTTCGACTAAACGCTCCAGGAGTCAGTCGCAGTCGTGCGCCGATTACTCAAGCCTTGCTCACTCTGCATCTACTCTAGAAATTGGCCGGGACTACTGCGCAAGGATTCGCGTTGCTCGGGTCTGCTTCGTCATTGCGCTATCTCTCGCGACCCATTACAGCAGAAGACATCGCGTTCACTCGCTTCAACGACGGAGCTTGCGATAACAAGGGCCGTTTTCTTGCAGGTACCATACATTCACCGGAGCACGACATTCCTGGGAAGCTCTACAGATATGAGCCTTCAGATGGAAGCTGCGTGATTATTGACCATGGTCCTTTTACGGTAGGCACCTGCTATGCTAAATTGAAGTCTCTCAAGCTCGACGATATTTGCCCCGTTTCTGCAGGATACAAACGGCATGGGATGGAGTCTAGATGCAAAGACCTTGTAAGTCAAGCAATTAGTTATCATATTCTCAACTGACAATTAACTTGTTCACTCTAGTTATCTGACAGACTCCATGGTGAACTTGATTTATGCTTATGACTATGAGGACGGGAACTTGTCCAATCGACGCGTCCTGGTAGATGCGAACAAGCTAGGGTACGGAGATTCTTACTGCGATGGACTGTGTATCGATACCGAAGGTGGTATCTGGAGTGCTCGGTAGGAGTCTGTTTCACCTAGTCGACGCTTCCGTCTCAGCAGCGTACGTATAGATGGGGAGGCTCTCGAGTAGTGCGTTTTACAAGCTCAGGCACTGTCGACCTAGAAATATTTTTTCCGACAGCACTTAACGTGACGTCGTGCTGTTTTGGAGGCAAGTGTTCCATGATAATGGCAGCCTGTATCTCTCATCCAGGATATTGCAGGTCCTGAGAACGATCAATTATACGTAACCTCTGCGCATTGCGGGGCCGTTCCCGGACTTGGAGATGCGGGTAAACAGACTGAGTTCCCCAATTCAGGTGATCTTTTTGTAGTAGATTTAGCTGGGCGGTATCGAGGAGTTCCGCGACATACGTTTGCAGGTTAATTAACTGTTGATTAGTCAATAAGTATGTATTCGGATAACATATTACTCTGAGTCTCAGTCTGCAAGTTTTGTGAATAGATCATGTGCTGGCTTAGTCAGCGGAGAGTGAGAACGGCAGATACGGCAAATGCCGAGCGACTATGCAGAACAGAAAACAAGGTTTGGCTTATGGTAAGCCACCTGCTTACTGCTATACGAATTAACTGCTCAATCCCTCAAGGTGAGATTATACTGGGTTATTGGCTTGTCTTCACGCTGTGCTGACTGCATATTGACCTTCTTCCCGTTCATCTAGGTAAGAATTGGATATATCCTGGAATTCGCGTCAAAGTTACGGCCAGAACTGACTGAGGAATTGCAGACAAACGCCATGGCCACTTTCTCTTCGACGCCCATCGTCATCGATGGCAAGGGTCATCTCCTTGGTCGGCTGGCCTCGATCATCTCCAAGCAGATTCTTTCTGGTCAGAAAATTGTGGTCGTGAGATGCGAGGAAATTAACATCTCTGGAAGTTTCTTCCGCAACAAGGTTGGTCTACTTGCTTTTTGCGAAAACAAGTTGAGGTATGAAAGGTGATTGCATTTGTAGCTTCGATACCACAACTTCCTTCACAAACGCCATATCGTCAACCCCAAAAAGTCTGGTCCCTTCCATCACCGCGCTCCCTCCAAGATTCTCTACCGCGCCATTCGAGGAATGACTCCTCACAAGAGTGCTCGGGGTGCTGCTGCTCTTGAACGCCTCAAGTTGTATGAAGGTGTTCCCCCGCCTTACGACCGTAAGAAGCGGATGGTTGTTCCCGAGGCCCTGCGGGTCCTGCGGTTGAAGCCTGGCCGCAAGTACTGTACTGTTAAGGTAATTTTTTTCTTCGTCCTGGCAGATACTAGAATAGTCAGCGCTGACTTGAACTCTAGCGTCTGTCTCACGAGGTCGGCTGGGGCTACAAGGATGTTGTTGACCGTCTCGAAGAGAAGAGGAAGATCAAGGCCCAGGCCTTCCATGAACGCAAGGTAAGAAGAGATAGTTTCTTCTTGTGGCTTGAAATGAATGCTCAGAGGACGGTTGTACATAGATTGCAGCCGTGAAGCTGCGCCAAAAGGCCATTACTGAGGCATCGTCATCGTTCGGAAAGTTGACTGAGCTTGGTTACTAGAGGTGGAATAGGATTATCATTATCTGTCTACCTTCTTCCGATTGCCACTATGCATTACGAGACCATGTAACTGATATGTCGGCCTACTATACACTATGACATGCTGTAGCTGATTTTTGAATGAGTCAGAGGAGAGAAATAATAATTCATTATTACATACGCAACTTGCCGAACTCGGTACACAACTTTTTTTCGGTTTCACCCATCTTGTCATCCCTCCAACCTCCCTTTTCTCTTCTCCGCCTCCCCTCATCTTCATCATGTCCTCCGATTCTCCCGCTCAACGAGATTCAGGTATTATCTCTTTCTCTTTTCTTTCTTTTTCTCTGACTTTTTCTCTTTTTTTTCTCCTTGGAAGCTTCACCGCCGCAGTCTCGTTCCCCTTCCCCTTCTCCCCAAGACACGTTGACCCTTCGAGCTCTTGTCAGCACCAAAGATGCTGGCGTTATCATCGGAAAAGGTGGTAAAAACGTCGCCGACCTTCGCGAGCAGACCGGCGTCAAAGCCGGTGTCAGCAAAGTCATTCCTGGTGTCCATGAGCGGGTCCTCACTGTCACCGGTCCTGTTGAGAGTGTCGCCAAGGTTTTTTCTCTGTTTTTCGTCTTCTCTGTTCTATGCATTAATCTTAATGTGCTCAGGCGTACACCCTTATAATCTCTCAGCTTGTGGCTTCCAGTCCTTCGTCCCCAGTCAACGCGTCTCCATCTGCTTCTCACACCTCTATTCGCCTCCTCATTTCTCATAATCTCATGGGAACTATCATTGGTCGCAATGGTCTCAAAATTAAAGCCATTCAGGATGGCTCGGGTGCTCGTATGATTGCTTCCAAAGAAATGCTTCCTCAATCCACAGAACGCATAGTCGAGGTTCAAGGCTCCCCGGAGTCTATTAGTCATGCTATAGAGGAGATTGGGAAATGCCTTCTCGAAGACTGGGAAAGAGGAATGGGCACTGTATTGTTCCATCCTGGTGTCATTGAAGAAAGAGCTGGCAGCAGGCGTTCTACTATGAACGGTTACTCCTCGTCCTATAGCACCCCACGTCGCTCCAACGGTGACTCGGGCGCTCGACGGGCTACTTCCCCCACTTCCCCCAGTATTCAGCAGGCTTCCCTTGCCGCGCAGCCTGCGGCAAACTTACGCACACAAAACATCTCCATTCCCTCGGACATGGTCGGTTGTATCATCGGTCGTAGCGGGACGAAGATCACTGAGATTCGTCGATTGTCCGGATCCAAAATTTCAATCGCCAAAGCGCCTCATGATGAGACCGGCGAGAGGATGTTCACTATCGTTGGCACTCCCGAGGCTAACGAGAAGGCCTTGTTCTTGCTTTACAACCAGTTGGAAAGCGAGAAGGAGAGGAGAGTGGGCCGAGAGGCTCAACAGCAAGAGTTGCAGGACTGAATAGCCGATTAACTCTTCGTCTTTTTTTGAGTCCTTCCTTTCCCTATATTGATATCGAACCCAATCGAAAGGGCTTATATTAATGATGTAACAACAATCCTTTCTCTCCCCCTGCTTTCCCCCGTCCACCTCAGGGTCGTTGTGCCCTGTAAGCTCACGACAGCAGGAACGTGCGTGTGTACAAAAACCTTGTTCATATATGTCGCCCTCCCATCATCTTGGTGCTCTTCACTTGAGCCATTCGAAGTGTTCTCTCCCGTGTCATTGTCGCGCCAGCTGTGCCTTTTTGAAATGCTTACTCTCCTTCGCCCTAACCATTATTAGACCTGTTGTTGACTGTCCCGGTATTACTTTAGTGCTTGAAGACGCCAAAAGTATGAATATGTTCTCTAACTTATTGGTCGGGTAGTGTGTAGCGTTATTCCAATTTGGCAATACATAAAATAACTTGATCGCGCGAAATACAAGTGGTCATGCCTCTTCCTCACTCTCTTCCAATTCGACCGACAGTAAATTCGTCGCAACACAATGCGCCATCCAATTTCGTTCCGTCCCAAGCAGCATTTGCTATGCGGGCAGCGCTAGCAAATCCTTATGCACAATCACATTCTTCTCACTATGCACAGGCTTACATGCAATATACCTCTATGCCGCTCATGAATGATCAAGGGTACACCTTCTCTTCGACTTACAACCCTAATGAGAACTATGAACAAAATTACATCAACGCCCCCGAACCGAGCTCACAGAGACTATCCAAAGCACAGGGCGGATCTCAACCTAATCGTACTCAGAACAATGGCTCCTGGTACCAGCCAGGAAGTGCAAGATGCACATACAAAAACTGCACTTTTACTGGCCATGCGAAAAGTGTCGAAATCCATATGATGGATAGACACTTGATATATCCTCCTGGTTGGGAGAAGCGCAAGAAAAGACCAGAGTGGGATGCAGATCCAAGTCTAAAAGGGTGTGTGTTGGTTTGCACCTTGTTTTATTGAAGCCCCTCTCATCTCATCTCTAGCAAAACTATACCTATACAAGGAACAACTCTTGTACTGGACTCGCCTGATGCCATAGATGCATGGATTGCCGAACGGAAAAAACGTTGGCCCAGTAGCAGTCGGATAGAGGAGAAGAAGCGAAAACTGGATGAGGCATCCGCGCGTGGTCAGCTATCGGTTGCAGAACTCGGATTATTCTCTACGAAGAGGCGACGGGTAGATTCACCTGGTGAGCACGGTGGTCGAGGGCACGGCAGAGGGCGCGGCAGAGGCGGCAGAGGAGGGTTTTCAGGTCGAGGTAGAACTGTGGATTCTGGCTGGAAAAGTAGAAAACCCGACACCCCAACAGAACCAGCGAAAGTACTGCCGGTCAGCATAGAAGGGGCAATAAACTCTGCAGCTATCCAAACCACCGTACTTGAACAAGGACGCGACGATTCTTCGAGCTCTGAGGAGAGTGATGGCGAACCAGAAGTTTTGTCCTCTAAACCTGCTCCCGATGTCTCTAAACCATCTCCGATGATCGAATGTGAAGAAGCAGCCACCGAAGTAGCCCCTCCAACGACTGCTAACAAACCCCCAGTCAAACTTTTACCTCGTCAACCAAAGAAACAACCTCATAATCCTTTCACGCCAAAGACAAGTCTCCTGCGGAATGTGAGCACCTTTTTTTAAATTTCTTCCTAAAGCTAACTCTGCGTATAGCTGCTACTTCCAGAAATACGGATGACAGTCTCTAATCTCTCTCAAGCTGTTCGATTTTTAGTTGACAACGACTTTTTGGAAGGAGTTGAGCTAAAGCCGGGGCAAGCTCAGGAGCAGCTCATTCAGGTGATTAGTACCGAGCCTAATAGCACAACTTGAGAAACTCTTGAGCTGTCTATTATTCATTACTAATAAACAATATGGTGTCATTAAGCATGTTCTAAGATAATCCTTCAGTGTAGATAATCATTTTCGCTCTCACTGCTGCCGCTATCGTCAGAGTCCGAGTCTTCCTCTATCTCACTGGGATCAACCTCCATTGTCCGGCGTTCAACTGTGAAACCGTATCCTTTGAGCCCCGCATCTATCTCATCAGCCTTCGTAGGAGCCGTGACAACTACGGCCACGGACGAGTTCGAATTGAACAGAGGGAGGAAATAGTCGCGGAAGACAGAGAGCACGTCCTTTTTGGTCACAGCTTGGAATTTTTCGAGAAGGTCAACCTGGTAGTTTGGAGGCACCCCCTTGAGTGCTTGGTTCGTGAAAGATACCATTGCCTAAAATACGACGGTTTAGCAAAGGGTAATTAGGACGAATTGAATTTATTACAGCGCGACTAGCAGTTGAGACGGTCTTTGTCACCCCGTACACGATGCTACTTTTTGCTGCGTCCAGTGTTGTATCATCAAGAGCAATCTGTACAAGTAGTCAGTAGCTGCTTGGATACTCAAAAGAGTCATACGTACTGATCCATCAGTAAGTCCATTGATTACAGTTGAGGCCTCTTTGAATGCTCCCATGCTATTGGAACTCTGCATATTCTCAATCAATTGCGTGCTTCTCCATAAAAATGTCGTTGCAAGACGCACGCGGTACAATGAGAAACTAAGCAACCCTGACTCGAGGTCCAAGGATACATAAGCTCCATATGCTAGACCAGAGCCTCGGATGTAACGCTTGAAAGAAATTAGGACGGTTCTTCAAGGGTAAAAAATACGACACACCCAAAGATAACTCTCGGTAGCATTCAGCACTTCTATCGCAACTCGAAAGGCGGGATACTGAGGATGGCCGAAACCCTTGATACCCTTAGCAGTGTGAGTGACGTACGAGCTCTCGATCGTAGGGAGACTCATGACAACAGCCTTGATAATAAGTTTAGAAAGATTTACAGATGACGAGGGTCAAGCACATACCTTCTTGACAGGCTCGATGCCAACGTCACTGAGGCTTTCGGATGACAAAGGTACTGGTTTTAAAGGTGCCTCCTGTATAAACCTGTCAGTTGGCTCGTATTGATGTTTGAACACAACGCACCGGCAACGATTGGAAGTATTTTGCCCATGTGCTGCGGGGCTGGCTGAGTTTCAAGACGTTACCGGTGACAGAGAAACGAATGCCAGAGGGATCAGTCACTGAGGAAAGTCAGAACATCAAAATATTTTGAAAGGTTTGTCAAGACGCTTACTGTACTTTCGAATCTCTTCAAAGTCTGCGATCACTTGTTCTGGTGTCTCTTGCAACTCCTTCGCGAGCTTAGGAATGAATTCAGCTTGAGGAAGTATGCCACCGGCACGAGAAGTAGATTGTTCATTGTACAGCAAATCCGCCCAAAGAGACCCTAACACGGTGTTTCCATCTCTTTTCATCTCAGGAAGTGATTGCTGAATCTTGGCGACGGTGACCTGCAACCTGGAGAGACTGGTGGATTGGTTAATGTCCAGATATTAACTTGTTGTTTCCCACCTGTCCTTATCAAACTCGCTTCCATGGACAAGATCCCTCAGCCATGCGATGGCTGTCTCGTATGCCGCAGTTTCAACTTTGATGGTCACTCGGAGACATTCAGCGAAGGAGTTCCCCACACCAAGCCCGACCTCGTAGGAGACAGTCTCGTCGTCCAACTTGTTAATGACCTCTTCATGTGTCAGACGTTCACCAGTGTGGCGTTTGACGGGTAACGCGAAGAATGCAGAAAGATATGTTGAGATATGCCTGGACACACCCAATTGAGCTAACGTTATTTACATCCAGAGGCCCACTTACTTTCGTAGTCTTTCGGGTAGGTTTGCAAGGGAAAACAGGGCGTGAACACTAACAAAATCGGACTATGAAAGAAATAGTAGTATTTCCTTCAGAAGACCATTGGGTAACACAAAATGAGTCACGAACCTCGACATGATCATATTGTACGAAGTATGGTAGCGGCGCTCCATCTGCCTCCACATGTCTTGCCAAGTCCGAAGGCACCGTGGAGGTCAACGCCGCTCTTCCCTTACCTTTCTGCTGCACACTTTGAACAGGGAGCCAAGATATGCTCTTGACACTCGGAATGTGAAATTGAGTGAGAACGTCAGATGGGATGGGTGCATCGTGCTCGGCTTTGGCGTCCTCAAGCACTTTCTCCGCCTTTTTGAGACCTTCTGGTCCGAGCTTCTTGACTTGCGTTGTTATCCTGCGTTTTTCATCTTTTTCCAATTTCTCAGCCAGAGCTGCAGATGGGCGACCAACGACAACAACAGATGGAGCATCAATGTAATACCTTGGGGGAAAGCCAGCCTCAGACCAATCGAGTATCAGAGGTAATTGGAATCTTACTTTTGAAGAAGATCCGTCCATTGCCTACTTGTCCACTTCTTGATAGTAGCATATTGGTTGCTTTCATCCATAGACGGGCCAAGCTCCGAGCCATCTTCTGTCCCGTACAGAAAATCGGTTATAACTGTACCTGAGAAGGTGTCCCCTTTCGCTGACTCTAGCTTACTGCGTAGCTAGTGGGTAATGTTAGCGTAGGATTCTACATACAACTTGGAATAATTAAAAGATAGCTGGCGTTCATCTCGGTTGATCACCATGGCCATGCGCTCCATATCAATTCCCTCTTGAACTATTTTCTTCAGACTATCTTTGAGCTTCTGGTCAAAACTGTCTAGATGGGCCACAGGAACAGATCCGATGTATATGGGCAAAGACACGCGAGTCGCCCTGGTATCTTCTGAGAAGTAGATATACGTGCTTATAACATGCTTTAGCAAAAGCTCAAAATGAAAGTGTCCAAATGTAACATACCATAGAGGAGATTCTATCTCTATATATTCCCGATTCAACGGCGCCACTGCAGAGGAAGTCAAATATGTGCCGATAATATCCAATGCCTGTGGCAATAGCAATCAGCTTCATGGGATACTGTAGATGTCGTGAGACTGACCTTTCGTTCTAAGAACTCATTTACAGCTGGTCCCAAAAAGTTGATGATTATTTCCCCCATGCCTAAGACAGAGAAATCAAGGTTATTGCCGTCCGGATAACGATAGGTAAACCTACTTTCGTCTTGCTCCGGAAATTCGACCGTTTCCTTCACTGTTTCCGAAATTGGCGGGCGAATGGCACTGGCCGTCTCCACAAATGGTCGTTTCCAGCCAGGTGGCCTTGGACCATGGTTCTGACCATGTGCAATAAGGCTAGGTTCGACTTTTTCTTGAACTACCGATAACAAAGACAAAGTGCCGCTGGACAGGTTTCCTGCCACAATGAGACACAGGTTGTGGGGGACGTAATAAGAAGCATGGTAATTCCGAATCTGCAAAACAAAGCGACGACATCAGGTTTTTGCAGGAGGATATTTCGTGAAGCTGAGTTACTCTGTTCAACAGTCAAAACTCGTAATGCTTCCATCAGTCCTCCAGTCTCACTGCGGTATGCACTCCCGGGAGGGTCAAGTAACCGCTGCTGACTGTAACAAAACGAGGCTCAGACAGGAAAGGCGAAAGATATCCGGGAACACAAACCGAAGAGCCATGAGGTCACCTGAAGTATTTTCTCTTCCCTGCATTTCGCTGTAAACAACTCCAGAATCGCGGCCTTTCGGGTCTATGTGATGAACCTATAGCAATGATCAACGAAGACAGTATTGGTATAAGACCATAAAGTAAACATGCCTCCGTGACGAATCTATCCAGTCATTTCAGAATCTCGACATTTACAACCAAATACGACGTACCCGGCCTTGGTTATGGTTGGGTACAAGATGTGGTCCACATAAATCGGAAGCAGTTGCAAGAAGCCTTGTTCCCCGGCAGTAGAGACAGTGTAAGCGGTATGATCAGTGTCGGTCCAAGCATTCGTGCCATTAGAGAATCCACGGTTTGCCAGATGATCTATGATTCCTTTGTAAGGATACTTCTCAGATCCCATGAAGACAAGACTGTGAGTAAAGTAGGGAATCAGCCGAGGATAGCTAAAGAACTTGAGCATGACATACTGCTCCAAGGTATGAGGACAGCCAGAATCATTGAATACTGCGATTGTGTCACTTCACACGGTAAGAACACTCGAGAGATACGAACGCACTCTCTGTCGCGACGACAAAATAACCATTGATAATTGGCGCTAGGAGAACGTCAGAACGTCCGAGGAGAGTGATAAATCAAGCACACCTTCATAATCGAGATGAACGACACTCAAGCCTGTTACTCGGCTCTTCCATTTTGACACTGTGACATCCGTAAATCCAAGATTGACCCTCTTGACGAGATCGAAATTGCCAAAGGATTCGGACTGTGTAGAAGACATCGTCACGGACCTTGTGGCGGTAGAAAGGAAAGATAAAGGCGTGTGCCGAACTGGGAAAATAGGTTTAAGAAGAGAATGAACGGAGCCTGAAAATGATAAAGGAAGAGTAGAACGGCAGACTGTTCGACTCCGCGACGAGAGCAGGGAGAGTGTAGTCGACAGTCTCTGCATACAAGCACACCAAGTTTCCTCTCATCCACGTGCTCCCTTTTTCACTCTGCTTTGACTCATCCTTCTCCGGCCCGTAATTCCGGCCCTTCATCTCCCTCCATCCACCATTCTCGCTGCTATTCGGCGAAATCTCAGGAGCAGGACCTCGTTCAGGTCTTGTTCACGTTCTACCATGTCGTCCAAAAGGCCTCAGCTCACCCCGGAACAAATAGCACTCGCAGAGGCTCGTAAAGCAAAGAAGGCCAAGCATAGTCTGAATCTCGTTGACGAAGAGAAGGGTCGTATTGTCGAACGTTCTTGGATTCAACTGCTGGTCGATCCGTCCGAGACATCTGACGCTCAGAAAGTAAAAATATTGACTTGGAATGTCTGTCTTTTGTTGTCGGCACCATGACTGCAGTTGAAATTGACAAAACATTACCACAAAGTTACTTGCACAATGTCTTGTTCGTGAGTATCAACACTTTGATACGTCTACTCTTCATACCACCCATCTCCCAGGGCGTGAACTATTTCCCACAAGTGATTGTTTGAAAGCCGTGCAACGAGAACATATGCTATATCGCGAAATTCTAGCCCAGAACGCAGACATCTTGTGTCTCCAGGTAGACCAGTTTTCACTGTCCCCTCTCTTTTTCTGAAAGCATTGTAGGAAGTTGATCGCCTAGACAAGCTACTACCAGTGCTAGACAACGCAGGTTATTCTCATCGATACGCCTCCGGACCGAACAAGAAGCACGGTTGCTTGATCGCATTCAAGAAAGACATATACGAAGAGGTCGGAACCCGGCTGGTGCATTATGACGATGAGGATGTCAGATCCGAAACAGGTGCGAGTCATCGAGGATCAAGCTTTCGTACCAAGAACATTGGCCATATCATTGCACTGAAGGAGGTTAAGAACGACCGTGGATTGATTGTGGCAACTACACATCTCTTCTGGCATCCCAGGCAAGGCGTTCAACCACCCTTCATGCCCACAGTTCTTATCTACAATATTTCCAGGTATACATATGAACGGGCCAGGTGAGGCGGGTTCTAATGTATTTTACTCTAGAGTTTAGGCTCTCCATAGGCAGGCGGGGATACTGAAACGAGAGACAATTAAATTCAAACACTCAATAAACCATGCAGATTGGCCATGCATCATAAGCGGAGGTGAGTGCAAACACTGGACAAGAGGTGCAATGTTTACTCATTCTTGCCCTAGATTTCAACTTTTCACCTGACGACCCGGCTTACTCCTTGTTAGTCGGGGACAGTCTCCTCCCTGAGCAAGAAGAACAACTTAAAGTTTCATATGTCGTCCACGCGACTGTAGATCCCAGCATTTCAGCCAATCCCACTTCAGCAGAAGAGAATGAAGAAGAGGCGGCTGATCCCGATAGGACCATTACCAATGCCAGGCCTGCTAAACCTTCCGACGGTCTTCTCTCGACGTCGGAATTGCATCAGCTGTTTTCCTCCAACAGTGAGGCTTCGTTGAAAAGCGCGTACGATATTGGCTTACGCCAGCATCGGGAGTCTGGTAACGGCGAACATCAAGTTGTTACATTTGGGGATAGAATTCCCATTCTCCCATCCAGGCAAGGCAGGCACGAACCTGAATGGACCAGTTACACGCATTACTGGAAACTTGTTTTAGGTGAAGAGTTCATTAATATTCATTGATTTGAGGTTGTTTTTGACTCAACCTCCTGTGTCGACAACGCAGATTATATTTTTATCTTAGACCCAACGACGTATTCCTCGACGATTACTGGCGTCCTCGCACCTCATCGCACAGTGGATCTTGAACCAGGGCTGCCACAAAAAAGTGTCTGTGGAAGCGACCATGTTTCATTGAGCGCCGAGATTGTATTTAAGCGTACGCGTACATAGTTAGAGTATGTACGTCCAGAGGAGGGTAATTCATTACAGAGCACGAACGATGACTATGGTAGTAGGATAGGGAAAACGACAGACCATATAAATGGCGAGATATCGAAAGATGTTTGAGGGTATGTATATTCATGTGCGCGTCACAGGTGGAAATGAAAAACATTGCAAGAACCCGAAAAAATATGCTAATGTCCATAAACGGCCGGTACAACGTTCTAACTACCCAAGGAAAGAAACAGAAAAACATTAAACGAACGAGGACTAGCACGTACTGGATAGAGCAAGTCCTGGTATTTACTTAGCCCTATCCGACCCTTGTATAAGCTCATTGAACAGCCCTCCGGCAGATTTCTCGTTACGGAGCTGCAACATATACACAATGCCAGTTCGAGCTCCTTTGTCACTGATCTCGATAGCCACACCAGTCTTGCCCACACGTTCTACCCCGTCCGTAAGAACGAGCGTAGAAATAAGAGGCGTGTGGTGCTTGTCATCAGCTTCGACAACGAGCTGCTTGACATTAGTAGGATCCTCTCTATAAAGCTTGAGATTCGCGGCACCAAGAGACTTCCACTGTGCGTGCTGCTGTTTGAGAAAGACTTTGCACTTCATGGTAGCCCTTACGCTCAAGGTAACCGGACCTGTAGGCAGGGAAGACATCTCGGCTACTGGGGAGTTGGGTGGACTCGGCTCAGCAAAAGATTGCTCAGCTGTAGACATGGCACGGTTGAACTGAGCTGAAGGAAGCAGCGGCCGGGGTTGCGGTGCATGTAAAGCTACATTCGAGCCATTCAGACCATTCAGACCATTTCCCATCATGTGATTAGCATTGAAGTTCATCGTATTCGGAGGAAATACACCAGGGGGAATATTTGGGAGTGGTGGCGCAGATCTTGGTGGCTCAGCTTGTAACTGACTTGTCAGTGACCGTGTAGAAGGAGACTTTCTGATCATGTTATCCTGGTACGAAGGTTCGGATGGCGGGCGAGGTGGCAGAGGACCATTACCCAACGGACCTCGAGGTAGAGCTTGCTTATACATCGGGAAAGGAGGCTGCTGGAGCCTCTGAGGAGGTGGGGGAGGACCGCTATGGCCAGGAAGCCCGCCATGCGGAGGATATTGAGGTGCGCCATAAGCTGACGCATAGCTCGTTTGAGAGCTCATGCTGGTGCTTCGCGTTGGAGGGAGTATCTGTCCCGGGCCTATCGAGGGAGGTACCTGGAAAGCTCCACGATCAGGGGGCAGATCACGAATAGGAGGTAATTGTTGTGGAGCCTGAGGCGGAGAAGGCCCAGGAGGTAGCGCCAATTTTGCAAGCTGGTCGGCAATCGATCCTCCGGCCTCTGAAGAACGGGCTGAGCTAGGAGACGTTGCTCGAGATACTATAGAGTCAGGCCCCGAGGGCGGAGAAGATGTTCTCGTGCCAGCAGGACTTGGGAAAGCACTTGAAGGCAAGGACCGACTCGGAGAGATTGGTTGCGATGGCGATTTGGGTAGACCAACCAAACCGGGTAAAGGTGGCACAGGCGGAGGGGCCTGCTTTGAGATCGGGCCAACTGTAAAGCAACAGCGCCTTTAGCTCTATTGAAAAAATGCAACGGAATATGACTTTTTTTTACCTGAGCTAGCAAACTCTATACATTCCCTGAAATCACTCATTAAAGCATTACGTGCTTGCGGTGATTCCAACTGTAAAATGAGGGTCTCTTTCCTCATGATGTGAACTTGTATTGCATTGTCTGCGAAATGTCACATTCAGGAACCATGCAACAATTTAAAACAGCATGAGGCTCGACATACCTTGGCCAGGCAATTCAGCGGCTCTCAAAACCTTGCCGGCAAGCGGTGGATAACATAACCACATGTCGGGCCCGTTCGGTCCAGCTAGTACACGTTCTTCGGGAGTCATCCGCTCACAAACCAAGAACAAGTCCGAGAGAAGAAAAATGTGACCTTGTTGATGAATGACTTGAGTTCCGGTAGTACGAGGGGTGAAGCGTACAACAAGGTCCAGAGAACAGCGCATTTCTCGAGTGAACGTGAGTGACGGGGGAACCATCTGCAGTCGGACGGACTAACAACCGAGTAAGTACGTAACATCAAGTGCAGGGCCCAAGAGAAAAACCTTTGGTGTCATCGTGAAGATGTCAAGAGTGCGCTGTGTTGATAATCTCCGCTCCAAGTCCGATATCGGCATAGACATTGTACCTAACGAAGCTCGGCTTGTAGAAGTAGAAACCGTGTCCCTAGACAGCCTTTCGACAAGGGGAGCGTCAGATGAACTAAAAGACAAAGAGAAAAGAACGAGCATCCGCCTTACCCCTCGGAAAGACTACTGTCTCTGGCAGAAATACTCTCATTGTTCACAGTAGGATCGCCGTCAATTGTCTGCAACGAGGCAGAGGGGGCTTGTTCAATTGATGCATGCATGCTTTGCGTTCGCATGTCAATCACAACCTCGTCCTCCGGTTCCATATTGATGGTTGTCGAGACCGGTGAAGTGAGAGGTGAGCGAGAACCAACACGTAGAGACTGGCGTTGTTCAAGCGTACCCATGAGTCTGTCGAGCTTCTCAACAGCACCGACTAAGAGGCGGTGATCGCTTCTTCCGGGCGCGGTGCTCTTAAGTAGGCGGCCATAAAGTTTCTTGTAATACTTTAGACGACCTTTCGGCAGCAGAAAAAGAGAGTCTAAAGTCCATAACAATTCCGCGGACTGAGATGGCGGAGGAGGATTTGAAGCGGAAAATGAAGCCAAAATAGGACCAAGCTTGGTATTGGACTGGACGGGATCCCATTGATCAAAACCAAAGAGATACTTGGAGCAGTAGGTTGAATACGGAGCTTCAAGATCGTCGATCTGTGTATTATAAGTAAACAAGAATTGACAAATCGAATGAATATCGGACTTGCCCATCGCATGAGTAAATCACCGAGTGCTTTCGGAGAAGACGGATTTGTGCCTATTTCCTTGAGTTTCTAATTTAAAACGTGTCAGAACAACGGAGTAAGAGAAAAGGCGGAGAGGTACGGACTGAATGAAGAGAACGATTGGCTTTGTAGACTCCCTCTATGCTGCGAAACATTGAGTCGAGATCTGGGGGAGGGAGGTTGGAGCGAGACCATGCGCCAGCAATTTTCTGCAAAGACTTGAGTATCGGGACGCATCGCTACCCGAGAAAGACGCAGTGAAGAGATTTACCCTTATTATGCCAGCAAGCTGGTCGACGTACGACTTCTCAGTGTCGACGAGATCATTCAAAGGATTGGACTTCTTAGGCTTTGGATCGGAAGAGATAGAGGAGGGCGTTAGCGGGGTGGTTGGAGTTGCTGGAAAAGCTGGAAGAGGAGAATGAGAATGGGAAGTAGAAAGGAAGTAAGAGACGAACGTGAATCGAGAGACGAGGCTGAAGAAGGAGGCGGGAAAGAAGCTGGTTGCTGGGGATAAGAAGCGGGATACTCAAGTTCTTCATCTGGAGGAGGAGGAGGAGGAAGCTTGTCGTCTCTATTGAGGAGAATCGTGCTCATGAAGGTAATGGAATGAGAGCTCGTAGCACTGAGCACGTGCGCAGATGAGAGTGCTAAGCACCTATCATGTGCCTGACTGAGCAATAGGCACCAGTCACGTCTATCTTTTGTTGCGCCACGCACTAGCACGCATCGCACACAGTCTTCATGCAATCCGACCAAGAGAAGCAACTGTATATCCTTGCTGCTCAGCCCTGGTGTCGTACCACCTTCACTTCTGTATCCACAAATAGTCGTCTTCTCGCTCCAGACTACGAAAATGGCCTTATTTCTCATAGAGACTATGTGTACACTTCAACTTTCCTTGCCGCAGTCCGGCCCTACTACTACATCAATGTCCGTATCTCTTTCTTCATCCGCCCTACTTTATTGACTCTTTCAGCTTATAGCCAGCGACGACTGGGATTGCCTCCGTTATAGCCACATATGGCATCAACTACCGACGACCAATGACTTTTGGCCGTCGCTTCTTCCTCTTCAACATCATCTGGGCTGCCACGAATATCTCTGGCGTGTCTGTCTTGGCCGCTAAGCACATCAAGTTCTGGAAAAACCTCGAGGATCCCCAATCGGTCGCTCAGGCTCTTCACAATGTCAAGGCAAGGCTCAATAACGGTGCTGAATTCGGAGCCGCCGAGTCTTTCCCTGTTGCTCCCGGTTGGTGGTAGTCTCATGTTCCTACCCTCCTCTCTCAGCTGATTCAGTATTTCACAGTAGTTGACCCATCTACTCCTCACCCTGCTTCCTCTCCTTCCGAGAGCACGTCTCATACACACTGGGACAATATCCGCTCTGCCAATGCCAACAAGGCCTCTGGTTCCGCTTGGGATACTCTCCGCCAACAGCACGAACGTAAACAGCTACCGGACTCACAGACCGGCTCATCGCAACCACAGGATGATGAGCGTACAGCTGCCCAGGCCGAGTTCGACGCCCTTATTGAGCGAGAAAGGAATAACAAGTTTGACGAATGATATGTGAGATACTGGGAGAAAATAGATGTCCATACATTCAAACAAGGGTATCTAGGTTTATATACAAAGAGCATACAAATACACAAATGTTAGTCTGCCAGTACAGTACGAAAGAAAATTCACTACCACCCAATATATTCATTCAAAAAGCGCGTCCAATATGGGCACCTTCGCTTCCACCAGCCGGAGATACTGACATATCATGAGCCATGTTCCATCCCGGAGCTGAACTTGACCTTGCATTCGATCCCATTCCGGGCGAGGAAACCCCGTCCTCGTAAGGCGAGCTCACAGGAAGAGGTATTGCAGATCCATCTTCTGACACTGTCTGTCCTCCACCTTTCCCCTCTCCCTTTCTCCACAGTGTGCTTGATGAGAACGGATACAGGGGTACCCCAACCTCAAGGGGTTCCTTCTGAGCCGTCAATCGTACAATTTCCCTCATCAATCCTTGCAAAAGCCGCTCCTGACGGGCTTTAGTCGAGATCAGGTGAGTAAGATCGAAGTATATTATTATGTGGCAGACACTCACTTCCTATAGGAGATTTCTCTCCATACGCCAGCATTGCAAACCTGGAAGAACAATTGACAAGGAACACAATTTCAGAGAATAATACCTTACCTCAATACATTTATTTCACCCCACACAGTAGATTCTCTATCGCTGTCTCCGATTTCAATGAAATATTTGCACAGCTGCACTTGTACAACAGCGGCCAAATACCAGCATATCTAGATAGGAAGCTGAGTGTGGTTCACGGGTAATGCGATATATCTGATGAACCTACAGTTACAAAGGGATGCAATCTCGTGATATCCAATGAAGTTGCTGAGAGCATATAATATGCCGCCAGTATACACCTTGCTGAGTTGACGCACCGAGAGGTGGATACGTTTTGGGGATCGTTGAAATCTAGATACGGATTATGCAATGTGATCGTGGCGCTGCCGATGCGTGGTCGTCAGTACAGAAATCTTTTTGTACAGCAAATAATGAACACTCACGCATGTGGGATGATATGAACCATGTACAGATCAGTGTCTAGTGCTCCGCCATCGGGCGCATCGGTCACTCCCTTGTTATCCTTGAAAATGTGAGGCAAGTTTTCCAGGAATTCACTCGAGACGAGTCTGTCGAGTGCATCGAATCCCTCCAAGTAGAATGGATTTTGATTCTTGCTTGGTGCAGTGGGTGCTCGTAAACTCCCGCGCACGTTGAAATCGGTGACCCGCCCAAACAACATGATAGATTTGATCAGGAGGATGAAAGAATCCGTATATTGTGGGGGATGGCGAATGAATACATCTGGTGTAGCCAGATCTTGAGGGTTGCTTGGCATTGGTACCTAAATCGACCACCGTGAGCCACAGAACTCAATAAGCCATATCAAATATTGTTACCCACCTCGGACTCAAAATCACTGTTACGCAGAGGTAGCTCTGTCCCCAAATCGCGCTCATCAACCGCATGAATCCATCCGCCGACGGAAGCTATGCGGTCAAACAGAATAGTCATCCACCATGACCGTCGTCTCGATTCCAGATCCCGAAGATCCTTAGGGGGTGCGAGGTACGCCCCAGGAGAGTTATTTCCGTGCGTGGAGAAGGTGCCAGGGTAGTTAAGACGGAGTGGAACACTGACACGAGTCTGAAACCCCGCAAATATCCATACCTCCACCCAACGGCCTTCCTGATAGAAATACCACGACAGCAGTATGCAGGCTTGCATCACTGAAAAGATGTCATCTCCGCTTGCCATGGTCTTGTCGATATACTGCCTTGTCTTTCCGGCATGAAATTCTGCAAATGTATCACGCCGTGTGCCGTCGGGCAACGTGATGACATTTTGCGGCGACCAGCGTGATGCCGAAGCACACTACGGCAAGAACGAGGAAATCAGCTGCGTCAGGCTGGCAAGTAGTGAATCACTCAACTATAGCATGCAATATGGCAGAGTGAGGGAATCCGGGATCCCGGGGAGACAACAACATTGACGCAAGGAATGAAGGCTTATGGAGTACTCTTGATCCACACGGATCACACCTGAAATACACATCTATACTGTAATAGAATGTCGGGAGTTAAGAGGTTGACTGGTGTTTTGAAAAAGATCCTTACTAGTGATTTAGCGTAGCAGGATCTGGTAAGTCGGGGTTCCAACCAAGGAATAGTAGATCCATAAGAGGGTCTGTCCCACTTGCAGAAGCCGTGCGCAGTTCAGGGCTCCCACTGCCCTTTCGGTGGGACGAGGTATCCATCATTGAGAGAGAAGCTTGCGGCAGGGAAATTCCCCCGGCAGACGAACTCTGTCGAGAATGGGCATTACTCAGTGTCGACTGGTTCGGAGAAACTGATCGTGAAGTCGCTTGCTGCTCAAAAAGTTTGTTTTTTAGGGAGGCTGTATACACAAATCAACCATTATAGCGAAAGACAACTCAGTATAAGGCTCACTAATCTGTTCCTCCAACTGTCTTATCTTCTCTACTGGATCGGTCTCCGGGGCCAAAGTCAATCCCTCGACGGGGTCATACGAGCATTGCGGTTCGCTAGGATGTCTGAATAGGGTGGGTGAGTTGGAAGGTTGTTTCTGTAAGTCGGTAAGACCAGTAGCTTACGCATAGCCCACTGGTGCTGGAACACTGATCAACGCTTGCCATTGCCTTCATAGAGCAGAGAACGAGATTAGATTCCTGTCTAAAGTCGGCAGCAGTGAAACGTACTTTACGCATGTGCCACAGTGAGGACGAGCTGCGTCACATTTCTAAGCATGTTGGTTGAGCAGCTGTGAAACTAGATGCAACAACAACTGGCATTTCTTCTCACCAATTTCCTCTTGCGACACGATCGACACGCCTTCAAGCAAAAATAGTCATTAGTACCGGTGCCGTTCCATCGAGAATAAAACAATACCTGATTTCTACGGAGAGCAGGACGACTGGGGCCGGATGTTGTGGCTTTTGGCATGTGCACTGGGATTTGTGGCGTACAAGCTCGACAAAATGGTGAAAATGAAACAAGTGCCGGTGTAGAATGGGAAGAATGAGGGAAGCCCACCGGGGGGAGCAAAAAGCTAGCGATATGCTGCCACTTAATAAACCTTGAGAAAACCGTTCCGGTCGAGGCGTCGGTAGAGAGAATGATCTGCTTGTTGTTTCTCGAAAGTATTATATACAGCCACGTGTATTATGTACGAGAGATATGATGAAAATGTATATTATTTCCTCATACAGTACTCATATCTGAATCCTCTATGAATCCATGCAAGCGCCTCTGAAGTTTTTCACTTCCGACTCTTCTCTGTTGATAAGTCTCTCCGGGCTCGCCGCATCTCAACTTCTCCGGAAACATTGACTGTAATCCCCACGACGATCCAGCTTCCTTCTGCAACCTTGTTCCGGCGTAGTGACGCGTGGAAGAAACTGTATCACGCGGCACCTCAAATCGGTGGCTTTGACAGAGAATTAGTATGTACTCGCGGAGAACATGACTTTCCAAACCAAGTGACCCGCTAAGATGTTAGCAGTGGAACAACCCAGACAATTCACCCTGCCAAGAGAAGCAATAAAGTGATTTCAACGCGAGTGCATACACACAGCATAACCATTAAACGACACTGCAATCGACACCGATGATGATACGCCCGCCCCGTCCTACTCGTGGTTCATCGATGTTCATCAACCGCTGCCACGCTCTAAGATCTGCGGGTCAGAATTGAATCAGTGTCTAGATATTCAGTTCATATGACACAAATGGATTACAGGATGGTGGCGACGACTTGTCTAGTATGTGCCAGGTGCCTGAACTCGGTCAGATAGATACCTGTCGAACTATTCTCAGCAACAAGGACCAGCGTGACTGGCCACCTCGTATATACCTTGCCATGTGCCGAGATTCAGCCTTCCATTGGTGATCGGCAGAGATATCGTGGGTCCGACAAGAGTTGCTTTAGTATGTGAAACACTGCCTACAGCGTCAACAAGCCCGGTTGGGCCGAAACGAGTCCAGCGGAATGAGATGCTACGCACGAATCACTTGTACGAATGAATGCCGGTAGTCCGTAAATAAATCATGGAGAATGTAGAAGACAGACATACTCTGGCCCTTCGTCTGTGTGTAGCCAGTTGAGGCTCTCGGGTACAACGTGGTCGAGTGCCATATCCATGTCTAAGGAGAAAGAACAGGCACATATAAATCAGTCTGCACCCCGTTCAGAAACAGCGAATGGAGTACCTCGTCGTACATCTGTTCATCTCCATCAGCATATGCAGACACACATGGCTAAAACTAGTTCAACGGACCTCTATCAAAGTTTTCGTTCACTGTGAGAGCACAACTGGTGTGTTTCCTGGATACATAGCATAGAGAAGTCACCCTAGATTTGGGCTGCGATCTGCAATCCACAACCTACACGAAAAGGAAAAGCATTCCGGCCTGCGATGTATCAAGAGGTCGAGTTGTAAGAATACAATTGCCTAAGGTGATGGACTATTCTTCACCTGCGTGTCTTTGAGCCCAGGCTCGATGTGAGAGAGAACCTCGTCCGTGATTAGATAACACCCTTTCGACCGCTTTGTTAAGGAGAACGTTTTTTGCCAAACCATTTGGCAAGCGAAGATTGTGTGGTAACTGTAGAGCGCCACGAACTCTTGAGATGATAGGAAATGTGGCTGTGTTGAATAGACTCCATTTACAAAACTTGGAATAAGCCATAGGTGTGACTTTGCTACTCATATTGAATGACTCCAAAATAGTACACTTTTAGAATACAAGATATGCGAGTTACACATGTACAAAGATCACCTCAACTTATTCTTCGCTCCCGAACTTCCTTGTTCTTTCTACTCCCCCGCGACTACCTGGAACATTACGGTTTCGGCAATGATTGGCATAGTGTCCCTTCTCGCCGCACTGCAGATGATGATAGAATATTAGTAAAGGTTTCCGGTGAGCTTTCGTGAGTGCCAACCTTGAAACATAAAACATCATCTAGATTTCTTCGCGGTGGCATAGCTGCATTGTTTCCTGGACCAGCGAAACTACTGGGACCACCAGGGAACCCACGATCAAAGTCAGCATATCTGCCATAACCTGGTGGAGGAGGCCCAAGGTCACGATTCGAGGGAAGATCCGGAGGATCATAAGCCTTGGGAGGCGGTAGATCAGGTTTTGGACTGTAATGCGCGGTCAAAAGATGGCTGAATGGGATCGAATGTAGAAAACTCACTGGCCCTTGGAGCATTCTGGCCCCATAGGGCAAAAGCCAGTCAGATAAAGCTGGCAAGCGACGCGACGAACATGCTTGCGAGGACACGTTGGACCTGTTTATGATCAATATGCAAATTGAATTCAGCGAGAATGCTGGTACCTACCAAGTTTACAAAACCCTCGGTTATAATCAGGGCATTCGACCTTGCGCTCTTTCGGATGGGCGTATAGGCATTCATCACCAGCCGTACAATATCCGTATTTGGCGAACCACCAACACTCTGGCATACGCCTTAAATTATATTCGTGCAAAAACTCGCAGGCATCTCCTTTCTTACAAAGACCTCGTAGCCAATGCTTGCAGACTGTCGCGAGCCGTTCTCTTTCTCGGGGATGGGTTGGAAGTTGTTTCGGAGGCTGGAAGTTTTGCGCAGATGGAAGAGTATGGCGAAGTGGACAATGTAAAGGACCCAGAGGACAACCTGCTGGAGCAAGAGACAAACGACAAATTTGGTCATCTGAGGGAAAAACAAATTAGTCCTCGATTGCACATGATGCAGATCATCATATACTACCTTTGTCAAGCTTGACATTGAGTTCAGACTTGATGAAAGTTTCAGCTTGAAAGTTATTCTGATGAAATTGAGGGTTTATGATGTCTCTGAGTAGAGAGGGACCTGCAAGAGGATTCGCGGTGGTCATGGTAAGGGATTGAGTGAAAAGTAAGGAAGAATGACTAAGCAAAACATCATAAGTACTGACCACGATCTAGATCTAATCTGAACATGAATTCAGGCTCGCAGCGCAGAGGGAACTTCACTCTTTTTCTCCATTTCTCACCCCTACTTTGCCATGCTTTTTTCTTCTGTCTGGCTCTTGGTCTCTCTAGCAGCTGTTAGCGTCTTGCTTTTTCGTGCATGGAACTTCTTCGTTCCTACAGGATTGCCATTGCCTCCTGGTCCTAATACATCATGGTTCGGAAAGGTCAAGTTACCCAAGTCGTATCCTTGGCGTACTTATGCTCAATGGAAAGCCGTGTATGGTCTGTACAATCTATACCATTTCTGTATACTTATTGACCTCATTTTTGCGCAGGCGATTTGGTGTATATCCACATCTTCGGCAATCCTATTCTGGTGCTCAACTCTGCCGAGGCGGTATCTGACTTGCTGGAAAAACGTAGTGCAAATTACTCCTCGAGGCCGGTTAGGTTTGACAATCTCCATCCCAACCTTTTACGTCACTAATCCCCCCACTCAAGAACTATGGTGGTAGAGCTGTACAGAACATTCATTTGCTTTAACGGTGCCTTGAGCTCACTCAATCGATAGAATAGGTTGGGATTGGCTGTTCTCATCCATGACCTACGGTACCAAGTGGAAGGTGAAGTTTAGCGACATTGTTTTCGGTACACTCTGGCCCCAATTCGCTCCCAGATCCACAGAAATCTATTTCTCAAACACTTCCCTCTCAGTGGTACTTCGGAATATCACGCATTGCAAACGGAAGAATCTCATACGCTGCTGAGAAATTTGCTACAAAGTCCGGACAAATTCCCTTATCACATACGAAGGTCAGGCTTCTGCTGCTGTATCACATTCATATGGTCAAACATGAGCGTTCAGGTGTGCTGCAGCAATCATTCTTAAGATTACATACGGGATTAAGGTGGATGAAAATGTTGACGAGCATGGCGACAATTATGTCTCCTTAGCAGATAAGGCATTGACGAGCCTTAGCCAGGCCGGAATTTTCGGCACGTTCCTTGTAGTAAGTGTGCTGAGGACATTCTCAAGTATGATATATTCATTCTCTTACTTATCAGGATTACCTTCCTATACTCAAATATATCCCTCCGTGGTTCCCTGGTGCCTCTTTCAGAAGGCAAGCTGCAAAGTGGCGCAAATCCACGCTTGAAATGGTCAATCGTCCCTTCGAAATAGTCAAGAGGAAGATGGCAAGTGATCGATTGGTCTGTTCCTTCCATTCCTATGTATAAACCAGTCATTCTTTAGAGCGATGGAAACGTCTCACCTTGCGTCGTTGCTAGTGAGCTAGAGAATCTAGCTTCTGCTGGGGGGCGAGCTTCCGAAGACGAGCTCACAATCAGGAATGTGGCCGCCACCACTTATGCTGGTAAGAGGGCAACTCAAAGGCATTGATCTGGCAACATATTCAACTTCTTATCTCGTAGCGGGTGCTGATACTGTGGTCTCCGCTATACACTCCCTGTTTTTGGCTATGACAATTCACCCAGAAATACAACACAAGGCTCAATCTCATCTGGATCAAGTAGTTGGGAACAGACTACCTACCTTTGCAGACAGAAGTCAACTTTCGTACATTGTGAGTTGTACCTCTACGTTAGAAACGGCCAGAAAATCTTACTTCTATCAAGGATTGCATATGTTACGAGGTATATTGCAGTCACAGTTTTCAACCCTCGTTTTCTTGATTTGCCTCAGCTCCTCAGGTGGAATCCGGTTACGCCTCTCGGTATTGCTCATTATGTGTCCCACGATGATGAATACAAAGGATACAGAATACCCAAGGGCACGACAGTCCTTCCTAATGTTTGGGCAATTCTTCACGATCCGTGAGCTGACCCTGTCGTTTGTGTATGCTAGAAGGTTAAACAATTTTTTATCGTCAGAGCTGTCTACCCAGACCCTTTGTCTTTTAGACCCGACAGATTCATGGACCACGACGAAAACATAAGGAAAGGAATTAACGAAATACCTGACGCCGCATTCGGATTCGGAAGACGGTGCGTATCTCCCCACATGAATGGTTCAGTTCTAATACTGATTGCTGAGTTGATCAAGGATGTGTCCCGGTCGACCTTTTGCATTCGACTCCCTCTGGATTGCAGTTGCGTCCATTTTGACTGTTTATAAAATTTCGCATGCTGTAGACGAGAACGATCAAATAATTGAACCAAAGATTGAATACTCCTCGACCCTGTTAAGGTACGTCTTTTGTTTCCGTTGTGGTGTCGGAGTGTTTTGCTCTCAGATGGGGTCGTCCATTGCATCCTTGTCTGGCAGCGCACTTGTAGCGCCAAAGGAAGGAGAAGGCACCAGTCTGGCAGCGAAAGACTCACGAGCCACAACGTACTTTCTTCCTCTCATCTGATGACTGGACAGCCATCCGAACCCTTTTCAATGTCGAATCACTCCCCGGTCACCCGCTGCAGCAGCTCTCATTTCACAAACTCTGGATATCTATTTGTGACATGGGTTCTGCTCTGGTATCTAAAGTATATGCCCCTAACTAGATTGTATCTCTTCAACTCCTTATGACGCATAATGACTATTCTCAATACCAAACGCATCTATGTGGATAATTTTACCATATGCCTAGTATCTTTGCCCCAAAACCGGCGCCTCGAACGCGTGTCAGCGAGTCATCTACTTCTTGAGACCAGGCATCATGCGTGTCACTGCTGGTAGTCGAGCGTTCTAGTTCGAGAAAGTAAATGTCGCAGAAGGGACGTGTGAGAGGCGCTGGCCTGCGATCTATTCGGACAACACTGATTTCGATTATTGCAAGCAGTGTTGTTAGATCCATGCGTTTTTGGCATCCTTTTGCCGCTGTCAATGGTGCCTCGAAGGATATACGGACAAGGGCTTGTGTCGGACAATTTGGATATAGAGGTGGTAGAGTGAGATTATCTTTCGCCAGCACAAAGAAACGGGTATAGTTGGCTGGTTTCCAACAATTGAGATTGATAAGATGGTCTCAATAAAGGACACACGTACAGCGTTCATCTTGAATTCCTTCGTGTAATACGTGTAGGTTATCGAACATCGTGACACATATTTTGGAGCATATAGCCGCAATATCTGTAGACTGTGATACAGAGATAGCCTCTGCGGCTGCAGCGGTTGAGGTCATCTTAACCGAAGAGGCATTAGGCAAATGTTTAGCGAGAAACCTTCGACATTGACCTAGAGCCTGAAGTAACCAGTCAAATGCCTGAGATCGAAGATATCTCTATATTCACCTGTTCGTGGCTCATGACGAGCTTAATATCAGATAGTTTGGCACCTTTCCTAACCACAAGGCAGTGTTGAATTTTCAATGTCACCTCTCCTCGAATGAACACTTCTTGGAGTTCACGAAGAGAGTCAAAAGATTCAATCACGGATCCAAAGATTGAATTTTCCCGAGGTATGACCCCAAAGTCATGAGTCGCAAGAGACTCGACAACGTCTGAATAGAGCCAGGGAACTTTCTGGGTCAAAGAAGGCTAAAGCAGGGCCTGAGGTCACAAATGCTCACCCGGAATTGAGCTTTTCTCACAGTAAATGACGGTGTCCTGGAAATTTTCATACGCTGCCTAATATACTTTAGATGAGGCACATATAAAGGATATTGACTGAGACATTCCTGATGAGTATAGGTTCCCAGAGGCCCAAGAAAACTGACAGTGGCCGATTTTGTCATGACTTGCTCGTGGACACGGTCAAGAGGTGCATGTGAAGCTTTGAAGGCGGGCCGAAGTATTCATTGATCAGCGTACTTAGGCGCCGCCGATCTTGACCAATTTCATAGTAAACTTATAGTACATGACAACATTGCAGAGAGAGAGAGATATTGAAACAAGATTAGTGTTACAAATAGCTTAACGTACAACAAAAAGCCTATTAATTCAAGATTTTGATCTAAATCTTCACGTTGGCGTCAGTCTCGCAGCTCAAAGGGCAGAGGGCCACAGAAATGGGTTCTCCTTGTCCATTCTGAGCCTTTAGACTCATCTCGTGGAGCATCCTGGAAAAAGACCTCGCAATTCTATGTCGTTGGCCCATTTGTTCACACGCCATCCTATGAGCAGACAGTTCAGGCAGGCGTTAGAGCTATTTGAGGGCTAAAAACTCAACACTAACTTCAATATACTGAGCTCGGACTGCAAGGTGGAGATTTGGTCTTCTACATTCTGCTCGACCGCAGCCTGTAGAAAGCGGACAAGGACGCGACCAGCAGTATAGAAATAAAACGAAGCGTTTTTAGGTATCAAACACCGCCAAAAGTATTGCGAGCTTACCGAAGTAATCGATGCAAAGAGTGAGATGTCAAAGCTTGTTGACCAGACGGCGTAGACCAAGTCGATGATGGACCTAGCAGCTGTCAGGATTTTGAGAGCAGATATACACCCTGCCCTTTTCACATCTGCATGGGGCTCGTGTAGAACAAGTGTAGCTCTGAAGAAAGTTAGGGAAATGGACCAAATTGTAACACAGGACGTACACATGAGACATGAGGATAGTTGAAAAGAGGGTACAGTCCACCACATTCTTCTGAATTGGTGTTCTCAGGTGGGCCGGAGACAAGGAAATGAAGGATGTCGTGACACAATCCAGCTCAATGAACGCCTTAGAAGACCGAGGGTCAATCGGGTCCCCACTGTCGCCATTTAAGGGATGCGGGACAGCGATCACCTCTTCTCCCGAGAAATGCCGTGCCCTAAAGCGCATATTAAAAGTTTTGACCTTGGCTAAGGAGGAGATTCAACAGCTACCCAGAGCGTTGGAAATGCTCAACTTACAAAGTAGAATCGTAGCTTTGATATAGAGGACGAATGGATCGACTTGGCTGGCGGGGTGAACAACCAGCAAATTCCGATCATGGGCCCACTGTCGTTCATGGGGAGAAACAAGAACCTGGCTCATGATAGGTCAGAAATGTTGCTTTGTTATGAGACTAAACCATACCCCAGTGTTGAATTGACCATCTTGAACGGGGAGTAATTGCGATACATCCTGATCATCAAGACTCAGTGCCCACCCATTGCTACATCCGTGCTGACGCTCCAAGGAATAAGCAAGCCAAAAGGTGTTACGACGAGTTTCATCATCAATCACCGTTTTAGCGGCGGGTACGAGAGATACTGGCCGTGTAACTTTCGAGATCGTATGGAATGGTGGGCATACGTTGAGTCCAAGTGGTAAAGACAAGCGTAGGCAGTGTCCACAATTCATAAAAAGCTCAGCAGACCTTCGTTAATGGCACGCAACAATGCAAAAATTGACTAGCGCACCTCAGCAAGGCTGAACAAACGATTCATGAGGTCAGATGTAAAATGGACAAGTAGAGTGAAAACATACTTTGCATGTGAGCAATAGTACCAACACAAGATAATATTTGCTTTGGATAATTAGCTCCTCCGATACATTGACACGAAGATGCACTTACCTTGCAATACTTGGAATAGATCGACTCCCAGAAACTCAAGACGATGGGCCGTCTCCTTGGCCAGGCGTGCCTGATGCTCTGCAAAGGAGTCTGGCCTGTTCTCCTTTTCTCGATATTTTTGGAAAAACAATTCCTCTTCAGAACAATTAGTTCTGATGTAGGGTAAATCGATCAAGTTTTCTCTTACCAGGATCAACCTCATCGAAGTTCAGAGGCGGAGGAGAGGTTACAACAGCAGTATACAGGCTGCCCACGGCACAGATGGCATGAAGAACAGGGGTTGCGGGAAATCTTGCATGGGTGGGTGGCAGACGAAGGGATGCCATGAATGTGGCGCTATGAAACAGCCTGCCCGCATGGGGATGGAACGTAAAGAATACGTCGACGCTGAAAATCTGGTATGATTAACGAGGACTCATGTAAATAGTTGACGACTGACGAGATGCTGAAGAAGCTCAGGGTCTGGTAGACCTTCTGGCCAGTTAGACCACAATACATCCAGCGAGGAACTACCCGAGAGAAGAGGTGCAGAGCTTGATGAACCCGGTGATATAGAGTTATTATCGCCTCTCGCTGAAGATGACACCGAAGATGCGAGTCCTGGAGAAGCACTCTGCGATATTGAGCGATTTTCTGGGGGCTGAGAACCCAGCGAGAGATCCGGCGACTGTTCATTCGTGTGCATCATAGACTCTTTCTGTCGGAGCAACTCTTCGAGTTCGGCTGAGGTAACGTGAGGATTCCGCCATAGAGCTCGAGTTTCGCATTGACATACCAATTCTATATTCCAACTTTTCATACTTCGTCTTTGGGGCATCATTCCCGGTGGTGCTCACCTCTGGAGCTACTTCATTTAACCTAAGTCGGCACGCGTTAGAGTTATTGACATACTTTCATCGAAGGTGCATTCCGGTTCGGGAGGATGTATAGTGCCTGCCGGGGCGTGTGTCTTCGCGTGGTGGTACGAGCGAACGCAAGTCGAACAAGGCCTCTTCGCGTCACTGAAGAGTTCAAGATATGAGAGCCAGCAATCCAAGGAAGATCTCGTGAATACCATTTCTGCGGGAAGAATCACATCAACAGTACGGCCGTGAGCATAAATGAATATATCTAACCAGTTTTCGTCTTCGACACTAGCGTAAAAGGTCCATGTCATAGGGAAAGATGTTGGTACTAAGCATGAACTTACTTGGTGGCATGCCTGATCACCGAGGCAAGGCCGAAGAGGCCAACATTGAGTTTCTTTCGCGGGTAATTGATTCAAAAAACGCACCTGATTCCGTCTAAGAACACTCGGATTCGGGCCATGAGGTGTATGATGTGATGGCGTTTGAGTAACCTTTGGCATGAAAACAGGAACTCTGGAGGGAAACTTGTGGACTTGTCTGAAGCCTCAGCTTATCATTCCTGCGCCAGCGGACCAGTGTTGAGCTTATATAAGGAGCGCTTATGTTTGTAACCGACCACCTAACATATAGGAAATCTCAAGATCCACTCTAGGTTTCATTCATGACAATCGCAGTGCCAGCTACGCAAAAGTGGCAGCCTAAAGTATATTCCATGAGGAGAAGGTAGATGTCAGAACGAAATAGGTCCTTCCGTAAATAGTATATAAATGATCATATTTATCGCCAAGTCATTCCAAACACGAAAAGGAAAGAGCAAAGGGGAAACTTATGAAGATAGCTTTCCAGTGGACTGCAAGGAATTTGTGATATTACTGACAGTCACGCTGGATACATTGTTTTGTATTGCCAGCGCAGCTGCCTGCCATGTCGCATTGAATGTGGTATCCGATAGTGAGGTGTCCCGAGCAATAGATGTAGACAAAGCACTTTGCGCCCATGTCACATAACTTCCTGTTGCAGTAATTGCCCAGGTCCGGAGAGCCTGTCCCTCATTTGAACCAAAGAAAAGCGAGCCGGGCGAGGATGTAAAAGAAGAAATCGCGAAGCTCACGTCTTCAGGAAGCACTGAACCAAAGATGCTAACCTCTAGAGAAGGTATAGTGGCAATGGATTCCGCAAGGATGGACGTATTGACTGGCGGGAGCGTTGTTGACGATAAAACATACTGTATGAGCGCAGTAGCGACGTTCGGATCAGGGATAGAACTGAGGTAATTGAGAAGGACGTGATTCAGATTGTTGAGGGTACCGAAATCGCGAGGGTTAGTGGCGGAATTTACAAACGAAGATGAATTAGACGATGCAGGAAGAGCGCTCAATAACTCTCCGCTGCGAATGATTGCACGCGGCCCTGCATTGCGTATAAGGACCACGCCTTGTGTGGCGACACCGGGCCTAGAATCCAAAAAGGGAAGTCGAAGACGCAAGACGTCAAGTACACCATATATTGGGCGATCAGGATAGCAAGAAATGTCAAACTTGGACGCGGCAGAGACAGGCGAAAGGTCGAATACAACTTGCTCGATGTCGTTGATTTGTTGCATTTGTGTTGAGTTCAGCCCAGGATAACAGGACAGCGGGGGAGGAAATGGTTGTGTGGTAGAAGTGGTCATCAAATCCGCCAAAGCCTGAGATTGCGATGAGAAGGTGCCATCAAAGGGGAGGATGATCGATGATGATATGATTGCTGATCTGAAAGCAGGGAGATCACTAGACTTTTGCTGAAGAACGCTGGTCCAATAGGTAGAAAGCGCTGCTTCGCGTTGAGTAGAAGACGCTGGTCATGCCAATTTCAGTCGTCGAAGAATGCAGGTTTCATGTACACTTACCAAATGCGTAGCTATACATACGATCCAAGGCTGTTTTTGCTGTGTTCCCTACTCTAGAGATTTGATCATTCAGCGGCTGCCCATTTTCTATAAAGCCGACAACAGGCTGCGTAACGGATTGAGAAGCAAAGTCAAAGGTAAACCCTGAGACGGTCGTCGCGAAAGAAGTCGAGTCGTCGTCGACCGGCCCGTCGGAGCTGCTAATCTTTGACCATGGTGCATTTTCGATAAAGCTCTGCAGCGCGTTTGTTGCAGAGACATTCTGTGACTGTACTAGGTTCCAGAGAAGAGCTGACCGTGCCCACTGCGTTCGATTCGGAAAACTCGAGGACGCAAGCCCGGGTGTGTCGATTAGAATAGCTTGAGAAGCGCAGTTGCTTCCGGTTGGAGAGCCATTGGCGAGCCATAACGATGTATACACTGAAGCAGGAGAATAGATGGTATTGAATTGTTGATTCATGGCAGGTATGAGATTTATAAGACTTTGGGCGAGTCGGTTGCATTGGCCAACAGTATTGGATGTGCATACACATGACGCATCTGAAGACAGAATGATCAGAAGTATGAGATTACACGAAAGAAAACACGAAAAAGATGGACATACCTAAGTCACAGGATGACCCGGTGACATTGACCCCAGAACACGAAGACGTTGAAGAACTACTGTGTCGAAGGGAGACTCCTACTCCAGCCCCAACGGCTGCACCTGCTATGACAATAAACGCAGCGAGAATGATATAGTACCGCTTCCGCTTTGGATTTACAAAAGCCTGACGCTTCTTTGGACTATCAGGCGAGTCCCAAGGAAAATTGATAGGCCAAGGGGCGCGCGCCCTCCTTTGCACAACACTTTGACTCTCTCTAGAGTCGCTTTCTAATCCTGAAGTGGAAGTAAGAGATTTAGGAAGAGCACCATAGTATGGAGATGTGAGACTTTGATGAGGGTGATAGCCCTTTTCTAGCATCCCATTCAGGACATCAGCCCGCGCAACTAAATCAGGCAAAGGTGCGCTGGCATCATCCTCGCGGTGTCGCATCTCGGTGGAAAGGGGTATGTCGGGGATCACGGGGACGGGCGGCAGAGGCTTCGTTTTCTTCCAAGGCAGTGCGCGCGCAATCGAGCGACCTGCTGAAGATATTCGTGACAAGACCGATGGGGCCAGACTTTTTGTAGAGTGTAATGACTGCCGAGACTGTACTGCCGTACTCCGAGGATTGTCACGTAGAAAATGACTTTCCACGGCGGTAGAAGGTAGAGCTGGACTATAACCAAAAGTAGAACGCAAATCTGCATATTGTGCATATGAGGAAGAGGCCTTATTTCCTTCCATACCGGTGTATTCAGAACCTCTTTGGCTTCTCAATGCTGCGCTACTTGCTGAAACACTATGCAGCCTTGCTGGCGCTATGCCCACAACAGCCGTACCGACTGGATTCGGACCTCGCGAGATACTAGCAGATCTGATGATTGTAGTGTCAAATTCGTTGGAAGCGAGAGTCATTGAATCGTCAGAAACGTGACCTGATGGCTCCATTATTGGTTGGAATGCACTCGGAGGGGGTCGTGCGCCCTGGGGCCGTAAAGTTGACTGTCTAGGGGGATACAGCGTGGGGATAGGTGGAGGACGATCAGATATGCCTGGATAACGCACGACAGGGGGGTAAGTCATTTCAGAGAACCCACTCAAGGCATCGCTGACAACAGAGGCACGACGACTAGACTTGCTGGTCTCTGAACTCTCTTGGAGAAGAGATGTGATAAAAGACGTAGACAATAAACGGTCTTCCGCCGCATCGACGTCAATGCTGGAGGCCCCTTCATGCCAATCGTAAGGAGAGAACGCCCGTCCATACGCCGACGATGACGACTGGGAATTGCTGACATCGTGTCCTTGTACACGCCCTTCACGACGGCTGCTTTGTGAAGCAGTATAGGATTCGACAGATGGAAGAGGTGGTGGAGAGGATCTGTTGATATGGTGAGAATGTAGCGGCACAAGTAGTCTAGTGTCGGGGAGAGGTCTATGAGTACGCGAGCTTCCGGGAGATGGGGGGGAAAATTCAGACTGGGTAGGTGTGCTGGGAAGGGGAGGAGGGGCTGGGAACTGGGAAAGATGAAGAGAGCCAGCGAAGCTAATAGCGCTATCTGCAATCGCAGATGCATTGGTGTCTATAGAGCCAGCAGACAAATGTCTCTGTAATGGCTGAAGAGAAGAATTGCTGCCATTGCTCGTTCCCGCCTCGAACTGGGACATAACTGGCGGCGACAGTTCAGCTGAGACTGAAGCTCACAAAGTATTGTAAAATTACTCACATTACTTATCTGTGAAGCTTCCAGTCGACGATTACCTCTGCATAAGTATACGGAAAGTAATGTCTGCTAGGACACTACTAGCTTGGACTTTGGGGCAGATTTGGTTGAAAGGAATGTGAAGAACGAAAGTTGTAGAGTAGGGAACGAAAGATCTGTATACTAATAGGAAATGGCCTCCCTGATGATCATTGGGCTGAGAGTGCCTGATTGATACTTCACCAAATTTGTACAACTACATACCCAGGGTGTCAGGGTGCCTGATATAGTGATCACTGCACTTCCAGATTCGTATAGTACAGTCATTCCCAGGTCCTTTGAACAATCAAATCTATATACATCTCGGAACAGCGCCAAAAAGTCTCAATAATTATTTTGAGTACATAGATATCTTTTATTATATATGAAGCTATTGTCTGATACTGCAAATGCTATATCGAGAGTCATTAAGGTGTCCGATGAGGGGAATCAGTTGAAAAATTCGTTATCGCGGGCTTTCTGGCTCCTTTGAACAGCTGTCACATCAAATGTGATTTCCATATGTAGCATCTATGTAATCCAGGTGACGTGGTGATCAATCCGACGTGTACAGACTATCGCCGTCGTTCTCGTCGTCCTCTGCCCCACTGACACTGTCTTCTTTGTTGCCCTCACTGTCGGAACCCATCTTTCTACCCTTGTTTCTTCCACTATCATCTCCATCACTCTCAGAGCCGCCAATGTCCACTGGCACCTCTCTATCCGGTAGATTGTGTGTCTGAGACTGCAGGAAATTGGAGAGCTTGGGCTTCGATGGCACCTTCGCTAGGAGACCGGACGTATATGTAGGCTTCAATGGCTTGGTCCAACCTGGCTTCCTATGCTCAGTCCGTGCTCTATCCCTTTCATCTTCCCAGTTCTTCACTGATTCTTCCCAAACTCGCAAGGCTTCTGTGTTCAACTTCTCCTGCCTCTCCACATCAACTTCCCACTTCTTCAATGCCTCCTTCAAGAGCTGGCCTGCATCCTGCTTCGCATTCTTTTTCTTTGCTGCCTCCTCTGCCTCTGCCTTCTTGTTGTTCGTGTATTCCTTTACGCGTGTGTAAAACTCGTCATTGGTCAACAACCTTGGTTGGCCATCAACATGCAAGCGTGTCTTAGCCCTGCCAGTGGCCTCCTTCTCTTCCTTATACTCGAGCTGACCACGGACTCGCCCTGTGTACATTTCCTGCAATACATTTTGCGCTTGCATTGTCACTAACCATCCCTTCTGAAGATTGACGATACGGTCGCTCTCACGCAACGCTTGCTGAAGCTCTGCTTCATATGCAGTCTTAGGGCTGCGAGCGAGGAGGTTCGCATTGCGTGGTCTTTCCGGGGAGATGAGTGTGGTCGCGATTGGAGGAAGTCGTGCGGTTGAGTGGATAGGTGATGTCGACATAAGGAATGATGATGAGGTTGAAGCCAGCAGACCATTCCTGACGAGAGATGGTGATGCCATTGGGGTATGGGGTGATTGAGGTGTGTCCTGTGTGCCCGTCATTTCAGAAGCCTTGCGCTTCTTACTTTGACTTGCAATGAGGAGTTGCGAAATTTCTTTTACAGGACTCATGACACCGAGTGGCATCAACCGTGTCATAGACATCGAAGTTTCCAAGCTCGGTGCCATTACCTGCTCAGGGATGACGTTGGGATTGAACGGAACAATTCCGGTCTTTGAGAATGCTGCTTTGATGTTCCGAGCTGTGAACGATCTATAGTGAGTTCTCGCATACACTGCTAGGAAATTACTTTTAGTAACTTGTGCTCCTTTTAGTTCGAACTTGTCTCGCTCGTCACTCCATGCCCGTTTCAGTGCACCAAAGATGACGACATCAAGGCCCTGATAGATATGAGTCGAGTGGGATGGATAGCATAGAACATGAATGTTGTGCTCGCGAGCATAGTGAAGGAATTCCAGAGTGTAGTGAGAGTTATGGCCATCAACAAGGAGAAGTCGATGCCGGCCATTCGCCTTCTTCGTCGTTTGTCTATCCAAGTCTGCAATCCACTCTCGTCCTATTTCACCATCTGTGTAACCTTTCTTCTGATACCCCATCCTATATATATCTTTTGGATAAGTAATGCATAAGCCGTTTTCAGACCATTTACTGCACGCACCTAGCATCAAGCTCATTCTCCTGTAACCACTTTGTTTGAAATGCTTCACCTTTGAAGATTACAGCAGGAGCCAAATTGGAACCATCGGCACAGATTGTTGGTAAAACTGTGATATTTTGTCGGTTTCCTTCTCGCTGCTGATGCTGAACACTCTTTCCCTTCCCTCCCACAACATACTCTGTGATTCCCACTCCCGTCTGAATACCTGTTTCATCGGCTGCATATATCAACTCATCAGGTATGTCAAACTTCTCTCTAATGTCTTTCAACAATTTGAAGAACTGCTCTTTTGTTGCAGGATTCACAGCTCTCGTGCGCGGGAATGGTCCAATGAGCTGGACCAATACGATCCTAGCCGGTCATGATGTCTCCGAATGGAACCGTGATGCCCAATCACTATCAAGCCCATCCTCTCGCAACATGGATCCAAGGCGTCTGCGGAGAATTTGATTTGCATGCTCTCGTAGTCGGCGGGGGCTGAGAGGCAATCCACGTTCGGCCATCTCAACAGCATAATCAACAATAACCTTCTCTTCATTTTGGAAAGAGAATCTGCTTTGTCCTGTTAAAATCAGAGATACTCCGTCCACCTTTATAATGGGTTGTAAGTGTTACATGGTTCAGGTGAATCCGCTCCCCATGAGCTCTAAAATGCTCATCTGACACCTCTTCACAAACTTTTCGGGCGGCCGTCCTCTTCTCCCCATCTCCCAGCTCACGCCTGAGCTCTGCCGTATATCATTCCAATGCCTTTGCCTGCAATGCATCTATTTTTCCACGAGTGATTTGCCTGCGAAGGTCTTGAGATTGTGCCTTTCCGACCATTGAGTGTATAAAAAGTAACGAAATTTATGACACATCCTCAAAATGCTCAATATGGGAAGTTCTGTGGAGCCTCTTTAGGCCATTGTGATGTGACATGCCCGAAGCTATGCAATGTCTGTGTTTTGTATAAATTGTAGATATCTCTAGTTCATGACCAGAATATACTGTTGTTATGTATGGAAGTCTGCTAGTAGTATATCTCCTGGTCCAGCACACTCAAACTCGGCTTCCTGCTGAGGAAATTCAATGAAGTTGTTGTTTCAAAATTCGGATTTAGGTACATTTGGCATTGCACATCATATCTACTTCTCTATGCTTATAATATGATTATTTTGGCTATTGGATTTTATACAGTGCACATAACTACACTATCCATAGACAAGTCTGAGGCAAAAAGGAGATGTCTAGGGGTCTTCCGGGGCCACTGTTCAAAGGAGGTCAGGTGTTCAAAGGACCTGGGAATGACTGTAGTTTGTATAAAACATGAACAGTATAAACAGCTGGTGTAGAAGAATGTCAAGAAATATGTCTTATCGAATATCCTTCGGTATTTAATCTCAATCACGAACGAAATATGTGTAGCGAAGGGAAACATGACGGTCATCAGAGTTGAGCAAAAGAACATAAATGGCATCAATATAATAAGGCGATCATCCAACACTGCCTACGCATTAGTACACCCTCGTACGCCTTCATGCAATGATGCACTTGCTGCCTTTGCTCTTTCCACCCTTGTCTCGCGGGACAGGATTCACTGTGGAATCAAGAGTTGAGTTCTGCCTATGAAGGAATCAACCGTATCACTGCCACTCACAGACAGCCCGAATAGCCTCGTCAAACACGGTCTTCAGACCCTTTTGGGTGAGTGCCGAGCATTCTAAATACTTCACAGCTCCGATGTCCTTCTGCATTGCAACTCCTTGTGAGTATTGGATGGGGGCCATACGGCGGTCTCTCAACTTCTCGATGGTCGCAGGGTCCTCACGAAGATCAAGCTTTGTGCCTACTAATACGATAGAGGTCTGCGGTGCATGATGGGAGATTTCAGGGTACCACTAGAGCAGGTTGTCAGCTCGCGAAATTGAAGTAATCAAGAGTTCTCACCTTAGTCCTAACGTTTTCATAACTAGGAGGGCTGACAAGAGAAAAGCATATCAAGAAGACGTCCGTTTGCGGATATGACAATGGGCGAAGTCGGTCGTAATCCTCTTGCCCTGCAGTATCCCACAGACCAAGTGATATGGTTTTACCATCTACCATGACATTTGCCGAGTAGTTGTCAAAGACTGAGGCGAGATTTTAGCCTGAAAAACTTGTATTGTGGAGGATAAAACATACCAGTTGGGATATATTCCCCCTGAGACAAGGACAAAGGTTCAGCTGCGTCATTACGCGTATTGACTGAGGGCTTACAGGGAATGCGTTGGTGGTGTAGGAAATAAGGAGACAGGTCTTTGCAAAGGTATCATGAGTTTGATATACGAATCAATGAAAGTTCTTCACTCACTTTCCCCACTGCACCATCTCCTACAACAACACCTGAGAATAGATGTCAATAGAAGGCCATTTCAGTTCCATGGTGACACCGACATTTGATGGCCTGCATGCTAGTGAAACGAAAGCAGTGTTCTATGAAATACTCAAGAGAGTGGTGCTATCTGCGTCGAGTCGTATATGATGTCGGGTATTGGTCGAGATAAGAAAAATGGCAAGGCTTGGAGACGACCTAGAGACAAAAATGTGTCTGAATCGAAATGATGGGAAGCCCCGTGGAATCACAAGTTAGCAAACAACTTTGAGACGACAGAATGAGACAATACCTCTAGATGAATATATTCAGAAACGAGTTTGAAGGGCAGAAGAGCAGGAAAGGATATACTATTATAGTCAGCAGTGAAGGGATATGAGCTCGAGTTGATTCTAATCCGTGACGCTTATGTAACCACACCCGTGGACAAAACAACGATGATCATTTTTTCCCACTCATCTCTTCCGCAATTTTTTACTATTGCTGTACAAAACTCAGGTAAAAAAAAAAACAAAAAAAAATGGATGTCATATATTTCACAAATACGCTAGTGGTGAGAGTAATCCACAAGATGATGCTACAAACGAGAGCGGCCAATCAAAGCCATCTAGACTATGACTAGACATGGCTAGACCAGAGAGTGCAAGTGCAAAAACAATAGGCAATAAATATAGGCGAAAAGACGGCATAACTACAAATCATAGCCCAGGAAGTTGAAGACATATGATGTTAGAATATACGACGGTTAAGCTTGTATAAAGCCAGTAGTCGATCATAGATGCGGGGGAGAAGTAAACGCAGACATAGATGGATACAAACAGTTTAAAAAAAAGGAAACTTTCAACAGACTGACAGCAAAACAGAATAGCAAAGCAGATAGAAGAGTTATGTCAAGTTGCGGCGGCTCGACTGTCAGAGATTCGTCTCTTCTTGGGAGGAGGAGTAGACTCAAAGGAAGCCCTTTGGACTGAATCATTGGCGGTGGTAGCACACGTAGTGAGAACAGCTGCTATCTCGCCTTCGTCCTCGCTTTCTGAGTGAGAAGGCGACTCGGGGGCCGAAGAGTTTCCTGGAGAGTGGGTGTTGTCATCAGGGAGGATGAAGGGTTCCAGTAACCCTATTCCAAGGCCGATTCCCTTGGACAGCATGTCTCGCCGAATGACAGGGCTCTCTGTCGGGTTCATGTGGGGTTCGGCAAGCGGTTGGTTAGTTTCATTCTCCCAAGTGTTGTAAGATGTGAGGAAAGGGTCACGAATAGGAACACTGAGCCAATCATCGGACATTTCAGAAATATTCCTTCTATGTCGCTGGCTTGAACCCCGACTTAGTGGTGATTCGTTTAGCAGAGGGCTACTGTTGTGGAGGATGGAGGTTAAACTTCGCGAAAGAAAGCTTCGAGCCTGGCTTTTAGCCAAGCTTTCAGGCGTCTCTAGTTCCGAAGATGGCTTTTTCATCAAGGAAGTTCCAGGACTGGATTGACTATCCTTGATCAGCGTTGTGATAGGACTATCAGACACTGACAGTCCCCCTGGACCAGTCGTGCGCAACCGAGGAACAAGTAAACTCAGAGACAACTCTCGCGCTCTTGAGAAAGGGTGGCTAGGACTAGGGTACCGCCATGGTTGATCTGAGGGAAGAGGGGCGGGGGAGTGCCGAAAGGATGGCGTAGCGCGAGGATCATACGGAGAAGGGGGGATAATGGGCGCGACAAGGGGCGAATTAGGCTGTGCCTCGTCAGTACCACTTGCGGGATCAGAGGAAGAAGGCTTATGAGGAGTCAGAGGAGGAGTCAGAGGGGGGAGTGTTGCCCGAAGAGTAGCGATGTCTTCATTCTGAGCGGAAAACTCGGCTTGAGGTATTGTGGGTGCAGAAGGGACGGGAGGATCGTCTTGAGAGTCTACAGGTTCGTGTGGAACGATAGAACGAAACCTGGATTTGTGAGAGCTATTCCGGAAAAATGGCTGAGGTACCACATCAATATTGACAACACTTTCATGCTTTGTATCAACACTCCTAGATGATGAAGATGAAGATGATGAAGATGATGAAGATTTGGCGATGACAGGCTTGTTCTCTTCTAAAAATACTTATGAGTGCGTTATCATATTGAAGCCAACGACAGACGTACTGCTCATCGAGCCTCGACCCCTCGGACGGTCACCACCATCTCGTCGGTTGGACATAGCAATCTTGTGTTTTTCAAAGACATGGCGTCTCCACATACTTTTTGCGTTGACACCAGCGTAAGTTCGTCGACAGAAGGTGCACCGGAGCCTCGGCTCTTCTCCTTCCGGCCAGCCTTCTGTGCCCTGCTCTTTGAGATTTTTCTTTTTGGCAGGACACCATCCACGAGGAGGCTCGAGATAGGACGGGTACGGAATCCGCTGACCATCCGAAGGACTCGAAGTGCCCTCAACACTAACATAATCGGCAGCATCCAGAAACCATTCGGGATTCTCAGCTAGCAGATTGTAACTGAGTCCTTCCGGATAATGCTCAGCCCCGGGGAACGAAGTATAGGGGGGATGGATAAATGTAGCATTTGGATCCGCGACACTGGGATCCATGCCAACAGAAGGAAGAGCATGGGGTTCAAGTCGATTGTGATTACGCGTGAGATGAGAGAATCTGTTTTTCGGCGGGGCTGCAGGAGGTGGGTTGGCGCTGGGGGTGTAAGGGCGAGGATTAAAAGAGGATGCAGCGGAAGTGAAAAAGTCCGATTCTGAAGTGGAAGTAAGGGAACGTTTAAGAGGTCTCTCGCTCGAGACTGATGGTAGGGCAGAAAAAGAAAGAGATGGCGCGAGAGCTTGATTGTCGGCCATTGAACAGGAAGCCAGACGAAGGATGAAATTTGAGTCTGGACAGCGAGAAGATGAAAAAGAGGAGAGAAAGAGTAGATGGAACGAGGAGGAGACACGGGAGACTTGAAGGATGATAGCGATGAACAGTTATACCAGCGTGCACTTAGTCGAGGTCAGAGCTTAGACCAGCACATCATTTTTCGTTTACTGTAATGTGACCGTGCAAACTCCGACTCTCGATTTGAAGCTCCGATATCACGTGAGCTACGCGTATATAAAATATTATCTAATATCTTAAGGTTACATCCAAGAGATACCGTCTACAATGCAAGAGACAGATATCTTCACTCGGACAATAATTAACAAGTGTCAGTTTATTCGACCGCAATCACTTACCCTGCTATCATGACCACTCCACCCATCGGGGTTATTGGTCCAAGAAACTTGAGGTCACGATTCAAAACCAAAGCAAAGATACTGCCAGAGAAAAGCAGTCCCCCTGCAGCAATGGCTGGTCCTGCAAACCTGTGTGTGGCAAAGCGGGGGTGCATGGACACCAACAAGACCCCGAGACCATTGAATATCTAAGAGATCAAATACATTGAGATGAATTCAATGAAGACAAGTGTAGCAAAATCTTTACGGCGTAATGAGACGCAGTTTCCCAAGCGTGAATGTTAGCTTCAGTGATGTTGCTGCGATTCTTCAGAGCGTGAGCTAAGGGAGTTTCTGTTCAGTTCATCAAGGGATACTCTGCAAACAAACAACGAGACCCCCAAAAGCGCCAGTCATAATACCAAGGGCAGCTGTCAATGCACCTTTCAGTTCTCAAGCACCCAGAAGAGCTCAAAGTGTGACTAACTCAGTACAGCGCCCGTTCTCCACAGAAGATTTCCTCCAGCTATTCTGCGAGGTAGCAGCGGCGTCGAAGACATGGCTATTAATTTATGAGCGTAGTAATTGCAAGGTCAAGTAACAAGTTCTGTCCAAGCCTCGGCACGACTTCACAGTAACTTCCTAATTCGGAAATTTACTTTTTGGACTAACCTTCGCCATTTCTTTCAAGTTTCCAGGCCTGTTTCTCGTTTTCCGATGGGTAAAACACAAAAAAAGACAGGGAAGGGTCGTCTTGATAAGTACTACAAACTTGCAAAGTGTGTTATCATCATCTTCGTCCTTGAATGTTTTTTAAATATTTTTTTAAATTCAAATTTACCCGTCTTACAGAGAGCAAGGCTTCCGTGCTCGTTCTGCTTTCAAACTTATTCAGTTGAACAAAAAGTACTCTTTCTTGGAGTCCGCAAGATGCTGCATTGATCTTTGCGCAGCACCGGGGGGTTGGTTACAAGTGGCTAGCAAATACATGCCGGTCAATAGTGTTATCATCGGTATGTCCGTTGACAATTCTATCATTGTAACATTGCTCATTCTCCAAAGGTGTCGATCTTGTGCCCATAAGGCCTATTCCACGCGTGGTTACATTTGCTTCTGATATCACGACTCCCCAATGTCGCAATCTAATTCGAGGAGAAATAAAAGACTGGAAGGCAGATGTTGTCTTACACGATGGTGCGCCTAACGTAGGAACTGCCTGGATTCAAGATGCATACGGTCAATCCGAACTTGTGCTCATGAGCTTAAAGCTGGCTGTTGAGTTTCTGGTGAAAGGAGGGACATTCGTGACCAAGGTCTTCCGAAGCGCTGATTACAACAACCTCATCTGGGTGTTCAATCAGCTGTTTGGCAAGGTTGAAGCGACTAAACCTCCCTCGTCTCGGTGAGCATATACGTGATTGCAGCTTAGAAAACCTATTCTAATCAGTCCGTAGAAACGTATCTGCTGAAATCTTCGTAGTATGCCGTGAATTCCTTGCCCCGAAATATATCGACCCCAAATTCTTGGATCCAAAACATGTATTCAAGGACTTGTCGGCTTCTATTCCCACAGGGACGGGTAAAACTCTCCTTGCTCACAATGCACAGGCCAATGTTTTTCAGCCAGAAAAGAAGCGTCGAGCACGAGATGGATACGAGGATGGAAACTATACCCTGTTCAAATCGATTACAGCTTCGGAATACATACAGGGCGACGATCCTGTCGCTGTCCTTGGGTCCGTGAACAAAATTGCATTCCAGACGGAAGAAGAAAAGGAGTGCGTATTTAATTTTTTGCTGTGTTCATGAGCCTGTCTAATCTGCACACGAAGGTGGTTGTCTCTCGACATTACTACGAATGACGTCAGGGCGAATTGCGAAGATCTCAAAGTCCTTGGAAAGGGCGACTTTAAGGCTCTAATCAAATGGCGCTCAGCTCTCCGGGAAGAGGTAATTACCTACCGCAGAACAAAGAAGGAAGAAGAATTTAATTTCTATGCTCTTAGCTTGGTCTAGATAACAAAACCAAGGAGACGGAAGAATTGACTGAGACCGTAGAAGTTACTGAAGAAGCCGACGAGGAACAACTTATACAAGAGGAGGTAAAGCATCCATATCTTGTCATCGAAATCATAACATTAAATTTCTTCAAAGTTAGAACGCCTAAACGCAGACAATCATGCAAGGCTGAAGCGAGAACGGCGGAGGGCGAACGAGATCCGTACACGCACGATTCAGCGCATGCAGCTACAAATGACAGCTCCTTTGGACATCGGTCTCGAACAGCACGATGCATCCCTTGGTTTCGGACAAGATGACGTATTCGATTTGCAGGGTGCTGAGAACGGCATGCGAAAGCGCGGCGGTTTGTCCAAACTGGTCGGGCAAGATGGCGTTGCAATGGAGGAGAGCGATGAAGAAGAGGATGTGGATCTGGAGGAACACCCCGATGAAGATCTGGACTCTGAAGCAGAGCGGGAAAAGAAGACGAAAAGTCTAGAAGCTGAACTAGATAACCTGTATGATGCGTACCAAAGCCGGCTACGGGAGAAGGATGCCAAGTTCAAAGTGAAAGAAGGGAGGAACAAGAACACGGAACGGGAAGAGTGGGGTGGTATTGGGCAGTCTGAAGGCGAGGAGGACGACAGCGACGATGAAGGTGGATGGGAAGAAGCTCAGCGAGCAAAGAACCTTGCAGACGACACCTCTACTGATGATAGTGACGATGAAGAGAATGATTCTCCACCACGCAAAAAGCAGCGTCTCGAGAAAAGTGGCTCTGCGACACAACCGAGACGTCTGCTTGCGAAGCTACAGGATCCTCGACCGTCTGGCAGCCAAGCTTCGAAAGTATGGTTCAGCCAAGATGTCTTCGCTGATTTGGGCAAAGATTTCGAGAATATTGAAGATGATAGTGACGAGGAATTTAGTGATGCTGATGGCGACTCGGATGAGCATGACGACGAAGAAGTTTCTGCAGCACTTAGTGAGGTGAAATTTAATTCCTAAAGTATTAGAACGTGGAACTCATTTGAATCTATAGGACAGTGAGGACGATTTTGAGATAGTTCCTCAAGACGTCGACGAAGATGACGACATGTGGGATATGTCAAATCAGGACGAAGATGCTATCAAAAAGGCCAAGATCCAAAGTCAGTAGAAAATATCAGTATTATATCAAGTTCCAAAAATTGACAACTCTACAGAATTCGGTTTAATAACACCTGAGGCTGTAACGCTTGCTCAGCAGTTGGTGAATCGGGAAACGACGAAGACTCACCTGATAAACGATGGGTTCAACCGGTACTCCCTAAACTCAAAAGACGACCTTCCTACTTGGTTCCTCGATGACGAGTCAAAACACTACAAGCCAAACCTACCTGTCACCAAGGAAGCGATAGCTGCTCTGCGTGCGAGGCAAAGAGCGTTAGATGCACGGCCTATCAAGAAAGTGGCTGAAGCCAAAGCTAGGAAGAAATTCAAAGCCGCTCAAAGACTCGAGAAGGCGATGAAAAAGGCTGAGGGCGTTAACTCTACTTCTGATATGTCAGAGCGCGAGAAGGCCCAGCAGATTGAGAAGTTGATGCGAAAAGGAAAGTCCTCTGGCCAGAAAGCTAAAAAGGAGGTGAAATTGGTCGTTGCAAAGGGTGCACACAAGGGACTCAAAGGCCGGCCAAAAGGCGTCAAAGGTCGATATACTATGGTTGATTCTAGGATGAAGAAAGAGGTGCGCTCGTCTATTCTGCTCATCACGATTCATTGTTTTATAATACTCTCAAGGTTCGGGCAAAAAAGCGGATAGAGAAGGCGAACAAGAAGCGCAAGCGCGCATAGGTTGTATCCCATTATTTTCAGTACCAATTATATGCTATATCATTATATCAGAGTCTTCTGAACTTAGATATCTTGAACCCGTCCGCGACTGAATTCTCGAACTAGAAAGGCGGTCACAAAGTCTGAGGAAGCGTTGCCAAGCGTCTGGGGACGAGATTTCATCGCACAGAATCTATGACCAACATCAGAGGGAATAAAGCGTAGTGACCGACGTATCATACCTTACAGCCCGTTGACTTCTCGTTGACTTCGAGGTCAAGTATGCTCTCCGTTATCACGCGGACAGGTAGCTGCGATTCTTCCATGGGGGGGTTTTCTGAATTCTGGCGCACGCTAGCGCTGGATCGAAGTAGATAGTCCGTGTCTTGATAATGTAGTGTTAGAGGTGTGTCAGGCTGCACTGCCTGCGGATCTGCATACTGCAGACTGTAGGAGTACATTAGGATTAAAGTAATCAACAACAGACACACTACGGGACTTACAAGAACAATAAATCCTTCACATAAGCTTGTAATGCATCAGGCCAGGAGTCTTCTGGCACCACAGAGGAGTCGAAAACAGAGAAACGGATGTCCGTCGGTCTGAAGAAGTTAAAAAGCCAAATGAACCTGGTACAGACAATGCTATCACTTACCGATCGGGAATCATGAGATCAACTGTAGATTCATGCCCAACCCGGCATATTCGTTCCCAAGGCTTTGCGTTCTTGACAGACCCGTCCTCTTTAGCATCAGGGGCTCTGTCGACCGCACTGGGCACACGATTTGCCTCTTGTTCCAATCCGCTTGCCTCAGTAACTGCGCTTTGGTGGATTGAATCGCTAGGCATCGGTAAAAGCATCTCGAATTGAATAATCTTGGGCAGTCGAGAGGTAGTATCTGAGTCCTGAGTAGGACGTGCTTGATAAGTGAGGCGATGAATAATTTTCTGCTCCTGAGGCGGTGAGTCTAAGAGCACAGGGGGGAGACTAGGGTCATCGTCAGTTTTAAATGATTTGAAGTCAAAACCCCAACGCTACCTGGATGTAAACAGACGCGTGACGTTCTGCTCACGCATCCACCTGAAGACTTTTGACAGCGGCCAGTCTCCACTCAACGGTGGGACGATAGACGGCTGGGAAGAGCGAGGAGCGGCTAAAAGTACGTGCCCAAGCCTTGACAAAGTCAACGCAGTATTGATTAGGTCGAAATATCACACTCACGAGGCAGTTACAACTCTAGATTCGCCGGCGGTTTCTTTAGGTAGACCATCTAGTAACATTGCTTGAATATCACCTTGCTGCCTAATAAGTACTGAGGAGTCGCTCTCGATCCTAGTCAATACTAACTCACTCATGAAGATCCAAGATACGGCCACGGCCTAACGCAAGGCCGCCTGTTCTTTCGATGTCTTCTATGCCGTCCATTCCCAACCATTCAGCTACTTTACGAATCCTGAAAGCTCCGTTGGCGTTTATCATCCATGGCAGAGACCGTGGCGACAGGAAAGGATACAACGCGTAACTGAAAGGATACAATGCTAACGGGATGGGTGTTGAACTCGGTATGCTAGGAGGTGTGTAGGTGAGCAAAGGGTGTCGGGATGTTCCTTCCACCTATGAAAGCATAATAAGCATCGAATCAGACCGACATATCTCGACACGTACATCACAAGAAGCATGAGTGGCTAATCGCTTTGCGACGAAAGCTGCCCGTGGATCACCGCGCTTGAAAGAAACACGTATCTATATGGTAGATGAGCACCAGCCATTCAAGCGCGCGCGTATACTCACCATTCCCACACCAAAATTCTCTGCGAATGCACCAGATAAACGCGAAATTCGCTGCAATAATTCAGCGTGAATAGGTTTGTCGGACGGCAGTTTATACGTCTCTTCTTCTATCTCCTGCATACATAGTCAGTGATTTAAATGTTAGCACGAGATAGTGAGTAATACGTACTTCTTTTAGGGACGTGACATGCTGTCTGAGTTGTTTTAGAGCGCCTCGTAGTCCTTCCACTCTCAAAGAGAGGGGCCGTGAAGAAAAGGTGATATGAACATTGTAGTCCGCGGACATTGCAAGGAGATCAGCTCCGTCTGGGTTGAGTAATCAGTGTCATGTAACATTCCATACGCTTGGAAAAGACAATACCCTGCCCAAGAATCAAAAAGGATTGTCGTGGGTCTAGGGGGAAAGCTAAGCGCAGATAATCAGACCCTCCTCTTCAACCGGGACAAACAGTAGCATGAGCGTACTTTCAGTTTTCACTTCGCTCCAATCACGCTTGCGCCTTTGAATTTCTGTCAAAGAGGGCCATCCCCAAGCCTTCTCAATGATTTGAACACCATAAGCATGCTTCGTCCGCGTTCCAAGTGGTCGTCCGACATCTAACATGTCCACAAAATCTACGAGCTGCTTTTTGCTGAAGGACCGGCAAATTCTGTCTAGAAGCTGACCATATTCCTGCTCATACTGAGGACTGCCTTCTTCCGCATGTCGATCCGGTCGAAGACGAGTAATATCCGCAAGAGTTACAGTAGAGCTTGTTTGAGCTATGTAGTCCAGGTAACTCAGCAATTTGCTATCCTCAAGGAGATTTCGAGGCGGTGGCTTTTTTGGCTTCTTCTTGGCAGCCTTTTTGGAAGGTTTGGGTGGGTCTGTACTATCACCTCTGAAGTTGGCGGAAGCAGAAGTTTCGCCTGGAGAGTCGGACACAGTTTTAGTCGAGGTGGCAGGTCGTGCAAGACTGGCTGAGGCATAGAAGTGCCTGACCCGAGCATTGAGACATGGTAGACATAGCTGCCGTCTCAGAGCAGGTCGTAAGAAGGTCAAGGACATGTATGGCCTGTAAATGACAACCGCTCATTTTCCAAAGCATACCTCACGTGATTTATGAGCAACATTATTGGTCATCGTACTTACGCCAGCCATGATGAGCATCGCAGTGGTTCTAGGTATTGGTGAGCACAGGTGGAGGGGTCCAAAGGGGACGACGGAGAAATTGGTGTGATTGCAGGGTTCATTCAAGCACTTAGCTGACAGGCGACCTAGCTATAGCAGGATTCCCCTGGATTATTTTTCATCTTTGATACATAGCAGTGGTATTATTTGAATTACAGTATACAACAGCAGTAATACATACATCATGAATAACACAGACTGTAGATCACCTCCGTGCCCGTCTTCCGGCACCCAACCTCCCTTGAACCTGAACATCCTCTTCCTCGCCCCTCTCTTGTTCATACAATGCCGACCCACTACGATGCGTCGTCCTCTCCACCACTGATGTTCCGTCCCTGAATTTCGTCCTAAACAATACATTTGCATTCGTGAACAAGCCCTCCTTAAGGGACACGACGATGAACTGCGACCCCTTGAAGCGTGTCCGAAAGAGGTGGCCAATGTGTTGAGTGTGCGACAGGTCAAGCGCCGCGTCGATCTCGTCTAAGATATACATCGGTGCGGGCTTAAACTGAAGGAGCGCCATGATCAAGGAAAGTGCGATAAGAGAGCTGCGCAGGTGACAGCGTCTCTCAGCATTACAGAAATTTACGAAAAGGCGACGCAAGATACTCACCGCTGTCCACCACTGAGTTCCGTCAAACTTTGCTTCCACACAGATCCTAGTTGGACCTTGACTTCTAGGCCATCCATCAAGTCTTGACCTTCAGGAGGTTGCAGCTTGGCAAAGTTTCCTGGGAGCAATTCCCCAAAAATACCACCGAAATCACTGAGTAGCAAAAAGTTAGGATCAGAGATTTGCCATAAGACAACTGGCTAGCGAGCTCTACCCACCCGTTGACTTTCTCCCAAGTCTTCTGCAAAGCGTCGCGTTTATACCGGTCAAGCTCTTCAATAGTCTCTTCGATCTTCTGCTTGTCCTTCAAGACAGTGTTCATATTCTTCTTCAACGTCGTCTCGCGCTTCTCGACACTATAGTTCTCGCTATCAGTGGGGGTTGTCAACGTACGAACATTTGATACACACTCGTCCATCATATTCACGGCCTTGGGATTAATCTTTTTCTTCTTCGCCCTTTGCGATTTTTCTAAGTCTTCCGCCTTCAAACGCATTTCCTCTGTGTCCATAGAATCAAAGTCATAAGAAGAATTCGGCTGGCCAAACATGCTACATCACCATTGTTAACCAGAGGAACTAATCACACGTTTCGTAACTCACTGTTTCTCTTCCGCGATCCATTCGATAGTCTTCTCAAGTTGGTCCGCTTTCTTACTAGCTGACTCTTTGGCGACACCTAGCGCCTTGATGTTTTCATCGAGTTCTGCGATCTCTTCGTCAGCTTGCGTGATACTCTTCTTCTTCTCCTTGATATTCTTCTCTAGGTCCTTGAGCTCCTTATCGAAACGTGTAAGAGTAGCTTTCTCCTCCTCAAGCTTACGAGCGGCCGCATTGTACTCGACCTTGAACGAAAAGCTTGAGCAAACGATACGAGAGAAAACCGAATGAATCTAATCTACCTGACGAGTCTCGAGCTGAGCTTGAAGCTTCTGCAATTCTCTCCGTAACTTGGCGACATTAGACTGGACTTCCTCTACAGTTTCCTTGGCCGCAGTGATGTCGTTTTCGATTTGTTCTGAACAATAGAAAGTCACCAACCAAAAAATTGCATTAAAACTATTTTGTACTCACGCATTTCCAAAAACCCGGTTTGATGCTCCTTGTGCTTCGTCTTCACAATGACTGTGTGTTTCTGTACAGCTGCCTTTTGCCTCGAAATGCTCGCCTAAAGCAGAAGCTATGAGCAAAGAAGGCAGGGAAATCGCAAAGCGTAGAACTTACTTTGAGTTCCTCGATCTTCCCATCCTTGTTGTTTTTGAACTCCTCCATGTCTTTCTGGAGCTTCTTAGCTTCAGTTTCAGCCTCCTTCTGCTTTTCTTTCGCTCTTTGTACATCAGTACTTAACGTGGCTATTGTCTTTCTCAACTCCTCAACTTGGGCCCCCAGCTAAGTAAAGTTTCTCAGTTTTATAGGTGTGCCAGCGACAGTGAAAGCTTACCCGAGCTGCATTGCTTTCCCCAACTTGCTCTTCAGCCAATTTCAACTCGTGCTCTTTGATCTCAAGGTCTCTAGTCAACCTCTTCCACTCATCTCTCTTCCTCTTGGACTGGTCCCCATTCCAGTTCCTTTCGGCTTCGTCTAGTCGACCCTTCGCTTCGCTATACTTCTTCTCAATCTCCAGCATCTCCTGGACCTTGATCAAGATACCACTGGAGGACGGCGCGGAGCCACCACTTAATGTGCCGGAGGGGTCATACACATCGCCTTGTAAGGTTACAGATCGAATACCGACCCGCTTGTCGAAGGTCACTTTCTTAGCAGAAACAGCGTCGTCGCACACGAAAGTACCCCCGAAAGCGTAAGACATAGCCTTCTCAAGTTTGGAATCGTAAGAAATGAGGTGAAGTGCAAGGCGAGCTCTATCGCCGGCAATTTTTTCTGCCGCGTCAAGTCGCTATATGGGAAACAGATGAGCGGACGTGTATGAGAATGAGATTGAACACTGACATTTGGAGCCACTTTAAATCCTTCGATTTGAGTCAACGGAATGAAATTGGTTCTCTTCTTCAATACGCCAGGTGCGAGCAGATCTTTTCCGACATTCTCGTCGTCGACAATGACGTGATACAGTCGGCCTCCAGCAGTAATCTCTAATGCCGTTGCCTTATCGTAGTCTTTTGGGGCAAGCTCGACGAGAGCCCCCAATCGGCCTTTCACTTTCCTATGATCAAACCCAACCCGAGGATTATTGTAATCAAAGTCAAGGCCACCGAGATTGTGTCTAACGCGGTCCCGTTGCTACAGAAGGGAGTTAGTATGAGCGCTTCGTATCAAAGTGAAAGAAGCATACATCTGCGAGCACCCGGAGCTGCCCCTTGAGTTCGTTGATGCGCGTCTCGCCATCATTTTCCATCTTCTCGTTCCACTCGCAAGCCTCAACCTTTCGTTTGGCATCAGCAACAGCGGCCTTCTTCGTCTCTACTCGCTTTTTGCCGTCTCCCGCCACCTTCTCCACTGTCTTCCACTGAGCCTCTAGCGACACGAGCTCGCTTTCACTCATGGACAGCCTCATCCGGCTTTGTTCCTCTTCGGCTGCACCCTGTGCTCGTCTTGCTTGGGCATCGGCAATCTGACCCATGTAGCCACCACCACCGCCATTGGCGTCGTTTCTTTTGGACGAAAGACCCGTAAGGAGGGTTTGAAGCAGCTCCTCGTTGGAATTGAGTTTGTTTTGCAGCGTATCGTTCTCGGCCTTCACAGTATTGTAGTCGGCTTCCAGGCCGTCAACTTCCTGTTTCTTGTCGCGAAGAGCTGCCTCAAGCTATCAAATACATTGTGCTCAGTTGAAAGGTAACAAACAAACGTCTCAACTCACATTCTGCACCTCTTCCTCCGAGGATACTATGCGTCCCTCTTCATCTCGTATGTTCCCATGCGAAATGTCGACTTGGGTTCGTACTTTAACAAGCTCTTTGTCAAGCTGCCCTACCTGTTCCTCGAGCTGACTTATTTTTCCCCCTCTTTTCATTTCTTCCTCTCGCTTCCTGTTCACACGAATCACCTCCTTCTCCATCATCTCCATCTCCTTTGTAAACTTCGTGTGATTCTCCTTGGCAGATTTTAACTCTTCCCGCTTTGCAGCAATTTCCGATGTACTACTCTGCACACGCCGCCTCAACACTTGGTATTCCCAAGCTTTCAACACGCGCTCGATCTTCTGAAGTTCGTTCTCCGCTTTCTGGTACTCCATGAACGTGCGCTTCTCCTCACGAAGCTTGTTCAATTTCGGTGTTATCTCCTCAGCGAGAATAGCCGCTATCTCTTGAACGCGCTTGTCCTTCTTCGCCATAGTCTTTCGTGCCTTGTCTTTGCGATCTTCAAACATGCGTGTACCTGCTGCCTCTTCTACCATACCCAGAATCTCTTGCGGACGCATGTTAAGAACCTAAGCCACTTTAGTAATATCACGAACAAAGACATGGCACGACGTACCTTAGTGATGCGGCCTTGCATAATGACGAAGTTAGGATTGTTGATGTTCAGCTGGACAGACTGGAAAAAAGCCTGAACATCATGTTGTGTTTGCTTGTGGCCATTGATTAGATACTTCGAAACGTTGGGCAGGCCGAACTAAAGTGACCCCTGAGCATCGACGGTGTAAACACACGGACTACTAACCTGACGCGTGACTGTAATCTGTTTCCAGTCTTTGTACCCAGGGTGACTCTTTTCCGTATCTGAGTTGTCAAACACGATCGTTACGCTGGCCTTGGTCACGCCAGCCTGTCCCCGTTTGTATATGAGATCTACTTGATTCTGAGCTCGCATCTGGTGGTCAATTGTCAGAAAGTGCTCGTAGCATCATCCAGAGCTTGTAGTACCGTAGACATGTTTGTCAATCCCAGCACAAACGATATAGCATCCAAAATGTTGGATTTGCCCGAGCCATTGAGGCCAGTGATTGCATTGAAAGAAGCATCCCAACCAGTTATTTGCGTTCGTACGGGATAGGATTTAAACCCTGTAAATAGTTTAGCAAGCAATCGTACCTAGTACAGATCTACAAACCTTCAATAATGAGTTCTTCGATCCTCATGAAAGTATGAAGTGAGATCGTGCTGGGTTGAGAGTAAAACGCGTGACAATCACACTTCTCGCGTTCTAAACCGTCACGTGCTCATGGTCCGAGCGGCGAGGGATGCGGACAAGACGCGTTTGCTTCCACACCGTCTGACTGCTTCACCACTCTCAGCTTAGCTCAAGATCTTTTCAGTTTTCTCATATGCCGACCAACTCAACTAGGGAGTCGTCTTTGAACGACGGACACAGGTCCACTTTATGCATAATACTTCGGGGAAAATCATCAGGTTTTCCAAGAGCTGTCTATAGGCCAGAACCCCGAGAACCTCGCCGATATCATGGAGCAAACCGCGAGGAGGAGAAAACAGTGACTCGTCCGCATCAGAAGAGACGAACCCGTTTCCGACCATCCCCTACCACATCCTCCATCACGATCGAGACCTTTGAATACGGAAAAAACGCGGAAGTCAGCAACCTTCTTCAAGAGTTTTCGAGAACTTCATTCCGGACGAATGGATTACGTGGATGGAGACTAGGAACGACGAGGAGCGGAACGCAGGCGACACGTCGAATAGAGCGACCAGCACGCAGAATGCCGAAACGCAGAGGTGGACGCATACATGCACCAAAGAAGTGAAGCGCCACCCAAGTGTGCCAGCGAAAGTAACATCTCACGGCGAGCTCTTGACAGTCGCTGATCTCTCCCTCTTCAAGTTGCCGCCACTCCGTATCTTTCGTATGGTCAACCTGCTTTTCCAGATTCATCAACGCGGCCTTTCACTATCCTGGATATCCCACAAATCTGTAAGGACCTCGGCATAACGATTTTGAGGGATTTCTGGACTACGCGTAGCTCCTCGAGGCCGCTCAGAGCTATTCATTCAAAACTCATGTGTTACAACATCTTCGAACGCATGATCGTCCCTTGCAACTTAGACGCCCCTGACAACCTCAGGGACTTACACCCACCCCAAGGACCAGGTCTTCCTCCCAAGTTTGGGTCTGCCATGGTCAAAAGGCTTGACACCGCGGCTCGTGTCGCAGACATCTGTTCATCGTCGTGTATAAAGTAGCGCTTTGACCCTCGTGTATAGGGCGCTGCCCTCGGTTTTCGTGCTGCCCTTGTTTCGTGTAGCCTTCATTTTCGTGTACAGGGCCTTCGTGTAGCATCAGCTGACCGCGCCGTGTTGTTGTAAGTGACCCATGCCCGCTCTCTTCCAACTAATTGACGGTTTCCCAAAGGTTCAGGTAAGATCCGACTCGATGACGCTGACTTCCGTACTACATACATTGCTCACTACTAATTCAATTCCTTCTCAATGTCACTATCCTCCAAAGCTCGTTTATTGCTGATGAGTTCCTTGTCGTCATCTTCCCCAACTTCTCCTTCCCAACCATGTGCAGCAAGGTACATCATGAATTTTGCGTCTTCATCTGCTAAATCGACGCCTGTCATGTCGGGAACGAAGAAATATGTGACTAAAACACCAGTGACACCACAAATGGCAGCGATAATGAATGTCCACCTATTGAGAGTTGGTGAATGTGAGGGAAGGTTAGCACCTAGAGGCGTACCGCTTGCCCAGATTATTCTGGATTGGCGTGAACGCCTGCGTTCCTATGGCTGCACCGGTCTTACCTATAGCAGCTGAAAGACCATAGCAAGTACCTCTAAGGCAATATTTGAGCTCGATATGAACAGGGTATGTAGTATGAGTTTTTACCGGATGGGTGTCGCATATGACCTTATGTTTGTAGATCAGTGGATAGGACGGTTATGAAAAGGTAAAGCACGACACACTCCGCGCTGACCAGTCCCAGCATGTCACCAGGCCCCTGCAAACTAGGATTAGTTTCCATACCCGAATCTGAACCTTAACATTGTCGCGTACCAAGTTTCCGAATGATTGCATCAGACCATAGCTTCAACGCCATTAGTGCAGTTCAAATTGAACAATCGATGTTCACTCACAAGACAACGAACAACGGAATTATCTTGGTGATCTTGTCATAACTAAGACCGATGATCAGCCCACATAAACCATCAAATTAGACGGAACCATCCGCCGCGTGGTTTCCGTCTAGTTAGACGGCTTACCGGGCATCATGCCTTTCCTCTGAAAAACGGCTCGCAATTTAGGGGACTTGAAGCTTTTGAGAGTGCTCGGGTAAGTAAGGTATGGGTGTCCTGTCATCAACGTGCTGACGCACGACTCGTCACGCGTCTCGCTTCTCTCCCGACCTTTCCGACCACCGTCCGTACCTCTCCGCTCGTCGTCGAGCTCGACGAGCTCACTGTAATCTGTCAAATTTAGAAAGAACCACTTCAAATGTATAGTTAATATATTTCTAATATAAAAGGCTACACATTTGGACTATCGTTCGATACACTAAGGGCACTGATCAACTTAATAGCCTCCTCCTCCTCCTCCTCTTCCTCCTCCTCCTCCTCCTCCTCCTCGTCGTGCTCCTCTTCATCGTTGGCAGCAACGGAAGGTTCTGCTGGTATGCTGGAGCAGACCTTGTTCTCCAATGCGACAGAGATCCTTGACCAGGGGTTAGTGTTTCGCGAGGAAAGGCAGGATATTTTTCAGAAGCTTCTGCAGGCGTGTTGTATGCAACGCGAAACAACGCCCACGTCGTTGTCTATATAGAGCAACCTGGTACGCAAGGGTAGGGTTGTTCTCTCGGAATTCCTCCTCTTTTGCGAGCAAAAACGCAGCTTCATCTTCAATGTACGTTATGAGGGGCGCCGTATCTCTATCTGCAGCCTCTCAATTTCCTCAGCAGCCCGTTGTGTCTTGAAGTATTGATCCATCGCAGCACGTCCAGCCGGTGTTTTGCCCAGATTTTCTCCCGCACGTCATTCCTTGCATCACGAAGGAGGTCAAACTCGGCAAGGAACGTGTATTCGACAATCGTATCCCAATCGAGTGGAGGCGGGGAGGGGAGAGTTGGGCGGCGGCGGCATTGTAGTTGGCAAGTGCTGTTTTGATAGCTTGCGACCTGGCCTTGAGTGCCTTTCCTATATGCTTTCGTAACTTATAACCTTGTGATAGGCTGTTGAGATGGTATTCTGCGAGACATTGAAAGACTCACCTGTTTGAGACATATTCATCCGTGTTAGCTCGAACATGCGAGCCACCACTAGCCCTTCTAGTCTATCGAGGCAGCGCTGATAGGTGGAACGAGCCACCAGCTTCTCAGCAGCTATCCACTCCTCCGAGCCCTCCATCCACCGGTCTTGAGGTGCGATATTCAAGCGCCATTCCATATCAAGCACGGCCTGCTTTGCATCATGGTAGGGCTTCGTAGTCTCGTCGGCGTTGTTTCTCGATTTCATTCACCTGCTGTGATTCCTCTCTTGTTGACCCACTTGCGACTGTCTGCTCCGTGGTATTGATCCATATAGTCTTCGTGTTGGAGTACTTCAACCTGTAAGAACATTCATATTAGTATTTCGAGAGCATTCGCAGGTTCGAATATACGTACTGTGCATCCCTTAGCCTGATGAGCTTCTTGTAATATTCCATCTGGAGAGTCCTTCCTCTTCAGGCTCCTTTTTCAGCGAATGAAGATATAGCCTTTCCTCCTCCAACCAACCCTCTACCTGCTGCGGCTCTGTTACGCCGATTGCATTGAGCGAACGAAGCATGGTTTGCTCAGTTCCCAGAATCTCCACTGCTCGCTTATAGCTGATTGAAAGAATCTTGCTAACCTGAGGGAAGGTCTCGAAATCGTCCATGTGGCGTGCGTACACTGCGATCTCTTGATGACGATGGAAAACGCTGGCATGTCGGACAGAGCTGGCAAGTGCATTGGATCTAGAGAAGAAGGACTCGCAACCCTCCAGGTCTTCGAGCCCTGGCCTTTCACATATGTTCCCAGGTTATTTGTTTGGCAAAGTCGAGCGTGCCCATGTCCGTGAAATATCCCAACCAAACTTTGTGTAGTTGTGAGACTTCGCGAGGGCTGCCAGGGGGCTTGTGACGGACAGTCGACCCGAACTTGCAGCCAATGTCGTAACCTCCGCCCAGACCATTACCGAGAAGACGAATGAGCTGGTTGACGATTGCGAGGGGATATTTCGACCTGTAAATACCAATTAGTTGAGTCTTGATATCCGCAGCGGCGACTTACAATTCCCCGCTTTGAACCATGTCAGCGATGAGGAGAATGAATCCATGGCGACACAGAGAGAGAAAGACGCCTGTCTCATCATAAATTGACCACATTTTAGACGTGTTGGACTCCTTCATGTTGTGCCACCGGTCCTCGCATGAGTTTTCCTCCTCCTCCTCCACATCCTCCCATTCGTCCCAATTTGTCCTATCCCATCGGTCAACCTCAGCACGGCTCAAAAAGTAATCCAATCCTCCAATGCGTGAAATCCAAACGCTCCTTCGACGGCCCCAAACCAGCCACTAAGTTCCCATCCTCATCAACACCAGCATCTCGGCGTTTGAAAACGTTTCAGCGAGTCATTGCCATCCATCGTGAAAAGCATGCTGAATTTGAGCTCTTTCTCCCCCTCGAGCTTATAAAGACAGCATGGACAAGCATTTTTTAGACGCCAGTCTGATGAGTCTCGTCCGAGTGCAGTCTTGACCCGTATATCGACACGTCGCTGCACCTCCAGATACAAATCGTAGGCGATAGAGAATTGGTGATAGAAATACGGCTTGTACGGGCGACTGTGAATGTCACATAAGCCCTTAACAAACGATTGGATTGAAAGACGAGGTGCTCGTACATGAAGAACCCTGAAGAGCTCGAGAGTGCGAATAGAAAAGCCAAGGGAGGCGTCGGATGGGGCACAGGGGAAGAATCCATGTCGAACGAACGAGGAAGACACGTAAGGATCCTTTTTGTCATCAATATAGATGCATTGCTTTCTGGACACCTGTAGTACATGTCAGCTAGTTCAGAGTTTTTCAATGAAAAGGGAGATGTACCGAAGAGATCTGCCCCAGTGACTACTACGAATGCAACTCCGATAGTGTTGGTGTTGTAGGGTCATGGGCCATGCTTGAAGCAACCCAAAGACGCACTCCATTCCATATATGACTGCACCATTGAGTCGTACTGGGGCGCAAAAAGCCAGGTTACGTCTTTGAGTACGGTCTCTTCGTGTACGGTAGTCCACGCGTTTCCTACACGGACATAAATATCATGTAGCTCATAGGATATCACCAAAACTCACCTTTTACCTCGCAGTTCTTCTTGAAGTTCTAAGATAATATCTCCAAATTCCCCCCCCTTGATGACTGGTCTCCATAGTAGTATCCCAGCCAAGACATCCTCCAGCTGTTGATTACCCTCGAATGTCTCGCAATCGAAGCTATCGTCGACCGCCATAAATTCAAAAACATTCGGAGGTGCGTCTGAGATTTGCAAAGCTGCTTGCTCCTTGATTTGCGTGATCTCCTTGGGCTTATACAGGCGCGATGTAGCGGGACGAGTGCTTATTCCAGCGCCTCCAGATATGTGGCGTAGTTTTTTTGAGCTTCTGTGACGATTTGCATTCTTGCCCATCGTTGACGATTGACGCAGTGCGCGTAGCACTTGAATAACAGAACGCGCGCGTGGCACGTGACATGGCAAAACCACTTGTCGCTACTGATCAACAACTTGTCAACTCTACACTCTACACTCGCGTCGCCGCTTGTAAGTCGTTCATACCCTCATCTCTTCTTACCATACAACTATCAGAAACCGTTCTACATAGAGGGCATGATTTCAATGCGGAATCGTTCCCGGGTCCAGGGAATCATGCTGGCTATGTGCAATGGCTCTGGTAATTGTATGGCAAGAAGAACGTTCCTTCATATACTTCAAAACGTTTGATGCTTGCGAGTTCTCTTAGGTTCACAATGGGTAACACGAGAAAAGTACGGTACTCTTCTTGCATGTGAGTTTGTGCTAAGGCGCTCCTTCTCTAGCTACGATCTGGAAAGACCTACGGAGACTTCGACTGGCGTGCTGAGCTGAAGGTATGCACGCGTCTTTAACCGTTGACGTCGAGTCATGCCCCTCTCTTGAAGCCCTCTTGGTTCGTGCCCTGGATAATGAAACGAAATCGCCTGATGAGGAGCTGGAAGCATTTGATGATGGCGGGCAAGAGGATCGGCAGACCCAATCAGCGAGACGACAACCGCAGCGGAAGAAACCACCACCACTCCCGACAAAGAACGATAGAAAAACGCGATGCGCCAAATCCCGATGGCAAAAAGTTCAACCCCCGTCACGCAAAGCGACGTTGTCGACGAGCTGCCGAATTCGAAGCATCAGGCCACTTGCATGCGAATAGAAGCGATGCCCTCGACTCCTGTCAACCATATCCCACCGACGTTGACGTTGAGGATCTGCGTGCAGCAGCCGGTGGATTTGTGGGTGTCGACGCAGAGTACGTTGGCGCGAAGAATATTCACACACCACTGTGGCGTCATGAGAATGGATTTCGCTATGTGGAATGGGAGGGGAAGTGAGTACACCCACAATTCGTCATGTGAGATTATCTGCTCAATAGGACGTAGCTATGCGATACCAATCGTCGACTCCAAAAACCGTCTTTTTGCTGTTGCCGTGAAGAGAATCAAAGAGGTAGGATATCAACGTGCCGTCGAGGAAGCATGCGCAGCTCTGGAGAAAGCTCGCGCCGATACGACCTTTGAGCCGAAAGAGAAGGAGCATAAGCGCGGTGGCTTCCCCGCAGCTGCATTTGGTTGGTCTATTGGACAGGGCCAGAAGCGTCCCACCCACACTGCTGGACTGCGAAAGGATCTTATGCAGAAGCTTGTTGAATTGCCGTGCTTTCAGCGAATTGCTGCTGCGCAGGATGGTACGTCCCGGGATAATCGCTTGGTATGTTTACTGATAGGATGGGTCAGCTGCATTCGCCTATTGGTCTCCAAAGAATTATGTGTACTATAAAAAGAGCATGGATGAATTGAAGCAACGTATTCCCCACTTCAAACTGAACTTCGACCGGAGCATCTTTGCTTGCATCACTTTAAAAACTTCGGCCCTCGGACTTGCACCTATATTCATACTGACACGAAGAACGCTGTCCACGGTATGTGTGCTATCACTTCAGGTGGTAGCTACGACCATAAAAAGGGCGGCCACTTGATTTTGTGGACTTGAAGCTTGTCATTGAGTTTCCACCTGGTTGCACCATCTTGATTCCCTCCGCTCTTCTCCGTCACTCCAACACCCCTGTGCAGGATGGAGAAACGCGCTACTCCATAACCCAGTACACTGCTGGAGGAATCTTTCGCTGGCTTGAGTATGACGGAAATACTGAGAAGCAGCTGGTTCAGAAGCGGAAGCGCGCCTTGCTTAAACGCCTCTTCGACGAGCGGGGTAAACGCTGGGCTAAGATGGTTGACATGTTTTCAACGTTGGATGAGCTTCGCACAGGACCTATAGTAGTTGTATGCCTATATACGACTGATCTTATCACAGCTTGCGATCATGTACACGTATTGTATCTGAATAATCTCTGTATCTGGCTCTATATGTTGATTCAGAGTGAACTATTGAAGTATAGTTGTATGTCCGAGATGCCCGACGTTCGAGAGCTCAACGTGAATAACAATGAAAGCAGCATGAGTATTCATCGTAACATCTTCTAGCTGGGTGAGTAGAGTCTTGGATACTCAATACACAGTCTTAAGTCTTTACATACTGAGTTCTCATTCATTTTGTGAGTGGTACATGAAGTCGTTACGATCATAGTCAAGTATCCTACTTATACCTTAGACAAATTTGTATGTTATGTTGTTTGATTTTTGTGTAAGTCACTCAATCTCATGATATATGTACAGAGACCTCAGATCCAAGATTTTATTGCAAAATTTGTTCATTTACACTCACTACAACCTTGTAAGTACCAAATGTAGAGGGTCTTGCAAGTCATCTGTAGAGTCTACAGAGAGTTCCTGAGCATTGAGGATTGCTATATACACTGTATATACATCCATAGGCTCTCTAGACTCATTTCTCTTATGGATGCCACTCACGATGAATTCAGTATTACTTGGGAACTTTACAAAAGAAATACTTGATTATTATATCAATTGTACATAATACACGGTTAGAAAAAGTGACATAAGATTCGTATTGACACTCCTGAGGTCCTTGAATGCAGTTTACTCTATGTCTTTGTCAATCTGAGGAAGTTGAGGCCAAAGTGTGGTTGACAGTCGGAGTACAAGCAGGAGCATATACCTTTTATGGACATGTCTGTTTGTCATTACTCTCTCGCGCAAACAAGAACTTCAAAACTTTCGGCCACTTCAACCTAGTCAGCACCATACAGAAACTACAAAATAGTTTCCTATTACCTGCTTCATGTCTCAAATTTAACTGAATGCCTACACAGAGAAAGATGACAAGATAATTTATTCCTCGGCAAAAATACAAGAATATCTACTATTCGTCGTTGTCAAAATTGAAAGGAGGATCCCAGGCTTGGACTCGATCGGCCATGTATTCACGCACAAAGAAAGCATTCGCGTCTTCGACTGTGAAGAATACCTGCAACGCCCCTCCACCCCATCCGAGACCTTCTCGAAGTGCCGCATGCCTGGAGAAAACAGTGGCCGTGAGCTTCAAAGCAGACAATGAATAACGAAAATAACAGAACGTACACATTTTCATACACTCCAGGGTTGACACCTTGAGTAATTACCCAGTAGTAGACTATGTCAGGATTTGAAGGAACTGAGTTGAGACGTTCGATTACACCACTTTTACAGGCTTGAAGGTAGGCTGCCTTCGCTGTCGGGTAGGAGAAAAATCCCTTGAATACCCCACCTTTGTTCTTGTCGGCAGAGGGAATTTGAGACCTGAAGGAATAAAATGAGACACTCTGAAATGAAAAAAAATTGCCCAACACACATACCATGATGAGAAAGCACCATGCTTGGAGCCACGATAGAGTACGTAGGCATTCCAGCCTTTCTTTGAGGGAGAGCGCTGTGGAGTCTGGTGAACCGGCCGCGATGGAGTCGAAGGAGGCGACTTAAACTTGTAGCGGGGTAGCTGTGGCAGCTTGGAGGGAGAAGCTGGTATTTCTTTTGAAGTATGCAGAGTGGGACGCGCTGCCGCAGCACTTGACTCACCAACCACCTCATGAGAGCGACGTAGCTGGTCTCGACGGCTTTCATTGACCGCGCAATGCAGCTGCGCTTGTTCGAACGTATGTTTGTCTTCGTCGTCATCGGTTGTTTCATCATCAGTGGGAGGTTCATCTGTTTCTGACGGGGAATACAGTTCATCTGTAAGGACTAATATTACCTTGAGTAACACACAAAATAAAACAATCCATGACGACGTACGAACTTGAAGCTGCTCCATTCTATCAGTCAAGGCAGCTGCAGACAGTGTGTGTGTACTTAGTATTACCCGCATATGAAAAGAATTAAGAGCAAGTACTCACCAAGATGTTCCTGGCCATCCTTTTGCGCCCTCTTCAAGTCTTATGCCGGTAGCACATTGAAGTCAGAGTTATACATTCGAGCATTAGCAAGGAACGTACCAGCAAACATGTCGGACAATTGAGTTGCACGCAAGCGTTGACCTACGCAGAATGTCAACCATTCAGAACACAGATATATGAACAAAAAAAAGTACCGTGACGAGCCTTGGGCCTGAGTTTTTCCGACCTTCCCTTCCCTTTTTCTTTGTCTTTTCCTGAAATAAAAAACATCTATGAACGGAAGATCAACATGGCAAGTAGCACGTACCTGCCATTCAGTCTTGAGGTATGATGGGGGGAAGAAAGAGAGAGAGAAAGTCGGAGTCGAACTCGAACATGGAGTAACTAACAGAGGGATAACCGACCAGCGCTACCATGTGGATGGGCGCTTTCATGCTTATCAGCGATAACACCTGACCAATCTTTGAATTTGTAAGCACTTATCTTTTATCACCACCCGTCATCACAACATCACAACATGGGTCGGCGTCCGCTTGCAGGGAAACACGACAGCGACGCGTTTCAGCGCGTTTCACGCAATGAGCATCGCGGTCAAACGTGACTTTGTTGAGCGAAACTTTGTGAGTGCTTACACATTCAAAACTGGCCTTGCACGCTCATCTTCATCCTCATGCCAGCCGATTTAATCAACCTCCTGAACCCTTCAGTCTCTGAGCAGCCATCATGCAATGAATATCTCAAGTCAAACACACAGGCCTTCACCGAAACCTCCGAGTACCTCCCCCACAACTACACCTCTGATCTTTCGTTCTCGACAGCTGGGCCGTATGCTCAGTCATGGGGCACCACCAACAATCACGTTGATCTTCCCTCAATGCTGACATGGCCTCTAGACCATCACTCTGCTCATCTTGCTGGCAGTCTATACCAGCCGGATGCCGCCTTCGACGCGCTCAATTTCGAAAACTTCCACTTTGACGACTTCAGTCACAATGACTTTGGTCACAGCATTGCGGCACCCCATAGTAACTCAGACTATACACCTACCGCCTCTGTCAGCAGCAATAGGGTGCAGGAAAACCATACTTGCGATGATGTGTACCCCTCGTCTTTCCTATCCTCCCAAAACGACTTCATTTCACCTACATCTTCTGCACCGAAAACTCCTCCGTGCAGTAATTTCAGCACCTCACCCTCTACACACAATCAAGTTGCTTCAGACGTGGATGCTGTATGCGCAAACTCAACAGAAGCCCCGATTGAGTTTGTGAACACGTTCGGACCTGCACCAGCCCGTCTACCACCTTCAAGGAACGATCTTATCCCTCCTAAACCTTCTCAACCAACGCCAGCCATCAACCCTGATGCTGCAGGCTCTCAGAATGACTACCTTCCCCCTGCACCTCCTCGCACTTCCTACAATGTTCCAATTACGAATGGGACACAACCACCTCGTGCGCCGACGCAGAAACGCATGCTAACGGAGGCTGAGAAAGCTTCGAGGGCTTTGAGCCGAGCAAATATCAAGGCCTTGCAGGATCAGCTTGCTTTGGATATTAAGGAGGCAACCGGTGCCTATGAAGAACGTCTGCAGGAAATTGCTGACAAGTACAGCTATACCCTTGACAAGGTTAAGGGTATAGCTAATAATATGTCTCGCGCAAAGGGCAAGAGGGCACCTGCGGCCCACAATGCCCTTCTTCATTTCGCAAGGAAGGATTTGGTTGCTAGCGGGAGTGCGTGGTTCATACTTTTATCCAAACCTCATTGCTGATTATTGTGGTTCAATAGAGCTCGCCCCAGGTGCACCAATGCCCAAATTACAGGAGTTACGCCACATCATCAACACAGACGAAGACTACCGAAAGCTGCAAGAGGATACGAAGAAGATTGAGGAATTGAAACAGGAGCTCGCGGAGGATCGTGCACTCAAGGAAGTCGGTGTGCGAACGTCAAAAGTATCGGTTCAGCAGGACGTACGAAGCACCTTTGACAATGCTATGATGGAGGTGAGTGTACTTTTCCAAGCAATGCAGCATAGTGTATCTAACACGGTATAACTAGCTGATCATGCTCTCAAAGCGTACTGGAGCCAAGTCATTCCTCTACGTCACCCGGGGAACAGCAAATTGCTCATCTGCACCAGCATTTGGGACCTCCGACGATACAGTGGAGGACTTCTTTCGCGAGCAAATGAAAGTCGATCCATGGAACCTCTTATCAATGTTCGAACTATGGTCTATTTCTAGAGACGTATCTCGTGAGTACTTTTGGTACCGTCCGGTCTTTAAATACTGTCTCAAAGGTTGATTTAGAGATACGACCCAAGAATTCATCAGAATGGCGAACCGAATGTGTATCAATGATCAATGCTGGCCTCCGTGAGTCTCTATGTTCTCTCTGTGCGCCGTATATTGCTGAAAATGCAGGTTTCACACTACAGGTCAAATTGTTCGTAATCCAGAGTTACACATGAGCTACGACAGGTATCGCACAGCGATTGTGCAGACCTATCATGTCCGACTCATTGGCTGGCCGTTCAAGGAGGAATCGAGCAACGATGACGCTGGCGAGCCCCTACCAAAGCTCATAAGCCCTCATCGTATCACTTCCATGGAGGATGTACGCCTCCTGCATCATCGCCTCAAGACGGGAACCTGTCGGTGGGAGCCTATGACAGCCAAGGATGTGGATCAGGAGATGGAGGAATACAGGAGGTTGAAGGACAGTGGCAAGTCGTCGTCACATGGCTCTTCAGGAAATAAGAAGAGAAAGAAAGGTGAACGGGGCAAGGATAAGGAGAACGGAACGTACAGAGATATTGGGGAAGGGTGTGCCGGTAGCGATGATGATAACGACGATGACAACGATGACAACGCCCTTCATGAAGACACCAATTCTGCTGCACGTTCTACTGCGAGGAAGAGGCGACGTACGAAAGAGACGACAGATCATGGCCTGCGGAAGTCGACGAGCAAGAAGGCGAAGCAGAAAGTCAGTCAAGGAAGCCGAACGAAGGAATCATCTACGACACGGAAGCCTGCGAGGAAAAAGACACGCAAAGCAGATGCTGCTGCCCAGCTACCCCCAACGTACAAGAGTAAAGAGTTCGTTGATAGTGATAGTGACAGCGACGAGGACGACGTCAACGTCAACGTCGAGACGGGCCTTCGCAGCGGTGGAGCCGGCGCTGACAACGACAACGACACTGCATAAGCAGCCCCTCGACTTTGTCTCCCTGCCCCCATTACACACTCAAAAATCTTCACTCAATCCCTTCCCCTGCCACTGCCATATACCATCCTCACTGTGGCCTTACATGGTCAATAGATAGTTGAAATAAATATGCTTTCAGTCTTATTTTAACCAATGATGCAAGTAATCCTTCAATTACTCCTAGAGAACAGTGTGTTACATGAGAATAAGAGCTATTAAGTCCACAAGTATAGCTTGAAAGGTACGAGGTTGAGCTTATAGTGCAGGGGAAATCTTATTGGAGGTGTAGAGGTGAAATATAAGGAAATATAAGGAAGGAAATGTTGAGCTCGTCGAGCTCGACGACGAGCGGAGAGGTACGGACGGTGTCGGAAAGGTCGGGAGAGAAGCGAGACGCGTGACGAGTCGTGCGTCAGCACGTTGATGACAGGACACCCATACCTTACTTACCCGAGCACTCTCAAAAGCTTCAAGTCCCCTAAATTACGAGCCGTTTTCAGAGGAAAGGCATGATGCCCGGTAAGCCGTCTAACTAGACGGAACCACGCGGCGGATGGTTCCGTCTAATTTGATGGTTTATGTGGGCTGATCAGGTGCTAAGACCGATGATCAGACCTGTAAATGTTTCAATAAAGACTCTATGTGACGGAGAACGAAGTGTTACCAAAAACCAGATAACCGCTGAAACCAAGCATCATCTTGAGATTGCATGCCCTTTAGTATCTTTAGCACTCATATGCATGGGGATCTTACAGTGTTTCTACGGCCAATTTTATTACATAGCCAAGCACCGCTGTGGACAGATCGAGTCAGCACAAGAGTGGGTAGGGAAATTAAGATATATTACACAAAAACACCTGGCAGCGCAATTGTCCCTAAGAGAAGCTGCCACTCCGCGGTAGACTTGATATTGCTATTCTTGATTACGCTGGATATGATTGTGCCAGAGAAAACGCCGTTGGGAAAAGTGACCTGACAGATTACGGTTAGAAGGTGATCACAATTAATTCGGTGCACAAACAAAATCATAGAGGAACCTAGAAATAAGAGTCTTAGCAGCTGTCTATAGAGTGGGCCACAGGAGACTGACCAGGCACCACATGTTCCAATCAGTTCCTTCCAATATCGTTTCAACACCAACACGTACGGAACTTGATCTAAAAGCAACGAATGAACAGCTTGGAAGACATGAACCAGGATGTAGAGCCTTACGCTTGATTGCGCCTTTGCGGTAGAGTTTGGGGCTCAACATCCTCATACGGAAGTAGAAGACCGTCAAGGGCAGAAGTATGCCTATCCCGAAACAAACACGCCACACCGTCCTCAAGTGATTCTGACCGGCTGCGGACAGTACGATAAGAAAAACAGAAACCGCGAGAGGACCACCGAACTATCGAAAACTTCTTTGAGATAAAGCTAGCGATAGAATGAAATGCACTTACGGAGAGAACGAAGTTCGTGACCATGACAAAAACTGTGCGAGCCATGATTATCTGCAGAGACGTTCATGAGATTGTGGTTACTCACCAGGCCCTCGATTTTTCACCATTTTCTCATTGGCAGCTTCTGAGGCGCTAGTAGATGAGGCAGGGTACTCTCCGCCTACACCCTGAGCAGAAGTGAGCATGTGGTCGGAAAACGTCGATAAGCGTCCCTTACGATTCCTGTAATGCCTCTAGACTGTATTCAGAAGTCAAACTTTCAGTTACGGGAAATAAAGAACATACCTTGCGAAAGTTAAGAACCAGAAAAATCCTGCTGGAGTCTTTGCGTGAGCAGCTGTTGCAAGGATCGCACCCAAAACGATCATTCCCGTTGTTGAAACCAAAGCAACCTTTCGGCCAATTCGGTCGCAGATCAAGCCAACAAAAACCTGACCAAGGACTTCGCCTGAAGCCCAAATGATCAATGAGACGCGATAATTATAGAAGGGGGGTACTGCAAGTTACCAACGAGCAAGGAGTTTGACACCCTAGTCGAGACGGAGGAAGTGTAGTCTTTGGGGTACAAGTCCTTGAAAACTACCTGCAACTCGCGTGAATAATAGAACCTAGGGAAAAGTTAGCAGGCCTTTCTGACATTAGCCATGGTCATGAGATTGTTCTGATCTGTATAGGTGTCAGTTGCATATTCGAAACTAAGCAGGAAAGCACCGTTAGAGGACTTACAGCCATCACTAATCAGACCAAATGCTGCGGCGGCAATTGTGAAATAGGCACTGAGTTTCTCTTTGGTAGACATGTCATGAGCTTGATTCTTGGCCTCATCCCCATGCTTCTCTGCTGTGACGACCGAATCTGACTTTCCCAAGAGAGAAGGCTGGGAGGGCATGGATTGAGCCATGATTGAGACGAAGCGAAAAGCTCAGGTGGGCTTACCGGTTGAAAATCGCCTTGGAATATATATCTGGTTCGGTGCACACGCACGTGAAGTACTAGATGCCAGCTTGTTAGCTTATTACCACTAGTTACCTACAAAAATGATTCAAATGTGGTTCCTGATGGAGAGTTAGGCAAAAGCACAGAGATGACCCACTTTGGAGATACGTATCAACTATAGAAACCAAGATACTTACACCTGAAAGGTCCGATAGAAGATGTACATCGCAGACTCTGTATATAGGCTGTATGTGAACACGTTCGCTTGTCAAGATATGCATACATACCTTGCCTTGCCACGTGGCTATCTTTAAAATTCTAATCCCGCATACAAGGGCTCACAACCACCGATTTGCACTTTTAGATCTTTCAGAATGCCTGACCTCACAAACGCTGAAAACGTAGAGGATATCGATTACTCCGACATTGAAGCAAAGTAGGGTCTCTTTTTTCTACTAACCAGACATTCTCCTGATTATGATTTCACCAGGTATCATGTCGAATACGATGACAGCTTGGACAACACCCTCGTCGTCGATGGTGTTCCTGTTATTGACAAGTCCAAACTCGACAAACTTCTAGCAAAAATCTGTAAAGAGTTCTCTCGAAAAGGCATTCCAATCAAGCCAGATGATGTCTTTATGCCATGGGACGACGCTACTGGGAAGAGTAAAGGGTGAGTCTGCATTATCACACATCCAGGACTCCGAGACTCCGAGCATTTCTCAATTTCGTATCAGTTACCTTTTCGTCGATTTTCGGACTGCCAATGATGCCAATAATGCGCTTATTGGCATGAACAATCATCCTTTCGATTCTAAGCATTCGTTCAAGCTCAATCGCTTCACTGATGTTGAACGATATGCTGAGATAGATGAAACGTACGTGGAACCCGAGGCAGAGGAATATACACCTAGGGTGCGTCATTATGTCCTTGTTTAACATGTTGCTAAATTATGGTATAGGAACATTTAAAAGCTTGGCTTGCGGACCCTCAAGGTCGTGACCAATATGTCACCTATCGAGGCGAAGATGTTGAGATATACTGGCACGGTAAACCATCCCAATGTGAACGGGCCTATAAGCCTGTAGGTTCAACTGCCTACTCGGATTGTTTTGCAGCGTAACTGACTCAATTCTCAGGATTGGGGAGGTTTCTTGTATGTCTCATGGTCACCCCTCGGAACATATATTGCTACGCTCCATCGTCAAGGTGTACGGCTATGGGGGGGTCCTTCTTGGAAACCTCAACAACGTTTCGCGCATCCGTTGGTGAAGCTGATCGACTTCTCTCCGTGCGAAAACTACCTCGTCACGTGGTCCAACGAGGCCATTGTCGTTCCGGAAGGTGCACCCCAGGGACCTCAGTACTTCTCGCCGGAAGATGAAGGAAATAACTTGGCAGTATGGGATATCAAGTCTGGCGATTTATTGCGCACTTTTTCTACCGCTGTAGAGAACGAGGGCCCAGGAGTAAAGCGACAAATGCAGTGGCCGGCGTTGAAATGGAGTCCCGACGACAAATTCTGTGCACGCGTTACGCCTGGTCAAATGATAAGCGTTCACGAGCTACCCAGCATGTACCTTCATGGGAAGAAGAGTCTCAAGATCGAAGGAGTTGTTGATTTTGAATGGTGTCCTCTCAGTGACAAAGACAAAGAGGAGGTCGAAAAGGCAGAGAAGTCAGCCAATGGAACCGGAAATAAAACCATCAAAAAAGTACCTGAGAATATGCTAGTATATTGGACTCCCGAGGTGGTAAATCAGCCTGCTCGTGTCACTCTGTTAAGTTTCCCAAGTCGCACCATTTTGCGGCAGAAAAATTTGTTCAGCGTCTCAGAGGTTGGTACTTCACTCTTCTGGTTCTCCATCTGCTTAACGCTTGCTGTTCTCTAGTGTAAGCTCTATTGGCAGAATCAGGGTGATTTCTTGTGCGTAAAAGTTGACAGACATACCAAGACCAAGAAATCTATTTTCTGCAATCTCGAGATCTTCCGCGTTCGCGAAAAAGATTACCCTGTAGAAGTGGTTGAATTGAAAGGTTAGGAAACTCGCTAGCAGCTCTGACAGAAAGCTGATTACTCACTCAAGATACGGTGACGGATTTCTCATGGGAGCCAAAAGGCGAACGGTTTGCTATCGTCTCCAGCAGTGACCCCAACCTTGGAAACCCAGGGCCCGGTATCACAATTAAAACAGACGTCAGTTTCTATCAACTAGACCGTGTCAAAAACGACTTTAAAGTTCTCAGTGAGCAAGTTTGAATCTCGACGTAGTGCATTGTGCATTGACAGCTTCTGTTTAGAAACCTTATCGAATCGCACTAGCAATGCAATCAGATGGTCTCCCCGCGGTCGATTCGTCGTGTTAGCCACAGTGGGGTCATCAAGCAAATCCGAGCTCGAATTTTGGGACCTTGATTTTAACCTAGAGGACCGGAGGGAAGGTCAGGGCGCTAAAGAGGACTGGGGAAGCAACATCCAACTCCTCGGAACGGCTGATCATTATGGTGTGACCGACGTTGAATGGGACCCTAGTGGAAGATACCTGGCCACGAGTGCGAGCGCGTGGACTCACACCGTAAGCATCTTCATTCGGTGGAGCTACCTCTTCTCATCTCACTTTGACTCAGCTTGAGAATGGCTATGCTATCTGGGATTTCCGAGGGCAAGAACTAATCAAGCAGATACAAGACCGCTTCAAACAGTTCCTTTGGCGCCCCCGGCCTCGCACACTCCTTTCAAAGGAGCAGCAGAAACAGATACGGAAAAATTTGAAAGAATACAGTCGTGTGTTCGAGGAGGAGGACCAAAAGGAGAGCGAGACGGTCAATACAGAGTTACTCGCTCAACGCCGACGCCTTGTAGACGAATGGAATGCTTGGCGTGCTCGCTGTAAGAAGGAGAGTGCTGAGCAAAGTGGTCATGATCATGCGAAGACCCAACATTCCGAAGAGGACAAGGAGGAGATTGAGGTATGGGTGGAGGACGTAATTGAACAGATTGAGGAAGAAGTGGTGGATTAAGGTTGTTATTTGCCTACACTCTTACCACGAGCTACATATATGACAAGCTTGGTATCACTGTAAGATGCGATATATACTTCCTTATGCATCTTTGTCTTCCTTATGCATCTTTGTCGTTGTGATACACAATACAACAGGTTGTACATGATGCAGGAGAAGGGTCAGGTGTCGCCGACGTGTCTTTCTCATGCTAGAGCCTCACTCCATCTCTTCATCCTCCTCATCGTGTCAAGCATTGACCACCATTTCATCTGGAGAACTTTGGAATATATTCGTGTTTGCTTCGGTAAGGTTATAATTTAAGTTGTAAGTATCGAAAGGAAAAATAGGTATAGGGGAAATACAATCAGGCCCAAGCGGCATACGGTTCGAGGCTCCCAACCAACAGCTTTGGCATCATCTTGTGTAACAGAGCGGTCATTGTAGGTGTCGGTGTGTTACCTTTGAAGAATCAAAATCAAGCCTGAAAATGGTATTTTTCTTCACCAGCGCATGTAATCATCAAGCCACAGCGCTCTCCGGTCTTGTTCTGCGCACCGGCAATGGGTACCGTGCTCTAGTCGAGTACCTGCTTGAGTACAGTATAGTACACCATGTTGTGCATTGTTTGATCACCCGGACCCGATATCGCGTAACATTGACCGATTATTCCCGATATCTTATCTGACAAGCGCTTTTTTATCTCTCATCTTTCCTTCCATCGACATTGATATAAAGCCTGCTGCCGTCCGTCTGCGTTTCTCTTCACCCATGGCTACTTCTGTCGTAGCAGCCTCTACCACCCTTTGGGCAACTCGTAACTACTCTATACATTCTTCCTTTCTTCTCGCTGATTTTTGCTACGTGTCTAGCTTCCAAGGAGTGGGTCATTCAGCCCAAGCCGAAACCAGGTCGTAAACCGAAGAAAGACCCTGCAGTACCGGATAGCACTGACGATGTCGGTCTACTTTGACTTCTGCACTGCGTGTACCTCGCATACTAATACATCTGTGTACAGGCCGATGGCAAGGGACGTCGCGTTCAGAACAGGTCAAGTAACATACTAGTGTGCACACATATGTATCCCGTGCTGATATATTCCTTTAGGGCAGCACAGCGCGCCTTTCGAGAGCGTAAACAATCACAACTTGCCGAACTACAGGCTCGTCTTCAGTCTTATGAACAGGGTGAGATCGAGCGTAATGTCGCACTCCAAAACATTGCCAAACGGTTGAAAGAGGAGAACGAAGCTTTACGCCATGAAAATTCACTTCTCAAAGAGAAAGTATCGGTATTGGAAAAAGAGCAACTCCTTCATGAGAGCGAGAAGAAGAGATGGAGAGACCACTCACCCTCTTCTTCCGCCTCCAGGAAGCGTCCGAGGACAGAAGGTGAAAGCAACGCTTCCCTTGTTTCTACCGTCCCCGGGATCTTCTCTTCAGCTTCACCGCCATCTATGGCATCTTCTCCAGACTCGTTCTCTTCGGATTCACCTTTCTCACCGGCTCCCCTCGAGTCTCAACTCCCGGGTTCACCGTCAAACACAGTGTTTGGCTTCGTGGCCACGGATAAGCCTGACGCCTATGTCGGTCATTCGTCCTTTGTGTCGTGTGGCTTTTGCAGCGAGCACACGATATGTGTTTGTCGTGAAGCTTTTCCCCCGTCATCAGAGGTCATAGTCCCCAAGACAGAGGTATTCGAATCAACCGCCTCCTCTGGCGTGATCAGGATCGGTACGCCTGCACATTCACCTCCTTCCATTCTGGAGAACCTGCCTGCATTCCAGCCAGCGGTACCGCTTCGTCGTCGCCAGACGGCTTCCACAGACCCGATTCCCCCGGTCGCTCAGCCTTCTCAGCCTCCGGCCACATGCACCGGTGATCCTAGTAATTGCCTAGCATGCGCTGACGATTCATTTGGGAAAGCGTTCTGCGCGGCTCTGGGCAGGTCGGTGGTAGTGCAAGCATCTAATTGCTCATGTCCCACGACGACGACAAACTTCAGTGTGGATCCTGCAGTCACAAGCCTCAGTAATGGTGCTGGTTCTCATACTCCTCCCACGTCGTCTGCACTTTTCTCACAGCACTCGGACGATGAAACCATTCCCACAAATGATGCGTGGAAACAGCTCAAGTCTCACCCTAATGTAGCCTTCTCTGACCTAGCGCTACTCGCCGACGTCGTCGCCCGTAGATCCAGATGTACTGGTCCTACGGTGGTCATATCTCCAGCTCCTGGTACAGTGACACCTGAGCGAATTGTTTCACCGGCTCCTTCAACTGTTGGATTTTCAGGGACTTCTGATATAGAGTCAGTCCTATTGACTGACCCTCACGCACACTACCACGAAGAAAGGGCGAGGTCGTCGCCACCCCGTCTCGTGCCGCAGGAAATTCTTCTGCAATGTGGGCGAGAAAGATTACGCCAAGTACAGGCGGCTGGAGTACGTGAGGCTCTGCGTCTTCTTGATGCCAAATTTCCATCGTCTTAACTTTCTACACTTTTTAAAACTATCAATTTGCATCCTTTGTATCCTTATTAACCCTCAAATGTTGCCTGCTCATAAATTGCATGATCATCCATTACCTTGCGTAGTGCTATGTAATACAGTATTTTTTCTGGAATTAAAGATCTCCCATATTTTCCTCAACCTCCATAGTTTTCTGTACAATGTACTCCACTCGGCCCTCGATAAGGGGTGTGCGCCTCTCTGATTATACTGGACTTGTCTGAAGTGGATTGCAAGTTTCTGCAGAGAAACAGAGCGTAAATTTTCAGGAAAGGGCTCCACGTACGGCCACAACGAAATCAACGAACGCCTAGCCATCGAGTATGCTCCCACAGCAAAGAAAGCACTGGCAAGTGCGTCGATGGCGGCTATATCAGGACGGATATTAGCCTGGACCATACGCTGAAATATCCGGACGGCCTGCTCAGGATTGCCTTGGCGCGCATACCCTGCTATCAGAATGGTATACATGATGACATTGGGCTCAACCCCAACATGAACAGCAGACTTCAGTACGTCCGAGGCAGCTTGAAGATCCCCTGAACGCGCGTAACCCTCCATGAGGGCACTGAAATGATACTCGGTGGGCTGAATCCCGCGATCCAATAGCATTTGGAAGATGTCTTGTGCAGCATCCATGTCCAATTTGAGACCTGCCTCGCGCTTAATGCGTAGAGCAGTAACGGCACCGTCGACGTTTACTCTGCGTTCCTTAAGGTTGTCTACGGCAGGCTGGATGAGATGATGGTGTGGTACTTGCAACGAGATGCCAGCAATCGGGTCAAAAGATCCATTATTTCCGTGGTCAGGAATAATGTTGTCCGAAGATCCGCGGGGTCGTGCTTGGCGTTTCCGGGAAAAATGGACTGCGATAGAGTCCCAACCGGCGCCAAATGTCAAGTATCTTTCATGGCGAATGACAGAGCTAAGGATGACGTGAAGATGCCGTAGTGTAGGCTGTATGGAGGGTGAACACAGCTTGTTAAAGAGGCGAAGTAACACGTTCGGACGAGCGTGCTTGATCTTGGCAACGTGAGCGATTAGGATTTCTACAGTAGACGCATTCGGCTGGATACCGTTCGAGTCCATGATGCTCAAAATTTTCGGTACGCAATCAACATCTTGGACAGGTAGCAAGCCCTTCAGGAGGGCGTTCAGGACCCGTGTCGTGGGTGAAATTCCTGAAGTCGTCAAAGGCGCACTGACGGAGGTATAGTCAGGGGCCAATGATTCAAACAATCTATGCGTAGACATTTGCGGGTCATACATTTCAGCCACCAAACGAACAGCAGTACGCTGATCTCCTGTTGTACAGAAGGCGTGTATGAGAGAGGTGACAGTTTCCGCTGTAGGTCTGACGCCGGATGTTATCAAGCCATTCAAAATGGCCAGAGCACCTGCGAGGTCCCGTCGAGAAGCCATGTAATGAATAAAGGTCGAGAACGTTTCCGCGTTCGGAGTTACTGGGTTTGTTAGGGAAACAGGTAGAGGCGAATATGCAACGGCATCTCCGTCTTCCGGGGTGGAAATGACCCCAGACAGGACGTGTATAATGGAAGCCACTTGTGAGTTTTCGAACAGATTTAGAATACGCAGAGCGCCTGTGATGTCGTGAGCATCGAGGCGAAGTTGTAATAAACGATTGAGGGTGCTGACGACAGAACCATCTCCTAGGACGGATACAGACCGGAGAGCTCGATCCTGAACTTGAGCATTGGGTCCAAAAGTTCGATAATAAGAAGCAATTATTACATGTGTGTCGTCGTCTGGAGGAATCCCAATCTGCGACATCATGCGGAGCAACTGTCTTGTTCCCGCCAGATCGCGATTGCGGACGCGGCCTGAAATCAGGAGGTGGAATGTCCTTCTGTTGGGCTTTACATGAAAAGCTTGGAACTCTTCCAAGACATCGCGGAGAGTTGCATGACGATCCATCTCTACCAGCGCGCGAATACGCCAATTGAGCAGTCGAACGCTTGTCTTTCCGGTCTGACGTTTCCCCAGTGACACCACGGAGAGAACCGCATTCCAATGATGCGAAGTTGCAAGACGATGCGTGGTGCACTCGTATGCATTTTGTCTCAGCTTGCAGCCAAGGGCATGAGCAAGTTGAAGCACTTGCACGGCACGACGGAAGGCCGGCGTCGACGACATTGCTTCGGCCAATTCTCGCGTTTTGACATTGTCCAATAAATGCTCTGTTAGGACTTGCGATGCACGAATCTCGTTCAGAAGAGACTTCTTGTTGTCCACTCGGGATATTATTGCAGACAGAAGCTCTACAGGAAGAGGGGGTCGGTCGTGGAATGAGTATTTGCCATCCTTGGAAGTTGGTATGTCCTCCTTTCCGGTCATAGAAGAGCTCGTACCGGCTTTCTGGATGCCGGCAGGAGAAGAACGGGGCGTATCTGGCCGACGAACTTGAGCGGCCGACGGAAAGCATCGTACAGAGATAGAAGAGCGATTGTGAAACACGGACAGTCGAAGAGGGCTGAAAGATGAATTTGTTCCAGAAATGAGATATTCAAAGTGCCGCCTAAGAGCAAGACCAGCTCTCTTGAGCATGGACAGCCAGGTCGACAATCAGAAGGATGTCGACGACCTGAAAGCCAAAAAGGAATAAGTGCAAAGAATGATTTGAGAACATTGAGACTTACTACCCGTAGGAGTGTGGGTAGCTGGTCTAATATGTGCGGCGCCGGCGCATTACACGCTGTTTCCTGACTATAACTTCCGATAGTGAAACTATGAGCGACAGTGAGTCCAAGCTTCAAGCTTTTTCGTGTTGCAGCGACCACGTGACCCAACACATTCTAGGCTCACCCTAGGGCCGGTCTCGACCCCCTTCAAGTTAAGCTTCAAATTCAAATTTCAGAGCCTTCATCCAAGATATTTCTTGCAGATAATTGACAAGCACATCGTAATGATGATCATACTGTTCCTTGTATCGTATGTATTTGTTACTTGGGATAAGTCAAGTTGAATGCCTTATTAATGCCAAGTAGTAGGCAACATTCGTCCCCGAAACTACATTATGCATTCAATGTCACTGCAATCAGATAGAATAGCAATATCAGAAGGAAGCGATCCTCGAGAAGCCACTCCTCCAGACCCCGACTCAGTTCGACCGGTAACGGTACATGCCACCTCCATGGTACTAGGAAAGCCGGGGAACCATATCCCTGTTGCAACACATGATAAGGCGCAACAGAATTGATATGAGCTGTTCGGCGTTCTCAAACTCTGAGGGCAGGATTTCCATATACGTGAAGATGTGAGGTAGTAAATTAGCTCACTTGCACTCTGGGGTACGCAGAACGGGGCAATTGTGAGAAACCCAATATCAGAGTCAACCTACAACATCCAATATGTACGTCGAGGCAACGCGGGTCTGTATTCATAATCCATAGCGCATTGGGCACAGGAAGCGTATTAATAAGAATCCGGCATACTTTGTATGTAGAGTAACGACTCCATGGATTTCCAGGCACGTTGCGATTCATGATGCGCTCTCCCTTCTGTTTGTAGGACCGGACTACCGGCAGCGCGTGTGATCTTCTGCTGCTTAGACGATAGCTCAAGAGAAGTAGCATTCAAAATTGTTGCGGTACCAATTTATGGTGTCATGCCGTACTATTGAGCGAAATGCGTTGATCCGGAGTGCAAAAATAAAGCTCTCCGGGTCCGCCACGATGCCAGTATACCAAGGGCCAAAGTTCAGGACTTGTGGGGATGACATGGTCGGGAGCTCTTTTAGGTCCTCTCCATTGAGCTACGAGTCTCGCAGACGTTACTCCTCGGTGACCAAGAACGATAGCCTAAAGAACCGCGGGCCACAGATGACAAAGAAAGCTCGGAGATGCAAAGGGGGGATGAAGAGAACAGGAACCAGATGGTCTCGTGGTTATTGACGTTGAATATTGAGTGCCAGGAACGGACGAGAACAGTCAATTGCAGTACTGAATAGAAGGCGAAACAGGTGTTGGATGGGGACATAATCACAGCCCCGGAGAAAACCCTAGCGTAGGAAGCGAGACACACGGAGAAAGAGAGAAAGAGAAGAAGGCGATGGCCATAAGCAAACAAGAAAAGTCCGATATCAAAGAAAAAAGAAAAAAAAAAAAGAAAGGAGTGGAGGTTGGAAGAGAAAACACTGAGTACAGAATACTGAGTGGCAGTGGTGGTCACGTGGTTGAAGGACAACCGTTAGGCACGGAAATTCAGTTTGATTCGTTTTGAACGCGTTTGTTGAGAATGTTGGGCCGCAAATGAATTTCCGGGGTGACTGTAAGGGATTTCGCTGTGCATCTGGGCAATCCGTACTGACTCAGATCTCAGTTCATTTCATGCATCTTCTGCGGCATTCTCTAGCTACCGTAACCGTTTCTCTGCTTGCTTCGGTCCTGCTCCTCCGCGTCTCTTTATCATGCCAGTTCTTGTTGCATTCAGTCACTGACTCATTCCATTTACGGTGCTTGTCCCTGTCCTTCATGTTTCAAGTCACTTCTGCGGCCAGATCTGAAGGCTATTCGAAACCCCCTCGGGATGGGACCTAACAACCACGTACCTCCTCCAAGTAGTCCCATGCTTCCGGTGTTCTCAACTCGGCCATCCTTTCACCTTCTAGATATAAAGGTCAGTTCATTCATGCTAATCTCCTCACATCTCATCCTCATCAATCCAGCGATCATGCAAAGAACTCATCTCTCTGTTCTCGAGTCTAGTGCTGCTCGTTTCCCCTCATCTGCCGTCTTCAAACTACCTGTCTTAGACCCTCAGACAAGTCAGCTTCGCGACTGGCAGACGGTCACTTATCGACAGTTCCAGTGCGATGTCGAGCTCTTCGCTAGGTATTGGTCACGAAAGCTAAGGCGTGATCGTATTCCTCAGCGGTCGGTGATCGGTCTGTGGTAGGGCGATCTCTTCTTCGTCGTATTCTTCTCTGTTCGTTCCTCACCTTGCCTTACTTAGGATTGGTGGTTACACGTATAACGACGCCCTCCATATATACGGTCTTTCAAGAGCTGGCTATATCCCCCAGCTCTTCAGTCTTCGGCTTCCCAATCCAGAAGTCATCTATGAGCTATTGGTGAAAGCCAATGCCAAGGCATTGATTTGTGATCAGTCTTTCATGTCTGTGCTGGGTGGATCGCATGTGCCTGTACATCTCGCTGTGGATGCATCGAGTGTTGATGCAAAGGATGAACCTCTACCCACATTGCCTTCTGTAGCCAGTCATGACATCGCTTTTCTCTTCCATACTAGTGGCTCAACTTCGGGAAGTCCTAAACTCGTGCCGTGCAGTTATCGGTGGCTGGACACCACAGTTCACAAATCATATCAGATCAGCAGACCACGGGATCCTGCCCGTCAAGACGTAACCTCTTGGATGTAAGGTTTGAAAAGATTACAGTGATTTTCTTGGACTGATTTGAATTTGCTATAGGGGAAGCATGTGCCACATTGGACAAACATTCAGTACGTCCGCATTTGCCAAATTCTGAAGTTTCGTCATCTAGACTGACTACGATATTGCAGTGCTTATTGGCAGCCTGCAGCATGGCTCTTGCGTTATTCAGCCGACCACTATCTGTTTCTCCTCGGACGAGCTCATTGACATGATTCATCGATGCAGACTCAATAGACTGAACCAATTCGCTGCTTTTCTGGCAATGCAATTACGTGCATCCCGTAGTGACCCAAAGCTTCTTTCCTTGCTGGCCAGTCTGGATGAAGTTTTATACAGTGGTATGCCTCTTGCTCGGGAAGAAGAGGAGTGGGCATGCCGAAACAACATCAACCTCACGGTAAGTTACCATTGATTGATTAGCGGTTTTCTTTTGTTGACCCAATGTCCTTGTCTTCCCGTAGAGCCTGTTCGGAAGCACTGAATGCGGAGCCACGCTCATGTCCATTGGTGGAGCTGGTCCTGACGCAAGGTTCCTTCGTCCTTTGGATGGCGTTTCCTATCGTTTCAATCCCATTCAAGAAGGACAGACAGAAGGTGGTCATCAATCAACCGCCCGGATGCTAGAATTCCTTGTGCTCAGCGACTCGGGTGACTGCCCTGATCCCTCACTGCGACATGCTGATGGGCACTTCCACACCGGTGACCTCTTCCAAGAGGTTGCACCCGGGTGCTATGTCTTCCGCGGAAGAGACGATGATTGGATCAAATCGGAAAACAGTCTTCGCTGTGATACAAAGTTAGCTTTGCTTCTTTTGCGTACGCGTTCTAGCTCTGATGATGTCTTCTAGGGCTATCGAGGATAATGTCAGAATGACATGCGGCAATCTGGTGGCAGCGTGTATAGTAGTGGGCACCGGACGCCCATCGCCAGTTCTTTTCATCGAACCATCAATTGAAATGGACGAAGACAAGCTTAAAAAAGAAATCATTAGAAAAACGCGGCACTTCCACTCTCGCCGATACCTTCACGAGCGCATAACTTCTGCCAACATGATTGTGGTGGTGCCAACAAATACCCTTCCTAGAACTGCCACCAAAGGAAACATTCGACGCAAGGCCGTTGAAGAAGCATACAAAACGCAATTGGACCAGATCTTCGGTCTGGTGCGGTAAATGCTAGACGTCTTGGGCAATAATTTATAACTCAAGTATGTAGTGGTCATATTCTATTTAGTACTGTACTTCTCTGCCGAATCGGCTCTACATCAAAACTAAAATCCACTAAAGTACCTCTTGTAATTACATAGATCATAATACTCTTCAGAATTTCTTGTTCATAGCTGGTATTCTTATTTATACCTAGCCATTCGCTGTATCACTACTTTTTGATTGTTTCGGATACACATGTATGTATTTTTATAATTGCTGTCCAGGTGGGTGTACAAGTCTTGAGTGTCACTTCTAAGATCATAGTATGGTGTTTTGAGTGCAATGGAACCATGCCAGTTCGAAATGAACACAACTTTAGGGGCCACTACAGTTGCTGCCACTTACTGGGCTCTAAATGGAGAACTTACCCTCAGAAGGTTCTGTAGAGACCCTATACTTGCAGTAGAATGCACTTGGAGGAACACAGTCCGTGAATATACCACGAGAGCAACTGAGTGAGTGATGATAGCACACAAGAGCATCTGATATGATGTGAAACATCCTAATCTGCTTCAGTTTGATATGTATTACTATCAATAGGTCTAGGGGTGCTATTGTCAAGATTTTTATTTTCCACTATGTAACAGCATAATGACACCTCATCTGTTGGTACACTCAAGCCTGTCGATGACGACCTTGACAAGGATAACAAGGATCATTGGAAGGTGTTACTCAGTAGGTTTAATATCTATTCCTTCATGCCACTCTTTTTTGATGCCTTCATTGGTACAAAAGTCCAAACACTGGACTTTGGCGACCTACGAACATTTTCTAGAACCTGTTGTTCACTATAACAACAAGTTTGGCAAATGGGGCATGCACTTCATATGCAAATAGCAAGTTTTCTAGTCTGTCGTGGTATCCCATGACTGATGTGTTCTAGCAACAATGATGAGTCGGTTCCGTGCCTTTTCACGGACACCAGCACCAGCAACTTGGTTCGGCATGTCTCAACATGCAAGGCTCTGGGCATTCTGTGTGACAAGTTGCCGGGGATCAATGCATGTCTGAATATTGAAGTCGGTGATAATTCTCTTCCATTGAATCTCGATCTTGGATCAAATTTCAACGAGTGCTTGATCGAGATCAACTGGGGCGGTAAATGCCGAAGCTTTGTAGCGGCGATTGTATCTGTTCAACCGAACAAACCTTGTTTTCTCGTATCAACAAAAAAGTTATCGAGCACTCATCGTCAACGCACTCGTTAAAATGGTGAATTTCCTTCGCATTTATGACCCTACATGTACTAATTGGCTGCTTAGGACTCCTCTTCTAAAGCCCCAGTTAAGCTCGCAAAAGTTGTCAAGGTCGCCTACTTTGGCTGCAAGTTTTACCCAAATGCTTACTTTTCGTCTCGTGTAGGTCCTCGGACGAACAGGATCTCGAGGAGGTGTAACACAAGTTCGCGTTGAATTCATGGATGATCCCAGCCGGTCGATTATTCGGAATGTGAAGGGTCCCGTCCGAGACCAGGATATCCTTGCTCTGCTCGAGAGTGAGCGTGAGGCTCGGTACGTCGCTCTGTTTGATATCACTCAGCACACGTTTGTGACATTGCCTTTTCTTTCAGTCGTCTACGGTGATTTTCCACTGCCCATTCACCATCCTACATCTCTCTACATACGTTCGCATGTTTCATAGCATGGGTATCTTGGAATTTCCGTGATATGCTGTATTTCCCAAAATGATGCTTTCCCCAGCTGTCCAGCATGCAATGTCGCTTTTCACTCATGAGTTATACCTCTCCCAAAATTGTCACATTTTTCTCGGTTTTGATGAGTTATAACGTCGAGGGATTCCTTGCGCTGGACAATTTGTAGTTGGTGTTTCTGCTCTGCGTTTGAAGCTGAACAGACATGCATCGCAACGCCTGGCTTACCAGTGCCTTATTATACTCAATACCCATTAGTACTCCACCTTTCCAATGAGTAGCAGGTGGAGATTTCCGAGATAAGGCCAACCAGTTACACTACTCCTGCACTCTTTTGCATACCTCCATGACTGTGACTCGCAAAAGGGCTGCGTTTACTACCCTTCTCACCAAGTCGAATTACTTGCCTGGTGTCCTAGTCTTGGACTATGGTCTCAAATCTGTTGGGTCGAAGTATCCCTTAGTGGTCATGGTCACCCCTGGATTTTCGGCAGACGCTCGAAAAGTTCTGGTTGACTGCAATATAGAGATGTACGAAATTGAGACCCTCCTTCCAGAACAAAGCCGTCATGTAGTTGCAGAACATGATGCTCGGTTCAGAGATACTTGGACGAAGCTAAGGTGATTTCAATTATCTGGCTTCCGTTACTCCCTGTCCTGAAAGTACGGCAAGGGCATTTGAACTCGTACAGTTTGAGGTCAGTGACTACATTTACTCCACTACGTAGGTTGAAACAAGCATTCTTCCCGCAGCGAGTAGTTCTTTTAGATGCAGACATGATTGTGAAGAATAACATGGACGATTTGATGGATCTCCCGCTCGCACCAGATGAAATCGCTGCTGCTCACGCCTGCGCTTGTAATCCTATGAAGATACCTCATTACCCGAGCGATTGGTATGCATCACACAGTTAATCAGCACTCTAGGGAGCTGACTGTTTTTCTGCAGGGTGCCTGCTAACTGTGCGCATACGGCAGTACAAAGTCCTTTGAGTCCTCCTCCTTCATGGACGCCAGAAAGCCCTCGCCCCTATGGTCAGCTAAACTCAGGCACCGTTGTGCTAAACCCTTCACCCCAGCTCAGCCAGGCAATCGTTCATTACCTTAACACAGAGAAAATCGATCATTTTACCTTTCCTGATCAAGATTTGCTCTCAGAGTTCTTCAAGGGCAAATGGAAACCATTGCCATGGTACTATAACGCGTTGAAGACCTTGCGGGTGATTCATTCTGCAGAGTGGGATGATGAGGAAGTGCGATGTCTTCATTACATTCTACGCGACAAACCATGGAATGCCAGGGTGCTGTCTCAGGATGACCCGTATATCGAAGTTCATCTATGGTGGTGGGGCCACTTTGACAAGATGATAGAAAGCGTGAAGCCAGAACATCATGGATTGCTCCTGTCACTTGTCGACGCAGAAGGTAAACGCACAAGTGAATAGCCATCATAGTAGATATATATTAATAGGTTGAATTGTATATGCTATGCTCTCCAAGCCACATGAACTTGGTCAGTGCGAAATCTATAGTGCGGTCAGCCATCTAGGTTAGTGAGACTGAGACGAACTTGCCGTTGCGTGCATGTACTCTTTGCCAGGGGTGTCTCATGGCCCATACGGAAGCTCAGAAGACCTGCTTGAGCAATCATAATCCCGTTGTCAATGCAGAATCTACAACAGTCCATGAGCAGGGGGGTACATCCCGTCATATGAAAAGTCATACCGGTCATCAGTAGCGAAAACCTGACCCCCGCGCTCTCGCGCCATGATACCCATCATTTCCTGAAGCCTCTCGTTACCTGCATCGTGATCAATATTCTGCCTTTCCATGCAATTGACACTCGTTACATCCAACACCGCCTACAATCAGGACTTCGCGGCTGCCAATATGAGCCATCGCACGCTCAGTGATTTCTACTAGCATCGCATAGACAGTTTCTTGCAATGAAAAGCAGAGGTCAGACGAGGTAATGATATCTTCGTTGTCGTCTGCGTTCTCCGTTCTAGATCCAGCCTGAAATCTCTTGTCGAGAGTGTACGCCTCCACAGATGATAAGATGCCAGACAGACTGATGTCCATTCCCTTGGTGGTGTAGGGTAGCGATAGTAGGCGTTTACCCCTGGTTCAGACAAATGTCAGTATCCCACTCCTGTTCATGAGGGTAAGAACACACTTCTTGGCTTCTTGCTCAATATTGTACCCTGGACTGGGATCGTTACTCAGATTGATAACACGGGCAAAGCGATCAAGACAGTTTCCAACGGCAATGTCCAAGGTTTCTCCAAATATTCGATAGCACTGACGGGAATAAGCGATTACTTGTGTGTTTCCGCCTGAGACGTATAATACAACCGGATTTTGAGCACCAGTGATCTCTCGGCCCATCTCAATGTCTATCACAATAAGAGTCAAAACACGTCAATCGGTCCATGGAAGCAGTCACGGCACGTACGACCGACGCAATGGTTGACACCCACAAGTGGTTTATTGAACAACAGCGAAAGTGTCCGGGCAACTAGGGCCACAGATTGTAATGGTGCACCCATTCCAGGTCCTTGACACTATCATCAAGAACTGCAATCATGACCAACAGGTAGTCATTCACCTTTCGTGAAGCAAATACAATCTAGATCTTGCATCCGTACATCTGCTTTAGCAAGACATTCATTTATGACTTTCAGTACCCATTCTCGGTGGTGTAATGCAGTATCACGAGGCTGAAAACCTTCACCGGGTGGGGTGATGTAGGTATGCCTGATATTTGACAAGACAGAAGACGATCCGTCTTTGGAGTGTTTGATGATACCAGCGCCGAGCTTGTTGGCAGAGCCTTCCAAACCGAGAGCTAGATAGGTTCGATCTTAGATGATGGACAATGTCAACAAAGTTGAGCCTAAATCGACAGTAATAAAGCAATGAACCTGGAAGTTTCAGTGGAGAGGTCCTTCGCACTCTGCCAGGCATGATAGTCGCTTGTAGTGAATAATCATATCACGTTGTAACGAATTCATCATTTTGTACTGAGCTTCAGCTTCAACTCTCAAAATCATTAACACTAGTACCAGGCAGAGCAGATTACAGTACTCAGTTTTAGAGTGCAACGGTGTGTATGAAAGCGGCGTAACTAATAAACCTGACTAACTTATTCTATGAGTAATGAGTAAACCCTGGAAATTTTGAGCACCACACGCCAAATGGCTAGAGCATGAACGTCAACGGGTTCTCCAGGTACCCTTTGAATGCTGCCAACCACCTGGCAGCGATAGCACCATCTACCGTCCGATGATCAGAACTCAATGTCACCTGCATGTTTTGCACGACCTTGAAACCACGCTCTTCCTCCGGTGCTAATACCAACTTCGCTTCTGTTGAGCCGACAGCAAGAATACACGATTGCGGAGGGTTGATGATGGCAGTGAAATGAGAAACGCCGTACATTCCCAAGTTAGAGATGGTGAAAGTTCCGCCCTAAGATTAAACGCAAGTGGTAAGCATCCTGAAGGTTTAGTGCGTTAGGATATAATGCACCTGATATTCAGAAGGTGCTAATTTGCCGTCGCGAGCTTTCTTAGCCAATGCTTTGGTCTCCGCAGATATCGTGGCCAGTCCCTTGGACCCAACATCTTTCACTATGGGAGTGATGAGGCCAGTAGGAGTGGCGACAGCAACAGATATATCCGCCTTTTTATATCTAGAGTAGTCGAGATTCAGAAAGAGATACACCGGCAACCAAATATCAAACTCACGTCCGGATAACTTCACCGAGCCAAGCAGAGTTAGCTTCAGGGACATCGGCCAAAGCACAACCAACGGCTTTGACAATAAAGTCGTTGACGCTTAACTTGGCGCCCTTGTCTTTCTCTGACAATGTCTTGTTGAAAACTTCTCTCAGTTTGAGAACCTTGTCCATGTTAATGTCAACGGTGACGTAGTAATGGGGCAATTCTTGTTTCGACTGAGAGAGTCGGGCACCAATGGTACGGCGCATGTTAGAAATGGGGGTATCAACATAGTCCGGTAATTGAGCAGCAGGAGGCTGGGCAGATGTTGAAGTAGCAGCCTCTGGAGACGGTTTATACTTCTCCACGTCCTCACGGATGATACGACCGCTGGGTCCAGTACCCTTGACCTTGCCAAGGGGAATACCCCGTTCTAGGGCAATCTTCTTCGCAATAGGAGAAGCAAAGATTCGGTCGCCAGCAGCAAGTTCAGATTTAGATTCCGTAGGTTCTGGTGCGGGTTCTGGTTTTGAGGGTTCAGGCGCAGCCTTGGGTGGTTCAGGCTCTTTCTTCTCCGGTCGAGACTCTTTAGGAGCTTCAGATGCCTTGCTTGCCATCTCAGCGGCAGCAGAAAGGTCATCACCTTCCTCGCCGACAATAGCGATGGGTGAGCCAACTTTAATGTTTTTGGAACCGTCCGGGGCCTGCATACAAGAGATGAGTATGAAAGTAATTAGTAAATTAGCAAAACTTACTATAATTTTAGCCATGATACCCTCGTCCTGAGCCTCCACGTCTATGGTAGCCTTGTCCGTTTCCTGCGGACGAACGTGAGCTGGGTAAGGGAGAAACGACAAGAGCGGCTCACAATCTCAAGAAGGACATCACCTGCAGAGAATGTTTCTCCTTCCTTCTTTTTCCAAGAAGCGATACCACCCTCCGTCATCGTTGGACTCATAGCAGGCATATTGAACTGCGAGAGAGCAGTTCTGCGTGCCGATACATGAAAACCTAGATAAAGAAAGAGAAATGAGAGAAAATGGATATGAAATGATTGAAAGAGACATACGACGCGCGAAAGTACGAGCAACAGAGAGGGCCATGGTTTACAGCTGGAAGAGACGGGGAAACCTGTTAGCAATAATTTTGTTGGGACAGCTGCTCTGGGGCAAGACAAGCAAGCACACACAAAAATCATACCCGCGTCCGGACCGTGGACTCCTTCAACTTGTGATATAAGTTTTCTAATTTTCTTTGAATGGCTTCAGATATCGTGCTACCTGGCCAGCCAATTCCTTTGCCTCGCGGACCTGTTCCACAGATAGGAAGAGGAACTTATAGTAGAGATTCCCAAGTCAGAGCTAGTCTCCTTGGTGTTCCACGTTACGAGGGATCGGTTTGCCTTTTCTTTTCCTATTAACACTAGAGAGTTTGATTCGTCTACAGACTCTTGCCATTTCTCGTGTGCGACCACATCCTCCATCTCCCAACTCGGTGGTACTCGGGTCTGTCACACGGCTATCACCCGTTCAAGCTCTTCTCTCTATCACTGTCGTGGACGGTGTACCGCTACCGCCTGGTGAGGAGTTCACAGGTGTTATTCGCTCACAAGATGTCCGAGCAACAGAGAAAGACAAGGTTAAAATGGGTGACTGTTTTCGAGGTACGACTTGACGTTTCCTGGGCCAGCATCTGTGTTACGATTTATAAAAGGCGGGGATGTCGTACGCGGAATTGTCGTATGATTTAGTTCAATTCAGTTGGTTCTCGGGAGTATTGAAATATGTTCCCTCAGTTATCCCTGGGTGATGCTCGAAGCTACTTTGTAACCACTGCAAGAAACGACCTTGGTGTCATATTTGCGACGAGCGAAGCCGGTAAGTAATATGTCTTGTTGTGGATGGTCACTCATCGTTCTGCAGGTGCAACAATGGAACCAGTTTCATGGCAGGTATGTGACACATGTTTCGGCACACAAATTAGCTAGACACACGAATGATTTACTCTAGGAAATGCGATGCCCTCGGAGTGGTAAAATTGAGAAACGAAAGTGTGCAAAACCTGAAGGATTGTAGGAGAGTTGTAATGAAGAGTGAGCAATAGTCGATACGGTAACGATAGAAAGAATCTGGAAAAAATAAACTCAAAATAATACTGTATTTTGAATTTAAAATATGCGCATTACGACAGCCGATGCTGAACTTGCCATTTTCGGCAACCAAGTTGCACACCGTTTCCTAAGCTTGGACAGCGACGGTCCTCGTTGGTCCCCCTTCATGACTGCTGTTCTCTCTCCAACTGATGCTCTTAGAAGAGACAAAATCATGTCTATCGACGACTCATCCATAAGGTACCTTATGTCCTTTGTTTTCTATGTATGGTCTCATCGTTTTCAACGGGTTCAGTTACTCTTCATCCACCGACTGGCGTGCAAAGTACAATGAGGTATGTGCTAATCTTTGTATTCGAATGTCTTCAACTCAAATGCTCGCATCAGGTGGCCGATATGCTGGCAGAAACTCGGGCTGAACTTGATGACTTTCACCACGCCAGTAAGGAACTTGAGGCAGAGCTGGAGAACGAGCTTCAGAGGACAGAGAAGGCCCAGCAGGATCTTAGGGTCAAAGTAGAACGGGCAGAAACTGAGAGAGATGATTGGAAGGTGCGCTCATTTCGCTTCTGTAGCTCTCTGGCGATCGCTTTATTCATGTATGAGACTAGTCCAAGTTCATTTCTCTTCAAACCACACATAATACCATGACAACTTCTCTTCAACGCGAACTGGATAGGTTACGACAAGAACACCAACAACTGAAGATTCAACTGCGCGAGCTTGAAATGGGGAATGACGATTTGGAACGGACAGAGCGCGCAGTCTCGTCTAATTTGGCCGACGTTGAATCCAAGTATTCTCGCGCTCTAGAAGAGAAGATCCTCCTTGAACACGAACTTCTTGACAAGGCTACTGTCGAAGAACAATGTCAGCGGCTCAAAGATGAACTACGAGGTGCAGTATCAACACTACTGGTATCTCTTCCAACACTCATATATCGTTTCTATGCCGTAATCAGATGCTAATGCAGAAATCTCGATTTTGAAGGACCAGCTTGCTACGCGTTCATCATCTCATTCCAGTGATTCTTCAAACGACCGTTCAATATTTCCTCGGCTTTCATCCCCCTCCAGTGATGACCTGCTGCGCACACCAGCTCCGCCTGACCTTCAGCTTTCAGAGCTAGACCCGAGCATGGAAAGTTTACCTGACACGAATGTGTCTGAAGACGAAGTGACTCCCCGGAAATCAACTCAAGCTTCTTGCAACAAGGCTCAGTCTGCACTTCTTCAGCATGCTGGTTTCCTTCCTGCCAGGTCCGCCGTATCTACCCCGCCCAGCTCATCCACTGGGATTCCACGTTCCAGTACGGTGCCCTCCCTTTATTCCTCCTCTCCTCGGACTCCCAGCACCCCGAGTGGCCGACCTGTGGTTGCACGTAATTCATCGACTATGACCACAACTTCCGTCACCAGCACTACTTCCAAGAGTAGGGGTGTTCAAATGGTATCGGAAATGCGCGCTCGTGTTAGGAACTTGGAACAGAAGATTCATACTCGTGTGCCGAGACTCCGTATGGGTAGTATGACCAGCCGACCCAACGCAAATGCACTTGCGACGTCCAGCATGGTGTCTCCAAGTCCGCCTTCCGCGTCTCGAGCTGCATTGAGTAGAAGTAGTTGGGATAAGTCTGTATTGTCTAGGCAAAGCTCTGATTCTAAGCGAAGTTTGGAATCAGAGAAAAGTAGGAAGGATGACTCCTCTGGCTGGGTCCTCATCATGGAAGATTCACCTTCGCCGACAAGAGAGAGACGAAGGGCGACCAGTCCCCGAGCTCAAAAGGCATTGAGTCCAACAACTTCGACATTGCATACTGCATCCTCTTCCCCAACCTTCGGATCATCGAGAGCAAGTCCTCTATTCCAAAGTGGGCTCAAACGGCCACAATCTCGCCTCTCTGGGGGCAGTACAGCGACCACGAGCTCCATACCAACCCCCACCTCACGACCTGCCACGCCGACTTTCCTCCCTCTTCCTTCTGGCGGCCTTCATTCACATACGGCGGGAAATGGTATACCAGGCCCTAAGCGGTCCACTGGACCCAGTCCTTTCAGCTCGCAGGTCAAGAGGTCATCACTAGGATCCAGTACAGCAGCCATGCCTCCGCCGTCGGATACCCGTCGGGTGCGCCCGACTACAATGCCACCCACAGCGCGTAGTGGCTTTCATTCTGGATCCAGTACACCATCATCAGTCAATGGCGAGGTCGACAAGGGCCTTCCTCACCTGCCTAGTTCACACGCCAATGTCACTATCCGTCACTCATCCAAATTACCCCCGGCAACCTCTTCTCATTTATCCCAGAGCCGGATAGGGCGTCCGAGCGGAGGTGCACGAAGGAAGAGTGCTGATGGTGCAGTTTAAGGTTTGCTCGACTCTGATTTTAGAATGTGACCAGGTTGTAGTCTTGATGAATGCTCCCTCCCTTCTTTGTCTTTTCATTTAGCTATGGCCATATCAGATGTATTTGATTCTTTTCGTCTTGACTTATTACCACTCTACGTATGTTTTCCTCTATCCTCCCTTTCTTATTTTTTTTTTCGGGACAAGAGGTTCGCCAAGCGTCTCGGTATTTGTATTCCTCATTGAACGATTGCACTAACCCCACACATTCATTCACTCTTCTCCCCCCTACCTTTCACGACTCCAGCTGCGTTGCGAAAGCGCTCCGCTGGTCTTCCAACGAACCGGCACACGAAGGCTTAATATACATCGCCCTATAGAAGGAAGAGCGGGACTTCTGTTTAATCGACTGGACGATGCATGCGAGCCTGTTACCATATCCCTCGATACCTCCATAGTATAGTAACAGTAAATTGTGTCTTTAGTCTGCGGAATGTAAGTTATGCTTGAATTCATAATGTGTTATTTAGATCACGTGTAAGCACCCACGGATCCTGTTTTACTGCAGTGCAAGACACTCACTCTACTCACTACTCACAACTTGCGATGGCGACACCAAGAACAGACTCGTCTACTGCTCCCGAACGGTCGCTGAACCATCAAGTAGTCCTTGATGAAGACGAATATACCGAAGCTCTTTCTCGTATAATTGCACGCGATTTCTTTCCAAGTCTAGTGCATTTAGATGCCACGAACGGGTATCTTGATGCATTGAATTCTCGCGATCCTCATTTAATTAGCGCTTCAGTGCGACGACTTGAGGAGATTAATACACCTTCGACTCGCCGTGCAGCGCTGTACCAAACTCCTTCTCAGACACCCTACGGTGCGGGACCTTCGGATACTCCTCTTCGAACTCCTCGATGTAGCGAGCCCCCTATGAAACGAGCACGATACGACACGGAAATGAGCCTGGACACTTTCCAGGCTCGCTACACCTCAGAGGATAATTCGAGTTTCACGCATATATTGGACGAAGAGAATAGGCAACGGAAGGAGAAATGGGCATGGGCATGGGAGGCACAGAAGAGGGTAGAGCAGCAGAAGGACAGGATGCTTGAGGTGAGAGAACGGATGCTGATTGAGGCACCGCCTATGACTGGGATGAAGGAGAAGTTCATGATCGAGGCACCTACGCCCGCGGGACTTATCACAGATGGCAGCAATGAGAAAGAGGGCGAGGAGAATGGGACAGAAGAGCATCGCCTTTTGAAAGAGGAATCTCAATCTCAGTTGATACTAAAAGGAAAGATGCGAGAGCAAGAGTCACAGGTAGACGTTATGGCACCCAAGAAGGATGCTCGTTCCGCTGGTGTAGACGGATGGAAATTCAAGGTTGGCAGTTTATGCTATGAACTCTGACCACTTTACACCAACTAACCTTGTTTCACTAGGCTCGAAATTCGCTGATGTTTTCTCCGGATGCAGACTCCTCTCCATATCATCAAACTCCCAGGCATAACATCGTACCAAAGGGAGAAGAGAAGTCCATTCAATACGGGAGTACTCGATTACCACAGCAAGACAGTTCTGTCTCTTCGTCGCGGCCACTATCTGCCCCTTCAAGTCCAACAAGAAGTACGATTGATGCTGCAATACAAGGAACACCATGTAAGGCTTTTTCGAGGTTATTTGAGTTCTTAACATTCTAAAATTGTTTCTCTCATATCGTGCTAAAGAGCCTACAATCAATAAATTCTCTCTTGTACCTCACCTCCCATCCCCAACACCATCCGAGCTGGGTCCGGCGGCTGTCAAGGAACTCATGACATGGGGCACGCTCGATGCGACCCCTCGAATAATATCTCAATCAGACGACCCAGCGGAGGAATTGCCAGCCCCAAGTACACCATTTCACATTCCTGCTCCATCTTCTCGCGAAGTGATTTCACATAAACTGTCAAATAAAGCATCCAAGAGCCTTCGTGCAAAAGCAGGATTGCTAGGGCTTTCTTCTGGAACCCCGCTCATCTCGAGGACTCCGATTGGTGGTTCGAATAGGAAGGGAAGCATGGGCCCTCCAGCGTGGACACCAAGGAGGTCAGATATTGCAGGCAATTTGACGCCAGCAGCGAAGAGGTTATTGGATAGGACGACAATGGGAGCTGTAGCGTCAAGGAGAGCTGAAGCTATGGAGCGTACTGCGGGTTGGGACGGCAATAGTCGCAAAGCCAAGGATATGAGTAGAGTTAGATGGACGCCGACACCGAGTTCGGTTGCTCGACGATGAACGACACTTAATACATGTGTAGCGTCAATCCTGCATTAATCTCAAACAAGTTATACATGATTCAAGTACAATAATGGAGAACACTATGACTCTGATATTCTACGCCGCTTGGAAGCTGGCTCCTCACTAGCCTTGTCCTCGTCTATCGTCCTGTCCTTCGCACTATTGTCGGATTTGGTTGCCTTCTTGGAATCAGGAGTAGGAGTGGCAGAAGATTTAGCGTCTGCAGGTTTTGCTTTCTTCTTGACTACTACACCCTTCAAAGACTTCTTAGCATCCTTTTTGAGAGTGCCTCCCACAATAGATTTGCTTGCAGCCTTCGTTGTAGCGGTAGTAAGTGGAGGAGGATTAGTTGCTTGTGAGCGTGCTGCGACGGCTCTATCAGGACAGGTTCAGCTCGCGTATATGTAGAAACAGATGCATCGCTGACTCTTTGAAGCTCTTCACTTCCTCGCCATCCTGTTCCTTTCTCTGCCGTTCCTCCGCTTCCTCCTTCTCTCTTATAGAGTCAAGGAACATGATTTCGTCCTCCTCAAGGGCACGGAATTGATTAGCTAGGTATTGATTCAAGACCCTGGCTGCGAAAATAATAAGATGTGTAGTGACCTAGTTTCGTCTTCTCCTCCCATTCTTCTTGCTTTGCTATCTGGGTAGAAATATTTATGATCCGGAAAAGAAAAGAGATAGATGAGCACATACTCTGTTTGCCGCGAGTTTCTGAAAACGGCGTCACACCAGGGGGAAGAAAGTAGAGTCAATACACTCCGTGAAGAAACGGAACTGATTATACACACTTCAGCTAGACTTCGTCCGTCGTACGAATCTTCTACTTGTTGTGGCGGTGGTTCTTGACCTAGACTGGAGAGGAAATAGGTACTCGAGAAAAAACATGGACATCAAAACGTACCGAGCGTATGCAGCCTTCCACTGCTCTTCTCTCCGGGCCTTGGCAGACTCAATCTCGTCTGAAGAGACGAAACGAGAGCCAACGACACCCAAAGAGAGGGACGGTATTGAAGTAGACTCGTCCATACTATTTAACAGTGATAGTAAGTGAGAGAGAAAGTTAAGCGCTGACGAATTTGGAACATTCACTTCTACTCTTACTACTCTGCTACTACTACTACAAGCCAAGTACCTTTGCCACTGTGTGCGTCGGTGTTGGCATCGAGGCAAAGGTCGATGATATAGACAGTTGGTCGCTCAGAGAGTCGGGATTACCTTCGCAGGTTATAGCACTGATTAGTCTGCTATTGCAACTGCGCACTCTCTCCGTCGTATGACTTCCACGTCTCCACAGCCATCCACATCGAGTGTAAAGGCTCTCAGTGTGCGCAGTAACAACCGTCCTTCTCCTTCTCTGATTTCTACCGTCGTCACTGTTCCTCGTATGCATCCTTTTCTTACTGCTGTCGACTTTTCTCAGCTTTCTTTTCATTAGCATGGGCCAAAGATGAACCTCCTTCTCCAACAGAACTTCCAACTACAGGCGATGCACATCCTGCTGCCAATGAACCTCATATTTCTGATGTCGCTTCCTTTCATTCTCAGCACAATGCCAACGGCCCACTGAGTAGATGGTGGGCTTTCACCCTTCCTCGTCCGAGGGACGCTCAAAATCCGGAGCCGCAGTCAGGCCTAGTGAAAGCGGAGCAGAGGAAATCGCTCACTTTCAAGGATCGTTCCAAGTCGTGGCTTCCGGCGTCAGCTTTGCGTGAAGTTCCTGCCTCGTTTTCGCGGAGGAATGGGGAAAAGTCCCCTGATGAAGGCGAAGCTGCTTCCAGATCCAATCGTCGCAACTGGAATCTCTCTATAACAATGCCTACACCTACCGCTGCACCATTTACTGTGGCTCAAACAGGTACTCCTGGCTGGGAGACCCCTTGGACCTCGCGTCCAGCCGCACAAGGTCCTTACCGCTCTCATTCACGACATAGCTCTTACGGGCTACATGCAGCCGAGGAGGATACTGAAAGCAACAACAAAGACGCAAGTTCTTGGGCTAAAAGAAAAAAACGACTGCGAATCTTTATTCTCAATAATACATATGTACCATTGGTGCGTCGCGTCTCACCCGTTTTTGGTTCTATCTCCTCAAATTATTCCAAGCTGTTTCGTTTCATCAACATCTCTTTTACTACTGCCGCGCTTGGTGTTGCCATTCGTATTCGATTAACGGAAAGGACGTATGGTCTCATGGGTGCTGTTGGCAGTTCTCCGTGCGTGTAGAGATTCAGCCTCCCATATATTTGGAACTAATCATTTAAATCTAGCACGCTCGTTATCATATTTGCCCCCCTAACTCTTGTTCATGTCATCAGCGCCATCTATGTACGTTGTCACAGAGGGTTAGAATTCCGCTCGGCTCACATGATTCTTTTATCTCGAATATTTCGGTAGACCTCTGGGCCTCTGGCGTACATCCGGCAAGCTTGCCCATACATTATCTGAAGTATTATTTATATGTGCATGGTCCGCGGCACTCTCCCTCTGCTTCGACAATTTCTTCACGTCCCTTGTTCCTTGTGCGTCTAATGGCGCAACTGCCTGGTACAATCAGCTGCCACGCCCCGCGAGTAATCTGCCAACCTTCGAGGGCAGCATCGGTGATAAACTATGTGACAGCCAGCTTGCACTGATATGCCTTGTTGCTGTTGGTCTGGTCATGTACTGTACAAACCTGGTGATCAGTCTCTTCAGGATCTTCGAGAAGGTGAAGTATCATCCCGCTCACGCACCCTTTGGCTTTCATCCAACGTGAATTCGTGCGATCGTTTGCCTATCCATACCCTTCTTTACCGCTATCGGCCTTCATCCTCCAAAGCACCTTTCAAGTTCTATTCTGTGTCTCTGGCCGGTCGCCTTTTCGCTTGTATTCGTAGATCCGTCATTTTCACCATTCTCTTAGTTCAATTACTCTCTTCACAACGAAGGATTCCCATGGACATGGACTTTTTAATATTTCCCGTTAATCAGACCTCTGTATAGTACTACTGCATTTGTACAGTAAGACCAGACTCTATACATCATGCGAATTGAGGGCAAGGCTAAGAGAGAGCAAGTTGGTACGGTACCAAGGGCAATGTGGCGTCAGATTTGTATGAAATTCGTCATACTTGGTTTGTGTATTTCAGTAAGCAGGCTATGAGGCTTGCTCTCTGACCATATCGTGTATGGACTCACCTTCTTCCTCTGCCCGTAGAGTGCGCAGTCGGTCCAAGTCCGTAGGAAGGGCAGTTTCTGTGGCTATCCATCAGCTCAACAATAGAGACTATCTCATCGGCATCGGACTACTGCTAGTGGTCGTCTTTCTCTGGACAACGTCAAATTTCGTGACACAGGTGGAGAAATTCTATCTAGATACTTTCGAGTTCCGGTCAATGTTCAACATCCGCACTCGTAGGATTTGTTTCAAGATGGATATGAGAAGGCATTTCTGTGAGTTGCGGCCGATGGTATTCCGACTGTATAGGCTTATCTCTACAGGGTTACCTATCTCAACACCAGCTCATTCGCGCTATATCTGCTCCCTTCTGCTGTCGGACTATGTTTTCGGAGGGACGGGCGTGGAGTCGGTATTACTGCACACGATGGTAGGCGTGCAAACGGTGTTATTCTGCAGTATTAACTTTCAGATCTGGCAGAATACGAGCCGTTAGCGACGGATGAAACTCTCTTGCCTGAATCACCTGAAGTGCGTTGAATACGGAAGACTAATGTTGGGGTGCCTTGCCATTGTTCATTTCCTTTCCTGATTAGCCGCAAAATGTCAGAAAGTACGCTCGTCCAAGATCATCTGAGCAAACTCCGCTTACCCTGCGGGAAACCGTCGACCTCGCATTCGCCTTTTGCTTCGTCTGGTACGGCAGACTTGTTTCGTGACACGTTGTATATTCATCTGATGTTTCATACCTGCATGCTCAAAGGTTTGCGGCCAACTGGGCGTTGAATGCAGCACTAGATTACACAAGTGTAGCAAGTGCGACGATACTTTCTTCAACAAGTGGCACGTACTCTTTCCAATCGAACGGGCAAGCCTCTTTCTAAATTCACAGGTTGATTCTCGCAGGATTTTTCACCCTTGGAATTGGACGAATCTTCCGAGTCGAAAGTTTGACTCTGGCCAAAATTGGCGCAGTTCTGACCAGGTACACGTCGTCTTCCGTACTCATATGAGATGGCATACACTCATTTCACGACAGTTTCGGGGGAGTCGTACTGGTTTCCCTCTCTGATACCACACAAACTGGCAGTGCTTTGGATGACCATGCAACAAACCCGATCTTGGGCGACATCCTGGCTCTTCTTTCTGCCGCTTTCTACGCGTTATATGTCATCCTTCTGAAAGTTCGGATAGGTTCAGAATCCCGCATCGACATGAAACTTTTCTTTGGGTTTGTGGGTATTTTTAGCATCATCTCGTGTTGGCCGATTGGCGTTGTGCTGCACTTCACCGGTATTGAGAAATTCGAGTTGCCTTCCACGGGTAAGGCAGTGGCCGCTTTGATTGTCAATGTATGCATCTAAACGATTGAATGAATCTCTGACTGACAACATCATGCCCCCACAGATGGCCATTACTTGGTCTAGTGACTTCCTTTACGTCCTAGCTATGTTGAAGACTACTCCACTTGTTGTCACAATTGGACTTAGCCTTACCATACCTCTGGCTGTTATTGGTGATTTCTTCCTCAGCAAGCCAGCGGAAATTCAAGTGATTGTTGGCGCAGTGCTCGTTCTTTTCAGTTTTGTAGTTGTTGGTATAGATGATGCTAGCTCCCATCTTGAAAATGAACCTCTTGTCATAGTAGATGAGCCAGTTGAACGAGGCAGGGCAGATGTAGATATATCGTTGGAACGCGGATGAACTTGTACTCTCTTATAGAAGTGTATAGACTCTATACTGATCGTTTGTGGCTGTGTCACTTTTGAAAGTTCACCGAATTACTACACTCATGGTGGGTATGAATTATATCCTCTTTACCAAAATGATGACCAGACGCTCATGCCAAAAGATCGTTCGAAACGCACTATTGTGCACAATGCCTCTGTCAAACCGAACAAACGCCAGTTCGCTGTGCAGGACAACGCCGTCGAAAAGGTGGAAATTGGTGCTGCCCCCGATGTCTCTGTACGTCCAGTACATCCGTCCAACAAGCATTTTCATTGATTGATTGATATTCTATAGGCTAATGACCTCCTTCGATTGACCAATTCATCAGATCCTACCAATCTCAAGAAGAAAGACAAGCAACAACTGAAACACGAAGCCTTCCTCCAACGTGAAGCGTACCGTCGTTTCTCTCTACTTCGACTAACGAATGAGACTTGATAGGCCTTGAATTGACTCAAAATCCCTACTCAAAATCGCATCAACGGCGAATGAAACGTAAAGCGCGAGAACAAATTGGGCAAGGACTTGATGACATACATGACGCACTCAATTCCTTGAGCAAGGAAGCTGCAGACTCAGCAGAGGGCAGTGAGGACGCGCAGGAAGTAGCGACAGTGAGCAAGGTCAAACCAGGTCAGATAGGGGAAGGGAAAGCCGCGACACTGTCGAGAGCGCAACGAAAACGAGCTCTGTAAGATGTTTCTTTGTTTTTGCGATAACACAGAACCTGACATATGTGACAACTTTGTCATATAGCGAAGTGGAACGCCTTCGTCATCCACTAATTCTCTCAAATCCGCAATTTCAATCGAATCCTTTCCAAACAATACGTACACATGCACAAAACTCCCTTGTCAAACATGTATCCTCTTGAAAACAAGTTGTACTACGTATGTGTCCATGGTAACTAATTAACTACCTGCGTTTAGCTTCTCCAGTTAGTTGGAGCTCCTGATGGTAACCTTGACTGGCATTTGTGGCCCTTCATGAAATTTGTCGCGAACCATTGGGATCATCAGGCCGGCTGGAACCCTTAGAATGTCGATGTCTCCTTGAGGGAAAGAAAATTCGAAAGATTCAACCAGTCCAAGGAGAATTGCTTGCAATTCCATTAACCTAAAGAGAATAATAAGTCATCGTGTCTGAACTTGATCCTTTAGAGCGTCACTCACGCGAATCGCCACCTAGGAAAAGAAAAAGCATTAGTAGAGATAAATGTAGAATGAATGGTATCATTACCCAATACATCCTTTGACTCCAGCGCCTACATCATGAGGTCAGTTGAGATTCTCGACAAGTTGAAACTATTCCTTACTGAAGGTCATGCTGCGAGTGCCATGTCAATAGAGATAATACTCAAGAGAGTCCGGAATACTTACAGATTCGCGTAAACACCAACCGAAGGGGTCTTGCTCTTAGAGGCATCCAGAAAACGCGATGGATTCCATTCTTCAGCATCTTCACCCCACACCTCCGGAAGTCTGTGGTTCGCATTATGCTCAGTGATGACATTTCATCCATGGTAAACACAGAACGGCACTTGCCTATTATACATTGCGATAGAAACGTATACGCGCTGGCCCTTGTGCACCGGAAGCTCAGACAGAACTTCACCTGAGGCACCTATAACCGGAAACTCCAAAGGCAAGACATCATCCTGCCCGGCTACGCGAATAAGGGATGGAACCTGCAGAGGTGTCTTCTCCAGCCCGATATCAGAAAGTTGGCTAAAACACTTACGATTGGATGCATTCTGAGTACTTCCTAATAAGCACTGTGAGTAACAGTGAGGAATTTACATATAGTCTTCAGCTCACCTTGATAACGGCATTGAAGTACGGTAGAGAATCGTAATCGTTAGCAGAAAGCTCATCCGGCTTTTCAGCACGTAAGTTCGCTATTTCCGCGTATACTCTAGCCTGGTCCTCAGGATGTCTGCTTAGTTCGTATAGAAGCCACGTTGTTGTCGAAGCAGTTGTTTCGTGACCTGCGAGAATAAGGGTACTGTGTGTGGATATGGATCAATACCGAGCGAACACACAATGCCTGTTAACTTACGCCATTTGAGACAATACTTCATCTTCGTCCAATTGCTTCTTAGAGTCTGCCGCAAGATTCGACCGCACTAGAACGCTCAAGACGTCTTTGTCCATTGACTCCAAATCCGCAGAAGAAGATTTGTCTTTGAACAGTGGGCTAGCGATCTGCTTTGAGGCTATAGAAAAATCTCCAAAGTGACGTTCTTCTTTGATGGGAAAGTTCTCCGAGATGAAAGTCGCGATGCTCTCGGGCACGGATCGTCGGAAAGCTCTGTACAGGAGTAAAGCCTTCCTAGGATACATCGTCGAGTCCACACTGTAACGTGATGTCAACTATCATTCGTTACCAAAGAAAATTCTGATACATACAACATATATTTCAAGACCTTCGACAACTCGCTGCTCTCACCCTTAAGAGCGCCAAACTGATAGTCAAAAGCACCTATATCAAGGCATCTCGTTAGAAAGAATTGCATTAAAGAAATCGATACCTACTTTCTCCAATCACGTCAAGCGTGAGTCGAGGCAACCAGTCAACCAGATTGAGGACTTCTTTGCCATTTCCCAACTCCTCCCGCCAGCGGCTGGCCAACTATATATAGAGTATCAGAGGGGACCTAGAGCATAGAAAAACGGAATCATACACTTTCGGTCGATCGCTGAAATAAGGACAAAAATTGACGCAAATGCACTGCGGAAAATGCTGGGTTGAGGATCTTCCTGTGTCGGCTATGAATTTCACCTTGGAAGTCGAAGCTTAAGGATGCGCAGGTTTAGAGACGGTGTACTGGTATACTCACCCTCGGCCCAGAGGATTCCACGTCCAAACATTATTCTGGTTACCTGTTGACTGTCTTCAGACTTTGGATAGCGATATCCCGATGTATGGAATATGTATTGAAGGGCGCGAGGATCTGCAATCATCAGCACGTCCTCCTAGGTAATATTGGAGCAAATTACAATCTGTTCAATTGAGAGAAAATGACACCACCCACCGCAAGGCAGCTACTGGCTTTGAATGCGATGCCAAATTCTTTGAACCATTTGAACTCCAGATCACCCACTTCCTGTGGTGAATTGCTTGTTAGTATATAGTACGTATCAACATGGAAGGCACGACTTTTTGATGCGAGAGGTCAACTTCGTGACCTAGCGACTGATTGTTAGGACGTTGGTCGCGTGAGTAAGTAACATCACCGACTCACCGAAAAGAAGAGACGGTCTCGGTGGACCTCGCAAGTAACTCAATGCTCTACGCCTGAAGCGGGATACGAATCCAAATAGGAAGTAGCCGGCACTCAAGAGTACCAACAGAATCGGGAACAAGGGGGAATTCAACATAATGGTATAGGGAAATTCACGACCTCTGAGAACGTTGCTTATATCTAAATGTCAGCCCAGCGTATAGTCATAGTAGTCTCGTGAGCGGCTTTCAATACGCCGAAACCACCTCGCATGACGAAACCACCTCGCATGATAATCGTGGTGAGAAGACTGCATAGCTGAGAATGCTCACCTGTACCCATATTCGGCCGCAGTTACCGGTGTCATGCCAAGGTCACATATACTTATTTGAAAAGAAAGGAACCATCGGTTCTAGCGGCTATGCAAGAAGCACTCCGGTGATTTCAATTGGGATATCGACTGATATCGAGAAAAGACAGACATTTGCGCGGGTATCAATGTTGCACGCTCAGAAGAAGCCCGGGACATGTCATAAATGGTATCTATAATGTCATATCGAAGAACAATAGAGCACAAAGCAATAACTGCATCTTGGGTGCCGCCAGGTTGAAAACCCCCGGAGGATTCACTCATCTTCACCAGTGCCGCTCAGGCCGGCAGACCAGACCGTACTACCGGATCCACTACCGCCTGCGCTTCGCCTGCCTCGGCGGGTACTCCGGCGTATCTCGGTAAAACCGCTACTGGAACCTTTGGCGATTTCTGCACTCAACGCTTTTTCGTGAGCATCCAAGGCAGCCAAGGTGTTTTCAGCTTCTGCGTGCTCTAAAAGTTCCTGAGTCAAGCCTGTGCCTTCAATCCCTAAACCGACGCGAACAGAGGAACCGTTCAGAGAAGGTGTTGAATGTAGAGAAGACGTTTCGGAGGTCGGCGCACTGGCGGATCTAGAACCGAAGAGAGAAAAGCGTCGACTAGTTGTGGTAGGCGTCGCCGCTGCGGGTCCAGGAGAGGAAAAGGCCTTCTGCATCGGGGCAGGAGAGGTGGGAGCAGTGATACCCATGAGTTTCATGGTAGCATTGATCCTCTCCCTTTCTCGACGGTCGTCTTCATCCTCTTGAGTATCCAACTTCCTACCACCTGTCACAGGACTCGCTCCCGGCTTTAAAGTCAGAGGACGCAAATTTGGATCTGGCTTCTTCTCGCTGTTATTAAAGATTGAAAAGCTTTTCCAGTCGAAAGACAATGACCGACGTTGGGCCTTGGAATTAGGTTGAGCAGGAGGCGGACCCAGCTTCGGGACGTTAAATGAGGGAGTACTGGGTTTGGGTGAATCAGCCGTCATAGAGGATGAACGGCCAACAAGGACAGACTGAGGGCGTGGTTTGCTTCCTTTAGAAGGTGCTGCAGTAGAGGGTGTAACAGGTTCATGGTCGTAGTCGACTGCAAGTACATGTTCAAAACCTTCCTGAGCGATAATTCTATCGATGATCTTTGAGGCGTACAAAGACAGCGCTTTGTTAGCGTCCTTCAGGGCTTTGACCTCGGACCGGAGGGCAACTACATCACTGGCTGCGCCATGTTCAGTCCCGTTACCTTTCCTGCCTTCTGAATCCTTTCTCGATCGCTTATTCTTGCTACCCAGAGCATAGCGTTCACTATCATCCACCTTACCATCTAATATATCCTTGTTCTCGGCACGTCCCAGTTCTGCGGCCAAGTCAAGCCCGGGACCAGTGATCGGTAAATCAGCCAGTGATTCACCACGAGTGGCATCAGGAGAACGGGAAGAGGAGCCCCCACGCTTGCGTCCTTGACGGGTGCGGCTGTGGCGAGATGAAGTGGAGTCATCTTCTTGCAAGTCCATACTCCTCCCAAGCTCCTGCTCAAGAGTACCTGCTTGGACTTCTTCCGACGCTTCTTCCTCAACTCTATCTAGAGTATTGCGACCAGTGCTCCGGACACTACCCTCATCAGCGCGATCGTCATCTTCTTCGTCACTGGAACTTGCGCCCACTTGCTTCAGGACATCGAACTGGCCACTGAGAGTTCTCTCCCGAAGGAGGATCAAGTAGCTTTCATTTTCTTCCTGCAACTGCTTATTGACTCGATTGAGTTCAGCTAGCTGTCCTTGCAAGAGGACAAGAGTGCTCTGCAGCGAAGAATAAGAGGTAGAAAGCGTAGAAAGTTCCAGCTTCAGAGCAGTCATTTCGGCAGGTTCATCATCTGAGTCATTGGACTCTTGGATAGGCGCTTGAGTCTTTGGTGGCGCCCCTGAGAGAGCGTGTCCGGACTCTTCCTCGTCGTCCTCAGCTTCAGTCTCTGATTCAGCCGCAGCAATAGGAACAGGTTCGGGCTTATTGCGAGCTTGGATCAGCGACTGAATGCGTGATTTCAGATGCTGCTCATTATCATAGAAAGCCTGACGCTCGGCATCAAATGTAGACGTCTGCTCAATCGCAGTCAGTCCGAGATAGCGGTTACCGAAACCCAGATACTACTGACCTGCTCATTGTAACGGCGCGATATCTCTCTTTTCTCTCTCTCAAGCTCGCGAACTTGATCCCGGAGTTTTTCAGAAATGTCTATGCGTTGTGCGAGCTCCATCTCCGAGCGGTTCTGCTCCGCATAAAGTTCGTTTAACCGAGTTTCAGCGGCGTGGAGGGCTGAAGTCAATTGGGCATTTTCTGACCCTAACGAGGATATAGTTTGTTCTTTGTCTTGCAGCTGAACTAGAAGCTGCGCCGGTAATTAGCAAATGTGTATTCGACGGAGAAATAGATAGAACACACCTGCTCCTTTCTCTCCGTGGCCTCTTTGAGGGCGCCAGAAAGATCATTATTGCTTTCGCTTGGGACAGATATAGATGAGCTCCTGGTCATATTCCGACGGATACCCGTGGAGTTCAATGAAGAGGAGGCACGCGGACTGGCCGCTGAGCGGGCAGTAGCACCTCTTGATATGGAAGAGGAAGGAGAAGACGTCGGTAATGGGCGCCTGGAAGCCGAAGGGCTCGTTCTAGGTGCCGTAGTAGTCATTTAAGCAAGAGAAGAATACAGAAAGTCGTGCAAGTCGTAGTATTGGTCGTGATGGTTGGTATAAGTCTATCAAAGACAGAATATAAAACAGATTTAAGAGTGATGAGGGGTTTGTGTTGCCAGTCAGATTTATTGCATTCAAGATGAGAAGTAGGTCCGCTCCTTGGAAGATGAGATACAGGAGAAATAATGGAAGAGCTAGTTTTAAGTGCCAGGTACACTTGACAACCTGGCCAGCCACGCAGCCACAGATTTCCTTACATAATATCGGCATTTCATATTCAAGTTTCACAAGTCCACCAAGTCCACTGCACTTTTGCACTGCACAATGGATTTCAATGGCATGTTCAGCGAAATTGAAATAGAATCTCTTCAAACTGTCAGTCCACTCTATCACTGATGTGCTATTCTCATTGTCTCCAATTAGTTGCTTACTTCTTTGCGGTCAGACGGTCAGCAGACTTGTAGGTAGCAAACTGAACGCACACTGACCATTCATACAGTTTCCCCACTTGACACTCAAATTCCAGGCCTAGACACGCATCTGTCTTATGTCCATCAGAGCCACTCTCCTCTTAGAGTCTCTAACGCGGGCGATGTTATCGAGATTCAAGGCCCTCCCAATTCGGGTAAAACTCATCTTCTATATTTATTGCTCATCACCTGCATAATGCCGAGCTCCTACTCTTCGACGCGTTTGAATGGTTGGGGAAAGGCTGCTATTCTCTTTGATACGGATGGCTCATTCGATACTCATCGGTTCAAGCAGTTGTTATCCTCCCGTATAAGAGACGTTCTGATTTCCGACGGAAATGTACCCGCGCCTGGAAGTCTTGACGCGCTTGTACACCACTCGCTACAGAACCTTCATATATTTCGGCCGACTTCTTCAGCACAGCTGGCTGCGACCATTCTCCATCTTCCTTTGTATCATCAAACACGTTTATCTGGCAGTGAAATAGGAATTGTCGCCGTCGACTCGATAAGTGCTTTTTATTGGCTAGATCGCTTTACTGCAGAGCAATTACGATCCTCTGCCAAGTACTCGAAGAGCGATGTGATAAATCCTCTGCAACATGTTTTGACTGCCTTACACAATTTCCGGCTAACGCATCTCCCTGTCATCGTCCTCACAAATTGGGGACTAACTCCTGCCAATACAAACGACTCCTCTTCAAACGGTGCTGGAATGCTATACCGGCAACATTTAAATCCTTATCCATCTCCTCTTGTACCCCCCAGCGGCTCGGGTGAGGTTTCATCCTCAAAAGTGAAGCCTCTTCTGCACCACATCACACTCTCCTCCTCGTTGAGCTCTCAGTACCCTGCAGACTTCTCATTTGCAGATATGCTGGCCACTGATCATTCAAGAAATACCCTTGATACTACAAATAATGAAATTTATGGACACGTCCGTACCGCTGGCTATCCAGGAACCGGAAATTTCTCGTTTCGCATAGAAAGAGACGGCGTCAACGTCAATTAAATGAGGCAAATATACCTGACAGCAAAACATAACCATTCCTTATACGACCGGTTCACCAGACAGATGGATGATTCCAGTGTTGAAACCAGATGCGAAGGGCGTCCGGTTGGGGAAATATATGCAGATGACTGGCAAACCTATTGGATGTCCAGGCTCCAGAGACAAAGCCGTCTCAAATGACGTTACGGGAGTATCCACATCTAGCATTCACTGCAGACCGCCCTCCCTATACATCTCATATTTTGTACAGTCCGGTTCGTCGAGGTTGTGTACCAACCTTGCTCCTCTAAGGACGGAGGCAAATATATTGTAAATGTTGTGAACACACAGAATCCTTCTACCGATGTAATCGGCTCTCTGTCTGGTGCTTGAAACTTCGTTTGTGTGTCTGCTGTGTCATCTTAGTATGGTGGACTGTCCCCGCTGGTACCCAATCTAAGATTCGGTATGTTCGGCTCTACACTAGTTAGCTTTACTTTTGCTGTGTCGAAACTCCGAAAACTTGCATCACAATACTAGAAACTCACATCGCGTGGGGATTCAAAGGCATAGGGTGATAATCGGATGAATTACTGCATATTAGTATAATGACAGCTCTAATACATGCTACTTAGTCCAGACAATCTTATGAAGAGGCACTAGCCTGGGGTGAATCCGAAGCCAAAACCTGAGAAGCGAGCTTCCTCGCCGCCTTCTCGGCCCCTTTGCCACGAAGTACATTCTCGATGTAGTACTCACCAGCCTAATATAACGTCAGTGAGGGCAAGCGGAAGCGTGGATAGAGAAAACTGACCTTGTAACTGCTACGCACCAACGGTCCGCTGGCGACGTACATGAAGCCCATGTCTTCGGCAATTTGTTTCCACCTGTCAAACTCAGCAGGTTCAACATAACGGTCAACCTTCATATGCCGTTTCGTGGGTCGCATGTACTGGCCAAAAGTGACGACGTCCACATCAATTTTTCTAAGCTCTGCATTGAATAAAACATATTAGAGACCAGGATGAGTTCGAGGTCGAAGTATTCCAACCTTTAAGAGCCTCAAGTATTTGATCCTCTGTTTCACCGACACCCAGCATGATACTAGTTTTGGTGACTCGTACTCCTTCGCGTTTCGCATGTTCCAAAACCTTGAGACTTTGTCTAAAGGTGGCCCTTCGGTCACGGACAAAAGGCGTAAGCGCCTCTGAAGTCTCGATATTATGCGCATAAACGTCGAGGCCTGATTTTGCTACTACTGAAACATGTTCCAAGGAGCCCGCAAAATCGCCCGTCAAAGCTTCAACTAATATGTGTGGCGCCCTGCCTAGCATGTGAGATTTTGAAGAAGGAAATCATAAGGGGCTGACTTTTGCTTAATCTTTCGGATGGTTTCAGCGAAATGATGTGCACCACTGTCTGCTAGATCTGCGAGAAAAGTGAATGTGGGTTACTTTAATGAAACTGCAGTGGGATTGCATACCATCACGGTCAACGCTGGTGAGCACAATGTAACCAAGGCCCCAGCGACTTATAGCTTCAGCGGTGTTCTCAGGTTCATGAGGATCGATGGGAGGTGGGGTTTTTGAAGTCTTGACCGAGCAGAATCTGCACCCTCTAGTGCATGTGTCTCCCATTAACTAGACACATATGAGCCTAAGTTCGTTAACCGAGTCCGAAAACCGTACCATGATTGTAGCAGTAGCGGCACTTCGTCCTTCCGCCTCCGTAGCACCTTTCTTTCCACCCCAGCAATCTCCGATATTGGGACATCTTGCCTCTTCGCAGACAGTATGCAAACCAAGGCCTCTCAGGTCTTTCTTGATTCTATTGTAAGATTGACCTGAAGGAATGGATGTTTTGAGAAACGACGGAAGTCGGGGGCTAGGAGATATTCCTGTCACTATCACTAACAGCTGAAAAATGAATGATACACACTTTTTGGTGTTTCCTAGAACGATGCGGTCGGAAGCATCTCCAGATACAAAGTCATCTAGGGAAGGACCAGCAGCTAAAGTATCGGAGAAGTTTACTTTGGATGTAGAAGGAGGAGAAGGAGTAGCGAGAAGTCTAGTACCCAAGGAACGACGAAGAGCTATGTGCCGAGCAGTGTACATTACTGTTGAGGTATGTGGTCGATGACCGAGTCAGTGACCAAGGTAAATTCACGGCCGGGTTTGGCGGATCGGATACCCGATTGTTTGGCTACGACTTCCATTGAAAACCAACGCTTTCCTCTCTCTGGGTCTCACTCGTCCTTAATGAATGCCCTCTCTCGTCGGGAGGAGGAGAATCTCCTCAAAACTGTGAAGGCTCAAGCTTTGAAAGAGTGCGATACTGTCGTAAAGGGTCTGGATCTACTCCATCTTGTTCTTTCTATCGCCTAAAGTGCACTTCCCTTAGACTTTGCGGATTGTATGTCTGGACGTTTAATATCAGTCGCCTGGGCTTGCAAAGACAAGTTGAGACTGGTGGAAAATTGTATGGTTCAATTGTATGTCGAACTTTTTTCGTTTTATTGGCCATTCTACTTTACATTTAAGTAGTACCGCAGCTGAACCTATGGAGAACGTGCGGTCTGAATACCTCAAATTTCGCAATCAGCAACAGGAAGAAAAGCTTCACACTCTCGAAGGGAACAAATAGTAATTCAGATACACGGATGTCCTTTGCGCAAGAAGTTTATCTAGTGTATTCGGTATACGACATCTCATGGGATAATAGAGTAACTTCTTCACTTTTTCCCATTCAGTGATTGCCAATGTTGCTGAGCAGCTATCAACGATGTGATTGTTCTAAGCAGTGTACATCTTAGCACGCCAGATCTGGAAACAGGGGAGGAAAACTACGAACCCAAAGATACCCAACACACCGTCGTTCATGCTTGAAAACCCAAGGTTGGTCGCAGGAATCCATACATCGAGAAGGTCAATGACAAGTTGGCGACGCGTTGCACCTCGGGCGCTGCAAGATAGATACTCAGTGGAAGTAGAGCGGCCTGTAAGAAACAGAATACATACGCGACCACAGCGCTTATCCTAGTCTCTCGTTCCGCTTCGTCCGCAAGGTTCTTATCACCCCATGTCTTTGAAGAATGGAGTCTTCTCGCATCTTTTGCAAGACGTACACTCTGAATACCCAGAAAGCGTCAGACAGATGTTTTGGATAGTGACGGTAATAAATATACCTTCAAGGCACCATTGACTATGCTCAGGAGTATTCCTGCCAACCAAAATCTGTTGGAAAGTTTGGATACCTTGGCAGCAGAATCTGGGGAGAGTTTGAGGAATTTCACAGAGTTACCCTGGCGCACAAAAATTAAAAATGGACAGTAGCCTGATTTGCCGCTGACATACCCAGACAAAGGCATCGAAAAAGAGATATCCAAAGTACGCGATTTGGCGAGCAGCAGTCGTGATTTGCTCCCCGATTGGACCGGTAGATAAACAAGCTTTTAGCGCTGCCTGGAGATGCTCAACAGGTTTACCTAGTCGGAGCACTGCAAAGGACTGAAACGTGATTCATCGGACATGTAGGCACAGAAGCAACGTACGTTTCCTTGCAGTGGCTAGATGGGTTTTAAGAGCATCCCACTTGACGGCAGCTTCCTTATCTCCTAGGGAAAGGAGATACCAAGCGTAGAATCTGGACCAATATTGGAAGGCACGATACGTCTAGAAAGTAAGAAATTAATACGAAGTGAAATAAGATGAAAACAAGACGAGAAGTACTTTGTCGCGCCCAAGAGTGGTTGACGCGAACTTGAGAGATTGCGAGACTGTGGGGTGAAGAATAACTTGGGAAGCAAGAGCAGCCATTGTCGATGAGGGATTGTCGATTGGCGTTGGTCGGGGTAACTCACTTATATGATATCACGCCTTGTCTCACACGTGATATCACGCTTCCCCGCATTCCCGTCCTCCGAATTGGGTTGCAGCGATTCTAAGACTTGCATCTGACAAGCAACCATATATCAATCACTCTACTCTTCAATTATTGCCGTTCTCTTTCACTTCTCGCATTTCGTTATTCTTTGCAACTCTGAATCTTTCTGTCCTCGTATTTCCGTAACCTGTTCAATTCCACTGTCCAAAAACGGAAAGCATCGGATGGGAAAAACCGGCACCGCCAAAAATGAAAATACTTACTTCCACCTTTGCCTTCTTCTCATTCGTTCTCTATGGCTACCGTTCGTCACTACAGCAGAGTACGCATCAAACTGGTGTCATAGTACGAGAGTCGCAACTTACCTCCAATCTACAGCACCTTTTCTACTTCAGAACCCCTCAGGCTCGGTTGTTCAGCACCACATTAAGCAGGGTTTGCATCTCGTCAAAATATCTTTGTCTGACGAATATCTCACGCGTCACTGATAGGGCCAAAAGTTCCGTGTTGAGAAAGATACTTTTGGTGAACTACAGGTCCCGTCAGACCGTTATTGGGGTGCTCAGACCCAGCGGTATGCTCATGCAACAGTTCCGTTACGCAAACTCTTGCGTTAAGTCCCCTTGTTCGCAGGTCCTTGCAGAATTTTGACATTGGAGGTCCTACCGAGCGTCTTCCCCCTCCTTTAATCAAAGCTTTCGCTACCCTCAAGAAGGCTGCTTCAATCGTCAATGTGGGTTATGGCATGGACCCGAAGATTGGTCAAGCCATCCAACAGGCGGCAGACGATGTGAACTTTTATATATTAGAGTGTATCAGAATATTTGCTCAGGAATGGCATATCTCTAGGTAATTTCCGGCAAGCTCATAGACCATTTCCCCTTGGTCGTGTTTCAAACCGGAAGTGGAACACAGAGTAACATGAATGTTAATGAGGTGCGCGAACGTGCATCTGAGTCTTGCTTCGTGTTATTAACGTTCTGTACCCTAGGTTATTTCAAATCGCGCCATTGAGATTCTTGGTGGCGAGTTGGGTTCCAAAAAACCCGTCCACCCCAATGACCACGTCAATATGAGCCAGAGCAGTAATGATACGTACGTAGTTTTATCTTTTTTCATGTTTGGTATGTCTTGGGGCTCATGACATGCATTACCTTCCCAACTGCTATGCATGTGGCAGCCGTCTCTGAGATCAGCTACACCCTCATTCCCGCTTTGACTGAGCTGCGTGATGCCCTTGATGCAAAAGCCAAGGAATTTGAGCACATCATCAAGATTGGTCGTACCCACTTGCAGGTGAGCTATAGAAGAGCCCACGCTGTCCGCGCTCTTAATTTGCTCGGTTTTAGGATGCGACACCGCTCACTCTCGGTCAAGAATTCAGTGGCTACGTGCAGCAGATCTCAAACGGCATCGATCGGGTCAAAGATGTCCTTCCTCGCCTCAGCCTTCTCGCCCAAGGAGGGACCGCTGTCGGAACGGCAAGTTCAGTCACATTCGGCACCTATAAGATTTAATAACCATTTCGTTAGGGGCTGAATACCAAAAAAGGATTCGATGTTAAAGTTGCTACCGAGATTTCAAAGTTGACCGGACTTGAATTTAAGACTGCACCAAACAAAGTATGGTCTGAATTAAACAAGTCGTGCCATCTGTACTAAGTCTGAACGGCTTTTAGTTCGAAGCACTTGCGGCTCATGACGCGTTGGTGGAAGCTCACGGGGCGCTGAACGTTATTGCATGCTCCCTCATGAAAATTGCCAACGACATTCGCTACTTGGGATCTGGTCCTCGATGCGGTCTTGGGGAGTTGATTCTGCCTGAAAATGAGCCTGGAAGCAGTATCATGCCCGGAAAGGTCAATCCCACACAATGCGAAGCTGTCACCATGGTTGCTGCGCAAGTTATGGGTAATCAGACTGCAGTGAGCGTAGCGGGTGCTAGCGGACAGTTTGAGGTGATTCCATCTGCTATATGATTCGGTGATGATATTCATCAAACTTTACAGCTGAACGTCTTCAAGCCCGTTATCATCAAGAACGTGTTGCAGAGCATCCGTCTACTTGCTGATGGTATGATTGCCTATTTTAGCATGTCGCGAATCGAAGCTGAATGAATTTGGATGGTTCTCGTTCATTCACCAAGAACTGTGTTGTTGGAATCCAGGCGAATGAAAAGCGTATCACCACGCTGCTCAATGAATCGTTGATGTTGGCCACCATCCTCAACAGCCACCTTGGATATGATAGTGAGTCCTGCGAGACACCATCAACAGAATGATTAGTAATCACACTTGGTAACAGACGTTGCGAAATGCGCAAAGAAAGCTCACAAAGAAGGCACAACACTGAAAGAAGCTACTGTCTCGCTTGGATTCTTAACACCCGAGGAATTCGATGAGAAAGTTCGGCCTGAGCTGATGCTTCACCCAGACCCCTAGACCCGATCATGCGACAAGATACAACGTATATAGAGTACACGTACATAGATACATAGAATATTTTGCAATTACTAAATTGGCTGGACCCCGGAAGGCAGTGTCTGAAAAAGTGGCAAGAACGGAGTACTAGGAGATAGAAAAAAAGCATGAAACAAAGAACTAACTATGAAAAGCATAAGCAAGAGAGAGAATAAAGGCAAATTCAAGAGGAGAGAATCAGAAGGAGAAGGGTAGAGAGGAAGGAGGAAGGAGCGACATGCAGATTATGCCTAATTTGGAACGAACCCAGTGCGACCGATGTAAATGCGTCAAAAGATCTCAACTCAGAAAAACGGCCCACTGGGACATTACGTGGGAGAGTTCCGTTCTCCCCAAGTTGCTCCCTTCTCTACTTCCTTGCTGTCAGTTTCTCCCTTGCTCATCGTCTCACACCGCGAACAAGGCTTTTTCAATATTTCACCATCTTCAGTCTCAGCTTAACTTATCCTGTCTCTTTCGACGCCTCTCCTCGCACTCCACGAGGCTATAATCTGTCTTCTTTTCTCCTTTTTCTCTTTTCTTTTCTTGGTGATACACAATGTCTCTTCGTCGAATTCTTAACGACGAGTCTTCGCCTGTTTTGGCGAGCTCGTCGTTTACTGCTTCGTCACGGACCGTCCCAGTCACCCCTGTACATATAGACGTGTCTCCTTCGTTTTCATCTGTCACTCCGCCCGTACCGCTTCCTCATCGTCGTTCTTCACGTCCCGAACCAGCAGGAGAGCCATCGTCCTCTCGAGGGTACCCGCCTCTCAATGACAATAACGACAAGTGGGATCCGTACGGTAGCCAATGGGCTCAGGATGCTAGCGCGAGCGCATCTCACCGCTCGAGTCAGAATGGACATCACGAACGGGACCGTGCTGATCATCGCCCCATATCCCCGATGGGGCTTGCTCCTCCATCAGAGGAGTCGGTGAACGGACGAGCTGAAGGTCCTACTCCGAAGAAGCGGCGGAAAAGTAACAAGAATGATACGGACTATCGTCCATCCGGTGGCCAGCGACGGGTGAGTGTAGTATTCTTTTGATATCGTAGAATTGTTCTTCATGCTGTTATTCCCAGTCTGCACGGAAATCCCAGCGAATAACTAAACAGCAAATGCATCCCGATACGCCTGTGCATCATGACTCGCCTATCAGACACTTTCTTTCGCCTGGTGAAGATGGTACCGCGAATCCGAAACAAGCGGACGAGGAGCACAGGCTCGCGTCCTCCGATCTAGAGGATTGTGAGGAGATTTGGATTGGGGAACTTAGTGATTATATATTAGAGACTCAGAAGCGTTTCAAACAAGTTGAACAGTGGTTTAATGCCAGCACAAAGGTTCTTTTTCATTGCACAACTCGCCTCTTTACTTATTGACTGAACATTCTCTTTCCAGGAACGGACCTCTATAACCGCCCAGCGTATGTCTCACTATTATTCCGGCAAGATCTCTAGGATTCCTGTGCCTCCGCCATCGCCTCCTGTACGCCCTCACTATGAGGAATATCCTTATCCTGCCGATGGTCTAGACTATCTACCACATAGCGAATACGATCGTGCTCCTGAAGACCAAGTTCGCGAATATGATGACTTGGAGGCACCTCCTCGAACTATTCTCCCGGGACCTGCGTTGAAGACCGAAATGGGTAAAGAGAAGCGTACAGCCGCTAGTATGGCTACCGATGCAGGTGATGGCTTTGATCCGCATCTACAGTCTGGCCGTCACTCCAGCAAAAAGCGCAAGCTAGATAAAGGAGGAGGCATTGAAGTCGTTGACGACTACGATCATGTCACTGAGTTTGGTGGGTTGATTTCTGCAGGCAAAGGCAAAGGCAAAGCACTACCGCGTGAGGGCAGCATGGAGACTGTCTCTGTTGCTACACCGAAGCCAGCGCGCAAGAGGCCGAGGCCTAAGAAAAAGATTGCACTTGCTCCTGAGCATGAGCATGACCTGGCATCTGCCCCACCTTCAGTATCAGGGGATGTGACACCCTCCGTATCACGTCCCACTTCACCTATGCCTGTAAATACTTCGGTCATTTTCGAGCTTGATGAGGTGGTACCGCCTATGAAGAAAGCAAAGAAGATGGACGACACTACGATGCACAAGCGTGTAAAAGCTCTAGAGGATGCTCAGCGTAAGGTTTGGACTAACATTGCCAAACGCGATGTCGTCAAGGTGAGAGGGTTATTCTTTAGTGATCTCGATTGGGGCTTAATCAAAGTTCAGGCATACAAATATTGCGTTCTGGGCCATGCAAATCGGCAAGCACAATTAGAGCGTATTGCCAAATTGGCCTCTTTACAGGCGCGTAGACCGTTCACCAAGACGGCCAAGACTACAAAAGACACGCAAGCGAAAGCAAAGCGTTTGATGCGTGAAATGCAAGTGTTCTGGAGGAAGAACGAGAGGGAGGAACGCGACGTACGTAAGCGTGAACAGAAAGAGGCCATGGACCGCTTGAAAGTCGAAGAGGAGCGTCGCGAAGCAGCCAGACAAGCCCGTAAACTGGAGTTCCTGATCAATCAAACGGAACTTTACAGTCATTTTGTCGGTAGCAAGCTGAAGAGTAAGTATAAATGCAACCATCGCATGATAAATGTTCCTGATAAGTTCTACAGCGGCGGAAGTTGAAGGTGAAGAATACCGAGGTACCATACCGGCGGGCGCAGACGTCACCGATGTTGGTCCAGAAAATTTGGCAGAGATCAATTTCGATGACGGTACGCATTCTTCTCTGTGCTTTAAATTGGATACAGGGGTTCACAAATTCACAGAGGATCAAACGAACCTATATCGTCATGCGCGCCATAATGCTCAGGAAGCTATTTCCCTTGCACGAGAGAGAGCACAGCAATTCGATGCTCAGGCTGCTTTGGATAGGAAGACAAACGAGGCCATTCAGTTAGCGAAAGAACAACGCAGAGCCAGACCTGATAGTGGTGATGTCGCCGAGCCTCCTGCAACTAATTCCGCTCAGCCCAAGCCAAGTATAGAATCCGGCACTCCTCTAGATCGTCAGTAGTTCTCCTCTTCTAAGACGCATCACTCATGGAAATCATCATTTTTCAGTTGATTCAGATGAACTTAACTTCCAGAACCCAACATCTCTCAGCGGACAACTAACGATTGGTCAGCCGAAGATGTTAATGGCTCAGCTGAAAGAATATCAACTAAAGGGTTTGAATTGGCTTGCAACCCTATATGAACAAGGAATTAACGGAATTCTTGCTGATGAAATGGGTCTAGGAAAGGTAGCTCAATCATCGAAGGCAGCGTTCTGATTGGCTAACATGACCCTTCTCAGACTGTACAATCAATCTCTTTACTGTCATACCTTGCAGAGACACACGACATCTGGGGCCCTTTCTTGATTGTCGCGCCTGCGTCTACGCTTCATAACTGGCAACAGGAGATTACGCGCTTCGTTCCGGGACTAAAAGCGCTGCCGTACTGGGGAAATGTCAAAGACCGAGCCACGCTCCGAAAGTTTTGGAGTAAGAAGGAGATTAGCTATAATCAAGATGCACCATTTCATGTGCTCATTACTAGTTATCAGTTGGTACGTCTATCAGGTTCCGGTTTCAGGACGGAGAACTTGATTCTTATATCTCGCAGGTTACACAAGACCAGCAGTACTTCCAACGCGTTAAATGGCAGTATATGATTTTGGATGAAGCTCAAAACATCAAGAACTCTTCTAGTGTGCGATGGAAGACACTGCTCGGTTTCCAATGTCGAAATCGACTACTCCTGACTGGAACACCCATTCAAAATTCTATGCAAGGTTCACGCTACACTAACTAAAATCGAGAGATGCAATCTAACATTTTCATAGAACTGTGGGCGCTTTTGCACTTCATCATGCCAAGTCTCTTCGATTCCCACGATGAATTCAATGAGTGGTTCTCTAAGGACATCGAAAATGCTGCTGAGAACAAAGGGAGCAAGCTCAATGAACATCAACTACGCCGGTTGCATATGATCTTGAAACCTTTCATGCTTCGGCGCGTCAAACGCCACGTTCAAAATGAGCTCAGCGAGAAGGTAAACTTCACGATTTCTTGATACGTGTTTCACTGATGCGAGTGGCGCATAGATCGAAATCGACATCTATGTGGATTTAAGTGCTCGTCAACGGAAATTATACAAAGCACTTCTTGCCAATGTCTCAGTCACTGACCTCCTCGAGAAGGCGGCAAACATTGGCGATGCCGAGTCTGCTCGGTCGCTGATGAACTTGGTCATGCAATTTCGGAAAGTAAGCCTGTTGATCCTTTGCATACGATACTGGATTGACTGAGTTTTTCATAAGGTTTGCAATCATCCCGAGCTTTTTGAGCGCGCAGACGTCGTTGCTCCATTTTCGTTTGCTCATTTTGGTGCTTCTGGACCCTTAGCCCGTGAAGGCGATTTTATCAACTTTCCGTATTCCACGCAGAATCCCATTCATGTGTCAATCCCAGAGCTTTTATATCAGGACGGTGGCTTGATACATGTTCCAAGGGAGAATTCTGCTAGTCCTTCGCAGTCGAGTTGCTTGACTAAGCTCATGAACATATGGTCGACCGACTATATTCATCGATCACTATATGAGGAAGAGTGTCAGTAGTATTTGCAACCACCGCGTTTCTATGTTCATCTGTGTTATTATAGCTTCCACCTTCTCTTTCTTGCGCATCATCGACCTGCCGCCACAAGAAGCTCATGTTTTGCACGTCGCGCCCCTCATCCGCAGGGGACTTTTAGCGGCTCAAACGGAAGCTAGAATTCTGGAGGAGGCACCATACATGTAAGGAGTGGTAGTTGAATGTTGTGTGCTTGGTTATAACTTGTTCACTATACATGGACCCTGAGTTTACGCTCTTGGCCTCTAAGCGCCCGATGCTTATGAGCGTGGTTTTCTCACTCGCGGGTTTAGCCAAAGCAGAAGGCTTACCTAGCCTTCGCTCTATAACTTCGTCCGCTTGGAAGCACTCCTGCCTATCTCGGCCGGAACTGAAATGGTTCGTACCCCCTGCCATTGCGCCTGTCATTTCCATGTACTGCACCAACCGTACCTTCGTCGAGTCTCAAGCGCGGGCTTTCGACGGCCCTCTAGAATCACTTGCCTTGTACGGGATGCCTCCCTCCCTCAAGGATATGGAGGACGCCTACACTCAGTACCAGAATGAGCTTCCTGGTGCCCCGCCCTCTGGACTCTTCGCTACGTCGCCCTATGACCAGATACCATTGTCTAAGATGCAAGTCCCCGAAGCCAAACGGCTCATTTATGATTCAGCCAAGTTGGCACGACTGGATGCGCTTTTACAAGAATTAAAAACCGGAGATCATCGGGTCCTGGTGTACTTCCAGATGACCCGGATGATGGACCTCATGGAGGAGTATTTAGTCTATCGTCAGTATAAATACTTGCGCCTAGATGGATCCTCCAAAATCGAGGATAGGAGGGATATGGTCATAGATTGGCAAACAAGGTTGGCGTTCACGCAGCTTGTCATTTGCTTTCGCTAACTGACTCTTGAAGACCCGATATTTTTGTATTCCTGCTGAGTACGCGTGCCGGCGGTCTGGGAATCAACCTCACGGCTGCAGACACTGTCGTTTTCTATGATCATGACTGGAATCCGTCAAATGATGCACAAGCAATGGATCGTGCACATCGTCTGGGCCAGACACGCCAAGTCACTGTCTACCGGTTGATTACAAAGGGCACTATTGACGAGCGTATCGTCCAGCTAGCTCGAGTGAAGAAAGACGTATGTCTTGAAAGTCGCTCATAAGAGGTAGATGCTGATATCTTTATTTTCTTGCTAGGTACAAGACATTGTTGTGGGAAGTAAGACGTTCACCGATGTGGCGAAGCCAAGCGAAATAGTTCAACTCTTGTTGAACGACGAACAGCTAGCCGGTTTGGATACAGCAGGAACTCAAGACACAGCCAATTCAAAAGGCAAAGGCGTAAACAGAGAAGATAGTATGCGCGACTTGTGGTTAGAAGAGGGGGATGAGTTTTTCGGGCAACCAGGATCAGCACCGTCTGGTGTGACGACCACGACTCCTGATGTTCTGATTGAAGATGAAAACGGAGGTTCGATGGCCAAGAAGAGGAAGAAGCCTGGACCAAAACCAGGTACTCGTCGCAAGGCTCCTGTGAAGAGGAAATCTACAGCAACAACAGAAAACCCTACTCCCGTTGGAGAAATGGTGTAACGTGGTGCATGGACATTATCTATGGTTGGCGGGAAGTCCACGGCAGGATTTTGCATTCGTCCTTCGGTTCAGCTCAGTTCGCAGATTACATATAGCGTGCCTTCATCCGGCTTCTACAGGTTTCAGGTCGAAATAGGCTCCGTGAGTCCGGATTATTCAATATTTGTCAAATTTAGTGTACTCCCTTGCTGAATATCTAGCACCAAACAAAGGATATATCCTCCAGTTATCCATGAAGTGTACCCTCAGGCAAGTAAATATTCAAGAAAATGCCAGCTTTCTAATATATGTAGCTGAGCCTTCAAAGTTCAGGTGTCTGCGGTCGGGCCGGGATGTGCGCCGAAGATCACTTATGTAATCTCAGCTCCACGCCCTTCTGGCAGAGCCCTCCACTCTTAGCCTTGGGCAAGATCAAGAAAACAACCGCTCATTGACATCTTTCTCATCCAGCTCACATGCACGATCTCCAGTCGAGAGGTGGTACTTATAAGGAAGTTGTACTAAGTGTTTATTATCTATGTATCTGCCTCTCTTACGTAATACGGACAAAGTGTTCCTGCGACGCCCATCGCCGACTGTGCCGGTGAGCGTACCTACTGCGTACCTCCCTCCGTTCAAGGCCCTCCGCAACCTCCGGAGTCCGCAGACGCTCTGTGCTATGTATCGCTGATATTTACCCTCTTTTATTTCTGATTTACCTTCCACAGGCTCCCTTGTTATACAGGTCTTGAACCTCAATGCCTATTATGCAACTCACTGAGCTGTATCTACCATGTCTCTTCATTGTACACGGTCTGTCTTATAATAGCGTATATTTAATCGTTACGAGGGGCAGGGTCTTTAACAATGTATCAAATAAAGTAAGTACCTACCGGCGCTGTAGAGTTATTATCCATTTCGCTGGACACATCATTGCTGGTAGGCTGCACGTGCCAACTGAACCGAACGACGAAGCGAGGATGCGAATGCAAATCCTGCCGTGGACTTCCCGCCAACGTCAATTATCTACTGGCATTTTCATTTTTCATTTCACATTACAGATCGTTGCGTTACTTTAGTCACATATTCACTGTATAATAGCTGTTATATCGCAATCGCATAGTTGGGTTCTGGAAAGGGAAGATAGTCCATAAGTTGAAGAGACTGATGTCTGCGAAAAATGCATCCGTTAAACCGGGCCGGAACCATTCGACTAGGTAACGAGTGCTCCGAAAATTTATCGCTAGGCAAAGGCACAGCTAAACTCAAACGTTAACGCTGAGCTTTTGTTCACTGGCTGTTCACTCTCCAAACCTCATGCTTATATTGAACACTGGTCTTGACTCAATCTCTCTTATATTGGAATATAATACACCCTTCATTCAATTGCTCTCTTTCATACCCAACGTTGGGTAGATCTACGTTCCTATTGTTTTGGCGGCCTTATCATCATATCCCAACCTTTGTTGGGTGTACTATCCATACGTGTCACATCGTCTGACCTGATCCATTGGGTATGGCCAAGAAGAAGAAGACCCAGCTGAAGCGCGTTGAGCGAGGCTTTGCGACCACTTCCGTACCGAAAAAGATCGTGGAGGCAGAAACTGAGGTATTGTCTACCCCGGCTACCCCTACAAATGACACGGAAGGAGGGTCAACGAGTGCGCTGATCGTACACGATGAAGCTCCTGCGATTCAGTCAGCCCCGCATGATGATTTCGATCCCGAGGAAGTCGAGAAACAGTCTCTCCAAAATCTGGTTGACAAGTTGCAAGAAAAAACGGAGAAGGAAATTGTCAGGTTAGAGGCTAATATTGTATCTTGCTTCCCTTGTCGCCTGACGTTGAAGAAGAACAATCAAGGTATCTCGCATCATAAATTAGAGTACCGGCAGTTTCACAAGATGAATGCTTAGACTATAGAAAGCGATCGAATATTTGCGAAATCTTTGCCAACACTAGAATTGGACCCTGTTCTTGTTGAACGATGTCTAGATCTTGCCAGAGAGTATGCTTCTAATGAAAGTGCGTTTTATGGACCGTTCTAAAGTCCTGGGCTTCTGAGACTCATTTTCAAAACACAGGCAAAAAAAACCTTGATGAAGCGGAGGAAAAGATTGTGGCTAAGCTTGCGATCACGTATGGTGTACTTCGTCGACTAGGATTTTCTGAGTTCAGAGTCGAAGAGTGCCTTCGAGCAATCAATGGACTAGATCTCGACGAAGCCTATGATTGGTTAGCGCATCGTCTCTAATCGTGGAACTTTCTAATTGATTGTTCTAGTTATACCTGAACTGTACCGAATCTGAGCTGGTTTGTGGTTCTCAGGATGAAACAGAATCTCGAGCATCTATGACAGCAAGTACTCCGAATAGTGAAGGCAGCAAGTTACCTCGAACTCCTAGCGAGTATATAGCCCCCCCATCACCATCCCCAGAATCTCAACCACAGAAATACGCGTCTAAACTTGATGCTAAAACCCCGGCCTTCGTCCCTTCTATGGATTTTAATGTGTCTGCTGTCTCTTCTGCGCCTTGTGATGCGTCTGATCCAAAAAGCAATGATTCGCTGGAGATGGCTGTCCTCAAAAGCCGTATATTGGCATCGTTAGGTGATGTCGACGACGAAAGGCAAACGGACAACAGTATTGGCGATGATCATCATCCCAATGAAGAGTACGTTCGCATCAAGATGCAAATAACAGATCTTACAACAAATCGGGCACCCGGAGTCACTGTGCCAGCAGGTCATTTACGAGAATTACAGAAGCAATTACTTTCTATCAAGAAAAACTACTTCTTTGACGAACAGGAAGCAGAAGTGCTATATGAGGAGGCCAGAAAAATAACTGATGCTGGCAATCTCGATGCGCGTTTGCGAGGAGAGCAGACTGCACTCAAATATGGTGCTGCTTCCTTGAAAGATTCAAGAGAGCGTCCCCGTTGTCCAAAACCTTCCGTGTCTGATATGCCCTCTGTAACCCTTGATGTCTTTGACGAGGACGGAGACGATGCAGAGGGAGGGCTTCTGGGAATCTTGGAAATGCCCACATTTGAAACGACGCAAGGAGGTACCGTTGTCGCTGTCCGTGATATGGCCCTCCCGAAACATTGGTCGGGCCGGACACCTAAAGTTCTTCTATCTGAAGCTGTGAGGAAGATAGACCGATATGCTATCCTCGCGTATTCCATCATCTCTGGAGGGAGTCGAGCCAAGCGTGCCTGCCTGAGCGTTCGCTGGAACGGACGGACGACGAACGAATGGTCTATGGAGGATGTGGCTTGCTATGACGACGGACAAGCTGAACAATACATCTCTACGGTAGCCCTGCATGGTCTTACATTTCCTGTTGCTGAGGGGTTCGCTGCTTCCAACTCGAGTAACCCTGGCACTCAGAGTTTGTATCGATTACTACCTCCTGTATACCGAGATCTTTGGAACGAACTAGGAGAGGACAGAAAGGCCAAAACCGACGCTCTTAATCGCTCTGTTTGGGGAAAGTTGCGGTCTATTGCGGAAAATAAAGTAGACTGCAGCAAAGGACAGGTTAGTGTCAGAGGTTTACGACCTCCTGATGAGGCGGTCGAGCACAATTCTGTCAGGAATTCCATATCACATAACGATGCCCTAGCAGAACAGCTAGCATCGAGCTTTCGAATGCGCGAATCCAGCCCGGCGTATCAAGAAATGCTGGTATAAGATTCGTTTTTCTTTGACCATTGTAATGACAGCTGACGAAGTTGTAGGTGCATCGTGATACCCTTCCTATCGCTAAATACAGGAGAGAGATAATCCAAATATTGAACGAATCTCAGGTCTTGGTACTTAGCGGTGAGACTGGATGGTAAGGAATGTTTATTCTAATCCTTCTTCTTTCGCTGAAATAATCTCATCAGCGGGAAATCAACACAAGTACCTGCATTCATTCTCGAAGATCAGTTAGCTCAAGGGAAGCCCTGCAAAATATACTGCACCGAGCCTCGTCGTATCTCCGCAATTTCTTTGGCTCAACGTTTGTGCTCATCTATTTCTGCTCCGTTCTTGTCTAATGCTCTGAACAGGTGTGTCTCGCGAGTTGGGAGAAAGTGCTAATGCTGTGGGAACGGTCAATTCTTTGGTTGGCTACTCGATCCGCTTGGAAAGTAACACCTCCAAGAATACAAGGTTGACCTTCGTCACCAATGGAATTGCCCTTCGTATGCTACAGGAAGCTTCTGGACAAGCTGGACAAGGTACCGCTTTTGATGAGATTACCGTGAGCTTTCATTTTCACCGCGCTCTTACATTTATTGAAAATAGTCGCCACCTGCAACAGCATATTATCATCGACGAGGTCAGCTTTCTTTAAATAAATGCTATATCTTTCGTTGATCCCGTCGTAGGTTCACGAACGTTCGATTGAATCGGATTTCCTCTTGATCGTTTTAAAATCACTACTAGAACAACGTTCTGACCTGAAGTAAGTTTTTTTATATTAACCGTTCTTCGGGTTACCAACATTTGCCAGGATCATACTGATGTCTGCTACTGTGGATGCTGAGAAGATTTCAAATTACTTTGGAGGTTGTCCCACTCTGCACGTGCCTGGTCGTACATTTCCAGTTGAGGTTCGCTACTTGGAAGACGCGATTGAGACTACGCAGTGGTCAATTTCTGAGAACTCTCCTTACGCACGGCGATGTACGTTTTGTTCGTTGGTCATAGATATCAGTTGCTCACATCTTTGTTTTGTAAAGCACACGATAAATTTTATCAAAGCAAGGCAAAAGTTGATTCGCCAGAAAACTTGGCTGCCAACGATGACGAAGACTCCGATATACTTTCAAACGAAGTGAAACTTGAGAAGCGATACTCGCCAAACACTATGGCGACCGTCAACCTCTTAGACGAACGACTCATCCCTTTCGACCTGCTGCTCCGACTGCTAGAGAAGATCTGTTTCGAAGATCAAACATTACTGCCTTATTCTTCCGCTATCCTCATTTTTATGCCTGGTTTGGGCGAAATACGTCGCATGAATGATATTTTAACAGATCATTTCATGTTTGGCAGCGATAACTTCAAGATTTATCCGCTTCACTCTACGCTCTCCAGCGAAAGTCAAAGTGCAGTTTTCGATCCCCCACCATCTGGTGTACGCAAAATTGTCATAGGTCTGTCGTTTTGTGGTGTTTTCGTGTCTATTCCATGTGTTGACAAATCTTAAGCTACGAACATTGCCGAGACGGGTATAACAATTCCAGATATCGCCTGTGTGATTGATTCTGGCAAGCATCGCGAGATGAGGTTTGTCTTTGTTCAGTGACAGTGACTTTCTGTTTCCAACGATACTTGTAGATTCGATGAAAAGAGGCAAATTAGTCGCCTTGTGGAGACTTTTATTGCTAGAAGCAATGCTGCACAAAGGCGTGGCCGTGCTGGGCGAGTGCGAAATGGTTTATGCTTTCATCTTTTCACGAAATCTCGCCACGACACTCAGATGGTCGATAATCCCATCCCGGAAATGATGAGGCTCAGTCTAGCCGACTTATCGCTTCGTATCAAAATTATGAAAGTGAAACTGGGGACCTCCATAGAAGATGTCCTCTCTCGCGCCTTGGATCCTCCCACACCTACCAATATCCAGCGAGCAATCTCAATGCTTGTCGAAGTACGTTTTTTATTGCTTCCAAGATTGATACAGCTACCTATCTGCATTTGTTCACGTCTAGGTTCGGGCTTTAACCCCGTCTGAGGAGATAACGCCCATGGGGCGTCTGCTCAGCAAGCTTCCTACTGACGTTCATCTCGGGAAGTTCTTGCTCATTGCTACACTCTTTCGGTGCTTGGACCCTGCTCTGACCATCGCTGCGGCGTTCAACTCTAAATCTCCATTCGTTACACCATTTGGGCAGGAGCAAGAAGCCGACCGTGCCAAAGCGTCCTTCAAACTTGGTCAGCCACTTCCTTCAGAATGTTCAAATTGCTGACACAATATCGTGCAACCAGATAATTCTGATTTTTTGACTATTCATAATGCCTTCTCCAGCTGGAGGAGAGCCAGTGCCAATCCCGGTTTTGTACGAAAGTTCTGTCGACAGAACTTTCTCAGTCATCAGGTGATATGCATCCATCGGTTCGTAGAACACTACTGATACGAAGTCGTAGAACCTGCAACAGATCGAGGAGCTACGCCAGCAATTTCTGGGGTATGAGCCACTGTTGACCTCTTGAAAATTTCTAATGTCATTTTCAGTTATCTGATCGATGCCTCTTTTATTCAAGTTGATATGTCGTACATCCGCGAGCTCAACCGGTTTGCTAATTTTCTTGCCCGTCCTTGAATTCTCATTGAAAGGTCGTGCAGCGCGAGGTACAGTCGGAATCGTTCGCGCTTCGTTCCAATTCCGCAAGAGCTGGATGCGAGTTCAAATAACACAGCGCTTGTGAACGCCGCGCTACTTGCTGGTCTCTACCCGAAAGTATTGGTTGTCGATTCAACTACTAATCAGATGCGAACCATTACAAATAATCGACAAGCTTCGTTCCACCCTTCTTCAGTGAATTTTGGGAAACGACCCACTGATCTCGGGGCTAATTATCTTGTTTACTTCACTCTTATGTGAGAGCCTCACTCTCAAGCATAAGACACGGACATTAACGTTGAAACTCTCCCTATTTATGCATTCTAAGAAGTTATATGCTTGGGAGACAGGCCCAGTCGATGATATGGCAATGCTGTTGCTTTGTGGCGAAGTCGACTTCAAGGTATTTTTTTTTTGGTATTTACCATCGTCAACCTTCATGTTTAATCTATATTCTTTAGCTTGCATCTAATACCGCGATCATCGACCGGAAAGCTAAATTTCAGGTTGCACCCAAGACGAACATAGCGCTAAAGTTCCTCCGTACGCAATTGGCTGCTTTGCTCGCCCACCAGATCCGTGGCAAAGTCCTCGCTGAGTCCCAGATTTTATGGAGTGAGTTAGCTTTAATGGTCCTCGGCAAAGTGAAAATAGAAGACGAAAATGCGCAAGCGTCCATCGTAAGGATACCTAGATAGTCAACGTCGAGTCTTTGGATCTATTCATCAATTTAGAATATATGATAATGTCCATTTCATTCATTTGACCTCCGAAGCGGCAGATTGTATTCAGATACCGTTGAGACCGCATTCCCTTACACTGACAGCATGATTTTTAATCATTGATAACATAGATTGACGTCGACTGGTCGACTGGTGCATGTACGGTGATGTGCATACGGTGAATAAGTACGAAACGGTCTACATAGTCTACTCCTCATCCTCATCATCACCAGCCCTAGTAAAATAGATATCAACACACGAGAGTAGAACGTGAAGTGCGTTAGGAACTTACGCAATGTTGTAGAACCGGAGCTCATAAACATCTTTGGAAGAGGCGACAACGCTGATAATACGAATCGTGAGCAAACTGGACGAAGAAAGCGCAAGACAATTTCCTACCGAATCCAATCCCGTAGCTGGTTTTTCTTCAAGAACTTTTTGGTGAGGTATTTGAGATACCGCTTGGAAAAGGGAATGTTCGACGTGACGGTGATCTTCGTGTTACCTATTGGACTTGCAATGAGGAACGGTATAAGAAAACAAAAGGAGCAAACTCACCGTCCCGAGTGACCTTCACGGTCTCTCCGAGTTGGCCTGCCTTACCCTCGACCTTGATACGGTCATGAAGGAATTTTTCAAAGTCGGCACCGTCGAAGACACCATCAGCGGCAGGTTTCGTGTAGTCGATGACGAACTTGTGCTTAGTAGCAACTTTTCCTGCAGCGGCCTTGGGCTGAAAGAGAGAAAATGATGAAGGCAAGGTGTGAGCCTACTGAGAAGAGAACTCAGCAAAGCGGTACCAAGCTGGACTGACCATCTTGTAGAGTCTTGAGAGCCGGAAGTGTCTTGACGGTCGGTGTGAAAGTGGAAATTTCGACGGCGCGATCGTTTCGAGGACTGTACAGCTGCACAAATAAGGTTTTCCGGCATTTGCCGTCCGGCTTCTTCGCTTTCCTTCCAACTCCGCTCAATTTTTTTGGTTCACTATTGAGCTCACCGTGCTACCCGTTGAGCATGGCTTCTACCCTCTCTCGGGAACAGATATCTTCTGCTCAGATTCAAGGAGACTACGCTATAAAACCAGAATCTCATACTCCGCAACTTGATACCTCCGAATGGCCCCTACTTTTGAAAAACTATGACAAGTTACTTGTGCGGTCTAGCCATTTCACTCCAATTCCTTCAGGCTGTAGCCCTTTGAAACGCGACATAACATCATATATCAAGTATGGTTACTTCTACAGTAACATAATTCTCTTTTAATTCGTGTATTCACGTCAGGTCAGGCGTAATAAACCTGGACAAACCTTCAAATCCATCCTCGCATGAAGTTGTTGCTTGGCTGAGGAGGATACTGCGGGTGGAAAAGACTGGACACAGTGGTACACTGGATCCTAAAGTCACTGGATGCCTGATCGTTTGTATTGATCGCGCGACTAGACTTGTAAAATCCCAGCAGGGCGCTGGTCTGTATTTTCCGACGGCTTTATTGTTCTTGCGCTCACCTCATTGACTTAGGGAAGGAGTATGTTTGCGTACTCCGCTTACACGCTGGGTTACCAACCCCTGCCGCTCTACCAAGAGCCTTACAAACACTAACTGGTGCACTCTTCCAGAGACCTCCGTTGATATCCGCCGTAAAACGCCAGCTACGTATACGGACAATTCACGAGTCAAAATTGTTGGAATTTGACGAGAAGAGGAACTTGGGTGTCTTCTGGGTGTCATGTGAAGCTGGAACTTATATTCGGACATTGTGCGTACATCTGGGTTTGATTTTGGGTGTCGGCGGGCACATGCAGGAACTACGGAGAGTAAGGAGCGGTGCCATGTCAGAGAATGACGATATGGTGACTATGCACGATGTCATGGATGCCCAGTGGATGTATGACAACACCAGAGACGGTGAGCTACCTCTTATCTGTCGAGTCCTTTATGATTTATTTTCGCCAAAGAATCTTACCTCCGACGAGTTATCCGACCCCTCGAATGTCTGATGGTCGGGTACAAGCGCATCGTCGTCAAGGACAGCGCAGTCAATGCAGTTTGTTATGGAGCGAAACTCATGATACCCGGACTTCTGCGATACGAAGCTGATATATCTGTGCACGAAGAAGTAGTCCTCATGACTACCAAAGGTATGATATAATGCTTACAATATAGCTGTTTAGTGAACTGAAAAGGGCTCAATCAGGTGAAGCAATTGCACTAGCTATTGCACAAATGTCGACGGTAGAGCTGGCAACATGTGATCACGGAGTTGTCGCTAAAGTCAAGCGGTGTATAATGGAGCGGGATACGTACCCTCGCCGATGGGGGCTCGGGCCTGTCGCTCTCCAGAAAAAGAAGATGGTCAAGGATGGTAAACTTGGTAAACACGGTGAAAAGATTGACGGCGTTACGCCGACGGACTGGAGTCGTGACTACGTGGACTACGCGCGGGATGGAGTCAGTGCCTTTCTTTGTTTGCTATCAATGAACTACTTGGTAATCTGTACTCAATTTAGCAACCTTCTGCGGGACCTTCAACGGCGCCAGCTGAAGCTGTCCCGACGCCTGCACCTCAACCCAGCCCTGTCAAGGAAGAGAAAGAGAAGAAACGCAAGCGTAAATCTGAAGTGGTAGACGCGGTCGACGCAGACATTTCAATGGTCACAGCAGGTGATGAAGATGCTGACAAGGCAGAGAAAAAGCGGCGCAAGAAGGAGAAAAAAGCTGCCAAGGAAGAGGAAGCAGACGGGGAAGAGGATGAGGAGGCACGGCGTGAACGGAAAAGACTGAAGAAAGAAAGAAAGGCTGCCAAAGAGGCTAATGGAGACTAACAATCTTGGCGTAGTTAGTCGCCACTTATCTCCTATCATTTTGTTGGTGGTTCTTGACTCCTTTTAGGTGGAATAGAAATGTAGTATGTCCATGAATCTACCCATCATAGCTATGGCGCTGCCATGGTGTGTTCTAAAGTGAATATACTGCGGAGGCTGTTGAGCCGCCTGCTGTCGTCTGGGTAATGAGCAACGGAACAGACAACCTTGGTCGTGACGCTCAGAACTGGCGCTCTCTTGTTCCATGTACATATGCTTCACCGCCTTGAACTGTGCTGGGCAATGATTACACTTCCGAACCCTCTTGTATAGAGTATGTCGTTAATAAGCTCTAATGATGACCTTAGGTAATTGTAGATCCTCATCAACATCGGGAGCCACAATAATGTTTCAGTAATGTTCCAAGTAACCTGAGCGCTGTCGCAGTGCGCACTAACGGTTTGTGAGATGGTGTCAATGCCGGCCGACGACAGGGGGCGCTACGGACTTCACGGAAATCCATCAAACGACTAGCGAGTTTTGTGCTTATTCGAAGAAAAGACAGAATACATGCAGTGAGCACCGTGCTTCCAATGCGGATCACAACAATGCAATGGAAAATCAGGAAAATAGAGTTGCAGGGACTTCAATGAAGGCCACAGACACGAGCACTACAATACATACAGTGCTAAAATATGCCCTCCGATGGCATCTCTAAAGTACACAGCCCAAAAATTCATTAACCTGGTCCAAAACTCTTCAAGTCTCGACCGGGTTTCAGACCAATTCGATACTGTGACCACAAATCACAAGTGTTGATATCTATCTCAAGTTGAAACTTCCGGCGGCTACTCGGAAGCCACAGTATACGATGTAGTCATCAATATGATTCAATCCCCAATGGAACCCTGATTGATGGTCACTGTGTGCCTCACAGAGCTCTGACAGAATCAGTTTCTAAGAAATGAACTCGAACATCTACTACGGCCTAGGTCTATGTAAAACGTTTGACGGTTCCGTGTCTGTTCAAGGATCTGGTTGATTTCTACATACGATGGACCCAGGCTGAGGCCGAGCGCATGCATCACTAAAATATGGGCAAGATTCCCTAAGCGTATGAAACAAATTTTCAGGGGAAATTACATGGCGGAAAACTCAGGTACAAGCAGCTTATGTAAAGCGTTGAGTCGCATCAACGGGTGGTTTCCTAATATGGTAACTCCTGCCGGTATGGCGACTACTCACAGTCATGCTGGGCAGCCATACATACTCTGCCGTGCTTCCACTTCCTCCACACATTCAGGGTTTTTCGCACTTTCTTACACGACCTCGCGAGACTGGACTGAAAAAGAGGGTACAATGTTCTGTCACGTATTCAGATGGCACTGTGTTTCACGTCCGGGTATGTAGCTCAGGCTATGCCCCCGATAACTCGGCATCGCGACATTGATAGTTGCGCGCGCAAGTGGCTATCGGTTCAGCTTATTGGGATATTCCTCCAGAGTGACTTGAAATTTTGTAATTCTAGTCCGAGCGCGTATGCAGGTGCGGGCCGTGCTGATCGTTATACAGTCATACAGTTCTGATTGCATCTGGAATCCGGCTAATGAGGTGGGCTAATGCAGCAACCGCGGATGGCAATCGTTCCAACTGCGATATCTCCTGCATTCTCGTGATGGTTTGAAGAGGCAACGCTATGTAGGGAAAACTTTGTTACCTGTGTTCCAGGTCAGAGTGCTGTATCAGGCTAACACTGCCTGTTTCTACCCGAGTACTCGACCTCCTCCTTAAGGAAGTATCAAGTATATTTAAAGGCTACTCCAGCACATATGACTTTCAGTACCCCTTCCTTGGCATTCGCCTCAATCCTCCTCAACTTCAGCTTTTACGACCTTCACTGGCTGGTTCCAGGTGTTCATTATGTCTTCTCGCAAAGCCCCGAAGCCCCTCCCGAAGTTCGAAATTGGTAAGTCACTTTACCCAGTATGTCCTATCCTCGGTCTCATGCATTACACAATCTTCAGGGGAGGATTATCAACTGTTGCATGCCATTGGCGAAGGCGCATACGGTACTGTCGCTGCAGCACTTCATAAACCAACTGGCCGCCAAGTTGCCATCAAGAAGATTCTCCCTTTCGACCATACGCTGTTCTGCTTACGGACCTTACGAGAACTGAAGTTGCTCAAATTCTTTTCTGAGTCTTGTGTTAACGAGAACGTCAGTACCTGCTTCTCTATTATGGGATGGGGGCTCATCAAATTGATCTGCAGGTCATCTCCATTCTTGATATCATCAAGCCCCCCACACTTGATTCGTTCAAGGAGATTTACTGTACGTGGCCCACTTGATATTCCCCAGCCGGCCTGTTAAACAACTAGGTACAGTCATCCAGGAACTTATGCAAACGGACTTGCACAGAGTTATCAGAACACAACATTTGACGGATGACCATTGCCAGGTAAAGGTTTCTTGTTGATGACATTCAGAGAGTGGCCGCTCACAGTACCTCATCTACAGTACTTTGTTTACCAAACACTTCGTGCGCTCAAGTCAATTCATAGCGCCGATATTGTGCACCGAGACTTGAAGCCTGCAAACCTCCTTCTCAACGCTAACTGCGATCTCAAAGTTTGCGATTTCGGGTTAGCAAGGAGTGTCAAGACCAGTGTCCCAGCAGGCAAAGAACAAGGTGTGATGACGGAATACGTCGCTACAAGATGGTACCGTGCACCAGAAATCATGTTGTCATTCAAAATGTACACGAAGGTAATTTTTTTCCCTTTTTTTGCTTGGAGTGCTGTTGCTGAGTATCATACTAGGCGATAGACATTTGGGCTGTCGGTTGCATTCTCGCTGAGCTTCTCTCAGGTCGTCCCTTGTTCCCGGGACGGGATTACAGCCATCAGCTCGACTTGATACTTGATGTCATCGGTATGGGTTTCTTACAGAGGTCTGGTAGTTCTATGAACTAACGACTTGCTCCAGGGACGCCCAGCTTGGATGAGTTCTATGCGATCACGTCAAGACGGTCGCGAGATTACATTCGTGCTCTGCCTATTCGTAAGAAGAGACCTTTCCCTAGTCTCTTCCCCCATGCATCTGCAGAGGCTATCGACTTCTTGTCTAAAACTCTGGTGAGAAGTGTTTTCTAGTGTTAAGCAAGACCGAGTGCTAACAACATTCATCTTCAAATAGACTTTCGATCCTAAAAAGCGTATGACTGTAGACGAGGCGCTTGAACACCCATATCTTTCTGCTTATGTATGTCTTACTGTCGCAATTCACTGGATATCTGCTAATTTTGTTGTTGTTCTAGCACGACCCTGAGGATGAGCCGGTAGTAGCACCTCTCAGCCCCTCGTACTTTGATTTCGATCGTAAGGCAATCCCTCTTGACCAGTATTCAGATATCTGACATTGGCTGCTCATTCACAGTTCACAAAGACGAACTATCAAAGGATCAATTGAAGGAACTGCTATACGAAGAAGTTCTATCGTTCACGCCTGTCATTTAATGCTCTACTTTCATGGCTATTTACATTGCATTTGCTTCTTTCGGGGTTACTCATTGCACTCATCACAACATTTATACACATTTATTTAACTTATTCGTTTGCATGAAATCATGACACACATTGCACGATCTACTCCCTTCATTTATCATAGCAGCATGCTTTCCAGTGGAAGCTTCCACCAGTAATACAATATGTTTCTAATAATTCCTGAAGGTCGCATTGTTGTAAATCATTCGTTTGGTTTTGGCCCAGGGCTGCTAAGGTGGTCTATTTGTGCCTCACATTTTGTCACTCATTATTTATAAACTACAAGTATGATACAGCAGCAAGGAACTTCTTGCGAAACAACAGAACAGTCCAACAGGCCCAGTGGCAAGGAGCGTGCAACAAGAGATATAATGTCACTTGATTACCTGACCTGAATTCGATATGCACTTTAGAATTGACTAGCTGTCCAAAATCCGCTCGCCACACCTTCCACACCAAAATCTCCAAACCGAGTGTCACCTTCCAGTTCTGTACCATACATCGTGCGCTTAACCGTAGATTTGTCAGAATGTGTGGTTGCAGCTGGCTCCTTCACAGCAGGCTCATCTACATCGTTGCTTGATGTACGATCCTCGAAAGCAGCGGAGTTAATGAATGCGCCCATTTCACTAGCAGCATCATGTCCTCGAGGTCCTCCTGATAAACGAGATCGCGGTCGCCCAGGAGGAGGTAGACCAAAGGTTTGAAAGATGTCAGTTCGGTCACGGCTGCTCCCAATTAGAGGTGGAAGGTTACCAGCGGGAGTCGGTGATTGGGGTTCCGGATATGGGAAGTTTGGCATTGAATATAGTGAGTCGGCGCCAGGTGTTGGAGGAACGGGGACAAAAGAAAAGCTAAATGGGGGCTGATTTTCCTGACGAGTACCTGCTGTTTGCCTCGATGGACCTGCATCGTTATTCGACGGAGAAAACGATCTGTAGAATCTGGGAAGCGGGGTGGTTGGCGGAGGATCGTCGTAGGGGCTCGTTATTTCTGGCCCTCTGTAGACAGTAAAGCTCGGAACCCGAGGTGCATCATGGGTTTGTTCTGCTTCTTCAGAAGGCTCATCGACGTCATCAACATCTGCGGGCTCATTGCGAGGGTCCTCTATTCCAGGTGTAAGTCTGGCTCGTTTCTTGTTCGGCCGAATAACTTTTCTAGCTAGTTCAGCCTCTGAAAACTGGCTTTCTTGGCCCTCTTCAACAACACCAGTTACACTGCTACCGGTAGAATCACGATGACGCTTTCCAAGCAGAACTGGAGCTATGTCAGGACGAGGTTTCCCTGCTGTCCTCGAAGATTGGGTATCATCTACAGATGTAGCTGCTGTCGGGAAGCTGAGTGCACTAAATCAAGGTCGTTATTCACAATTCCATTAACAAGGAAGACTTGCTTACCTTGGTATAGGTGCCCTTGTCATTGTCGGTGTTCTGTACCCTGCAGCCGGGCTGTCTGAACGACTGAATATCGTTTCCTTCAGTTGTTGGATTTCGGCCGTCAAGGACTCTGCATCAACAGCTTTTTGGCGAAGATCTCTAACTTCGGCCGTGAGGCTATCGACCCTATGCTTCCATGTTTCCATCTCGGCGACCTGAGATTGTAACTTGGCCATTTCGATTTTCAATGATTGTATTTGTTCAAATTCAGACTTGAGGTTCCTCAGTTGTTGATATAGTGGCTGTACCTGCGAGCTCGAGATAGGCAACAATGATTACCCGATAGCAAGGACGACTCACCGCATCCGCGACGCGTTTCTCAATATCAACTTCAGAGCCCATAGGACGGGAAAATTCACTTGTTTCAAAGGAGAAAATCTTCGGATCCCTATCTTTCTCCGCACTTGACGATGCAACATCAGAAAAAGGCCTCGTATCTGGGAATACTGTTAGTCCTTGGAATTTCCGGGACTTTGTGAGCACTTTACCAGCTATCTGCTCAATCTCTGCGTCGAAATCAGTGTCTTTTCGAGGCTCCCGAACTCGTTCGGCGTACCTTCTTCGGGTATAGTTGCTTCAGAGGGTTTCACACTCCGGCTTCCTCTGGTTCTCTTGGATCTCGAGACACTAACCGACTTTGTAACAGCACGGGCACCTTTTCCTCCAGCTGCAATAGGTCTGCCGACGCCTAGTCTTGTTTGCATATCCTTGGCTTTGCGTGTACGAGGAGGAGGTGGTGGAATATCATGTTCCGGTTTGTCGTCATGGTCTTGATCCACCTGCTGCTCGTCGGCGTAGTTTGGCACCTGTGTTTCCACTTCATCAATATCATGGATGATCATAGAGCTAGTACGGCCAGCAATCGCGGAGCGACTGGAGAGCCGCGTTGAAACTGAGCGGCGCGGTGGCTCCTCGGATACCGCAGGAGTAGCAGAACCCCTGTTGTTTGGTTTCCTTGAAGAATGTATCAAAAGACTATCTTCATAAAGTAGAGTAGGGCATGCGCACTGAGCATCAAGTAACAAATCGATTATAGCTTCGGTCTTCAAGTTCGCTTTCACGCCATAGTCCTACACGATTCTGTTAGAATCTTTCACGCAGCTCAAGATTCTCATATAAAGTACCTTGCATAACTTTTGTAAATCTGCACGTTTCATGCTTTCCAAAGCCTCCTTGTTATGGAAGGGAGCCATGTCGAGTTGAGGTAGCCACTTAGACGCAGCGTGGTAATACGAAACAAACGACGCGCCTGTCCACGTGATCTAGCGAGCCGTTGCTTGAGCTTGATGATTACATAAGGGTCCAGGGTCTGGGGTTAGAGGGGTTAGAGGGGTTAGGGCTAAGCGCACTGCCACCCTCTGACATTGATTGCAGAAAGTTCGACAGCGATGCTTAAGATCTTTACTTGTCTGAATCATGCCGTCTCAGATATGAAGCTTTGAAGCCTTGGCCGGCTCAATAAGTATAATTGCTTCAACTCTGAGTCCTTGGGCCAAGGTTCACAAAGAAGGGAAGAGTCACGTGATCGTGACACCCCTGTTCAACATGGGTTAAGTTTGAACTCTGTACAGTAACTGTGTGTAGTTGGACCACTATTTACGCTTACAATGGGTTTTTGCCGGAGATGTGGCGATATCGTCTCTGGTACTCGCTGCAAATGTGGTGGAACTGCTGTCGGTATGTCTTCTATAACAAATGAAATCGCAAAACACACTCAATCTGGCTTGAACAGCTCCAGTGGTCCCCTGGAAAGAGTCCAATGATCCTTGGGCTAAAACCTATGTTTCTCGGGATAAATCGCCCACCCGACCTACTTCAGTGCATACCAACGATACACCTGTGGCTATCAATGCTACTGGTGGAACCTCAACTTCACCGACGAAACGGTTTCCTCGTCCGTTGTCGTCTTATTCAACTTCCTCTTCACCTCAACGTATCGGCAAACGTGTCTCTGCGCATATTGCCTCCACCACATCTAACTCCAGTCGGCCACCTTCGCCGCTGAAATATTCAACTGGTCCAGCTCCTGAATCAGACATTCTCCCTTCGCTCACGCCTCATACCAGTTCCTTAGCCAAAGTGTATGGTTCTGTTCTGCAACCAAAAGAATCGCTTACCACCCATTCTTGTGCTATCTGTTCTGCGCCCTTTCCTCCGGATAGCACTATTTATCCGGAGCCGTACGCTGAGGCATCCCATCCCACACGTTTCCTCTGCCGGAACTGCTTCACTTCTAACGGAGGCTCTAAAGGGCCTTGTCCTGGATGTTCGCGTCCCGTCCTGGCACTGAAAACGGAAGGGCCTTTCGTTGAAGCTGCGGGTACGTTTTGGCATAAAGCATGCTTCAATTGCGCTGGATGTTCTAAGAATATTGGAGACTGCCCCATGGTTGACCTTCTTGGGAAACCTTCGTGTGCCGACTGCTTTGATACTTGCTTGAAGCGCGATCGTACCCCAAAGAAGAGACGCGACAGCACAGTCAGTTTGAATTCCAGCACCAACAGCCCTAACCGTAATATTGGTGGTCTCAACTCTCGAAATGCCAGAAGCCGAGAGGGCAGCCCTGCCATCGAAGAATTGGAACAACGTCTGGGTATCGTCAAGAGTCGAGAGTCCAGCCCACTTCTGGAGGAGCTTTCTCACAGATTAAGTACCATCAGAACTCCATCCAAAGCGTCACGCCAGTCTGCTGCTACAGGCAGCCCAACGGCAAGCTCTCCGTCACAAAGACGGTCACTCGTTTCCATGGACGACAGTCCGCTTGCTGGCTTGACGAGAAGACATTCTCGACCGGACTTGATATCCAGTCCGTCCAGTGCCAATAATTCCACTTCTGATCTCCGCCTCACTGCTCGTGCCCGGAAGTCCTCACTCGCATCGCAGAAGACGGAATCCAGCAGCCCTGTCATGGAACCTACAGAAGCCCAGATTGAAGAGATGAAAAGAAGGTTCATGAAACCCTCTACCTCTCAGTCTTTGTCGACTGCAGATATCTCACCCTCTATTTCTCCTCGACGAAAACTTCGAACCTCACGATCTTCGGGCTCCCTTTCTCAACTTCCCACTGAGCCTATCCTTTCGAGCAGTTCCGTTTATCCACCAACACCCGATCTAATGTCAGACTTTTCCGACACGACAACTCAGTCTTCTTCATCTGGCCCCGATTCTCCGCCACGCAGATCGAATGACGGAGGTGATGTAGCGATAGCAGCCAAGCATTATGGCCGAGGGTTTGGTGCACATTATGCACGCTCTGATCTTTTAGACGATTCTGACGACGTGATCTTGGAGGAAACGTCTAGCCAGATGGGCACTCCGACTCATACTCCGAAACGAAATGAACCTGTATCTACTAAAGTAACACCGAACTCCACTCCAAGCAAGGTCTCAATACCCTTAAGATCGCCCAAGCAGAAATCTGATTCAGTGGAAACGCTCTCCTTGAAATCCCAAATTTCTACCTCTACGACCTGCGACAAGTGTCGTCGACCGTTATTCTCCTTGCGTGAAGGCGGGCAATATGTCTCAATTCCAGATGATACATCAAATGCTCTGAAAATCTATCACATACAATGCTTTACTTGCTCTATATGTGGACTCAAATTCAACGAAGGTGCCAAAGGTCAAGCAGCATTTGTCAAGAGTGAAAAAGGTCCATGTCATGTTGAGGTTCGTGTGGGTCTACAATTAAACCGGAAAATTTTCTTCTGAGCTTTCGTCTAGTGTGCACCTCCAGCAAAGATTAGTATCCGCATGGTGCCTAACTCTCGTGCTCAAACTCCACCTCAAGCTCGCACACGTGTATCTCCTACGCCTAGCCCAACTCGCATCACCTCCTCACCTTCATCTTCTACAACAACGCACGTATCTTCAAGGTACACGCGACCACCGTTGGCTGCACCTCCCATTAATACCTCCACTCCAGCACCACGTTTCGGTGGCTCAAATGTTTGTCCAGGCTGCAAGAAGTCTGTCACGCAGGTTTCTTTTGGCATCTCTGAAGGCGAGCGAAGTGTCCAGGGACCTTCTGGGACCCGGTGGCATGTAAAGTGCCTCATATGTGGAGGTCAGAAAGAGCAATCGAATTTATGCTACAAAGGCAGAGACGAGAAGACCCGCCAGCCAGGATGTGGCAAAAAGCTTGACTCTGCTGCGAAGTTGGGTGGTGAGGGAGCTGTCTTTTGCCGTGAATGCTGGGTAAGCCTATATAACATAATGCAACCCTCGTGAACAGCTGGCTAATTATCGGGTGCTCCCTATAGCTTCTTCTTCCCGTGCGGGAGGCGTCTTCTCAGGGACCTCCGACCCTCACGCCTCTCCCATCGCACACCGGATCAACTAGTAAGGTTGCCCCCCAATTCACTGGTACTACGACCTTAGCGAGACAGTTCACCGGACTGGGCGGCGGTGACGCTTCTGCTCCTCTTCTGAGGCAACTGACTGGTGGCGGTTTGAGCCCTACACGAAGTCTTAGTCCAACGAAGCAATTAGGATCCTCTCGCCCTCGGCCGAAGAGTGTTATCGGTATGCGGTCTACGAAGAGCGTCGATGAAGGAAGAGGGATGTTCCTGGTCAGACAGATGACTGGTGCCTCAAATGCAGGGTAAGAGAGATCATGATTGTACACGGCTGGCATCTGGGCGGTGTGCTGACTATATGGACTATTTTACTCTTCTTGGCTGTCGCAAATCATTGTATAATCAACCTCGGGGTATATCTACTCATGAAGTAGCACTTTAGACTGAGGATATTGAATCTATAAATCAACTTGTTTTCGACCTATGTGCGAAAGTGCTCGTGACGGGAAAGTTCTAAGACTTCTTGTATTGATGTTGTTGTTATGCAAATTACATGGTATGTTATGTATGTACTCATAACAGAGCGCGGCTTTCCTGTGACTCTTTCCCCCTTCACTATTCTTTCAAGGAATACGAGGAGAACGGTTTCCACTCAACAACTCGTCCTCGATTAGTTGAGTCTCTTCGACTGGAGCAGTCCGCCGCTCCTTTTCATTTCCTCTCCTTTTCCTTTGCTTTTTGGACGGTCTGCCGGTCAAGTCCTGTCGCATTCTTCTAGTTGAGCTGGTTTCAACCTTTCGTGCTCTGCTTGCCACGTCTCCATCCTGGCTTTCCCTACCGGATATTACTGCCAGTACGATGTCGGTCCATTTGTTCGCAGCGGGCCAGGCCGTTGTATCCAGGGCTACAGCCAGTTTAGCTTTAACGGATGACACTGCGGTTCGCTCTTCACTGACGATGGTCTTGGATAGTACTTACATGTTACTCACATTTAGCTTGAGTTAATCATTTCAGACATTCCTTTCTTCTGTGTCGGACTAGTGGCCTTCGCTTTCTTTTCGTTCTTTCTTGTTATGAGGCGCGTCAATCTGTGAGTATATTCCAACCTTCCACTCATTCGCCATTGCTGATGCATTTCACTCATAACAGTATTTCAATCTATCTTTATTCATCTGCATTATCTAGCTTTGTTGCGGCCATCCTTGATCTTAGCCAAATTCTTGTCAGAGGGTCCAGTGCCATCGACTCAAATACAGGCGTTACCCCTGAAATTACAGTGTTGATGAATATACGGGAGGTGGGATTGTCTATTGGTGTGGGATTCCGATTCCTCTTTTTCTGGACGTTTGTCGCAGAACGTCCTCGTGGTGAACCACCTCCGACAACCAATCTTGACGATCCTAGGGTTTATCTTTACAATGCAAGCAACTCTCATAGTGCACAGTGGGAGCGCTGGGGGTACATTGGAGTCCTACTCAAATGGGTCCTTTTGGTTAGCACACTGTCCATTCCCATACTGCAGATCATTTGGCGCATCGCCGCGAGACATTTCGGCGTCGTTTACATGGTGGAATCAACCATTGAAATCATGGTCTCTGCCCTGTTCGTAATGAAACTTCTCCTCAATGTCTTCCTGTCACCTGTTACTCCCTGGTGGCGACCGTTTCGGTTCTACATCGCCCCTTTGGTTGCTTTGGGCATCAATATAGGCCTTGGGATTGGGGAACTTGTTCTCTGTGGGTACCATATGATCTAAGCAGCTTTCATACGTTGACCCACAATCTAGTTCTCTTTTCCGAGACGGCTCTCGGACGTTTCCTTCAAGCAATAGAGATTTATATCCTCATTCTTTTCGTCCTGATTGCCACGTTCTATAAAGTCCCCGTTAGGCCTGCTCGATCAAGAGGGGAACGAACCTCCGCATACGAAGTCACAGAGAAGAAGCGACCAGTGGACCCTCCACCAGTTCCATCCTTCGCAGCTCAGGACTACGCAGTCAATGGGCGTCCTTCTCGGGCAAATGACGTTACCATCCGACTATCTAGGAGATTTTCCACGATTTCTTCCCGAATACCGTCTTGGATTCCACTCAGCCGTAGTATCCGGCAGCCTGATATCGACGTAGAGAGCCAAAGAAACAAAAGCGATGCAGAATCAGGCGTACGCTCGCCACAGCCGCAACCACCCACAATTGTTGCAAGTTCACGAGGTGCTACACCAGAGTTGCTCCAGGAAGTGATAGCATCATCACCGACAGTGAAACCTGAGTTCTCACGTCCACAAAGCTTGCTGGTTCCTTCCCCTACCGCGCCCACATCTGCTATAGACACCAGAGATAGTAGGCCATCCGTAGGGATCTCATTGTCGTATTATGGCATGGATCGTAGGTCCCCAATGCCTTATCCAAGTGTTCCTGTCTTTGGGGATGCTTCTAGACTGGGTAATGGAGCCGATTCCCCCATATACGGGCTCAATGGCATCGTCAATGCAGGGACCGAAAACAGAGTCTCTGTATCTGTTGTGTCTCCACGCCTATCACGCAGTAGCGTGTCTTCGTTTGAGGCATTGATTCAGCAACAGGCAGAACTGGATCGAAGCATTGCAGCCCTCCGATTATTTTCGCCAAGACCGGATGCCTCCACATTTGCAGATGCACAGAACTCGACACTGTCCCCCAATATAGCACCAAACCCGCCGACAAATACCTCTAGCAATTCCACCGGTAGAACCGTTAGCACTCTCACCAGCTCTTCTGCTAGGCGTGATTCCACCTCTGGTCGTAGTGAATTCTCGCTCTCCATATTTCCTGATCCACCACCTGTTGATGCTGATATAAGCTTACCTTCACGGCTTTCATTTGCAAACCTGCGCACTAGACGGTCATCTCGTCTATCTCGTAGAGACATTCCCAACTCGTTTGATACGACATCTAGTCAAAATGTACCCTCTCTGCCTACTTCTCCGATACGAACGTTTCCAGGGAGATTTGGATCAGCAGGGACGCAGTACGATGTTACTTCGTTCATTGGAGGTGAGAACGAATTGGATATTGCCTTCGACGTATTGTCTGACAGGCTTTGTTAAATTTACAGACCTCACTAACCCTACATCATTAAGAGTATCGAACACCTTGAGACATGCAGAGCTTAGCGAAGTGCAGTCTGTAACTGAAGTGGAGAACTCGCAACTCAGCGAAAGTGATAGCCAGGCAACCCCAACTGAACTTTCTGCGCGACCTAATGTAATAGACCCTGCCGCACTTCCGAACGCTTCGTCTAGTGTAACAGACCCTGCCACACTTCCAGACGCTTCGTCTGAGCCTGCAACAGCATCTAGTGGTGTCCTAACTTCACGCAGGTCCAGCGAGACACCCTACCTTCGACCCTTCTTACTCGGTAGCGTCACCGCATCACCAACAGTGTCTTCGCCGTTGGCTAGTGGTGTTTTGCAAACACGTACTTCCGGCATAGTGCCGATTGGGCCTCGTAGGCCTGCTCGAAGTCGTGTTCCTTTACCCTCCAATCCTCGACCTGCAATTAGCAATCCGCGACCAGTACCCGGCAGTGGGAGTGATCCTGCGCCTGGCGCGTTCGAGAGACCAAGACCCTCTCCTTTGGTGCTTCCTTCTGACTCTGTAGCCGACCCCACTTCACGGTCGTAGTATTTGTTGTAGTATGTAACATTCTGTCAATAGCGCGTTGAAATGGATCAAGTAGCGCGAGAAACAGCCAAAACTCACAGCGCCATTGAAAATTCTTGGCGAGGTCCTCCAGCTATTGGGAAAGACTTGCTTGAATTCAAGCAATTACAGCCAGATACTCTGGCAGGCCCGCAGGCCAAGCTGCATGTGCATGTGATCAGAACTCAAATATAATAGGAAGCTGACAAATAAGACAAAACATTTCAGCGACTAGCTATTCGACTGCTTATAGCGCCGCGACGACGACGGTGTCCACTACTTAGATCTTATCTTCCTTGTACTATCTCTTTCTTCTATCCGTCATGGCCGATACTGCTGCTGCGGACAAGTCCGTCCAAGTCAAGCTTGTTCTTCTAGGTGCGTAATATCCTTAGTCTTGTTACGAGATGTCACCTTGCTACGCAGAGGGTCATCTTCCAAGAGCTCCAGGGTATCTAACATATTATGCCGCTTAGGTGAAGCTGCTGTCGGAAAATCATCTGTCGTGCTTCGCTTTGTATGTTCAACAGGATTCATCCTTTTTACGACGAGCTAATGCATTGCATCGACTCAAGGTTTCGAACGAATTCCAACCCAATAAAGAACCTACCATTGGAGCTGCTTTTTTGACGCAGAAATGTCGACTCGAGGACCGTGTGCTACGTTATGAGATTTGGGATACGGCTGGGCAGGAGCGTTTCCATTCCTTAGCTGTGCGTGCTGCGTATACTCCAGAAAGCCACCTATAACCTCTATTTATTATGACAGCCCATGTACTATCGAAATGCACAGGCCGCGGTTGTGGTCTACGATGTCACAAAGGCTTCCAGTTTGGAGAAGGCCAAATCATGGGTGAAGGAGCTTCAACGACAAGCCAATCCGAATATTGTCATCGCCCTGGCGGGCAACAAGGTTGATCTTGTTCAGTCGGTATCTTCGTCATCCGGCAACACCTCTTCTGAGTCGGAGGATGAAGCTGACGATGCAACTGCCACACCTGGAGAGGCTCCCGCTACGTCTGGCGGAGAGCCTGAAAGCCTTAGACAAGTACCGCGTGAAGAAGCACAAGCGTATGCCACTGAAGCTGGCCTCTTGTTTTTCGAGACCAGTGCGAAGACAGGCGAGGGAATCGTGGATATCTTCACGGAAATCGGTGAATCTTCCTCTCATTGCACGCAAATTTCCGTGCCACACTCACTCATTATAATCTATCAACAGCCAAGAAGATTCCTATTGAGCACATCCTTGCCGCGACACGGGGCAGCGCAGGCCGCCCAGGTGCAGCAAATGGTCGTCCTGGCTCCTCGCAAGAAGGAGGCGTTAACTTAGAGGAGAACAGTAACAAACCTAAAGACGCATGCAATTGCTGATTTCTTAATGCCTGTCTCCTTGATCTCTATGCCCACCTGTACGACCCTCCCTCTGCCTATAAACTTTACGCCATATACAGCCTAGCTGTTTCCCTAGCTCACCGCTACTTGTTATTGTCCCCTTCCCTTTCATGGTACATGTAATTTGACTTTATTAGCTGAAGGACACAAACCGGAAATTTTTTTGCGTCCTTGCAATGAATATACAGGGAAACTATATCCTACTTAGTTATTCTCCACTTGAGATTCTAATCTACATAAGGAGGCGGCCGTATGACATGCTCAGCATGATTCTCTGGTACAAGGTATGGTGGTGGTGCATGTCCATGAGATCCATGAGTGTCGAGATCTAGCGAAGGGACAGCGGCATCAGTGTGTAACTGGGGTGGTTCAGGAGAATAGCCAGGACGTAAAGGTGGTGGCGAAGCATGAGATGGGGATCTCTGTCGCGGAGCGTCCGGTGACCTGAAATCGGAGTCAATGGATGGTGGGGGGTCAGAAGGATCATCAAGGGCAGGGGGAGGTGGTGGAGGCTCTTCCTGTGCACCATCCTCTTGTTGCTGTGTTAGCACCAGACCTAGTGCCTCGATCGCTCGCTCGGGCTCAGCCATATCAGCCAGCTGTGTGACATTTGCATCTCGACTGGCCATCTCGAGGGTCGGAGGTGGAGTTGATGATCGTTGCATATCCTCTGAATGACCATCAAACTGTTCTGATATCGTAAAACCAAATTCAAAACCTTCACCAGCGATGGTCTGTAAAGGCTGTTCGGGAGTATCGTCAGGATCCGGTGGTATGATGATCTCTCGTTCTGACTCTAGGAACGTCGGAAGGTGAGCAGAGGTCGATGCTTCCGCTGCGGAAGAGAAGAATGGAGGTGGCGCATCACGCTCCTCAAAAGGAGGAGGAGCGCTGTTTGGAAGCGCGCTAGGTCCAGCCTCCCCTTCAGAATAATGCGGTGCAAAGTCGGTGTCTTCGTAACGATTAGTTTTCACAGGTGGTCTGTCGTGTTTCTTTTGATATGCTTCGTCCATCGAAGGACCCACCTCTGGAAGCGACGCGGAAGGTGGAAGTAGCGTGATGGGGATGGAGATCGTGGAAATACGCTCTGTACGACTGCCAACATTGACAAAAGAGACGTGGATATCTACCCGAAAAGTCACAGAATGAAGGAGAGTCTGTTGCGTAATGGATGAGAATTCTGCGTCGTCATCAAGATGCTCGTGCTCTGAGTTCGGTAAATTGGGTGGGTTATTCGATGGGGAAGAGAATGGTGAGGCTCGGTGCATGATGAAGCGTAACTGAATGGCCCGAGAGGAATGAAACCGACATGACGCTCCTGAACGTGCCAAAGTTGCTCGATATGAGGACTCTGAAAAGATTGGAGAGACAGGAGCCTTGGAAGAAGACGTTTGAGCTGGCTTCTCAGGAGCCAGAGTTGCAGAGAGACCTTCCCTTTCGCTACCGTCAGCAGATCCAGCAGGTTCGTCCGGGGTACGTTCAGCATACGGTACTTCATCGTCGTCCCGCTTTACTTTCACCACTCGAACGAGTTCTGCTTTGACATTACGAAGTCTCAATTGTTCGTCGATTACTAGCTCCCGTCTTGGAGGGGGTATCTTGACATAGAGGGGAATCAATTCACCAACTTTGTATGTCGTTCGCGGTACCTCCACTTCGATCCGAGTAGGATCATCCAAGCTATGTGTTTCGGGAGATAAGAGTAAACTGTGAAGGTGAGACGTGTACCGTCTTGTATGCACGTTCAAACTTTTCGACAGAGGGGATGAAAGGGGGTCAACCGGGTACAGGCTAGCAGTCAAGGTGTGCGACAGCGAGGAATGGGGGGTAGTTACTGATTGCGGAGCATCCGGCATCAAGGGAATGGCAAACAACATGGAAGAAGGTAAAGGTGCGGATGTAGGACCTGCTGAACGAGACCAAAGGACTACCTCGGAGCAGTTTAGCTCAATTTCTCGCGAAAATGCTTTCTCGACTGTACGTAGGCAGACGGTCCTGAAGACAGACGGGTGCGTCAGTCGCGTTGATCACTCTTGCTACGGTATCTATCACTCACACTTTCTTCCACTTTCCGGTTTCCGCTCCTTTTATCTGCAATTCGCCTTCAATCGCAGCCCTTTCGTCTTCAGCACCTAGGAAGCCCTTCTGGAAGTTGACGGTGTCAATACTCGGTACAATGAGTAACTGCGGGTGCTGCGAGAGGTCGGATGCATCAGTAGCGTCTTCAAGGGGGAGAGAAAGATGATCTGGATGTTGCTGAGAATATGTGGGAGGAGGTAAAGAATGAGACATTATATGGTGGTTACAAGGCAAGTGTTTAGAACAGCAACTAGCGTAGCTGACATCGATTTCAAAGCGGGCACTGCAGAGCAGCGGTTTAAAGCAGCGCTCAAGCACGTGCTCTGATATACAGTATACAATAACTACAACTATTATTTAAATTTAAATATATACGATTCCATATACACCTCAATATTCAACTCGTATCAGACTTTCCAGTTCCGCGAACGTTACTCTGTCTACCTCTCCATACAAGAGCATTTCCCAGCCCATCTCTCTGTGCCCTCCCAATAGTCCCGTTCCCTGCTCTAGCTCATTCTCTCCCACCTCACCATATCCCATACCAAAAGAGATAGTGGAGGTCATGGATTTAGACGTGTCGAAAGAGTCCTCTCCATCATCGATGACTTTCATCATCTCAATTGTCCGCCGGAGTGTAGTGCTAAAAGCCTGCCTCGCCTCAGGGTTGTTCGGCGCAAGGAATTTTTGAATAATCCGCATCATAACACTTCTGAATCCTAACTTTCTGTCCATCTTCACCTTCCTTTTCAACTCTGGAGGTGAAAGGAAAGCCAGCGCGTAGAGCGCCAAGGCTAGTTTTTCAATGTAGCTTAGCCACCGCTCTCTCATCAGTAGCTGAAAGTCCGCGTCAATAAGAGGGAGTCGATGAATAAGGGCCACGAATAGATGCCACATAGAGGGCTGTGGTATAGCATTGGCTAATACTTGTCGATTTCCGTCAGGTAGGCCGAGACGAGTAAAGACTTCCAAGGAAACATCGGCCAAGGAGGGGGGTTTGAGGTCGCCAGGAGAAGATACCCCTGCCAGCTGTACACAAGCTATGGGTGAGACCGCTTCCGCAGAATCGACGAGATAAGAAGCAATCAACTGGAAAGCGCGATTTGCAACCCGAAGAGCGTCATTCGAAGAAGACGTTGTCCAGTCTGAAAGGCGGATCATAGGAGCGGTCATGCTGAGGATATGCAACGTATCCTTGCGCACACTCAGTAGATCACCCAGAGAAAGGGCGGGGGAAACAGGACAGGGAGTTGATGTTTTAGTTGAGACGCCGCATAAGCGAAGCAACAGGTCGAGGACTCTGGGTTGTCGCGCCATGTATTCACTGTTGTCGGGGATAATACAGAGATTGCGAATAATGTTCAAGGAGGCGAGAATGAGATTAGCAGGCCGCTGACGAGGGCCGAGATTGGGATGTTTGGAACCTTGCCTTCGTTCCAAGCTAGCGAACGGTTGTGTTTCCGACTCGTACACGATATCTATCAATTCTCGATTCGTGATTATGTGTGGGTCATCATGTGGTCCACAGACTTGGAAGGAGTCTTCGACGTCGCCGAAAGCCTCGTCTTCGAGAAGGTCGAGAATCTCCCCTAGGAGATCCGGACAGTTGTTAATGGGAAAGCCAGTATTCGGCTGTTGCCCCTTCATGGTTGATAGTAAAGTGAATGTCGTCAAAGCATACGACAGTTCAGTTGAGAGGCGCGAGCGTATAGACATGGTCAACGCTTCAATGTCGATGGTACCCCATTCGTTGAGTTCTCTCAGCGGTCGTCTCGATTGGTTGACAGCTTCAACCTCGATCGCTTTGAGGTCCCGTCCTCCATAAGTGTCGATCTCGCGCGCGAGAGGGATGTATTCAATCTTTCGACGAGAGGGCTCTTGCCGCGTTCGTGGTTGTCCGGTCATGGTTGAATTCGCGGGCGTTTGTGCTGAGAAACTAGCATTTGACAATGAAGATCCCACGGCTGCCGAGTCAGAGGCAGGCCCTGCCGGCTAAGGTTTCCGAATCGCATTAGTACCGATACATACTTGGTCTAGTGAACAAATAGACTTACGAAAGCGTTATCAAGGGGTTCTTAGGACGTATGTAAGTATTTCGAATGGCGTAAGGATATTAAATGGCGTACCAGTTTTCTGCCGTGCTCGTTTCCCTTCCAATTCGTCCGCCTCCAACTTTCGCTTCAGCGCCTGAAGATCTTGGTCAAGACTAGGACCTTCCAGAATACTCTCGGCGGTGAGATTCGCTCCCACATTCATGTTTTGCGTTGTGTTGGAGGCAACTGGTGTACTGGATGAAGATGAAGAGGAGATAAGGGATGATGCTTGAGGGTACGCGGCAGAGGTCGGGTTATTGACGCCAGAAATGCCCATGTTGGGACCGCGTTGGATGGCCATATTGGATGGCCCTTGACCTGGACGGGGAGCGTTCTGCCTCATCGCCTGAGCCTTCTTTTGATTCTCCAAGATATTCTGTCTGTACATGTTCTCAAAGGGAAGGAGCAACATATTGTAGATTTGTACAAGCGTGGGGAGCACCGGAAGCATTCCACCCCCGTCTAGGGCTGGATAGCGTTCAGGAAGGTCCAGGACAGCGAGAATTGCACCCCATTGGCTCTCGTTTGTCATCTAAAATCATGAGGACGTCAAAAGACAAGAGCCGACAGCTAAAAAGAAAACGAGCATACATTAGACATCCCACCACGCTGCCATACGCTGCTCCACAAAGTGAAGAGATTGATGTCCTTGCCAGCGAGCCTAAAGGAGCCTGGTTCGGAGCCAGGCTCGATATCCTTGAAAGGAGAAGAAGAAGGGTCATAAGCAGGTGTTGGAGCGCCGGAGATGGCAGGAGGAAGAGGATTGTTTCGCTTCGCATAGAAGACAGCAAGAGAATGAAGGAAGCTATTTGCTCTGTCCTTGATAACATTTTGAGGAAGCTGTGGACGATGCATAGCTTGGTCCTGGAAGGAGAATTGAGCTGAATTTGACTGGTGAAGAGAATCGTGCAGTGTCCCCGAACTTGTTCCGCCTACAACTGCACGACTCTGCGCCATTCGAGCCTGGCTCGCTGCATTTAGCGCTGCCATTTGTTTCGCCTGCGCTGCATCAAGTCCACTGAATCCATTCTCAAACGATAGTCCATGATTCACCCCGTTCTGTGGTCTAGATGTACCCGTTTCTCGTTATTAAGCTCAAAGTGAAGGAAATTAGCCACCTACAGCATCGGTCTTCGCTGCAAAGCAGTTCCCACTCGTTCTGGTTGAGTCTGTTTGCCCACTCTCCCAAATATGACCTTTTCATCCACAGTCTCATTTTTGTCGTTTTTTCTTGATTTCTTTGCTCTTTCATTCTACTCTAGATCAACCTCAGTTCAGGCATTTATTTCAAACGTCCTCCTCGGCGTATCTTTTCGGTAGAATTCCAATAAAGTCCTGTGCCAGCTGTCACGTCGTGACCCGTGACAGTACACATGTTGTCCTCGCCGAATTTTTTTTTCTTCGAGTCTTTCATTACTATCAACATGGCCAAGTCTGAAATCGACGATATCTTTGCTTCCAAGGGTAAAGTAAAAATCGCTCAAACGTCTACATCTTCTTCAGCTCTTTCTCCCCTGCCCGAGAAATCTAAAAAGGATAAGAAGCGAAAACGAAAGGTCGAGTCTACATCCACTAGCGAGAAGCCTTCCCAGAGGAAAGCTTCAGTTGCCGAAACAATCGTCGATCCTTCTGCGAACATTCCTAATGCTAAGCGGTTGAAGACTGCTCGGAGTTCTGGGGAATCAAAAAGTAAGCCGGTGAAGAGCGATGCCAAAAAAGAAGACGAGGATAAGTTCAAGGACTCCAGGGGTTCTGGTCCTCGTAAGTCTTCTGTCAGCTTCATGTTTTCGTATTTTTCACCAGTAATACTTTCAGGACGAAAGACAGAAGAAGGTTGGTCTATATACAAGGCCGATGAGTTGGGCATTGGCGACGAGGGCGAAGGTATATTGACTCTTTTACTATCTTTTGCGACTCATCTGGCTTCTTGCTAGACACGCCTTTGTGTCCTTTTGATTGTGATTGCTGTAAGTCATGTCGTTATTTCTTTGTTGCTTTAATTCTGATCATTTGCACTAGGTTTTTAACATGTTATTGACGATACCCTGTGTTCAATATTATGGCATTAACTTTCTCATTTCCTAATCCTCTTCCCCCTGCGCCAATGGCTCTATCGAAGCCTTGCATTTCGCTATACTTCCACGAATGCCCGAGGTCAATGTGTAGCCAAAAGTAACGAATCCCTTCCTTCATACCCTCCTGAGAGCTGGTGCTCTTTTGTGATATATAGGCAATATGCCTCGCGAGGAACACATGTATATATTGTATGTACTAAAAATACAAATACGAGCGCAGTGCGCCTCTCAATCGTCGTCGTCATCATCGTCTTCGTAATCAACCAGTCCAGGCTTTGCTTTGCCTGCGAGTTCATCTCCAAATGGATCACCACTGTCAGTAGCAGCCTTCTGTATCTCCACTTTCCTGTTCCTCTTGTCTTCAAACTTTTTATCCTGCTCCGCCTTTCGCGCCAGATAGGCTTTACTGCCCACCACTTTCTCCGGATTTTTGCAGAGCCTCAGCCGCCGATCCACTTCGCGTACTGATTCCACATTCGGAGTTTGCCCAGACGCTAGTATCATGCTTTTAATAGCCTCTATAGACGGTAGGATCGCCTTGGATGGCCTCGCAGGGTTGCCAGGATTTGGCTCAGGTCCAGATGCTTTCGATTCCAGCCACTTGAGGGCAAGGTCTGCATCAGCTAGTGAGAACGAAGCTAGAGCAATTTGAGAAGGCGTGTAGATAAATTCCGCATCGGTTAGACGAGAGGCGCGAACGTGGGACAGAGCAGAGTCGTAGACCGAACTCTGTGTTTTCGACAAGTCCAGAGGTGTATCAGGAAGACTCTGCAGAAAATGTACAGTGCACAAAAGATTCGCATCAATATCGCAAAGATGTCGGCCAAACACTGACCTGCACATCAAGCCAAATTCCCCAAAGAGCTCGATGAGCATGCCAAACGGCAAACTCAAACCCGAGACTTTGGGCGACCAGAAATTCGAGATCAAGGACATCAGAAGGAGCCGTGTTGGGTATATGGGAGGTGTATGCTTCAAGAGATATCGGGTTATTTGTTGTCTTTGTAGCAAGGAAGAGTGCAGTGAGCCTAAAAGCAATAGATTCATATGCATATATACGGATAAAGAGGGGAGACGCACATGACATTTTTGGGATGCCAATCCATTACGGTGTTCTTCAAGTAAAATCGCTTCAGGTAAGAGACAGCCGTAGCCTCTACTTCCTCAGAGAAACGAAAATGACCGCAAAGCTGAGTTATCCTGGTGACATAGAAAGTCACTAGCAGATGTTCTTCATCAGCAGTCAAGAATAAGACATTGGCAGCAGATCCTGGCTATATTTCTTGAGAAAATTTCGGGAACAAATCAAAACGCAAACCCGACAGTACTTCATATTCTTCAAAAGTCTTGCGAATGACGGCGACCGCTGCTTCGTTCAGAGCAGATCGTACGTGGGCCAGTCGTTCTGGAGAATATCTCCAGTTCTTGAATTGAGTGCTTGCCTCGTAGAGAGGTTTCTTGGTTTCAGCGGTCGTCGAGGACAATGAAGAAGCATTGCCTTTGTCTACGGAAGGCATCTCGTTAGCTCAAAGGAACGAACAGTCACGCTGTCGCGGGGTGCTCGGTCAACAGTTGTATGGAAGTACGTGGATCATTTTCTTCACTTTCACTTTGATCTCTTTATATTTCTTCGTTCTCTATTCCATCTTGCGTGCTTGTAACCGCTTTCAGGCGTTCTACCGCTGGTGGCCCCCTTTACGCTCTTTCGAATTGGTACTGACACTGACAGTGATTGCACGATGCCGTCACCTTTGGGCTGGCCCTCTGCACGTGCACACTTGTTTTTCATTTTAAATATTATTTTCTTGGCTCTCCAACTACAAATTGCCTACGCTGGCCAGGGTTTTACGAATGGACTTGCTATAATTGATGCTCCCAGTGTTGGCAAGTAAGTGTTTTCAGAACTTGTACGTGCGTCTCTAGATCTGACAATACGAGCAGTCCTGGTCATGCTGGAAGTGATATCAACATCGCGCTGGATGTAAGTGCTCCGTCTCATTTACTGGTTACTTATATACTTATGGATCTACTTCTAGGTCTCAGGCGATGGACAGTTGCCTACAGACGCCGTGAATGCAAATTCATCCTCATCTACTCATTTCTCTTCCCTCGAGATATATCTCGTGTCATCAAGTACCGGACTGAACCTAACGGTGTCTGATTCGCCCGATTTTCTGACTCAGGAGCAGGGTACTGTCCGCCATTTGAACTGGCCAATACCAAAATGCATTATACCCGGACAGTATAACGTGAGTGCACCTATGAATATCTTCAGTGTCAGCTCACTCAGCTTCCATTCTAGCTCACGTTCTATGAGTATGCAATCATCGATGGACAACCGCATTATACCATCACTCCCATTTTAATACCGGTCTCGAATGACAGCCCCACTGGGAACTGTTCAAGTACAACGGGCGTAACTGTGAACTCTATTCTTCCACAACCCCAACCTTCTAGCCCTTTGCCTCAGCCTTTGTTCCCAGGCAACCCAGGCAACCAACTGGGCTCCTCCTCTGTAGGCTTCACCACCATCACTCTTTCCGGCACTCTTACCCTTCCCACCATTCCGACCGTCACCATCACCCCTTCAGCAACTCCCACCACCGTAATCGTAGTATCTCTTACTACATTGACTACTACAGTGAGCGGATCGACAGGGGTTGTGACATCTACGTGCGTTTCCTTCCCTTCGTATTCAAAACTGATCTAGAGTTGTGTTTCTTTAGTGTGACAGAGACTGCCTGGACATCAACCGCTGTGATTCCTAATAACTCAGGATTACTACCCGTCAACTCAGGCACTGTGATCAACATGATGAGATGTATGTTTGTAATACCGATGACGGTAGTAATAGGACTTTGGACAGTAAAGTGATTAATTTTATCTGTGATGCATGTGCCGCCTCAGGAAATGCTCTTTCATTACTTGGTACCGTTGATCGTCAGCCCAGCAAGTAATTCGCCGATGAGATTCACGGACGTTCCCATGCTTGTTGTTAAGAGAAAAAGATGCGTCTATTGGGCAGCAGCAGGAGCAGATAGTCGCGTGATGTCGCGCATTTCGGCATTGCGCGAAAGATCTCGTGTATTTCGTGTCCTAGTACTATCCAACATCGAGGTCTGATGAGAAACTGACTTTGCATATGATGGCCAAGGGAGCTGAGAGCCTCGCGGGGTTGAAAGTGGTGACAAACTGACGTTGCATCGGTATGTATTGTTGTCCCGCGGAAAAAGATTCGTATCTGCTAGTCGGAGCTACGGTACAATGCATGAATATATTGCCCGGCACAATCACTAAATGAAGGACGATACAGTGTCCTCAAAAAAGTCGTTTTGGATTACCAAACAACTCTGGTAAGTCACGCCTCCTGCAACACAGTAAAAAAAAAATGCATCAACACAAGCGTGCTCGTACTTACCTCAGATGGTACATAGCTTGTAATACACGTTATCTTGCGTATTCAACCCTCTAGCCCTCGGTCTTTTCTCCATGCAGTAATCCATTCCACTATCCGTGCGACATTAGCCTCGAGATCCTCCATGCTTTCGCTGTTCAATTCGACTACGATTTCTGCAGGATAGGACGAACGGGCCTCTTCAAGTACAACCTGCATGATTTCAGCCTCGTTATTCTCCTGTATTTTTTTGAGTGGATAAGAGCTGTTTACAGAACGGTAAAGACTGGAAAGCAACATCATGTGGAATGAAAAAAAAACGGACCGTTTCTCCAAACGATCCCACAACTGAGAGTGATCGCATCGGAGGACGACGACAAGATCTGCCCATCTCTCAGGAAAGACTTCACATGTATGCCAGTCCAGGATAACTCCGCCTTCGGCTACCAGCGGTTCCAGCTCGTCTAACAACTAGATGGTAATTGGAACCCCACGGATGAAGGGATGAAAATACACGGACCTTATCATCATCAACAGTATAGCTCTGCCATTCCTCATCGTATTCGTGATAGAGACCTTTTTCCTTGACCCAGTCACCAACATTTATGTGGCGAAGCGGGACGGGAGAATCGTTGGCAAGGAGCTGGGCATGAGTTGACTTTCCAGTTCCCGGGGTACCAGTGATGATGATGACAGGTGACTGGTGACTAGACATAATTAAGAATTAAGTTGAGATGGACCGAAGGTGTCAGTAATTTATGTCTTAAACCTCGTGGGAATAAATGTCTGCAAGCTACATAATTGTAAGTATCATGTAGGTACCACCTTCATTCGTCCTCTCTTCCTATCTTTATCATGTTCATCTCCTAGAGAGCTGGCACATACTTTCCCTTATTTTCTCTCTCAGTTAGCACTCGTTCTGCTCTAATGACAAGCCATACTTACTCACCTACCCCCTCATCTCCCTATCCAACTCCAACTGCTCCGAAACCTCAAGATGTTCACTTTTTTCCTCGAGTCACTCCGTCTCCCTCTTGCTGTGCGCCCAGTGAAGTAGTCATTCAGCTCTCGACAGATTTGCTCGTGCCAGATTATACTCTCTACTATCAAGACACGCCTCTTTCACGTTTTGACCCCTCCTACGTTGCTCTTAGCGATGGTTCGCTGACTACTTCGGCGTTCAGACAAGATTCAACCCAGGCAAACACCGAATTACTTCTCTTGGGTCTCTTTGCAACGATCTTTGCAAGGAATGTCTTTCTCTCGGGCGACTACATCCGACGTACTAAAGTGCGACGTAAAGTCCTCTTTTGGACCCTTTTTGTGAGCCAGCTCTTGGCCATTAGTGCCATTGTTCCGCTCACTGCAGCATTTTTCAATCATCGGATAAATTGCAACAGGTACGAATGGATGCTGCCAATATCTGATCGGTAGCCTTATTTTACTCTTTCTTTCAGTGTGGCTCTTGCTGCCAGTATATCGGAGGCAATATCTATTGCACTACTTGTAGGATATATATCCTTGGTTGTGATGTTGCGTTTAAAACTCTATCATCTCGGCTGTGACAGATGACCGGAATACTGGGATACAAGGCTTACAAGTGCCTAGACAGCTCTCTCTTCGTTTTACTGATGCTCGTACTTTTGTGCTTGAGCACGTCTTCTCTGGCCGTTGTGAACATTGTCGAAACGCGAGGGACTCGCAGAATTTCAGGTATTTTCTATGTTTTAAAGTAACATCTCCAAGCTAAATGCTTTCAACCAATAGGTAGCTGTTTGTCCACCGGAAACTCACAAATCACTCGTGTATATATCATACTTCAATTTGTGCAGGCCTTTTTCATCTTCTGCTGTTGTACGTATGTATCGCTCTGGTGGAACGCGATCACTTACCCCCCGCTTCTAGTCCTATATGCTGCCTGGAAGTCCCGCAACTCTCCTGTTGCGAGGGGGAGAATTTCTATACAGCTTTCTATGGATGATGTCCAGGAGCACAACCCGAAGAATTCTTATGAGAAATACTGTCGCGGTTGGTGGGATTGCATTGCTGGAACAGGTGTCGTTGCTATCCCTGTGTCACTTTGTCACTTACCTGTCTCATCATATCCTTTGTCGCTCAGGCATACACGTCAAAAAGAACTGTTCTGATACGACCGAGTTTCGGACAACCTCATTCGCAGGTCAGTTTCCCCAGGTCCAGTCGCAACCATCCATGGCCAGGATATTCGAATCAGCAGGGGAAAGAGCGGAGAGTAATCGCTCATCTTCTCAGCCTTCACACGGCCGCTATTCTCCTGCACCTTCGTCATTCAGTCGGTTCAGTCGGTACATGCCAAGAATGGAGTTATTTCGGAAAGTGATGAAAGACGAGGTCAGTCATGTGGCACTGAAAAACGACAGTTTAACTGAAGTATGTCCGTACATAGCTGTATTATACGGCAACGATCACGGCTTGCTGCGTTGTTGTGGGAGTGCTGTCAGTTATAGGTATAAACTTCAGAAACGGTTTGTCAGTCGGTGCATGGATGAGTTTGAATTGTAAGTGATATCCACTCGGAAGTTCCCCTCACTGACGATCAAGTTCATTTGCGGTCTCTTCTCAAGGGGCCGTGACATCAATCTTGGCTATCCATAGCACTGGTCGAGTCGTTCGTCGGCATGAGAGAGACTTCTTGTTGCAAGATGCTGCGGTCTGGCAAGGTCGACGATGGGAAAACGGAAGATCCCGACCGGCACCTGTTGGTCCCAACCGTTGGAACAACAGTTCCATTTCATCTCAATCAATGCGACGCAGAGCTGGAGGCGAAGCAGACGATCTAGATAATCCTTTTGATGATATGCGAGGTCTAACACAGTCTTGTGTGTCATGGACTTCAAGATTCTCGTCAGCCTCCGATCCTCCATTGTCCCCTTCCATCAACTCCATCATGCGACCACCTTCCTCTCACTATCCTGTTTACTTACCAGGACCTTCACCGACAGCACAATTTCCAACATCGGGTAGGACAACGCCTCTGGTCCCTCTCGACAGCACGGATGGTACATTGCTGCAGAGACCCAATTTTGACCTCAGTTCAAGTTGGATACAGAGTCGTAGCAGACTTTCTGTGACTTCAAATGATGAGAAAATGTAGTGTACTAATACATATATCCATTTTATATCATTATGTCAATATCTAAGCGATTGTCTTTCTTCTCACGGCTGATTACTATGAACGAAGAGGACCAAATCGTCAGTAGTCTACCTATACGCTTTTCAAATAGACTGTCGCTGCAGATTCACCAATTTCCACTTCTAACCCGACCGTTGCAAATACCACCCTCGGCATCTGCGAGTGGAAAACGGATTTCTGCGCGTATAAAACCCCAGACTCGCAAACTCGAAATACATGTTCCTGCAGACACTCGGCCTGAAGTATGGAACAACGAACGGAGTCGTGAACTTGGTGATGGGCAGCTCCAAGACGATCGTGAAAAGAATCAGGATAGAAAAGGCAAGGAGAGAGAGGGAGAGGAGCCACGCTTAGCCGAGATTCGTTTGAAAAGCGAGGAGATTCCACAGCAAGGAGCACATATGCTAGGCATTGTTCGCGATGGTAGTGTGGACCGTTGAGCCAATCTTGTTCATTTCAGACTGATATGGTGTGCCAGGCGAGCTTCATCTACATCCAATCAGCGAAACACACCAATTTCGACCAACCTTGACATACCTGGATATACTCTCTCGAAAACATAAACGTCGTGAAGCAGATTCTGATTCTGACTCGGACGATGGCCCACCACCGGATCCCGATGAACTGCCTGTACTTGCGCCTCCCAAAGAAAAAAAGGCCTCATCGTCGGGAGGAGGATCTAAAGAGGTTCAGGTCTCTGCAAGAAGGACAGACGAGAAAGGTGGAAACCTTGCCCAATTATCTACAGTGAGGCGAGAAATGCTTGCTATCATCCGTGCTGAAGAAGACGAAGCATGGCAAAAGCTTGAATTTTCCGATATGACTGTACGTTCTGAACATGTTGTGAACAAATGGCGACGACTGATTTTGGCCTACTGAAGGCAATTGAATCGGAAGAAGCACTTGAAAAGTTGTTTTCACAAAATAGAGAGGAACTAGGATGTAAAACAGATGTCACTACGTTTCTTAGAGGCATTCAAGGACTGTAGAAATTCAGACAGCAATGCGATGGTGGCTACATGCCGGCCTAAAGACTTCTTCTGGTTAACCTGTCAGTCGTGACACGCGATGATGGACAAGTACATCTGCTCTTAGTTTATTCCTCTGCACTCTAGCTCGCTGAAGATGGAAAGCGACAGCTCTACCCAATCTGATTCTGAAGACGAAAGTTCCATGATTGGATGGATGGATCTGGGATTCTCGGAGCCAAACTCATCTAATGCTTCAGCTGATTTATTAGGTCATGTCGATAGAAGCATCCGAGGAAACGTAGTGTTTGGAATACAGACATTGGAGGGCATCAACTTGGGCGATATCCATGCAGCAAGTGTATACCCAGTTTTTCATACTTCTTGTGCTGAAATTCAGCAGGACAACACTAGAATTCACGCACAGATCTTAGAGGCGTCTAATGCCATCACTGACTTTCTTGAGGGCTTGATGTCGAATAGACCGTGGGCGGTAGAGCAGCTATCTTTCTTTGCGTTACTCGGTGCGTTTGTTCTGATATTGTGGTCTCACCATTCCTGAATTTACTTTTTCCCTCGTTCATCCGTCGTTTCTGCGCATACTATTTGGTCATAGAAGGGTATTTCACAAAATTGCTGCGCGAGCAGTAATCCCTGGAACGTTTGCCTCGACCATCGTCTGTTGGGTGGACGCTCTCTTGGCTAAAATAGCTGATGTAACTATGCTGCTTGCATGTGGCTGTTCACTACGACAATCCGCCTCCGAATCCCTGAATGCTCACCAAGAGAATAACGGCCTCAGAGCTGCCTCCCAACTTCCCAGTTCGTACAAAGTCTCGTAAAAAAACTTACCTCGCCCCTGAATTTCGCCATTTCAGATGAGTGGATCAAAGTTCCTTCCACTATGTGTTCAAATCACACATCTCCAGCTGCTAAAAGGCTTGCGATGCAATTGACATTTGCGGTCTTCATTATCAGTCCCCGACTAACGGATATCAATCTCTGGAGAGGATCTCACAAGTATATAATTCTCCTTCCAGCTATCGAGTCTTACCACAATGCTTTACAGTGTCAGAGCTTCAGAGCTGCTTCAAATCACGGACGACTACATACTAACCTTGACTTCGAGCAATGAATTCATGGCGCCGTTCTCATGCGACATTATTGGCCAGCAGACGCGTCTGACCTACGCAATGACTATAACTCTGTTCGCTGTTCGTCTTCGCTCTACATAATTGTCGAGCTATGGCTCATGTGCAACCACTAGGTATTGGATACGGAGGTACATCGAATTGCTCCCGATTCTCCTTTGAGACCTCGTACAATGTCCAGCCTTTTGAATATGATACACCACATATTCCCACCTTCGGATCTCGCAGAAGGCGCCTTTGACATTACACCGGTGACGAAGCTTGATCCTGCTCAGACATTACTCATACAATCATACGACACCGTCCATTGGTTCTGGGAGACATTCAATGATTCTAGAGTTGCTGGCTCAGAATGCGTGACTAGCTTGGTACTTGTTAGATCTTCAGACGTCGACCCGAAGCTAATTTTATTGCAGACTTCGACCTGGTTATTCCATCTAGAATACAGAGACGTCACAGATAGCGCGTCCTACGCACAAACATTTTCACTGCTTGAGAAGAACCCGTCGATTGCCGGACAGGCTATCAAGGTAAGCTCCGTCGTGGATATTGAACATTGGTTTCATTCCGTTTTAGAAAATTCTGAGTCAGAGTATGAGGATCATGCTGGCAGAACAATCACTCTCGCAGATCGCTTTTTCCACAGTGCTCTCAAAGTCTTGCCAGGCACTCATACACCTGCAGCGATACACTGTGCTGCGTGCTGAACCCTTGTTGGTTGATGTACAGAGTCTCGGTCATTCTTTGCTAGGAATACTAGCTCTTTTACTCGGTGATCTTGATACCCAAAGATTTGGCCGTAAGAGTTTCCATTTCGGCTTTCGGTGACCGTGCTTCATACTCCTGATTCTAGCTGCAATTGATTTCCTCGAATGTCTAACTCTCCTCGACAAAGACAAGATAGAAAGCGCATTGGTTATGACGTGTGAAGATCCACAGATTCGTTTTATTGAAAGGGTGGATGAACGTATGTTTTTTTTCACTTAGTGCCCGCACATGTGCTAATAGACGCATAGTGGTCCTTCAGTCCCGAAGGTGAATCTTCTCTAAGTGAAGCTGTCAATGATAAATCATGCGCTAGATCTAGATGCACTACTCAGAAAGTCGACCAGATTGACTTGACGAATGCTGAATGTGAAAAGTTTAGGATAGTTTTATCCTTCCTGACCGTCATCTGGCACGGCAAGGGGAAACAAAGCTTTCATGGCCGTTCTTTTGTCCTTTTGCTGTCATCCCTCATTGATACCCTTCTAAATAGAAGGATGAGCGTTCAAGCCTTCAATCATCTACGTGATTCTGTTATAACTGCATATTCGATGCTAGACGACGAGTCACGTTCCAAAATGGTGAACAAGCAGGATGCTATTTGGAGGTTATCAATGAATGCCGGTTGTTCGAATCTCACTGTAGCCTGTATGATCGGGGTTTACTTTGAACGAGCCGCATTTTGCTAGGCTGACCAGTGTCTTTAGCGAGTTTTGCTCATCATCTGATGCATACTGACCGCCTGTCGGACTCCCTCTGCTGTGCTGAGGCATGGGAGTATATGCAAGATGCTCTATCCCTGATCATGCGACACCATTTTATCGGAGAGGAGGAACCTATGGCACTCCTTGTGTCTCGATTCCTCTGTAGGGGCTTGATTCGTCTAATTCTCGCCCAGGATGTCGCTGCCGGTAAGCTCACTAATAACATTCCAGTATCTTACTCACAGTATTGACGATGCCAGTACACTTTGTGTTATGCTCCCCTTGGACGATGGGTTTTTGCAGTAACCTGAAGAGTTTATTGCATGGGGATACTTTGACATCCAAATCTTCATACCACGGTATTTTGAAGTCGCAGTTGACTTTAGACGGAAAGATCCTACTCGAACTCGTAAGACCTGTTGTTTTGCCAAGAGATAATTGACTCACGTCTCATAGATTGGCTCACGTCTCTGCCCCGACACTTGTTTGAATGCGGTAAATGAACCCTTTTGCGCTATATTTACCTCGAGAACCTTTCTCATTCTCATCAGATTGTCCCCAATATCCGGTCCCGATTGATGTTCCGTGGCTCCTGCTCAAGCTTCAGTCTTCTGCTAGTTCCCGCTGATACGACGTGATGAATGCATTGAAATCAGAATTTGGCAAGTCGCGGAATACTGTTAAATAAATACTTATCTGCGTCAGTCCTATCTATAGATTCTTTCCGGCTTTGTGGAAGAAGAAATGTAGCCTATGTACTTAAGACCCTGTACTTGAAATTCTGAGAAACCTGAGTGCACCGCCGACAGACCCTATGATCACAAAGAGTGGCAGGTGAAATTTGAAACCTTGCCATGATGTTTTACAATGGATTATCTGGGGTTGATAGTCGGTCCGATGACAATCCAACGTCAAACCGATGGAACTCATTTTATGTGGAACAAAATTAAGGCAGATAGCAAGAATCTGATTACTAGTGGCTGACTTATGTAAACTATACATACACTTGACCTCAGTTACGCTGTATCATGGCTGACTGCCCCTTGTACTTGACCGTCATCTAGGCATTGCTTTCTTCTAAAATCCTGCTCCTTTGAGCTTGCGCATAACTTTTGTAACCGATGATCAACAGACGCAGGTCGCAGTCTGCTTCTGTTTCCTCTTCTCATCACCGATCGCCCCAGGCATCGTTCTGCACGCCTACCAAGAGAGCCTACCCACATTCTGCCTTCAATCCTTTTACTTTGGACCACTCTACGAGTCATACACAAGATGCTGATGGTTGGAGATCCAAGAGACGGCGAAGAGAAAGCTCGGTGAGTATCTTGTTTTTGACCGTCCCGTATGTATGCAATCTAAACGTCCTTTCAGCCTTCAGGAACTAGTTCAGACGACGATTCCATGCTAGAATCTTATCCACGAACCAATGACAGTCGCATAATTACACCTCCCCCAGTACCTGTGTTTGCTGCAACCTCTGCCGAGTTTCACTTTTTTCCACAAAAAGATGCTCGCATACGTCACTCGGGGTCTAACTCCATCTCTACCGCTAAAATGGATCCCCAAAACGAGGCATATTCTTACTCTGAACTCAGCCGACTCAAATCCAGTGCATTTTGGGAGCTTAAACGGAGTGTGATGGAAAATGGAGAGGGGCTGGTGCGGCGTATGCGGGATTACGAGCATTCTCGCTCTAGATCAGATGCATTCTACAAAGTCAAGGATGCTCAGAAGCGGGGCCGAAAGCGATCCTCGCTGATCGTGCCCGTCAGAAAAGCATCCTCTCTTCAGACCGACTCTGAGTCCGAGAGCGAGGACGATATCCAAATATTTTCTGGAGAGATACCACAAGTTTTTTTGTCTCGCGACACTCAAAGTAGAAGCTCACGAGGTATTTTAAAACAACCAATGGAAGGGAGCGGTCGTCCGGAGGAACGCTGTTCGTCTCCATGCTCTGTCTATATGTCTGACTCGTTTCCGGACCCGCTTTACCAATACCGAAGAAACGACGATCCCGCTCGGTCCACGCTCACTTCGACGCCCACATTAACTCATTCGACTTCTTCCTCCAACTCCTCTATCAATTCTCTTACATTGCCGCCTGTCGCCACCAGCCCTGCCTCAGTAGCTGGCGATTCGTATCCACCCACCGCCTCTCGCTCCGAAAAGGCCCTTGCCGCTCTTAGCCTTGCCATGGCAAACGGTGCAGGCAGTATTACAGAAGATTACGAAGCACTTCGGGCCTTGCAACCTGTGTTAGCTCTAGACGACAGTGAGGTAGGGGAAATGTGGCACTAGTTCTTCGCCGTGTCGTTCTTTCTCAATCATCCGCCTCACTGTCAGGCAAAACACTTAACTTGTCTTCTTCGTTCACGCCGGGATATATTCTTGAAGCAAGACATTGAACGGTGCTATCTTCCCGAAACATATGAATCGTGCATAATTTTATTCTTGCAACCGTCGAAAAACGTATCATACGTCATAGCAACCAAATACAGTAATAAGCTTTCCTGATTTGAATGTACTATTGACGATTGTGGGGCTGATTAGAATCTTGTCGAGTAAAATGAATGTCACGTATTACAATTACTACACAGGCCTATATATTTTACGTTACAGCAGAACAATACTCAGCACAGCAGCAACTCTAACAACCTATTCAAAAAGCAGAACCGATCACCTTCAGAGCAAGGGCTCGCAAGATCTGTTTAAATGCTGAAGGTCAGTGGCATAGTATAGCCTCAAGAGAAGACACTGTACCTCGGCCTATATGATACGGAGGGATGAGAAAACATCACTTTACATTGCAAGGAACGCACCTTCTGGGTACCACCCAAGTCGTTGAAAACAGCAGCGACACTTTTACCTTTGGCATCGCGTACGGCTCCTAGACGACTACCGGCATATCCCCCAAGCATGAGGCCCGGGAGGTTCGCAATTATGAAACCAAGTCCTGTACACGAATCAACATTATGACTTGAATATCATGATATGAGATGTGCTTACCACCTCCCGATATAGCGCCTGCATATGTCCACCACGGCACCCGTTTCTCCACCTCTGGACGAAGGAGCTGGTTCTAACGTTCAGAATCGTACACCATAAACGAGAACAGTAAACCGCACCTCTTCAAAGACATCAGCAAACACTCCTTCAGGATCTGGCTGTTGTCCTGCAGTCCCTTGTGTCCCAGCACCGCTGCCTCCGAACAACCCACTAAATTGGGAGAAGAAATTCGAAGAAGACCCCGGATCTTGAGTGCGGTCACTAGACGCTCTAGAAGTATACAAAGCATCGTATTCTCTCCGTCTTGTCGTATCAGACAGCACGTAATAAGCATCCGCAACAGCCTGTCGTGTGAATGAATGAACGGAACTATGTGTGAATGAATACAAGGATGGATATATACCTGGAATTTTGCTGTAGCTCTCTTCTTCTCGGCAGGAGTGGCTTTGACTAGCCTATCGGGATGTGTCCTAGGATTCTGCGACGATCAACCAACAGCCTTTGTGAAAGCGAAAAGCTGGATATTATACCTGAGAGACTCCTTCTTGTATGCCTGTCTGATCTCTTCTTGAGACGCAGACTTGGGTACGTTGAGAATTTGGTAGTAGTCAGGGAATTGGGACATGGTCAGTGTTGGAGTTCAAAGTAGGTATAGCGACCCGAATGCAATGTGGTCGTTCATGATGTCATTTCACGTGATCGCCTGCTCCATACTGAGTATGTACTCAAAAAGTTAAATACTGCAATTTATTATTAGGGAATACAGCAGATTGTGGGATTAAAAGTCTACTTGCAGTCCAGCTTATATACTGTACATGTTTTAGACCCATGCGTACGGGAAGTAAAGAAGAGGGAGTGAAAGATGTCAAGTATAAAGATATAGAAGAATCATGAAATATCAGGGCTAATTCGAAGTATTCGGAAAGATCCTGCGTTTCGCTCACAAATGTAGATCTCGTCGTCCTTTCGACCCAAGAAGAGGACTTCATCATGATATTCAGTATCTGTATCACCAATATTGAACTCTGTCCTGCTTCCAGGCGACTTGGCTGACCCCGTCGAAAGTTTGTTTTTGGCTAGATTCGCCATATGGCTATGTCCAGTCTTGGGCCGTGCGGAGAGGACCGTGGCAGATGTGGGAGATGAAGAGACAGGCGTCCCAATCTTCCAGACAAAGGGAGCGCGACGACTGATGCTGGATACAGCCGGACTAAACTGCGGCAGCATAGTACGCGATTCGTCTGCGGGCCTAAGCAAGGCATCGCTAAGATCAACGGCCTCTACACCACCCTGACGCATGGCAATGAGGACGGAGCGATCCTTGATATCAACTGCCTCTAAACGCTTGACATCTCCCATTCGACCCATCAACGACACAGGCTTTGAATCGTCGTCGTGACGATCATCCTCGCTCCAGACGAACCGACCCTTGAGTACAGACCGCCCACGAGCATCCACGATTGCCGTGCTATGGCCACCGCGCGAAGAGAAGAATAGAGCTGGCGGGCCAAAATGGCGTGGCTGTGACAAGAGTGAGATCGGTTTTAGTAAAGGTTTGTCTGAGGGTTGAAAGACATTGGCTGGGGGAGTATTCGAAGAGGTGCGTGCGGCTTTGAAAGGATGTGTAGGATCCACGCTTTGCAGTCTCAGATCCTTCAATAACATATACTCAGAATCCTCCTCTTTTCGGACAGGAAGGTCGGGAGGTAGCAAACCATCCTTGTACCATGCTTGCATCAAAGACGCCTTCCACGGTCCTATAGATAGATTGAATATAGATTAAGCTTCCAAGGGAGAAAGTTGACATACCATGCACAACTCCCTTTGGATCCCTGTAGAACCATTTTGATGGGGCGCTGGGTGTTGGTACTGGAAGTCCCGGGGGCGAAAAGTTCACCTGCGCGAGATCAACACTTCCACCACCTTCCGCCGGTTCATGCTCCGTACGATACTCTATGAAGTCGGCGTATGTCGGAGGTATAACATAATCATCTGCAATCGAAGCTAGAGGGAAACGTGGGGCAAAAGACAGCTGTTGAAAGGTCGTGTAAGGTCCCATTTGCGCAGTCGCCAGCGCAACCAATTCCTCCGCTTGGGCTACTGCAGAAGCCGAAGCTGGGCCCTCAGAATTGTTCTCAGGTATTGTACCGATAGAAGTTGTCGGAGCAGCAGGAGAAGGCGCGCCTCTCTCCTGCTCTGGATGCTGATTGGCTACAAATGGCGGCGTTTGTGGTCCTACAGGTCCTGGCCCACTAGCAACAACTGTAGCGCCGACAGCAACAGATACTCCTATACTAACGTTGACATTCGTGGTGTCCTCATCTGCGGGCAATTGCGCCTCCGAGTCATTTGTAGGAGCAGTGCCTTCACCGGTGCGAGCTTCCCTTGCGCGACGCCGAGCTGCACGGCGTTCAGCCCTCCCAATACGTACCTCGCGAACACGCACAGTAGCCGGCTCGAGACCAAAAACGTTTTGGGAAAATACAAGAAATACCTCTACGAGATCATCGCCTTGTAGTTGAAGTTCCAAGGAACGAGGTGAGTCAGGGAGAATGAAAGTCCTCGAAAGGCCCAGGGCAGTTCGATACGTTCCAGCAAACAGCTCAACTTTCTCGCCATTGTCGCCGCAAAGGATCGCCAGGAAACTGTTTGATGGTTAGTAGAGAACATAACATAGACTGCCGGAATCGAACCTCTTCTTGGCAGTTTCGACGGACTTGATCATCAAGGAGCCTTTCGTTCCAGGAAGTTTGACATATTCCAACTTTGGCGGCGGAACATGCGCTACAATCGGAGACCCATTCATCTTCTTCGCACCATCAGCATCCGATCCACCTGCTGTTGAAGGCCTATCGTTGTCGGAGCGTATGTTATTGATCGCATTGCTTATAATCTTTGGTAAGAATCGGGAGCGCGATGACGAAGATACAGATGCTGCGGAATTAAGTGAGGGAACCGCAGAGGCAGAAGATACCATGGCAGCATTCTCGGGAAGGGGTGGAACTGGCCTGGAAGGAAGGCCGGGTTCGGCGCCGGCAGAGGAAGGCCGACGCGGCAAAGGAGATTGGTCAGAACGACGAGAAGTCGAATGCATAAGACGGGCAGGTGTTCGCTCACGCATCGGAGTTATGGAAGACGCAGAATGGCTCGTGGGTATTGAGCCGGAAGGCGGGGGGCTACTGGAAGGCTGGCTAAGCATTAACGACCACCTTCGCCGTCGGTTATTGCTTCCATTGGCTGCCGTGGGGGTCAAATGGGACCCTTCAGTTGTGAACGACATAGCAGATTGCGCATCAGATGTCCGTGGACTCGACGGCTCATCATCACCGGTAGCCACTGGATGTGAGGCTGAGATAAGTATAGGCTGTTGCGCCCGTCTGGTACCAGGCGGAGGTAGATCAGGTAACCGACTCTCTAACAGAGCCTGGGTCAAGCTAATCTGGCCGTTCACGCCAGCAACGTCCTCGTCCTCGTCACCATCTCCAAGTGGTGTATCCGGGTCTGGTGCAGTGTCCTGATTCGCTAAGTCCCGCAACCTCGGCGGGGAGTGCGAGAGCGCTTGGCGTAGAGTGAGTAAAGTGGGTGCAGGTGAGGGTTCGGGAGGAGCCACAGAGGTGTTGGAGTGAGTCAAGGAAAGATCAAGGTTTGCAGGGCGATTTCTACGCGATATGGCAGGAGAGCTGTTGTGAGAAACGGCACCGCTGAGCGTGTGTGCGCTATTAGTGGATTGGCTAAAGCTGGGTGCATGTGTCGCACTAGTCCGTTCGTCTAGGGCTTGACTTCCACTCGAGGCAGCGGCTACGACATTGATAGCTTCGTCATCACTAGATTCAACCCAATCCTCCTTTGAATCGGGATCCCGTGGCCGCACCACTTCCGTGTTGACGCGGGATATTGAAGGAGCGTTAAGCACATCGGAAACAGAACCTCCCCTAGACCTAGTTCGAACCGGAGTCAATGAGATCGTCGAATTGCGACTTCTCAGCATTTGTTGCGGTGACGTATGTTCTGGGGCGCTGTATGGTGGTGGCCGACCGGAAGGTTCGGTTGCCTGAGGGGCTTTGGGTCTCCGTGTGGTCGGCATTCTAGGGATGAGAGGTGCTTGGGGTGTTTGGATTGTTTGGATCGGAGGCGGAACATGGCCGAATGAGCCCTTCCGGAGAATAGCGGCCCGGGAGTTGGAGTCGCTGGGCGGAGGAGTCGATGAGCTAGGCTTGCGAAGTTTTTCTGAGGAATCGCGAGCGTCTAAAGGAACCCCAGAGGAGACTTTCTTAGCCAACTCTCTCCGCATACGGTCCTTCTCGCGCCTGATTTCGACATCCATCCGCCATTCTACAGCCTTTCGAATTTCTTCAAGAGCATAAACTCGTACACCCTCCCTTCGACCTGCAATGGCAACTAGAACACCACGATGTTCCATAACAACGATACTCTTAAAACTGACGCGGCGAATGAGAGCATAGGGCTGAGGTTCTGGGGGTGAAACGAGGGGAAGAACATCTAAGCCTTGCGCATGACAAAGTAATAAATAATGTGGTGATAAGAAAGCGCCGCTCGACGGCGGAGTGCTAAAATGAGCGGGAGAAAGGTCCGGTGTGACGACAGACAATGAGAGACCGAGTTCCTGCAGGGTTGGAGGGGGCAGCTTTGGAGGTGGAGGAGGAAGAGTAAGGGGACTCGGAGAGGAAGATCTGGAAGGGTCACTACTGTCTGGCTTGTCCTGCTGCTGTGAAGACGAAGAAGCGGCGGGCTGTTCATCTCTAGTGTTATTCCGGACAGGCGCATCGCGTCGATGAATGAGATTATTGAAAAAACCAGACAATCGCTTTGAAGTCCTCGGCTGAAGGTAGAAGGGTTAGAATGAAAGGAAAAGAGAGAGATAGGGTAGTACAAACCTCAGCTATCGATCTTCGTCTCGAGAGACGGGCACGGTCGTCCACACCATCCCTGTGGGTACTTCTCGACGGCGAGGGTGGAGGTAGCGCGGAAGGTGGTGGTGTACTGGAAGACTGGTCATTGTGAGACATTCGAATGGCAGGCGCACTTTGAACGCTGACAGCGTCCGACATGGGTTCTGCTGTTGTCGCAGTGGTCGCAGGGCTCTGGGTCTTCTTCGGACTAACCTGGTCGTCGACCTCGACATGCTCGACAATGCCAGCAGGATGGTCAACGTACTGGACGTCGTGAGTGTCGCTCGAATTGTCGTCGACGTCGGCGAGGTTGGACATTGCACTCATAGCATCTCTGGGCGAAGTCGACCTTGTGCCGGCGGATTCGTCCTCTTCATCCAGGGTCGGTAACCGTGGGAAAAAGTGCCCATATTCGTCTTTCGGCGTCAATTGTCTTACTCCAGTTCTCCAGTTTCTCTGGCAAAATGTGGTCAAGACGGCTGCCTACCGTTCTTAGAATCTCTTCTAGACGCTACAATTCGGTCTTGTCTTCTCGTCTCAGCTCTGCATCTGAATCTGATGTTGCTCATTTCTCAAAAATTCTCGCTTCGCCAACTGCCATTCTTTCCACTTTACCTCCCGTGAACACTCCTGCCGACGAACTCGACATATACAACAATGACTGGATGGGCAAGTATCATGGCAAATCAACAACTATTCTCAAACCCAAGTCAACTGAGGAGGTCAGCGAGATTGTCAAGTGGTGTAATCAGAAGCGAATCGGTATTGTTCCTCAAGGCGGAAACACTGGTCTTGTTGGCGGAAGTGTTCCTGTCAAGGACGAAGTTATTCTTTCGCTAGCGAACATGAGCAAAGTGCGCTCATTCGACCCTGTATCCGGTATTAACTATTTTCATTGACCCACTCTTCAATCTATTGATGCGACTATCCTCTATACAGGAATCTTGGTAGCAGATGCTGGTTGCATTCTCCAGTCTCTCACGGACTACGTAGCTCCCCATAATCACATAATGCCTCTGGATCTTGGTGCCAAAGGCAGGTGCGTGAACTCGTCTCCTTGCCTGTTTCTTTGGCTCATTCATCATCTCTTCTCCCGCCTCTCACGCATTCCGTGCCGTCCCATTCCGGTTGAGGTATCACATACAGCTGTCAGATAGGCGGGAATGTTTCCACGAATGCAGGAGGTCTAAGGCTCTTACGATACGGCTCTTTACACGGTTCTGTACTCGGTCTTGAGGTCGTCCTTCCAGATGGTTCTATCCTCGATCAGTTGACGTCTCTACGAAAAGATAACACAGGTTAGACAATCTCGCTAACGTTTGGAATCCGCGTTCATCCGCTGTCTTGTAGGGTATGACCTCAAACAGCTCTTCATCGGCGCTGAAGGCACTCTTGGCATCATTACCGGTGTATCAATTTTGACTCCTCCTTCGCCACAAGCATCCAACAATGTCATCCTGGCTTTGCCCCATTTTGACAATGTTTTACCGCTCTACACAACTGTCAAGAGACAACTGTCTGAGATTTTGTCGGCATTCGAATTCATCGACCGAACGGCATATAACTTGGCTGTAAAGCACGGACAGGGTCGTGCTCTTAGTGACGAAGAGGTTGAAGGTGCCGAGTGTTTTGTGCTCGTTGAAACTAGTGGTGGGAAGAGAGAACATGACGAGGAGGTAAGATTTTTCAAAACTATGCGGAGTATGTTCTACGATTGAGCTCTATTTTCAGAAATTGAACACCCTCCTCGAGAGTCTCCTTGAGGCCGACACACCTCTGATTAATACTGGAGTTCTCGCACAAAATCCTGCGCAGTTTTCTTCGCTTTGGGCTCTGCGAGAGGGCGTGACTGAGGCCGTGTCGAAGGAGGGTAAGGCTTACAAGTATGACATATCCGTCCCATTGTCGTCGTTCAAGGAATGCGTGGATAAAACAAGAGAGCATCTCAGACAGAAAGGCTTGCTTGGAGATGACAAGGTCAAAGCCGTCATTGGCTACGGACATGTTGGAGATGGTATGTTAAATTCTAAATCTAAATTATGACAACTGCTGATTGGTCTGTAATCGTAGGCAATTTACATTTGAATGTAATCGCCAGTGCGTATTCGCAAGAGATACAGGACGCTCTTGAGCCATTCATCTACGAGCTTGTTGGTGTGTAACATTGTGTTCTCCCTCGCAGCTTATTTTTTACTAGTTTCACGCAGCATCGTACCGCGGCTCGGTATCTGCTGAACATGGAATTGGCGCTATGAAAACTCATGCCCTACACTATTCAAAGAGCGAAATAAGCATCGCATGGATGAAGAAAATCAAAGAGCTTTTCGATCCAAATGGCATCATGAATCCTGGAAAGGTGTTGGAGTGAGTCGTAAATGGAAAAGATTCTAAACGTGTGTTTATGAACACTTGATTTTGCTGTTTTGCTACATTCAACATTGTATCATATCATTATGCCTTCTTTACCGTGTCTTCTGCATGTGCACTCAGTAAGACTCAGTCATTGTCAATATGAATTTGAAAACACAGTTTTTGGAGGGGTGTGTCCTATCACGTGATGATTCAACTCTTCACCTCTAAACACTAACCATAGCTAACCCAACCTTAAACTCGGGGTACTTATGGTAATTGCAGATTTCTCTGGACCCTCCGCGATTTGACCGAATATTTTTTCAGAGTCTCTTTCAAGGTATCAAATTTTTTATCCAGCAAGAAATTGCCCCAGATATACAAGAATCTTTGAGTCGTTCTATTGCTGTGTGTTACGCCTGTCTCTACTGTTATCTGCCACCGAGTCTCATTACACGAAATTCACTAGTCTCAAGGTGGAGAAATTAACACAAAGCCACCCAAGGAAGGCTATGTACTCGTTGACCCTAGTTCTCCAGAGGCCGAGAGTCTCCTTCAGCGCTGCTTCCGGCGGGAACGATGGGTCGTGCCTTTTACCTATGTCGAAACTTGCATAAGAGAAGGCGTACAATTGAAACCCATCTTTGTAGAAGATGGCGCGCCAATGGGTATACATATACACGACAGCATAGCAAATCCTAAGTTTAGGGAAACTCTTTGTCGGAGAATTATGGTACGCCCTCCTCAATGTCACTATGTTAGCCTCCTACTGAAATCTATACACTGTTTGCGTAGCACTCCGCAGGAAATCCATACGCACCCATTGATGTTGCCCGCGTCATTCTCGCAGATCCAAAGACAGACGTGTTTAATGCTCTCGTCAAGCTCTACCATCTCACACCTTCGAAATATATCGAATCGCTCGACTGGGTAGAACGATGTGTTGAACGCCAAAATGTCTTGTTTACGCCTCATGTGTTCAAGAATCCTGGCGGCAGAAGAGCAGGCGAAGAGTGAATAGCCTGTCCTACCTCTGTGAAAAGAATCTCATGCCACCTATTCCAGACGAACACAATTCACCGAAGACGACGAGCAGAAGCTTTGTGAATGGATAGCGGCAAAAATCCCGTACAAATCTACTGGTGGGAGGACAGGCAATAAATTATATCAACAACTCTGTGAGATGGTATGTGGAATTTGTAACTGCGAGCCACCGAGTCATAATTCCCCAATCCCTCTCTCTAGAAATCTCACGAGAACTATGGATGGGTCAATCGCCACACCTGGCAATCATGGCGTGAACGATACAAAAAGAATGCTGAACGTCTCGACAAAATCATCGACGCCATCGTTAGCCAAACCAAGCCTAATCCAGGTGAAAAGTGGCAGTATGGCTATGTCCGGCAATCGGAGGAGAAACCAAAGAGAAAAAGAAAACGTCCTGCCAAAGATAGTCCCGCTGAACCACAGCTGGAAGAATTTGTTGTTGGGTCAAGTGGCGTTGGGGAAGCGATGGCTCCGAATGAACATCAAGTAACCATAACTCAAGCGATGCCACTTGAGGACCTAGCTGGCTTGTTGCAACTTCACCCCAGTAATGCTTCAATTCCTCAACCGCACGGTGGTCCCGCAGGCGACGAAGGAAGCTCAGAGTGGAGGATCAAAATCGGGAACGATGGACCGCCTACATGGGCAAAAAGGAAGGCAGAAGAGGATTTTGACGAAGAGCAAGACTCCAAACGGGCAAAACCTGAGTAAGGACTTTTGGTGGTTTTTTTATTTGGCCAGCATGCTGAATATCTTCCTTTTCTAGTGATAGCACCGCAGTGTCTGATGACACGCTTCAGCTAGCCGTGGCAGTGGCAGGACATGTCATAGATCAAGGATTGGCAAGTATTGCGCGAGAGACTCGCTTTACAGTGGCAGAGGTGCGGGAATACTACGACAGATGTGGCGATATGGAACGCACGAATAGACGATTCCACAGAATGCGGGAGCACCTTGCGCTTCTGCCCGACGACGACTAGCATCTGTGAAAGCGCCGCGCGCGTTGTATACCTTTAGGAGTCCTCCCGTGTTATTGAAGCCTTTACAAAAGTTCTGTATCATTGACAAACGCATTAATCTGATATAGAGATTGTGCTGCTCGTAGACTAAGGCATGTCAAACTCTGTAAGAAGCTTGTAGTCTGCTTCCCGTACTGGTGCAGACGGACTCTCGAAAATCTTGCGTTTCCTGAAATACAGCCAACAATTGTGCCTCGTAAGTAGTGAAATAGAATTAACACGCACTTTTCTCCTGCCGCAGCAGATGGGAATGATCCAAATAGGTCTGGATGTTTGGGGAGAGGAGATTCTGTGAAAAACCTGGCTTTTAGAAGAGGAGGAACTGCAAAGGGTGCTTTCATGACCTACGTGAAATACGGGTGTTGTAAAGCTTCTTCCGCTGTGATTCTAAGTTCGGGATCATACGTTAGCAGGGACATCATCAAGTCAATGCCCGCAGTTGTCAGGAATGGGAATTTCTGTCGGAGCTGAGGAAGATGAGGAGATGGAAGACTGAGAGTCTTTGCCAGAGGTAATGAGGAGTACTCCGGCCACGTGTTACTAGTGGGAGGACCTAATAGCTTGAATATCATTGAGAGAAGCTCTAATTCATTCTTGGCTTGGAATAACGGCTCTTTGAGCAAAAGTTCGGCAAATATGCAACCGACAGACCACATATCGACTGCGGTCGAATAAGTGCTGGCTCCAAGAAGGATTTCCGGGGCTCTAGAAAGCCATTATTGAACCTCCCCAGCCAGGAGCATAGTAAAGAGCGCACCGGTACCAGAGAGTAACGACAAGCTGGGTCATTCCGCCGACACCCACTGGATCTCCGTAACGTCTAGCTAACCCAAAATCTGCAACCTTGATAGTTCCACGGTTGTTCATCAACAAATTGCTCGTCTTCAAATCACGGTGAAGAATCCAATTATTGTGACAATGTTTGACCGCAGAGAGCAGTTGCATCATCAAGGTTTTGATTTCAGACTGCAGAAAGGGCGAGGACATCAAAGTGAGGAGGGATTTGAGATCGTGCTCAATAAAGTCCATGACGACAAAAACTCTTTGACATAGAATATAACGCGGTTTCAAGCAAAATACGCATAGATGTCACGAAACGTACGTACTGAGTCAAGGTATCACCTACTACCACCTCCCGAATGCCGACGACGTTCTCATGCCTGCAAGACATAAGAGCATTTATTTCACGTAGTGCAGTGATGGGAAAGCCATTTTTCTCCTCGTCCAGCTTCAACTTCTTCAGAGCAACTATGTCACCCGTCTGCTTGTCCTTGGCTCGAAAAACGACACCGTACGATCCTTCTTCGATCTGATTTAGTCTCTCATAGTTATAGACGGACCGAGAGGGTATTATAGGGGGATGACGAGTTCTAGGAGGAACGTAGACGCTATGAGAGGAGAATTTGGTGGAAGTCGAAGGAGAACTTTGGGGAACAGGGGAAGGAACTGGAGACTTTGCCAACTTTTGTTTGACCCTTCGTTTTACAGGATTTACAGAAAGTGGCTGAGCATCTTCTTCGTCTGACTGCTGCCATTTTGAACGTTTTCGTGAGGGCGTCTCAGTTGTCGTCGTCGACATTGAAAGAGTTGAAGAAAGTTCCCAGGACTACTAGTACATACTAACTACCTCGCACTTCTACTTCTAGACATTTCAATAGATGTTCATCTACCTCTCCAATTCCCCACTCTTTCTTCAACGGAGTGTCGGAGAAGAAAGGTTCTACACACACTTTTCTCATAGATATGAAAAGATCTTCCAAAATCCAAGCCAGTCTCGGACCTGTCAATTCAATTGCAGGCTCTGCATTCAGTTCCAACGCTTTGACCTGATATCCCGAGCTATCATGAGCAACAAGAAAGTCGACACCAAATAGTTCGAACGCGTTTGGAAGTGCCTGTTCAGGCTACTTGAGGGAGCTGTAGAAAATACGATCGAGTGAAATCGCATACCTGAAAATTGACAGGGTTCTCCAACGCAGCTTTGAATATACCTGCAAGAGCCTCGACCATCTGTCGCTTGATGTTGGATACGTCTTCTGCCGTCAAGACCAGGTCATCGTCAGCATCTGATTTGGAAAGTACACGACATCCAACTAGTTCCTCCAAAAGACGAACCCCCTCTTCCCCTCTATGCGTTTGAAGTGAAGTGTTGGTGAGATGAGGAGAAAGGTCGAGCGCGTCTGCTTGTCCCTCAGGCACATTATATGGAACAGCAGAGAAGAGAGCTAAGATTCGGTCGTATAAATATAGCGTAAGTGCACCAGATGCAACGCAATAAGCTCGTATATGAAACTAGCGGAACGTAAGGGAAAAGAAATCAAGCAGGCAAAGGCTCAGATACAGACTTTATGACCTAGAAGACGTTCTGGTTTATCGGAGCCGCCAATCAGCACTTCACGGGGATCGAGTAACAAGGGATTCAAGATATATTCCTGGAAGGATACTAAGACAGATTTCGAATGACTTGTCGTTATGGCTTACTTGAATTACAAAATGTCGCAACTGCGAGGTAACAACAGATGTCGGATTGTCATCTTCCTCACTCTCGTCGTCGCTGCCTTCTTCAAATTCGATGAAAATCTGTTCAAGAGACGCACGATCATTGAACATCCGTATGCCATTCCCTCGGTCGGCCATTCCACTGGGTAATTTCCATAAGTAAGGGTATACATGCTTGCGTTCAGTTTCCAGGTTACACTCAACGGCTTGAGAATCCACCACTTGTGTGAATTACGGAGCTCCTCTCCCAATTCCCAAAGTTCGTCAGTGAACATTTCATCGAGCTCATCAGCGAATGAAATTTCTATTTCAAATGTGCGAGGCCAGGCGTGTTTCAGAATAGAGTTGGGGTGTTTTGTGAGATACGAAAAGATGCATCGTGATAAAAAGTGCTTTCGAATAAGACATTTTCTGAAAGTGTAGGACGAGGATAAGACAGAGTCATGTTTAGAGTTGGTGAGCTCATGTTCAATGTCGTCGTAAGTAGACCACTGCAACAAACGAGAAACGTGAGTTGCATCAGGCAGCGAAGACACTAAAACAGGAGAAGGAACAGAAGAAAGCAGAGCATTCTTAACCAAAGATTCGGTGAAAGGAGCAGTAGGCCAGGAAACAAATGCCGTGAAGGAGCTCATAAAGAGAAATCAGAAATTAGCAGGCCAAAGCCGAAGTGTATTCCATTTCTCACGATCACGTGTCATGGAAATCACAGAGTAAGTAGAGTCGGAAACGGGGGGCGACCATAGGAGATTGCCGAAAATATCAACCCCTCGAGAGGTGTCGTGAGAATTTAGGACGGCAGGTGATCGGCAACTGAGCGACGTGCTGATGATTGCACTCCGATTTTCGCTTATCATCTAGTGCTCAGCACCCGCTCAGCACTGAAGCTAGTGCATAAAACAGTCAACGCGTCGCATTGTCTGACCTCGCTGTAGTTTGGTGTATATGAAATATGATAATATCTGCTCATCTCCTTCATCGATCCTGTTGTGCCAGCTTCAATGGAATCCACAACACCCAAACACCACTCAAAAAAACCGGCACGTATACCAGGACCAATATTGACTCCAGATAGACGGACCATCATCCCTCATCTAAACGAGGACACCAAACAAAGCCTCAGGTTCAGTGCGAAGCCTGCGATAAGAATATATCCTTACCTCAAGGTCATCCCTCACCTTATTTTATACATCGTAGATCTCACAGATGTAGAGAGGGAACCGAGAACCTCGGCCGCGTTTGGATTTCCCCAGACAGTGCATTCAGCAGTCCGGCCCCATCTTCCGGAATGTCTTCTCCATCTCTAAGTCGGTCATCAAGCACATCCTCCCTTGCATCTTTTATATCTCAGTTCCAGTTATCGGATGCCATAAAATCCAGTCAATTTATGTTCTGGTGTAGTGGTCCAGTGGAAGGGCTCAGTGTATAGCTCTTATCCGATTGCGATACATGACCTCAAGAACTTCCATGGGAACCTGCAGCTTTCATGAAAGATGAGATATGCTCATCCTTCGGTCCCAGGACTGTTCTGGATCCGGCTATGATTCTACTCGCAATGCTCCAACTTGCACTTCCTGTCAAGGTCTTGTACATACCAGACGATTTCAGGAGGTGCAGATGCGAGCTGAGAAAGCTAGCGCACATACTCCGCACATGTACCTCTCTCATAGTCAACTTACTGGGTTACTAGGTGATTACCGTGAAACAAGTGTCAAGCTCCGAGCTCAGGTAAAGTCTTTCTTCATCTACAGTGGAGGTCAAGTTGGTGAATGATTAGAACACTTGGAGTGTAGGTTCAGAGTTTCCAGAAACATTCAGCTACAATTCGCCAGAAGGTCGATGATCATAAACGTATCTTGATGCTTTTAGCCACAAATGATGTCACCGGACTTCGCCGCCATCTTAATACAGCACTTCGTTGGGGCGCAAGTGCTCGTATGGTTTGTGTACGTCTGGAACGGGCAATAGATAGCCCTGAGCTCAACTCGTGGCCATTTCACGGAGTGCGATCTTGATAAGGCACTTATGGCCAAAATCATTGGTGGGACAGGTGAGATGATACATAGATGTCTTGCTTCAGGTGACTTACGGATTAACCCAGGGGAGTATCTAGGAAACTCAGAGAAGGCCAGCAAGAATCTAATAACCCGCCGCCAAACTAATGCTAGACTTTCCAGGTCAACGAGTAATCCCGCTTGCACCCTCTATAGTCTCTGCTAGTGACTTACCACAAACGATCACTTGGAGCTTGAGGCATCATGATCTTCTTGAAGCGATGGATAATTTGCGGAAAGATTTGGGACCGATACACGATGGTATGATGGACGACGAGCCTCTCTCATACAGATGAAGAACCCCGCACTTCCATACAAGAAGCCAGACCTCGAACATTCAGATCTGCAGTTCCCGGTTCAACTCTCAACACTACGATTATCCACGACAAGTCCTCTACGGAAGCCAACCGAGTCTGTATCATGCCAGCTTTGTGGTAAATCAATTCAAATCTTGAGAATGCGTGCTCACGTTGGAAGGCATCTACTCTGCGCGGCTCGAGGACTTGACGAAGATGGTCTTCTTAGGGAGATCGGAACCTGGCCGTGTGGTTTTTTGCGGACTTGATGGGTGCCTCACGGAACTAGTGGTCATGAAGTCAGGTTCAACCAAAAATCAACTCTAATTGCCCTTACCGCTATCCTAACATGCGACTCAGCACCGCGCGGGAGTACACCGAGTCATCTCCCTGCACAAATATCCCTATACATTGTCCCCTGTGCCAGAAATCAGCCAATGGTCAGCCAAAGTGCACAATTTGGAAGTATAATGCACTCAGTCACTTGCTCACCTCCCATACCCAGTCTAATGATGAAGCCGAGGTCATCAAGATTCCAGGAGAGCTCCTTGTCGAAATATCATCTCTAAGCGTGAAGAACGCGCACTAGGAGTGTCTGAAGATTTGACGGAAGTGTATAGAAGGGATCACGACATCCCAAGTAGCGATGGATTGAGGTGTTAGAGGAGGAAATGAGGCAGGGATTGAAGAGAGACCGGTCCATCACAATAACTCAGCCAGACTTAGGTAGCTCCAGAGAAACAGGGCAGTTTAAAGATAATCTCTTTCGTTGTATTAGTCGTACTCATTACACGTCGTTAAAGCCCAGATGCGTAAGAAGGAAGTGAGCAGAACGAGAGAACGCGACGAGAACGCGTAAGCGATAAACGACATGCCGGACAGACTGCCGCTAGGCTGCCGATCACCTGCCGTCCTGATTTCTCACGACACCTCTCGAGGGGTTGATATTTCGGCAATCTCCTATGGTCGCCCCCGGTCGGAAATACGCTTTAGTTTTTCCAATTTATTTCGAGGCGCCGTCCTGGCTTTCCTCTTCTTCCCTTCCATCTCGCCCGCAGAATGGGAAGCAACTATGTTTTCACTCTTCAGCCAACGTTCACTCAGGGTCTCATTCTCGGTCAGCTCTCTATCCTCGTTCTTCTCGTTCTCATCTTCAAATACCTCTTCCTTGACTCTACGAAATATCCTTTTGAGAGCACTTCTTATCATCCAAGGGTCAACAGTGATTCGATGCTGCGAAACCAAATGCTAGGTTCTCTAGGATCAGAACAGGAAAAGTTGAATGCGGCGCATGAGTCGGCAGAGTGGTTGAACTCGCTTTCGCAGCAAGTATGTATTGTCCCCGTGTTTCATTGCCAACGAATAACGTTTCACGCTACTACAAGATCGCAGATGTATATAGGTCCAAACTCCGGGATGACCTGCCTGGTCTTGAAGGAGATGAAGTCGCTCGTAAACGGGTCGAAGACTATGCGAATAAAATTCGGCCGTCTGGTTTTCTCGTAGGCCATCTATCATCTCCTCTGGGACATTCAACACCTTGATATCTTTTTCTTACTCTACCAGGACCGCATCGTAGTTCACTCTGTCGATTTGGGGTCCTCAGCACCCCATCTGAGCAACGGTCGCCGAACGCGTCCTTCACCTCATCCCCATATATCCGCAAGTCCTTTTATTTTCAACAGAGTGTCTCAACTCAAAGTTCGTTTTCCAGGAAGTCGAGTTCGACCTTGAGTATCTCGACTCTGTTTCCGTCTCATTATCAACATCCTATCTATTCAACTACCCGATGCCATTGTTTGCGCGGCTTCCTGTGTCGCTCACTATCTCGCTGTCAATTTTCAAATCCTCGGTAACTGATATCCAAATATTCAGCCTTGTTACGAGTTATTCAATCTTTGACTACAGATTACGATTACCCCTCCCTTGCCAAATGCTCCTGCACCCGTGTTAACCTTCTCCATTTCTCCAAATTTCACACTAGACCTCGGGACCTCGTCTCTCATGGGTAGCCGTGCAAAGCTCGCAAATGTTCCCAAGCTTCATGAACTGATACAACACCAAGTACATCGCGTTCTTGCCTCACGAGGGACGTGGAAAGTAGTCTTACCTGGGTTGGCAACTGTGGCAGAAGCAAAACAAGAGATTCAGAAGGATATGGCGGAAGGGATGAAATCATGACCACCTATATATTACGCTTTGTATATATAATTATAATGATGCTTTATTCAGTGTAGTACACCAAGCTTTCTGTATTTGCTGAGACGTTATTAATATAATACTGGTTGTATACACTTTGAAAATGTGTGTGTGTATGTTCAGATACCAATTTCATCTAACCACTGTTCGATTTTTAGGAAAGCTTCCTGCCCTTGAACGTCACCAACTACCAATCTATCCACACCAGGGTCTTGCGCCAGTCTGTTTTGGGTTTGCAATACATCCATTTCCTGGGGAGTTGCCATAATAGCGAGCGGAAATTTGGGCTCAAAATCAAACTCGGGCAGGGAAGTCGGCAACAGATGCTTGGGTACAGATACGTTGGAAGATGGGGGTGAAATGAGAACCAGTCCGGTGGCAGGATGGGAAGAGATGTAGGTCTGAGCGATGAGGCACGCCGCTCCTTGTGCAAAGATGACGGGAGGAAAAGGAATGAAGGATGACCGAACGACACCCTGGAGTTCTGTTTAGCCCAACAAATGCTCAGCGAAAACATGTATTAGCGTGCCCATAAAACCTACCCGACTCAAAGTGCTGCATCACACTGGTTGACTCATTGCCAAAGTCGCATGGCGAGGGTAGGTCGGCGTCCAGGGTAGTGAAACCTTTCTCGGTGAACATTTCAGCCAAGACAGTAAGCCTAACAAGGTTTAGAAATGCCGTGTATCAAGAGTCGGGCTGTGTTGTAGTTCACCATTTGGAGGAGGACGACTTGTCCCATCCAGTCGCAGATACGAATACAAGAGGAGTAGGTACTAGTCTTGGAGCAGAGCTTGAAGGATTTCGAAGAACAAAAGATGATAAACGAGCAATTTGAGATTTCGAAGAGAGTATTGAAAACCGAGGAAATGGTTGTAGCAGTAGCCGTGAAGAAAACATTTCAGTTTGTTTGGCGTCTCCTTCAACTTCCGCCCACCATGACTTCTGCTTCCTCCAACATCGTTTTCGATGATATTTTTAATATCAGTGCTATCGATAAAGAAGGCAAAAAATTCGATCGAGGTTCGACCTTCAAACTGATACTTGCAGAGTCGTTTTGACGCCGCTTGGGTCCGGGGTGTTTAGTATCGAGGCTGTATGCACATTCCAAAAACTATGATATGGATTTGACATTGGACTTCAATACCGAACTTTTCCCTCTTCAACAAGATCAGAGCTTTGCTCTCGCACTGGCCTCTTCGTTAGCACGCGGTGTACCTGCAACAAACACAGATGCAAACGACGATAATGATAAGGAGAGAGACGTCTGGAGGCCCGATGGAAAAGGTCACCGAGGGCTCGAAGAAGATTACGATTATGTTATGTATGGCAAAGTAAGAATCTCGCCCTGCCATTTGATAGATTTGTTTCATGATTTTTGTTCATTAGGTGTACAAGTTTGACGGAGGAACGTCTGAATTCGTGTATGTTGACATTCTTCCGCAGTATGTAGCTTGCTCACCTCTTCTTCCTAGGACTGCGTATGCTTCCTTTGGAGGGCTTCTCATGTCTTTGACTGGGTCATTCAGACATATGACCAATATCGTTCTGGGAGATCCAATCTACATTTTATTGCGCAAGTAGAACCGGACTACGTTCAGTATGCGCTCACACAAAAATGATGCCGGCATTATTCCGCGCCTCACTCTTCATATATCTATAAGTTGATGCTCTGCGTCCACAAAACCAGATCTAGATACCATGTCGGAACGCCTTGCTAGATATCTCACATTCTGGACTGCGCCACGTCGGACATGAACCATCATTATCAACTATATTTCCGTTGGGCCAAATGAGCGTATACTATTTGAAAAGTGCTACTACGGATTACATGGATGAGCATACAAATTGAAAAAGATACAGCATAATAGTATTAGATATGCAACAAAAGCAAAGAGTGCCTGCAAATAAACAACGAAACATGAAGTGTACAACTCACGATGCTCTAAGGTCTCGTAACTTGTCAATGACATCGACCATGTCAGCATCCCTCAAAGTCCCAGTCCCCCGACCATCATGGAAGCCCCAGAACTTTTTATTATTCATCTTGATGTCAACATGTACACCAGGTGAGGTTGACCCTGACGAAGACAAGACGTTCGGTGTGGGCAATGAGGCGGAAATGTCTTGATATTCAACTCCAAAAAACTGCGCCAACTTGGCTGCTCGACGTCGTCGATCACGAAAGCTCGTATCAAGTCCAGAGTCATAGTCGGTGCTATGAATGCTACCGGAGGATGGCGACGAGGGAATAACATCTGACGCACTGGGGTGCTTAGAGCTCGGATGAGAGGAAACTGTAGAGGGTCGCCCTTCAGTGCCAGCTGTAGAAACAGACCCTATAGATGTCGTTGAACGCGATTTGGGAAGCGTCTTGTCCACATTCACTTCCGGAGGCTGTGTCTGTGAGGGTAAGGATTCCACAGCCTCGAAGGCCTACCAGTTATCTGAATTTAGTAAATCACTCCACAGAAGTGCAAGGTAAACTAACCTCAGCAATCGCGGAGGCGTGTGTCCTTCGTCGATTATGTCTGTGCCCCATTCTACCAAAAGTCTGGACATATCTCCGATGAAAGTCCACAGCATCTTCCACAGCTTCGCCACCCTCTCTGTGTGTGCGTCGCGCAAGAGACTGACTCCTCTTAATTAGCTTGGCCTGAGTCCTGAGAGAATTTCTAGACGCAAGCGTAGCTAATGAAGAGTCATAACTCTTGCGACTGCGCAAGGGTTGAGAGACCAATTGAGGCGGAATATTATCTTCGCCCAAGAAGCGGCGTAATTTAGCCATTCTGGCACGTCGTGACTGCTCAGCGGAAGGGAACGTTGGCGTAGTAGGTGTGATAGAGTGAACTGAAACTTCATCATCTTGCAAAGGTTTCAAAGAAGTGGTACTGATTGAGAGTGCAAGCTCTGTCAACTCCTCATGCGAGAGAGATGCTGGTGCGCTGGAAGGCGTGACGATCTTCCGCTGCAACTGATCTGCAGTAGGAAGCGGCGGTATCGTCTCGTTGATTTGAGGAAGACCGCTACTTTCAGAAGGGGTAGCTTTCAACTCCGGAAACGAAGGACTCTTTCGCAGCGGTCGCCGTCCAGAAGAATGAGTCTCATTGCTAGCAGCTAGAGATGAAGTCGATCCCTGATGTAGCGAATAACTGCTCCGCATCGGCCTTACAGGAACAGCCGCATACGAAAGGGAAGGGTCATTACCGAAAACCCGACTGAGCTTTCGTGCTTTTTTCAACAGCCTTGCCTTCTCCTTTGCATCCAATTCGTTGGTGGTTGGAGGTACAGCTTCGTTGAGAATTGGAGCACCAGTGTTCATATGTATGATGGAACTAGGGGCGATGGAAGATGGGGGTGCAAGGGAATAGGCAGCAACAGACGCGGTAGGAGAAGTGGGCATGTGAGATGTAAAGGAAGATGTTGGAGAGCAAGGCATAGCAGAGGAGCTGGAGCTGGAAGGCTTTCTAGATGAAGAGAGAAATAGAAATAGCGAGAGACGATTACGGTTGCGGGAGGATTTTGAATGGCCATGATTACTTGACGACATGAAGGGTATGTTAGAATCTGTCAGATGCTGTTATTAATTGAAAACAAAGCCACCAGCAAGCCACAAGATAGAGAAAAGGCAGCAGAAACCAAAGACGAGTGCACTGCAGTCTTCCGGCGTATTTCAGCGAACTGAAGAGCTGGCAACCCGTAGTAAGCGAAACTTCACACAAAAAACAGACATATCACACATAACAACTAAGCGACTCGTCTGGGGAAAAACATTTATCGCGTCGCGCGTCCCGTCACATCACCATCACACTCGTCACATCACTTTGTCTCGTGTCCGTCCACTACTAGTGCAATTTACGTATCTCTCATGTACATACAACATTTGACATTACTTACTACTGACAACTACTAATTTACCTGTAATTTACCATAACATACTGACATTACATCATGCATATATGTTTATTGCTACGAGCTCTCTGCCTGCGACACGCTGCGCTCAAACATGCGCGCCGACAATGCAATCGTGGAAGGAACGCGGACTAGTGAGACCCTTTGTGCACAGCGTGTCTTATTCCACTCTTCAGCTTGCTCTTCAGGACTCTCCTGGGCAGTGTAGAACTTCTCGTGGCGCATGTCATCACTGCTCGTGCGAGGGGAGGCAACTTCCACTCTAGCTCCGACTTCTTTCGGAGAATCCACTCCTCGTAGATCGTAGCTACTATTTCTTGGTGATTCAAGGAAATGAGAAGCTTCCAGGAAATTTGATGCCGCGGGGTCGTCTGGAGATGGCCACTCTGGGCCGAAATCCAATGCAGAGTGAAACGACTGGACAGAACCAGTGGTAGACTCGGGTCTATGAGAGGAAGGGGTATAAGACTTTGAAGGTATAGGTATCGGGGGTGACGCTGGTGATTCCGACTCATGGAAGGACAAGGTCATTCGAGGGACAGATATGTCGTGATGATTCAACAGAGTTTCCGTAGCAGCTCTGAGCGCGATTTTCTTTGCTCTGCCCCAATCCCTGGCCTCTGCGGCTAGATCGTTCGACAGCACATCTCGATGGCACATCATTCTCTCGATATCGAGGCGAACATTCATTACACGCTTGGACACGCCCTGAACGGCAAGCGATAGCCGCTCGCGAGTTGATCGCTGAAATGGCGTCAGTGTAGCGATATTGCACACAAATCGCATATCTGATTCCAGTTGGGTTTGAGACGCAGATAGCTTGGATTCCAACTCGCGGATCTTTGAAAGAACTACTCGAGTCCGAGAAGGTAAGCGAGTATCTGCTTCATTCGAGACCGGACTCCAAGTATCGCGCGTCGGCGATCCGTTTTCCGGGGAGGCGCAACGACCAGCAGCTAGGTCCGCCTTCACTTGGTCAAACGTCGCCTTGAATTGATCTGCACCGTCAATTTCGGGAGCCATAGGAACATCCAAATCCGTGTCGTCGGACATGATTGTCACTTTCCGCCTTGGCGGCGTCTTTCTGGGGAGTGTATCAAAGTCTCCGGTGAGCATACCCATGAGATCGCGCGAAGTATCGCTATCCCAGGTTTTCGCTCGCGCTTGATTGAAATGTTGAAGATCATGCAGATGCGACGTAGCAGCAGCAACCCCAGTAAGTTGGACATCCTTGCCGGACATTCCGAGGGGCCTCATCCGCACACCCGTGGACTTGAACGCACTGGCATAATTGATTCGAGCTATCCATTCATTCATTTCCGTTTCATTTGAGCTCCCCAATAGGAAATTGCGTCCGTCCGGCATGACGAATCTGAAGACATTTGCATGCTAGCAAGAAACGAGATCAGTATCTGTGCTAATAGCAGGTAAATGCTCAGCAAACCTTCATGTAAGACCGGTCGTAAACAGCAATTGCGTCTTTGACCGAAAGAACTTCGTCAGGCTTGAAAACAGCAGTCGAGCGAAAGAGGACGTGGTTCTCAGAAGGCTCGGATTGTTTGAGAAGCGTGGAAATCCAGGATGGATCACGAAAAAAGAGCAGTTGCGAACCAGTCAGAATGACAGCCCACGTTCTCCACTTTCGGTTCATTGGCTTTCTATGTCCTTCTAGTAAATCATCCTTGCGATTGAGTAAAGAAGCCTTGGTGACTCTGAGTTTCCATGTCTCTGAACTCGGTACAGGCAAATCAGGAAATGCACCCATCGAGTTGCTGAATGGAGCAGCGTGACCCATACTTGCATTGAATAACGGTGATGCAGGTGGTATCTTGCTGTGGTCTAAAGTTCCAATTTCAATAACATCAGCCTTGGAAAAGGAGTGCTGTAGTTCTTCCTCATTCCAGTGTCCTCCGGTGCCTTCGTAGGTGTAGGGATTGACAAGAGGAACGAAGGTTTCGACAGGCACGCGGAGAGGATCGAGGAGGTTCTGTGTAAGATGATTAGTGAACCTCCCCTCAAGAAAAGATTTACACGAACTCTTACATTGGTAATTAAATAATAGGGATCAACTTTGTTTCCTTTCCCAAGAAGTGTCGTACCGCTACCACCACCTGAAGAACTTACAGAACTATTTAAGGACGTTATCACCCGGCTTCCATCAGGTATATATCCACGCTGTCCGTTGACATCGACGGGATCCTCGATGAAAATAAATGGAGCAAATACGATATTATCATAAAAACACTGGTTGAAGTCAGCCACAGCGCACTCCGCCTAGTTGAAACGAGCTCACATCCAGCACCTCTGGAGCAACACCAGGAAGTCGTGTATTCTTGATATAATCAGGTTTGGTCATCTTCCGCTTGTTAGATTTGTTGAAAGCATCGGTATGCAACATGATCAAACTGAAAGCAAGAATGTAAGGTTGATCTAACGGAGAGGTTCAGTATGGCCATTCAGATGAGATAGTAGAACGTACCTTGTGATGTGAAGAGACTCGGATGACTTTGGTAGTACCTGGAAGCGAATGCTTCCATTACACGATCGATCTGTTGAGTCTCTCGAGGAAGTCCGACGTCCATCAATAGCCTACGAAGGGCTACATCCAATGGGTCATCAGCAAAGTCAAAGCGACCAATGTACGCCCGCAATGCTTGCACGTGGAAATCGTCATTACTTCGAGCTATGTCAGAGAAGTTTCTGCATTTCGTTGCGCAATTGACTTATTTGAAGCTAGGATACCAGCAATTTCGGCTTTGCTAACAGAGTCCGTCAGACGACTCAGATAACCCTCCGGGGATTCTTCGTCTATCTGAGGCTTTGGTATATCACCCGCAGCCCGGGATGAAGATGTATTTGGAATTGCTGGTGATGATGAAGATGGAGACTGAGATGGGGATGACGAAAACAGATTCATAGATAGGCGGTGTAGAAGAGGTGGATTTGTATGAGCGCGAGGGCGGCGAGATAAATCAGGTTCACCATCGGGGAGTAAAGCTCCATGCTCCGCTGCGGGAGAGGAAGGGGGAGAGGAAGTCAAATACTCACGAGAGCCTGATAATATGAGTTTGACAGGATGATTGGGCCGCGCGGATGGATCTGCAGTTGCAGGCCTGCGGGAAGCTCTCTTGGGTATGTGTTTTCCCAAGTCTGGGATCCTTTGCGAAGAAACAGTCGAGCTAGCACGTTCAGAGCGACTTCTCGAGAGTCCCCGAGTCGAACCAGGTTGGTCCGATGACCCAGAAGCGCCAGTGTGCAAGTCCATATCAAGAGGTGAGACGGGGGGGAGGTAGGGTAGTGGCACGAGATTCGTCTCGCTTTGTTGAAGGGGTATGGTCTTCTCGGGAGAGGTTGTTTTCTTTCTGGACCAGAACGATGCTCTCCGAGTGAGTGACTTTACAGATGTGTCGGTAACAGGATTGGCTTCCTTTTCTTTGCCCTTTCCCTTTGAATCGGGTGATCCAAATTGAAGTAGTGCTGCAGGGCCCAAGGATAAACCCCGTGCACGGCGCTGACCCTTGGGCTCATCCAATGTTGGTCGTTCTGCTGAGGAGAAAGCCCGCGTCTTTGACGGTGGTCGATCCCCTGATGGGAAGGGCGAGTCTGAGGATGAATCAACTGATGAGGTAAATGCGACGGTATTAATATCAGGAGAAGGGCAAGAGGGTGACACATGGGGTAGAATGTGGGGAAGACCGATGCCTAGAGATGCTTGTGCTAGGGCAACAGCGGTGGACGGTCGAGAGGGGGAAGATGACTCTTTAGAAGAGGACGGCCTCATAGAGTCAGGACGAGGAAAAAGCGATGGCAACATGCTCTCCTCCATTATCTCGTCGACAGAGTTTCGCTGAGAGTTCCAACGGGAATCACGACTTCCTTGGTCAGATTCATTGGGGGGCGTAGGAGGCAAGTCCTTTTCAACCATGAACCTCGAGACACCGAAACGACCCATCTCGTCTGCTTTCTTGTGCGTTGCTGACTTGGAAGCAATAATGTGAGATGATGAAGATGATGCAGGAGCTCGCCTCCTCCAAAGCGGTAGGGAGAAGAAATGAGTGGTAGTTTGCGTTGTAGTCGTTACTACTTCTGTCGTCGTCACTGTCGTTTCCGCGAGTATCACTGGAGAAGGATTGCTTTCCTTGTAAGAAGGTGGAGGTGGGGTTTCTCGTGGGTTAAAGCTGTGATCTTTCGAGCCAAAGGGGTTTCGTCCAACCATGAATGAAAGAATAGAAGAAAGCGCTCAAAATTTCAGTTAAGAAATATGAGCTTTTACCACCAGCTTACAAGCCTTGTACAGTTGCAGGATTTGCGTTTACCGTGAGTACATAGGGTGACCCGTGCTGGTAAGATAAAAGAAGCTCTTACATATTTCTCATGACATAAAACGCATGATATTATACTCCTTCAAGAATAAGGCAGGCAAATGTATGCTATGTAAAAACAAGAACGGCAGAGTACATGTATTCTACGCCTTCATAGCTTTTCGCTTTTGTTTTAGTAGATTTTTCTTCTTCTCTTCCAGATTCGCGCGCTGAAAGCAATGATAAGCACTGAGAGCAACAAGGAAAATATATATCAAACATACCTCCACGGCACGCTTGTTTTGACTATACTTCATCTTCTCGTATAGTTTCTTTTGTTTATTGCTCATCAGCATCTTATTCATGTCTTTCTCCGCGTCCTCGATCTGTTCGCCTGAGCTTGAAGATTTCTTGGACTGGTTGCGACGCGACTTTGTAACCTCCTTTTCAAAGGCGTCAGGGTCAATACCGGCAGCTTCAGCGGCAAGTTCAGCGGCTCTGAGAGCAGCAGCTCCTTCGGTGGCAGCTTCTGCTACAGCCTTCAAAGTTGTGGCATCTTCAACTATCTCGTCTTCATCGTCAGGCATCTCCACATCTTCCTCTACACTCTCTTCTTCGCTAACCTCGTGTCTGTCTTCATTTATCGCAGCAACTGGGTCATAGGCACCTTCATATTCGCCGAAGGGGCTGAGATGGGGGGGAAGAGGTTGGCCTTGTGCATAAGGTCCCTCGAGAAGGATCTTGCCAGCATTTATGCAATCAACTACCCATTGTGGTTGGATATATTTTCTCCCAAGCCTCCTTTCTCGCTCTTCAGAAGATTCGTGCTTTTGTTCAACTACAGGTCTGTCGATAATGACGTGTGTTATAGATGGGTCTGACTCGTCGTAAGGGGAGCCGCTCCCGGAGGATGTCGGCCACCCTATCCGACCGCCAAAAGAACGCACTAGAAATTCGAAAATCGGCCTTGACGTTTCCCTAGAAAGGAAGAACGTGTATGGTGCAAAGAGAGAGGTGTTCAAAGTCTGAGGTAAAGCCTCTAAGGACTTCAGCGTAGTAAGAGTCGTCGTCGAATGCGGATCTGACTTGGATGGTTGAGCGACGAATTCCTCTTCAGCATCTTCGGCGTCAGCTTGTGCCGACATGTCGACATCCATGGAGCTGGGTTCTGAAGCAGAGATTGCGAGATTCTTGATGGTGCGGTTGACGTCCTTCCCAGACACTTTTCGGCCATCGATCTCGACAACTTTCTTTTGGGTGACTTGTTGAGTGGGCTGATGCACTGCATCCTGAAGAAGGAATGCTCCTACTCCAGCTGCACCTTCGTCTTTTTTCGCATCCAATGGTGGGGGATATATGAGGCCAGCATCAGCGTATAACTTGAAAAACACAAAACCGAGCAATGTTTGATACAGTTCGAGGAAAGTAAGCATCACTCGTATATCCACATCTGGGGGGATCTATAACAGAGAGTCAACACGCGCGCAAGTTGCAGAAACGATAAACGGATATGTTGCGTGAATTGGTAGGGTACAAGCCATGTCACAGTTTGGTCCATGACCTCAGCCTGATAATAAACCCCTTTGATCGACAAAAAGGCTTTCCGTAGCGAGTGTGAATGCATGACATATAATTGCCATTCCGCCGCCAAGCGGGAACAGTTCTCAATCAGAGACGGTGGCAGGCGAGGGTTTGAAGGGAGAGAGGCAAAGAGAAATATCATGCAGAGCGCATCGTCAATATCACGAATGGCGTCGATGAAGGTTGGATATCTGTTGTAATAGTTGATTTGTATTTCAATCTTGAGGGGAACATTATAAGACAACTAACCTTTCTTTTATGATATGATCCAGTCGATACACAGGCTTGTTCTCTTCTAGGCTCTTCGCACTACTCCATTCTCCACGACCAAGTGCTCGAGATAACTTTTTAGCAAACGCTTTATGTTCTCGTAGCTTCTTCAACACGGGTTCATGAGCAAGGTATGCGATATCCTTGGCGTAATAGAATGAAGTAGGAGCTGATGAGCCTTTATTCGCTTTCTTTCGACTTTTGGGCTCCCGAGGGTATATTCCTGCAAATTAAAGTAGGTGGATTTGAGGTATGAAGTGGAATAAAGATCTCACCTTTTAAGATACACAATCGACGAAAGTCCGCAAGAGAACATTGCAGCTTCTTGATAGCTGCTGAGCGGGTAACATATGCCTTGGCTGCGCCAGCTTTTCCTTTTTGCCTTAAC